>CM017564.1:26761157-28136157 GCA_007844125.1 Sinonovacula constricta
GTGCCAGCGGCCTTGTATAGTCGTTGACTTCTCTGGTACAACCATTTCTATAAACACGGTAACCACTTGGATTAAGAAACCACATAAAGTACAAGACCGTCGAAGAAAAACAACAACTTGAATTATAGAGAAACCCTTCAGAGAAATGGAATGTTATTTATAGGTGACATGTTAATAGCCATCGTTCTCGACATTATATCCGCATTACAATGAGACAAACTCACAGTAAAGGCATTACAAAAGTGTAGGAGGAATTATTGATTTGGGGTTGAAGAAGCCTGTTCAGTATTTTCCAAGTTAGGTGCACCACAGTCCAATGAACGTCAATGGAATATAAACATAACAATCTTTGTTACAGTTTATTTTTTTACGGCGGCTACACTACACGAGTAAGATTGTTGTGATAAAACATAAAGAAAACATGCAAAAAGCTTTAAACAATGACCATCAAAATTTGGTTTTAGATGATCTGATACAAGTATTCAATATATACTAAAAATATTAAACGAATCGGATGAAATGATACGAAACGAGGCTCTGCCGATTTGCCGAGTTGTTTTTGTTTACAGTGCATCATCTTTTTATAGTATGAACAGTCGACCTTGACATGTGTAATTCGGTTTGGGAGAATCCACACAAAATAGTTCCACTCTTTACTCGACCATTTTTCATAAAAATGGAACATAATCGTTTATAGCATGACTCAAACGTTATTTTTATTAATTAAAATGAAATTGTCCAACAATATGCATAAAATGGCGACAACAAAGTGATAAAGCCAGGAAATGGCCTATACACTACACATACTTAATGACGTCACACTACGATAACTAACTAGTGTGTTACCAAAAACAACGCATGAGAGTTACCTCACGCTCACTCGGAAGGTTAAGTGATAAATGTAAAAAACAGTTGCTCGAATAAAACGAAACGGTCAGCACAATGTTACGTTAGTTCTTTCTAAAGAACTATGACATTAGTTCACTCTGGGCCTTTCGCAACTTGTTCTTTCGTGATTATTTTAAAACTGCTTAACAATATGAAATGGATTGAGGCTAATAGTATATCACGATATATATAAAGTCATTCTCTTAGTTTTATTTTACAAATGTATATTTTTGGAGTTAATTGAAAAACATCCTAGCATTTTTATTATTTCTTTATTATTCCTCAGAACAATGGTTCATTTCTTTGTATGGCTGGAGACACACGAAGTTTTTGTCTGCAGATTAATTAAATAATTTCTATTTAACGGCAAGTCAATTCAAAACTCGTTGACTAATTCTTTTGCAAAGAGCCTAATATACTTATACTTTACGCTATGACCGTTTGGTATCTTCTCCTAGATTCTTACTAGAATTCTAAAACAAGTAACATATATTATGTTGTTTTTAATCATTTATATCACGTATAAGTTATCTTGATCATTTTTATTCCATAATATCTAGTTAGTGTGTTTTCAACATGTGATACTGGCATAACAAGTATGTAATATATCAATATAAATGCAATAAACATTATGTTATCATCCTCACGAGTATGTATTGAATATAATATAAAAAAGCAATTTAAAATGTCTTTGCCCGAAATTATACATATACAATGTATGTCATACTGTGGTGTGTCTTAACTTAAAAGAACAAGTTTATAATGTTTTTTAACTAAACTAGATAAGGAACAGATGGGAGTCTCACGGATTTGCGGACCGCTTTAAACCTCGCACTTCCTGAGTTTTTTTTGTTGTTTTTTGTTTGTTGGTGGTTTTTTGTTTTTGATCAAAGGAAACAGTGTAAAAAATCAATTGTGTGGGTGTGACATCTCACAACGAATACCTGCATGGAGAATAAAGCATTGAATAATAATATTTTTTTATTTATAATCAATGAAACAGTAATTACAATGCATATAAAATGAATTAGACTTTGTTTGCTTTACAGGTCATGGTGACACAATATTATTACGAATCAATGTTCCCCATTGACTCTGTCTTAAAAATGGAAAGCGAGCGCAATGAGTGAAACCAGATTGTAAACTCTGCTTTACTTGTTTAGGTAGATTGTAATAATTCAAAACCAAAAGGTTGACTATTTGACTACATATGTTTCTTTTCAAACAAATAAACGACTAAACTGGACAGAACTGTACGGATAAAACTGATTCACATGAACAATACATATCAAAGCAACACTAACTAGATATTCAAGGCATCCAAATAGATAGGTCTGAGGCTGTTTTACAGAAAAACAATTCTTCCTTGACTTTCGTTTTTTCTAGCCGGTTTTAGACAAGTGGTACTTTATATTATAGTCTAAAAGTCCATTCGTCTCGGCTTGTCGTCACCTTTCTGTTTATTACATCACTTTACATTTTCCAACCTGAACCCCTATATAAGGTGAGCTGCCAAATATTATTGCTGTATACATTATTACATTTCTACATTTGGTGCAAACATTACTTCTGTCCAAAGTTTTATCTTTTAAAATATGAATAAACAATTATTTACAATGATATAAAATACATTCATGGTATATGCACATACGGAAATCGAATTATGTCGCTGTATATTAATGATTTATGTCATGAAAAAACACAACTTTGCTGTTCTCTAGAAGTAATAACTTAAAATTTATTATCCATAAACCACACGAAATATCTGATAAGTATTCTATTGCACATTTAAGTTGACACGTTCTGCGTGTTATTTGCATTAGAGCAAGTATAATGTTATGTACAGTTTATGTTGACTGACTATCATTTTATTTTTAAACTTTTTATCAGTTTAATGGTATATTGTATATGAACATATTAACAATTTCATTTGACATTTAAATTATCTTCTCAAATTTACATAATGCCTGCTTCAATACCGCCCTCTTGTTTAACGAAGAAGTCAATTGTTTGTTTTTCTCCGAACCTTTCATGTGAAGACATCAGCTGCTTCATTTATTACTCTTATTTACGCACACTGTCTTTGTGTCTGGTTTAAGTGTGTGTTTTTTCCAATTGCTTTGTTAAATTCTCATTATAAGTTATACGTCTAATTATGTTATTAATTATTTTTCTTCTTTGTAGAGTCACAGTGTCGTAGACAGTTGTTAAAGCGGGCTTGACTTTGATATCATTTGCCTTTTTCATATATAGATGGTTGCTAAATTAATTTAAATATCGTACTATCGTTTTAATTAACACGTCATGAATAACAAAATTGTAAAGGAGTATTTAGCAATACCATTTAAACGGCTTTCATTATATCTAAAATTATTTAAAAAAAACATCACAGTCCTTATTTAGATTTACATGTACAATATTTTAATTTACATATTGCTTAAGGTAGTTAATACTTTGTTGAATATGTGCAATGGTTGCAATCGAATAATTTTCTTCAACTGACAGCTTATAACATTATATTTTAGTTATTGTACTTCTTTACCTAATACATTTAACCATAGTTCTTTTTAAAATAAGTACTTTTTCAACACGTTAATAAGCTTTTGCTACTCATCAACAATTTCGTATGTTATTTATTACATTTCATACTAGTCGTTAACTTTTAAACTATGTGTTATAACTAACATGTGTGCATAGAACAATGATACGTCGAGTTTTAATATAAAATATCTTAAAAAGTGTCTAAATTCCCTAAGATTTCATAGCGGTTGATCTGTCGTTTGTCCGTATATACCCCTACGTCAATCAGAAAATGAACCAAATGCGTACAATGTTTCAATTGTTAATGATCAAAAAACGATACATTGACAAGAGAAAAAGGTAAGAAATGGCATTACATCATTAATATCAAAATGGTTGTAAAAACAATTGAACCTGCATTGTACAATCTGTATTTTGATATCATAAAAATGTTCTTACAAACTAAATATGATTTATATCCAAGGAATTCCTTAAAGTTAACGATCGGAATGAAAGAATGGCATGCGAATACGCAATGACAGGGCAATCAAATCGATAACATTATGGATGGAGAAACTTCAATTACACCTCACTTGAACATTTTTATTGCCTACATTTAATACAAAAAGGAAGTAATCTGCTGAATCTTTTAAAAGTTAAACAGCGGAAATGGAAATTTGTCCAACACACGGGTGTGTATCCAACATAGGGAAAATCTTAATTTTTCGACTGGCGGAGATTAACAAAGGACTACATATGTAGTTCAGTCCTCGTTCTATTAAGAATATATATGACAAAGCACAATTAAGTACCATTTGAAACGGGAAGAAACAAGAAGAATGTGATTTAATATTTATTTCAACTAGAACAATATTCAACATGGTAAAATCACAATATGTACAATGTATTTTCATGTTTGACATTGATATTTCTTTACAAACCTCCAAGACACAACATAAAACAAGGGACATCGTGCAAAAACCTCACGATGGACAACACAAAACAAGCAAACTCTTGCGATTCTATAATCGTCCTATTACAAGAACAATTCAGTTTTCTGTGGAATGCACTCTTTATTTGTGTAAGTATAATACTCTTGGGAGAGTCTTTCAGAAGTGCAAAGATACCGTCATGTGACCTGACTTCCTCGTCTCATATGACTTGGGTTTTGTGATTCTGTAGTATGTACATGTAAATGATTTACTGTTTCAACTAAACTTTTCTTTCTTGACTGCTTTTTAAAACCAACACTCAGGTAGCAACATCCTTTAATGTGCAGTAAATAGTCTTGCCTAAGGAATCTTACCTCAAAGGCTACTATTCACTGCAATGCTTGTTTACACACTTTGGCAATAGCAGAGCGCAACAAATTATACAGTTAATCGTATTTATTAAGCCAATAATACTAGGAATTTATGATTATTAAGATTTTAGGTATTTGTCATACATATGTAAAGTGTGACCAAATCTCTGGAAAGGAAGAAGAAAAAAAAGAAAAACAATCGTAATGTGGGTGTATAATATCTAAATATACATTAGTAACCAGATTCTTAGGATTTATTTCCTAATTAATGGTTGAACTGATGACTTTTGGAAGTTACCATCCTTATCAAGTGCATCAGCAGCAGAATATTCACGAAACATTTTTTTGTTAACACATGATTTATTGCAAGACAGGTACATAAGAAATTTTCATATGAGAACAAGTAATTATTGAGGAAAAACAGAATGGTACACGTGTTAAACAATTGTATTTGAAACAAATCAGAACGATACAGTCATTTTTATACAATATAAAATATTTACCACAAAACCTATAACATAATGTCATACTTTTTACAAACATTTTTTAACCATTTCTAGACATAGCGTTCCTTAAACGTAATTGTTGAAGATCGTGTTGTTAAAAATGATTGTTGCTTTATATCCCTTATAATTCTTTTTAAAATATGAAATAGGAGGGCTTTAGAAGATTTTCTAGTTTGATATATGTTATTTTATAACAGTATTTTTTGCAGAACTACAGGTAACATAAATAAGTTTCAAAGCAATTGTATAATTAATACTGACCTAATTAATGTTGATCAATCCAATTTTAATGGACTTAATTCAAATAACTAACAGGAAGTGCGATGTTAGAGCTCAGTAAATAAAATAGAACACTCTAGTAGGCCATTTTACCGACTGACCATTCAAAGACGTTAACTGCAGGATTTGCACTATTATGTATAGTGTCTCGGCTTTAACATGGACTGGCATGTAAATATATATGTCATGCAGATTTTAAACAATAAATGCAATACTCAAACCTAATTATCGTTGACTATGTCTCTGGGTTAAGTATTTGTGAAAAACTTTAGTACACTTAAATACTGGCATAGCATTTTAATAATATCTATATACATAGGAATACAAATACGTACAGCAAAATAATTTTAGTAATCATCCACGGGTGTATGTCCAGTTCAATACGAATGTGAAACACAATTGTCGTTGCCCAAAATGGCACTTATATGTCACATTATATGTGTCTTTACCCAAAGAATGAAGTCATAGTGATAACAAAACATTACAGAGGAAAAGACTAGGAACTTCATTTGTCCGAAGAATGAAGTTAAAGTGATAACAAAAATTACAGAGGAAAAGACTGGGAACTCCATTTGTCCGAAGAATGAAGTTAAAGTGATAACAAAAAATTACAGAGGAAAAGACTGGGAACTCCATTTGTCCAAAGAATGACGTCATAATGATAACAAAAAATTACAGAGGAAAAGACTGGGAACTCCATTTGTCCAAAGAATGACGTCATAATGATAACAAAAAATTACAGAGGAAAAGACTGGGAACTCCATTTGTCCTAAGAATGAAGTTAAAGTGATAACAAAAAATTACAGAGGAAAAGACTGGGAACTTCATTTGTCCGAAAATGAAGTTATAGTAATGACAAAAAATTACAGAGGAAAAGACTGGGAACTCCATTTGTCCTAAGAATGAAGTTAAAGTGATAACAAAAAATTACAGAGGTAAAGACTGGGAACTCAATTTGTCCCCTTTAATGTTTCACAAGTTCAGATGAAGAATATTAAATAATACAAATAAGTTAAGTTGATAGGATGTTTATTTTTATTCATACGTAGACACTTAAACAACTGGAATGTCGAATCCGTAACATTGGCTTTGCACTTTGGTGTCAAACATAGCGAAAAAAATCTGCAGAAAAGTTGGTGCAGGGTTTAATTAAAACTAACTCATCGTAGTGTGTGCCCACACACATATCCTGGTTCAACAAACGTTTTTAACAAGCAAATGAATCCTCAACATGAAAATTAATATATGTTATACAATGTACAATTCTATATGGGTAAAAGTCAAACAAGTCATTTATTATGTGATACTTCAAGGAAAATGTGTAGGTGTCTTGAATGACGGTGACGATATATGCATATAACCTCTAGGCACCTTCATTTTGAATTTTACTGTTATGCTTAGACCATTTTCACGCATAATACATTAGTTTTTAACTTATACATCATGTTTATGTTAACCGGACATGGTTTGTAACAAATAATATAATGTTTGACAATATTTAATATTAGGCCTAATAATATAGAAAAAGGGTAGTAACATACAGTAAAACAAAAGGGCTCGAAGCCAAACGTGGTAGATTTCTACTGCAACAATAAAAAAACTCTTACAATTCTTAGTGTTTAATGTTAGTGGTAGTCTTTTCTCATTTATATAATATCAATAAAAGCGAAAGTACGACGTATATACAAGTATTGTAATGTATTTTGTGGAATGCTTAACATGTAACAAAATGTGAATGATGCGTAAGTTGTTTGTTCTAAAATAACTGACTGTTATGAATAAATAACAACTAATATAGATTTTATTAAGGGAAATGAGCTAACATGAACAAAACTCAATCCGGTTGGGCAAGTTCGATAGTGTTATTCTATCGCTTCAACATATTTAGAAGGAACATGACGTCTTTTTTTCTACCAGAGTAGACTATAACTATAATATCATATCAAAATACAGCTATATTGGAATGTTTCTATACTTGAACATTTTAAAAAAATATACAACAATACCAATTTAACCTAAATTTTGTCTTTTTGTGCAATATTGCACTTTTTCAAAGGCAGTGACAAGCCGAGAGCCTGGAAGCATGGACGAGGATTTATAAGTTCCGCACAATGGTTATTTTGTGTTTAGTAGTTAACTAGTGTATCGGTCTATACGGTGTCATTTTACTGCATTATTGTTTGGAGATAAACTATGTTGTCAAAAAAAGGGTATGGCTCTAACTAATGCAGAATAAAATCTGAACTCCTCGTTCTTTGTGTGTTGATTTACGTCAATGATATGGAAGAAGTGTGGCAACTTTCACAGTAAATTAAAAATAAAACAAAGCAAAACGGGACAAAAGCGAACATTTTCAAAAGGTATACGTGAAATGGAAGGTTATAATAGGCTCGTAACTGGAGAATAAGAGGTGTGTGTAATAAATCCCCCATTTATGGGGAGAATTATGCATATATCAGAGCAGAGTGCCTGATACCGTTAGACCATCAATACTTATGGAAACCCATAGTGTTAATCATCATACACAAAACCACGGTTTAAATGGTAATAGGGCAAAATGGAAAACGTATGCAAAACGACCTTCAGAGATACTGTTTTTGAGTTTAAATTAGATAAATAATGTATAAGACTAACGAAGCACCTAACCAGAGACTATTCAGTGCATTTTCTTAATTGAGTAAACGTCGAAATTATGGCATTCGCGTTGTAAATATTGACATTATGAAGTAGTATTTATAACTAGTGAAACATTTGTCGTCATAGAGACCAGACTGTAGCAGTGACCATGTGACACAAACACACATACACACGCACAGCGCGCGCTCAGGCATGCACACCCACACATGCGGTGTAAGATACTAAGTAAAGTTGTTTTGTGGTACATCGGAAATCATAATAAATCCAGAGCTTACCGATAAAAAGAAAACACTGCGTAGAACAGACAGGAACCAGCCCAAAACATGTTGGACAATCAGCCTGGAGCTGAAAGACACAGAGACAGAACTGTTTGCTCCTCAGCCCAGGGGTTTAATAGGCACACACAAAGAGCTATAACATCCTCATTCCATGTATGACACACTCGCAGAGGAAGCTGTATGACTATCACTCCATGTGTTGGATACAGATGAAGCTGTGAAAGATTCTCCTTCAAAGACACAGGTCCTCTGTATGGTTGTCATTATAGGGGAGTCGAACAAAACAAAGGTGTGTAGGAACCTCGTTCCAGCAATGGGAACCATGTTGGTAGTATTGTTATACCATCCGTCCAGAGCCAAAAATACACATGAAACTTGTGCCATATCTTTAATTCAACCATGACAAACACTCGGAGTATTGCCTTCAGATCAAGCGTGACACACACCGGAAACTGGTAGCAATCAGTCGTAAATTAGACATCAATCAGTCGAGGATGAGACAGCGGTGCATGTTTTCCTTTAGGTAAAGACACACTTCCTTGGTGGCGCTGGGACAGTTGGTCAGTTCGAGCTCCTCCAGGTGCCGTAATTGGGTCAGACCACACAATCCCTGGCCGGAAATTAACGAGCAGCCTAAAAATAGAAACGGACGGCTGTCAATTATGCAGTCATGCCATGTCATATACTGTAAATGGAAAATGTAATCAGCAATCGAGTGGACTGTGTCAAAAGTGTATTTCATGGATGGACATTGGACTTTGTTTTTTTGTTAAAAGGTCAAGCTGACACAGTTAAATTTATTAGCAAATTGCAATTGCATGAAGATTCCGGATTCATATAAGGGTTAAACCAGATAAAAAATCTAAACGCAATTAACGTTCGCAATGACTGCTTTGTAAACAGGCGGCGGTGCCTGAAAGTTGGAAGCTACGTTTTTCATATAAGATGGTACCTCTTAATTGGTAAAACAAAAATAAAGGCGATGATTTTCTTAATTATTAAAAAGACTAAAGCTGATGATTTTTTAACTATAATACTTAGTACAAAAATAAAACACACTTTTTTGTTGCGAGTAAAACAATATAATGTACAAACGACCTAAATAGGACAGCAACGTATGGGTCGAATTGAGCAATGTGAGTAATGGATGACAAACCAACATAGTCACTAACTTTATCTCCTGGGTTACCTAAATTGGTAGATCGATAGCTTTTAAATAAAACATAATCTACGCCAACTTTCATTTAGGTTAACGTAGCTTTTATTGAAACAATTGACATTTTGTGTAATGTACATAATACCAGTTTGGATAGTGTCGCCTTAGAATAATGACTTTGTACCAAAGTCAGCATCCTGACATACATTATTCATGAAAGCTTAGCGCCCTCGTAATGGATGTATAACCTTGTTTCTTGTGTAACTTATGAACTGTAGATCGCAAAATAGTGACTTTAGGTTGCTGAAGTTAGAATATGTGTACAATGTTCGTATAAATTACTTTAATCAGCGAAAAAGAAATAATTGGAGAGCAAGCTCTATTTCGATATTTCATCAAATTAAAATTTTGTTTATTGATTAGAACAAAAAGCATAATACACGTGTTCGTCCATTGAAGTTTTAATTTTACATATATTATGTAGAGTTGTTCCAAATTCTTACCTGCAAGGGACAGTATCCTTAAGTTCCGCATGGAGTACATGTGTTGTAGTCCGAAATCCCGTATCTGTGTGCACCATCTAAGGAACAGCCGGAGTAATGACGTCATCGTCGAAATGTAACCTACGCCAATATCTGTGATGTGTGAGCACCTGCAAATGCAATAAAAATGGTCTGCTTGATATCATTGAATTAATTTACATCCATTTTGCTGTCTGAGAATTACTTTCTAGGGGGTTAATTCTAATAAAAATGTCAAAAACAACTGAATTTTCGAGAGAGCAAAACAAAATCCACATAAATAACAATTACATATAATTGATAAAATCTTCTAACACTGGGGTGTCATAAAAGATTTTAAATTACTTCTGTCGAATGTGAAATGTTCATATCCGTTATGTAAACGTTCGTATTATCCCGTGACCCGCATTTTGTTTCGTTCGTGACCCATAATTTGTAAAAATAATAATTACGGACGAAAGAAGCCCGACTTGAAATAGAGGAAGGCCAGCTTTGTCTTATTCGGACAGAAACGGAAAATCATTAACTCGTAGGATGGAACAGCACAAATCTGGAAGTAACATCGGGTCGGAAAAACACCGACAACATCGATTACTTTCGGCGTGTTTAGCGGAAAAGGCCGATAAAATTATTGGCTATTATCGACTCTGGCGACGAAAGTAGGGTTTTAGTTGTATTGTTTGTTGCTTGTTTGTATTTTTTATTATTATTATTATTTTGTTGTTGTTGTTTTTGTTTGCTTGTTTGTTTTTGTTTGTTTGTTGTTTTTTTTGTTAGTGGGAAGAATAAACGTTATATTTAAGTCTTTTTGAGCATTTAAACATTCCCACTACAAGATCATATAGGCTAGCACGCATTGTTTCGCCACAGACATAGGACCATTCCCAAGCCACATATGACTTCAAATAGTGACAACAGTTACATAAAATAGAAGAAGCATTATAAGCTATTGCCACTATTATCATGTACTGGGCGTCTACAAGTTCGATGAAGTCGACAATAAATAAGAATATATAAAGTCCTATGAGCATTGCAACATTTACCAACATTTGAACACAGGACAGAGGTATTCACATGCAAGCCAAACGTAAAAGAAAACACATGATATTGTTGTTAAGGAATTTGGTAGGTCTTAACTTTTTTCGATGTGTCAAGTTTTAAGAAGATTGTTTACATTTTGATTTTGGAAAGATTTGGATTTGGTTTCTTGACATATTTCATTTGTCTTATATGTCTGGAGGTCAAGTGAGACCGTCTCGTTATTGAATATTCATTCACCAGTTGATTTAGTGATAGTCTGAGAAGATTGAACGATGTTTCTCACAGCGGTCGTCAGCTCAGAGAATATCAAGTAACTACACATTTCTCAACTAAATCTCCTATTATATTACTGTATGGACATTAGATCTATGTGCTTTTCAATAAATGTAGAGATCTCGTTCCAAGAAGCACAAATCATGTTATTAAAAGGTAACACACTTCAATGTCATTGTTTATAGGGATGTATTGTCCATTATAAATTTATATATTTTTGGCAGCAAAAAACAACAACAACATGTATTTTGTAATATTTAACTACATTATCCCAAAGTACAACGCAATATAAGTTTAATCGGTAATGGCATTTGTGTTTTGCAGTGTCTGTAAATAGCGATATAGTCGCTCGGCGTGAAATTTCAATATGGCTGGATCAAATCTGAGAAAGTCGATTTTCGAAGCGAAATGAGATGACGTTGGTTGTCCTTCTAGATAATGGGTTAGTTCCGGTGTAGTTACGAATGCGCAGTAAATTAAGCAGACGACATGACCATTGAAGGTCTTTTTGCACACATGCATGTCCTTTTCGTTCCATGACAACTAATGAGTTTTAAGTATTCAACGCCCGATCGTTTTACCCTCTAACTTTTTTCATGCGAGTTCGACAAAAATAAAACCGAATCATGGTAATATTTTGTCGTTATTCTAAAAAATCAAGTGCTCCGTATAAATGTCGGCATGTCATCCCCAGCTACGTAAGATATTTACTAAAATAGGCTGCATCGATTACTATTTCATATGCATCTATTCGCAACTACTTTTATGTGTCCGAGCAGAAGCCGCATCAATATGTTGTCGAGAGAAAGGGTGGCATGTGTGGTGTATAATACTATGACAGGTTCATTTTGTTATGGAAATTAGCATGAAACGAATACATCAGATAACAAAGAACTGCCTAGGGTAAGTTAATCGGACGTAAAATGGATAATAATGCATACAAACTAGATGTTGTCGACCGTGCAATGATCCGATGTTAAATTCTGATACAATAGTATCAGTTGAATGGAGCATTGACAAATAATAATAGTTATAATAAAATAAAATATTAAGAATTCATGTTTAAAGGTTAGTGTCATTGATATATTACGTTCGTTCATCTGATTCTATATCTCGCTGTGCATATACTGCAGCGTTATTTCAGTTCACAAATCATGAGAATCCTTTACCCGACCCCATATCAAGCAAATATATCATAGCCATGCTATAACACACATGCTGACAAATTATAATGGCGTAAGTAATATAGCCAGTAATTGCTTTCTTTTTCTACAGAGTATACGGCAATGTGTGTTTGCAGTATGTTATCGAAGCATGGTGTGATAAACAAGCGATCTTTGTTTCAGTAACCATTCCACTTAACTTAGCGATTAAATACTAATGAGATTTTAATGTGTCGTGACAGTTATTCAAGAGTCCCTAATGAATATCAGTTTTGCAAAACACTGTTGGTGGTAACGGGTTCGTCTCAGGATTGGTGAGATCAGCAGCAGGAACAGCAGCAGCAGAAGCAGCAGCAGCAGCAGAAGCAACATTGCTATCACCGCCGTTATCAAAACACCAGCACTACAACCCCTGTCGTTGTCACGTGAAGTGAGAATGCAAATTTTATAACGTCAGAGGTAACATATATGTATAGGGATACATAGCAACCACACAAATCGCATTCACTTAACAAGAATCGATGAATATCAATACCAAGAGTTTATTGGCAAAAACACAGAATATATGAATGGTAACCCTTGAACTAGTATAATCACTTTTACAGGTCGTTAACGCGGCACACTTTCTGAAGAAAGGGAACGTTTCGCCGCGCCTTTGCTTACACGATTACTGACTTCATTGGAATTAATAATTCATCCCCTGAAGCATCAATTTAACCGGGGATCGATACTTGAGTCAGCATTCCGCGGCATTCCCGCTGATTACAGCGTTAACATGTGTGTTCGGTCTTCAGAATATCACTGCATAGAGACAAAAAAAAGATGCCACAGCAAAGCATAATGTTAGAATATTTACTTTAAGAAAATGTTTTTTCTGGCACTTTGGCAAACGAGATCAAGATGAATCTTATATTTGGATTTTTTTGGCAAATTTAATTTGTCTTATATGTCTGGAGGTTTCAGTTGTTTATGAGGATTTTACAAGAATCAATGGCAATCCGTTAATAGAGGCACTGTGTCTTTAATACGATTAATGTAAACTACATTTATATGTTATGGTTCCTTAAAAAGTTAAAATAAGTCTTTTAATAGTTTCTCTATGCATAGTATAAATTATGTCAGACTTTTATTTCCCCTCTGTCTGTCTGTCTGTCTGTCTGTCTGTCTGTCTGTGTGTCTGCCTGTCTGTCTGTCTGTCTGACTGCCTTGCACGAAATACTTTCTTAATCATGTTTAATAAAACCTTTTGCGTGTGTATCTCTTTATTGATTTCGTCACTTCTGTACGTGCTAAATAGTTTCTCTTTCAGATCATCATCCCCCTTTTTTATTCTATTTGATCGACAATCAATTATAACTGATGTTCTCTCTCCTGAATACTTTAATAACTAGTTTTACCCAGTTACATGCCTAGTACATAACGTGGACAGCCGAATATGAATATGTCATCCTATCACAATGTCATTAAGGCATATATATGGACACAGCCGTCATTTGGTGAATTCTGAAAAGAAAGAAGTCAAAGACTGCGATATATTAATGCATTTATAAACAATCGGGTTTGGTGTTTGTATATTTATATGCTTTGATAACATCTCTAACTTGTTGTGACTCTTTTCAGCCGCTCCTGTTACAAGATAAATCAATATAAAATATAATGGTATATTGAATAGCTTGACAAAACATGATTCCAGTAAATTATTAGTGCACGTGGGCTTATTGTCTTTAAATAGAGAATTCCATTATTAAAATATAAGGCTAAATTCAGAACAATTACCCTCAGCTGCAGTATTAAGTTTAACACATCTGTGGCATCAAAATTGTGTGGCTGGGAGTGCCTCAGACATCCTAAAGCAAGAATGGCCATATTAACAAGACGGCGAAGAAAGACTACAACACCAGAGTTCATCAGAAGAAGCACCTATCAATACCCTAGAGATACAAAGGAACTATGCTATAAGACATTTATATGATAATAGAATATGGTAATGTCACTAGAGACACATTCACTAAAGAAAACATTAGCAAACAAGATTTCAACTTTCTCCAACTTTCAGCAACTGACAAAGCCCACTTGGAATAATTATTCAGGTCAAGGTTGAAGTCTGTGTAGCTGCACTAGATGGACATGCCATTTTAAAATGACCGTTGATACCTTTATAACAGCTAAACAGGAGGCGTTCTTGTTTATTTTAATAAACACATTTATCTTAATACAAAGCGAGTTCTAAAACAAGTGTGCCAGTTGTAATCCGTGCTCTATGCCTTTGAATAGTGAAGCCAGTTATCATTAACCAATGGGTCGAGTTGGTGGTGATTACTGAAACTAATATTTTATTGTACGTTCAATAGCATGCTAACCGTGTTAATGATTACGTTCAATAGCATGCTAACCGTGTTAATGATTACGTTCAATAGCATGCTAACCGTGTTAATGATTAAGTTCAATAGCATGCTAACCGTGTTAATGATTACGTTCAATAGCATGCTAACCGTGTTTATGATTCGCCATAATAATGTTCTAGACAGAAACCATGACCTGAATTCTCAGATGATGTGCAGAATACTGTAAACAATTCTATGATTCCCGGTACATTGTGTTTACATTATAACATCTTGGCATTCTATAATTATAACTCTTATAGAGAGTCTATTTCTCATCAGGCCTTATGAAGAAACCAGCGATTTCCAGGCGCGTATCTGCCATTACGCACGTTCGTAGTCTCTATTTGAAAAATTGAAAATCTAATAGTACCAACAACACTACCAAGAAAGTTGATGCCAAGTTATATTGTGCTTTAAAGATGTATTTTCAGTCAATACCAAATAAAACAACTATTTTTCTTTTCTTTTTTTCTTCTCACTTTTTGCACCTGAGCCAATGTAGCAGAACATTTATTTTCAAGGTGAGGAGGGACGGGGGGGGGGGGGGGGGAGGGGGGGGGGTTCATGCCCCTGGATCCCACGAGTTACTGTGCGTAACTTCCAAAACGGCCAAGATACGTGTCTGATTTCTGGTAGATGGTGTGTGTTTTGTGAAAATATTAGTTCTAATGTCAAAATCGTTCTAGATTGTTCGATTTAATTAGATAGCAATGAATTCGAACCTCAAGAATCATAACAAAATCGCGTTGTTTCGGCCTTGCAAATTGTCCTTTCGGTACCCCTTGGCATCATTGCAGGCGACCGACCTAGAATAGTCTGCCAATATGGCGAATCTTCAGATAATTTAAATTTATCCGTGACGTCGAACTAACGTAGCATTACTTAGCTCCAATGTCACCATACGCTTGTGTGGCCGCAGAGAGACCCTCACTTTCTTTGATTGTGACAATTTATGTGGGAAAAAAACAACAAACGAACGTAACCTTGTACAATATACACTCTGATTGAATAGTGATCACTTTCTACTAGCCCGGGAAGTTATCAGACAACTCTTGTATGTGTCCTTAAACGTTTCTTTGCGCATCAAATGCTGCCAATTAGACCAGCCTAAAGTGTAAGCAGAAATGTTACCTGACTCCGAATATTGACAATATAAGTGGCTAGTGAAGCTTGTCTTAAATGACTTCTTTTAATCTCGAAACAGAAAATTACGAATTCGTTTTTACCAAAGTGCAAAAGAATGAAGCGCGTTCAGTACGGCGTTAATTGAGACGACAGTCTTTAATTAGAATTGTGTGTTTGGGAGTGGATGGACTTGTAATCCGGTGGTTGTGAAGATGAGTCAGCCCTAGAGTAATGTATTAATAACGCCGTACAATTGTTTGTAGCGGAAAACATCTTGATGTATGAATGTAGAAAACAAACTTTACGCTTGACCGTTTATTAGCCGAAACCTGAACAGCATGGCCAGGTATATATTAACAGTTAGGGCTGACGTATACACATGCCGTTTATTACCGTTAGCGTATACACGTATACACATGACGTTTATTACCGTAAGCGTACACATGACGTTTATTACCGCAAGCGTACACATAGTACTTATTACCGCAAGCGTATACACGTGCATTCATGACGTTTATTACCGCAAGTGTAAACATAGAGTTTATTACCACAAGCGTATACATGGTGCTTATTACCGCAAGCGTATACACGTGCATAAATGACTTTTATTACCGCAAGCGTAAACATGGCGTTTATTACCACAAGCGTATACATGGCGATTATTACCGCAGCGTATACATGTATACACATGACGTTAATTACCGCAAGCGTATACTAACTAAAATCCGATGGCATGTAATGCATTTGATTGTCCCAAATGGAAGGCAGCACAATAGTTTGCAGGTACACATGTTTTATGAAGGTAATATTTCAATATATTTAAACTGCATTTTTAAAGGTTCATTTTAACAGAAATAAAAATAAATGAAAATTTGCCCAAAACGGTGACGAATATAAGCCCAGTATGGAAAAGAAATAATGCGATGAAATAATCTATTATTAATTATTATCGTACATAAATTATTGGACAAAAGAAAAACACAAATACTTAAATATCAGAAACTCCTAGAAGTATTACACTATATTTTAAAAGTTAAACAGAAAGAGACAAAGGTACATGTCACCCAAATTTAAAAGTAACAAAAACAATGAGACGACACATTGCATTAACAAAGAGAAATTAAAGAAAATATATTGAATTAAATTAGACTGTAACAAACATTAAATCCATTGTGATTCAAATTGGAAATATATCTTTTTTACCACGAAAGTTGTTTTACATCGAAGCAGTGCTTGCAGAGACAACGTATGTATCGGGATTCCTTTATGTTTCTTACAAAGTATAGCATAATAATATTCAGCCGCTTAATCGACTTTTTGTTATTTAGGAAGACAACTGTCGTGCGGGGAAAAGTCGATGTGTTTTGCAACGTTTAAAGCAATCTGATCGCTTGAAAATCTAAACAAGGAATTTTCAAGATCGCTGCTCATTAAAGCTTAAAAAGTCAATTATCGCAATGAGTTGTCTTGACTGTGTTGTCTCATTTAGTCTGATGGATTTGTTCCAGCCCATTTGACGATGCGCAATTAATTAAGCAGAAGGCATACGC
Organism: Sinonovacula constricta; assembly: GCA_007844125.1. Taxonomy (NCBI): domain Eukaryota; kingdom Metazoa; phylum Mollusca; class Bivalvia; order Cardiida; family Solecurtidae; genus Sinonovacula; species Sinonovacula constricta. The sequence goes on from CM017564.1 coordinate 26,778,782, forward strand.
GGTTAAGAGCACACAGAAATGTCCCCTCGGTTCCTAGCAACTAATCAGTTCTATGTGTCTATCTAAAATCCGACGTCAATAAATGGACACGACTGCTCTAATCTCATTGTTTGTTAGGCGAGTTGGGCAAAAATGTCCCGATTCAGAGCATGTAATTCCATCGCTGGAACCAAATCTGCTCCATGTATATGCGATGTACATGTTATCTTTGGCTAGTTCTGTTGACAATAAGCAATTACCGAATTAGGTGACATTCATATCTACTTCCACGGCATCCATTCCTACCCCCCATGTATCGACCCCTACCTTATTTGTATTTACTCATTTCTTCTATGCATCTAATTCTTACCATCTAAGCATCTTTTCGTCCTTTCTAGGCATATTTTTGTTACCTTCTAGCAATTCATTTCTACCTCCTTTGCATCTTTCCTACATTCTAGGCATCTATCCTTATCTTCTTGGCATCTATTTCTACCATCAAAGCATCCATCCCTACCTTTAAGGCTCCTCTTCCTATCTTCTATGCATATTTTTTCTGCTTTTTGGAAATCTATTCATGCCGCTTAGGCACCCATTCCTACAATTTAGGAATCTGCTCCCATTGGCGTCCATTTGTACCTCTTTGTAACTCATCCCTACCTTCAAAGGTTTCTATTTCTTCCTTCTAGACATCTATTCCCAACTCCTATGCCTCTATTCCCAATTCCTAGGTACATTTTCTCAACTCCCAAGCCTCTATTCCCAACTCCTAGGTATATATTCCCAGCTCATAGGTATATATTCCCAACTCATATGCCTCTATTCCCAAATCCTCGGTATATATTCCCATCTAGTATGCCTCTATTCCCAACTCCTAGGTATATATTCCCAACTCCTAGGCATCTATTCCCAACTCTTAGGCATCTGTTCATACCATCTAAGCATCCATTCCTACCATTAAGGCATCTTTTCCTACTTTCTAGGCATATTGTCCTACTTCCTAGAAATTCATTCCTATCTCATATACATCTATTTCTACATTTTTTGGCATCTATCCTTACCTTTTAGGCACATCATCCTATATTCTAGGCATATTTTCCTGCTTTCTAGAAATATATTCCTTCCCCCTGGGCATCCATTCCTACCAATTGGGAATCTACTCCTATCTCCTTGGCGACCATTTGTGCCACCTTATTATCCATTCCTACCTTCTATGGATCTATTCCTACCGTCTAGGAATCCATTCATACCCACATTACATCTAATCCTAACATTTAGGCATCCATTCCTACCTTCTAGGGATCTATTCCTACCGTCTAGGAATCCATTCATACCCACATTACATCTAATCCTAACATTTAGTCATCCATTCCTACCTTCTAGGGATCTATTCCTACCAATTTTGCATCTGTTACTATCTCCCTGACACTCATTTATCATTTTTTAGCCATCCATTCCGCCCGCCCTCCAAGGCATCTATTTATACCTCCCAGGCATCAATTCCTACCTCCTAGGCATCCATGTATTCATCTTAGATATCCGTTCCGCATAGTCAACCATTCCTGCCTCTTATGCATTCATCCCTACCTCCCAAGCATCTAGTCCTAACATCTAGGTATATATTCATATCTTCTAATCCGACATGTAGTCCTACATTCTAGGCATCCATTCTTTTTATTCAGGCATATACCTCTTATTGCTAGGCACCCATTCTTACCTCCTAGGCATACATTCGTATCTCTTGGCATCAATTCTATCACCACTGACATCAATTCCTACCTCTTGTGCATGTATATTTTTACATTCTAGGCATCCATTCATACCTCATAGGTATCCATTCTTACCGCATATGCATCTATCCCTACCTTCTAGGCATCTAGTCGTACCTCCTTAGTCTATATTGCTATATTATAGGCATTCATTTATACCACCTAGGCGTCCATATATATACATTCTAGGTTAACACTCCTCATAGGAATTCATTCCTACCGTCTAGTCATCCATTCCTAGCTCCTAGGGCATCCATTCCTAGCTCCTAGGGCATCCATTCTTACATATAAGCATATATTCCTCCACCCTAATCATATATTCGAAGCTGCTTAATCGCCCAGTTTCCACAGCAAGTTATCATCAAGCAAACAGGTAGCATGTACAGTAGAATAAATTGTCAGATTCGTTTAGTTAATACTTAGTTATACTGCTGAGAACGAAATAAAGCAATCTTGTCACTATGTGGCTACGTCTATTAGGCTGCGTGTATTATTTGAGAAACGCCTACTTCAAATAACATGACAATTGAATATTTTGACGTCTTGGATACCTAAATTAAATACCACTTCCATATCGGTTGTATTGGTTCTATATTTTAATCGACTTTGCCGTTCCGACACCGTATATATATATACTCTCTCTCTCTCTCTCTCTCTCTCTCTCTCTCTCTCTCTCTCTCTCTCTCTCTATATATATATATATATATATATATATATATATATATATATATATATATATATATATATATATATATATATATATATATATATATATATATACATATATACTCTCACTGAAGTGCCTATGTTAGTGATATTCTGCAACGCTTCATTTTAAATACCATGTTAAATGTTCTGGTCTATTCTCACAGATGCATACCTATAAATTAACGGCACTTATAACATAGTTCTTATAGGCACTAACACATACCCTGAAAATGCGTTTAGTTACATATAAAGTTATAAAAAGGGTTACCTAATGGCTGTAAATAAATAATGATTATAGTAATATAGTGTTCTGTATCCCAATGTTGATATATGACATATGTTCATCTTGGTGATGCCTCTCTGTGCACGTATGCAGCAGCATTCAATCAATTCATTCTCATTCACATCCCTTTGGGAAATTACACACCCAGGAAGTATATCACGGCGATGGCGTTATTGATGTAGGCAGTAATAGTTTTCTTTTGTTCAAAGTATAAGATAGAAGGCTTACAGTGTGTTACTATATCATGCTGTGATAAACGATGGTGTTTTTTTCCAGATAAGTATTTTACTAAATAGGGAGATAGGTACTGAGAACAAGTCTTGACAATCCATTATGAGTCACAAATGAAAATGGGTTTTGCAACAGCAAAACTTGGTGGCCGCCGCATTTTATCGTAATTGGCAGCATCAACACCTCAACATAACATCGTTATTATTAGTATCATCATCACCATCATCATCATTATCATCATCGTCGTCATCATTACCGTCATCGTAATCCTTTTTACATGTAGGTAGACTTACAAGTCCCCTAAATGACAGACGTAATAACTGAAAGAAACCAAATGCAAAAAAGTAAACCAAACTCGATCAGCCAGGGAGGGCTTACCTGGCAAAACCTCTGAAAAGCAGAGAAGCTAAAGATCACTTATTGAACAAGTAGAATAACTTGTTAACTTTAAAGTCATTAACGCGGCACACTTTCAGAAGAAAGGGGTCGCTTCGAAGCGCCATTGCTTACACATTTCTGACTTCGTGGGAATTAATAATTCATCCCATGAAGCATCAATTTAACCGGGGATCGATACTTGAGTCAGCATTCCCCAAGCATTTCCGCTGATTACACAGCTAACATGTGTGTTCGGTCTTCAGAAAACCACAGAATTGAAACAAAGGAGCGTTACCTTTGGCCTGTTACATTTTAATGCCTAGAGCCCATTTAAAATTCTAAGCTCATAACTTGTGATTCACGCAAGTCGTATTGGTTGATACTTGGCAGCAAATAGTGTAGATTTTGACCAGAGAGCTCCGAGTACACGATTTTGTTCAGCCTGTCGATTCTTGCTAAGCAAGCTAAGAGCTCATATAACCACCTTTGCATGATGTTTACGTTAAATATGTGTTTGCCTGTCAGTTTAACAGACAGCAGCAAGACGATCTTATTATGTGGTTTCTTTGCATGTATTCTAATGTCAGGCTATTTAAGTTATTAATGAAGGTTCCAACAATAAATCATTAAATATATGCAATTTGATCCATGGCAATGTGTTGGGAATCTATGTCTGTCTGTCTGTCTGTCTGTCTGTCTGTCTGTCTCTCTCTCTCTCTCTCTCTCTCTCTCCCTCTCTCTCTCTCTCATCCTACCTCATTATTTGTATTCACCATTCTGTCTCTGTGTCTATCTTTCCCCTCTTTCTCCCCTTGCGCCCCCACCCATCTCTCTATCTATTCGTCAGTTAAACTCCTATTCGAAAACATACATGTATCTGTCGATAAATGTAGAAACTGAAAATATGCTAACCCAGAGAAAAGAAATAGAAATGACAACAATGAAATGAAGCAAGAATAAAAACGTGTGTCTAGTATTCGTCAAATCGGGGATATCTTATATGGCTGTCTAATTAATTACCGACTGCGTCAATGAACGTTGGTTTTTGCATGTTTGATAGTATGCATGTAGAAAACGACCGGCACAATGTTCACATAAAATGTTTGACAAAGCCTTTGTTATGATTTGACAGATTTCAACCGGCGGTTATCAGTTTATGCGGATTGAAGTTGGTGCCAAGGAGAGGTCAACCGCTATTGCTTTCGTCGGCCGTCTAGCTGTGCCTTAGACGTCTTGTTTGGAATCGTTTTGTACCAAATACATTGCTGGTTTGACTTTATTATGTTCCTCGAAGGGACAGAATATAGTGGCCGCTTTGTCGGTCCGTCCGTTATTATTTTGTTTGGAGCATAACACAAAAACTGTAATTATTAAATAAAAAAACTGTTGGAACTTGCGATTATTCGGGGAGCATCCATCAGTTCTACCGATTATCTGGTATTAACATACCTGATGTGTTTCTATATATGTGGTTACATTTCATTTGTATTACATTTCATTACCATCTTGAAAGTAAGGTATGTTCCCATTCTTTTGTCGGCTACCCTCGATTGGTGTATCACTATTTAGTCTTTACCCATTTGCATATGTAATACATATCGTTGACGACAGAATATGAATTCTCACCTTATCGTAGGGTTATCATGGCGTATATGTGGTCACCAAAACGTTACGCTGATTTCCGAAAAAAAAGCCGAAAAAGTCGAAAACGACAAATTAATGCAGCAATAAATAATACGGGTCAACTTTTGTATATTTACATACATTGATAAGCTAACTGGTTCTAGCTCGGTCCAACCAGTCCGTTTTCATGGTAAATCAATACAGTACGTGCAAAATTTACTTGGTTTGCTCCGAAATCCAAAATAAACAAATATGTTTTTTAGAGTTTATGGCACCGCACCTTGTATACAAGTGTCTTGTAGTCGCTTTTCTTAAGCAGAAAATGCTATAATGTTTTGTTAAGTTGAAACAAATTGACACAACAGTATCCTTTGTGAATGTGTTTGTCTTGATATCATCAGTGATATCATCTTATTTGCCATACGAATGTAACGACATTATTTGTATTTTGGGTTTAACGGCACACGACACTTGATAGGTTATACGGCGCCGAATTTAACGACAACACATTTTACACAACTGAAAAACAAACTATGTTTACATGTGCTCACCAACTAATGAATCTCAGATCTGTAAACTCAGAAAAGAAGACGTATTGACAAATGTTAAAACTTAAAACTCTTCAAAGAGTCGAGTGCTCGAATTATATTCCCATTGTTCGAATGTACAATTTCAAAGAACCGATTGCTCGAATTATAATCCAAATGTTCGAATGTGCAATTTCGAACATTTAAGTTAAAGTTTTTCATCTGCATTTAAATCTTCGCTGAAAGCACGCTATGCTGCGTTGTGAATGTGCACATTCTACTTAAATATACAAGACAGAACCATGCCTAAATCATTTAGGCCAGTTCTGTTGCGTGTTATAGTCCACTGAACAGTGAAGTCAATAAAATTAACAACCGGTCGATTTGCTGATGATAGTAGAACCCAATCAATGGGTTCAATAGACAGAAACCATAGCATGACTCCTCATATGACAAGCCTTGTGCAAAAATACGATGCCTATAACAGTTTTCCTTACATTTTCCTTTGTAAGTTGTGACACAAGTTATGCTCCTAAATGAGCAGGGGACTTGTACATCTTGTATGATTCGTTGTAGTGGTTCAACACATGATCGCTTTAAGATCTTCCGTTTGAAAAAAAAAGGAAGTCAATAACTGATATAAATAAAAATATTTATTGATTCTAAATGTCTGATAAAAAAGGTTTGAACGCAATCATGGAAACTGGTTGTTTATCAAACGATTCATGGATCTTAGGTTGGGGTCATTAATGAATCCCTACCTATTGGGTCTGTAAGATGTAATAAAGGCCGTACAAAGAGTCATTTGACGTTTCCAATCGCAGCCATGTCTGCCAATGTGACTAAGCCTATACATACAACATACGCCTTTAATACATTTGGTCTGTAAGAAATCACTATTTCTCAGTCCAAAAGGTTGCAATATTGGATTTGGTCCTTCCAATATGTCCTTTGGGGTTTCCCACTTATTCGAAGTCTGCCACTCAAGCTAGTCCAAATATAAACAGAGATTTTGCCCAGAATAAACTATTGTGTAAACCGGAAGAGGCAATTTCAAATTTCTAAACATATTATTGGCAAAATTAATTGCTAGTAACACTTTGCTAAAATGGCTTCTCACAAAACTGAAAAAGCGCTCGAATTATTTTCTTAATGAAGCGAATTGTAAAGGGGTGAAACTAAAAATAGAATGTCTCTTGCAGATTTGGAACTAGCCTTAAACTTAACGTACATTGATTATCTGTAAGCATAAAAGTGACAAGACACAATCACATTAGTTATCCACTTCTATGTTTAAAGAGAATGAAAACATCACACTGAATCCCATTATTGTATTCAATTACAGTTTGCCATTACAATTTCTTGACATTTTTCACCATTTACATCGACAGTTATCCCTATCCATGTTAGCCAGGCGTCATTTTAAATAAACTAACAGCACCAGAGATTTTACTTGTGCCGCTCTAAGAGCGGTGCCTCATATAGACTTCTTTTAATGGGGAAGATAATGTAGCCAGCAGTAATAGAGAACCGAAGATGTTTGTGAGACCTTTGAGAGAAAAGGGCCGAGTATTCTGCTTTTAACAATGTAGTTTTCAACAATAAAGTGTAGTTTGTAATTATAAAAACGCAGCAGGCATTAATAGGAATTCGTAGCTGTTTAGCGAGGTTTTGTTTAACGAAAGAAGCCGACTATGCCGATGTTAACAATGCAGCTTGTAATTACAGATGTAGCAGGCAACAAGGAAGACAGCAACGTAGGAGTAAGTCTACTTCCCATCAGAGTTACGTTTCGTTACTGTCAAATAATTATGAAATGAATCGACAGTAAAAGAGAATGTTAGTACCCATAGTATTTGTCTTCTACCTTAAAAATTAGCAAATGTGACAAGGACCCATGAGTATTGCAACATTTGAAAAGGCACAAGACAAAGGTATTCACATGCCAGTCAAATGTAAAAGTAACAACAAAACTGTGATGAGACGTTATATAAAATAGAAAAATAACCCTAACATTTACCGCCATTGAACGGTCAGTAGGCAAGACGGCTGACTGGGGAATTTAAACCGGTTTTGACAGAACTCTTACCTTGTTAGTTATACCTGCAGACCAATGAAAGCACAGTCAGTGTGATTCAAAAGTGACAATACACACTTTGTTTTATGACCTTTCCCGATGTGATTGTCCAGTAAACAGTACACATACTTATTATTTTATTGCCGGTCCCATTTAATTGATATTCTAGCATAGTCTTGGGGACTCTAATGAAAGCATTTTTAAAAGCGATTATCAACTCCGTTGAAAGATGGCGTCTAAGCACATAGCAATGCTAACTAGAGACACGGCACCGTGCCTCTAAGACAAGAGACAGTATACATTGTTTACATTGAACCAAACACTTCTGAGAGTGACTAATAATGAAGAAGGAAACACTGGTCTCCAGATGACTCACCCTAACAATAGGCACTAATTATGTTGTCTTAACACTCCTTCAGAAGTCACAAACTGTAGAGTCATCACTATTCTGGTAAATAAAGTTATAAGGTACTAGTATATTGATATCACGACCAGGGTTGCAATGCTCATTAAAACCATTAAACGTCGTGCTACATTTATTTAATACCAATTCTTAGTCATCTATTTACATCTTCACACAAAGGAGTGTATACATATGTGTGTCTGTGTGTGTGTGTGTGTGTGTGTGTGTTGGGGGGGGGGGGGGGGGGGTATCCAGTGTTAAAATCACGCATTCGTCTCCTGACTGCTTCGTCACTTATGTGTCCTCGCTCTTGTGTATCCTCGCTTAGGTAATATTACTGTTTGTATATTATTTTTATACTCATATGTCACCTGTAGTGATTTGAATAATACAAGAATAGTGGAGTTGAGTTGAGTTGATAAAACAATACACTGACTTTTTGAATTTGACTAAACACTATAATTAAAATAAAACTATAATTAAAATAAACAAATTTATGCCAATTAAACGTGATATAAATTAGAGAAAAACACATAAAGTTTTTAATTAATGACAAAGGAACACATACAAGCCTGAGTCTTGTCTGTTCAATACGTTTTATAGGTACTTGTCATTCAGCGCTATTGATTGGCAGCTAAGCGTTAATGGATTTTCAGAAACAGTGTAGATTAAGATCAGTAAGCTCAGAGAGCAACTGCAAAAGCAGTATCAGCCTTATTTGCTGCCAATTCTATCTCGCTATATACATATAAATACTTATTATCGTACGCATGATTTGGCATGTGCTATTAACAAAGCAGGATAATGATCCACAGTTTCAAAGTGATGTCCTACGACTGTACGTCATGCTGTAGAACGGTTCCTTATAATAAGCCCAGGCATTATCTTCTAAGACCCATACGAAAGGATGAATCCCCTTTAAATGGCTTGAACTTCACCAATACCGTTGTGTATTGATTCACATCACAGGCGACCACTGGAACCATATTTTGTGTATTGATCGGAAAAAAGGGAAAACAAGCGATGCACATTAACTCTTCAACATGCTTAGCACGAGCTGATCAAACTTAGGGAAGTAGTCTAGATGCAGGTGAACCAGTTGCCTGATCAGGAGCTGCACGATTTGCGGCTGAATCCCGAGCAGCATATTGTTTTGTTACATTTGAATGTGGTTAATTTATAGCAAATATCTCAGATGTTGTGTTGTTTGTCAATAAATGCATCACATAAGGATTAAGAGTGCAAACATCTATGATCATTGTACTGTTGACTGGTACTAGATTGTGGAAGGTCATGCGCTACCAGAACGTAAATGATCTGTTCTGACTTCTGTTGATTCACGCCAGATGAAGATGAGATACTTGAGGCGGTATAAAGTATTAGAGTTAGGGTGGATACCGTGCACTCGCTACTTGTTTTCTAGTATAATATGTAAGATACGATGGACAAAGTTAAGGAACATTACTTACAAAGTGTTCTAGCATTTTACGACCCTAAATTCGTAGTATTTCTCCGGTAATATGGTAATTTCTTGCTGGGCCGACCTTTAAAATCATCTTTACTAATGACGATGCCTTTAACGTGGTAATACCCCGTCCAATCTGCACATTTCTAGGAGCCTAACTAGAGTATTTACAGTGGGTCACTAATCAGACCTTGAAAAAGACGAATCACTTATTTTATCTTGTACTTAACTCCCATCTAGATCTTGGATTCAGATGACAGTAAATAAAGCCATAAGATTATACATTTAATGATCATGGAAATATCGAGTGAGAGTTGATGGGTCTCTGCTACACGCGATATAAAGTTGTCTAGATCTTCAAGTTGACACGAATTCTTCTGTAACTGCATTTTCAAACAATAATACCAGCGCAATTATAAGAATGATCAAATCATAAAGAATTAGACATTTATATATTTAACTTTAACCTTCCATTCTCGCCCATTCTTATAAATTGACCGAGCTGTAAAAACCTTACATGTAACAACTTTTTTTACATGTTTTATATGATGGAAAATTAATATTGTTTCAAATAAACATGAATATGGTGTTCAGTGCATAAAACATTAGGCAACTTGGGTCCTGACTGTTTAATCTTGAGTTGCAAAACTCTGTGTTTGTAACCTATAGCCTATTACATATCATAACACCGTAGCGCCACGTGGAAGCAATCACTCACAAGACCTTTGTTTATAAATAAAGCGAGCGCTTCATATTGCTTGGATTTGAGACTACCAACTTGCTTTAGTACCAGGCGTAGGAGCCAAGCTTTAATGCGTGAGATTACAAGTAATTATCGTTTATGAGTGTTCATTATCGGAGAAATTAAAAACTGGGCGCGTTGGTGTAAAATCTCTACACCATCCCTGTGATAACAAAAGAACATTAATACCGTTGTAAAAACGAATCCACCATATTGACACAGCCTCTATCCAACACAACGCGGGAGATCGAATTCCATTTCTGGTCAAAAATTGTCTCATCCGGTTTACCGATAGTTGACTAATTTGTTCTATGGTTCGAAAAACACAAGTAATAAATGAAGGCAGCTAAGCATGATTTCCATTCAGAACGAATCAAAATACGCAGATGTAAGAAATTTCATGAAGCAAAACTGAATATTTTCAACTTGTATGCTATAAACTTTCTTTAACTACGAAGTGTGGATTTTTTTAAGTAGGCATTTTTTTTTTTAATTTAGGTTTTGTGTATTTGTCAGTATTAATAAATGGTTTGCAAAGCTTTCATTCTGATAGGTATGTTGAGCTAAATTACATTTTACGATTGCAGTGAGCAAACTTTTTATATTAGGGCGTCTATGTTTTACATGATGTTTTAAAAACATACATATGCTTGGATACAAAAACGCGCGTTTGTGCAAAGCCAGCGGGTCACCGGTATTGAATACGAAAGCGTCACGTTACGACTTTGTCTACTGACGTCGAGTCTTCACGACGTCTATTACTGACATTACTACACTCTGGTACGCACCTGTCGAGGACTAGTTCTTCTAACTGGGTAAGATCACATGCTATGTATTCTAGGGCGGCATCCGTCACCCGGGGACACCAGGAAAGGTCAAGGACGCGTAGTTTCCGAAGATTTTCAGCGATCAGTTCCACCCCATCGTCCGTGATCTTGCTGCATCCTGACAGACTGAGGACTGTCAGATTAGGAAGCGAATGAACTATATTCACAATGCCATGATTGGTTATTTCCCAACACGAAAGTAATCTCAACACACACAATGAATAACTTTGTTTCGCACTGAAAAACGCTAACGCTGCGTCCGTGACGTGGTAGGCTTGAAGATTAAACTCGTACAGAGACGGCAAAAGCTGGGACACTGCCCCAACCGTGTCGTCGGCGACGTTTATACAATCACTAACACTTAGAGAGACTATCTTTGGGTTCAAACACGCCCACAAACCCGTTTCTGTCAATTCGTTACAACCAGATAGCTCAAGGCGGTAAATCCCCGACAACTTTTTGAACACAACTTCTAACCCTGAATCTGTGACGTTTGAACACCTGAGACTTATAGAACGAATTTGCTTTTTACAGCCAGAGAAGTGGCAAACAAAATCACTGACGTCTTCATCTGTCGCACCGAACAGACAGACGGCGTCGAAACTTCGTTGTTGCAAACTATCGTAGAAAGACCTCCGTACATCCTCGTGCTTGCTTAGATCTCGACACGATATGACTGGGACCACGTTAATCCAAAACCTAGGGTGGTAGAGGATATTTTTCCACGTTTTACACACTTGCGACAATATTCCTCTCTCCTCCGCAGAAAAGAACATGAAAAACTGGGACAAAAACCTTTCATCTAGAAATAGATCACGAACTGTAGTAGGCTGTGAGCGTCCGAACAAGCTTCGTATTTTCCGGGCAATCAGAGGTTTTGGGGACCTCACCATTTTCTGTGCTTGACTCGCGGTTGTCCCGGTCGCACCGTTGGAAGCCTTTGCGACAGGTTCTTTCGCTTGTGACGACTGCTGGCTTGGCTCTCTATGCAATCTCAGTCCTCGGATTCCGTTCGATATTTCCATATAAGCCCGTCGTATTGTCGACATTATCAGTATTATCGGTTATCTTCGAAGAACAACACACTTTGTACACGCACCAATTAGCCATTGGCGTTCGCAAGCTCTTGGTGTATCATCGTTTTGTTATAGATCCGTGTATATTCAGGCAGTTCGATGTCTCGAGTTCTGTGTTGGCGAAAATTTCCCAATACTATTGCGGTTTCCATTGACTAAGAAGCCAGAAGTTATCAGTTTCTGTTTGCATCGGTGTCACTGCGGATCGAATTCCGTTTTACCATTAGTGAAGGAAACAAAGGCTAACTGACGTATCTTTTACAAATATCGATAGACAGACTTGCCCCTGTAAACAAAGGTCTCCTATCTTATAAATATTGCTGAAAACCACTTCTTCCGATGATTAAAATCTATACATCCATGCTCCATGAGACGATAGAAAGTAATCCGTATTGTACAAAACATATATTTAGCATCAACTTAACTGTCTCTCTGAAGCCGTTATATCCAAACTTTATCCTTTGATGAGGTAACAATCCTTCTGTAGGAAACAGAATAACTGCAAAGTCACACCGAGGTGAAGTGAGTAGGCGCAGCAATCTTGTTATGTTGAATGAACGCTAGGTGGAACTGTGGTGTTTTCTATTGATAATCAATTTCCTCATGCAGTATTTTGAGAAACTATACAGCTCTCGAAGGGCGGCCATCGATTCCCGGAGCTTGCTACACAACAGCTGTTTTCAGTCTTGGTATTAATTAAGGAAACTGGTTACTTTCACAACAACAACTTACATACAACGTTTAGTTTCACTTCACGTTTAAGGAGCAAATGTCAGGGAGCGCCGCTGCGATAATGGTTGCTAACTTGACCGTTAGTGTGTAGTTAAGGAAATAAGTTTAAGATGGACACCATTTGAGGCAAATGTTCTGCATCGTTAATTAATTTTCCTGAGGGCAAATAATTTTCATTTATTGACAGTACGTTTAGCTATGGATCGAATTGAAAAATGACACTCTAGTAACAAGATAGCATGCTCATTTGTAGGTTGGTATATACATAATTCACGTCATGGAAACTATTTTGAACTAACTTGGTAAAATAAATCATTAGGGCTTATGAATAAGTATTTTTGTCTAAAATGTACATGATTAATGTCAACATATTACACTATCTTTATATATTAAGATCAATAGAAATAACATGCATAGTGTTTATCATGTTAAAACTTTCGCGTTTGTTTGTTGTTGTTGTTTGCAAACTTTTAAATATTTTGCGAAATACACGTATGAGATATTGTTCAGCCAGGACACGATTCAATTAAATGTTTGATGTATCTTGAATGCCGGGGGTTGTAAAATGTAAAAAAAAAATACTTCCGTTTTGCGTACAAATCAATTAAATTATACCACAATTATATTATATACACTTTGTTTAATTTAATTTATGTACTGGTGTAGTGAACGAAAATAAAATTTTAGTACACAATAAGTCATGCATCAATCAGAACTCCTCTGATAATTTCGGCTGCTATCATTATTCAGCAACAGAGAAGTTTTGATTGGTACGTCTAAATTTTTAACATTCTTAACGAGAAGTGATCATGTCTAAAAGGCGGTATCCGACAGTCTAAACAACATTTTTCTCAAGTAACCAAATAAATCATTGTCACCTGAAAAAAGTCGTGCAAAATGCTGCACATTGATGCCCTAGATCTATGGGAGCAGTCAAGCATGAATCACTACTCGTTTTTGCAAACAGGGATTTCTATTCGAGCCACGCTGCAGAGATAGCTATGTTTACACTTAGAAAACCACGTGACCATTTACTTTTGCGATTACGTTATGTAGTCATCGTGGTAATCCGCCCTGACGTCGACATCTATATTTAGCAGATACCACTATGGCACTTGTTATAGACTTGTAAAGAACGAACATTTAGAGTGATTTTTTTTCGCAATTAGTACTGTCTAACAATACAGTTTGTGTTCAAAATCAAATCGTCTACATTAAAGGTGGTATCTGAGTTTGGACCAAAATATTGTCATTAAACATCTTAATAAACTATTGTTACCTGAACAGATCTCACAAAATGCTGTATATTGATGTCCTACACCTGTCTAAAAAGTGGACCATAACGCTACAATCGTTATTACAAACATGTGTTTCCTTCTGAGCCACACTGCACAGTTAGCTATTTTTAAACTAAGAAAACCACGTGACCACATATGTTTTACCTCGGCCACGTCATCCACTGTGACGTCGATGTCTCTTTTTATCAAGAATCCCAATTGTTCTTAGTTATAGATTTGAAATGAATAAACATTTTACGTGTTGATTAATGAGTTTTACTGCCTTAAAATTGGGATACAGTTCAAAATTGTCAAAGCTTAGACTAAAGAATGATTGTTTCTGCAGAAATTAGCACAAAATCTTAAAAACAGAGGTCATGTATTGTGACATATATTATATTATAGCCAAACAGTCGGATACCACCTCAAAGACTTAAGTATGGTTTATGCAAAATATTTTCCCAAATTCACCAACATTAAAGTTGGATATAGTTACATGTATTTTATATAGGCAAACTGTCGGATATCGCCTTTAATAGTGTGAGTACAGAAAAGCGAGCTCCCTGCTGATAAGGATCTGCACATTTTTTGCTGCTGAGTCTCTAGTAGCCAGCTCCCTTCTGGTCAAGATCTGCACATTTTTTGCTGCTTAGTCTCTAGTAGCCAGCTCCTTTTTGGTCAAGATCTGCACATTTGGTGCTGAGTCTTTAGTAGCCAGCTCCATTCTGATCAAGATCTGCACATTTTTGCTGCTGGGTCTTTAGTAGACAGCTCCCTTCTGGTCAAGATCTGCACATTTTTGCTGCTGGGTCTTTAGTAGCCAGTTCCCTTCTGGTTAAGATCTGCACATTTTTGGTGCTGAGTCTCTAACAGCCAGCTCCCTTCTGGTTAAGATCTGCACATTTGCTGCTGAGTCTCTAGTAGCCAGCTCCCTTCTGGTCAAGATCTGCACATTTTTGCTGCTGAGTCTTTAGTAGCCAGCTCCCTTCAGGTCAAGATCTGCATATTTTTGCTGCTGAGTCTCTAATAGCCAGCTCCCTTCTGGTTAAGATCTGAACATTTGCTGCTGAGTCTCTAGTAGCCAGCTCCCTTCTGGTCAAGATCTGCACATTTTTGCTGCTGAGTCTCTAGAAGCTAGCTCCCTTTTAGTCAAGATCTGCACATTTTTGCTGCTGAGTCTCTAGTAGCCAGCTCCCTTCTGGTCAAGATCTGCACATTTTCTGCTGATGAGTCTCTAGTAGCCAGCTCCTTTCAGGTCATGACCTGCACATTTTTGCTGCTGGGTCTTTAGTAGCAAGCTCCCTTCAGGTCAAGATCTGCACATTTTTTTGCTGCTGAGTCTCTAGAAGCTAGCTCCCTTCTGGTCAAGATCTGCACATTTTTGCTGCTTTTGTACCGGTTATTAACAATGTCGCACAATAGTTAAAATGTATGTTTTATTGAATAATATAACCTCGCACCCCATACCCTCGACCAAGACTTACAGGTATTCCTGCTACATTGGACAATACACAACACTTAATTCTTAGTTACTTGCTTAGTAAATAAATAGCCCCAAAAATGTACATCCGGACAACACACAAAAAATTAATGTTTTTTAAACGACTTCCTTTTAATATTTACACAAGTAAATAGTTTCAGACTTTATTATGAGCGCCAGCTGTATTCATGCACATATCACGAGTTCGAATCAAATAAATAACTTCGGTGACTTGAACATAATAACTGCATAAGTTAAGTTATGGGTTGAACTAAGTTGAAACAATGGGAAGAACATAATTTAAACTGAAGCCAGTTCAGTTAAATAAAAACATGGAACAACTTTATTTTGATTGAAGCCAGTTCAATAAAATAAAAACATGTAACAATTCGTTGTGCAAAATATAAAATTGGGATCGATCTACAGTTTCAGGTGAGAATTTGTTGATCTAATGTAAACATCGTACCACTACTGTACATTGACATAGCAGTCAGCCACCCACGTTACCGTCAGCCGCCTCGGTGCCATCCCGGGACAGAATACTGATAATTGATGTCACCCCATTAACCCTTATCATGCCACATTTTATTCATGACAAATACTTTTCCTTGGTCATCGTCTTACAGTCTATGGCGAATTTGCATTGACGAATTTACTAGAATTTCAGCAGTAAAACGTGAATAGGCTGATCAGACAGCTCACAATGGAAGCTGGTTGATCTGAATCAACACTGTTTGCTAAACTCTAGTCTATTTATACAGAGACGCTTTAGGTTTAGATGTTGAATGTGGCTCAATTGATTATAGCAGTAACATGGCCTGGAACCTCAGAAAATACTATGAAAAACCAAGTGCTGTATTCCATATTTAAATCCTGATCGGAACAACGTTTTTACAGGTACGTTTATCATTAAAGATTTGCATTGTTTGTTGACGTTACTTTTATCATTGCCGTGAAAACCAATCAGGGTAGTGTTTATGGCTGAGATATGCACATTATATGCAAACATTATATTGGAAACGCCACGACGCCTTCGACCCACCCAACCTAAAGACAACACAACCTTTCAAAGGCGGTATCCGACAATTTGGACCAAAATTATTTTCATTAAACAACAAAATAAATTATTGTTATCTGAACAGATCTCGTGAAAAGCTGTTTATTGATGTCCGACACCTGTGTGAAAAGAAAACCATAGCGACAACATCGTACTTACAAAAATGTATTTCCTATCTGAGCCACGCTGCACAGTTAGCTATTGTTAAACTAAAAAAAAGCACGTGACCATTCATGTTTTAGCTCATTTGCATCATCCTATATGACGTCGATGTCTATTTTTAGCAGGAATCCCAAGCTTTCTTATTTGTAGCTTTAAAAAGAATGAAAAATTTTAGAACTTATTTAAAAGTTTAACTAAAAACTAAAATTAAACTTTGAACTAAAATTGAGATACCCTTGAAAATACGGGGGGTGGGTGCAAAGCGTATTGTAAACGTCACGTGACGATTGTCATTACAAGCCTTACAAGGACTGTAACTAGTGTCTGCCATTTTATTGTTTGTCTTTGTCCATAAAGTGAAAGTCACGTGACCATTTGCTACGTCATTAAGCCGCGGTAAAATAGCCATGGATATTCCCTTAGGTATTTTGTTTGCCATCGAAAAAACGCGGTTTTAACAAGAAAAGGGTGTAAACGTGTGCTTTAAAGCCAGATGTTATACTATTGGCAACGAATACATGCGCCCGCTGCTATTTTCAGGCATTGAATTATCCGCGGAACTCTTATTCGATACTCGTCCTTTACATAGTTGACACACTTTCGAGCCAATCAGCGTACTGTTTATGACTGCCTGCCTGCCTGCCTGCCTGTATATATATATATATATATACAAGACGTATTTTTCCGAATGCGTGTCTATATAACACTATGTAGGCAGTGTTAAAGTCCGTCTTTACTTATAATAAAGTATGTGTTTATTCATAAAATTTACCCAAATTTCGCAAAGCAGTAGTAAGGTATTATAACATGAATTTGGTATAGGTTAACTGCCGGATACCACTTTTAAGTGTTTTGCTTAAGCTATAGCCGTCTTTGATGTCATAAGCCATTCACATGTACTTAATGAATGGAAAAAAACACATATCCACTAAAATAAAATTACGCATTGCGAATGTCTTGTATCGTAGTAAAGTGTTTTTCAAGGTTGTTCGTGTGGAATGTAACAATCACTTTTACGTGCAGTTATGTGTGCAAAAACGTGCATGTGAAATGTGCCAATCAGTGTGACGTGCAGTTGTTGTGCACTCTACGAAAGTTATCTGGGCGTCGCCATTTTATGAAAAACACTAAGAAGCAACGTCCTCTTTTGGGACAATTAACCATTTAAGTTGTAACAGTTACTGTAGATATTATACATGAACCTTTTAGTGAACATTCAGAGTTACTATGTTGCAACATGGGTAGTGTTTGTTGGTGTTGTTTTTAGGTTTGTATTGTGTTTTCTTTCAATAAAACAATGCCAAACAAGTTATGGATAGAAAATGCGAAAACTTCATCAAGCAAAGAAACATAACCACGTTAATACTCTCTGCTTGCCTGTTACTACTTACCTCCCTTCGTCCATCTCGTCATGGTACTAATAAAAATCAAAGCGCTTAGAGTGCTGGTTAGGCAGTGTAAGATCAATAATGTACTCGGCACAACATTAGCTCACGGTTATATATTTCGTTTGCACCAAATCTCTTAGAAAGCGGAACGCGTGTTCCACTGGCTACAAACTATCTTTAACTCCGATATATTTAGGATATCCCGTGCGAGGCTTCACTGCCTTCTGCGGCTCTGTACCAGGTTATGTATATTTTGTTTGTTTTTGTTTTTTAAAGATAAATCACAGCAACCAATTATGATCATTATAGCGACGTTCAGCTATTTTGGTGAAGGAAAACCCTAGATAAATAACTGGGTATACCTGGGTAGACCCACCGGCGCATCGCAGGTCGGCTTGAAGACCTTCCCATATTAAGTCTATTGCCCCGGACGGGACTTGAAACCACGCTGTGGGAGGCTAAGCGGTCAGAGGAGTTACAAGTCGGCGACGCTACCACTACGCCACGGGCATCCATCGTAAGTAAATTCTGATTTGAAATGTTTATATTTATATTCATACAAAATGGGACACCTTTCCACTGATGCTCTCCATTCTTGTATAAAACAGTCAATTACACGTTGTTTGAAAATGTGTGGAAATGTATTTTGTAATACAGATTCTGAGTTTAGGAATACGTCAGAGAAACCACAATATATGGCTTCACACTTTGATCTTAATTGGTTGGGGAAATGTAGAGGGGGTGGGTGGGTCTAGCCGGCTAGACACAGCCTCAGGCTGCAGTGGTATCAGGAGAGGGTTTGGGATTGGGGTGTTACTGACCAATGGCAGTGCAGAAAGCCTATGTGCATCAGTGTCCAGCTGTGATCTCACAACATGGTGTATCTTTGGGGTGAAGTGGTGGTGGTGGTGGGGCGGCGGGATGCTAAAGGATGCCATTTTCAATCCCTCAAACTTAAATGTAATCATATAATTTAATAACTTAATAGTTGCTATTTTTTTGTGTGCTAGTGACTGTGTTGTAACTTTTGATATTAATGAAGGTTGCCTTGACTGTGTCCCACTTCTCCTCCACAGTCCCAATAAAGGATTTATATTTTAGAAGGGTTATCTATAATTAGTAAGAAACAAAAATATGCAAATATCTGACAGAGTTGACATTATTAAAGTGGCATCCGAAAGTTTGGACCATTTTATCTCTCGCGAAATGTTGTTTATTGGTGCCCTACATCAATAAGAAACGTTAAGCATCATAACACCCGACTTGCCATTACAAAAATGCATTTCTGATCCGAACCACGCTGTGCAATAAATTATTCTTAAACTAAGAAGAAAACCATGCAACCACTGACTTTTAAGATTACGTTACATGTAGGATCATTCGAGCGCACAGCTCTGACATCGAGATCTGTTTTAGCTGAATTTCCCATCGTGCTTATTTATAGATTTGGAAATAACGGACATTTAAAGCTATTTATTTCACGACTTCTACTCTCTAACAATAGATAGTTTCCACATCAGTGAAAATCCCTTATCTTGGCAGCCATCTTTGATGGTAACTTCAAGGGATTTTCATATGAATTGTATAGAAGGGTAAATTTTATTTTCTTGTAATTTCTTCATTTGTGGTCCGAAAATTAAAAGCTATACACCATTGGAAAGCTCTTGAAATTCATATTTTTAGAATACATTATTGATAAATGCACACATAATAAATACACAGAAATAAAAAAAAACTATTAGCTCATACTTAAAATGAACAGTGTATCATTTTCGGTTGTATTTCTTTAACCTTTTAAACTATCAAAATATAGTTTTGATATTCAAAATACTTTATAAAAGCTGTCAAATTTGATATAAAATTCAGTAAAATAGACTGAAAAATAAAAACACAGTGGTGAGTTTAATACAGGACATATTTCCAGATTTCGGCCTGCATTAACTTCTGCCCACAAAGATGGTTGCCTTAAACTGTCTTATCAGTGTCGGTGACATCACATGGAAACTATCTATTGAGGTCATGTTATAAAGAGCCCTATATGTTAAACTAAAATATAAGATTATTCCGCAATTATGCACAAATTCAAAAGAACAGGAGTAAGATGTTTTACCTGTATTAGATATAAACAAACTGTCGGATACCGCCTAAAGTTACCGCGGGCATTCGGAAAACAAGGGTGCAATCGGAAATTAGATTAGGCTCACACGGCTGTAGTGTTGACAGAATAAATAACTGGAAGTTTATTGTGAACTTAGTCTATTTTGGTCGCGTCCCGCAGTATAACTGTGGTGTAACGTTTGTCTCATGGTATAATCGACATTTTTAGAAAAGTGTTTTCCAGGGCTCTGAATAGGTAAATAAGAAAAAGTCCTATCAAAATGTCCACAGATATTTAAATTTTATCTGCCAGTAGACAAAGGCAAACAAGGTAAATGTAAATGTGACAAAAACACAGAGACGAGAAACAACACACATAAAGAAAAAACATCAGTTACCGCCTTGGAACGGTCAATCGGCAAAAGGGCCGACTGGGTGCTTAAACCTGGATTGTGGAGCGCTCCAACCTCGCACTTCCTGAAGGTTTTTCTATCAAACAAACCGTGTAAATAACAATATCCCGTCAAAATGAAACAACAAACAGTAAGCACCTGCATCGGGAGTTAAAACAGATACAATGAACTTATATACATACATAATATCTAGCAAACTATCAACATATGTACAGTATGTACAGTAGATAAAAGCCTCGGCAACGTAAAAATTCCAAATAAGAGATTAGTTTGAAATAAAACAGCCCAAGCGCTGATATATTATAAGAACAAATAAAACTGTCCAAGCGCTGATATATTATAAGATCAATTTAAATATGGCATACAATGCCATGACATCATGTGCCAAAAAACTTGCCTGCTACCGTCCAATGCGTTGTTCATTTGATTTACCACGGAATAATTTTGACGATTATTTGCACATCTTTAATCGCTTACAGGGTTAAACTTACACCGCTAAACAGTGCTTTTGAGTACTTTGGTTAATTTATGAAACAAAATGCACATAACATGTTCCAAAAAGTTAGATCTATCTATAGTCGCGTGCAAATCATTCGTAACGAAGCTATACAACTTCTTGTGCTTTAGCTGACATTTGTGATTCTTGTTTCGATGAGGATTTTATCCTTATGTCTATTGATTAAATCTAGACTATTAAGAATTGAATGAAGAAAAATAAACTTCCACTTAAACAATCAGCATATACATATTAGTTGTTGTCAAAGTATCTATACAGTTTCAGCAATACGCCAATAAACAAAGTGTTAGTTTGAGTGCTTATGTTTTATAAACACAATATAAACATACATTTTTGCAACTGTTATGTTATGCATGCTTAGCGGTGGTCTGTGCAATCGAATACCAGGCACCTACTTATATTCGTACATTGGGCCGGAAATCCACGATAAATAGACGACGACATTCGGAAAACTCCGTATAATAGCAGCCGCTTATAACATTACATATAAAGTGGTGATTTTGTTTAA
The DNA here is from genome assembly GCA_007844125.1 of Sinonovacula constricta. Classification (NCBI taxonomy): domain Eukaryota; kingdom Metazoa; phylum Mollusca; class Bivalvia; order Cardiida; family Solecurtidae; genus Sinonovacula; species Sinonovacula constricta. The sequence goes on from CM017564.1 coordinate 26,800,501, forward strand.
CATGATAACTAAACTAGAAAAAACGCACCAAAATTTAATGATTTAGTTTAATTTGATGATTTTTTAAATTTCCAAACTGTTTAAAGTGATATTGCAGTGAACACAGTTGTTGACAATTGTTGTTTTCTTAAGCGACATTTACGTCACTTGGTATTCGATGAAATCGTCAAGGCAAAATTGATTCAGATTCTGGAAAGTAAGATCGATATTAACAGGTAGTGTACCAGGACCCTGGACTTGTTAGTGCCAGACGCTCTGCGACCGTTGATAGAAACGCACACAAAATAAGTTGATAACATTCTGTAACTTATCTGCGCTAGAGATAAACTTTGAAAACTTTGGCCTACTTCTAAAAAGTTTTCAACAATGAGTAAGGCGCGGCCAACTAGTGCCAGTTCAAGGATGGCTTGGCATGATCAAGCAGGAGGGCATGCAAGACCCGACTCCCAGTTCGATTTTGGGGATGACGGGATCAGAGATGATGCAGATTTAGGACCATCTGCCATGCAGAACGACTCCGTTTACATGGGTGGTGACAAGAACAAGGGGAAGTCTGGCCCGGTTGTTCCAGCCAAGTCTGCCTCCAAGAACAACAAGAATATCTTTGGAAAGATTGGTGGTGGAATTCGCTGTAAGTACCAATTATTCATTTCCTTATAATGTTATTTGATTTATATTGTTTTAGAAAGTTCTGACCATGAGAAAATTAGTCGTTTTGGGATATACAAATGATTCGGATGAAGAATGAAGTCTTTCTCAGAACATAATTACTCTGTTCATTTTAGCATAAGCAGACAAACTTCCTCATTTAAATATCTGTCAAAGTTTGATTTAAAAAAAAATAATCATGTGTTACTATGATATTATTTATGAAACTTGACTATGTGAACAAAATAAAAAATATTGCAAAATGTGGAACATTTACAGGGGGGATTTGCCCAACTTTATGGGAAGGATTTTCTCGATCTGTGATAAAATTATTTTGTCCATCCCTCAAATAATTACTCTGTTATCATCAGTCTGTTCAAATATCTGTCAGATATTTTTCCCACAGTTGTTTCAACAAGTAACTGGTATTTAAAGGTCCATATGCCTGCTTCTTTCTGTACTGTATGGGATCCCCTCTAATGCACCAAATTCAAACTTCAATTATTTTTCCCCAAATAAAACAAATAAATCTCCAGAAACAGGCTTTGAATAGTGTAACTACATTTTATAAATATTGCTGAAAATGATGCAAAGAATATTTTGATTATGTATTTTTTTAGTTTGGCCTAGCTGTTAAACTTTTGACAAAGTTTCTAAATTTGGCAAAAGTGGTTTATTTACCGTATACCTTTTTTTATTTAATTTGACAATTTTAAGGACATTAATACAAAACATAGCCTTTAGTCCTAAAAAGAGAAAAGGTTCTTTATTTTGTACAAATTTGAGTTAGATTATGTTCAGGTAATTGTTTTACCTGTGTAAAAGTCTTGCCAAACATATGTTTAAATTTTATTCAATAGTTTACCAACTGTAGTCTATATTTTTATTTGTGTGCTTTTTTTTATCAAGCTTTAATGCCATATATTAAGCTATAAATTAAAGCACAGTCAGTGCTATATGTTTTTTCATTACTTGTACATGTTTGTATTCACATAAAAATTAAAATCTAAAAAAAATATGGTCAAAGAATAAAATTTGATGTATCTGAAGGTCACTATTCTTATTAAAACATTCTTATTGATGTATTATCTATGTCTTGTTGTTTTAAATTTGTGCCTCAAAACCTACAGCAGCTGCATTAAGTTTGTGTTTTCATGTATTTGAAATGCTACCTTTATTTAAACAAATGCCCACATCAGCAATAGTCATTGGTGAAAGTTGCACTAGATTACTCTGATTGATACTTTCAGCATAAAATGCCTGTTGGGATTTTTTTATTTATAATATCAATGTTTGCAAAATTGTCTCTAGGTGTTGTCTCTAGGTATAGTCTAAAGCTATGAACTTGATATTCTAATTTTTTTCCACAATTATTTTTTTTATATTGACATCCATATGACTGTTTTCATGACAACAGTAATGGTTTAGTTTATACATCATATATTTTTAGTAATGCTATTAGCTTTATACTAAATACCGGTACTGCATACTGCAAAGACTACAGATCGTATTAATGTTGTAACAATAAAAAGAGGTACTTTTTACCCGTTTTAATATCAAACTGAGAGCAAACTGTGTAAACAATAGATAACCCTGATTGTATAAAAATGATTAATGTTGATAGTTGATCAGTTTCATGAACTGATAATTGTTAATAACTTTGACCTCTGATTCCTTGCACTAATGTAATTGACTGTCAAAACACTGGACACTATTTATATATTTATTGTAAATAAAAAATAGATACCAGGATAGATAAAATTGTACCCTGTATGAAGATATTTTCTTCAATTACCACGAACATTAAAATAATCTTGATAATAATTTATTTTAAGTGATCTGATTTCAAGCAAACATATTTTGCTTATGCAAGTAATGGTAAAATGTGATTTTATAAGGTATCCAGTTGCTTTCAATAGTATAATGTTCAGTTATTGCAAGAATTGCCATGTAACAAGCTATGGTTATATTTTCAAAAACATTAATTGTCATTATGATTCAAAATACAAGTTTTTATCAGGACTAAATTATCATGATTAAAATATAAAATGCAAAGTTTCAGTCATTTTCAAAAAGATAGTGCCTGATATGTTAAGTATAATTTTAAAGAATAAAATGAAATGTAAAATATTTAAAAAAAAAAACCACCCTCTGTTGAGTTTTATATCATTGTTAACTAGTAACCAATTATGTTTTTATTTAAGCTTGAAACTCATTATTCAAACTCATATTGTTCTATATTAAGCCAGGAGTGTTTGTCTTTGTTAGACTATGGTATATTTTATTGACAATCGATCAAATGTCAGAACCATGGCCTGTAAGAATTTGATCGGATCAAACAACTGACGTCAATTGCCTCATTTAATATTTATCAACTTCAGCAGCCCGTTCCCATGGCCTAATCAATTAAACACATATCAGTCCAACTTTTCTTGCTTATATTGCCCCACAGAGAGGTTTTTTTATTGGAACACCAGTATGACTAGCATTGCAGGCAGAACAATTTCAAAAGACATTGATTCTAGCTTTACTGCCTCAAGCCGCTTCTCAGCATATTGATTTCTCAGAATCAATCAGCAGTCCTTCCTGTAAAGTCAGCTTTTCTAACTGGACCCTGGAACAGGGCATTATTCTGTGCCATAAATATTCTATGAGCTTCCTAGCTACTGCGCAATTTATTGACCCACATTGATCGCTACCTGTTAACATTCAGATATTTCACAATCATATTGGCAGAAACTTGACAAATCATTGATGCAATGCAAAGGGAATAAATAAATTGATCAAGTTTTTTTAGTAAAAGTTACACTTAATTTAGTCATTTACATCTCTTCCAATCAATATTATTTTATTAAAAAATTGATGATGATTTACAAGTAACGCAAACTTAAAGTTGTGTTAGTGTTGTTGTTTTCTAAAAATTATTGAAGATTTTTTTACATAAAACCCTTACTAAGAAGGCTATAATGTTTTAAATATATAAACAATCCTGTCAACATCTCAATTCAAGTATTCAGATAGTCATGACTGAAACTTATTTTTAAATCTTGCAAAGTTAACCTGTTTAGTAAAACACTGTTGCACTCACATTAATCAAATAGATAGAGGTTTATTTTAATTGGTATAATGAGAAAGAGTTTATTTGTTGTTACAGACTTGTACTATAGTAATGTAAAGAAATAAATACCTTCAAAAATGCCTAGCGTGACAGCATGATTTTTTTTTTAATTAAATTATAACAGCAGCACCTGATTGTTTAAACAGTGGTAAAAGTTAGCAGTTGGTTATTTTTGAACAAATGGTTAACTTTAACTAGCTTGGTTAGTTAACCAAAGAGGTAATTCATTTCTATAAATGCAGTAAAGTGTTTGGTTACATAACCAAACTATTTGATTTAACCAAAAGTTAAAATTAACCAAAATATCGCACAATGCTACATTCTCATCGGTTCTGCTAAAAGAGCTGCCATTTTTATTTTTGGTTATAACTTTTACAGACCACAGGGAGAACAGCTCAGGTTAGCCAGAAATGGTTAAAATTGGAAGCAATTAAAATTAATGAACCTATTTTAATAAAAAGCACACCAGCAAATTGACCAAAAATATTTGTTTAACCAAAACTGTAACAACTGGTTAAATTTAACCTCTGTTTATACAAGTGATCTCTGATGTACAACTTTTAAGGTAGTAGCATAATTTTCATTCTAAGCTTATATTTATAAGGCTTAAGCATTTTGTGTGGGTCCAGATCTGACAGCTCCTGCTAAGTCCATGGCAGCATTTCTAGTTTCATTTGCATGTAGTTGTAAACAAGACTAAGTGTTTTCTTTATGTTGTTTACAAATGAAGCACCCTAAAGGTCAATAGTGGTTTAGCCTTTGGACCAATTATTGATGAGGTAATTAATTGTTTTTGTAAATATTCTTTAGTAAAATGAATCTGATTTCTGCTTGACTAAGATACATTTTAATTGAATAGCTGTTCATTGTAAAAACTGGTACATTCTGATTTCATTCATATTCATATTTTAGCCACTGTCAACTGGCCCAGTGCATTTACTTGTATAATGGTATGTTAACACAGTAAAGTGTTGCACAGGTTTTAAAGCTTGTTTCTATCTTTTGGAAAAGTGCCAGTTATTTTATCATACCTGTTTGCTTTGATCATGTGACTACCACAACCCAGGACTATTATTGATCTAGGATTTAAAATGTGGGACGATGTAAGCCAAAGAACCTTTTGTTGTGGTCGTACTTGGTCCATACTTTACTGAGTGAAGATAAATACTGCTTGGTTATCTGTAAATTGCAATACAAAATTGTATAGATAGGCTTTACACATATCCTTGTTAAACTAAGTTTCATTGTCTGGTTAAATATGTGTGTAATTTCTCAGGTATGAGGTGTATGTGAGAAAAACCTTGTAACAGAATATTTTTTAAACATGATTTCATAATTAGCATTATTAACCATTAGAGCCAGTTAGTGTATTTTTCTCCCTATATTACACATATTAGCGTAAAGGCGGAGTATCAAATTTGAGTTCCTTGGATATTTCAATACCTGAAAATAGTAGTGGGTGCTATATTCATTGCTACTAATATAACTCCTGTCTGTAAAGCACAAGTTTACATCATTCACTGGTTAAAATATAAAGGAATCACCAAGGCTATTTTAACTGTGGCATAGGGATGCGTCTAAAAGTCACATGACATTCACTTTACATATAAACAACAAAATGGCTGACACTAGTAACAGTCTGAGTAAGGTTTGTACTGACCATCCTTTTAACAGTCCTCACATGACTTTCCCAATATGCTTTTCAAAAACTGTGCAGAATCGAAAAATAATATTAAAAGTCTATGTAACCTTAAAATGAAAACACTATGTGTAAAATAGTAATGTTAATAAAACAGATTATTTACTGTTGCCACATGCTGACATTTAGTGAGTTAAATCTTGACAACCATGTTTTTTTTAACTATGGTAAATACCTGGATTCAGCCTTTAAATTGTCATGAGGAATGTCTACAGCAGCAAAATGTTATTTTTAGCACCACTGTTTAGAATTTGAGACATTTTCATGACAGTCTTGTAGGGTCGACAGTAGTTAACCATTTTGTTCACGTCCTTTTCTTAGGAACTATCCTGTCCTTATTACTCCAGAGACATTGACAGCCACATCACTCTGTCCTTAATAGCCCAGAGACATTGACAGCCACATCACTCTGTCCTTATTACCCTAGAAACAGGGCCAGCTACATCACTCTGTCCTTATAACCCCAGAGACATTGACAGCCACATCACTCTGTCCTTTTTACCCCAGAGACATTGACAGCCACATCACTCTGTCCTTATTACCCCAGAGACATTGACAGCCACATCACTCTGTCCTTATTACCCCAGAGACATTGACAGCCACATCACTCTGTCCTTAATACCCCAGAGCAATTGACAGCCACATCACTCTGTCCTTAATACCCCAGAGCAATTGACAGCCACATCACTCTGTCCTTAATACCCCAGAGCAATTGACAGCCACATCACTCTGTCCTTATAACCTCAGATACATTGACAGCCACATCACTCTGTCCTTAATACCCCAGAGCAATTGACAGCCACATCACTCTGTCCTTATAACCTCAGATACATTGACAGCCACATCACTCTGTCCTTATTACCACAGAGACATTGACAGCCACATCACTCTGTCCTTAAAACCCCAGAGACATTGACAGCCACATCACTCTATCCTTATTACCCCCAGAGACATTGACAGCCACATAACTCTGTCCTTAATACCCCAGATACATTGACAGCCACATCACTCTGTCCTTATTACCCCAGAGACATTGACAGCCACATAACTCTGTCCTTATTACCCCAGAGACATTGACAGCCACATCACTCTGTCCTCAATACCCCAGAGACATTGACAGCCACATCACTCTGTCCTTATTACCCCAGATACATTGACAGCCACATCACTCTGTCCTTAATAGCCCAGAGACATTGACAGCCACATCACTCTGTCCTTATTACCCCAGAGACATTAACAACCACATCACTCTGTCCTTATTACCCCAGAGACATTGACAGCCACATCACTCTGTCCTTATTACTCCAGAGACATTGACAGCCACATCACTCTGTCCTTAATACCCCAGAGACATTGACAGCCACATCACTCTGTCCTTATAACCTCAGATACATTGACAGCCACATCACTCTGTCCTTATTACCCCAGAGACATTGACAGCCACATCACTCTGTCCTTATTACCCAAGAGACATTGACAGCCACATCACTCTGTCCTTAATACCCCAGAGACATTGACAGCCACATCACTCTGTCCTTATTACCCCAGAGACATTGACAGCCACATCACTCTGTCCTCATTAACCCAAAACATTGACAGCCACATCACTCTGTTCTCATTAATCCAGAGACAGGGACACCCAAATCACTCTGTTCTCATTAACCCAGAGACAGGGACACCCAAATCACTCTGTTCTCATTAACCCAGAGGCAAGGACACCCAAATCACTCTGTCCTCATTAACCCAGAGACAAGGACACCCACATCACTCTGTTCTCATTACCCCGAAGACAGGGACACCCAAATCACTCTGTCCTCATTAACCCAGAGACAGGGACACCCAAATCACTCCGTCCTCATTAACCCAGAGACATCAAAAAGCTAAACTCAGGATCAGACTTAAGCTGGCATTGTTTGTTACAGCACTATGGGCGACCCGTCAGACAGAGGATATGCAGGGAGACCGAGAGCTCCACGTCAAGACAACCCTCAGAGAACTCATTGTCTACATTGTTTTCCTGGTCATCCTTTGCATCGGTACGTTTTGCCTGTAAATTTAAAAAAACAACTCACGAACCTTTATCTGTTTAATATTGTAAGGAATACGTTTAACATGAAATAACTAATCTACCCAGAAAATCGTACGTGTCAACATGATGATCAGGATGATGCGATTGTAAACCAAATCAATCTTACCTAGATGTCAAGTGTTTTTTATGATAGATCTGTTCACTTCACTGCCAACAGGACCTGGTAGCCTAATCAGTAGAGAGACTGCTTCAGGTACAGGAGGCCTGGGTCAATCCCAGGCTGCAACATAGCAAAGTTGTTAAAAATTGTAGTGGTGTAGCTCCTTTGCTAATGCTCAAGTAGATATAAGGGTATTTCCACAACTGGTCAAGCCGGTGTCAGGATAATATGTCTAGGTGTGGTATCATGCCAGGTGGCATGCTATACACATTGAAGGCTGCACTATATTTACTCACAACAGCTGAAATACTGTTGATGAGACAAACTGCATTGAACAAATCACTTCACAGTTTATGGCTACAATGTTTGATTGACACTACTTTGTAACTGGTGAAAACAGAGGTTTCATGTTAGAGTCACAGTAACCTATGGTATTAAATTTTGTAAATCTGATGAGTGTTTATTGTAAATGACTGGTTCCTTGTTTATTGACTGATTACCTGTTTACTGTTGTTCAGTAACCTTCGGTATGACAAGTACCACCATGTACTACTACACGAAGGTGATGAGCGACCTGTTCCTGGACACGACTACCTCCAGTGGAGGCTCCTTCCGAACCATCACCAGCGTTGAGGACTTCTGGAAGGTCAGTCTAGCATCCAGCGACTTCTTATTTTCATTAACTCTTACTGTTCTGGCAGCTGTCTGATATGCACTATTTGCTGTCCAGTCTTTTGCTGTATGACTTGCTAGCTCAGGTGGTAGAGCGTCGGCTTGCAGATCGGGAGGTCGTGGGTTCAAACCCCGGCTGGGTCAAACCAAAGACTTTAAGGTTGGTAGTAGTGGCTTCCCTCCTAACGCTCCTAAGGCTAAGGGGACAGCATTACGCCTGACTTGTCGGTGACAGTATAATAAACCTACCAGATTCAGTCCCTGGGCACCTCATAAGTGCTCCTGTGCTATAATGAAAGAAATGTCGCTGGGCAGTATCGAAAAAAATGCCGGCAAATCCCATCCCATCCCTTGCTGTATTTGCATTCAGTTATAGGTCCACAAGTAACAAATGTAGCATGCTAATGGATTAAATAATAATTTTGTGTTCATTTCCAAATCATTGATTAAAAAGCCAACAATATCAAATGATATTAGTCCCAAACAAAAAGAATGTAAATTTTGTAATAAGCAGTCCTCTACAAAAACAAGAAATCACCTCTATAAGCCTTATGAGTGACTATTCTAGACTATAGACAAAAGTTTTAACCATTAACCATATTGCCATCTTATTTAACACCTGTGTGTGTTTCTCAGTTTTCCAAAGAGCCCCTGTTGAACGGCCTGTACTGGGAGACCTGGTACAACAACCAGTCTGTGCCCGCGGAGCAACTCGGCTACATCTACTACGAGAACAAACTTCTTGGCGTGCCCCGAATTCGACAACTCCAGGTCAGCTCCAACTCCTGCGCAGTACATGAGGACTTCAAGGATGTGATCAGGGAATGCTTCGAGTCGTATGCCGAGAGTCTTGAGAACAAGGATCCGTTTGGAGAAAAAGACAACTACACTGCGTAAATGATTCTTCTATTATTATTTTTTAATTTGAGCTTGAAGGTGTAAACTGGTTAAGACCTTCATTTTTCTTGAAATATTTAGTTCAATATATTTCAGAAACATTGTCTTGCAACTATACTGTTTGCATTTTTAAAACAAATATCTGATTGAAATTATTTTCATCACCCAAAGTATAAGGTGTTTATGCCCCTAAGGGTGGTTATACCAGTGACTGTAAATTTTGTGCCTCAGCCATAACTTTCATATTTTTTACAGTATTTTGATCAAACTTTGCTGTTTTACAGAACTTCTTTTAAAGGTGGGTCTTATTTATTACTTACTATGATCGAGGTTATAATTAAGATGATATTTGAACTGATCCCTTATAAATGCCCAGACTTTGTCATTTTTGCAGGTATATAGAGGATCTGATATGGGTGTTCATCAGATACTGAAAATATTCAACAAGTTGGATGTAATGATAGGAAACAAGACTCTGTCGAGATTCTTATAATTTTAGACAATGAGATTAATATTTTCAGTATGTTATGAACTTGAATATTAGATTCTATTTATCACATAATCAAAACATAAGCTGTTTTTTTTATTAACAATGCATCATCTTTTCATAGTATGAACAGTCGACATTGACTTGGGTAATTCGGTTTGGGAGAATCAGCACAAAAAATAGTTTCCACTCTTTACACAACAATTTTCAATAAAAAGGGAACAGATTCATTTAAAACTTACTAAAATGGGGTTTTTTTTATTAATTAAAATGAAATTGTCCAACAAAATGCATAAAACAGCAACAACAAAGTGATCAGGAAATGGCATATACACTACATATGCTTAATGACGTCACACTACGATAACTAACTAGTGTATTGTAAAAAATAACGCATGAGGGTTACCTCACGCTTGTGCAGTAGGTTATGTGATAAAAAGTAAAACTGCGATCTTGGAAGTGTTTAGTTTACCATTTGCAAGTGCAAGGTCATACTTAAGTTCATTGCATCTTCTTAGGCAGATATCCATTTCAGTGACATTTTCTTGTTGTTCCCCACAGATGGTACTATCGAACGCAGGATGAACTGGATGGTTCGAGCCATTGGGGTCAGATTGCTACCTACAGTGGGGCTGGTTATGTGCAGGACTTGGCAAACAACAAGAGTGAGAGCACTGCCATCATAAACTACCTGTTTGACAAGCGCTGGATCCAACGAGGCACCAGGGTCGTCTTCATAGACTTCACCGTCTACAACGCCAACATCAATCTCTTCTGTGTTATCAGGTAATATCAGGGGTTGTACATTTCACTTACTTTCGCTTACAATGACGTCTGATCTGCCTATAATTTGTCAAGAAAACTTTAAAAAACTATTTAACAAAAGTTTTTTGCTCTGTGATGGCTAATGTAAATGTTATAATTTTCCAATTTTATTAAAAAGTTATTTTTTGTTATTCTGAAAGTAATATTAACCCACTATTTATTAAATGCAACCATTTTCGATTGCAAAAGCAACATTTAATTCTCAAGTTTCTACTTTTTCTTTTTTAGGATAATATGTTTTCAATAATAAAATGAGAACTGCAAAAAAAGCAAACTAAATACAATCAATCTCATCAGTTATGTCAAAGAAGTTAAAAACTACATAAAATACGAAAAAAACTTATGAAGTCTTTTTACATTTACAGATGGGCTTGGAAATATATTTTCCTACATGAAAAAATCAAGGCATAAATTGTTAAAACAATGAAATTAATAAAGAGTAGCAGTTGTGAGGTAAAGTCTTTCCTACCTGAACAGTTGTATTTTGTGAAAATAAACAAATAAAAAATGATGGGTTTTTTTTCTCTTTGGTTCAGGCTGCATGACAAGATTAAAAATCCGCTAAGTTGTTTTAACCTTCAGAAAACTTACATTTCACCTGTTTTCCATTGTGTAGGCTGACAGTGGAGTTCCCACCAACTGGTGGTGCAATCCCCCATGCCATCATGAGGACTGTGAAGCTGATCCGATATGTGACTGTGTTTGACTACTTCATCCTGGCCTGTGAATTCATCTTCTGTCTCTTCATTGCCTACTACATGATTGAGGAGGCCATTGAGGTTAGGGCTTCTATCAGACTATCCTTTGATTTTTTTTTTATATCCTACTTTAACTGAAGTTTCTTTTTGCCTCAAATTTGGCAAAGTTACTCCATGTGGACAATTTGGTAATGTTGCTGAAATCATCTTTGTTATGCTACCATTTTATTGATTTCTTTTTGTTTTTTGCTAGATCTTTTATCTGGTATCAGTTTCTGTTAAATTCCTACTTAGAATTTATTTCACAGGTTGCATATTTTTCACTCTATCATGTTTAATGACTCTAAATTTACATATTTTGCACTCTGTAATATTTAATGACTCTAAAGTTACATTTTTTTACTCTGTGATGTTTAAGGACTCTAAAATGACATATTTTTTGCTCTGTAATGTTTAAGGACTCTAAAATGACATATTTTTTGCTCTGTAATGTTTAAGGACTCTAAAAGTACATATTTTTTGCTCTGTAATGTTTAAGGACTCTAAAATTACATATTTCTCACTCCGTAATGTTTAAGATCTCTGAAATTACATACTTTTCACTCTGTGATGTTTAAAGACTCTAAAATTAAATATTTTGCACTCTAATATGTTTAATGACTCTAGTTTTCAACTATTTTCTTTGTCTTGGTAGATCAAGAAGCACAAGCTGTCCTACTTCAAGAGCTTCTGGAACATCCTTGACATCATCGTCATTAGCATCTCCATCGTGTGCGTGGCGTTCAATGTCTACAGAACCATCAAGGTCGATGAAATGCTGGCAGATCTCCTCAGCAAGCCCAACCAGTATGCTGACTTCGAGTTCCTCAGCTATGGTCAGACCCAGTTTGACAATGCCATCGCCATCGTTGTCTTCTTTGCCTGGATCAAGGTACGCCTGATTTATAGACAGAAAGTGGAATTCAATTGTCATTAAAATAAATGAAATTTTTCCTTGCTAGATTTGACTTCTCGTAAACATTTTTGTATTAAAGCTAACATAAATCAGAATTAAAAAAAAATGCTCTTGTTCTATAGCTTTTAGTAAAACGTGTTGGGAGTGAGTAGAAATTTATTTGTGGTCACCTGACAAGAAAAGTTAATTTTGATCTGAAGAAACATCAGTCATTTTATGAAAAGTTGCATGGACATCTAAATTTCTCAACAGGATAAGCAAGTAATCAAATGCACTAGTCTGACATACAAGAGGTCTATAATAGACTTGAAAATTGCACCCCACTTTGACTATGTTTACTTTACTAAGCTGTAAATAATTCTTTTGAATCATGAAGGTTCTTTTTAAAGAGGAAAATAAACCTTTAATAATTGGAAGAAAAAAATAAAAAAAATTATGATAGAGAAACAATAAATTATGGAAGAAGTTAGTGAAATTACCTTGTAGCATTTGACCGTCTGTCCCATATTGCACAAAACCTTGAAATTCACATGTTCGTCTATCCATTATCAGATCTTCAAGTACATCAGCTTCAACAAGACGATGACCCAGCTGTCATCCACCCTTGGCAAGTGTGCAAAGGATCTTGCTGGCTTCGCAGTCATGTTCTTCATCATCTTCTTGGCCTTCACACAGCTCGGATACCTCCTCTTTGGAACCCAGGTCAAGGAGTTCAGCAACTTCCAGAACTCATTGTAAGGCTTTCTTTTTGTATTCTCAATTAAGATAAAAAACAAAAACAATAACAGAGCTTTTTTTTGTCTGATAGGGGATCATACTGAACAGTCAATTTTTATTAATCTTACTACTTGACACTTTTTGTGCAATGGATAGAGCATCAGCTCCAGTACAGGAGGCCCTGGTTCGATCCCTTCCCTTGACATACCAAAGTCATAAAAAATGTTAGTGGTAATGCTCCCTTGCCAATGCTCAAGCAAATATAAGGGTAGTTCCAAGACTGGTTGGCCGGTGTCAGGATAATGTGACTAGTTGTGTTATCATGCCAGGTGTTCATGGCATGCAATACACAGTGAAGGCAGCACTATATCTGCTTCAGGTAGACACCATCTCCAGATAACTGAAATACTGTTGGTGGGACAATAAACCCAATAAATAAATAAACAAACTTGACACTTTTTGTCTTGTTATTATCTACAATATTAACTAAAGTTTGTATTATAGCTCTTTATTCACTCTGAATTTGATTTTTGCTCTGTTCTGTTCTGTTACCAACATAGAAATAAGTTTTAAACTTTCACTTAAATATCTTAATTTAACACAATCATTTAAACTAAACTGATCATAAATTTTGAAAAAATTATTAATTGTTGTTAATATACCTCCAGCTTCACGCTGTTCCGTATCATCCTGGGAGACTTCAACTTTGACCAACTTGAGGCTGCTAACCGAGTGCTTGGACCCCTCTTCTTCATGCTGTTCGTCTTCTTCGTCTTCTTCGTGCTCATCAACATGTTCTTGGCCATCATCAATGACACCTACTCCGAGGTGAAGGGTGACATGGCCAACCAGAAGAACGAGTTCGAGATGACTGACTACTTCAAGAGAGTAAGTCATTACATAACATAAGATTACTTCCAAACTGTAATAACACGTTTTTATAACTGAAATGCTGTTGGTGGGATAATAAACCCAATAAACAAACATTTTTTTATCATGTCATAAATCAAAATCTATTACCTTCACTTTTTTTTCTGAAGGGTCTATAAACTGCTACTAGAAACTTCTAAAGGTTTCATAAGAACTGTATGCTTAGTTCAATTTGTCAATATTTCATCCAACATTTTATTAATATTAACTATAATGGTGTGTGGCACATATTAATTATATAATATAATCTAGTAAGAATGGATGCATGTTTGTTCTGTACATATATGTAAGAGGCAATTTGGCATTGATGTCCCAACAATTATGTCATTATGGTTATTTGACAGAAAATGCTGAACATTTTCAAACCCATTGATTTTCTTCAATGTTGCAAAGCAGCAAGGTTTTTACCCATTAACACAGAAAATTGCCATTAATGACTGTAAATATTTGTAAGTTTTTCATATGAAACTCAATACATTTCTCAGGAAAAATATTTCATTGCCGATAAATGTACCTAATGAGTCTTTTCCGCCTTTGAATGAGTTTAGTAAACAGACTGGTTCACAATGCATTAACCAACAGTCCTTAATCTTGTCTATACTCTTTATATTAAATGCCTATTTTCCATCTTAGGACAAACATTTTATGATTTTTAAATCCAACATGATTTAAAGCCTTTCTGGGGGTGGGGGGTTGGATGGGGTCTTAACAAGCAACCAAACTGTCAGGATATCTTTTTTTGATTTTTGATTTTAAAATAGCATATATAACCAGTTAAAATCATATACACTGTTTTGGTACTCAGGGCTACGAGAAGATGCTGAGCAAACTGAACTTCAAGCACGACAAGATTGTGGACATCCAGAAGGCCCTTCACTCCGCTGACATGAACAATGACAAGCAGGTTGACTTCGATGAATGGCGCCAGGACCTTAAGACGTAAGTGTTCAAACCTCCCTGCTGCCTTATATTACTATAATTAACTTCAGACAGCTGTTAACCAAATTAATTATAACATATATTTTTCCCCTGTATTTTCATGACCAGCTGACTAGTTCTTAGTATGATTGACATATTTATCAATCTATGTTGTGGAAGAGTCACATATTGAAATTGGATTTATGTTCTCCACAAGTATTATATACTGAACATCACATGCAATTATTATGTTATAAAAAATACTTCATCATCATTGATAACTGTAAGTTTCCTCCTGGCTTTGCTGTTTGATACAAGTGTTATACTTAATTCTCAGTCTTCCAAGCAAGAATTTACCAGATTTTGGAAACTAGTTCAGATCCAGGTTAGCCAGCTTCTGCAAGGAGCTGTCTGATCAGTATGTTTACTATTTGCTGTGGTGCCTTTATATATATTAATATTCCTGTGCATTAAGTTGTCAGTAAATAACTAAGAAATAGTATAGTTTATTATCAACTGTAGCATGACTGAGGTTTTATACTTCTATGACTTCCAGCCGCGGTTACGCTGACGGTGAGATTGAAGCTCTGTTTGCCAAGTATGACATCGACGGTGACCGCGTCTTGGATGAGGAGGAACAGAAGAGGATGCAGGCCGACCTCAATGACCAGAAGGTGAGTCTTCGGACTGACAGGGCTGAATAGTAACATTGAAAAATAACTTCTGAATTGAATAATAACAGTGACAAGCTTAGTGAAAAAGATTGAGAACATGCGAGTAGATGCTGATTAATAATGATGGACAAATAATGAGTAATAATGTAGTTATCTAACTAACAGACTTAGGAAAAAAAACACCAAGTAAATAATTAAGAGAATATTGAAGTGACATCTAAACTGTTGCTGCACTTTGCCTAGCCATGATTTGGGTCAGGAAAACGAACACTTATAATTGTAATAATAGTAATAACAATAAAATGAAAATAGTTCTTGGCCAGAAAATGAAAAGTGATACTGCTTAGAAAGCTTATGGTAAAAGGAGTAGAATAGCCTTATAATCAATATAAAAAATAGGAAAATAATCAACAAAATCAATTAGCAAAAAGAACATGATGAGAATATTATTCTTTCGGTCCTATTCCCATATATTGTATCACTTTATTTGTATATGGTTTGCTATTGCAAATGAATATGTTTAAACTAAACAATATCACTAGGATGCATGGCATTAAGAAGCTTTTTTTTATCTCATACATGTTTTACATTGTGTTACTCAGGTTGCTCTTAACAAGGAATATGACAACCTGGATAAGATGGGTAACCGACCAGAGAGTGCTCACCGATCGACAAGTCGTGTCAGCTTCAATGACGACAGCGCAGATGAAAGTGATGATGAAGACAGCCACACTAAATCCTCCAGATCAGGTCCCTCACAGAGCGTTTCATACGAAGAATTCACAGTCCTGTCTCGGCGGGTTGACAGAATGGAACACTCTATTGGCAGCATAGTCTCAAAGATAGATGCCGTCTTGGTCAAATTAGAAGCAATGGAAAAAGCCAAATTAAAACGAAGAGAAACAATGGGTAAAATACTGGACAGTATAACAGAGGTAGGTTCAACTTAACACCATTATAGAGAAACTAATTGTTTACAAGAAAGAATTTGGTGGGAACGTAATGGGAATATCTGCTACATTCTTGATTTGTGTACATTTAATACAGAAACAATGCAGCATTTGCCTGTATGGTTTACTGATGAAAACATTTAAATGTTCTTTGTGAAATGAAAAGAGAATATTAAAGCGCAGAATTCTTCGACATATAAGTTTAAATCACGGGTGTGTGCATTGTTTCACCTACATGAATGTAGCAGATACTGCCTTTAAACAAGAGATGTGTGTGAAAACAGAAATTTGTCTGATTTGTGTGTTTATTATTATTCTTATCATTTGTACAATAATTCATTGGTGTGACATTGTATTTGTATGTGCTGTGATGTTAAAACAAAGGAGTGAGACAATACATTCTTTCATAAGACTAAGCTAATTCTCTTCGTATAGTTAGTCAATACAGAAGTCATATAAATGGCAAGAATTAGGTAAAAAGATATATCTGATGTTATTATTGTAAATTTTGATATGTGTTCTGTAATTTATCACTATTTGCCTGGCATCAAAAATTGTTAAAATAACACTTTGCATGAATGTGAGAAAAAATGGTAACAAAAATGAACAATGATACAATAATATAAAATGTTTCAAAAACAAATGAACTAAAACAATTGCAGTCTTAAGCGTAGTAATTTACCTTTTAATTAAATATTTAACGTGATATATTCATCATGAGCAAACCCCTACCTTTTTTATTTGTGCAGTATTTATCTCATTTAATTTATAAATCTGTCTATTTTTTTCACTCTTACTTTTTTTTTTTTAAAACTTCAACCTTGCGTATAGTGTTTTATGTGAGTTTTTTTAAGTAAAATCTATGCCCTAGGTTTATAAATATTTCCATTTTTCTTAATTTCAGCGAGCCAAAGAGACAAATTTATGAGGTTAATATTCATAATAGTAGCATGTTAAAAAAGATAAAAGCACTAACAATCAAACATTCACAAACCTTTTTACAGTGCTATTGTACTTGAACATGTATGCATATAAGATTTTTTTAATTAAGTGGAAATTATATCATCAAAGCAAATAAATGCTTTATTTTTAAAGAAAATATAAATTCTACTACATAGAGTTATATATTTTTTCTTTTAATGACAAAATGATATATAAATGGCATATTTAGGTGCTGTTATAAAAAAATACACTTTTGTTAAAAACTAGTTTTTTTTCATAGTCTATTAAGAATGTTTAAAAAGGAGAATAAATTCAAATCAAGATACAAACAGTAGAAACAGCATTAACCTCTAAGCAATAACTATAGAAGGCAATAAGGTACATACATGTGAACCTTTTCTGATTTCAACGTGGGAGATTTTCAACTGCAACGTGTGAGATTTGTTGTTTTCATATAAACAAAGAAGGAAGTTATCTGTTATCTCCAAGTAAGGAGATTTCCAAAAATATGTAAGACATCCCTTTTTTTCAAATAATTTTGAACCTTAAAAGAGGGAGTCTTCTACCAAAAGCGAGAGAGTTCACATGTATGAAGGTATGCCTCTAAATGATTTGTTCACAACAATTCTCACTCCTAACGTGTGTGGCATTGTCTTAAATCATGTTTTGTCCACCTATGGCTAACTATGCTGTCACCTGTAATGTGTGTGTTTGATCTAATCCTACCATATAACCCCCAACCAACCCACGATTTCAGTCCGATGGTACAAGTGATGAAGTAAAGCGAGAACAGATGGAACGGCTGGTGCGAGAAGAGTTAGAACGCTGGGACAGCGAATCATCCATCACACCTCAGCCTAGTGGCCGAGGGGCATCTCCTAGCAGCAGCGGAATGGGTGGGGCCAGGTCAAGGTCACGACCAGGTTCTGGCGGAAACGCGGTATGTGTTCTAGATATTGTTTAGTCTTGTAGTTACAGATATATGAGGCATTTTATGTTCAGTCAGATGTCATGTATTCACGTATGGTTAACCAGTTTATAAAAACAATATGCAATATAGTGGAAAGAAAATTGTTATCATAGAGTGGTAATATGTAACAACATTCACACGTATTTATAGTTTAATAAAGAGCAGATGTTTGATAGGGAATTCATGTTTATTGTTAGAAAATAATTCACTAAGAAATGTTGTAAGTGGATATTTTTAGAATTTGTGCACAACGGATTAGTTGTTTAGAAAAAAAACATTTAGATTTTTAGTATCATAAAAATAAAGGAAATCGGTTTGATAGAAGGCCAATGTTGGTTAATGATTATGTTTGATGTTTAGTACTCAGGAGCAACAGTGTATGTGTGAAGGAGGTGAGCAAATGGGCTACCATTGATGATCTTGTGTGGATCTCATTGCAAAATTAACTGGTATGAATAGATCCATATGTAAATGAGTGTCCTTTTCTCTTAACATTAGTTAAACAGTGAATAATAATAATTTAAAGGTATTGCTTTGGGGAAGTTGATAAATTTAATTATACTTATACATTTTTTTTCTAAAGAAAAAGTATATTATTGCCCATCATTCTTCCTTCGAACATGCATATCTACTCATTTTTAATATGAAAAATAGAAACAATACCAATATGAGGAAAAACACTGATGTTTAAATTTGATGAAAATTTAATGCTTCAACTTTATTCAATTTAAGAAAAACAAATCTAACTCATTGCAATGAAATATGAAACAGATATTGGCGAAGATGGGTTTATTTAATTTCTAAGTAAGTATTTTCAGTACATGCTTAATATGCCTGCTTGTACAATTTTGTTTTGCTACAAGTAGGCTATAGTATAGGCTATTGTATAGAAAACAGATGCTTGTGGTCATTTATATGATGATATAAATACATAAGAAACACTATTGCAGTGAAATTGCAATGAAAAACTGTTAAAACATTTACACATTAATAAATAAACTCAAGCCTCTTTTGCCACTGTTGACCTTAAAGTCTTAAGAAGTTTTGAATTTTCACAATGTAAAATGCTAAAAGCTCTAGAGATAACGTATAATTTGAAAATGCATCTTTCAATATGTTTATATTCAATTGGTCAATTTTTAAATTATTGAGCTTTTAGGAAACATTCAATTTGGCATCAAACATAAATGATTGGAATGAGAAGACTAATTAAGTCTTTCAATTTACATATTTCCAATGTTTTTAACAAACTGTATTAAGTATATACAAGAAGGTCAAATAATACATCGTCATAATATAATACCTGCCCTCTGCTGCTATTCAGCATCTCCCTGCCTGTGATGATGTTATGATAAGGCAGGTGCTTCCAGCAACAACAGAAAGTGCTGAGAATGAAATTCAATCTGATCCTCAGGACAGTCATGAAACCAAGGTAGACTTGCAGGGGTCACAGGGTGCACACGTGGCTAGCGACGGGGGTGACCTTAGTCAGTGGGATGGTTGTCATGACAATCTGGGTCAAGGTCATAGTGAAAATTTAGTTCTGTTGCAAAATGGTGTCTATGGTGATACATCTAACAGTCAAAGTCATGAGACGACGTTGCTGGAAGGTGGCCATGGGAGCATAGGTGACGGTCAACTAAATGACACCCAATTGATTGACACTTGTTGCTTTGACAACAGTCTCAAAGGTCAGAATAAAAATCTCCATGGTGAAGACCATGAGAAATTTCTAAATTCTGGTCAACAAAATTTTGACAAATCATCCTTAGACAAATTCAATGTCACCGAAAGCTGTTATGATTCTCTAGATGTAAGCAAAACCAAGCCTGATCCAGTTTTCAAAGATGCTGAAACTGTTCAGTCATGTCATACTCAGGACATACAGGAAAATACAGTTTCAAATGCAAAGTCTTTACCAAGTCATGGTTCTTTGGCTAAGAATTCCTCATTATCACATCCTGGTCATTACATTGAGACTGCGATCCTTGAACAAGACAGTTCAAAGGTGTATACTGATAAATCTTTCAAGCCCAGCTATGTCAGACAGACAAACGAGAACAATAAAGAAGTCAGGCCTTCTACTGCTTTAAAAACACCAAAATTTAAACCAGCAAGTGGTTCCAATTCACAAAGTGTTAAGGTTCTTACTGAAGAGAATCAGTCACCCAGTCAGATTTGTCAGAAAAACAGCAGAAATTCTAATATCCTAGTGAGTGTCAGTCGGCAGAAGTCCGATGTGGTGTTGCCACCATTTCCCCCTCGGAGGGGCAGTAACAGGTTAGGGGCATGTGTAAACCAAGCCACTGTCCTAGGTCCACCCCCTGTCACCCCCTCAGTGGAAGAAAAACCGCTGGTCAGCAAACTGGACATGGCACTTGTGTGACTGGTAATGCACAAATAGTGGATATATGGGATGTTTTATATTTGTTGGAAAGGACTAGTATATTTTCATGACAATTTTATTCATTTTTGTCTGTAGGAATTAGAAGGATTGCCAATATTTTCAATAATTATGTCTCAAGGTACTAAAAAAATGCTAATGCACAGTAGTTTTCTTAAAAGGTATTAAGGATGTTCCATTTGATACATTTTCTGTTACACAGATATTTGCTCTTTTGCTGGGTGAATGGTTTTCTATTATATATTTTATCTTTTTAGCAAAGGCTGAGGTTATATTAGACTTATATTTGTGTGCACATTTTGTTTATAAAAATGTTGCGCTTAGATATTTCAAATCTAATTTGTAAACAATTACACATATGAACCAACATACAGCTGAGGAGAAAAATACTGGATGCTTAGCAAAATCTCACATAAACCTTATGTATCTGAAACAACAACATTATATTTTGATGGTCAGCTGTAAGTTTTTAACTACAAATCAACAGAGACCACGGCCAGGGCAGTTTATTTATGATCATGGAGACAGTGTAAGATAAAAATGTAGTAGAAACTATATCATACCTCTCAGTCTCTCTACACCAACTTGACAATCTGTAGAGACAAATACCCAGGCAATGACAGGCATATTTGTTCTCAGCACCTCAAATATCTTTGGAGATTTGTAGATGCCAACAATAACAAATTAAGGGAAACTTGAAAAAAAGAGAGGTTTTTAAAAAGAAATCAAACACATTTGAAACATGGCTTCAAATTTAGCAAAAGGATTTTTGTTATTCAAATACAAAAGAATCCTAAAACGGAATTGATTTTGTAGATATAATTGTAATTAGGTTTAGATAATTGGCAAAATGTGTCCCTTGTATTGCCTGCAGTATTTTGTTTCCAGGTTTCCTCATCTTTTGTATGTAAATATGCCCAGGGTCATCCTGTATGGAGGACAAACCAAGAAGTCTGTTAGATCATACCTAAGAAGTATTTATGCTAGCAAGACCCACTCACAATTACCTGGAATCTGCTTGGGTTACAGCAAGATATCACACTCACATTTACATGGAATCTGCTTTGATTACTGTAAGATATCACACTCACATTTACATGGAATCTACTTGGGTTACAGCAAGATATCACTCTCACATTTACATGGAATCTACTTGGGTTACAGCAAGATATCACACTCACATATACATGGAATCTGCTTAGATTACAGCAAGATATCACACTCATATTTACATGGAATCTGCTTGGATTACAGCTAGATATCAGACACACATTTACATGGAATCTGCTTGGATTACAGCAAGATATCACACTCACATTTACATGGAATCTACTTGGATTACAGCAAGATATCAGACACACATTTACATGGAATCTGCTTGGATTACAGCAAGATATCACACTCATATTTACATGGAATCTGCTTGGATTACAGCTAGATATCAGACTCACATTTACATGGGATCTGTTTGGATTACAGCCAGATATCACACATTTACCTGGAATATGCTCTGATTGCTGCAAAATAACAAATGGTGCTCTGATTACAGCAATGACAGTGAGGCTGCAATGTTAATCTCTGAGCATACATTCTACCATAATAAACAGGGAAATGCACACACAAACACAGACATACCCTTTATCAAAATACAACTTGTCTCTAGCAAATAAGTTGATGCTAGAAGTCTAGCATTTTTTGATGATCAAAGTTATCACTAAAAAAGAGTGATGTTTTATAGTGATGGAAATTTTTAATGACTTGTTTTCCTATTTTAAACACTTTAAACAGTCCTTCAGCTGACGTGTTGACAGATGAAGAAGAAACTTATTTAACAGTAGTTATGATCTATCAGACTTTCAATAAAAACCTTGCATAATAACTATAACAATAAGACTTAATACCTTCAGCTGTTTGATTATATTGAAACTACATGTGTATCCATAATTTGGCATGTAATCTGGACCAAGTAATAGAAACCTTTGTGAACCTTCAGAGAACAGAGAGGTTTAAGGCAGGGGTTTCATATTTAACTGGTGTATGGTCTTCCTTGTTTGCTTCTACCACAACCTGATGAACAACATTTTAATGCCAAATCACTGATAGTGGACATTTTCATGACATTTTGCACTTTACTGTGTGTTACAAGAAAAGAAGCTGTCAGTATCACTTAATTTAGTAAAAAAAAAATGAAGGCAAAATGTTTTTATCTTAAGTTACAAAAATAACTTAATTGAAAGTTTGCCTGGTAGTATTAAGTTAATTATTTCTGAACACAAGAACTGTTTGCTTCATACAATTATCAGTTTGGGGCCATATCTTAGCTCAAAAGCACCTGCCTCGGTGACATCTATGTGTCCAAAAGAGCCCTATCACATACTTCAGAGGTGTTTATGACACATATAGTGTGTCCAACATAACTCTATCACATACATCAGAGGTGTTAATGACACATATAGTGTGTCTAACATAACTCTATCACATACTTCAGAGGTGTTTATGGCACATATAGTGTGTCCAACATAACTCTATCACATACTTCAGAGGTGTTTATGGCACATATAGTGTGTCCAACATAACTCTATCACATACTTCAGAGGTGTTTATGGCACATATCGTGTGTCCAACATAACTCTATCACATACTTCAGAGGTGTTTATGGCACATATAGTGTGTCCAACATAACTCTATCACATACTTCAGAGGTGTTTATGACACATATAGTGTGTCCAACATAACTCTATCACATACTTCAGAGGTGTTTATGGCACATATCGTGTGTCTAACATAACTCTATCACATTCTTCAGAGGTGTTTATGACACATATAGTGTGTCTAACATAACTCTATCACATACTTCAGAGGTGTTTATGACACATATCGTGTGTCCAACATAACTCTATCACATACTTCATAGGTGTTTATGACACATATAGTGTGTCCAACATTACTCTATCACATACTTCAGAGGTGTTTATGACACATATAATTCGTCCAACATAACTCTATCACATACTTCAGAGGTGTTTATGACACATATAGTGTGTCCTACATAACTCTATCACATACTTCAGAGGTGTTTATGACACATATCATGTGTCTAACATAACTCTATCACATACTTCAGAGGTGTTTATGGCACATATCGTGTGTCCAACATAACTCTATCACATACTTCAGAGATGTTTATGGCACATATAGTGTGTCCAACATAACTCTATCACATACTTCAGAGGTGTTTATGACAAATAAAGTGTGTCCTACATAACTCTATCACATACTTCAGAGGTGTTTATGGCACATATCGTGTGTCCAACATAACTCTATCACATACTTCAGAGGTGTTTATGGCACATATCGTGTGTCCAACATAACTCTATCACATACTTCAGAGATGTTTATGGCACATATAGTGTGTCTAACATAACTCTATCACATACTTCAGAGGTGTTTATGGCACATATAGTGTGTCTAACATAACTCTATCACACACTTCAGAGGTGTTTATGGCACATATCGTGTGTCCAACATAACTCTATCACATACTTCAGAGGTGTTTATGGCACATATCGTGTGTCCAACATAACTCTATCACATACTTCAGAGGTGTTTATGACACATATCGTGTGTCTAACATAACTCTATCACATACTTCAGAGGTGTTTATGACACATATCGTGTGTCTAACATAACTCTATCACATACTTCAGAGGTGTTTATGGCACATATAGTGTGTCCAACATATCTCTATCACATACTTCAGAGATGTTTATGGCACATATCGTGTGTCCAACATAACTCTTATCACATACTTCAGAGGTGTTTATGGCACATATTGTGTGTCCAACATAACTCTATCACATACTTCAGAGGTGTTTATAGCACATATCTTGTGTCCAACATAAATCTATCACATGCTTCAGAGGTGTTTATGACACATATCGTGTGTCTAACATAACTCTATCACATACTTCAGAGGTGTTTATGACACATATCGTGTGTCTAACATAACTCTATCACATACTTCAGAGGTGTTTATGGCACATATAGTGTGTCCAACATATCTCTATCACATACTTCAGAGATGTTTATGGCACATATCGTGTGTCCAACATAACTCTTATCACATACTTCAGAGGTGTTTATGGCACATATAGTGTGTCCAACATAACTCTATCACATACTTCAGAGGTGTTTATGGCACATATCGTGTGTCCAACATAACTCTATCACATACTTCAGAGGTGTTTATGGCACATATAGTGTGTCCAACATAACTCTATCACATACTTCAGAGGTGTTTATGGCACATATCGTCTGAAAATCAGTCTGAACCTTGTATTCACACAGTGTTCTGTAGTAACCCTGGGCCTCTGATATCGCACTCCTGTTTTAAAAGTAAAAGCATTTCTTGAACCTAAATGCATTGGTAAAATAAAACTTATTGGCCCTTCAATGGCATCTAGCTTCATTTTGTATAGGTATAGTACTCATCAATTATGACTAAATTGTAGATTTTTACTCAACATTTCACTTTTCACAAAACATTTTTTCTCGTCGGAATAAGATTTGATAACAGTTTGTCCACATAGAGATTTATTTTTTGATTTTTATCACAACAATATAATCAACACAAATGTATACAAAGTTTTTACAGTCACTTTTTAAGTAGAGAACGTGTAAGTCATTCAATTTTGATTTCACCAGAACACATTTAGTTTAATGATAGTTTGCTTAAACTTAACCTCTTATGATGTTATTCAAAGATTAAAATGAAATAGAGTGCAGTCATGTAGACTATCATAATCTGTTAATATTGTACATGCACAAGGTACTGTGGTTCTTAAAAAAAAGAGTCCACACTGGTCATATATTAAATAATTTTGTTGTTTTAAAAATATTAAAATTTGATCTTCTACTGTTATAACCTGAGCATTGTGTAGTTGAATTTATTGCTTTGCAATCTGCAGAAATGTGCAAGTCAACATTAAAAGCCAACACAATAATTTCAATTTACCAACTAATATTTTTCCTCTTTTTTGTTATTAATCTTACAATCAATTTTCTTTTAATTTAATTCAATCTCTCAAACTCTCTCAAATTAACTCCCAATAGATATGCCATGGGGCATGTCCACAGAAAAAACACACAACATATATGCAACCTACCTAGACATTTTGTAAATGTAGATGTTTATAAACTTGCTAACTGACCATGTTAAGTCATCTAGCATGGAAAGCTAAATAACATAATTCTGTTAATATGTACTGACCCTTTTACCAAGCTTGGTCATACCTGTTATGTAAGAAAGCTAAACTCTGTATTTGCCTTCCTAGATTTCCTGGCTTCTTTTACAGTAAACTTGATAGGTCATGCACTAAAAATAAACTGTCTGTACTGAGGTATTGTCTTGTACCATCTAATTTCATCTACAAGCTTTAACTACATCTCCTGTCTAAAATATGTGTTGACCAACTACATGTCATACGAGATTATTGTGTAAAAGTTACAAGCCATACTAACTGTCACAAATATTTTTGTTTTCATCTTACTTAGATAAAGTAAAGTTTCACCTTTTTTACATTTATTTATTCTCTAAGTAAAATAAATAAATAAACACAGGCTTAAATTTGTTCTCAGGCAAATGTTATGCATAAAATGCAGTTTCGAAACACTATCAACAATACATCACATACCATTTGTTTATGTTTAAAAGCACT
Organism: Sinonovacula constricta; assembly: GCA_007844125.1. Lineage (NCBI taxonomy): Eukaryota > Metazoa > Mollusca > Bivalvia > Cardiida > Solecurtidae > Sinonovacula > Sinonovacula constricta. The sequence goes on from CM017564.1 coordinate 26,826,911, forward strand.
TTTTGTTTTACTGGTGAATTAATTTACAAGGTATTTACTTTCTTTGTATATATCAGCATTATGTAAGGTTTTCAGTATGTGCCTATTTGTCCATTGTGTTATTATTCCTAAAATGATAGGCTAGACATATAAAACCAAATGTTAGACAGAAAATGCAAACTTCCTTTAAGCTTTTTTATGGCTTCTATCTATTCTGTATACATTCATATACTGGCTAGTAAGCTGCCAGATGGTTCAGTAAGCTGTATATGCCAGATGTTTCAGTAAGCTGTATATGCCAGATGTTTCAGTAAGCTGTATATGCCAGATGTTTCAGTAAGCTGTATATGCCAGATGGTTCAGTAAGCTGTATATGCCAGATGGTTCAGTAAGCTGTATATGCCAGATGGTTCAGTTAGCTGTATATGCCAGATGGTTCAGTTAGCTGTATATGCCAGATGGTTCAGTTAGCTGTATATGCCAGATGTTTCAGTAAGCTGTATATGCCAGATGGTTCAGTAAGCTGTATATGCCAGATGGTTTAGTAAGCTGTATATGCCAGATGTTTCAGTAAGCTGTATATGCCAGATGTTTCAGTAAGCTGTATATGCCAGATGTTTCAGTAAGCTGTATATGCCAGATGTTTCAGTAAGCTCTATATGCCAGATGGTTCAGTAAGCTGTATATGCCAGATGTTTCAGTAAGCAGTATATGCCAGATGGTTCAGTAAGCTGTATATGCCAGATGTTTCAAGCTGTATATGCCAGATGGTTCAGTAAGCTGTATATGCCAGATGTTTCAAGCTGTATATGCCAGATGTTTCAAGCTGTATATGCCAGATGGTTCAGTAAGCTGTATATGCCAGATGGTTCAGTAAGCTGTATATGCCAGTTTTTTCAAGCTGTATATGCCAGATGTTTCAAGCTGTATATGCCAGATGTTTCAGTAAGCTGTATATGCCAGATGGTTCAGTAAGCTGTATATATGCCAGATAGTTTAGTAAGCTGTATATGCCAAATGTTTCAGTAAGCTGTATATGCCAGATGGTTTAGTAAGCTGTATATGCCAGATATTTCATTTGAACTGCCTGTCACACTTTCAGGGAAGAAAAAAGCAGGATGAGATGATATTTGTCTCGCCCAAACTTGTCAGACACAATGTGTACTGACGAGAGGTACTTTATGATTGCTGTAGACTTTTTCATAGCTTTATATTTACACAACCATTCACTTGCTGTAGCTGTTAAAATATGTAAAGACTTTTGCCCATATTCACCAACGATTCTTGAGCCCAAGTCATGACTTAAGCCCAAGACACAATTTTCATACCAACAAAACTAAGCTTACTTATGAAGTTTCAATGTGATTATAAGCTCAAAGTAGCAAAGTTAAAAAGAGTCATGCAAAAAATACAGACATGTAGCTAAGTACATAATGAAGATATTGGGGATTGAAATCCATGACTTGAGCAATTCTTACTAAAGAATAGTTGGTGAATACTGGCCTTTGTCGATATAAGGTATGGCTTTAGCCACAAACAAAAAAATTTTCATTTCAAGATATTAATCTGTTTAGATTTAGTATCATATTTCTTTTAATTTTATCTTAAAAAAAAATTATAAAATGTATTTTTAAAAGTCTGAGGTATTGCCTCTCTAGCAAAAATTGTGGGTATTAAAAAATCAACAGGTTACCTCTCACTCGAAGCTGTTGTGTCAGGATTTATCTCGACTGACATTAACAGAAATTATTTAGTAACTGCTAGATTCAAAGGTTGCTAGCCATTTTGCTAGACTCAAAAGAAAACAGTGCAGATCCTAATCAGTCATTGCCAAGCAAGAGCTGACTGATATGATCGACACTATTTGCCTCTGCCTGATTAGTTTGTCATGGTTAGGCTGAGAGTTATTATACAGCAAGTGGTTGGTTGCCTATAGCAACGTCTGGCCAGTTATGGCGATTGGCCAGTCTTAATGACAGTAAAGGTCAGGTTTGACTCCCATTCTCATTTAACAAATGTACCTAGCCTCATTAACACCTGCAAGCAACTGAAATAGAAGCTTACATTGTACCTGTAGTGGCAGTTGTATTAACAGCATAGGGCCCTTCTTGCTGGCATTACTCCATTTAAAAACAAAAATAGTTTCAATCTTATCATTGTATGATCTTGCTTAACTTTTGCCATCATAAATTCACTTACTGGTCTTATCAAATTTGCATGTTGTAAAAATGTATTTAAATGTGTACAGTATTGGAACAACTAAACTCATGGCCTGCTTCATAAACATTATGTATTTTTATCTAATTCATTTGTACATAAATTAAAAGCATATAATGGATAAATGTATTTTCCTTGTAGAAATTTATTTAATAATCATAATCCTCACTTCTTATCATTGTTATTTATCCTGTCATTTTGTTAAGAGCTGTGCCAACTTGCTTGGAAGATTCTTTAATCATTTATTTATTTTTATCTTCTCATTATAGCCTGTCATATTAACCCTTTCATTTATAGTTCATCTATAAGTTTAAAAAATTCACCTGACTTTGTGTTTTTTCTTTAAAAAGATAAATTGATTTTAATAAATGTATGTTCAACTGGTAATAATAGATTTAAGGCCGAACCAGTCTACACTTTAAAAGAGATAAATTGATTTTAATATATGTAAGTTAATTTGTAATAATAGATTTAAGGCCGAACCAGTCGACACTTTAAAAGAGATAAATTGATTTTAATATATGTATGTTCAATTTGTAATAATAGATTTAAGGCCTATCCAGTCTACACATAAAGTCATGCAGATTCTGCTAATGATTATGAAAGGTTTGTTAAGGCGTACAATGGCGTATACAGGCAGGAAAGTGTTGTGACACTTGTAATCATTGATCAGGAATGTTGGATTCTATTTATCACATATCCAATAAATCAGCTTTTGGTTAAAATATATTTTTGAATTTAAATGTGTTAGAGGAAGCAATGTCTTAATGGGGAAGGATTGATTTATCATGCATATGCTGCATATGCATCAATTTATTATGTATATGCATCAATTTATTATGTATATGCATTGATTTATCATGCATATGCATCAATTTATTATGTATATGCATTGATTTCTTATGCATATGCTTCATTTTTAAAGTAAGACAAGTATATTTACAAATCATAGAAGAGTCTGTACACTGAAATAAAGTTTGAAAGTATTTTTCTATCTATAAGATAATGAATAATAAATGGGTTGATGATATATACAATATTTATGTTACTGTCCTAAGGGTTCATATTCTATCCCCCATATTGAATCATGATCTTTACTTCTTTATCATTTTATTTTCCATAGATTGATGCATAAACCATAGATTTAAATTCAGTCCATAGGTTGCTGGTATATAACATAGAATTATGTAATAAATCTTAGCATTATTTACCACCATGACAGAAATATTGACATGAAAAAAAACATACTTTGCTCTTTCAGCAACCCATAGGCTAACTACAGTCCATAGATCAATGTGTATTCCATAGATTGATGTACATGCCATAGATTGGTATATTATCCATAGTTTTATAGACCAATCCCTAGATTCATACATAATCCATTTCAGCAGCTCTGTACCACCATAACATGTCCATGTTTGTTTTTGTTGTTGTTGTTTCAAATGGTTCTAACAACTGCTAATGATTTCTGGGAGTTTTTGGTCACCATGGGATGTTTGGAGTGTTTAACATGTTGGGTTGGTGTAACCATCCTTTCCTTCCAGTCATACATTGAAACTGTCACAAACTGGACAGGAATTTATTTTCTTATTACGTGCCTTTCCATTTTACATAATTATGTCTATTTTATACAAGGAATTTAAGTTGACAATATAATAATTTAGTATGGCTTTAAAGATTGTTTTTTGGTGCTTTTTTTTACATTTTCTCTGTTTTGAATGGTTAAAAAAAGAGAAAAAAAGTATTTATTTAGATTTGCTTACATAGCAGTCTTAATATGACAATTTTGTATACGTTGAATAAAAATGATTTGCTTTCTTTTCCAACAGACATCTGACGTATAAAGTGGTAATGACTTATTGTTGTTTGATGGCACATTTTGTTTGCATTGTGATGAACCTTTGTTGTTTGTGTTCAGCATGTCATTCGCCTAAATATTTTGTTTTGTCCTGGTAAACCTTGGTTTTTCTTGGTTGTTTTACATTTTGATTTCGATTTTCTTTTAAAACCTTTGTTGCTTTGCATCATTGTTTGGTCCTTAACATTAAATTAAAGTTGTTGACAAATTTGCATTTTAATTTCCTTTTTTTATTTTTTTTTCCTTGAAGGAAAAAAATGTCTTGAGTCGTAACCGGATACAATGAAAATACAGGTTGTACCGCAAATAAATTATGACCAAATTGTGTATTTAGGTTTTTAGCTTTGTATTTCTCCCATTTTCTTGGGGGATACACTTAACTAGAGAAAAATGCAAATAAATTTTCCTTGACAGATTTGCATACTTTTCTTTTAAGTGCTTTAAAAATATATCAAAATTTACTATTTTCATTTGAAGGTGTTAAAAAGTTACCGTAAAGTTTTATAGATAAGACGCAGTTTTTTTCCCCAAATTATGATAAAAAAGTGGGGGGTGCGTCTTATCCATGCGAATTTAAGTTTTCCCCTTTTTTCCCAGACCAAAATTGACCCTTAGACTAATCCGACCAGTATACATTAGTATATGTTGGCTTTTTTAATCTCTTATGATCACAAGATGTTGTTGGGGTAAAGGATAAAAGTACAGAAAAGACGATTGCTGCGTGATTTCAAAGTTCTTTTTTTTGTTTTTTGTTTGTTTTTTATATTGATATTTGCTATTGATGTTGTGTAAGTAGCTTTTATATCCTTTAATAAGCATGTTAGCATATGTACTGTACAATGTTGGACAGTGTCATCTTTAAATTATATTTTACTTAATATAAATTGTCCAATTACATTTTGCTTCTTTTCTGTAGCTTTGCATTTAACAGCATGTATCTTAGAAAATTATTAAAGTTTATTGCAAATATTACGTCAATGTGTTGGGTGTTCCAACTTGCTATTTAGACAGCTTCTAATAATAAATTTGTGTTTGTGCTAAACACATTTTTTTTATTTTACTTGCAAGCTGTTTTTGCTTGGATTAGCATGCAAACTTAACTTGAAGCTTTTTTTGTTTAATAAATGTATTTTCTAAGTTTATTTAATCTTTTTTTTTTATCTTTAAGGATAAAGTAATCATTGTCTTGTTTGTAAGAGTCATCTGTTTAAACTTTAATTTAAAATATAATAATAGCATATATTTTTACTATAAACATGCCTGGTTATTTTAATTATATAATCTATAAAGATAAAACAATTTTCTTAATTTTTCAGTTCTTTCATTTAATGTTTCCTTATTTTTATAGATATTGAAACAATTATAAATAATACTTGCTTTGTATTAAATTTATTATACATGGTTATACCATTCATATACAACACATCTTTATGTAATGAACTGTATAAGTTAAAGCAAATTTACACACTTGTTTGTAACTGCCTTACTCAGCATATTTTAAGTGGTTAAATCATCGTCCAACTTTCATTCTAATTTATTCTCAAACATTTACCCCAACCTTTGCTCTGATTTATCTTCCAACCTTTGCTCTAATTTATCCTCAAACCTTTGCTCTAATTTATCCTCCAGCATTTGCTCTTATTGATCCTCCAACATGTGCTCTAATTTATCCTCCAACTTTCGCTCTAAATTATCCTCCAATCTTCTGTCAAACTTATCCTCAAACATTCACTCTAAATTGTCCTCCAACCTTCGTTCTTAATTATCCTTCAACCTTTGCTCAAAATTATCCTTCAATATTCACTCTTATTTATCCTCCGATGTTAACTCTTACTTATCCTTCAGCGTAACTGTTGAACTTGTATCTTCTGTTCCATTTCAGGACATCTTTGACAGTGGGATTTACAATAGCCAGTGCTAATATTTCACGAGCTGGTCAGTTCCACGTCAATTGTACAAGGAAATTGGACTGAACTTATCAAAATAATGACCAAATATATATGAACTTATTTGACAATTCCTAGCATAGTGTGCTTAAAAACTTATGTTAATTGTGTAAACTGCTGTATTCATATCAACACTTTGTGAGAAAAATTGGATCTTCAATTAAGAAACTATTAGTGAATAGAATAATAATCATGGAAAAATGGTTTAAAAAATACAAGTGATGAAATTTAAGGACAAGATTAACTATAAAATATAAAAATCATGAGGTACAGCTAACATAAGTTAAAAATAGTTTCAATGTTTTAGATTAATTTGTTTTGTGTATTAAGATGTGATATTATGACCCTTACAGTTCTGGTAATTTATTCTTATATGAATTTATTTTCCTTCAGTTATTTAATCATTTTATTGATTGTTAAAAGTTTTAACTTTACACATGTATTTTTCTCTGTGATGTTTTGATTTTGTGTTTTTAATCAATTACAAATCCGTCCAATGTTTTACTGTTACATTTTTATCAGAGGTCTGCCAATTTTAACGTCATATTTATTTTACACACTTTCAGTTTAGTTTTGTTAGTTTTAGGATGTCAACCTAAATAATGTGCTGTTAAGATCTTACATACAATTACTATACAAGATTATTTTTCTTGTGCAATTGGAATTTTTATTAACATATATTTTCAAAACTTTATCAAGATGTACAATTTAGGCACTGTTAAGTTTTTTAAGATTTGTTTGTTTTATTTTATCAATGTGAGGGTCTGTATATGACAGTGTTTTGTCTATTTATTTGTTATTTCTTTGGAATCTTTTGTTTTGCACCAATTTAAGTAGGACGTGCACTTGCAAAAAAAAAAAATCATACAAAGGTATAAATAAAAGATCACTGAATATAAATCAAAGACTGTCAAACCATTACTTTGAAAACAGAAGTAAGCGTAACTTTCAGAAAGGATAAAAAAAAGATAAAAAAAGATATTTGCTCTTTAATGTGTCATTCAGAAATCTTATGTAACAAGTTGTCAAAATAGTTGACCTACAAATTGTAGTTGACCTACATATTAATGTTGCCAGTTTTCATACAAATCATTTGACCAACCAAATGCAGACAGTCACCTGTGCACAAGGTCACCAGTGCACAAGGTCACCAGAATACAAGGTCACCAGTATACAAGGTCACCAGTGCACAAGGTCACCAGTGCATATACCATGAGAATATCCATCACCTGTTGACCTATACCACTATTTCAGCACTTTTTAACACTTTACCAACAATTCTGAGTCAGTTTTAATTGACACAGAAGCTGCAAAAAATATTAACTAACACATTTTACTGAATAAATTCAGTAACTTTATGAAGGCATTTTATTCTCATATTTTCACTATTTTTGGCCCTTTCAACTGTAGCAACAGCAGCATTGTACTAGTTTTTTTCCAGCAAATGCCTTCATTTAAAACACCTATACAGGAATTGATAAATATAAAATAAGTATTTACTTATACCTCAGTCCATCGAGAGAATATATTTTAATTATCATTCATATCAAATATAATACATGTCCATGACTGATGTATATTTTGTTGGGTAGATATTGCATGCTGTTGGTGATCAAGGGACTTTTGGTGTACATATATTCTTAATATCTTGTCCCAAAATATACATACAAAATGAGTTATATATTATCCCGGGTATATATTCTTATAAATGTAAAAATAACTATTTTTACATGATGTATTTTATTTTCCTACATTGAAATACTTGTAGAATTGTTCATTGATGCAAATATTTATACAAAAATGATGTGACAATATATTGAAGCTCTTATTTCCTTGGCCTGTTCTGTCATTAATTGTGAAAATATAATTTTTTCTAGAATGTTTTTAAAATTATTTAAATTGACATGATTATTCCTTCAGGTTTCAAGTTTATTAAATAAATAATTGCAAAAGTCCATGTCATTGTAAAGAGAAAATTAAGACTGTTATTCTAGAAATTTTAACATCTTAAAGCGTTATTTGTACATCCACCCATATTTATAATGTTATTTTGTATATATTGTTTTCTATAGGGTATAAATCCGTCCATATACATTTATAAACTTATTTATGTTTAAAACATGATAAAAAAAATCCGTCCATACCACACTTTCAACATGTTGCATTTAAAAGTTCTGCGAAGACCGTCCATGTGTTTCTTTTTCTTCCAGATTTTTATATTTTTCTCAAGATATACTATAACCGTCCGTAACAACTTGTATGTTTTGAGTGTTACTTAGTTAACAGCATTGCAGCAATTATTTACAGTGAATATGTGAATAAATTGAAATAATTTGTGACAAGAATATATTTTTCTAGGGTCAGTGTCTAATGGCAGGTAGTATGTACCAGGCAGGATGTGTTTCAGAGGTACCACCTGGTTTTGTACCACCTTGTTTCGTGCTCTCGGCTGACATGAAGGTTGTGTTTAATCTTCTCCCACTTTGTGATTTGGGTAGCTTTATACAGAAAGTTATTTATAGGAAATCTGTTTGAGTACTTTGTGCATATCTTATTAGAAATATCTAACAAATAAATTTACTTCAAAAGTGAAAATATAAAACAATCACATGGGTTAAACAGCATTATACTGTTTAGATTTTTTTTCACTTATTTATTTAGAAATATCTAACACAGAAATTCTATTTAAAAGTGAAAATATGAAACTCATTAATTAAACATTGTTTCACCGTTCAGTAATGTAAATATAGTGAAATCTTTCTCTGTTTTTTAAATTAATTTTTAACTAATACCAGGATAATTATTATTATCACTGCCAGACTGTAAGCTGAGAGGTGGTTGACTGTTGGACTTCTATTTCTGTTATCATTGAGCTGTTGTCTACAATTAAAGTTTAAATTAGTTGCAAAAATATGTTGTGTTGTCATTTTACACCAGGTGGCTAACATAAGCACCTAAAGCCCAATAATTGATAGTTAAGTAGTTTTATTTTGTGACCACCATGTGACTGATATAGCAATGTTACGTTAATGTACCTTATAAGTGAGAAAATACGGTACATATATGTGTTAAATGATATTTTCTTGTACTTCACGTAATTGATAAGGGAACAGATCTTAAGACCCTAAGAAAAAAGATATCCCTCAAGTTGGAGGAAATACTAGATACTGGGTACAATAGATGATCATTATAATAACATCTGATTATGTTTATATTTTCTCTTAAATAGAATTGCTAATCTCCTTTTGAATATTAACATCACGGCCATTTAAAGCAAAGTCTGATTTACAAAAATATTTTTTTTATTGAAAAAAACAAACAAAACTGTAACATGGGCAAATCAAATTTAACCTTCAAAGGAAAGAAAAATGTTCCAAGAAAACTAATGTATAAACAAAACATAATTTATTCAAACTCTAAATTATAACAAATAAAAATGTGAAAACATTTGTCTACTACAACATTTATCAATTTGTCAATACCTGCTTTATGAAGATGTTATGAGCCACTGACAAAAAAAGCCACTGATAAAAAAAACCATACATGTATTAGGGCTCCATATCGGTCGAAATTATCGATGCGATATTTGTATCAGTACAAAAATTATTGATATCTGATATATATTAAAACATGTAAGTTGTTTTTTCTTGCGTTTTCAATTTAATAAACTATTGCTAATAATTGAATATTGACAGTCCTACTATAACATGGTGTTTAGTACGATATTGGTCAAGTTTACACATTAAAAATGGTATCCACAGTATTTATATGCTTAAGCCAAAACTTTTCAGCAGGAAATTTAATTCCAGATGTAAAAAACGTATTCAGAAGCTACTGACGTTGCCATAGATTCAGATATTCTTCTGATTCCTGGAAATGTTGGATCTGATTTGGTGTCTTCTTGATGTCACATTCATCACGATTTTATTTTCATCATCACCAGAATTATTTATTACACTCCCCTCCATTTCCTAACTTAACCGAATGAACCTATAACCCTTTCACTCATGCACATGTCATTCTACGACTTTACAAAGCATACTTATCTAAGAATCTACACACAAAATTGGTTTAATTTGAAGAATGGTTTAGCATAGGATCTAATTACATATGATGAAATACAAGCATTCAAAAATACTTAAAATTTAACACACACACAAAAATCATGAAAATAAAGAAGAATTTTAAAAATTTATACATGTGCTATGAATCAAAGGGTTAAACAGTTTCTTACTAGATCTATGTCACAAGACCAGCAATAGTGAGAGGATTGACAATGACCATCTGGCAAGAAGGTAAAACAAATATTGGTAGACGATTTCTTCATCAAAGATTCATGTCTTGAACGAATTATGAGTAATAAAGAAAAGTGAAATATATTTTTGTAATCTTTTGAAAAAAAAAGAAAAATAAACCATACTAAATGCTAATTTTGATGATTTCATGCCATTGTTTCATAATTTCAAAATGGCTGCCATTCAAATGGCTAAGCAAAAGTCCCAAGGCCACAGATGTTATCCATCAACATGATTTAATTCATTTCTGAAGAATGTCTCTTCCAAAATCTACAATTGATTTCTACATTGCCCCGATTCCATCAGTTGCCAAAATCTACAATTGATTTCTACATTACCCCGATTCCATCAGTTGCCAAAATCTACAATTAATTTCTACATTACCCCGATTCCATCAGTTGCTAAAATCTACAATTAATTTCTACATTGCCCCGATTCGACAATTGCCAAAATCTACAATTAACTTCTACATTGCCCCGACTCCATCAGTTGCAAAATCTACAATTGATTTCTACATTGCCCCGACTCCATCAATTGCCAAAATCTACAATTAATTTCTACATTGCCCCAACTCCATCAATTGCCAAAATCTACAATTTATTTCTACACTGCCCCAACTCAATCAGTTGCCAATATCTAGTTAATTTCTACATTGCCCCAAATCCATCAGTTGCCAAAATCTACAATTAATTTCTACATTGCCCCAACTCCATCAGTTGCAAAATCTACAATTAATTTCTACATTGCCCCGACTCCCAATTAATTTCTACACTGCCCCAACTCAATCAGTTGCCAAAATCTAGTTAATTTCTACATTTCCCAAATCCATCAGTTGCCAAAATCTACAATTAATTTCTACATTGCCCCAACTCCATCAGTTGCCAAAATCTACAATTAATTTCTTCATTGCCCCAACTCCATCAGTTGCCAAAATCTACAATTAATTTCTACATTGCCCCAACTCCATCAGTTGCCAAAATCTACAATTAATTTCTACATTGCCCCAACTCCATCAGTTGCCAAAATCTACAATTAATTTCTACATTGCCCCAACTCCATCAGTTGCCAAAATCTACAATTAATTTCTACATTGCCCCAACTCCATCAGTTGCCAAAATCTACAATTAATTTCTACATTGCCCTGACTCCATCAGTTGCCAAAATCTACAATTAATTTCTACATTGCCCCAACTCAATCAGTTGCCAGGGCAGGGATTAAAAAGGGCAAGGCGGGGATTAAAAAGGGCAGGGCGGGGATTAAAAAGGGCAGGGCAGGGATTAAAAAGGGCAAGGTGGGGATTAAAAAGGGCAGGGCGGGGATTAAAAAGGGCAGGGCGGAGCTTCCTTATTTTCCGCACTAGAATAAGCCCTCGATATATATTGCATACCAGTAGAGAGCCCTAAACATGTACCAGTCTGAATTTTAAGCAAAAGGTTAAATACCATTATCAATCCAATACTCTTGTTATCCTTCATTTGCAGGAATGATTTAACATTTTTATTGATATTTTTAAGAAAATAACAGACATTGTACTAAACAAAATTTTAATACTATACAATATATAATGGATGACAATATTTACATTAAATATTTTTAATATTAATTATAATCAAAGAGACAATTACAACAACAAAAATATAATGTGAAACAAATGTTGCCAAAGAAAAAAATCAGTAAAGTAACAAACTGCCAACAAAAAAAAGCAACAAAGGTACATGGACCACCATAATGCCTCAGGTATTATCAACTATGAGACGATCACCTTCAGGGTATCTAGTGGAATATTTTATACAGAATTAAACGTTTGGATGGCTGAAAGTATAAGCAATAAAAAAGTTCTTAAAAAATACAATGAGTGTAGTCTGTTACATTATTTTTTTCTAACTTACTCTTCCATCTATCTTTATAACTTCATATTTTGTTACATATAAAATATTTAGCAGCATTTAAAAATCAAATTCTTTTTTATGACTTAGTTGTGTCACAGACATTGCCAGGTTTTTAATCATTGTGGCAAAACTTTATACATTCATTTGCTTTGTGTATTTGAGGTACATCGCAGCAACCAATTATGACCAATATAGCGACGACCAGCTGTTTTGGCGGAGGAATATCCCAGACATTGTCTGAGTAGAACCAACGGGGTCCAGGTGGAAGACCTTCTCACATTAAATCCTTCGTCCTGAACGGGACCCGAACCCACTCATTGAGAAGCTAAGCAGTCAGAGGAGTTACAAACCAGCGACTCTACTACGATGCCATGGGCAGCCCCTTCATACATTCGAGAGTGGTGATGCGATCATCAGCTTAAGATGGCTTTAGAATAAGTGTAATCAAAAGTCAGGGGATTGTAGCGCTGAAGGTTTCTAGTGGCACACTCCTCTGAGGCATTTTGAAACAAAGCTTAAAACTAACATTTACGAATCCTTGAACAGTCTCAAAATTTGAAAAATATGGGTCCAGGAGGGTCATCAGAATGGTGTCATGAAAACATCATGCTAAAACTTCTGAACCTTACCAAATTGTCAGTAATTAAAAAAGCATCATGTTATAAATGGCTTATACTTCAGCTGTTGATTACCTGTGCAATTATAATGGTGTGTGCAAAGGCATGTTCCTTTGGTATGCAAGTATAAGATGATAACACCTACAATGATGTAAAACTATGCCTAAAAAAGAAATTATAATAAATGATGCATTAACACTTATATATGCCTTAAGTGACATTTACAATTAGCACTCAGCATTACAATAAAATGACACCCAACATAACAATTAAACATGACAACCAGGCCATTGCTGGGGGTCTTATAACACTAGCTGAAATAAAACCAATGGTTCTGGCTGTTGATGGAACATGAGAATCTGAAAATTTAATCTTAAGCTACATTTATTAACATGCAATAAAAATTGTTACTTCTTTTCTTACAAATACATACAAAAGTTACAGTATACAGTTGTTACATGCCTATTTCTGACAGTCAATACTGTGACCAAATGGACAGGGTTAATTGTGAACCACTGTCAGATGCAGAACAGCTCAAAATTGATAAAAACTGTTTGTTTTTTCCACAAACAGGCATAAAAGAACTGTTTAAACCTATTGTTTTTATCAGAATGTTTGTATAAGCACACAAACCAGCTTTAAAACCTTGGTTTAGAATTCAGTTAAACAGGAAATATAATAATAAATCAATGACCCATCAAGAGATTAAACATTTACATTTATCAAATAAAACATTAAACAGCTAAAAAGTTGGAAAACTTTTTTGAATAAAGTGTTTAATTATAATACATACTGCTTGAGATTGCAGCAAACAGTACTGACCATGATCAGACAGCTCTAAGTGGATAATTGATCTGAATCTGCACTAAGCCAGATTTATTTGGTCTAAGTTAAATAGATTTAAATCTCTATACAATAAATATCCGTTCTTCACAATATTATTTTAACCATTAAGTGTTTACATCCCAACACCATTTCTCAGTTCTCAGAAGTGATCCAATGAACTATGCCCACATCACGTGTCCAGCCCTCTTGCTTGCTCGTAAGTACTTATTACTATTGTTTTTGAGCAGTACATTCATAACTAGTGATAAATAAGGTCACATTTCTTGAGGTTGTTCACTGACAGTCTTCACATTCATTTCCTGACAAAATCACCACTGACATGAGTAAGATTCCGAGTGCAAAAAAAAGAGGCCTATATTACACTCTATTGCCAGTTCATGCAACCATTGATGTTGAGACAGATTCAAACAACTTCATTTAAAAGACAACTCAAATCACTTACACAAGGAAATATATTCTTTGTTAGCGATTGCAAAAATAGTATGGATATAAACTGACTAAATTACTGGTCAAGAAGTTATAGAAATTTGACAGGCATAAGAAACTCAATAGGAGGAACCAAAATTACATGATCTGTCAAAATTTGTTAAAAATGCAAAGACTTTTTGCAGAATTTTTTTAATACAACTCATTTTAATTTATTTTTATACACTTCATATCCTCTCATCTCTTTTCAAAAGTTTCCATCTGTTAACTGTTCAATTAGATCGTTTCGCTGGATGTGCCTTAGGGCCTGGATAAGCTTGTCCCTGCTCGCTTTCTCCTGCTCCCTATCCTGCCAGACCAGAAGACAGCGATGGATGCGCTCTCGCACAGTGTGATAATCCATCGAAATCTGCTCAATTTCCGCATCTGTTAGCCCCAATTCACGGATAAAAAACATCCAGTGACGACCGAAGCTTGTTTCCAGGATTTTAAATTCTTTCGACAAGTCTGAAGTTAAAGATAATAATTATCAATACAGAATCTAAGTTAAGAAAATGATAAAAAACAAAACATATTAACTTTGTTCAATATATATGTTATATAAGTATATGTAGAAAGCAATCGGAACACCTCGGATATTTCACAAATCATCTCTCGGATGTATGTAGGTAGTCGTTTTACCTCGGCCATTTCACTAAATGGGACTTCTTTTGTGTCAGACGTCTAAACAAAGATGGCAGCTCGGATGACAGCTCATTATATGACAATGCCAGTAAAATATTTTAATTTGTGGCTGCTTCAAATTTAAATCATCCAAGTATAATTTACCCGGCGCAGCAAAGACACAGCTGTCAAATGACCCCATTGTAAATATTTTGTGCAAATTACATTTTAACATATTCTTCTGACTTCCGGCAAACAAAACGATTAGGATTTCTGTATGTATCATTGCACCAGATACATCTGAGGGATGATTGTCCCTAGGACAGAACTACCCGAGGAGTTTCCTATGATGTACAATGGTTCAGTATATTGTGGATATAGACAATTAAACTTTCACTAATTATTTCTCATAAACTTAAGGCAAGGAGCCTAATAAATGTTAACTGGTCAAAGTTGGTCAATAATTTTCATTTGTATTACACAAGAAAGGTCAATGCCATCAAAAGATGTAATGACCTTGACCTGGAATATGAACCCTGACCTTGAATAAAACCTTAACCAAAATGGTTGCACTTGGAACGCTATTGTGGAACAGAGCTTTGAGTGTATATCTATAAGGAGGTGAAGTGTGATTGAAGTACTACACTGCAGTAGCCATTTATAAAGAATGATGGTTTATCTAGAACATAAAATGTGCATGTCAATGTGCCAATTAAAATTGAAATATGTCCAGATTTTCATCCATTGTCTTAATTAACTTTTGGATTTTATTGAGTAAAAATGATTATGCACATGACAAAATGCTGTTGAAACAAATGCATATCATGAGGCTCATTTTTGCTTCTGCATTCTTTCCAAAAACATTCTTCTGTCATTTAATGAATATAATTTAGAAAAAAAACATTCCTCTATCATTTATGATTATCATTTACAAAATAAACATTCCTCTGTCATTTAATGATAATCATTTACAAAATAAACATTCCTGTCATTTAATGTTTATCAATTATAAAAAAAACATTCCTCTTTCAATTAATGATTAACGCTAGTAATTTTCATTTAGGCAATTATTTATATGAGGTCAAATATTTTCATTACATAAATGACATAGCATGATTTCGTTAAAAACATTTTGAAAAGATGTGTCTTTGTTTGTGGTTTTACACCCCTTTCTAACAGTCAGAGACATCTGATATGGACACATTGATACATAAACAATGGCAGCTTCATGGGCTCATCCAAAGTCATTGTAAAGACCAACTCACTATTACGACTGATATGAGTCAGATTGGAAGGTGGTCTTAAAATAGAAATTATGTTTATTAATCAATTATCAAGTACTTAAGTGATAAACACAAACCTGGACCATGGTAGGTCTTTGTGGTAGGCAATGCTGGTTCTGCAAGAGAAAGAAAAAATGACTGATTTAATTTTAATGAATTAAATGTATTCAACAAATGGGCCATCATAGCCCTGAATAGCTCATGTGAGGACCCTGGCTTTCAGTATGCTTTAAAATCTAATCACAACACACAAGATCAAGGTTTTTTTGCACTGCCAGGGGAAGAGGCCCATGCCCTGTGATTTGGGTGAAAATAGTGTGATTTCTTCCTTTGAGGGGAAGGGAAAAAACCCTGATGTAAAGTTATTTTTGAGGGAAAACCTTTTTTTTTTTTTTAAATCTGAAGGGAAGGTGCCTGTAAAACGGTTCCTACTAAAGAAGGATAAAAAAAATGACAACTGACTAGTAACAAGTAGACCATTACCTTTTGATTAAGTCATGCATTGTTAATTTGTAAACATTTGAGCAAACATGACAAGGTAATCGTTATCAATGTATCTGTTGAATTTTTTATTTTGTTTTTAGCATGCCCCTGCCGATGGAATCAGGAGGGGACTATTTTTTTGGCATTGTCCATCCATTTGTCCCTGCATCTGTCCAACTGAATTTTGTTAAATAGCCGTGCTATTTCTTGGCAGCTTAATAAAAACTTTGTGGGAACTTTCAATACCAATGAGATGTGCATGTCCTTGGCATGTTCCACTTGGAGCCTTAAACACAGAGTTATGGCCCTTGATTTGTTATGCAGTATGTATACAGATTTACATTCGTTTCTGCACTATTTCTTGGCAACAGCTTACTGGATTTCAATGGAACTTTATGGGAACCATCGTTACTAAAAGAGATGTGCATATCATTGGCATGTTTTGGTCTGACCAACACAGAGTTATGGTCCCTGAATAGTATTTCGTTTCAGCACTATTTCTCTGCAACTAAAGCACATAACATCCCTTTTTACAAATGTATAATATTCTTTTCTATTTTCAAGATAACAACCACAAAGTTATTTATTGAAAAAAAAAAAAAATACTGATTTCTTCCCATTTTCTTTCTATGCAAATTCTGATTTTACCCTTTTTTCAAACAAGCACTAATCAGCAGGGGATATACTGTCTGTGACAGTCTTGTTCCAATGTTTTGCTGACATTTAATTTATCTCTTATTTAACAACACTTTATGCATTATTAACACTTTTAGTACAAATGATGCAACTGAGCTAAATTAATTATATGTTTCAAAAAGAAAAAAGAAGTAAAATCTACCTTGATGAAATATTGAACTGAATACGAGTGCACTTGTCTTGACAAAGGCATTGTTTCTTGCTTCAAGAACTTAAAAAGAGAAATGACAATTCCCAAGAAAAGTATCATATCAAAGTACTGACAGTACCAACATGTCCAAAAGTATACTCAGTGTTTGAATGGGCTTTAACAATTTGTGCTTAGCTGGCTGAGAGAATTTAACATTACAGATATTAATCCTACCGCAGATAATATTATACTTACAACAGACATTATACCTACAGCACAGTTATAATGTAGGTTTTTTTTCTCACTATTTAAGGAACATGACAAACTCCCAGAATTGGGATTTTTTGCGTCCCCCAGCACATGATCTACTAGCCGGCCACACGTGTGGAAGAAAATCGTTCCACTTGGTAGTTCTCCTACCAGCCTCTGCCCACACCTTGCTCCTAACTTGGCATTTATAACTTTGAATACTTATTAATAAGGATACTACCATTATTAGACTTGACTTTAAGCAGTATTAGTTTTCTTTAGATTGGAAGCACACCAATAAGCAGTAAACATACAATTTATTCCATTCTTTTAAGATTTTCTTTTGTCTTGCAAACAGCCTGCAAATTAGCTTTGGCTGTGAAAAATATGCCAGTGTAGATCAATTATGATATATAAGCTGACAAAACAATAAAAAATTGCTTGGTTAATTAATGTGTAAAAGGTAGCCGTTAAATCCTTAATATTTTATGTAATAAACAAATCCTGTGATCTTATTATAAATTCACTGAACCTCATTTTGACCAAACTGGTTCCATAATATTACTTGCCTACTGGGGTGTTCAGTATGTGAGCGGGGAACCAGTTGCTATGTTACGTTATGGGCCTTCGTGCTTAGCTTAAGGGAATTTCCCAGGTTGAACAGTAGCATGGTAGATTAAGTTAATAGTTCATATGCTGCTGAAATAATGGAAAAAAATGACAATAGGGTTAACAACCTTCCTATTCTGACACAATGCCTCTGCTTATTATCTGACTACCACAATTTAACACATCTTAACTGTTAGCAGATGTGGTGTTTGATGAAGAAACAGTATGGCCTTCATTGTTTATTGCTATATAACTTCAGTTTAGTAAAACCAAAGTGCTTCAAGTTTTCTCTGGAAAAGAATCCTTTTTTGTTAACCAAACATTTGAATGCTAAAAATATATTTGAACGTTCTGAATCTATCCAAACATATTTTCATTTTGATGCGGGGCCGCAACCGTCCGGCCTTTATATTTGATAAGGGGGCAACCAGTCGCAACCAGGTCCACTACTAGCCCAGTAAGTGTATGATATATATGTGGTATAAGTCTTCCTACAATGGTTCAAGATTAACCGTTTTGAGTTGTCTAAACTTTCACTGGGGGCCAGAAGTTTCGGTAAATGACCAGTTAAGTAAAAAAAATATAAAGATATATATAGAGAACAATTTCAATAAATTGGTGATTGTATACTGTAAAATTTGTCACATAAAATACAGGTGTTTTTTTTTTAAAGTGGTATTTTAATAAATTTGATAAACATACCCAGTTTGCTGTTGTTTGTTTTGCTTTTAAATCTCTACAAAACTGTTCTGCCTTTAATATAAAGAAAAACCTTAACTCAATTGTTATTTTGTTTACATTTAATAAGTTTATTTAAAATAAATAAGATGAAGTTGCAATTGTCTAGAAAAAAAATCCTTTTTTAATTACAAGATGCATTTGTTGACTAATTATGATGCATTTATAAACATATCATACATTTTGTATGGCATTCATCTGGTAAAAAGTAGCTACAAATAAGATTCTTTCAAAAGTGTTTAATTTGCCCAGTTAATGAATCTTAAAGTAATTTAACTGTTAAAATTATATTATTTTTATAATGCACATTTCAGTAATTTATTAAATAGCATGTTTTGGTAAGTTCCTATTCATAATACATATTAATAACTGTTTCTGTTTTCAATATTTTTATCTTTTTAAACAGGATCATCTTGTTTGTCTGTTTCCCCCACCCCCACGCCCCTCACACACACTTACATTTATTTATTTGGGTTTAACGGCACACCGACACTTAACAGGTCATACGGCCCCGAAAACATGTATCTATTAAAATAATTAATGCTGACTACACAATACCTTTGATAATTATCAATCAATATTTACACTTATCGAAGGGTGTGACACTATGTACAGATCCTGTATAATCACCAATTTACCAAAACCTTCAAAACTATATAAGATCACAATGCTATAAATTGTTCCTTAGGGAACTGTAAAATACATTAAAATTTTCAGCAAATTTGCCTTCTTTAAGAGTTTGTTTATTTATTGGGTTTATCGTCCCACCAACAGTATTTTAGTTATCTGGAGATGGTGTCCACTTGAAGCAGATATAGTGTTGCCTTCACTGTTTATAGCATGCCGTGAACACCTGGCATGATACCACACCCAGTCACATTATCCTGACACTAGGCCAACCAGTCGTGGAACTACCCTTATATTTGCTTGAGCATTAGCAAGGGAGCTATACCACTACCATTTTTAACGACTTTGGTATGTTGTGGTCCGGGATCGAACCCGGGGCCTCCCGTACCTGGAGCCGACGCTCTACCGATTGCGCTACCAGGTCCGGTATTTTTAAGAGTTAAACACAAACAACTGCTCTCTTTACATATTTGCAAAAATATTTAGCAAGCAATTGTTTATGTTTAACACTTGAAAAAGGTAATTTGTCAAAAAAATTAATCTAAGCATTTAAAGAAAAAAATAAATAAAATCAATTTAGACAATGGGTCAATTACAGAACTGGTCGTTTACCAAACTGGTCATTTACAGAAATGTCCCTAATTTTTTAACACCTACTTATATCATGATTCATCTGTTGCACAGGTATATATACAATATTCTGCCCCACCATGTTAGGGAATATTGCCTGGTGATGATTCTGGTAGAAATGTTGACCCATGCTATTGATATCTGTCATTCCAACTTCTCTCTCATATTGTTCAACTCTCCGTAGACCTGTCACATCATTTCTCATACATTGTTTCAACATCTCCTTAAGAAAATCTGTCTTATCCTCTCTCAAGTAATCCCTTTGCTCTAAGATTATCCATAACTGAAGTGCTGATTTGATATGTTGTCTATCCTTGGTCTTGATAATGTCGGAACAGTAAAATTTCATCGCTTCAAGGAAAGACTCGTCCTTATTTACCTCTTCCCCAACGTCCAGCAACATTTGTCTATACATTGATGATAGTTTGGTTTTATCCATTGTCAGTTTGTAAATCAAATAACTTTGAACATAGTTAAAACTTAAAATTCCGGTGGAAATCCTGGCAAATTTCCCACTTTCACTTTATGCTGGTACCCTGTCTTGGTGGGTTGGTTACAATCGGAACGCCTCTGATAATTCACGAATCATCTCTCGGATGTATGACGGGGACCCCCGGATTGTTTAATAATTTTTTAATGCATGTTCTTCTTCCAGCGAACAAAACGATCGCGATAGTCCAGGGGACGGATTTTCCCGAGCAGTTCCGATTAGTTTGGCTAATGTTTAGTACATAATTTCGGGAACCAAAAGTCGGTAATTTCTGGGATTTTCGTTGTTGTTGTGGTTGTATTTTTGGAGTGGCCTCCCCTTTTCAGAGACACGGGGAGAAAGAAGTTAGTGTGTTGTTGTTTTTTTGTTTAGTTAGCAAGCCTTAATATATATATAGTTGAGGAAACATCCAGGAGGAAATGTCAGTGTGGGGAAAACGACTGGAAACCAGATTAAAGCATGATCATTTAACACATTTCTTACCTCATTATTAATTTATTTCCCATAATTTGGTGCTATAAACTTTGGCTGTTATATTTTCAACATTCGTCTCAGAAGAGATAAATACAAATTTATCCTAGCGTTACTATTTTCGACGCCCTTAACTGTGGTATTCGACACCTATATTAAATATATATTGCCTATTTAGTATTTTTGATACATGTACCAATATCTTACCACCTGCTTTGGGGACTTTGGTTATACTTTTTGCATAAACCCATACTTTACTTGTTTTTAAGACAATTTTGAGCACTAACTTTATTGTTAGACTGTACTAATCACTAAAAGCGAATCTCTAAATGTTCAGACTTTCCAACTCAATGAAAAAGCCCCATTGTGGTCTCTGTTAAACATAGATATCGATGTCAGAGGAGATTAACCGGATGACTGTATAAAGTAAGTGGTCATGCCATTTTCTAAGTTTAAAAATAGCTATCTCTGCAGCGTGGCTCAGATAGGAAGTACCTGTTGACGAGTGGGGATTTATCATTCACTATTCACACAGATCAGGCATCAATAAACAGCATTTTGCAAGACATTTTCAGGTACCAATGACTTATTTGGTTATTGAGAAAAAATATTTAGACCAAACTGTCAGATACCACTTTAAGCTATTTATACATTTTCTTGCAAAGTGAAAAGCATTGAATTCGCAACTGACTCATAAACATGTCAAGGTAAGCCCTAATTTATCAATTAGTATCACTTTTTAACGCTTGCATTAAACATTTTTGTTCTAGATACGGATTGTTTGCATAAAGCAGCGAGCCGCCATTATGTTTTGGCAGACACTAGAAACAATGCCGTTGATTGGCTTTTCTTGTTTGTAATATTTAACACTTGGGAAGAAGAAACGCGGTGTATATTCAATCTTTGTTGTTTCGCAAATGGAATAGCAATATATAAATGTTGGAAAACAAAAGAAAAATGGTATGTTTAATAGTTTAAAAACATTTTACAAATACACATTCACTATTTATTTGTATGAAAGCATTATTCAAGAACACAATGTGGACACTTGACTACATCTCCCCTTCTAAATACTTTAACAGAGTACAGAAGGCATAATAGACCCAGTGTTTACATGTATCACATTTAACAAACACCAGAGACACACTCAAACATTCAGCCTCTAGTGTAAATAACCCACAAACACAAGAAAATTCAGTTTAATTTTCTTCATCCTCCTAAATCTCGGTTTCAACTGGCACTGAAAGGATTAGCAGTGCCTTAGTTTTTGGTTTGGAAACCATTTCTGAAGTACCTGGCTGAGGGCTCTCCAGTACTCGAGATAGTTTCCCACTTTTGGTTTGGCTGGTCCTGATCTCATTGCTTCTGGGGCAACCATTTTGTTTTACTTGTGTCACACTGACGATTCAGGTAAGCCAAACGCTCGGGCAACAGACTTGATTTACATGGCCATAGTTTCTAATAAGGTTCATGGCTGCCCACATCTGAGATGGGAAGTATGTTATATACTTCTTAAGTGCCAGAAAATATAAAAAATAACCTAATGAGAGAAGAAAACAAAGATACCATTTTGAACCTGCATTATCAAACTTTATTTGGTACTTCAAAAGATGGTTGTACATGTTTCAGTCAGAATTACAGAATCATCATAATTAATGCGCACATCTTACAAGACCATTGTTTCTCGATATAGTCACACATTTTGAGTGCATGACTTTCATGTGAGTTATGACATAACGAAATTGGCTTTCTAATTGATGGACGCTTGTATGCGCTTCATATTAAATATCATTGATAACAACATGCAAACTTTCACTTATTATGGAAATAAGAAAAATCGGTGAAATAATGTGAGTTTATTTGAATTGGAGATAGCCTTAACTTGAAATCTCAGATTTGCCACATGTTCTGTCTGAGCTGTCAAAATACATATTTGTAAACAAATGTCGCAAGAAGTTGTAACGTCAGAGGTAAAACATCACGGAGTTTGATATGAAAATAAATATGGCATCGAAAAAGTTGAGCGTCAAATTAGGTTACCGGATGATAACTTATGGTAATGCTTTCCCAGATTGACCAGATCTCCACTTCAAGATGCTGTTTACTGTGAATGTGTGGAATCAGCTATCATTCTCCTCAATTGACATTTTGTAACCACCCGCAGTTTTAGATGATATTAGCATCTGGTGTTTGGACTCACCTCACAATTCCAGGAAATTGTTTCTCTGCTTACAAGTTTTTTTTTACCTGATGTAGAATGGGCTGTTTAAGGTGCCTTCCCCTCAGAAAATAAGCAAAGTTTTTCCCTAGAAATGAAAATTCCCCTCTGATAAAATTCAGTAATTCATTACAGAAAGACACATTGACTTTGTTAATGTATGGGAGTTCAAGAACAGGAAAAAAAGAGATGGCCTTGTAATAAATATACAAGAAGTATGATAGCAGATAAGAAGTTAAAAATGCACATTTTTCCCCTTTTTAGCTCACCTGAGCACAACGTGCTCAAGGGGAGCTTTTGTGATACCGCTTCGTCCGTCGTCCGGCGTCCGTCGTTCGTCGTTCGGCGTCCGTCGTTCGGCGTTCGTCGTCAACATTTACCTTGTGAACACACTAGAGGCCACAATTTTTATCCAATCTTCATCAAACTTGGTCAGAATGTTTGTCTGCATGAAATCTTGGTTGAGTTCATTATTGGGTCACCTGGGGTCAAAAAGTAGGTCACGTAGTCAAATTTTAGGAAAAACTTGTGAACACACTAGAGACCACATTTATAGCCCAATCTTCACCAAACTTGGTCAGAATGTTTGTCTACATGAAATCTTGGATGAGTTCGTAACTGGGTCACGTGGGGTCAAAAAGTAGGTCACTAGGTCAAATCTTAGAAAAAGCTTGTGAACACACTAGAGACCACATTTATAGCCCAATCTTCACCAAACTTGGTCAGAATGTTTGTCTACATGAAATCTTGGATGAGTTCGTAACTGGGTCACATGGGGTCAAAAAGTAGGTCACTAGGTCAAATCTTAGAAAAAGCTTGTGAACACACTAGAGACCACATTTATAGCCCAATCTTCACCAAACTTGGTCAGAATGTTTGTCTACATGAAATCTTGGATGAGTTCGTAACTGGGTCACGTGGGGTCAAAAAGTAGGTCACTAGGTCAAATCTTAGAAAAAGCTTGTGAACACACTCGAGACCACATTTATAGCCCAATCTTCACCAAACTTGGTCAGAATGTTTGTCTACATGAAATCTTGGATGAGTTCATAACTGGGTCACGTGGGGTCAAAAAGTAGGTCACTAGGTCAAATCTTAGAAAAAGCTTGTGAACACACTCGAGACCACATTTATAGCCCAATCTTCACCAAACTTGGTCAGAATGTTTGTCTACATGAAATCTTGGATAAGTTCTTAACTGGGTCACGTGGGGTCAAAAAGTAGGTCACTAGGTTAAATCTTAGAAAAAGCTTGTGAACACACTAGAGGCCACATTTATAGCCCAATCTTCACCAAACTTGGTCAGAATGTTTGTCTACATGAAATCTTGGATGAGTTCGTAACTGGGTCACGTGGGGTCAAAAAGTAGGTCACTAGGTCAAATCTTAGAAAAAGCTTGTGAACACACAAGACGCCACATTTATAGCCCAATCTTCACCAAACTTGGTCATAAAGTAGGTCACTAGGTCAAATTTTAGAAAAAGCTTGTGAAAACACTTAAGAGGCTACATTGATGGCCCAATCTTCACCAAACTTGACCATCATGTTTGCCAGTATGAAATCTTACATATGTTTTGAAGCGAGTCATGTGGATTCAGTAGGTTACTTGGTAAAATTCTAGAAAATGTTATCAACCCAGTGGCCACACTAATGGTCCAATCTTCACCAAAGATTTCTAAAGTAAATAACTCTTAATTACTTAATGCCAGATTTGAGCCTACGTAAAGCCTGTGTCATCAGGTGAGCGATTAAGGGCCATCATGGCCCTCTTGTTTTAATTAAACACCACAAAATTTTCCCCTTCTCAAAAGCTCCAGGCCCCATCCCTTTTTTTTTTCAGAAAAAAACCTTTGGCTTATGCCATGTGACTATACTATATGTACATCTGTATTGTCATTTTGGAAAATGTATTGTCTCGATCTAAAATGTCTGACTATAACTGACTAAAGATTATTGTCTATGATACCTCTTTAGGTTTAAGCATAAGATTGTACTTAGGAGGACAACGAGGGTTGGAGATTATAAAACTTTAGAGACATAAGTCTGGGGTCTTCCTCCAAAAATAATTAGCCAGACATTGCCAGTATGACCATATTTGTGTTGGTGCGAAGTATGAAAAGCAAACAAACAGCACCTGTATTAAAAGAAAAAAAAATCATAAAAATAATTTTTTTTGATTTGATAATTATTATACATGTAGTCATTTCAAGGCTTTGCTCAATACTTGTCATTGAAAAAATGCCAAGGTTACAAAAGCCATTTTATTGGCCCTTTACTTTGGTAGAGGCTTAGTAAAATCAGTACTTATAAAAACAGGGTGCCAGTCAGGTGACCCTGGAAGAGGTGTTAAGGACCATTTCTGAAAAAACATCAAACATAATCTCTTCATACTTAGAGTACTTGTTCACTTTCAAATGCAGAACCCATTACAAAAGGGCAGATTACCCTGAAATTTATTTCAGCAGAGTTATGTCCAATATAAGTACTATTTAATATTTGCTCACTTTCAAAAGTGGAACCCATTTCAAAAGGACAGGTTACTCTAATATTTATCTTGGAGTTATGTCCCTTTTTGTCTTAGAACCTTCATTTTACTTCCTAGAACAGAGAAAAGTGAGCTGTTGACAGAGGACAGATAGCTATTGATGTGACTGCAAGGTTAGAGCTCTGTGAAACTGGCATAATCACCCCAAGTTGGCAAAAGGACCATATCAACTGTTGGGTTTGCTCTATTTAGTATGTCCTGTCACAGTTTTGTTGTACCTTTTACACATAAATCGCATAGGAATACCTTTGACTTTTGCCATTCTAAATTTAATAAAATGTATTTTTCTGCGTTTGAATGAAATGAATAAGCAAATAAATAATTTCCCTTGTCGTGAGATATATATGGTAGGTGTCGCTGTAACACACATGCACTTCGTGCGGTTTTTCTAGTAGATAAGTCATTCAGCTTTGGGCAGCCGACAGTGATACACGGTTAATTTTTAGTTGAAGTTTTTATTGTTGTTAAAGGTATGTTTTAAACGAGAGTTTATTTAATATTATATATAAAAACTGCAGTTTTCATGTTTTATGCATAATGCATACTTTGTTTCATACAAATTGTATTGTATGTATTGAAAGTTGTTTGTAAGATGGATTGTTTAAATATGTTGTTCTAACATATACTTCAGTTGGTTGCCCAAGTGCTATTACAATTACAAATAGTAATTATATTATTTGTGTTTGTTTTCTTTGATTCAAGAATATATTGAATGATGAAGGGAATATATGTTGTAATGATCATAGGACATGTAATATTTTTTTATATTCATTTCCATCATCTTAGTAAGAAGATTTTTATCTCCCTCTGTTGTTGTGGCCATTAGCAGATGGAAGCATTGTGATCAAAAACATTTATTATTTAAATCTGCATGTATTGGTTCACAAATGGTCACATAGTGATGTATTTTGTTCCGACAGGTAGCCTACCGAGAGCAATGTCAGACCAGTTACCACAATGCAGCCAGGAGGAGATCATTGCATCACTACAGACACCAGTAGACTACACATCCTCGCCAACAGATAAGCTCCACAATCCGTCATCTGTGTCAAGCTTTTTCTTAAGGAACATTGGCAAACCCAAGTGTGAGAAGGTCAGTGATTTTAAACTCACCTTACAGCCCATACACTTGTGATCTGGATGGTGCGAAATATAGAATATAAATCTAATTAAGTTTATTTTTCTCCATTTGTTATTAAATTTTTAAAGTCTTAACGTTTGAAAACATGAAATAAATTGGTAACAAATGCCTATGCCACTCTATTTTTAACTCTATATAAGATAAAAAAAAAGCTATTTTTAATTAAAATGATTTATTCTAAACTGCAACTGTACACCATGGCCCGACACAGTGTGTTATGTCCTTGTCTACTGATATTAATAAACTGTATTTCAGACACTATTTACTTTTACTATTGGAAACCCACCTAATATTTAGGTTTTTATTTTGTTTTCATGATGTAGGTACATGTATTTAGAATTTTGCAGGTTTTGACATGTTCAGATCTATGTATACTTAACTTGAAGGAGATTGCATTTAAGATTTTCCCCGTTTGCTTGTGAGCACTTTTAAGGGATAAATGATTTGCTGCTTTTTGATTGGTTGAAAGTTAGCTGATCAGTTATTTGTGGGGATATTCTTATATCATTGTAATCCACATGTTAATGAGAATAAGCACCTTGGAATCATTTAAAAAAAATTCAGCCAGGGTTTAATATCATTTCTGAATTTTGTCCAGGTTAAGCCCAAAAGACCGGCTGATGATGATGATGATGAAGAAGAGGAACCATTGGCTGATGTTGCCCTTGCCAAATGGTGGCGAAAACAGAGCAGAATTCTAAAAGATGTTACCAAAGATACATGTAGTCAAAACCCAAACACTCTGTTGTCCATAGTTACCAGGTACTTAAAGTTAACCATGCAGAACTTCATTTATTTTTTTATGCTTCCTGATTGAAGGAACGAATTCCGTTAGTCGCCACTTTGTCTGTCTGTCCTGTCTATCCAGCCCTTCATCTGTCTATCTTTCTGTTTATCCATCTTTTCATTATAAATAGTTTTGTCCTAAGCGTATCTCCAAAACCATTTGACACAATGCCAACTTAGAGGTCTTGATGAGGTGCAGTGCACAAGAGTCATTATTCTACCTCCCAGGTATGGCAATGGTTAACCCTTTCACTGCCATCAAGAATGTTACGCATACTGCCCTCAAGACGGGTAAATCCGTTTCAGGAATTCCCCAATATGTGAAGTAACCCAGAACTAGATGACGTCACACATTTTATATATATTCAACCAATGATATTTCGTCATGCAGATACGTGGTTAAAGTTAGAAAGTGCATCACTGATATGTGTTCTGTGTTGAAATTTCGAATCTAGGGTATTTTCTTTGTGCAATTTTTGTTTTCTCCAAAAAATGGTGGACGGCGGTGTCGCGAGTGGTAGTTCAATAAAGTTGTGTTGAGTTGAGTTGAAAAAAACAACAACAAAAATTTGTCAAGAAAACATCTAATACACTCAACAGTAGACGTTCCTTATAATGATTCATCGGATGGTATGCTCAAATGCGTGGAGAGTGACAGTTCCTGGAAATACTGGTTCATATTGGAAATTTAATACCTGGCAGTGCCTTTCCCATGTAGGGAACAAGTAACCTTTTAATTGATTTTTATTGTTATATGAAATATGTTGATACCAGTAATATTTGTTTAGTTTATGAATACCTATTTTTCAAAAGCTACTTGAAGTGACACAAAAACCCTTTCCACTAATCTGCTAATTACTGTCAACTGGTGGCATGTGAGGGGGTGACACCCCAGGTGTGGTAATCCATTGTTACAACAGGCTAGACAAAACCCTAACTTCCCTCATATGAACAGAAATTTTCTGTGTGGGGGTTGCTTGTGGCAAATAGCAAAACATAGTGATCTAGGGAACGAATTAACAAAATACTACACAAGAAACATACAGCGAGGATGGCCTTATTTTCTAATTTGTTGTCAACTGCCACATACATTTTTAGTAGGATCACATTAAAGTCCAAGAGGTGCTTATCTTTATTAAACGCGTTATGAATGAATCTTTAGCGTTTATTATGTCCCACAGTCTTTTTCAACCGGACCTGGTAGAGCAACTTGTAGTGCATTGGCTTTAGGTACGGGGTGCCCGGGTTCGCTCCCAGGCCGTGACACACCATAATCTTTAAAAAATGGTTGTGGTATAGCTCCCTTGCTGATGCTGAAGCAAGTAAAAGGGTAGTTCTACGACTGGTTGGTCCGGTGTCAGGATAATGTGACTGGGTGTGGTATCATACCTGGTGTTCTCGGCATGCTATAGTGAAGGCAGCACTATATCAGCTTTAAGTGGACACTGTCTCCAGATAACTAAAATACTCTTGGTGGCACAATAAACCCATTAAAAAAAGAAGTCATTTTCGTCATTTATTTTTAAGAAAGAACAAAAAAGTTAACTAAACTATGTCAGAATATATGGCATTTGTTTTTCTTCATTTCATTTGCCTGCTGTTGAATATTGGGAAAAAAATACAATTAGAATATAGACCGTCATAATTTTATTGTGACATTTTTATATACATGTATTGCACTAGGTATTACAAGCATAGCTTCTGCCAACCTAGATTGGAAGGGAATATAATGATCAAATACATGTGTACATGGGTGTATCTAAATCTAAAATACTGAAATAGCTCGTTTTCAGATAAATGGAAAAAATAACGGCCATCACCTTTTTTTTTGCTTAGTTTCAAATCTGGTTGCATAAACTCAATGATGTGGTTGTATTTATTTAATATTTAATAAAAATATAAATTATAATCAAAATGTATTTATATTACCATGTGTTATTTGACTAAATATTTATTTTTTTATCAAAAATGGAAGTTTTGACATTTTTGACATAAAAGTACTAATGACCATGTCATGGCAAGCAACACAAAGCAATATATGTTTTTTAAATAATATCTTTGCAGTAAATATGAAATAAAAATACCTTAATAAAACAATTTATGCAAACAGATTTGAAACTAAGTACAAAAATGTAATGGCCGTTGTTTTTTCCAGTTATCTGAAAAAGAGCCAAATACAATGTGAATATACGTTAAGTTAACAAGTCTGATGTTTATTCCGTTACTGATTTTATAACCGCTGCCATCCCTACCTCCTTCTTTAACTTTTGTGTGATTTTCCTTTGTTTATTGTTCAGTCTGAGAAATAATTCGAAAACTTTTTTAAGGATTTGCTTCAATCTTGGTATGTAGCTAACATATGTTTGTAGTCTCCCTTAGTATAATTGCTACCCGTCAGTTTGTTCTACTTGACTGTGGAGAATGATTTTTAAATTACACATAAATGCCAATACAATACAACATAATGTACATTTGATCTTTGCTTTAACATGGCATTGTATTTTCCATTCTGTCTTAGGTCAGATGTTGGTGTTGAGTTTCTGCAGACAGAAATAAAGCGTCTTCGACGGAAGATAGAATCGGGATCTTCCAGCAGCAGTGTGTCCTCGGCTCTGTCCTCCTTCTACGAGAGACTGGGCAATCTGAGTCTGGCAACAATGCATCTGGAGAGGGCTCTGCAAATGGACTCAACAAGTATGTTCTGATCTCAACCTGTAGCAGGATTTAATATTAATGATTGAATTTGTATTATTAATGCTATCATCAGCATCTTCCTCACACCAGCCGCAATACCTCAATTGGTAGAGCATCGGCTTGTAGATCGGGAGGTCACGGGTTCAAACCACAGCCAGGTCAAACCAAAGACTTTAAAGTTGGTAGTAGTGGCTTCCCGCCTAACGTTTGGGGCTAAGGGACAGCATTATGCCTGACTCGGTGTCAGTATAATGACCCGGCTGGGTTCAGTCCCTGGGCACCTCATAAGTGCCCCTGTGCTGTAATGATGAAATGTCGCTGCACAGTATCGGCAAAAATGCCGGCAAATCCCATTCCATTCCAACATCTTCATCATTACATTCTGTCGATCTTCACTAACTTTAGACAGTGTGCATCATATTCGAGGACTTTCGAAGCAAGCTGTTAGAATGTACAAGTAAATATAGAGTAAATAGAAGAAAAAGAATAAATATTAATACAAATAAAAAGAAGAAAAACAAAACAATATTTAAATGTATATCATGAGGCTGGAGTAATGAAGAACATTTAGTTTGATGTACAAGGTAGAAATATTTTTTACTATACCCCAAAATACATTTCTGTATTAAATTCTTGTAGGCCTACAAATTGTTCTGATCAAAACTCACCCTGACAGAGAATATCTTCTCGTTGATATTTTAGTAATATCACCCTAGAGCACATAACTTATAATTTTCTGCAAAATGCTGATAACAGTGGAAAGTTTTCACAATCATGTACATGTAGTTGTGTTGTTTTTTTTTACTTTTATTCTCTAAATATTCTACATAAGCATTTTTAAGAGTCAACATTCTTTAATTGTACATTAACCGTTTTGAGTTATGTCATATATTGATCAAAATTACTGCAAACAATGCTTTGCTTCCACATTTTTCGGGACACTGATGATGTGTGTTTCTTTTGTGTTTTTTTTGACCATGTAACTAGCTGATACTAGCCAAGATAGTTTTTGTTTCTGGCGAAATAAAATAAATAACACATGACTGTCAGGGTGATAGTGGATATTGTTGACCCGCAGCTATTACCTGGACAATATCCGCTATCACCCTTATAGCCACATGTTATTTATATAATATCACATAACTGCCAAAGTAACTCCTATACGATGTGCAATGTTTAACTGTCCTAATTGAGATTTACCCAATGTCCTTTTTTGGTTAACTCTTAACCTTTTAAGCATCCATTGATCAAGGTTTGACTAAAACCCCTGCAAGCAGTGCAGTTCTAACTCAGTGAATACAAAAATAATGTAGATCCACATCAGTCAGCAACTTCTAGTTGCTGTCTGATCATGGTCCGCACTATTTGCTGCTGACTTTCCAGCAGTATTGTTTTGTTTGCAAGAAGCTATAAACAAAAAAATACAAATTTAATGTAAGTTTTTTACCAAATTTAGCTGGTTAAGCATTTATTTAAATGATTGACACCGGACCTGGTAGCACAGTCGGTAGAACATTGGCTCCAGGTAAGGGAGGCCCCGGGTTCAATCCCAGGCCGCGACATACCAAAGTCGTTAAAAATGGTAGTGGTATAAGCCCTTGCTAACGCTTAAGCAAATATAAGGGTAGTTCCACGACTGGTTGGCCCAGTGTCAGGATAATGTGACTGGGTGTGGTATCATGCCAGGTGTTCACGGCATGCTATACGCAGCAAAGGCAGCACTATATCTGCTTTAAGTGGACACTTTCTCCAGATAACTGAAATACTGTTATTTCAATATTGCGGGACAATAAACCCAATAAACAAACAAACCAATGGTTGACTTATGTACTGTTTCATCATTGTTAGTGTCCTTTGCTAAGCCTCTCAAAAGACCAGACTGATGAAATTTCTTTGAGATAGCTGGATTGGTTAGGTAAGCTCTTTGGAGAAAGTAAGTGTGGACTGAATATGCAAGTGTAGATTTAATTTTTTAAAAAGAAAACAGCAGCAAATTGCAGATCCTGATCTGAAAGATCGTCAGCAGATCTGGATCTTTCGATTCATATACGCAAAAGCCTGATCTATTGGAGCTTAGCAAGCCATGTATACAATTTGAGGTATCTTTCATTGCAGATAAGGAAACCCAGTGGCGGATGTTACGTCTCAATCGTGCAGTGAGGTTACGGAAGCAACAAGAGAAAGCTTTGTCAGAGATGGACTATAACACAATGTCAGACCTGGTAGTTCCTTCAGCTGAGCAGGTTAATTATCTGTTTCTAATTGTTTAGTTGGAACATATTTTTTTCTCTTGCCATTTGATTATTTATCCATAAAAGTGCAAAGTTGTATATGTAAAAACAGAGCAGGTCTTCCAGCTGTCTTGAGGTGTTTGTAGTCTCAACCCAGATACATGTCAGGGAAGTTGCCTTTAAGTTATAATTGAG
The DNA here is from genome assembly GCA_007844125.1 of Sinonovacula constricta. NCBI lineage: Eukaryota > Metazoa > Mollusca > Bivalvia > Cardiida > Solecurtidae > Sinonovacula > Sinonovacula constricta. The sequence goes on from CM017564.1 coordinate 26,859,864, forward strand.
TTAAAAATAAAGACAGATATAATGAAAAAAAATCAAACTACAAAGAAAACAGTCATATAATAATTAACCGTTCAAAGCGGGTTTGATCCAGTCCACTAAGAAACTCCCTGAGAAACTTACTTTAACAGCCATTGGGAGATTTAGAAAATATCAAAGACAATTGTCAAACCCCAATTGATTTGAAATCCAATGCCAACACTTTGTCTGTCACTGATTTAGACACATCTTAAAACAGAAGTAGTACTTTAAGACATAAAAGAACATGACATACATATAAATATTAATCGTTCTGCACTATCCGTCCAATGTAAATGTTTGGTCATTGTGAAGCAACTACTAAGTCAAGCACTGATAGCTTAACACACAAAAAATAGGACAAGGGAATTCCAACTGAGCTCGCCATATACCATAAAATGAAAGGTGAGAAAATCATTTTAATCAACTCTTTGTGCTTGGTTTTTCGAAATGCTTCAATATTTTAATAAGTTTTCAAAAATGAGTGATACAGCCAGTACATACTTCAATACTGTATGCAATCCTTGTACATGTATCACAGTATAATAGTATACTATACTGTGAAATCCGGGCAGCTTTTCTAATAATCCACTATACATACATGTGAACTCTCCTGCTTTTGGAGGGAGACTCTCTCTTTTAAGGTTCATTTTAAAAAAAAAATGATTGGTGTTTTAAACATTTTCAAAAATATCCCTGCTTCGAAACAGATAACTTCCTTCTTTGTTTTTTTTTATGAAAAAAACAAATCTTTGCAATTGAAAATCTCCCACTTTGGCCTCAGAAAAGGATCACATGTATGACTACACCCACAGCATGATGTTTATTTCTAAATTGTATTTAAGTTTTGATTCCCTTTTGTAAGAGTAACCATCATGACAGCCAGAGTCCTGTGACCACAAGCAGCTAGTGGACGACCTTGAGTCTATGTACAAAGATATCAATGTTTGTTTGTCTGTTGTGTTTTTTTGTTACATTGCTCAATCATTGGCCACTTCCAGCTTATTATTGGTCGAGGGAGGCCCCAGACTTATGTCTGTGTAAAACTATGGCACGCCACATGTTAGCTGGCACACATGAAAGTCCTCGCCTTGACCAGGACATGAACCCTTGCAGTGAGGGGCTGGGGAGTTACAAGTCGGTGACTCCAACCGTTCAGCCATGGGCACCCCTACTAAACTTTGTCTAATGTATACCATTAAAGGACGTCTCACATAACCAGTTCCATTCTGAACATTGCTTAGGACTTCATTAACTTTCTGGTTAACTATTTGACCTATGCTCAATCTGTAATAGTTTGAAGTATAAATATCTTTAACTAAATAAACAGACCTTGTTTTTATATAATGAAAGTCCTGATTGATTTCTTAGCAAAAATGAAGTCTTTCTCACATTTAATATTAACATGAGCGTCTTTGTTACTTTGTCAATGAATTTATAAATTATTTTCTAAATGATTTTCCATCGTAAAATTGGCCAGTCCATTTTCTCTTACACTTGCACTAACCTTGCTGCTTGATTCTACATTCATGTATACGTGTAATTAGGTAGCTCGCGTGCCGGTGGATAACCTAAGTGTAAAAGATTTCCTGTTCAACCATGCCATACCTGGGGTACCTGTGATCATTACTGGACTGGTCAGCCAGATGACTCCCACCCCTTGGACCCTCCAGCATATAGTACAGGTAGCAGGTAGGAACAGTGGGCAGTGATCTAATCAAATAACATTGGAAAGTTATTGAAAAGACATTTATAAACAACAATAAAAGTAGGGTTTTATTGTGTGTCTTGTGTGGTCTGATGTACTCAGCAGCCCTAGTAGGCAGTAGGTAGTCTGACTGTCACAAATGTAGAAGGTAAGGGGAATATCAGAATACTAGTCTGAGAAATATCAGTCTAAAATTGGGTACTTTTGTGGTTATTTGTACATGATTACAATAAGGGTAGTTCTAGTAGTAGCCCTGTTGTCAAAGTAAAGACGATATCTGAATCAAGCAAACATCTTTTTGTAATAAATTCATGTAAACATCTCATTATAATAAATTCAAGTAAACATCCCTTTATAATGAATTCAAGCAAACATCATTTTATAATAAATTCAAGCAAAAACCCTTTATAATGAATCCAAGCAAACATCACTTTATAATGAATTCAAGCAAACGTCTCTTTATAATGAATTTAAGCAAACATCCCTTTATAATGAATTCAAGCAAACATCCCTTTAAAATGAATTCAAGCCAACATCTTTATAATGAATTTAAGCAAACATCTCTTTATAATGCATTCAAGCAAACTTCTCTTTATAATGAATTCAAGCCAACATCTTTATAATGAATTTAAGCGAAGGTCTCTTTATAATGAAAGATTTTCCTGGGATAAAATATAAGATCATATCAGAAAAGGTCTTGGTCTTTCCCTAAAAATAAAGCCCAGTATCATGACACTTTATTGACGCAACTTGCATTGGTTATAAGAAAACGTATAAGAAAACGTAACATTTTTTAAATCCAGGAGATTGCAAGGCCCAGCTGAAGAGACATGTCAAAGAATCGGCCTCATGGGCTCGATTAGAAGATGCTCGGGAATCTACCGTACGGGCATTCATTGATGGTCTAACCTCGGAAGGAGACAGAGAGCAACTGTACCTGTTTGACTGGAGCCTGCCTCTACACTGCCCTGACCTGGCCAATGAACTCACCATACCCAAATATTTTGCAGGTATGAATGAACCTATCCCGTATCATGTTACATTTTGTACATAATACCTAATCTATCTTAAGTTATAACCATTTTAACTTTCTAATTCTTTGTCAGCTTCTTTAATCTACATGAACAAATGTGTAGTTATAAACTCAAAAGGAAATAGTTGAGTACCTGATCAGACAGCTCCCAGCATGCATGTATTTAAGCATGATAAAAATATAAAAATTAAATACCAAATAGCTACTGCAGCTGAATTAAAAAAAAAAACTATTTCAGAATCTATTAAATTGATGAAAAATAATCTTACTAAAAACTGCTGGACAGCTGTATGACATGTGTACCATGTGTGATCCTACAAGCATAGTAAATCCTTTTTACTGACTTATATGTGATCTATTGGGATTATGATGCCACATTCTCTGAGACAAAGAGTTTAAGCATTTAAGAGTGAAGACAATCCAAGGTGACAGATTCCTGTACAGAAGTTATGAAGAAATAATAACATAAAACGTTTGTGTGACAGTAAAATGTGTGGGCCAAATGATGTCTATTGTTAATAATCGAACCCAGGGCCTCCCCTATCTGGAGCCGACGCTCTACCGCTTGCGCTACGAGGTCTGGTTCAGGCATTGTTTATGACTGACACATGATATATAATTTTACACATGCAATTCCGAAAAGAATGTGGTTGTTAGAATAAAAATGGCTAAAAAAAAGCTATAAAATTCTATTCTATTATTGTGATTCATCAAATATGTTGTAACAATAAATGCAAATTTGACCGACTGTGACTAAGTCATTTTACCGCTCATGTCTTTTCTGCATTGTGCCTAGAAAGTGAGAGAACACATATAAGAGTTCTTAAATGTTTACTAATTGTTTGCCATTTTTCTTTTGACTCGCTTGAAACTATGTATTGTCATATTACTTAAATTTTATGGTAGTGCATTTTATATGTTTCACTAGTTTGATGATATTTTCTGCTTTATTGTTAAAAAGCTAGAGGTTGTTTCTGAAGTATTGTTATTGTTTAAGGAGTTATTAAAAACGCCGAAGATATAATAAATGTTGGTGGTTAAGCATTGTTGAGACTTTTCATTTTATTTTCACTTGTGAAAAGCTTTTGTACCAGTCCAGTTGAAAGAAGGCAAGAGTGTGTTTTTGTACCAGTCCAGTTGAAAGAAGGCAAGAGTGTGTTTTTGTACCAGTCCAGTTGAAAGAAGGCAAGAGTGTGTTTTTGTACCAGTCCAGTTGAAAGAAGGCAAGAGTGTGCTTTTGTACCAGTCCAGTTGAAAGAAGGCAAGAGTGTGTTTTTGTACCAGTCCAGTTGAAAGAAGGCAAGAGTGTGTTTTTGTACCAGTCCAGTTGAAAGAAGGCAAGTGTGTGCTTTTGTACCAGTCCAGTTGAAAGAAGGCAAGAGTGTGTTTTTGTACCAGTCCAGTTGAAAGAAGGCAAGTGTGTGTTTTTGTACCAGTCCAGTTGAAAGAAGGCAAGTGTGTGCTTTTGTACCAGTCCAGTTGAAAGAAGGCAAGTGTGTGCTTTTGTACTAGTCCAGTTGAAAGAAGGCAAGTGTGTGCTTTTGTACCAGTCCAGTTGAAAGAAGGCAAGTGTGAGTTTTTGTACCAGTCCAGTTGAAAGAAGGCAAGTGTGTGTTTTTGTACCAGTCCAGTTGAAAGAAGGCAAGAGTGTGTTATCACATAACTTGGCCTGTTAAAGAAAAAAGACAACCATTTGAATTGTAGAGCAGTCATACTCGCCCCTTCCTTATGTCAGAAATGTATGATCGGAATTAGCCTATATAAGGGGTTTGTATTAATCAGAAATTTGTTTGTGATATTGGCTTGGGAGGACATTGAATATTGTAAAGAAAATAACATCCGTGCAAATTGAGACAGAAAGCAAGCCTTTGAAGGTGATATGGCTTGACAGTCTGTACTTTAAGGTCCATGCACTAGGCATATCGTGTCAACTTTGGCTGTCAGTAGCAAGTGTGTACTGTGATTTGTTGAGTCTTGTATCAAGGTCGCATGTCCCAAACCATCCCTTACCTTCAGGCTTCTCTATCTCATTTATATAATATATAAGCGATTGTCTCGTCGTATTAACTAATGGTGAAAGAGGATTACACATTGGAAACATTTGTCTGCACCCCTCACTGTTGCTGATGATATGCCATTTTTATTGTCTCTCTGTAAAGGGTGTACAACACATGATAACAATATATTAGACATACTGATACTTACATAGGTGGTGCTTCAAGTATTACCCATCTACATGACAGTAATGGTCTCTAATGAAAGTAAACAGTAATTCAATTGATCATTAGGACATTGGAAAGCGGCTCAAATGTCATCGATGAAACAACCTATTATGTACACCTGGGAATGACTTTATTAAAATCTGAAAACGCTTTACATCTATTATAAATTCTGTGTTAATAATCTTTTCAGCTTTAAGCAATGTTAGTATCACCGTAATGGTGTTAATTCTGTAACTGCTTTGGAACATATACACTAGAATTTTGTTGAGAAATGACCATAAACACAGAGAATATTTTTTTTTATGTGGAATGTTTCGACAACAGTATTTCAGTTACCTGGAGATGGTGTCCACTTGATACAGATATAGTGCTGCCTTCACTGTGTATAGCATGCCATGAACACCTGGCATGATACCACACCCAGTCACATTATCCTGACACGGGGCCAGACAGTCGTGGAACTACCCATTAATTTGCTTGGAGGGTTAGCAAGGGAGCTATTCTACTACCATTTTAACGACTTTGGTATGTTGCGGCCTGGGATCGAACCAGGGCCTCTCGTACCACAAGTTGACACTCTACCGATTGTGCTACCAGGTCTGGTGTGCTTTATATTTTGCCCCATTGCCAACTTGTTTGAACTTCTTTTTTTTTATAGACATTTTTACAGGAAGGCTACGGTTATGAAGTTTATGTAAATAATAATTTTTGCAAAATGCTGATGACAGTGGAAAGTTTTCACAATCATGTACATGTAGTTGTTTTGTTTTTCTATAATATAAACTTTTATTCTCCAAACTTTCTACATAAGGTCATAGACCTCCTCACTATGCTTTGGGTACTAAAAAATTTACACTGAAAATTCAGTTTTTCTTACTTAGTTTCAGTTTTTATGTCAGACTTATGATTTTATTATTGATGCTGATGATACTGCTACTGATGATAGGTGTCATTGATATTGGACAAGTTCCTTAACCCTCACAGACTGTGCGTCTATTGCATTGCAGGAGATTTCTTACAGCGGACCCAGCCTGACAGCTACTACCAGGACAGCTGGCCTAGTCTGTTTGTAGCGCCTGCAGGGCTCGTCAGTGAACTTCATGTCGATGCTTTCGGCTCAAACTTCTGGATGGCGTTGTTCAAAGGACGCAAGAGGTAGTTTATCATCATGTCTTTTGAACTTTTAAAAGGAGTCTCTCTCAATGTTATCAATATACTTTGTATGTTTTTTACTGGTACCTTTTTATTTCAAAAGCTTGTGTAAATTGTTTAAAATGAACATGCACAACAGAAGATGCTTGACTTTGGTATATTGCATGATTTTAATCAGCCTGGACATGGGTCTGTGTCTTTACATAAGATCTAGAAGCAATTGATCCATACTTTAATGTTATTAATTGGGAGATTTCATATTGACCCATTTAGTTGGCTCAGTTTTGTCTTTTTTGCCTAAGCCTGTAGAGCATTTGTCAATATGACCATCTGACCCAAAATCACAATTTCAGTTTAAATTCATCCAATTAATACCAATTTGAATAAATTAACTATAAGTATTTGTTTCTTAACTTCTTAATTTAATGAAAAAACCTTTTAAAACAAGTTCAGCAAAAAGCACATAACATCAGAAGTCATGAATTCTGTTTTTGTCCCAGTTTGTACAAAATCACGTTTTTGTCCCAGTTTCTACAAAATCTTGTCTGTAAACTTTAAAGCCAAAGAAACAATAAAACAGTTAATTTTTAGTACCTGTTAATTTCAAATGAAATATTACTATATAATTTATCAGTGTGGTGTTTTATGACAGCTGTATACATACATTTTGGATATGTGTAAATATATTTGGATTATCTACACAATAGATTCTCTTCTAATGGCTTATGTAGTTTGAAAATCAATTGTCTTCTCTCAACCTCGAAAAACAACAACCTCAAAACAAGAACAAGTTAATTCAATCCAATATCTATTGTTGTAGCTTTTATTGATTATGCCAATGTTAAAAATGTCAATTACATGTATTCATTTTTTAAGATTTGTTTTGTTACATCGTACCGACACAGTTATGGTCATATTGGCGACGTCCAGCTAATTATTGGTGGAGGAAGACCCCAGACTTATGTCTGGGAAGAACCAATGGCACTAGAATCACCGCAGGATAGCTGGAAAACTTTTTAAGATTTAAATTAACCCTAGATATAGCAGCCTTATTTGGGCCTTTTGTTCTGTACATTATCTTTACAGAAATACAAATTGGTCACATGACTATTTTTCAGATGGACATTTTTCAAAAAAGAGGATACATTTAAGCTTTATCCATCCTACGAACATCCCTGGTCCAGTGACCCTGTGTTTGCAGTTGACCTTGATAAACCAGACACAAAGTTATTCCCCCTATTGTCAAGGGCACAACCTATACAGTGTGTGCTGGAACCAGGTCAGTTCAGTATATTACATATGACCTTGATACACCAGACACAAAGTCAGTCCCTATGATATCAAAAGCCCAGTTGTTTTTTTAAGTCCTTGAACTAGATAAGTATGTTTCATTACTAATTAATTATATTTGACTGACATACTGGACATGTGGTCTTTTTTTTCTGATGTCTCAGGCCAATTTTATTCAGTGTGTCCTTGAACCAGGTTAGTGCAGTTTATTATATTTGACCTTGATTCACAATGCATATGGTCATTCCCTCTGAGGGGGGATGTTTAAGGCCCAGTTCTATCAGTATTCATAATGGGTCCTTGAACCAGGTGGGTATAGTATATATTGTCCCCTTCTGATGTCTCTGGCCCAGTATGTACAATGGGTCCTTGAACCAGGTCATTTCGGTACTCTATACAAGTGTATATTATACATTGTGTACGACTGACTCACCAGATACAAGGGTCGTTCTTTTTGACGTCACATCAGTTCCTTCCAGTAGATTGTTTAATATATAAATCATTACTCTGTATATAGATTTATGTATTGCAACATCTGCACCTGTCATGTTTTGAACAGTTTGTATTATTATATTTGCCGCAACCTTCTGGCAGAATTTGAATAAACTTCCAAACTTTCATTATAAATACTAGATATTGTTCTCTTTTGCTACAAAGTTAACAAAGTTTTTTCAATTCATTGCCAGAATTAGTCTTTTTTTTATTATTTGAATCATGCAGTTACATGTTCTTTTTATCTTAGTAATCAACCTATATTGCTGGGATCTGTCTGTTCAGGATCTACAACATTTTCTGCTTAATCAATGTTTCCTTGCAAATAACTTGAGACTTAATATACAGGCTGTTAACAAATGTGGCTTGGTGAAACTTTATCCATACAACTAACTGGTTTTGTGTTATAGTAGTAGATTTGTTGCCTTTCTTGCAGGTGAGTTGCTGTTTGTTCCTGCTGGTTGTCCCCACAGAGTGGAGAATCTTGAGACTTCCCTGGCCATATCTGGTAACTTTGTTGACCTCTCCAACATTGACTCTGTCAGGGAAGAGCTTGCTATGACCTCATTGGTTGATGACCGGTCACATGACCTCTATAAGCAGCTTAGTGATCCAGAATTTAAAACAAGCATGCAGAGTGACCTGGATCATTTACCATGGAAAGCCTTCAAGACCTGGACCTCTTGTGATTATAGTGCCTGTGACATAACTTACGAGTCTGTAAAGGAAACACTTGCTGCATTACAGGACACAAGAAGTATTAAATAAGCAAGATGTTATTGATTTATGCCAATAAATTTATCTGAAATTCGACATATTTGATGCGTTTTTTATATCCAGTATTGCATTTTAAGTTGTTTCAGAATAAAAAAAAGTGTAAGAACTCATATTTTTATAATTTACTTCTAAGTATAAATTGCTATTATATTTTGTCAAGCTAGAATATCTCTGGAGTGGATGTTGATTCACCATACCCATAACAGTTTAAAATAAGCTGAAGGTTGAAATAAATACTGATCGATAAAATTCAATAGGTGTTTATATGAAAAAAGAAGAAAAGACGAAAATGTAATAAAAGCAACAAAAAAATTGCTTGGTTTTTGTAGGATTCAAACCTTGGACTAACCTCCAGTGATCTACTACCAGCACCACCGAGTCTTGAGGCATGCTTGTTTTATATAGTTTGCAGCGGGCACAGTGTTTACATTAAAATTTTAACATAATCAATGTTATGATTTAGATAGGTTTTAGTGGGGTTTTTTTTTTACAGCTACATGCAAAGGTACAAGAAATATTTCTAGAGACCCAGCAGAAATGTAGATGTAGATTCTTATCAGACTGCTCTTCAGCAGAGAGCTGGCTAATCTGGATCTACACAATGTTTCTAAGCCTTATAAATTCTTGTTTGTTGGGTTTATCAACAAGTATTTCAATTATCTGGAGACGGTGTCCACTTGAAGCAGACAAAGTGTTGCCTTCACTGAGTATAGCATGCCGTGAACACCTGGCATGATACCACACCCAGTCACATTATCCTGTCACTGGGACAACCAGTCGTAGAACTACCCTTATATTTGCTTAAGCATTAGCAAGGGAGCTATACCACTTACATTTTTTATGACTTTGGTATGTCTTGGCCCGGGATTGATCCCAGTGCCCCCCCGTACCTGGAGGCGACACTCTACCACTTGCGTTACCAGGCCTGGTTCAGAGCACCTTTCCTGACTGACACATGATATATAATTTACGCATGCAATTCAGAGAAGAATGTGGTTGATACAATAAAAATGGCTAAAAAAAAGCTATAAATAATATTCTATTCTATTATAGTGGTTCCTCAAAGATGTTGTCACAATAAATGCAAAGACCAACTGTGACTAAGTTATATTTTATAACAGTGTATCGACACAGACCACATTTGGTCGAAGTATTTTAATGTCAACAACATGTACAAACTGTTTAGAACAGTGTTGGATTCTAAACTTGTTTGCTTCTTGAACGAGATTAGTATTCTTAATAAGTTATAAATTTTTAAACTGTTTATTTACCAACTTTTATACATTTTTAAGCCTTTTAATATATTTACCTATTTTTGATTGTAGTTGACCTGATAGATTTTTGTATTTTTCTATATTTTACTTACATAGTTTAGTTTTTACCTGATTATTCTCTATTTACATTAAACTTCTTTGTATTTGGTGCCATACGACCTTTTAAGTATTGGTGTGCCGTAAAACCCAAATAAATAAATAAATGACTATGTCATTCTACATCTAATGTATATTCAGCATTGTGCCTAGCAAATGAAAGAGCACATATAAGAGTTCTAAAATTATAGTTTACTAATTGTTTGCCATTATTCTTTTGACTTGCATGAAACTATGTATCATCATATTACTAAAATTTTATGGTAGTGCATTTTATATATTTCACTAATTTGAAGATATTTTCTGCTTTATTGTTAAAAGCTAGAGGTTGTTTCTGAAATATTGTTATAGTTTAAGGAGTTATTAAAAAATGGTGAATTCAGGTAACACCAGGATATGTTTAAACATGATTGAGGCATGTTTATTAAAACAGACATGAAATAACATGATTGAGGCATGTTTGTTAAAACAGACATTAAATAACATGATTGAGGCATGTTTGTTAAAACAGACATTAAATAACATGATTGAGGCATGTTTATTAAAACAGACATGAAATAACATGATTGAGGCATGTTTATTAAAACAGACATTAAATAAATTGATTGAAGCATGTTTATTAAAACAGACGTTAAATAACATGATTGAGGCATGTTTATTAAAACAGACATTAAATAACATGATTGAGGCATGTTTATCAAAACAGACATTAAATAACATGAGGCATATTTATTAAAACGGACATTAAATAACATGATTGAAGCATGTTTATTAAAACAGACATTAAAAAGAAGTCTTTTAACTGAAATTTTTTTTACAGGTTTTGTATGGACCAAAATGTTACTAGTAGTATTGTTAAAGGATTTTATATACTTTTTAATAGCAATGCAAAACTAACAAGGAAAATAAACAAACATTTATAATAAGGAGTTTAGATAACAATTAGATAAAGCAATTATGACATGTCACATGATAAGAATATGTAAATGGTATGATAATTTTTCGATTCCCAAACCATCCCTAATGAATCTTAACAGTAAGGTATACATATACTGAGTATGCATTGTCCTGTTACCAGTTACAAATGTACATGTTTTTCAACATTTATATATAAAATCAATCTGGCAAAGAAATATACATTATAATTACTTACTGGTGTTATGCTCAAAGTTATAAAATTTATCAATCAGCCAAAGAAATGTACATTATAATTCCACTTACTGGTGTTATGCTTAAATTTAGAAACTTGGTGTTAAGCTTAAATTCATAAAATTAATCAATCTGGCAAAGAAATATACATCATGATTCTACTTACTGGTGAAATTCTCAAATTAAAGATGGCACATTGTCGGCACCTTGCAAGTTGTACAAGGAAGGTCTCATAACTGTTTATTGGCATGACCTGGATGTATTTAACTTGTAAGCAAAGACTATAGTTTCCTGGGCTACTAATATCAAAGTAAAGTCATTTTTGATGAAGCACATTTGAGCATTAAGTTGTTAATCTATGTCAAAGTAGTACATCTCCAAAAAATCTGAGTCCCCACTGAACACTGGTTTATAGTTGTCTATCAGCGCCTTTATCTCGCAGTCTAGGCAGGGAAAATGGTGCTGACTTTTACGTGCTGCAAAAATAAAAACAACAATAAAATACATTTAACTTTTGTTTCTTGATAGTTTGTCAGCACAACACATTTAGGAATGTACCACCATGTGCATGCAGCTACATACCGCATTGTGTACTTAGCTATGTACCGCCATATGCATTCAGCTATGTACCACCATATGCATTCAGCTATTTACCACCATATGCATTCAGCTATGTACCACCATATGCATTCAGCTATTTACCACCATGTGCATTCAGCTATGTACCACCATATGCATTCAGCTATGTACCACCATGTGCATTCAGCTATGTACCACCATATGCATTCAGCTATTTACCGCCATGTGCATTCAGCTATGTACCATCATATGCATTCAGCTATTTACCGCCATGTGCATTCAGCTATGTACCACCATATGCATTCAGCTATGTACCACCATGTACATTCAGCTATGTACACTCAACTATGTACCACCATGTACATTCAGCTATGTACCACCATGTGCATTCAGCTATGTACATTTAGCTATGTACCACCATGTACATTCAGCTATGTACCACCATGTGCATTCAGCTATGTACATTCAGCTACGTACCACCATGTACATTCAGCTATGTACCACCATGTACATTCAGCTATGTACATTCAGCTATGTACATTCAGCTATGTACCACCATGTGCATTCAGCTATGTACCACCATGTACATTCAGCTATGTACATTCAGCTATGTACCACCATGTGCATTCAGCTATGTACCACCATGTACATTCAGCTATGTACCACCATGTTCATTTAGCTAAAGACCACCATGTACATTCAGCTATGTACCACCATGTACATTTAGCTAAAGACCACCATGTACATTCAGCTATGTACCACCATGTACATTCAGCTATGTACCACCATGTACATTCAGCTATGTACCACCATGTTCATTTAGCTAAAGACCACCATGTACATTCAGCTATGTACCACCATGTTCATTTAGCTAAAGACCACCATGTACATTCAGCTATGTACCACCATGTACATTCAGCTATGTACCACCATGTACATTCAGCTATGTACCACCATGTTCATTTAGCTAAAGACCACCATGTACATTCAGCTATGTACCACCATGTACATTCAGCTATGTACTACCATGTACATTCAGCTATGTACACTCAACTATGTACCACCATGTACATTCAGCTATGTACCACCATGTACATTCAGCTATGTACACTCAACTATGTACCACCATGTACATTCAGCTATGTACCACCATGTACATTCAGCTATGTACATTCAGCTATGTACCACCATGTACATTCAGCTATGTACCACCATGTACATTCAGCTATGTACCACCATGTACATTCAGCTACGTATATTCAGCTATGTACCACCATGTACATTCAGCTATGTACCACCATGTACATTTAGCTATGTACATTCAGCTATGTAACACCATGTACATTCAGCTACGTACCACCATGTACATTTAGCTATGTACCACCATGTACATTCGGCTATGTACATTCAGCTATGTACCACCATGTACATTCAGCTATGTACATTCAGCTACGTACCACCATGTGCATTCAGCTATGTACCAACATGTGCATTCAGCTACGTACATTCAGCTATGTACCAACATGTGCATTCAGCTACGTACATTCAGCTATGTGCCACTATGTGCATTCTACTTTTGTTTAAACCAGATACTAAATTCTCAGTGAAGGTAACTAGAGGCCATGTTAGAAAAGTGTCAGGAGGATCAATTCAATGTATAGTGTGTCTAGAGTTAAAAAAATGTCAATCACCTTCTGAGATGAAGAAGTCTGCAAAATATTGCGTCACTTTCACAGCGTGATCATCATGGTTTAGGTCGTATTTGATGCTCCATTGGTACACATTCTTCTCTGGATGCCATTGGGTGCCATAGAATGGGTACTTGTAGGCTACAACATAATAGCATTTTTACACTTATTGTATGCCAGAACAAAGATTATATATGACAAATTCCTATCAGCAATTCAACATATACAAAAATTTGAAAAGGCACAGGACAAAGGTATTCATATGCAAGCCAAATGTAAAAGTAAGAGCAAATCTGCAATGAGTCATTTAACAAAAAGAGCAAACCCAAAATGTAACCGCCTTGGAACGGTCAGTCGGCAATATTGACCGACTGGGGTGCTTAAACCGGTTTTACAAAGCTCTAACCTCACAATTCCGGAATGTCCAAGTGCTGATGTTTTGTTTAATAAGTAAAGACGAAAGTAGTGATGTCAATGAAAAAAAATGTCCACATAGTGTTTAGAAGAGAGACAGGTATTATTATCGATTAGAAGAACTGCAAAAAGTTGTTGATAGTAAATGAAATTAACTTTTTGAATCAAGAAAGAAATTGACCAGAGAAGAGTAAATGGTTGTAGCATCCTGTTCATGTGAAGATGGAATTGAGGAACCAAAATCCAATGTCCTTCAAAGGAAATATTCTTATAGAATAAAGACTTGCACACTAAAGGTGAAGCAAGGTTTAGCAATACATAATCTTACAGTTGAGCATTCATCAGACTACATGTATCATGTGACAACAGGCATAGGATGCTGCCTCTGTGCATCTGCAGTTAGTTTGTAGAAATGGGGTCAAGGGTCTGCTGGGTCATTGGGGTATTGCCAAGTATGCCCACTGATGTTCTCAGCATGTGGTCTCAGCAGCAAGTCACAAATCTGCTGTGACAAAAAAAGTAAGATGTGTCTGCTTTTCCTAACTTTGTAAAGGACTTGGGTAGAACTTTGGTGTCACATTAAAATAGATGGAGATAATGTGGGCAGTGACCTAAGGGTCTTTGTTATCAAGGTGACTGTTCTACAGACTAACTGTGGACTTTAGCAGAATCTATAATCCATCTGTAAAATAGATGGAGATAATGTGGGCAGTGACCTAAGGGTCTTTGTTATCAAGGTGACTGTTCTACAGACTAACTGTGGACTTTAGCAGAATCTAGAATCTATCTGTAAAATATATGGAGATAATGTGGGCAGTGACCTAAGGGTCTTTGTTATCAAGGTGACTGCTCTACAGACTAACTGAGGACTTTAGCAGAATCTATAATCCATCTGTAAAATATATGGAGATAATGTGGGCAGTGACCTAAGGGTCTTTGTTATCAAGGTGACTGCTCTACAGACTAACTGTGGACTTTAGCAGAATCTATAATCCATCTGTAAAATAGATGGAGATAATGTGGGCAGTGACCTAAGGGTCTTTGTTATCAAGGTGACTGTTCTACAGACTAACTGTGGACTTTAGCAGAATCTAGAATCCATCTGTAAAATATATGGAGATAATGTGGGCAGTGACCTTAGCGTCTTTGTTATCAAGGAGACTGCTCTACAGACTTGGCAAAATGTAAACTTTAACAGAATCTATACACAGTAAGAAATATTTATTGATTAATCATTTTGATGCCTAGGGCAGTAGATTACACGTTACCTCTCCAATAAAATAGTCAACATATTTTATTACAACAAAGCTTACTGAAATACTGAATCTTACAAAAATCATGCTCACATGCAAGACAGACTGCTAAATGTTGAGACATAGTAAAAATGGACCATGAGTGTTTAGGATTGGGCAGTGTCAATCCACAAGACAGCCAGTTCTGGAGTAGGCGAATTCAATCTCGGCAGGTCAGACAGGCCTCACCCTCGCAAGAGGGATAATTAGAAGCCTGGATATTATAAATCGGATATGGACGGATGGATATCAAGTACCATATCCAGTCTGTATTCAGAATATGAAAGGAGAACAATACCTTCCATTGTGGATAAGAACACCTTTCCTTTCCGATCCTTATTCAGTGTTAAAGGCAGGTAAAATGTCTTCAGTTCCTTATTACCATTGTATGTCTGGAAGAAAATTGAAATGGATGTTTTAAAATATGAACATATGTATATGGTACATGAGGAGAGCGTTAATTCATCAACTTGTACATAGCATTATAAACAACACACACACACATAAATGTATGTATATATATATATGTACTTATTACAGTTTAACCTAATTACTACAAATAAACCTAATAAATATAGGTAAAACTACATGTAATTACTATAGGTAAAACTAATTGTATAGATAAACCTTATTACTACAGGTTAAACTAATCCTACAGGTTTTACTACAAGTCAGTGACTAACTGGTTAGTCACCCTTTTTTACAGGCTGCAGAGTTACAAGTCAGTGACTAATAGCTCAGTCACCCATGTTTTCAGGCTGAGGAGTTACAAGTCTGTGACTAACTGCTCAGTCACCCTTTTTACAGGCTGAGGATTTGCAAGTCTGTGACTAACTGCTCAGTCAACCATGTTCACAGTCTGAGGAGTTACAAGTCTGTGACTAACTACTCAGTCAACCATGTTCACAGTCTGAGGATTTGCAAGTCTGTGACTAACTGCTCAGTCACCCATGTTCACAGGCTGAGGAGTTACAAGTCTGTGACAAACTGCTTAGTCACCCATGTTTACAGGCTGAGGAGTTACAAGTTGGTGACTAACTACTCAGTCAACCATGTTCACAGTCTGAGGATTTGCAAGTCTGTGACTAACTGCTCAGTCAACCATGTTCACAGTCTGAGGATTTGCAAGTCTGTGACTAACTGCTCAGTCACCCATGTTTACAGGCTGAGGAGTTACAAGTTGGTGACTAACTAATCAGTCAACCATGTTCACAGTCTGAGGATTTGCAAGTCTGTGCCTAACTGCTCAGTCACCCATGTTTACAGGCTGAGGAGTTACAATTTGGTGACTAACTAATCAGTCAACCATGTTCACAGTCTGAGGATTTGCAAGTCTGTGACTAACTGCTCAGTCACCCATGTTTACAGGCTGAGGAGTTACAAGTTGGTGACTAACTACTCAGTCAACCATGTTCACAGTCTGAGGATTTGCAAGTCTGTGACTAACTTCTCAGTCACCCATGTTTACAGGCTGAGGAGTTACAAGTTTGTGACTGACTACTCAGTCAACCATGTTCACAGTCTGAGGATTTGCAAGTCTGTAACTAACTGCTCAGTCACCCATGTTTACAGGCTGAGGAGTTACAAGTTGGTGACTAACTACTCAGTCAACCATGTTCACAGTCTGAGGATTTGCAAGTCTGTGACTAACTGCTCAGTCACCCATGTTTACAGGCTGAGGAGTTACAAGTCTGTGACTAATTGCTCAGTCACCCTTTTTACAGGCTGAGGATTTGCAAGTCTGTGACTAATTGCTCAGTCACCCTTTTTAAAAGCTGAGGATGTGCAAGTCAGTGACTAACAGCTCAGTCACCCATGTTTACAGGCTGAGGAGTTACAAGTTGGTGACTAACTACTCAGTCAACCATTTTCACAGTCTGAGGATTTGCAAGTCTGTGACTAACTGCTCAGTCACCCATGTTTACAGGCTGAGGATTTGCAAGTCTGTGACTAATTGCTCAGTCACCCTTTTTAAAAGCTGAGGATGTGCAAGTCAGTGACTAATAGCTCAGTCACCCATGTTTTCAGGCTGAGGAGTTACAAGTCTGTGACTAATTGCTCAGTCACCCTTTTTAAAAGCTGAGGATGTGCAAGTCAGTGACTAACAGCTCAGTCACCCATGTTTACAGGCTGAGGAGTTACAAGTTGGTGACTAACTACCCAGTCAACCATGTTCACAGTCTGAGGATTTGCAAGTCTGTGACTAACTGCTCAGTCACCCATGTTTACAGGCTGAGGAGTTACAAGTCTGTGACTAATTGCTCAGTCACCCTTTTTACAGGCTGAGGATTTGCAAGTCAGTGACTAACAGCTCAGTCACCCATGTTTTCAGGCTGAGGAGTTACAAGTCTGTGACTAACTGCTCAGTCACCCTTTTTACAGGCTGAGGATTTGCAAGTCAGTGACTAACTGCTCAGTCACCCCTGTTCACAGACTGAGGAGTTACAAGTCTGTGACTAACTGCTCAGTCACCCCTGTTTTCAGACTGAAGAGTTACAAGTCTGTGACTAACTGCTCAGTCACCCATGTTCACAGGCTGAGGAGTCACAAGTCTGTGACTAACTGCTCAGTTGCCTATGTTCACAAACAGTTCAGTTGCCTATGTTCACAGACTGAAGAGTTACAAGTCTGTGACTAACTGCTCAGTTGCCTATGTTCACAGACTGAGGAGTTACAAGTCTGTGACTAACTGCTCAGCCACCCATGTTCACAGGCTGAGGAGTTACAAGTTGGTGACTAACTGCTCAGTCACCCCTGTTCACAGACTGAAGAGTTACAAGTTGGTGACTAACTGCTCAGTCACCCATGTTCACAGGCTGAGGAGTTACAAGTCTGTGACTAACTGCTCAGCCACCCATGTTCACAGGCTGAGGAGTTACAAGTCAGTGACTAACAGCTCAGTCATCCCTGTTCACAGGCTGAGGAGTTACAAGTCTGTGACTAACTGCTCAGTCATCCCTGTTCACAGGCTGAGGAGTTAAAAGTCAGTGACTAACAGCTCAGTCACCCATGTTCACAGACTGAAGAGTTACAAGTCTGTGACTAACTGCTCAGTCACCCATGTTCACAGACTGAGGAGTTACAAGTCTGTGACTAACTGCTCAGTCACCCATGTTCACAGGCTGAGGAGTTACAAGTCTGTGACTAACTGCTCAGTCACCCATGTTCACAGACTGAGGAGTTACAAGTCTGTGACTAACTGCTCAGTCACCCATGTTCACAGACTGAAGAGTTACAAGTCTGTGACTAACTGCTCAGTCACCCATGTTCACAGACTGAAGAGTTACAAGTCTGTGACTAACTGCTCAGTCACCAATGTTCACAGGCTGAGGAGTTACAAGTCTGTGACTAACTGCTCAGTCACCCATGTTTACAGATTGAGGAGTTACAAGTCTGTGCCTAACTGCTCAGTCATCCCTGTTCACAGGCTGAGGAGTTACAAGTTTGTGACTAACTGCTCAGTCACCCCTGTTTACAGATTGAGGAGTTACAAGTCTGTGACTAACTGCTCAGTCACCCATGTTCACAGACTGAGGAGTTACAAGTCTGTGACTAACTGCTCAGTCACCCATGTTCACAGGCTGAGGAGTTACAAGTCTGTGACTAACTGCTCAGTCACCCATGTTCACAGACTGAGGAGTTACAAGTCTGTGACTAACTGCTCAGTCACCCATGTTCACAGGCTGAGGAGTTACAAGTCTGTGACTAACTGCTCAGTCACCCATGTTCATAGACTGAGGAGTTACAAGTCTGTGACTAACTGCTCAGTCACCCATGTTTATAGACTGAGGAGTTACAAGTCTGTGACCAACTGCTCAGTCACCCATGTTTACAGATTGAGGAGTTACAAGTCTGTAACTGACTGCTCAGTCACCCATTTTTACCCCCTGATTATGGTAAAACAGGTTACTTACTTCTGGAGACAAACCATAGTGATGGTAATTTTCTGTCACATTCTCAGTTTGCAGATACTCACTGATGTCATCTGGTAAGTTGACAAACAATTTGCTATTCTTGAAGCCTGAAAAAGAAAAAATCCATCTACTAGTTGCATGTCTAACATACTATGAAATAAAATGACTAAAAGTGATCCAGTAAGATCTGGCCAAAGACAACTTTTAATTTCAAATCTTTTCAATTGAACCTTACATTTATAATAATATGTGAAGCCCAAACTCAAATAAAAATTAAGCTTATGTAATGTTTTTCTTGATTCAGGCTTGTGTTCTTCTTTCTTGAGGCAACAGTTAGTTCCAACAAGCTTTGTTATTAAGTTCTAAGTTAAATAGTAACAGGTTTAATAATATTAATAAGATTTCAATGAAAAGTTCACAGAAAATTTGGAAGGACTGGCTTTTCCTGACTATTTCTATGGCACAAAATTATACATTAATAACAAGCAAACACTAGCTTTCCCATCATAAACAAGGTACAGATGGGTGTATCCAAAACGATAAAAAAAAAAATTGAACCAATATCAAATCTGTTAAGACCAGTCAAAATTCTAATTATTTAAATAAATACGAGAAGCAACCCTACTAGAGAAATCTAAGTTGTCAAAATTTAGTTAGATAGCCTAATAAGGGAAAAATGATCGGATCAGGCCATAAAGGGTCTACTGCTGGAAAGAACTGATCAGACCTAGTGATATAGGGTCTCCTGCTGGAAAGAACTGATCAGACCTAGTGATATAGGGTCTCCTGCTGGAAAGAACTGATCAGACCTAGTGATATAGGGTCTCCTGCTGGAAAGAACTGATCAGACCTAGTGATATAGGACCTCCTGCTGAAAAAAAACTGATCAGACCTAGTGATATAGGACCTCCTGCTGGAAAGAACTGATCAGACCTAGTGATATAGGGTCTACTGCTGGAAAGAACTGATCAGACCTAGTGATATAGGACCTCCTGCTGGAAAAAACTGATCAGACCTAGTGATATAGGACCTCCTGCTGGAAAAAAAATTATTAGACCTAGTGATATAGGACCTCCTGCTGGAAAAAATTTATTAGACCTAGCAATATATGGTCTCATGCTGGAAGGAATTGATCAGAACTAACAATATAAGGTCTCCTGGAGGAAAGAATTGATCAGAACTAGCAATATAGGGCTGAAGCGCGATGCCTATATAAGGAATGCTCACTGAAATTTGCATGTGGAGAAAATTATGTTTAGGACTTTCTTAACTCTGATAAAATTCGGGTCATAATTCGGTACATGTGAAGTTCTATTTGTTATTCATTTATTTATTTTTTAACATGTATTTGAATTAAGAAAACTGCCGAATTCCATCTCTAATTAAGTTTGAAAATGTATGCCACAATTTCTGTCAAATTTATTTAAATCATTTGCGTAGCCTTTGATGCATGGCATCAACTGTTTTCTTTTATATTACTGATATAATTATGGATACAAATTCTACATTGTCGCTGCCCACAGTTACCACTTCTCAGACTTTAGAGACAACATGCATCACAATAAAAAAAAAATTCATGCACATTATTTCCAACCACTCTACTACTACTACTCCATTCCACACATATAAATGCTCCTCCCAAACCAATGATGGTTGAGATTATTTGAAAGAAGGCTGGCCTACCATCCAGAAAATTTAGGGGCATCATGAGGTCTTCTGCGTCAAAGTTAGACATGAGATTCTGGCCCGTGGTGAGGGCAGTCAGTAGTTGGAAGCCCAGGCATGTCCCCCACATCGGAAAGTAATCCCCTTTGTCATTGGCCTGCAACACATTGAAGAATCTCTTATACAATAGTTTCTCATGAAATAGTTTTAGATTTACAATAATAAGTGTATAACTTCCTCACTAAAAGTTGGATTAGATTTTCCTCATTATTAACAAAACTGTCAAATGTTTTAACTCTTTTACTGCTGCCCGACGTACAGCAGACGTCTATTTATAGCCAGAGGCAATGCTCTTATACGTGCACCGTACATTCTGTATACTACTATTTTTTAATGTTTACAGCATTGCTAATTTCCTATTAAAGTATGTTACTCTATTACTATTAAAGTTACTCCCTTTGATTGTTATACGGTGTGTTTTTTCCATAGAAATATTCATATTTTTGAAGGGGTAGGCATGAAATATCAAAGAAAAAAGTAAAAGTTCTGAATTTTTTCAACTTTTTTTCTATTTTTGAAAGTCTATTACATTTTTATATCACATGATAATTATTAAATTTTATATTATTCAGAATCCATATTTAATAATCATATCTGAACAATACTTATTGGCAATTTGCTGGAGAGCAACACCTATAAATGGAATGCTCACTGAAATTTGTACATGGGGAAAGTTTGTTTTGCAGACTTTCATAACTCTTAAAATATGGGTCGTAATTTAGTACATGAAATTCTCTTTTTTGTTTTGTTTTATTTTATTTATTTACATATATTTGAATAAAGAAAACTGCCCGATACCACCCTCCATTAAGTATAAAAATGTATGTAACAATTTCTTTTAAATTTGTTTTAGTCATTTGTGTCGCCTTTGATGCTTCGCATCAATGATTTTCTTGTACAGTAAGTGTATGGTCTATTTGAACAATAGCACTGAATGGTCCTATCAGTTAACACAGGTTGAGCTCCACTAGATCTCATAGGCAAGGACATACAACTGGGTTTCAAACAATGAAACATTTAAATTAGCAATAAACCTGAAGGGGTGTTGTTGAAGGATATGTTTATATTTGACAACTGTTTAAGGTAACTAACATGCCTTTAGTGGTTAAGTAACATTAATTTTGGGGCTTTTAGGAAGACAACATTTGGAAGGGAAAGCAGTCAAATTTATTTTTCAGCTGTGGATTTTAAACAAATTTAAAACAGATATGAGCGTAGTCACTCAATAATCGGAACCCAGGAGAATCTGATGTGTTTTTACTTAATGCTCATGTATCTTTAGCCGCTTAACTCCTGGACTCTAAATGTTTGATTGGCCTTTTTATAGCTGCAACACTACGAGAGGGCTAAAATAATTAGGGTATAGGGTACATTGGTGAAATGGAAATTGTCTCCCTTGTTAGATAATATTCGAGGTATTCCAAGCAGTAGGTAGGTCCTTGTAGTTGGAATTCTTGGACTGTATCGCCTGTTCTTTTGTAGATATTGCAATTACAAATGGTGAAATGTCTTACTTTTGCATAAATATAAGCTTAAAATCAATTTAAATACTTATGAAGATATGTAATTGAAAAAATAAAATGGAAATGTTCTCCGATGATGGTCAAAAGTCAACAAACACTCCATAGAGCAAAAGCATAAAAACCGAGTAAAACAAATGAAAGGACCTACTTGCATTTAGGGATTATTCAGGGGAGACTATTCACTAATGGCTCTCATTGAATTGGTCATGGGGTGCACAAATGAGCCTGAATATGGATTTCACACTGATATTTAAAGTCAGTTTATTGCAGTGACATAAATTACAGAGATTCTTTTCACAGCAATTAAGTACAGATAAAAATTAGTACAAAACTTATAGCCACATTAACGATCTATTGTCTCTAAAAGCTGTACATGAAGAAAAGTCACACATGTGTACATGTACTGCAGTGATGGATCTAAGTGCGGAGGGTATGCATCCCCCACCAACCAGGTAAAAGAGTAGGGATGTAAATACACATTCATGTTAGCTAAAAAAATACTAAGCTTTTAAAGTAAATTTTGTCTCTTAAATGCTTAGGTCAATGTATGGGTCCCTAACTGTGTATGTATATATATAAATTTATTTACTGCAAAAAAGTTGAATGGCTCTTGACTCATACCCGCAACCCCCCCACCCACCCCCCCCCCCCATCCTCCCACCCCACCCCCCACCCCTTCCGCAACCCACTGCCCAAAAAACAACAATCAATGCCCCTGGTGTACTAATATTATATTATACATTGAGTAGATTTAATAATACAAACTAAAGTTATAGATGTCATGTCATAGATTTGTTTTATATTGCTAAAGCATGTAGCAGCCATCAAAAATTGACAGGATCAGTTTTCATTGTATCCTAATATTATAAACATAAGTATCTTTAAAAATAAGAGTGATGATTAGTCGTCATTCTATTACACGCTTTTGTTGTAATAGTCATATAAATAAGCTATGTTATCAATGATTTCATTAATGCTACAGGGGTAATTTATATTTTGCAATGCTTAAATTGATGTTTAAGTTACAAAATCTGACATTTAAATAAAAATTTAAATAGGAAACAACAAACTTCATTTATCTTATGTACATATTAAGACACAAATATATCTCATCATCATAATTTTGCATTGTATTGTCATCAAAATGACCCTCTTAGGTAAATTTTTCAAGTTAGATTACTGACAAATATATTGCATCCAACACAATATGCACAACAATTGGGTGAACAAAAGCAAAATGTAGTTGCTTTTAATTATCTATGCTTCCTTTCACACAGATGTTCGAAAAAATACAGAATACCTCAGTCTAAAAGAACTGTTTATTGTAGCACCTTTGTTTTTTAATACCAACTTGTGGCCTCATAAATAATGAAATGTATACCCTTAAAAGTGATTCATTCTGTTAACAGACGAATTAAAAAGTCAATTTTTGATTGGATCAAATTATTAATAATTAAGTTTCTTTAGTTCATTGTTTGTGTCTCCTTTAATGTTTTGCATCATCAGTTTTCTGAAACTTCAATAACATGTCCATTACTTACAGATAAACTGTCCAGTCATGTTTTTTAGTACTTCAATAACATGTCCCTTACTTAAAGATAAACTGTCAAGTCATGTTTTCTAGTACTTCAATAACATGTCCCTTACTTAAAAATAAACAGTCAAGTCATGTTTTCTAGTACTTCAAAAACATGTCCCTTACTTAAAGATAAACGGTCAAGTCATCTGTTTTCTAGTACTTCAATAACATGTCCCTTACTTAAAGATAAACGGTCAAGTCATCTGTTTTCTAGCACTTCAATAACATGTCCCTTACTTAAAGATAAACTCTCAAGTCATGTTTTCCAGCACTTCA
Organism: Sinonovacula constricta; assembly: GCA_007844125.1. Classification (NCBI taxonomy): domain Eukaryota; kingdom Metazoa; phylum Mollusca; class Bivalvia; order Cardiida; family Solecurtidae; genus Sinonovacula; species Sinonovacula constricta. The sequence continues at coordinate 26,884,062 of CM017564.1, forward strand.
ATAATATGTCCCTTACTTACAGATAAACTGTCAAGTCATGTTTTCTAGTACTTCAATAACATGTCCCTTACTTAAAGATAAACTGTCAAGTCATCTGTTTTCTAGTACTTCAATAACATGTTCCTTACTTAAAGATAAACTGTCAAGTCATGTTTTCTAGCACTTCAATAACATGTCCCTTACTTAAAGTTAAACTGTCAAGTCATCTGTTTTCTAGTACTTCAATAACATGTCCCTTACTTAAAGATAAACAGTCATGTCATCTGTTTTCTAGTACTTCAATAACATGTCCCTTACTTAAAGATAAACAGTCAAGTCATCTGTTTTCAAGCACTTCAATAACATGTCCCTTACTTAAAGATAAACAGTCAAGTCATCTGTTTTCTAGTACTTCAATAACATGTCCCTTACTTAAAGATTAACAGTCATGTCATCTGTTTTCTAGTACTTCAATAACATGTCCCTTACTTAAAGATAAACAGTCAAGTCATCTGTTTTCAAGCACTTCAATAACATGTCCCTTACTTAAAGATAAACAGTCAAGTCATCTGTTTTCAAGCACTTCAATAACATGTCCCTTACTTAAAGATTAACTGTCAAGTCATCTAATTAAGCTTTTACAGAAGATATGAACAGACCAAGACAATAACCCTGATTACATTTTTAACCTTTATAAACATAAAATTTGATGAATACCAAGAACATTTAACCTTCAATACGAACATGACACAAAATATATATATTGTAACTTTAACTCTTGTCAGTTACAAGTAGTTGTACAGTAATAACAAAGTTGTTTGATCATCCATGACTGTGTCGAGGTGGGAAAACAATTCAGAAACAACCAGCCTCCAGGGCATGATGCAGATTATTTATAGGTATAAGCACACATTAACTACCATGTTGAAGACAATGCATTACTAAATGCAGGGGGCTTTTACATCAGGATATTAAATTATAATATACACTGCAACAACCGCAGGACAAGGAAGTTAAGATCATCAGAAGCTCAGTGTAAGCCTATAGTTAAAAGAAGATGATTACAGTGACTAACCTGTTGACTTCGTTTTAAATACCTGATTCATCAAAACACTACCTCGGATAAACATTACGTGATAATTTTCAATGCAGTGTTTTGAGATGAGTACTTTAAATATAGACATGTAGATAGATAGTTTATTACAAATCCAGAAGGCCATTAGGCCCATGTGGCAACAGTTTACAATTTACAAATGAAAATTTGTGCATGCATGTATGTACAGATATATACAATGCATAATATGTAATTTTAAATACAAAGTTAGTGCATGTATGAAGTTTACATCGAAATAACAATAGAGACTTAAGACACTTCAATCATTTAGATCTATCCTAACTAATAAGAAAAATATAGACACAAAATATATTTTCAATTATTAAATATGCAATTTCATAATAATAATGCGTAAAAGGGCAAGAAAAGAAAAAAGTGAGGATTTATTACACACAACTTACATTTGCATATGCATCTATTATTTTTTATCATTTTTGTTGCTAATAATACAACAAGCTAAACAGAAAGATGTTCTGCAAAAACTAAGCAACAGAAAGGAGGGGGAAAAAAAAAGAAACATAATAATACCATTTGTTGTGTTCAAATTATTGATATTTTAGAATTAATCCAATAGCCTGGAGATGTTTTAACCATAGTAAACGAAATAACTAATAAATATACCAATGTAAAACTAAATTAGTAAACTATGCCATATTTATGTAGAAGAAAGGCCAACTATACGAACTCTTCCTTGCCAATTTTTAATTAAATACTATTCCAATAGTCTGTATAATCTACCATTAATTATAATTATAATTTTGTGAAGTGCCACCGACAGCATAAATTTATACAAATGTGTAAAAGTTACAGCAATCACCCCTAATGTACAGAACACGTGAAATTAATGTCAAAAAAAAAAAAGAGCTTTTAGATGGAATAAAAAACAAAAAAAACATTTTAAAGCGTCCTGAGCTTAACCAAAGACTTGCATAGAACAAAAATGTCCCGGGGGCAAAACTATTTATAAAACATGCACCATGTGATATTGTTAGAAGTACTATCTGAGCTCTGAGCTATTCAATATTGATGGTAGGTAGCTGGTTAAGAAAGAGGTCTGATCTGGAAAACAAGAGGTCAAAGAGCAATGACATACCCAACTATGTATCACCTTGCCCAGGTGAGCAGATTTTATCAGTCAAGACAGTTCTAGAATCCTGATGCAAGAGAGTGCCTTGGAAATCAGAGCAGACTTGGGCAAGAAACTGGTTGTCCCATCAATAGTCTGCCAAACAGCATTGTGCCTAGACATGGTTTTTGGATCAGCTAGAACCAAGAAGGTCATCATGAATGATCTCACCATGCCATTGGAGAAAGGTATGGGACTGCAAATAAGACCAAAAGGCTAAAGTACATGTTCACAGACCTCTAAAGATCTTGTAAGGAACAAGGAAGGAAAACCTGGCTTTTACTTAGCTGAAGGAGGATGCTGGGGATTTCCCGCAAAATCTATGTGGTGGATGTTTGGTTCCTTGGAAATTGTTAGAAAGGAAAGAAACTCCTCAGCTTTTAGTCTTAGACAGGCAGCTGAGTGGGCATCCAGCTGGCTCTAGAGCAAAAGACAGCTGGAGGCCTTTTACTGAGGGATAGTGTCTGATTGTCACTACCAATATGCTATCCACGCGAGGTAAGGGTCCTGGGCTTACTTCATAAATGCAGGGCTCCTATTCTAAATGAATCTTAAATAATTTTTTGGACTTCTGGTTTATGTAATATTGTCCTAAGTAACTACCTGGAAACTGGTTTTTACTTTGAGTGGACACCTAAAAGGAACTGAAATAAAACAAAAAGAAGTATTTTCCAATACATAAACACATTTAACTTGTGCATGCTATGGGCCATCTTCGGAGCCCATGGCTACTGAATACGTTTCACTCCATTCATACACCTTGTGGTTTTTATCTACGATACTGCTGTATTGAGAGTTAAATTTGAATAGATATCAGCCAATCAAAACAACGCTTACATTTCCGCAATTCGTACGTGTGGAGGTAGCTAAGTATCTGGAAACTTGAAATCTCTTTGCATTGATGACATCATTTTGGAAGGAAAGACAAAACAATGAAAGACCGAGCTTTATCATTGGACTGAAATCTTCATTGGATTATGAAGCAAGCAATGAAATATCATTAACAGACATGGCGAAAAGTGATTTGTTTGTTTGTTAATTGGGTTTAACGTCCCACCAACAGTTTTCAGTTATCTAGAGACGGTGTCCACTTGAAGCAGATATAGTGCTGCCTTCACTGTTCATAGCATACCATGACAACCTGGCATGATACCATGCCCAGTCACATTATCCTGACACTGAGCCACTCAGTCGTGGAATTATATTATATTTGCTTGAGCGTTAGCAATGAAGCTATACCACTACCATTTTTAATGACTTTGGTTTGTCAAACCCAAGGCCTTCCGTACTTAGAGCCAAAGCTCTACTGATTGCACTACCAGGTCAGGTTGGTGAAAAGTGAACTAAATACCCAACCAACGATGAATGAAGAGTAACAGAATGGATCGCTCATGGGAGTCCGATGATGGCTATGGGCACAAACACTACTTAATAACACAAAACTACCTGTGTTAAAAATACACCTTGACACAAACATGATAGAAATACCTCTATCGCCAGTTTATAGAAGATCTGTCCAGCTTTGGCATAGCCCGAGTTGGTGATACTAACAGCGCCACCAGGAAACAGAACCCTAGAAAATACACATTTCTGTTATCATAGCAACACATGCAATAAACAATCACTTCCTGCTGATAATTGTAAAGGGGAAATTTTTATCTATCATCAGGTTGATGTATCATGCAAAAAATTCAAAATTTAACGTTAAAAAAACATGTAGGAGCAAAAAATAGGCATTACTATAAGCAAAAACAATACAGGGAAATAAAAAGCATAGTGACATACATGAAAGCATATACAGTAAATTTCTGAATTTGTTTGTTAAGTCACAAGCTCAGTTCAGGTTTATTATTAATCTATGATTGAACTGCACAATTACTATATTCCTTGCAAAATAAACTGGCATCTTTTAATTTCTAAATTACAAAAAGAAATGTTTCCAGTAACTGTTTTATTATTGCGTTGTGGTAATGCTTTTTTTTGTTTGTATTTATCACATTGTGCCACCACAATAATGGTGATAGTGGAGGCATCCAGCCAGTTATGAGTGGATAAAGACCCCAGACTTTCATCTGGTTAGAACCGCAGGTTCACCACAGGTTAGCTGGATAACCTCACAAACATAAAAGTTTTCGCCCTGAGAAGTTACAAGTCAGCTTGACCACGGGCACCTGCCCTATCGAAACCCAATTCTTGCTTTATGTAGTTAAATATTATGAAATTTACATTAGATTTACTCTTTTAGTGAGAGGGATGGGATGTGCCGTCATTTTTGCCGATACTGTGCAGCGCCATTGCTGTCATTATAGTATAGGGGCACTTATAAGGTGCCCAGGGACTGAACCCGGCCAGTCCATTATACTGACACCGACAAGTCAGGCGTAATGCTGTCCCCTTAGCACCAAGAATAAGGAGGGAAGCCACTACTAACAACTTTAAAGTCTTTGGTCTGATCGGCCGGAGTTTGAACCCGCGACCTCTCAATCTGCAAGCCAACGCTCTACCACTTGAGCTATTGTGGCCGGGTTCTTTTTGTTTTGGGGGGGATTTTTTTAGTGAGAATAATTAGGATACACTAAATGAGCATGAAGAAGTAACTCACCCATTAATTGATTGAAACATCTCTTTGTAGTATGAGTATGGTTTGTTGATCCTGCAAGTAAAAATAGACATTGTCTCATATTATTGCAAAGAACTAAGTACAGCGGCTAAGGCTGTGGTACCTGTAATTGGTTGTCAAACTTTTTTGTTAAAGTATCTCAATAAGAAGATATATTTAGGAATACATGGGCGGACTATTTGTAAGTTTTTCAATTATTGCATGACATCTTATTGTAGCTGCATTCACTATAGGGACAAAGTGTCATTTAAAAGTCTTTCATTATCTTTTCAAAACCAAAATTAAATCAAATTTAAAAGTAAACAAGCTTTTTTTACTAGAAATTATAAATATAATTTAAATACAGATTTCATTCAAGTATTTTTGATTAAAATGACTTACATGATAGGCACAACTCTAGCTCCGCCCATCTCGACATACTTGACATATGAGGCTGGGATATACGACTTGTTGGCCATAGACCCCTTGGGGTCTGTCTCCTGGGAAACAACACCTGGAATAGGACAAAATTGAAGATTAAAGCAACATGTACGTATTGTCAAGTTTGCAATTTTGTTATTTTTTCTCAAAAAAAAAAAGCAGAATAACAATGACATTTGGATTAAGATATCACCTCTAACCACAAAGTTATTATTTGGAAACATTGAAAAGGCAGTCAATGACTAGCCAATTAGGTCAGTAAACTTTCATGAAAAACAAACAATAGTCAATTAATTTTTCATTTATATGTGTGTTCTTAAAAAACTAAGTAGCACTTAAACTACAATATCACAGTGGGTAAGTATACCTAGTTTTTAAAGAATCTTAAAATAGGTAGCAGGTTCAGTCCAGCTCTAGTCATTTATGCATTATAATCAAAAGTTTTCAACAAATTATGAAACAACCAATATAATCTAAAATTATTCAATTTAATGTGACTTGGTCACACTTGGTCAGATTTGCATTAAATAAACCTTTAGCTATGATCATATATGAGCTATGTTATGAAGGTTTGTGCTGTCTTTAGGTAAGAGAATCAGAAGTGTATGACATTTTTTATCTAATTGTTAGCTATTTTCAGCTCAACAACCTAGACTTCTTCTGAATTGTGCATGCAGTTATATGTCATATATATACTTCCATCACAAGCAATACGCAGATTGGCTAGTAGGTGTCTCAAATTTGTAATGTACCTAGACAAATTTGTGGCCTAGTTGCTTTTATAAAGTAGCCATGTTTTACATTAAGACCTATTATAATATAGTGATATTATGAGGACATTAAAACAAAAAAAATGTCACGAGATGGATGCATAAGTTTAGCATGTTTAAACAAGTTGTTCTTCATAAAGTTATAATTTTTAGATAAAGATAATCAAAAGCAATGCTTGTGCATAATAAAGTCTTGTATGTAAAATGACACAACACTTTCAATATATTAGTAGACCATATCATGTGCCACTATGTGTACGAGGGTCATCTAGTAATAATAAATGTGACTGGTTTAATGCAATATTCAAGCTTCTATTATCATATTTAGCATTGAATTGTGTAATCATTAGATATTCAGAATATCATGCCAAATGATGCCATGTCATGGAGTGAATGACACAGAAACAAAACCCAACAGTCAAGACAAAAATACACTATAGATAAATTATATAATAAAATGATTCTTTTTCTTTACATTATAATGAACCAAATAAACAACAACCCTAAGACTACAATCATGTGTGCTTGTTTGTTTGTTGGATTTATCATCCCACCAACAGTATTTCAGTTATCTGGAGAAGGTGACCCTTTGACGCAGCTATTATGCTGCCTTCGCTGTGTATAGCCATGAATACCTGGCATGATACCACACTCAGTCACATTATCCTGATACCGGGCAAACATGTCGTGGAACTACCCTTATATTTGCTTGAGAGTAAGCAAGGGAGCCATGCCACTACCATGTTTAACAACTTTTGCATGTGTGCTTGCTTTTTTTTTTTGCATGAAAGTACACTTGTTTAACAAATTATGACAAGGTCATTTAACAGCAGTTACATACTGATAAGTTAATGGGCCGATAGAATGGCAACATGCAATAAATATCTAGAAGAATCAATCTGATAAGTTAATGGGCCGATAGAAGGGCAACATGCAATAAATATCTAGAAGAATCAATCTGATAAGTTAATGGGCCGATAGAAGGGGAACATGCAATAAATATCTAGTAGAATCAATCTGATAAGTTAATGGGCCGACATAAGGGCAACAAACAATAAATCTCTAGTAGAATCAATCTGATAAGTTAATGGGTCAATAGAAGAGCAACAAGCAATAAATATCTAGTATAATCAATCTGATAAGTTAATGGGCCGAGAGAAGGGCAACACGCAATGAATATCTAGTAGAATCAATCTGATAAGTTAATGAGTCGATAGAAGGGCAACATGCAATAAATATCTAGTAGAATCAATCTGATAAGTTAATGAGTCGATAGAAGGGCAACATGCAATAAATATCTAGTAGAATCAATCTGATAAATTAATGGGCCGATAGAAGGGCAACACGCAATAAATATCTAGAAGAATCAATCTGATAAGTTAATGGGCCGAGAGAAGGGCAACACGCAATAAATATCTAGTAGAATCAATCTGATAAGTTAATGGGTCGATAGAATGGCAACATGCAATAAATATCTAGAAGAATCAATCTGATAAATTAATGGGCCGATAGAATGGCAACATGCAATAAATATCTAGAAGAATCAATCTGATAAGTTTATGAGTCGATAGAATGGCAACATGCAATACCGTTAATATCTAGAAGAATCAATCTGATAAATTAATGGGCCGATAGAAGGGCAACACGCAATGAATATCTAGTAGACTCAATCTGATAAGTTAATGGGTCGATAGAAGGGCAACATGCAATAAATATCTAGTAGAATCAATCTGATAAGTTAATGGGCCGATAGAATGGCAACATGCAATGAATATCTAGAAGAATCAATCTGATAAGTTAATGGGCCGATAGAAGGGCAACACGCAATGAATATCTAGTAGAATCAATCTGATAAGTTGATGGGCCGATAGAATGGCAACATGCAATGAATATCTAGAAGAATCAATCTGATAAGTTAATGGGCCGATAGAAGGGCAACACGCAATGAATATCTAGTAGAATCAATCTGATAAGTTAATGGGTCGATAGAAGGGCAACATGCAATAAATATCTAGTAGAATCAATCTGATAAGTTAATGGGCCGATAGAAGGGCAACACGCAATGAATATCTAGTAGAATCAATCTGATAAGTTAATGGGCCGATAGAAGGGCAACACACAATAAATCTCTAGTAGAATCAATCTGATAAATTAATGGGCCGATAGAAGGGCAACACACAATAAATATCTAGTAGAATCAATCTGATAAATTAATGGGCCGATAGAATGGCAACACACAATAAATCTCTAGTAGAATCAATCTGATAAGTTAATGGGCCGACATAAGGGCAACACACAATAAATCTCTAGTAGAATCAATCTGATAACTTAATGGGCCGATAGAAGGGCAACACACAATAAATCTCTAGTAGAATCAATCTGATAAATTAATGGGCCGACATAAGGGCAACACACAATAAATCTCTAGTAGAATCAATCTGATAAATTAATGGGCCGATAGAATGGCAACACGCAATGAATATCTAGAAGAATCAATCTGATAAGTTAATGGGCCGATAGAAGGGCAACACACAATGAATATCTAGTAGAATCAATCTGATAAGTTAATGGGCCGATAGAAGGGCAACATGCAATAAATATCTAGTAGAATCAATCTGATAAATTAATGGGTCGACATAAGGGCAACACGCAATGAATATCTAGAAGAATCAATCTGATAAGTTAATGGGCCAATAGAAGGACAACACACAATAAATATCTAGTAGAATCAATCTGATAAGTTAATGGGCCGATAGAAGGGCAACACGCAATGAATATCTAGTAGAATCAATCTGATAAGTTAATGGGCCGATAGAAGGGCAACATGCAATGAATATCTAGTAGAATCAATCTGATAAGTTAATGGGCCAATAGAAGGGCAACACGCAATAAATATCTAGGAGAATCAATCTTAAACCTAAACAAGGCTCGATCATTAAAATCCATTCAACACATTGTTTCTTTTCTCTTTTCTGCAATTTCTCATCTCAGAGTAGTGTTGTTTTTCACTGTAACATTTAACTAGCATGATTGTCTATTTAATATCATTATTCTCAGAGGAGCATATAATTTCCTCTTTCATTTACTGACAACAATAAGACAATAAACAAAAGCAATAATCACAGCATTGTGTATTAAAATGCCAGTGTAAGCACTTTTCATCCTAATGCACTTCAGCAATGACCAAGGTATTGTATTGTATGAATTGCTGAAATCAATTGTCATAATGCCCACAAGGACATAAATGTGAACAATTGATTTAGTCAAAGCACATAACAGTACTGGTTTATTTAGAGTCTTTCTATTGCTATAGCTATCATGGTCTAGAAGCAATTTCAAGTCTGAAATTAGAGACTTATGCTAAAAGCATGAGAGCATGATTTCAGGTTTGGACGCGTGGGACTCAATCCAAAAGCATGATAGCATGATTTTAGGTTTAGACATGTGAGACTCAATCCAATAGCATGATAGCATGATTTCTGGCTTGGTCATGTGAGACTCAATCCAATAGCATGAGAGCATGGTTTCTGGCTTGGACATGTGAGACTCAATCCAATAGCATGAGAGCATGATTTCTGGCTTGGTCATGTGAGACTCAATCAAATAGCATGAGAGCATGATTTCTGGCTTGGACATGTGAGACTCAATTCAATAGCATGAGAGCATGATTTCTGGCTTGGACATGTGAGACTCAATCAAATAGCATGAGAGCATGATTTCTGGCTTGGTCATGTGAGACTCAATCAAATAGCATGAGAGCATGATTTCTGGCTTGGACATGTGTGACTCAATTTAATAGCATGAGTGTGACTACAGGTATGAATATGTGAGACTCACACTGATGGCAAGAGACTGTAGTGTTTTTAGTGCTGGACTGACCATTAGAAATATGCAGCTATCTAGTACAGCAAATTGTTAATAATGACCAGTAGTTGGTAAGGAAGCTATACCACTACCGTTTATAATGAATTTGGTACGTGGTGGCCAAGTTTGTATTTTGAGTTTTTACGGCACACCGACTCTTATACGGCACCAAGTACAATGAAGATTAACATGAATAGAGAAAAATCAGGTTCAAAATTAAAATACGGGAGCAGAAATATTTGAATGCATTTGATGAAGTGAATGATCGTCACTCACCAATAATTGGTCTGAGATTCAACTTCTCCTCAAACTTCAGTGGTGTGGATGAACATAATGCCACGAGGGACAAAATTATGAGAAAAAGCTCCATGTTTCTGAAAAGTAGAACAGACAAACTTGTAAATACTTTATTCTTCATGCGTATATATTATTACTGAGTCAAGGTTAAGGATTGTACTTATTCATTGTGAACTCAGCAACTCCAGTTGCCATGACTACAAGAGAAGTTGAGCTAGAGTCTGCAATGATCCAGAATTAGAAAGGATAAGTGCTTGTCTTCTAAATGGGCCCTGGCACAAGCTAGGACATAAAAGTACCCGAGGTATCATGAAACATATTCGATTAGCACAGAGTCAAAATCTGGACTGGGAGTAAGATCTTCAGAAGTACTTGATGATGTTCTTGAGGATGTACCATAGTTCACCACATAGTATAGCTGAATTGTTGTACAATGGGTACTTTAGAACTTGAGGATGCACAATAGTTCACCACATAGTATAGCTGAATTGTTCTACAATGGGTACTTCAGAACTAAGTTACTTCAACTTAATGACTTATCAATTATTGATCATTAAATCCAAGACTGGGACTCTTGATGTTCAGGAAATGGTGAAAATATATATGTAGACAATCACCTTGGTGTACGCTAAAACAACATTTGTGCAAATGACTAAGTGAAGGTGTGGCAAGACGAAAGACTGTTTTAGTCCCAAACCACTTATTATTGTTGAAAAATGTGGAAATCCGGTTTTGTTTTTAATCGAACGGTAGAGCTCGGTTTAAAAAAAATGACACTTTTGTCAAACCTTACTACCACTTATGTTGTGAACAAGATTATACATGCATCCTGTAGGACCAAATAGTCTCTGAAACTGCAGATAAAGTGAAATTTGAGTAACGAGTCAAGTGAAAGTCCAAATGTAGAGGGAGCAAATGGTTTCTTTAACTCAAATGCAAGAATCGGTGATCTTGCAAGAACTGGGGTAGTAAAGATCTGAAAGTAAATTTTCCCAGATTTGATCGAGCAAATAAAACACCCTTAATTCACAAAGCGTTTGTAAAATTAGACAAATTATTATTCATTTTGTTCAGAGTCGAAGCCATGAAAGAATAGTCATACAGAGAATGTATTATTTTACAAAAGACCTGAAACTATGCCGTGATTAGGTATATGTACCTTAATTTTCATGTTCTGTTATTTTATCAATGGTTTGATTTTGTGCGCAAAAGACTGATAATATTTGTCTGATTTCTAATCTTAAGTCATAAATGTATTTAGGTAAGAGTTGTTTTTTGTAAGTGATGTGAACTTAATTGTTGTTGATTTTATTAAATAGAAATAACATAAAGTTAAATATACTATCTACGTTAAGATCCTAATGCATCAAGAGACATTTAATGCTAATATTTTATTTTATTTGAGAATAGGAGGAGATTTAGTATTTTAAATACATGGCAAATATTAATTACTCGCTGTTGTCTTTAATCAGAATTAATGACTGATCCCTATGTATTTACTTCTGGGGACATAAGCTGTGTGCATGTAGAGTCTTCTGGTATAAACATGATGCAAACAGATCTTGAGTTGTATCTTTGGATCCACCTTAACCTGTTGATAAACATTACAACACTAGCACTTGATCTTTGTCACTTAAACATACATATTGACTTCTGGTTAACATTTTTTTTCTTTTAGAAAATTGTATTTGATGGTTTCATTATTCAAGTATCAAGAGGTCTTTCATAGGAGTATATATAATCTTGGCCTGACCAAGGTCACTTTATACTTTATACATCAAAAATAACCTATGCATATCCTATGCATATGCATGATACCTCACTACCAATCAGAAAGGAGCCCAGACCACATCTATTTATAGAGTATTTACCCTCACATGTACCTTAGCACCACTTGAATGGTAGAATCCCCGCTAGTTAACATCCTTGTTATTATCTTATTAATAGATATAGTCTTTGGACACATTGTTGTATTTATATGGCTTTCCCCACACCAACAGTCGACAAAAAAGAATACATCCTGATATTTATCCTAGCCTTTTTCTTAAACAAAATTTAAATCCCTTTTCTTCATGAAGTTTGATTTTCTCTTAATTCAACTATATGTAACACATCTGAACCATCTTTCTCAGTAAGCATATTGAATGCCTCTGTTAAATCTCTTTTCAGATGTCTTTATGATAATATTGATAGTTCCTTCTCAATCACAGCAATAGGTACATAATCTACCATTTAGATGTCTATATGTTAATGGTGGTAGTTCTTCCTTAATCACAGCAATAGCTTAGCCCCTCTTCCTTGTCCATTATCGATCAATCAGATGTCTATATGTTAATGGTGGTAGTTCTTCCTCAATCACAGCAATAGCTTAGCCCCTCTTCCTTGTCCATTATCTATCAACCAGATGTCTATATGTTAATGGTGGTAGTTCTTTCTCAATCACAGCAATAGCTTAGCCCCTCTTCCTTGTCCATTATCGATCAATCAGATGTCTATGTTAATTGTGGTAGTTCTTCCTCAATCACAGCAATAGCTTAGCCCCTCTTCCTTGTCCATTATCGATCAATCAGATGTCTATATGTTAATGATGGTAGTTCCTCCTCAATCACAGCAATAGCTTAGCCCCACTTCCTTGTCCATTATCGATCAATCAGATGTCTATATGTTAATGTTGGTAGTTCTTCCTCAATCACAGCAATAGCTTAGCCCCACTTCCTTGTCCATTATCGATCAATCATAAAAGTACACACACACAAAAAATCATTTGGTGCCTTTAGTAAATGGTGACCCAAGCAAAACAGAACTGATTTGCCTAGAATGCTTTATAAGATATTGGGCCGGATGAGTACAACTATTAGTAAATATTATAGAACTAACAAAATATAACTAAGCATTTTCAAGATATTTTCTCTAAACTTTAAAATGGATTTTCGGCACACCAAGCACACAAAGTGTTTACTAAATCTTGGACCAAAATATAACAGATTGTGCATACATCATCATAAACTAACGTAGTGTTCCAGTACACTGTTCATTTGGATTTTAGAAAAGAATCATTACCACAATTGCCAAAGCAACACATTTTATGCAAATCATTTAGAACAGTATTAAGAAATAAGGAAATATAACGACAGTAAATATTAACAAAAAAGCAATGTTTTCCCAGTATACATATATATTTTGTATTCTGGGCAACACAAACTATAAATAAATATTTCCACATAAGTGCACTTTCTGGTTAACATATTATATATGTGTTTAAATGTTTAAACATTTTTGAGCCAACTAAAACTGCACACAAGGGCGCCCATGGCCGGCAGTGATAGTCGCTGACTTGTAACTTATCTAACCAAATTGAATTTCACCGTGTGGGTTCAAGTCTTGTTCAGGGCGAAGTACTTAATGAGGAAAGGTCTTTCAGCTGACCTGAGGTGCACCTGTGTTTCTACCCAGACATTTGTTTGGGGTCTTCCTCCAACAAAATAGTCGGACGTCGCTATAGTGATCATAATTGGTCACTGCGATGTAAACAAAAAACAACCTACACAATGCTACTCATGGTGCTTCCTGCAGCTGCAGACCACTAAATTTTAAAATTATCATAATCGTGGCAATATATCTTCCCTTTCCCTTTTTTTGCAACTTGGTACTTAATTCTATAATGCCTGGATTATTGCTAAAATAAATACAGACAAAAAACTTCCAGAACAAAATTCCTTCTGTTCATTTTAGCAAAGGTAGACCTTTCCATAAATTTTCCAATGTCTATAAATCCCCTCCTGTAAATGTTCCACATTTTGCAATATTGTGTATTTGGTTTTCACAGTTAAGTTTCGTAAATAAATTGATAATACTGTTCCATTTTTTGTAATAAAACTCCAAGTTTCAGATATATTTTAATAATTGACCAGATTGCTTTTGTCTGCTTTTGTTAAAGTTTAGATTTTGTCCGCTCATGTTAAAATAAATGGAAAGGATTTTGTCATACAAATGCTAACAACTATTGCCACTGTTTGTGCTTTCATTTTGCTTGGATATAACTTTAAATTGCATTTTTGATCTATTTTATGTCAGAATCAATCTCAAAGCTGTGACCTCAATATATTTTCGTAATTCACAAAAAATCCTCTTATAATAAAAAAGACCAAGTTCCTGTTTGCATCTTTAAACTATTTTGTCATGAGCTGAAAAACTTTAAGTATTCTGAATATCTACTGTGTACCTTGATTGGGATGCTAGGCGAGAAACAATCATAACACCTCAGCTTATGCCATCTGCATCACCGCCGAGGAGTGCAGATAAGGCTCATTGGTGGGGCAGTTGAGAGCAAATGCTATACACATAGGATGTTGTACTCGTGCCAGATGACCTCAGGGGTCTGGCTAGCAGCAGGGGGCCAGAGTGGCCTTAACTACTACTCGGGTCGCTAAGTATATGTTTGAAGTCTGAAGGGCTGAGGTAGCAGTGATTATCTCTACACACTCTACAACATTTGTGTGATCAGGCCATTACTCAAGAAATAAAGTTGAGAAAAAAATGTATGTCCAGGTCAACTGGGGGACCAAGGCCCCTTCGAGATACCCCTCGGCCCCCTCAGTAAATCTGGACCTGCTGTCCGTTGGATGGCGGCTTAATACAAGTTTGGCTGTAATTTCATTTTACAGTGTGCAAAATGGTAACAGTGACATATATTTTATTTGGTTTCAAAAGGCTGCTTAATCAGTTTCAAATAAAAAACAAGAAATAGAGATCCTCTAAAGAAACATATATCTCACTTATTATGAAAACAAAAGGTTGCTGCTTCTTGTTGTTGGTTTTTTATGAAAATTGATAGTTAAAATATATACTGAATAAACTTTAATTTTATTAACTAACAGTAACAAATATTTTATATTTCGTTAATTCTAATGTATTACTAAGTAAATTTCTTTTAAAAATGTGTCAATAAAAATGTGTGCACTAAATGGGAAAGAGTCCAGAGAAGTAAATGGTAAAAAGAAGATAACATCTTTACCTTTCAGTTGTAAAAGTTATAGAAAGTAATCTCTATATTTAATAAATAAATAAATTACTTAACTTTCTAACACTACAAATTACCTACAAATTCTTACCTTGCCTGCTTGTGATTACTGGAGTACAGTGTTCCAATTATTAAACTCTTGCTTCAAATTAGTACAAAGTTCTTGAACCAGTTGTTCATACAAAACTATTACAACCCGTCACTGTCAAATAACATACTCCAACATAATAAAACTCCACATAGAGAGTCTACATCAGAGGGAAAATAACCGCTTGAGTTCCCAAGCACGTGACCGCCTTTGTAAATAAGCTTGGTACCCGGCATGTGACATAAGTAATAGCCGGACCAACGAAAGTTTAATATAGTATCGGGGAATTTTCTACTTTCGTTTTAGCACAGTTCATAATTAGCAATAATTCATAAGGTGGATAAAAACAAAGGAACTGTTGTTTGCCGATGATAATGATGATGGTGATGATGATGATAATAATAATAATAATGATAATTTTTATACATTTTTTGTTTGGAAGATCATTTATTTTAAGACCTATCCAGTGTTGTTGTTTAACATACAATTCAGTGAAGCATTTACTGGCGCCCAAAGAAAGATGTTATATTTTTTCTGTTTATATGAAGCAATAAATTACTTTCACAAAAAATCGTTCACAATATTCAATGACTATTTATGGTTTATCACCAAACATTTGAAAGTCGGTATATTGAACAATCTGATGGAATGTAAGTACAGTAATTAAGGCCCATATTCACCAATTATTCTTAAGCCCATGGCCCGTATACACCAACCATTCTTAAGCCTAAAGTCATGACTAAGGCCAAGTCACATTTTTCATACAAACAAAAAATAAGCTTATTTATCATGTGTTAATGTGATTTAAAGCTGAAAGTAGCAAAGTTAAAGTGTCATGCAAAGATACAGACCTGTAACTAAATACATAATAAAGATACTGTGGAATGAAATCCATGACTTGGGCAATTCTTACTTATGAGTGGTTGGTGAATATGCGTGTTAATCTATTAATACTTGAGGAATTGAACATATCGCTACATACTGTGCAATGCATCCATGTATTGATTCTAATAACCAAACTAAACATGTTTACGCATTTTTAAACTTCTGTTTTTGTGTTTATATTTAAACAGTACACAGTAATTAGTGAAGCCTTAAACAAAATCAACCCCAATAATTGTTATCATGAAGGGCATAACAAGTAAAAGGAATGTGCCATAGGGAGAAGCAATTTTGAAAATGTTGTTCTCCTTTTCATTGGGCTAAAAAGTCAACCATTATTACTACAGTATATATCAAACTAGAAGTGTGTATAAGAATCCTATTACCTTATTTGGGGAATGTACTTATTATGCTTGTTGTGTTAAGTATCTTCAAACAGTGCATCACTATTAACTTTTTATTTATACATTTGGAACACAATTATTGTTGTGTTTTTTTTACAGAAAATAAGATGGAAGTTTTTTGTTGTTGTTTTTTTCTAAATAGGTCATGAGGGACACAATCTTTTTTTACTTATTTTCAAGTCAATTATTTCCAAAATGAATGAAGTTACTGCTATAGTTTATGTTTGTTGCCTTTTTTTTTCTCGTTACATCGTACAACACAATCATTGTCATATTTGCGATAACCAGCTTATTATTGGTGGAGGAAGACCCCAGACTTATGTCTGGGTAGATCCACCGGCACGCCACAGGTTACCTGGAAACTCGAATCCGGGGCTGATTATTTACAAGCTGGCAACTCCAACCACTCATTCAAAGACGCCCCCAACTTTTGTTGAAATTTATACAAACTAATTACCTTAAGTTAATACACCAAATAATATATCATTTGGAGTTAGAAGAAATACGAACACATCATTTCATTCACATATATATATTTCACCATTTATCGATCACCAACAACAATATCAATAAAAACCTCCATCAAATGACAATGAATATAAAAATCTTTTATTATCACAGACAATACTGCACCAAGCAACAAAAAAATAATGACATGGATACCAGTCAGTATCAACACACAACATACAACTATAACAAAGACAAATGTAAGACATCTTCAGTCTAGTTACTGTCCAGAAAAGTCATTAATGTTATTATAAATATTCAATTTACAACTACAGGTGGGATGGGATGGGATTAGCCGGCATTTTTGCCGATACTGCGCAGCGACATTTCTACCATTATAGCACAGGGGCACTTATGAGGTGCCCAGGGACTGAACCCGGCTGGTCCATTGTACTGACACCAACGAGTCAGGCGTAATGCTGTCCCCTTAGCCCCTAGCGTTAGGAGGGAAGCCACTACTACCAACTTTAAAGTCTTTGGTTTGACCCGGCCAGGGTTCGAACCCACGACCTCCGGTCCGCAAGCCGACACTCTAACACCTGAGCTATTGCTACCGGTGTACAACTACAGGTAAGAATTTGAAGCATTTTGATTGGTCGAGCGCTTCGCACACGCAAGTCTGAAAAACAGTGATAACTACTCCGGGAATTAACAATGACCTTTGCTCTTCTCACGACGTGTTAATTTTTCATGCGCATTGTAAACATACATGGCGTCACGTAGCAAGCAGACGAGAATATTTTAAACCATGTCTTCGGACGATTTGGAAGCCTTGAAGGAAAATATTGAATCAAAACAGACCAAAAAAGTGACATTAGTTTCCTTGAGTGCATTTAGAGAGTATCTTTTGCATTAGCAAGTCACTGCAGTTTTCGAAAACACAATTACTGCTGAGCTTGACAATCACCTGGGATGCTTTTTTCAAACCATCAGAATGCTTCAAATTCAAAGGGTATATAATATAACAAGTAAATACTTATGTTGAGGTCGATTATAGTTTTGCGGACCTGGGTAGTTCAGCCTCGGTCGATATCACACTCCACGGGTCCACAAAACTATCGACTTCGACATTAGTATTTATTTGTATAATATTCTTTGACAATTTATACCTAATTACAAATTTTATATTTAACAATATTGACCAAATTAGAGAATTTATCATGAACACTATAACAAGGTACAGACATCATCTTCACAATATAACCCACAAATTTCAGCTGTAACATACATAAACCCAGTTACAGATATCATTATTTACTATAAACACTCTATTTCATGTATGTAAGTCTGGTTGATATGATGTTAATTTTAGATTGTCTACAAAATTGCCCATCCTGCAGAAAGATTCGACGCCGAGTTTAAAGTTGTTTGTTTTTTATTACATCGCACCAACACAATTATGGACATAATGGCGACGTCCAGATAATTATTGGAGGAGGAAGACCCCAGATGAAGAGAAACAGTTGCAGCTTCAAGCGCATCATTGACTCACAGACAAATACTATGATTGTTGTTTGATGTATGGCCTTGATTAGTGATGTCAAAGGTGTAGCAGCTTTACATGCTGTATATCATAACTCAGTTGACAAGTAACTACTTAGATATTACTATACATCTTGTCAATCATTGCTGTAATTTTACATAAAAGTCTTCAGATAAGCCAATGTGGAGAAGTATATAGGTTGTCTAATTTTAATTTGCATTTAAAAAGTGCTAATGTCAAATTATATAAACAAAGTTTTACTTCCAGTAATCAAAGTATTCTTGCAGTAATTAAATAATTTAAATAGTCCATGATCATTTTAGCTACCTATCAAAATTTGTATGGATTGTTTTAAATAATACATATACAATAGACAGTTTCAACAAATTTTCAACACATTATATTATATAACATTTAAAAAGCTTCAGGCAATCAGCTTAATAAATGCTCTAAACACTCGCTTAAAATGGCATAAACATAGCTTTATCTTAGTTAAATATACAAGGGTTATAAATGTAGCACCCAACATGGATATGCATGTACAGAACATTGATTTGTCATGGCTAAGTTACAGGACAGGGTCCAAACCATCAATATTTTTTAATTCTCAGCCCCTTAAGTATGAGTTTTATATCCAATTTGGAAAAAAATGTAATGCAGACAAAAATGTAATGCAGACAACAATATTTTGCACCGGAGGTTCTACCAACACATTTCTCATGCATCATTTTCTGCCAATAATAGCCAAAACACCATAATAATAATTAGGATCTATTTGAAAAAATTACTGTATACCAGCTTGTCAACAATGCCGGAAAATTTGAAATGCACACCATTGTTTCTGCTTCGTTTTGTACTAATGACTTTAACTTAAATCTGACAGAAATGTTATATTCACAAGCCATGCTTTAAGTTATAACAAAGCACAATGTCAAACAATTATTGCTTGTCTTTTTTGTGCAGAACATGTATGATAGCATTCTTAATGGTTACTTAAAGACAAATGAAACAAGAAATTTGGCCATGCCACAAAGCCAGGTTTTCAACAATTTAACAAATCCAATCATTAGCTAGGTCTTTATGTAAATTTGCTATATTCAAAGTTTCAGCAAGATTGGTTTATTCGAACTGAAGTTATTGATCGTAAACTATTTTTCTATTTTTTGTAACAGTGACCTTGACATTGATATAACTGGCCCCAAAACCTGGTTAATTAAATGACGGTAAAAACACATGGAAGGACCAGCTAGCTGTAAGAAGTCTTTAAAAAAAATATAAAAAAAATAAACAAAACACACAATTACTTACGTAATCAAATAAAACAAGACAGCAATATAAATGGGCAAGATATACCCCATAAAAAATACTGATGATATTGATACTGATGATATTGATACTGATGATATTGATGATTGATAATTTATATTAATGATGTTGAAACTAATTAAATCAAAACTGATTATGTTCACAAGGATTGAATTAATTGTTGATACAGACATTACTGATGTGACAATGTTAGTGCGGATGATACGAATAGTAATGATATTTGTACTGATGATGTTGATACTGACAAGGTTAAAACTGAAGACGATGTCACCAATTATATTGATGTCTGTGAATATTATATCAATGATGTTAATACCAACAAGATTAAAACTGAAGATAATGACCCCGATTATAGTCATATCTATGAAAATGATATAATGTTAATACCAACACGGTTATAACTGAAAATAATGGCATTGATTATATTGATATCTACCAAAATGTTATCAATGATGTTGATACCAACAAGGTAAAAACTGAAGACAAAGACACCAATTATATTGATATCTATAAAAATGATATCAATGATGTTAATACCAACAAGACTAAAACTGAAGATAATGACATTGATTATATTGATATCTATGAAATTGATATCAATGATGTTGATACTCATGATAATAATATGGTTGATGTTGAAACGGTTGATATCGATACCATGATACTGATGCCAAAGATATTGATATACATGCAGTTAAAATTGACACTAAAAATATTTATACTGATGATGTTTCAAAGGAAGATTATAACAAAGAAAGTGACAATGGTGGAAAATATAGTGACAGTAACAACAAAAATATCAATACCAGCCTGTTTACATGTATTCACTTATTTCAACAATATCAAAAGAAAGTGAAAATCATACAGGAACAATGCAACACATAATGAACACAAATCAAATGCACCGTCTATAGCTTTTATGACTAAAATAAAATTACCCCATAATTATTTTACGGCTACATAGAAAAACAAACAAAACAATTAAACATGTGACAAAAAGTTTCTTTAAACTTGTTTGAAGATTGGCAAGATCAGGTTAGCAAGCAATTAAGTTTACCATACTTTCTACAAGTATGTGTACATTCTGTTACATGTTCTGTTTATTCCCATAGTGCTTACTATTAAAGAAGAGCTGTCTGTATATAGCACGGTTCACTTTTCTTAGTTAAGGATAGTGTAACAAAAAACAAAAAAAAAACAAGATGAAAGGGGGCTTAACTCTGCTAAACCTAATTTGAGGGTTAACTGTCCTTTTAGCATAGATTCAGCTATTAGCAGTGTAATTTGTTTATTGGGTTTATCGTGCCACCAAAAGTAATTAAGTTATCTGGAGACAGTGTCCACTTGAAGCAAATATAGTGCTGCCTTCACTGTGTATGGCAAGCCATGAACACCTGGTATGATACCACACCGAGTCGCATTACCCTGACACTGGGCCAACCTGTCGTGGAACTACCCTTATATTTGCTTAAGTGTTAGCTAGGGAGCTATACCACTATCATTTTTCCATTCTTTTGACAATGAACAAGTATCATAAAACATATATAAATATATTTCATGGCTTTCAAGAAATGGACCATAAAAAAAAAACAATGTTTACCACAAATTAGAATGACAAGTGATCCATTTTTTTCTTCAATAACGGCGCTAAACAGGTTTGTTTGGTTTGGCTTTTGTTTCATTGCAATGACAGAATTATGGTCATATTGGCAATGCCCAGGTAGCTAATTGTGGTGACTTTGTCTGGGGAGAACCACAGGTGATTCACAGGTAAGCTGGTAAAACTCTCCACATGAAAGTTCTTGCCCTGACAAGGACTCAAACCAACGCTGTGAGAGGCTGCGGAGTTACAAGTTGGCAACTCTAACCAGTTGGACACAGGCGCACCCAGACCCCCACCAACCCATCCAAACAAAAAATAGTAAAATGAATACTGAAGATGGAATAAAATAATTGCATCTTCCCATAAAAAGGAACAACCTTGATTTTTTTTTAATTTTAAGTAATTCTTGTTAAGTTACAAGATAGGGTGATTTGAAACTAAGAACAAAGAAAATGAAAAAAAAAAAAGATTTTAATATTATAAAGAATGAAGATCAATTAACTGTTAACTCGCACAGATAACACAGATAAAAATATTTGTTTGACTGTAAAACATATAATACTGATAAATGATATTACCCAAACACAAAAAGTGAAAATATATTGTTAATTTTAATTAACCTCAAATTAGAAGAACTCTGTTTTATGGTACATACACAAACTACAACATTCAAGAAACAAAGGAACATATAAACTATATTCTCTTTTATTTACAAAATATTGTAACTATCTAACTGTAAAATGTTCTAATTAGCGATTTAAGAATAAATATATCTTGACAATTATAACTGTAAGCTGCCAAATTCATTTTTTTAGGTAAGAATACATCAATTGAATGGCTATTACAGTCAAATTCAATTAAAATATAGAAATGTCACTATTTACTCATTTTGGGTTTGAGAATAAAGCAGTAACCAGCATGGCCTTTTTTTCCTGCAGCAAAATGACTAGAGTGAAAAATACAAGCAAGAGAACAAATTCGCTGGCTGATACTGAAAGAAAAGGCTGCTTGCTAGGATGCAGTTGCCACGGTTATTTTGAGGATTTCTATAGGAATGGTGTTGTCATAGTGGAAGAGGTGCAAGGATGGCCCTTCTTCTTGTTGGTACTGCAAACCTTCAGCACCTGTAATCATGTTATAGAACCTTCAATTTTGAATATTTCTAGAAATAGATCAAAGCTTATCAGGAATATATAAGTGCATGTAAAAAATTATTAAGTTAAATGTAAAAATATTGTAACTCAAACTGGACAGGTATCAAATTGAAGTGCACCTAAATCAGGTGTCAAATTGCATTGCATAGAAATCAGGTGTTAAATTACATTGCATAGAAATCAGGTGTTGAATTGAATTGCATATAAATCTGGTGTCAAATTGAATTGCATATGAATTAGGTGTCTGCTTATAAATCAGGTGTCAAATTGAACTGCATATAAATCAGGTGTCAAATTGAATTGCATATAAATCAGGTGTCAAATTGAATTGCATATAAATCAGGTGTTAAATTGAATTGCATATTAACCAGGTGTCAAATTGAATTGCATATAAATCAGGTGTCAAATTTAACTGCTTATAAATCAGGTGTCAAATTGAATTGCATATAAATCAGGTGTCAAATTGAATTGCATATAAATCAGGTGTCAAATTGAATTGCATATAAATCAGGTGTCAAATTGAATTGCATATAAATCAGGTGTCAAATTGAACTGCTTATAAATCAGGTGTCAAATTGAATAGCATATTAACCAGGTGTCAAACTGAATTGCACATAAATCGTATGTCCAATTAAAGTGCACTTTAATCTGCCATAACCCTTACATCATGACATAAACATAACTAGTGATTTTATCCCGATTCATGACCAACTGAGTTTTGAACAACACAAAATGAAAAACAATAAAATAAAGGAAATAATCCCAGAACTCTCAAGCACAAACCATCAACTTGACAAAACAATAAAAACACAAGATTTTCTAACAGTTTATAGATTAACAAAATGTCATAATTAAAAATCATAATATTAGTCTTCAATTTAAAAGAACACACTCAAAATTGCAAAAATAATGAAATTCAAAAAATGTAGGAATAAAATTATAAATTCCAAATGGAGCTCTCCAAAAAAGAATATTACTGAATTGCCTTACTAAGTGCTATGAGGAATTCATCTCGTGTATCCTCATTCCTGATGGTGGAGGCAAGATAGGCACAGGAAGACTCTCCCGGCTGGAGGGTGAGCAGCCGCTTCAGTACTGACACCAGAGCTGGTATAACACGCTTGTCAAACACAACATCTGCAATACAAAAGTACTTAATTAAAACACAAAATGACAACATCTGAAATACAACATCAGAAAAACAAACATCACATCTGAAAAAATCTGGAAAAGATACTAACAGAAATACGGTACAAACTGAAGCACAAGATCTTGTTAAGCACAATGGAATGACGAGCCATCTTGAAAACATAACCTTTCAAATACAACTAAAAAATTCTTTGACAAAGTCTGCTAGTTTATCTTCAAAGAAAAGCTTCAAAGTTTAAGGAATAATATATGTTTTATTAATTATTTATATCAAAAGCAAACAAATATGAACAGTTGTGAATAACAACCTAGCAAGAATTAAGTAAACTACAGCTGTGTCCAGGGACTAAAGACACCTACACAAAATAAAACTACTATTTCAGGTAGCCCAATATCTCACTCATTCACTAATGCCAAAACTACCAATTTAAGTGAACAATGGATACAGTGCTTCCTTAACCAATATCAGGAAGTTTTCCACATTGGTTGCATTAAACACTTCTTCAACAGATTCAAGACACAGGGTTGTCACTACAAATATTTTGAGCAGGCTCAATTAACTTTTGAGGAGGCTAGGCTATGTGAGCGCCAAAGACACGAAGCGCTGCTAGGGGGCTCCGGGGGCATGCTCTTGACTCATTTTCTTTTTTTCCCTTCAAATTTGAGGCGGCCCGATTTTCATTTGAGGCGGTCAAATTGGCAGCCAGCCGCCTCCTAATGACAACCCTGAAGACGGCTAGTGTCATATTATAAGGTATGTTCTGAAAACATCTGTTTACACCAGGTACCTTTCCTGAATGTCTCTAACCTGTTTGGTTATCTTTACTAAATGTCTGTGCAGTTGCATAAATTTCAGTCACGGAAGTGAAATTTAAAGGCAAAGAAATAATGTCTTTAGCCAATGAGGAAAGTAAAGATTTATTCATCTTAGAAAGCTGACTTTTTTCAAGAAAAAGCACTGTACATGCTTTGTTTATAAAATATCAGCAATGAAAGAAATGGTATAAAAAATTATGTAACATGCAGCAGATACACAAACATTGTATGTACAACACTTTACCTGCTGCAAGGACTATATCTACAGACGGTAACTGGTCCAGCAGTGTTGAATCCACATTCTCCCAGTCCAGTCGCGCAACATTGATACCTTCCCTCCCTCGAAACCCTCGCATGTCACAACCTTCCACATTCATCCAAAACCTGGACGACAATCTCATCTCTGAGTCATAGTTCAATTCACTTGACTCATTGACACTATCCGGCGACTCATCCAGTAAACTCTCAGAATCCAGTAACTGAAGGGATTCACTGAGTTCTGAATCCTCAGCACCAGTTCCTTCACTTACATCGACTACTGAGGCACTTGTGTTATCCGCATGTCCACTAGACTGCCTGTTACACAGTCGATTGTTCCCACTGCCACAGAGTCCTGGCACAAACTGGCAGCTCTCACTACAGCTGTCTGTCAACTCCACAGGAGACAGCACAGGGCAGAAGTTGATCTGAATGTTACTGGCCAGAAGGTTAAGCACCTGGGAATGACAGTCTGTGAATGTGTAGGATCCAACACGACACGCCTGACATACTGCGATACCTGTCAGACCGAGGCCACTTCCCAGCTCAACAATGTTGCTGATGGAAAAAGGAAGATCAGTTACCTGTCTATATCAGGACTAAATAACCTGTAGCAGGATATATTTGGTTAATTTTAGCACATACTTGGTCATCTTTTTGTCATCAAGATGCAAATAAGCTCAGTAAATAGTGTGTAACCTGATCAGACACCTCCTAGCGCAGAGCTGGCTGATCTGGGTCTACTTTTGCCTAGTTTGCCCAGTCAAATCAGGTGGACAGTCACATTAATTATAGGCTTGTGTCATAAAACTTTACAAAGACTTTGAGTACCTTATAATAGCATGTAGATGGTTTTTATATGCAAACCTAACAAAACAGTTACATGTACTAATAAAAGTAAACTATTCAATGTTGGTTTATCAAACAAAACAGATAATGCCAATGTAGAGAGCGACACCTACCATCCCTCCAGTTTACTCTTGTTCTGGATGCACCACTCTGCCAAATGTTGAGCAGCCTGAAAGGGATGGGATGGGATTAGCCGGCATTTTTGCCGATACTGCGCAGCAACATTTCTATCATAATAGCACAGGAGCACTTATGAGGTGCCCAGGGACTGAACCCGGCCGGTCCATAATACTGACACCGACGAGTCAGACGTAATGCTGTCCCCTTAGCCCCGAGCGTTAGGAGGGATGCCACTTCTACCAACAAGTCTTTGGTTTGACCTGGCCAAGTTTGAACCCACGACCTCCCAATCCGCAAGCCGACATTCTACCACCTGAGCTATTGCGGCCGGGTTGAAAGATTTACTCTTAAGTAGCTCAGTAGGATATTTATGTTTATTGGGTTTATCGTCCCACTAACAGTATTTCAGTTATCTGTTGACAGTGTCCACTTGAAGCAGATAAAGTGCTGCCTTCACTGTGTATAGCATGCCATGAACATCTGGCATGATACCACACCTGGTCACATTATCCTGACATTGAGCCAACCAGTTGTGGAACTATCCTCATATTTGCTTGAGCATTAGCAAGAGAGATATACCACTTCAATTTTTTACGACTTTGGTAGTCTCGGTCCGGGATCGAACCTGGGGCCTCCCGTATCTGGAGCCAACGCTCTTAAGATTGCGCTACCAGGTCCGGTTCAGCAGGATGGAATCAGGCTTAGGCAAGTAGTGAAGATCCAGAAAATCCAGCACCTGCTGCGAGTTTCTGATCAGGATCTGCATGATTTGCAGCCAAGTTCCTGGTGGTACAATTTGCATGTGGATGTAGTAAGAGAGTAACTAATAAATACTAAGTACCAGTTTAGGGTTAACAATACACAAGTATCTCCGACCGTATGAAAAGGTTAAATTTCTGACTTAATCATCACAAATCATTTAAAAATAAGTAAATTTCTGTGTATCATTCAAGTATGTTTAAATGCTGTTCCAAAGAAATGAATAAACAATAGAGAAAACAATAATGTGACCCAAATTGACAAATGCACCTGAAAATGCAGAGGTTTGCATCTTGATAATGTAACACTAGACCTTCAGGTGTACATCAGCAAGAAGCAGACGTCTGATGTAAGTAGTGTAAATAATAAATAAAGTAATGGTCGAGACAGAGAGATGGGACAGACATACAGGCGTACTTACAGTGGGACTACTTTATGATGCCATTCAAGGCATAAGAATCCTAATTATATGAAATCATTCTTGTTGTGTTTTTTTTTTTCCTTTTATGCATTGGATTAAAAATATTTAATAGGTATAGGTCTAATTATAAAACGTACTCATGCATTAACATTGTACAATTAAGCATCAGATAAGGTTGTGTGTTGTTTTTTTAATAATAACTGATTATTTTAAATAAAAATGTAAGGTTTAAAGTCAGTACCTGCCATGTGTTGAGCCCAGTGGTTCCAAATGAAATCATATTCACAGACTCCTGTAGGGTCACTCGTGTGTCTGGCCCCTACAAAATAAACAAATAATTTCTTGTAACAGAAAGTTTATTTTTAAATACATGTACACCACAATGAAACAACTGTGGTCATTATATTTATGTCCAGCTGTTGGGTGGTGGAAGACCCCCAGATACAAAGTCTGGCTAGAACCACTGGTACACCACAGGTCAGCTGGAAGACTGTCTCACATTATGTCTGGACAGAACCACTGGTACATCAAAGGTGAAGAATGTCTCACAATTAAGTTCCTCGCCCAAACTGGGACTCAAACCCACCCTGTGAAGGGCTGAGCAGTCCATGGAGTTACAAGTCTATGACTCTACCACTCGGCCACAGGCCCCCTCCAGAATAATAATAAGTTCAAACATAGTGTTTGAATTTGTAAATAACCAATGCGAAAGATAAAATTACTTGCTGTCTTTGATAGAAGAACAACATGGAAAAGGTATAAAAGCATTATGCTCT
This sequence comes from Sinonovacula constricta, assembly GCA_007844125.1. NCBI lineage: Eukaryota > Metazoa > Mollusca > Bivalvia > Cardiida > Solecurtidae > Sinonovacula > Sinonovacula constricta. Next base: position 26,911,867 of record CM017564.1, read on the forward strand.
GAGAAGAGATTTTTGACACAGGACTGTAAGCAAGTAAAAAAAAAAACTAAAATATTATTCAACTATTAATGGTCTAATTAAGATCTTGCGTGTTATTACATGTACAAAGTTAAGACTGCTGTAAAATGCACTCCTACTCAGTTCTAGGTATCTATATACCAAGGGTAAAACAAACAATTTTTTGAGGTTGTTTTCTCAGCAAGAAAAATAAGCTAAGAGAGATAACTAAAGAATTAACATAGGTAATTACGGTTCTTTGTGCACTGCAAGTCTACTCATCAAGACCAATTGTACCTCCAAGTTTGAAGTCAATTTTTCAACAATTACGGAAATATGCTCTGGACAAAAACATGACAGACTGCAAGACAAATGGAAAAATGGTTTGACCGACTGACTAACCAATTTCTATATGCTTCCCTCCCTACTTCAACCATACAACTAATAACACTCTCAAAGAGGACAAAGATAATTATGTGATCGGAAGCACAGTTGGATATTGGAATCTGTAATTCAAACCTCAGACAGGTTGCTGCTTATTTCCTTAAGCAAGATTAAATTCAAGTTGTTCCACCTTGGTGTCTCACTGCATAAGTCTGGAATTTACTTCCAAGCACCATGAATAGGGTCTTAATACAAGATTTGATGAATATACCTCATGACTTAGGCACTAGCAGACGTTAGTTTGAAAGTTTAAAATTATAACTAGTTATTAGCTACAAAAATAAAGTACAGTGACCACCAAGTCTGGTGTTTCTGCTCATATCCTATTCAATAAAATTACATGTACACTGAAGTCTGACGTCTTAAAATAGTGTTTCCGCTCATATCCCATTCAATAAAATTACATGTACACTGAGGTCTTAAAATATAACCCAATCTACAATTTGACCACAATCATGCTTCATGTTATTATCCATAGGAAAATACATAATAAACATGACAGTGGCAGCCTGGTGTAAATAGTTAATACCAGATTAAAGAACTGTTCTTAAACATTATTTATCTTTCACCAACTGCTCGCATGATAGAAATAATTGTGCAATGTATGATTTAAAAGAAACATTAAAAATGTTCTGCCAGCATGGGTACCTCAAGATTCATTGAGCAACCTAAAATATTGAAACATGTTCTGCCAGCATGGGTACCTCAAGGTTCATTGAGTGACCTCAAACATTGAAACATGTTCTGCCAGCATGGGTACCTCAAGGTTCATTGAGTGACCTAAAATATTGAAACATGTTCTGCCGGCATGGGTACCTCAAGGTTCATTGAGTGACCTAAAATATTGAAACATGTTCTGCCGGCATGGGTACCTCAAGAATCATTGAGTGACCTAAAACACTGAAACATGTTCTGCCAGCATGGGTACCTCAATAATCATTGAGTGACCTAAAACATTGAAACATGTTCTGCCAGCATGGGAACCTCAAGAATCATTGAGTGACCTAAAACATTGAAACATGTTCTGCCAGCATGGGTACCTCAAGGTTCATTGAGTGACCTAAAACATTGAAACATGTTCTGCCAGCATGGGTACCTCAAGGTTCATTGAGTGACCTAAAACATTGAAACATGTTCTGCCAGCATGGTAACCTCAAGGTTCATTGAGTGACCTAAAACATTGAAACATGTTCTGCCAGCATGGTAACCTCAAGGTTCATTGAGTGACCTAAAACACTGAAACATGTTCTGCCAGCATGGTGACCTCAAGGTTCATTGAGTGACCTAAAACATTGAAACATGTTCTGCCAGCATGGTGACCTCAAGGTTCATTGAGTGACCTTAAACATTGAAACATGTTCTGCCAGCATGGTAACCTCAAGGTTCATTGAGTGACCTAAAACATTGAAACATGTTCTACCAGCATGGTTACCTCAAGGTTCATTGAGTGACCTAAAACATTGAAACATGTTCAGCCAGCATGGGTACCTCAAGGTTCATTGAGTGACCTCAAGCATTGAAACATGTTCTGCAAGCATGGGTACCTCAAGGTTCATTGAGTGACCTAAAACATTGAAACATGTTCTGCCAGCATGGGTACCTCAAGGTTCATTGAGTGACCTCAAGCATTGAAACATGTTCTGCAAGCATGGGTACCTCAAGGTTCATTGAGTGACCTAAAACATTGTAACATGTTTTGCCAGAATGGGTACCTCAAGGTTCATTGGGTGACCTCAAACATTAAAACATGTGTTGCCAGCATGGGTACCTCAAGGTTCATTGAGTGACCTTAAACATTAAAACAAGTGTTGCCAGCATGGGTACCTCAAGGTTCATTGGGTGACCTCAAACATTAATACAAGTGTTGCCAGCATGGGTACCTTAAGGTTCATTGGGTGACCTCAAACATTAAAACAAGTGTTGCCAGCATGGGTACCACAAGGTTCATTGGGTAACCTCAAACATTAATACAAGTGTTGCCAGCATGGGTACCTTAAGGTTCATTGGGTGACCTCAAACATTAAAACAAGTGTTGCCAGCATGGGTACCACAAGGTTCATTGGGTGACCTCAAACATTAATACAAGTGTTGCCAGCATGGGTACCTCAAGGCTCATTGAGTGACCTTAAACATTAAAACAAGTGTTGCCAGCATGGGTACCACAAGGTTCATTGGGTGACCTCAAACATTAATACAAGTGTTGCCAGCATGGGTACCTCAAGGTTCATTGGGTGACCTCAAACATTAAAACAAGTGTTGCCAGCATAGGTACCTCAAGGTTCATTGGGTGACCTAAAACATTGAAACATGTTCTGCCAGCATGGGTATTTCAAGGTTCATTACATGACCTAAAACATTAAAACATATGTTGCCAGCATGGGTACCACAAGGTTCATTAAGTGACCTAAAACATTGAAACATATTCTACCAGCATGGGTACCTCAAGGTTCATTGAGTGACCTAAAACATTGAAACATGTTCTGCCAGCATGGTTACCTCAAGGTTCATTGAGTGACCTAAAACATTGAAACATGTTTTGTCAGCATGGGTACCTCAAGGTACATTGAGTGTCCTAAAACATTGAAACATATTCTGCCAGCATGGGTACCTCAAGGTTCATTGAGTGACCTAAAACATTGAAACATGTTCTGCCAGCATGGGTACCTCAAGGTTCATTAGCACTTACTGTAGTGTATGTTTTGTAGCAGAGAGATTCTTCAGTTTCTTCAGTCTGTACCAGGTCAGTGTAAGCTTCATACATCTCATCACACACCTCTACATCATTGTCCTCCAGCTTAAACATAAACAGTAAGTCAACCCATATCATTCTACACTTGTTAAATCTTAGCCACTTATAACATGCATAATATTGCATAGGTTACATTTCGCATCAAAAGTATAGAAAGCAGCAATAAGTGTTGATTCGAAATAGACAGGACAAAAGCTTACAATTCGAAATAAATAAGATATTATAAACAGAGGTAAGTTTTCAGAACAAATGAACAAAAAAATGTATAAGATGATCAAAGTATGTTTGTTTAGAAGTACATTGAAGGAACATAATTATGGTCATTATAGCTTATATACCCCATTATACTGCAGCTAATAGGTAGGGGATGACACCCGACAAGTGTCTGGGTAGAATCTCTCGCAACCCGCATGTCAGCTGTAATACCTACAGTACTCAATTTAGGTCCTTTGCGCCGACCAGGACAAGAACACATGCTATGAGAAGCAATCAGTCAGAAGAGTTGACCATAATACACGAGCTTACAGTGAAAAAAAATATGGAATATACAAATAAATCTCAATACAAATAGGTTTATAAATAAGGATGTCCTTGTCTCTAGATGGTTTTGCAAGCACAGTATACTGGCTTTATTCAGATAGTTACTTGTTGACAGACCATAATCGATAATGAACTATCAAACTTCATACAATCATGACTAAACGGCAAGTCATTATGAAAAAATAAATGGCAAAGAATAAAAAAAAAACCTAGCAATTTTACTTACCAACTGAGAATGCAATCAAAGTAATATCATGTTATTTTTAATGGATTTGTGCAGTATGAGAATGACATTAATGAGTAGTGTCGACTGAATAATACTTAAATGCAAGTAGGTCCTTTCATTTGTTTTACTCAGTTTTTATGCTTGTGCCCTTTATAGTGCATGTTGACTTTTATGCCTTTCTTGTGATACCCAGGTTACCTATCATTAACAAAACTATGTTTACTTTTTTAAATAACAAATCTCTATAAGTATTTAAATTGATTTTTAGCTTATATTTATGCAGAAGTAAGAAATTTCAATGTTTGTAACTGCAATATCTACAAAATAATAGGCGATAAAGTCCATGAATTCCAACTAAAAGGACCTACCTACTGTTTGGAATACCTCGGATATTAACTAACAAGGGAGACAATTTCCATTTCACCAATGTACCTCAATGTTGCACATTCATCCTTTACTTGCAAGAAATTGCATAAGGGTAGAGCATGTTTATGTGTAGGTGGGGTGAATTCAAGAAAGTAAATAGTTAAAGACAATTGCATAATACAATTTAGATCATTCTTGAAAAACATAAACATCAGTCTGTCAATAAGATCAATATGTACATACCATCTGAAGAAGTTTTTTAACAAAAGCTTTCTGGTACGATATTGCCGGGGGATACTGTCGGCACAAATCACTTTTAACTGTGCTGTTTAACACCCACTTTTGAACTGATTCGTCCAAAATGTCGCTGGAGACACTCTCAACCTGAAACAATAAACATGGTGATACATGTAGTTCAGCAGCCTCACTTTACTTCTGATAACAATTTTAAGAAAGTACAGGCTATTAGGAATAGAAAGGTTGGCCCTGTCATTCTTCCTATATATTCTATTGTAAAAATGTTACAATCATGCAGATCCCAGAGATCTGCCAAGATTTTTGAAATGCTGCCCACTCCCTAAGAAAATGTGGGGGCCATTTTGAAATTGTGTTGAAGTTTGTAAAACTGGTTACTTCTGTATGTTAGATAAACAAATACACCACACTGCATTCTATTTCTAAGTATATTTCAGCCATTTATAATCAATAAACAGAAAAAAAATTATGTCTGGTTTCTTGTTACTGTTAAGCTTATTAATCAATATTTTTGGACTGGGCAATTTTATTTTCACACTTTTATCTGACCTGCAGATATACGACATAAAAAATGTGATAATGAAAACAAATGGGTGCCAATGTCAACATCAATCTGTTTATCTGTTAATAAGCTTAATGATAAGTGCATTTTTTATGCAATTTCCTGAAAGAATAAGCTGAGGCATGTGAGCCTTTAGTGATGCCCTGCATAATTTATAACAGCACATGAGACCTGCAAATTGTATTAATTATCCATAAAATCTTTACACAAAATTTGCATAGAATCAATCAGACTGAATCATTGTCCCAGGGAGCAATTATGTATACATGTACTGTAAGAGGTTGCAGTTTAACAAATGTGGATGTATGTTAAGGTGATTTCACACCTCTCCCACGGACAACAGCTACCCTCATCCCACTTTTATGTTGATTTGCAACAAACATTGGACAGATTTGCAACACATAATGATATGGTCAAAGCTGGGAATTGTCTTGCTGTTCAGTAAATTTGGCAGACAAGTCTTGTAGATTCCGTATTCAAGCTTTAACATAATACAAAAGCATTTAAAAATACATATTTAATATTTATACATCTGTTTTGTATTTAGAATAATTCTAACTGAAAAATAATGCATGAAGAATCACTGAATGACAATGAAGAATCATTTACAACATAACAATGGCTGACACATGTACAACTCAGTCTGGTTGGGAGGAGCGAAACGCTCTTGTAATGCCGTACTGAGTGCGATGAAGTCATTGGACTGATGTAAAAGGTTCCCGAGAACACCCTGTGCTTGGCCTCTGAGTGACACGGCAAGGTACAATCCCTTGTCTGTAACTGACCAGTGGTTAATTTTGGCGCACGCATTAAAGTGGGCTATGTAGTCGTTCCAAGATCTAGTCCCATCAAACGTGGGTAATGCCTGCCAGTAGTGAAGATTTTACTAATTCTACGATTTTGGTAGACTGAACTTCAAGGGTCATTGACTCAGTCAAAATTTTCAGGGGTCAAATTCAAATTTATGAGGGTCAAATCTGTACGTCTTGTATCACATCATAAAGTGCTAATATGCTGTTAAAGCAATGTTGATTGCGTTTTACTATTTACAGTTTATCATTCTTCTGTTTATTTAGTGTTCAGAATAAAGGTTTTTCTTCAGATCTTTCTCTTTTTCTCTTTAAAAAATTAAATTCATCTTTTTTATTGTATATAATAATGTCATTGATGATCTTGATGGGAATTATTGATACTTCTGAGGGTTTACTAAACAGAATATTGCTTAACAGTTTTTGTGTGTGTGTTTTTCTGCATCACAATTATGACAATCAAATGAAAAAAATACAACATAACAATTAACATTGTTACATATTTCCCCAGACATCTGTTCTTTTGAATTTGAAGACAATCCAAACTACTTAAAAATGCTAAGCTACAATGAATTGCTTTCATCTGCAAACCTATTTTCTTGTTTTAAATAAGCATACCTGCTTAAGACAAGAAATATTGAAATAAATAGAAAGCAAATTAGAACCTGAAAACATTTGAAAGCACATGCAACAATAATAATACATAATAATAAATATAATATATGGAAGATAGCTTTTTTTAATACTCATGCAGAATCTTGTTTTAGAAAAAAAAAAAACAGGCATTAATAGAAATATAACAATATGGTCATTTTCATGCTGAAATTAACATAATCGTTAAAAAAAATGTCACTTCTCAAAACTGACGTCACCCCAAAACCAATTATAAATATAAGGGTCGCTGTTCTCGGCTCTCGGCGACCCAAAAACGCATATACAAGGCATAATTTCTAACTAAAGGCACTATCAGGCAAGACAACAAGAATCTGGTTTTCATTATAAAATGTACTGAGTCAAACTGTAGTATATGCCCAAAACTTCTTATGAAATTACAAAACATCAAACAAGCTTTTTTTAGCCATAATTTTAACTATTCAAGTTATTAGTCAATCTGTATTTATCTTTTGTAGATACAAAAGATTAATCTGCGTTCAGAAATGTGATTTGGATTTGCTGTATTAGTGTGCATAGTTCTAAATCACTGTCAAATTTACATTATACTCGGATGTACCGCTTTCGCTCCTTTTCAGTAATAACACATTTAGGTGGCCCAATCAAGTAATTATACAATGCCTACAGTGGTCCTTAATTGCTTCCGATGCATCGGGATGCTACAGACATGCTTTACGAGTAACCAGATGCTGATCAATTAAGATTTACTATCTTTCTACACCTCTGTCAAAACGCCATATTGAAATTAGCCGCGCACACGAGCGAACATGTCGATTGGCAGAACAAGACCACCTGTTTCTTATTAATATGCAGGCCCCGCCTACTGTATTTTTTATCTCCTAGCAGAATGTAATCGATGCATGTGGGAGTAATCTGTTCTCATTAATATGCAGACTCGGTCCACTTTCATCTATTCTCACTTCTAATGAAATCAAAAGGTGATTTTGACTGACGCAGGGGCAAAAATTGTCACGGGTCAATATATCAAATCTCTATATCAAATACGATTCATTAAAATCAGGATTGGCCAAACATATATATTTTTCAAACATGTAATTCTGAAACTTGGGCAATGCAATAAGCTTTTCTCAGTGTTGGATGGTAAAATTTTTTTTTTTTAAATGTGAGATCTCAACTAAAAATTTGAGCAAAATCCCTCCAGCAATATTTCAGAAATAGATAAAATCCCCCTGTTAAATGCCTACAAATTATTTTATTTTTTTTATTTGATTTGTACAGTTAATTCTTTTAAATATTTTCATAACACCAAATTCTTTCAAATGAAAATCCAACAGCAAGAATTATATTAGGTTTCGTAAATTTACATGATGGATTTTGTCTGCTTTGAAAAATTTACTGGAGGGATTTTGTATGCCATGTGACAGTGAAGCATGGTAAGCTTCCAAAGTAAATGAACCAACCCCAGTCAATATGAGTTTCTACGCTCCTGCTAGTCCTAATGCTCATAACGTACATAGATTATTATAAGTTATTCTTAAGCGCATAGGTGTCCACTAACTTGAACATTTATGTTGTTTGATAATGCTCGACAGTGAGCCAGGGGTGGCGAAATCTCAGAAATGTTTACTTGTCCACGGACAAGTGGTTATAACAATGTTCTTGTCCGTAACAATGCGCTACTTGTCCGTACATTCATTAATAAAAACACAAGTATTTTAACAACAATGTCTATGGTTTTCAGTCCATGTGAAATTGTTTCAAAGACACCATTGGCATCGGGAGTGTCAAGAGGTTCAATACTCGAAACAAAGTCTACGCATGCCTTACAATTTAGATGATCATTGCCAAGCTCTAAGCCATTCTTTTTTTTATGTCACAAACCATTTCGTAGTCTGTGTATGGTTTACATTTTTTGCCACACCATAATTATGCAGTATTAAACAACATTTTAAACCGGTCAATTTAGCCCTGATTGTAACGGTTTACTGTTTTTTCCATGTCACCCTTGAACGGTTTGTTTGTATGTTTGAGTTGTTCGCGTTCATGCTTAAAGACACAGGTGATATGTTTGGCACTTTTGTCATGGGCAATCAATGTATCCTTTCTAGTTATGACAGTACCAGTGAATAGAGGACTTTTTTGATCTGCCAAAGAAGGGAATTTGCGACACGTTTTGCACATTGCGGTTCCATCATCGTTAAATCGCAACCACGAAAACTCATTGAGCCAACTTGTTTGAAAGACTCTTTGCCGTTAAGCCTTATCATATTTCCGATCATAATCAATTTAAGATTTCTAAGGGGGGACAGGATTGTTCTGATTTTCGTCAGTTTTTCTAGTAGTCGACGATGATTTGATGAGAAAGCAATCAATCGTCTCAGTTCGTCTGCAATTTTCACTCGCGAAAACGCATGACAAAATTCAGGCAGACAACTCAAAAACGCAACGTGAAAGTCGCATTAGAGTAGCGCCCCTTTGTAATTTTCCGAAAAAGAATAAGTGTGATATTAAGACGCTATCTTTTTATGACAGCTTACCTGTTTACGTTTTCGGCTGCGACTTTTTGGGAAATAAAAGTTATTTTTGGGAATTTCAACACTTACAAATTGGACTTTTTCACTTGTCCACGGACAAGCCAATTGAAAAAAGTAACTTGTCCGGGACAAGAAATGTACGACTCGGACAATTGATTTCGCCACCCCTGCAGTGAGCCATGTACAATTACCTGGAAATAGAAACCGGATCTCTAGTACGAAAACGACCAGGACGAAACAGAATAAAAACACTAGAATTATAGATGAATTACTGATTTCTGCGATAAAATTCATCCATGTATTTACTATAACAATGTATTTACCTGCCACTTCATCCGTCTAAGGGGTACCATTTCGAAAAATTGAACAGAAATCGACGAAATAACATTTTCATACGACATAGCCTCATCATCTCTGGACGTCGCCATTTTCAAACATAGTTGTAACCACTGATTCGATTGGTTGTTTGATAGTTTATGCGAGGTAATTAACCAATGAAATCACTGGTCTTATTTGATATAGATTAGCCGGTGACGCTTATTGAAGGTAAAATAAATGTTTTATATCGACTGTAATCGGTTTAATCTGAAAGTATTTGTATTGTTGCAGAACATATTTGTGTAGACCAATATTTCTTCTTTACTCTGCACTGTCAATTTCAAACACTTTCTCCATAACTAAGCGGTGTTTTTTGAGACAAACGCTTCCCCCTTTGACTTCCGGTGTAAATGTAAACAAATCGTAGCTCATTCGTTTCAGTCTAATTTAACATTAGTACAGCTGTATAGGCAATTTTATCAGTTGTATTTTCTTTAAGCCTAGAAGTTCGACTGTTCGTATTAATAATTAGGGTTTATTTCATTTGCTACTTTGGGTTTTACCGTTTATATTTTTGTTTATTAGACAATGGTCAACTTTGTTCATTAAAAAAAAACCACTAAAAGTATGACAAAAGGACTCTGAAGCATTACTAAAGCTGTTATCTGTTTAAACTGGAAGTTCATATATACATAAAAAGCAGAATTGTGAATGAACAATTCCACATAGGAATATCACTGAATGACAAGGGGATAGTTTTGAAATGGGGAGCATACTGCTATTTAGAATGAGTGTCCCACTGACCAAGTGCATTATCAACTTGCTATTTTGTTATGTTCTCACTGCATTCTGCAGGTTACGGAATGACCTAGGTCATTCAGATCAACTCAGGGGCACAATCTACAGCTACCACCTGCATTCAAAGAGATTTGGCGCCCTCAGGATTTTGAGATTATATTTCGGATTATAGGTGTGCAATACGTTGTAGTTAATTTCTAGCGCAGTTTATTTTGGTCAAAGCCAATGTCATATATGAGCATTTATTTTATGTTAAACTGCAAAATATAAAGTAAATCAAGGAAAAAGTGAGCCCCCGATGTGGGGATCGAACCGTTCCGGAGGTTTATCTACTGAGCTAACCGGGCAACTGTGGGCCTCTCCACCATCCCGGCACTACACTCCTCCCCCTCTTATCTCTCTGGGCCCAAGCCCAACTCAGGACAGCCACGCCAGGCTTCCAATTTACTTCTGACACCGGTAAAGTAAATCGAGGGAAAAGTGAGTGCACGATGTGGAAATCGAACCCAATACAGCAGGATCACCGTTAAGAAGCTCTACCTACTGAGCTAACCGGGCCATCTGTGGGCTTCTCCACCATCTCGGCACTACACTCCCCCACTCTTATCTTTCTGGGCCCAAGCCCAACTCAGGACAGTCTTACCAGGCTTCCATTTACTTCTGACACCAGTAAAGTAAATCAAGGGAAAAGTGAGCCCCAGATGTGGGGATCAAACCCACGACCTCCGGATCATCGTTCTGGAGCTCTATCTACTGAGCTAACCGGGCCACCTGTGTGCCTCTCCACCATCCTGGCACTACAATTATATAAAAAGTATTAAATTTGTCCCAATATATAATCAGTATTTTAGAAGGTGTTTTATTTGCAGATAAAGACTTGCATGCTTTCCACCATGCATTGTACATTTAATTTTAAATTTATTTCTCGACAAAGGCTTACTGGATTTCAATGAAACTTTATGGGAGCCATCAGTACCAAAAGAAGACACGTCTATCATTAGCATGTTACGGTCTGATTCTTTAGCAGACAGTTATGGCCCCAGATTAGTATTTTGTTTTCGCGCGGTTTCTTGGCAACTACTGTCTGGATTTCTCTGAAACTTCAATTCCAAAAGGAATGCTGCGTTTTCTGTTGGACCCTTCAATGCAGAGTTATGACCCTTCATTAGTTATGCAGTATGTTTTCAGAGTAACATTTGTTTCTGGACTGTTTCTCAGCAATGGCTTACTGGATTCGTCTAAACTTTTTATGGAAACCATCAATAACAAAGGAGACATGAATGCTCCGGTCTGACCATTTAATACTGCGTTAAGACCCCTGACCATTATTTTGTTAGCACACTATTTCTTGGCAACTACTGAAGAATTCATATAACTGTAATTCATACAACATTGAAACGCAATAGCCTGCAATTTATTCCTTAGATTATTTCCACTGAACTGACCAACCCGTATGTACTACAGCTTGAAAATCGGCACACACAAAAGAAAGAACAAAAGATAGCCCCCAACGTATTTGCAAAGTCTATCATAACAATTACAATACATTGATGATGCAAGCTTAAACTAAACATAATATTTTAAAAGTACTTCATTGTCATTTTTAGGTGACTGCTGCAGACAACGGCAAATATGCCAGATCGTGGCAGAGAAGTTGAGAAGGAGAAAAAGAAGAGAGCTGCATCATCAAGTACAGACAGCAGTAGGTAAGTAATTAATTGTACAAAAGTTAGTTATTTTAATGGTGCAGAATCTTATTAATTAACACATTGTTCTTCTGTTACATATGCAATTAATGTATTGTTTATCATGTTGGAAAATGACATTCTTCTTTCTTTTTACCATATCATAGTATATGGACAGATCAAATTTATACTAACTTGTTTAAAAAACTTCATGTTTAAATTATTGAAACCGAGTGCCACATATATCCATTAATATATGTGGAAGCATGATGTATTATTTGTAATCTTGTTCCTGTCTCCAGCATGGCTACACATATATTGGACAGTAATAGCTAACTTCACCTCCAAAATGGCACACAGGGCCTTCCACAGGCTTTTGTTAGGTGCTTTAGCTTCCATCACTCAGTCAAAGTTTTCAGATATATATACTTACATTATTCCTCGCATCTCATATTCATGCACAAAATCGGCCTCAATACGCCAACATAAGTCTTGCAATTTGTTTGGAAATGGGGTTGCGTGCAATGTGTGTTAATACTATCAGAAACACATTAAACAAACTTGAAAGTCCAAAGTCAAAACAATCACAAGTAGGTAAACAACTAATTTATCAAACTATTGCTAATGAATACAAGAAAAGACCCATCCAATTGCTAAATGTCTTAACATAAACCAACGTTCTCTTTTGATTCAACTTATTTTTCATTGTATTGCAATAATGACAGTTATTTCATCATTTACTTCGAACGGTGAGTACAACATGTTTTGATCCAACTTATTTTTCATTGTGTTGCATAAGTGACAGTTATTTCATCATATAAACAGTGAGTACAGCATGTTTTTTGTGACTAAAAGAACCTTTAAGCCATCTTCACGAAAAAAAATAAAAACAATGGACCTTGAGTGCAGATAATTGCTATTCCAAACAGCGGACATCAGTTTCTGTTTGCAAAATCATCGACTAATGGCTTCTATCTATTTTGAGTACTTTCACATGGGGAGGTTTTCCAGTTAACCTGCTGTATGCTGGTGATTCTACCTAGGCATAAGTCTGGGGTCATCCTCCACCAATAATTAGCTGGACATTGCTATCACACAGTCAAATTTTATGATGGAAGACTCTTATGTAATACAAAATACATCCTTTGTATATTTCATCGGAAACACACAATATCAAATAGATCTAGGCCATTAGTCTATGATTTTCCAAGTAGATACAAACTGATGTCCCCCATTTTGAATACAATTTGTCTGCACTCTGAGTGCTTCATGGTACTGAAACTAAAATAAATGTTCACAACTTTCCCTATTATGTTTTGATGTTTAACAGTGTGTTGGATGCCAAGCAATTTTTATAGAGAGGCCCCATCACCACCTAACCTTTTGTCATTAGTGGATCGTCCCCTATATTTGTCTGGTATCTCAACCTACAGTTGAGAGCTAAGAGTTGCTGTAATGTAAACAGTAGAACAATCCTTAAAACACATGTTGTCGAACTATCATAGCATTAAGCAATTGCAAGAACATTCTAAGGGAGCCTGTGCCCGAAACATGTAACTCCTCAGCCCCTCATTGCATGGGTTCCAGTCCTGGTTGGGTAGTTCTCCCCAGACAGTCTGGGGTCTACTCCACCAATAATTAGCTGGACATCGCCATTGTGACCATAATTGTGTCAGTGCAATGAAACAAAAAACAAACAAAGAAGAACGTTCACTTATGTCAATATCTTATTTTTCAGCTCGTCGTCACGCAGTCGGTCCCGCTCCTCCTCCTCAGACAGCAGTTCCTCTGGGAGCTCTAGCTCATCTCGTTCCTCCAGCTCTAGTTCCAGTGGATCCTCCAGCAGTGATGGGAGCCGTGGACGCAGCAAAGACAGAAACAGGGACAGGAAAAAGTCTGGAGAGTAAGTGAGCCTTCATTGTCTTTTCACCAGCCATTGTAGTACATTATGTAGAGCTCTAGCTGCTAAAGACACCAGATATACTGAGACAGGGACATACCAAAGCTTTATTGTTGTGGTTAAGCTTTTGCTTGTGCTCGTCTTCTTGAGGTAGATTAACATCAATTTGGCCTGGTGTCACAATTTGTGACTAGATGTGTCAGGTAATCAAGGCATGCTCACATTTTGAAGGCAGAATTAAAATCTACCTACCTGATTCAGATGACTGAAAGATTAACTGTCGAAAGAGGTAATTTTACAACAAATGACAGAAGATGGTTCTTTTGACATGCTTTTTTTAGTGTATAATAGTGATTGTAGTAATTTTTTTAGGGGTACCGCGATACACACTGACCATACAGAATTTTGACAATATTTTGTAAACTTAAGTTGCTGCCAGCATTTTGTCCATACAGTTAAAGGATGCTTATACTGATGAAGAGCAGTTAACTTCAAAATGTAGTCTGAAGTTGAATCCGTCTGAGTTCCAAACAGCCAGGGAAATGCAGCATACTCGATTTGCTTATGTAGTATTACTTCAGTCCCTGGGCATTTCATAAGTGTGCTATAATGGTAGAAATGTTGCTGCACAATATCGACAAAAATGTCGGCTAATCCCATCCCATCCCTTTTTAGAAGTAGAATGCTTATTGAAGTGGTCACATGTTTTCACAGGTACACATGTTTTAATATCACTTCCCACAGTTCCCCAAAGAGAAAGAAGAGGAGTCCAACCCCCAAACCCACGAAGGTCCACATCGGTCGCCTGACTAGGAATGTGACCAAGGAGCACATTCAGGAGATATTCTCTGTGTATGGAACTATAAAACACTTAGAGATGCCCCCTGACAGGGCTCATCCTAACTTCTCGAAAGGATTTGCGTATGTGGATTTCTTAAAACCAGAAGAAGCAGACAATGCAGTTAAACACATGGATGGAGGTAAAGTGTTTTCTATTGATATGCTTAAGTTCATGATTAAAATTGGTTAGTACTGACAGATTGTTTGGGCAGTTTATGATTTAATTGTACTCATTTTATAAACTTTTTCCAAATAGATAGAATAAGTTGAAAGATAGCAAATGAGAATGCTTAGTTTCCCTAAAAATGCTTGTACTGAAATTACACTTATTCATGTAGAATTTTTTTTTTTAAGTATTTGCAAGTGGGGAGTTGCAAGGAGTAGCAACTTGTAACTCCGTAACCTGTTAATGCATGGGTTCTAGTCTCAGTCAGGATCAAAAACTGACGCTGGGAGTTTCTCTAAGGCCCTTGTGGTTTGTGAGGTCCTTACTCAGAACACTTTCTACCTGACTTACATGTGGTTACTCTTGACATTTTCCTTTATAAGGTTTTTTTGCAGACTGTTTTACCAATCTCCACCTATAAAAGGTGGAAATATGTTAATTTGAAAAATATCCATATTGATTGTTTCGTGTTCCTTCCAGAGCTTTTTTAATTTGGAAAGTGTTTTAAATTAGAATCCAACTTTGTTTTCATTTTACACAATCAATGTCTCAGACCACTAGCACATGTAATATTTTGGACCATTCCGTGACGTTTGAATAACTAGCTTGGAGAAATCCTAGAACTTTTATTACATAGTCAAAAGCAATCATATTGACACCAATTCTTTGTCCATTTTTAATCAAGTATGGCTGAACAAAATAGTTAACACAGTAGTGACGTCAAAGAAGCCATTTGATCTTCTGTTACAACCATAAATAGAATGCTGTGTTGGTTTTTGGTATTTAGATATCCATAGCTTTGTTTAGATAATACAAAAACGAGGATGTTCTTTATCACAGTATTAATAAATATGGGTTGCTGTCCTTTGAATTAAAGATCACTGGTGAGAAAATAGCAACAGTAGCTGATGATGTGGAACAGTACATGGTGGTTTAGATAAATTTTGCTGCTTTTTTTTTAAATTTTCTTAAGCTCTGCCACTGTACTTGTTATACAGGTCAGATAGATGGTCAGGAAGTAACAGCCCAAACAGTTTTACCCCCACGTCCCGTGGCTAGACCTCCACGACGTACACCCCCTCCTCGTAACCGTGGCGGTCCCCCTGGCAGGTGGGCTGGAGGAGGGAGGGGACCCTCACCCCCTAGATATGGCAGGGATGCTGGCGGCAGAAGGTAATGATTTACTTTGATTCATGTTATTGAGTGGAACTTAAGTTTGGTTTTGATTCAACACTTTATGCTTAGTCGTACAGAATGTATTCTGGTAGTTTTTCATTCGTTTTTCTTGTTTGATGTTAGTTCATCTTTATATCAGAAGTCAAATGTAAATTAAAGACTTCTCTTGAAGATGTTTTTAATATCATAGTTTATCAATAAAAAGTATATATGTGTGTGTGGGGAGGGGCAGTAATTATTTTTTAATACTTGCCATAAAATGATAGTTAAGTTCTTGTAGTGTTTTGTTGTCGATTTCTCTTGAAAATGATATTTGAAACCTTCTTGCGACTGTTCTATATACATGTTATACCCTATAATTACTGTCTAACGCTTTCTGCATGGAAATTTTGAATATTTAAATTTTGAGATTTGATTATTTGTTGTTCAGATCTCCACCCAGACGCCGCAGTCCACCCAGACGCCGGTCACGTAGTCGGTCACCCGTTAGGAGACGAAGATACAGTCGATCTAGCTCAAGTTCATCACGATAGCTCATTTCTCTTGTCACCATCACAGTCATGCATACATGCATTAACAATATTATTTGTGGTAGTAAGCTATAAGCTCTTTAACCCTGATGTAAAATACATCTGGCTTGGGTTGTTGAAAAATGATGGCATTTTGAATAGAATATGGAATGGGGTTATCTTTCCTTTATTTTCCAGATGAGGGAATTTTCTAGATGACAAGGATTTTTAAGCATCTTAGAATTTCAGCATCAGAAGTTTATGTAACTTTTTTTTTTTCTAAAGTTTCTAGGATCAGGACATTAACATGAAAGGATTGAAATTATAATTTACAATGACAACATATAAATGTGACTATTTGAAAGTAAAGTCTCCTTTTATAAAGCAAAAAAAAAAACAACACAAAAAAACGCATTGTTTATCAATACAAAGTTGCATTGTAATATATAATAGAATTAATATCAATAATAATATATGTTATCAATAATACTAAGAATGAGTATAAATAAAAATTATCAGTTTTTCTTGCCATAGATCTCTCAACAGTTGTATTTATAAATTGCCAGACAAAAGTACAAAGGCAAAACCATGAAGTACTTCTAAAATAATTGACTAATAATAAAACATTGTTGATCTCTTTTTAAGCGAACTCATAATCATTATCAGATAGGGGCCGCCCGTTGTATAGTGGTAGTCACTTATTTGTAACGCCTCTGACTGCTTAACCTCCCACCACGTGGGTTCGAGTACCTTTAGGGGACCTCATTTGAGAAGGTCTTCCAACTGACCGCCGGTGGTTCTACCCAGACATTTGTCTGGGGTCTTTTTACATCAAAACAGCTCGACATCACAATAATGATCATAATTTGTCGCTGCAATGTATCTCAAAACTAAAAATTATCATTTTGTGATGGCAAGTTTGTTGTCAGTCTGGTTCACAGTACTTGAGAAAGTATGGAGATGTTTCATTGTATATTTTATTGTGGACCCAAAGGATCTATCCATAAGGTATTTTATTACATTATTATTATTGAAGGAAACAACTTCTTTAGCTACCGTACAGTGGATTGGATGGTATGCACATGGGCTTAGGGGCCTACACTGTCCATGTCCTAAGTTGCTATCTGCGCCTGTCAGAAGTAGCTACGTGAGAACACAAATTCTCACACGCAAAAACAATTCAAATGTGGCCCACCACAAAGAGGGACTTGGCTGCCTGTAATAGCGGAGGGATTTGTTATTTACTTTATGGGTGTATGTTGTAGAACTGAAATTGTGTTAATTTAAAGATGTACATTGATGCTGTCTTATCACATATACAGGAAGGTCATTCAATGCGGTCTCATTAGAATATGTTTATTGCAGCATTCCCCATAAGGTTGTTGCAACAATGTATCGACTACTTGCATTTGTCAGTAATTTATTCCCAGAGGCAAATTTCATAATATTTTGTTTAATAAAAAAAATCACTTGGAACAGCTAGCTTTTCACATTAACAGTGCACTGTATTTGCCAAAGTTTCATTTAAAATTGATGAGATTGGACATAAATACATGTATCTGTACTAATGTTCAGCCACATTAATGGATTATTATAAGTTAAAAGATTTTGTCCAATCATCAGACGCATGAAATCATACATTTAATTAGCTTTCCTGGGTTTTTTTAAATTAAAACTTGAAATTAATTTTAGCATCTTACATTTGACCAATTTTATTAACTAACTTTACCATTTTATGTAAAACAAGTTGGTCTCAGTTTTGTTAGGTATACGACACATACAGATTTAAATTGCTGCATCATTTTCAAGCCAATCGACTTACTCTTTATAACTATACACAACGCATAAATTAATTCTTCCAACCATTGAACAACTGGATTTTTTAAAGGATGGTATATTCACATATAATTCAGTGAACTGATGCAGTTTATTATTTTATAATTCATTTGGTTTAATAAAGCTTTTCCATTTTAACAAAACTTGAAAAAATGAAAAATCAACACTGATTAAGTCGATTTAACACCTGTGATTTTAATTATATAGTTAGTGGTTGCAGGAATGAGGTATGCACTTTGAGTGAACAAGTAGCCGCCATGCTTGATTGTTAGAAAAGTATATGTGTGAGGAGGCATTGATTGGTATACTGTATTTTTAATTGTGATTGCATTCTTCTTTTTTATCTTCATTGTACAAATTGTGAATAAAATTATTGTAAAGATTCAAATAGACTGTTATTATGTTTTTTAACTCCAGTTAACACTTATAATATGAGTTTCATATTATTTGTTGTTTTGTTTTGTTTAGGTACAGCACAACGACATAATTATGGCCGTCACCATCATAGCAACGTCCATTGGCACAGGGTTCGACACTAACGCTGGTCCGGCGGTCCGAGCTCAGTTGATTTTAAGACGGACCAATAAAACACGGTAGCTTGCTGGTTCGTTGGACTAGTAAAATCTAAGAGTCCACATGAAATTTTCAAAAGATTAAATAAAATAATGATTTATACATTATCTTAAACGTTTGTTACATTTTTAAGTAAATTACATACATAAGCAGGAGGACACATTTTCCGAAAAGCGCTGAGGCCGGATTCCGCATTTTAAACGCGCGGGAAATCAAGCGTCTATGTTAAAAATAGAATTACCCAACTAGCCTCCTTATTCTTGTATTTTGATGAAAACTGGATTCAGGATTGGAATAACTTACTTTTTACAGCCACCAGGTCCTGTGGACCACCTGCAAAAATAAGTAGTACCACTGCAGATCAGCAGGACCATCTCCCGACAGTAAAAGTTCCACCATGACCGTGACTTATTATTTCAAACAGCTAGCCAGAAAATCTATCGTTTGTTTCAGGTGTTTGGCGATTAAGCCCGACAACTACCCCATCAATGTTATTAGAATATTAAATAAGGGTAGAAATAAAAGTTTTATCGATGCGGGAGGTTCCGGGTTCGATCCTGTGACACAACAGAGTCGTTAAAAATGGTAGTGACATAGCTCCCTTGCTAATGTTCAAGCAAATATAGGGGTAGTTCCACGACAGGTTGGCCTGGTGTCAGGATAATGTGACTGAATGTGGTATCATGCCAGGTGTTCACGGCATGTTATACACAGTGAAGGCAGCACTATATCTTCCTCAAGTGGACACCGTCTTTAGATAATTGAAATACACTTGGTGGGAGATAAACCCAACAAACAACACAATAGTATTTCATGTAGTGGCTATAATACGTTCTTCATCTAAAATATGTACCGTCAATATTCTGGACATCCTGTTCAACTAAACAGTGAACTACCACCTTAATAAGTAAATATCTGACATTCAATTGAGAACTTTTTTAAGTAAGACTCTGATGTTTTACGAAATTGGTTGAATCATTGCTGTATATATGTAGTCCAATCGAATTTACTAACATACAGGCTAGTATAACAGCCGTTGTTTCCGCAGTAACTCAACTGGTAGAACGTCGGCTTGCGGATCGGGAGGTCGTGGGTTCGAACCCCGGCCGGGTTAAACGAAAGATTTTAAAGTTGGTAGTAGTGGCTTCCCTGCTAATGCTTTGGACTAAGGGGACAGCATTACGCCTGACTCGCCGGTGTCAGTATAATGGACCGGCCGGGTTCAGTCCCTGGGCACCTTATAAATGCCCCTGTACTATACTGATAGAAATGTCGCTGCCCAGTATCGGCAAAAATGCCGGCAAATCTCATCCCGATCTCACAGCCGTTGTTTGATCAACAATAATCTAAACAGTAAATTATATCTAGCTTGTCCTTTGGTATTTGCAGATACTACTAACAATCAATATTAAAGGCTGTTAAATGTTAAATTAAACCAGGCAGCTGCAGCTATAGCTCTCACATAGTAACAGAGACTACGTGACACCAGATAAAATCACCTGTTTATCAGAAACTGTTTCACAACTATGTCAACAGAGATGTACAGAACATGTAGTGTTTCTGTGATTGTGGATTCAGTAGTACAGTAACATTCCAACGTTGCTCGCATTTTACAATACATACGAAGCATTATTCATTTGACTTTATGCAGTGTTAACTGATGTCTATAAATGATTTTGTTTTGTTTTGCATCATTTGATTGCCATTAAAGACTCGAAACGTTCTAAACTCAGCATTTTGCATGGAGTATTATTAAATGGGAAGTAAAAGTGTAACTATATGCAAATGAACCTAAAATGTTTTAAAATTCACAATTTTCCTGGAGTGTCGATATTTGCTGGATATAGGCCTACTAGTAACTACTGGCGAAGAGTATTTGGGACATTTGACATTTGCCCTTTTTCGCGTTAAAACTAACAAAATAGTCTGTTAATTTGTCAACAGAGAAGAAAATGTGTGACTCTAACATTGGCGCAGTCCTCTATGGACCGTACGATGTGAGGTTCGACCAACTGCCCACACCGGAACCCGGCAATAATGGTAAGTTGGAGTTTTGATGTTGCACTAGGAAAGTGCCATTCTAACCAGACAGAGGAGGGTACTTCTTTATATACTTCACGTATATGCGTTAATAATCCTTTTCATTGTGTTGTCTTCATAGCCGATGGTGTTTCTTACATCAGTGATGGGACCTGAATGTGTTTTTAAAAAGTAGCATCATGCTATTTGGACACGGTCCTATTTACGATATTTTAATGCTACGCTATCATGTTTCACATTTATTTTCCCGTTATAGGTTTGTGGTCAAATAACCAGATAAGTCACTGTTACATGACAAGATCCCCCGAAATGCTGTTTATTGGTGATCTACACCCCCACCCCTACCCCCTTGTCATGACAAAAACGTATTTCCTATCCGAGCCCCGCTACATGTTAGCTATTTTTTAAACTAAGAAAACCACGTGATCACTTACCTTTGAGATCAAGTTATACGATCATACTTATTTATAGATTTGGACATGACAGGCAATTACATGACAAGCGACATATTTCACGAATTGTACTGTCTAACAATTAAGGTAATGTTCTGAACACCGATGTCTTAAATTAAAGTACAAGTTAATGCAGCAGTTATGCACACATTTCCCAGCAGAAAGGAGTTAGATGATATTGCATGTAGTAGATAAAAGTAAAATGTCGGACCCCACCAATAAAAGAACTGACTAACTCGCCGTTGTGAGTTTGCGTTTTAAACCCCATAAAGCGCATAAATTCAAATTCCTGCAAGTGGGTCTTCGATCGACGGACCTGAAACCCATGCACATGTAATATTAACAACATTCGTCTGTTGCCAGAGGTATTACTGTCGATGGGGCCCGTGGGTATCTGTGGCTCGGACCTTAAGTACTGGAGTTCGGGCAAGTGTGGCCGGTTCGTCCTGAATGCTCCCATGGTGATGGGTCACGAGGCAGCTGGGACGGTTGTCAAGCTAGGGCCAGGAGTAACGCACCTTACGCCTGGTAGGTGGATGTTAGACTGGAGTATGCATGTAGGCGGTCGATATATCATACTGTTTATCATTCTGCTTTAATTAATTGTAGACATTGTCAAGCGATATATACATTCAGATGTTCATGATGTATCTATAGGGTTTGCATGCTATTTACCAAAGAGCCATCTACACTGTACTGACATGTCATAATAAAACCATACATGGAGGAACGAGATTATTGATGTATCCAGACCGCAAGCTGTGTCAAGTACATGCAAATCTGTTTGACTGGTATACATGGGCATTCAAATTAAAAAAAAGACTAATATCTGTTGCCCAGGAGACCGTGTCGCCATAGAGCCTGGTGTGCCATGCCGCAAATGTCGATTGTGTAAAGCGGGAAAATACAACTTGTGTAAGGATATCTTCTTCTGTGCTACTCCCCCTGACAACGGTAACCTCTGCAAGCTGTACAGACACGCCGCGGACTTCTGCTTCAAGTATGTACTTTTGGTAAAATTGATAAAAAGACATTTTACATTTTCTAAATGATCATAGATATTCTTGAATATCTAGTCATTGTAAGAATTCGATAGTAGGTCTGTTTTTTAGTAAACGGTTTGAATGTACGTACGAACAAATGATCTTTTGTACATCTGTTTATTATTAAAGTAACATCCGAGCAGTTTCAAAAAAAGGTTAAAAAATACACAATTTTGTTTTATTCAATTATTTTAAACAAAATTCCTTTACTTGATTATTATTGTCTTATGGAGTCTTTAGTCAATTTACTACAATTCTTATCTGGAGTTTGAAGAGTTGTTTAAAAATATACTGTTGAAGCTGCTAATACAGTAGTTGATATTCATTTTACCTGGTTACAATTATATAAAGGAAAATAACTATCATAGACTGTTGTGAAAATATACTTAAATACACGTTGGTTTCAAGATTCTGATAATAGTCCTAGATTGCCAAGATTGGAAGATTCTCCCTAAAGGGCGTTATAAACAAATCTTCTTCGCACAGATCTTTGATTTCATTGTTCACAGACGCCATCTTGTTTTGTTTGTTTGCCTACCGGAAGTTGTACGAAAAAAGAACGATAACTCTACCAAGGGAGATAACAGGGGTTATTAAACAGGACTATAATAACGCCATACGAGTCTTATTGCAGCTATAGGATTTACTGCAACTGTTGCTTTTAGTTAATGCATATCCTTCTAAACGCACCCAGGCTGCCTGACCACGTGACCCTGGAGGAAGGGGCAATGCTCGAACCTCTGGCAGTGGCGGTCCACAGTTGTAACAAAGGAGGGGTTAGCCTCGGTACTTCCGTTCTCGTCTGTGGGGCCGGTAAGTTCGTGTAGAATTATCCCTTATCCATTGACGCTAGCTACCTAGATTTCTCGTTTTCACACAAAGACAGTTTGATCACCAGAACGTACATTTCATTGCACCTGTATTTCGTTTGAGAAAATCATTTCTTTTATTGTTTTTATTAAAACACTACTGTCTCTCTACAGCTAGAAGAAAATACCGATTGTAAACATTTTGAGCTCTTACATTTATGTGTATTAGGTATGTTTAGTTTTTTTTTCTTTTTCTGTTTATTTTCTATTTTGGACAGCAATATTTTTGACGGCTCGGCTCTTATGCCATGTACAGTGAAACCTCAATAACCTTATTTCATTTCCTGATGGAACTTTATGTTCGGAAAAGAAAGGGTTTCGGAGTAACCGGACTGTAGAGGATGTAGACGCCAGATATGTATTTATTATTATAATGTTACAGGGCCCGTTGGAATACTTACCATGCTGGTTGCCAAACAGATGGGAGCAACAAATATACTAATAACGGGTAATACACTACATAGAAAAACATAGCATGGCACATTTGATAAGTATAAAGTACGGTATTAGTTTGAAAATGTAAACTGATGTCAGTATTGACTTACCACAGCAGCTTCGGTTTTGGTTTCAAATATATTTTTTTTTATTTTAAAATAATTTTTCATTTAAAATATTAATTGGAAGACTCTTTATAATATTTTAATGTAGCCAGTCTTAATCTGTTGTGTTGGTATGATCATAGAATATCATCTATACTGTTTGAGACATAGTCGGACACCCACGACCGATCCATTCCGTTATTCTCTACTCATCGCCCGTGGGATATTTAGTTCACTTTTCGCCGTTTCTGGTAATGATATTTTACTGCCGCTTCATAATCTGATGAAGAGTTCAGTCCAATGATAAAGCTCCTTCTTGGCGACGTTAGTGTTATACTTCTAGTCTCCACGCTGAAGAGTATGGATTTTTTATAAGCAGTATTATGATTAGCCAATTCTTGTTCTATTCAGTTAAGATAAGACGACAGAAAATTTACCAATTAACCCACAGCCGACAAATGCAGTAAAATGGAATAGTCGAGCGTGGATATCCGACGATGTGCTTGAGGCTATTTGTTTGCCTTGCTATTCCATTCGAGTGTCATCGCGACCGTTTTTGTGTGTGTACTTTTTGCTAGTCGAAAGACAATTGTTATGGAAACACCCCATAGTTAAGTAAAAATAAAAAGATCCATTGCGATGCTGATTTGATTGCAGCTTTTGTTTTTTCAACCGACCGTTTTAACCTCTAATTGCAGATATAGATGACTATCGGCTGGGCGTGGCTAAATCGCTAGGGGCGGATCATGTGCTCAAGGTGACAACGAATGACCCAAAGGAGTTGGCCAATGAGATAGAAGAGCATATGGGTGAACAGCCTGAAGTTAGCATAGAATGTAGTGGCGTGGATCTTAGTTTTAGGGCGGCTATACATGTAAGATTTCATATCCATCAGGCAGGCGCGTTTCTGCCATTACGCACTTTTAGCACGTGCGTAACCTCCGTTCGAAAAATCGAAAATCTAAAATTACCAAAAACACTAAGAAAGTCGATGCCTTACCCGGGTTAGGAATGATATCTTTTATTTCCGTAGTTTGTATGTTATAAAATCTTATTACCACACCAATCTAGTTGAAAATGTTTTATATGATTAAACTTATACACGTCAGGTTTTAAGCCGTTTATATATTGCATTAAGTTCCTCGCGTGTCTGCATTTTACCTGTTATTCATTAGAAAAGAACCGAATATATTCAAAAGTATTACTACAAAGGTTATTTCCCTTGTAATTGTGTGTAACTTCAAAAACGTCCCAGATACGCGCCTGCCATCAGGAATGCAAGTTTTCTTCTTTATCTGTCTTTATACCGACACAAACAACAAATATCTGTATAAGTTCTCTTGTTTTCTCATTAATCATATAGTTGTTAATCATAAAGTTGGAAAAATTCTTTACCATCACAACTGCTAGTTGTCAAAATTAAATTACCTTTAACCAATAATTAAAAACAAAAAAAAAACAAAAAAACTTATATGATTGTAGAATATATTTGACTTGTTTCACTTTCCTCTTCCCACACAGGTCACATACCCTGGTGGCTGTATAGTAATGGTGGCCCGAGGATCGTTCGATGTGACCATACCTTATACCATCGCAGCAACTAAGGAGGTCGACATCCGGGGACTCTTCAGATACGCCAACTGGTATAAAATAACCTTTTTAAATGTGTTATTTCTTACATAAAAATGGTTTTAAGTATGTTTTTTTTTCTGATTTACTTTTTTATTAATATTTTGTATTAAAACCATTTTACATTTACTATTTCCCTATGGCCTCACTGGTTCGGGATTGTATGTATGCCTAAGGCAGTCATAGAAATGGAAAAATCTGATGTCACACATTGTACTGGAACATCTTTTAACTTTTTATTGTTTTTAGTGTTGTTTGTTTTTGTTTGTTTGTTGTTGCTTTTTTGTAGGGGGTGGGGCACAAACTTTGGCTGCATTTTCAAAGTAATTTACACAATTTCTGTGTTGCAGTTACCCAGCAGCCCTGCGTTATGTGGCCTCGGGGGTAGTGGACTTGAAGCCTCTGATCTCGCACCACTTCCCTCTCATGGACACGGTCAAGGCTTTCGAAACAGCCAGCAACCCCTCATCCAAGGCCATCAAAGTCATGATACACTGTGACCAATAACATGGACTAAAAGATAGTGATTTGGTTTGAAAAACAACAACAACAACAACAACAACTTGAAAACCGAGACATGTTATTGTGAAGAAGTATAACCATAAGAATTGTACTTTAATCTTGTTCAATAAAAGGAAACTTAAAAATTGAAAAAAATGAAATGAAATGGAATTTTCGATAAGATGATCACATAAGAATAAAAACTCCAGTTATTTTAGCTGCCTTATTTTTTTAATTCTTCTAGTCTGCTCTTCCTACTTGCTTGTCTGGGGAAAATCATGATAATTACTCCACAGATCAACGGCCATGACTGTCAAGATTTTTTATGAAACACAAATAAGGAGGTTCATCTTATTATCTTTTCTTTTTTTAGGTTCATGTTTAGTGTACACTTAGTGTTTAAATTAAATTTAGTTTTGCGCAAGGCGGATAAGTATTTGATTGTATGCAAAATCACTGTATATTTAAAACATACAAATAGAAATTCCCTTCATCATTCAATATATACTTGAATCAAAGAAAACAAATACAAATAATATAATTACTATTTGTAATTGTAGTAGCACTTGGGCAACCAACTGAAGTATATGTTAGAACAACATATTTAAACAATCCATATTACAAACCACTTCCAATACATACAATACAATTTGTATGAAACAAAGTACGCATTATGCATAAAACATGAAAACTGCAGTTTTTATATATAATATTAAATAAACTCTCGTTTAAAACATACCCTTAACAACAATAAAACTTAAACTAAAAATTAATCGTGTATCACCGTCGGCTGCGCAAAGCTGAATGACTTATCTACTAGAAAAACCGCACGAAGTGCACGTGCCTTACAGCGACACCTACCGTATATATCTCACGACAAGGGAAATTATTTATCTGCTGATTCGTTTCATTCAAACGCAGAAAAATACATATGAATAATGGACATCAAAAACATGACACGAGGCCGTCAAACATGTAGATGCCCAAGATGGGCCGATATGACTCAAACGTCTATCCCTGCAGCACCGAGAATTTCACAAGCTAAGTGTTTAACCAGTTTGAAATTTCTACTTTCAGTTTCCTAACCCAGGTTAAACCTTACATCATATTAAGTTGCATGTTTTAAAGTACAGAGGTAAATGTAATAACCCAAATGTGTACGAGAGTGGGGAGATAACTAGAAGTGCTATGGGCACGACTCGTATCATTCTGTAGTTATCTCCCTTAGTTCATGTTTTTTGTTGTCGGAAAATAACTT
The DNA here is from genome assembly GCA_007844125.1 of Sinonovacula constricta. NCBI lineage: Eukaryota > Metazoa > Mollusca > Bivalvia > Cardiida > Solecurtidae > Sinonovacula > Sinonovacula constricta. The sequence goes on from CM017564.1 coordinate 26,939,114, forward strand.
TAAAACCGCGGGATCGGGATGGATTCAAGCTGGGTATGTATAACCCTGGTGATGATAAAAGAAGGCGTTAGATGTTGTTGTATTCACTCTTTTCGTCTTTATAATGAGATATACACACATTGTTCCCATGCTGATACATGTTCACCTTTGAGTCAAACAATATCATGTATCCTACGTTTAAAGACAATAGTCAAATGAACTTGACACAGGCTTTATTAGAAAATAATTTCATTTTTATTAGCATTAGGTTTAAGCATTTACATTTGTTTCTATGTCTAAAAGCAATTCAGGGAGCAGGAAGGAGATTTGTCATTTCCTCGAATCAGGATCACTATTTTCAAGCCGACTCTATTTTTTAGCTTAACCAGCAAATGCATAATTTTTAAGGCATTTGTGATCCATTCAATCATAACTTATCTATATCATAATTTAATTAAATTGTATTACTGAGCTTTATTTGCGAACACATGTACATACTTCTGTGTCAATTATGTAATTTCTTGATAAGCTTTCTTTACATTGCACTGATGCAGCAATTATTCATCAGGGGAAATCCAAGATAACTGTCTGGATAGATCCAATGGTGCACTACAATCAATGGAAGACCTCCCTGCATGAAAGTTCCAGCTACAACCGGGACTCAAACCTATATGGTGAGCTGGGGTTGGGGAGTTTCAAGTAGTTGACTAACTACGTGACACAGTCTCCCCCTTTCATTCATTCAAAATTTTAAGTGAATAAAAACAGAAAACAACACCATAGTTGTAATAATGATAATTATTTATTTATAGTTAACTTACAACACATCTACAAATGGACGGAATGTTGGGTCAAAAATGAAAACAGAGGCAGAGAAACAAAATGTTGCTACTATTTTCTTTATATAAATATAAGTATCTACCTGTTTTTATAAAAAAAATAATCATATTTTGCATTAAAAATATCCATTTCTGTCATTTCATTTTAATGAAGATAAAAGCTTATGACAAACTCTGTCACGCCATTACAGCGAAGTACACCAACCGTGTGCCTGCGATTAAAAAATGCCACAGAAAGGAACAAAACTCCAAGACGACTCTAAATCTGAGAATAACACAATAGTTTTTATCCCATATTCTACTAGAAGTCATTATCACTATCATCTAGTTCACTCTGCCTAGGTGGGCGTCGTGGATTCTTAGAGGTCATCTGTATGTCATCATCATCCTCGTTATCATCATCATCATCATCTTGGTCATCCTCATCAAGGTCTATATCAGAATCTCCCGATTCTTCTGATCCAGACTCCTGAAACAATGTCATGCCCACAGATATAATAAAAAGTCAACGAAACATATAATTTCTGCCAGCTATATACTTTTGGATAATTGTCACCTATTGTATTCTGACAGACACACATGATGTGCAATCTTAGTTTGAAAATTTACTTGTAGATTGAGTTTTAAATGATTCCTATAGTTAGAAAAGTTTTCAAATGCTTCTGGTTGTCCTAACAAAAAAACACAGCATATTTAATTTTTTCAAGGACAATATGCATACATGTGAACTCTCCCGCTTTTGGAGGGAGACACCCTCTCTTAAGGTTCAAAATTATTTCAAAATGAGGGGTGTTTTACATATTTTCAGAAATCTTGCTACTTGAAAACAGAGAACTTCCTTGTTTTTATGAAAATAACAAATCTCCTACTTCACAAGTAAAAATCTCCCACTTTGGCCTCAGAAAAAAGTTCACATGTGTTATATATGTCTACTTCAAACAAGTGATCAACAGGTGATAATTTAGATTATTATTCATTGTTGTTTCCAAAGATTATCTTTCTTTTATCAAAACTATAATTTTAGTTGCAACATCAAAGTCATGAGGAAGACTGTTCCATAAAGTAGAGACATAGTATTGATAGACAGCTTTGTCGGTACATACCTCACTGATGTCTCCCATCATGTTACCCTGGACTCTCCTTTCACCTCCCATTGCTGAAAGAATTATGACAATGAGTGAATGAGAATATAATTATTTATGACAATGATAAAGGGATTAACTTAATCTTTATTGCGAAATAGAAATGGGTTGATGATTTAAGCTGTACCCTGTCAGGCAAGAAGTGTAACTTAATCAAAACAGAAGTATTATCGATCGATATATATGCATTGTAGTGTTAGGTAACACTGTGTAGATCACGCTGACTTGGTGTGATGCAGTTGACACGTGTTTGACCTGGGAATATGGCTTCTTTACACATAAATTATCAGCACAAAGGGTGCGGGGAATATTCCGCTGCGGGTTATATATTAACAAAATTTAAAAAAACATTAAAAAAGGGCCATGCGGGGTTTATTCCAAGGGGGGTTGTATTCCGCAAAGCACGGTACTAAAAATTAATTAACAATTTTAAATACAGTGTATCAAAACAGAAGTACTAAAAATTAATGAACCATTTTAAATACAGTCAATCTAGGAGATTATGTAGACTACAAAGCTGGCCCACATATAAGTATGGAACGTTTTAATATTTGGAACGTTTTAATATTGGCATTGCACCAACACAGCCATGGTCAGTATGATGTCACCCAGCTATTCTCGATGGAGACAGTACAAAGATAATCCTGAGATATGGGTGGGACACAGCACAGGTCGGTTGGGAGAGCTTTTTTAGCTCTGACTACAGCTTTAACATAAACAGAAAGGGCCTAGGGAGTTAACATAAGGTCTCTTGCCCACGGAACACTTTAGATAGTAAAAATTGATTGTAATAACCCATTCTCAAAAAAGTGTCAGGTGCCAAAAATGATTGTATGTCAAATCAGAAAACCCAAAGCCTAAGTGAAATATAAAATTTGTTTTAGCTAATCACATGAAGCATAATTAAGGATTTTTTAGCATAATTAAAATACTTTCTTATTTTACCAGGCACACAGATATACAAACTGGTAAACAGTGTCATCGTCAGGAGCCTGCCAATAATTCCTATATATGATAGCGTTTTGTGTATTTGTAAAATTATACTAAACTGGAGATTAAAATGTATACAGAAATTACCACCACTATCAACACAGTCAACAACAACTAAATCACCAGTCGTATAAAAGAAGGAAATATTCATGAGCCCTCTTGCTTGTAAGCTTATTTTTGCAGTTCCTTGATGAATTGGACCAATGTACACACAGGGGTATTTTCCTTTACTGACTCCCACTCACCATCAGATCTGTTTCTGCGGGCTGCAGGTCTACCTCCAGCTTCCAAGTCCTCATCCTCCCCACTGTCCTCACTGTCATCTTCCTCATCTGACCCTGCAATAATACATCATTATAAATACTAGAACTCCTTTACAACACTGTCAGTTATAACGCTGACTCCATTAGAACGCTGTTAACCCACAGCTCCAGGAATGTTTAAATGGAAACTTTCTTCACCACATCAGTCAACTCAGATTGTGTACCGCGGCAGTGGTGATCAATAAATATTATCTCTCAGGAAGCAATAACATCTTTTATGTTGTCCTCACACAGCTGTGCTTGTGAATTTGACGATCTATCAACATTTGGGGGGATAATAGTATACCTGAGCCAGCTTAATTCTTAATCTTCATCCATCAAAATACTACTGAGCTATGCCTATAGACAAGTATAAAACATTTTTTTTTTAAATCAAAGGGCAGTAACTCCATTAATGCATGGTAAAATGTCACAAAATTTATTGAGCATTATTGTCCCATTATTATAAAAACTTAAATTAAGGTATCTTCTAAATACGAAAAAATTAAAAATCAAAACACTGCTCAACCTGCATATGGCAAAAATTAGGGACACTTTATTTTATTTTTTTATGTTTTGTGTCTCAGATTTCTCTCAGACTTACCTTCTTTGTCATCAAGAATCAATGTCTCCTTTTCTTCACTCTTCAATCTGGAGGCCATCTGTTTTAGTGCTGCCTCCGTCTCCTACAATAGAAAGAATAACTACTAAATGCTACTATATTAGTGAATATATAACTAATAACACCAGAAATCAATGTGTTTTTTTTACAGTTTATTGTCGTATCCGCCCATTACAACCTGTGTTTAAATAGTGTTGATCCTTAAAATATAAAGTGTAAAAAAATAGCTTGCTAATTGCATTATATAAATATGCTGATTTACGTCTTACAATATTATCTTTCTGCAGCCAATATTGTAGTTTTACAATATTCATTAACAATCTACAATAAATAGTATGCCTGTAGTATAATTTATTATCCATGAGGTTAATGGCAAATTTCAGCACTCTTGACTCAAAACAAAAACAATGCTTAAAGTTGTTGCTGCAGCTGCATAAATTAAGTTAAAATAATAATAATAATGATAAAAGATTTATATAACAATAATAAAATAAAAGTTTTATATCTCACCTCAAATTTATCCTGTTCGACTCTGTTGTATTCTTCAAGCTGGTTTTCCAGGTATGTAAGGTTTCTGAACCGTATTAAGTAGGCATCGTACAGCTTCTGTAAATCTTCCTCTAGTTTCTCATATTCGTCCATGTAGGCTGGTCTGTTTCCACACAAAAGACAGTTATAAACTTGATGTTCAATAAAATATAAACTGTTTGGTAATGAACATATTACAAAGCAAGGATGGCAACTTAGATCTATTTGATTACAATTATTTTGAGGATTTATAACAACAAATGTAATAAACTTGGAGGCCTTTGAAAAAAATAGAATATGTTTTAATACCAAGCCATACAGCATACCATGTTCAGAGTGAAAGACATTCTGATAAACCATCATCTTTAGCACTTTACAATTTTTTTGCTTTTGATTGTTTTTGAGAGATCTGGCAGCAACCAATTATGGTCATTATAGCGACATCCAGCTGTTTTGATGGAGGAAGACCCCAGACAAATGTCTGGGTAGAACCACCGGCTCACCACAGGTCAGCTGGAAGACCTTCCCACATTAAGTCCTTCGGCCCAATGAGATTTGAATCCACGCAGTGGGAAGATAAGCAGTCAGAGGAGTTACATATTGATGACCCTACCACTAAGTCAAGGGCGCCCCTGTGTTGTCCAACAATCTTCTTCAAAATGTTAATTCACTTCTTTGCCCCAAGAACAAAGTTTCACACATTCACAAAACCATATTATATGCATAATTATATTAAAATGTTTAACACAAAATTTAAAAATAAACAGCGATGTTTCGTTAATCAAGTGTTGTTTCTATTGTTTTTGTAAAGTAATACTGTGGGGATATTATTCTGAATCAATACTGCAATACTTTACACTGTTTATGTTAACTGTAACTTATGCATCCTGCATGATTACAAACATTCTGCAATGTTTATTACTTTCTATGTTAATCATGCTGGTTGACACAGAGCGGGCAAGTAAACTTGGTCAGTTGAGCATTTACCCACAGTCGTAACAGTACAAATACTTTAGAGTGCTTGTGATTTGCTTGTAGAGCAGGTAGTTTGAAGAAATGTGAGGAGGAACTTCATAAAGAAATGTGAGGAGGAACTTCAAGTTGCCCAACATGTATGTAGCAGGGTGATAGAGATAATGTGTAAGCATCCAGGTAGGCTCAGTTAGTAAAGCATTCAGCCTGTTAGCAACGTGGTTCGAGTTTTAGCCCTGGATTGGCTGCATATTTTTCTTTAGTTGTTACCTCAACTGTCACACTGGATGTGTGATTACTGGATATTTTGCTCTACAACTTGTACTTTATGGACATATGCTTACCGGACACTCTGCAATGTCAGTAGACGTTTCTGGTTCCTCTCAAGTTCATTTCTCTTCTTCTCTATCTTGGCCTCTAGGTTGGCTTCATCAGAGGCCACATTGTCCAACATTGTCAGGGTCTTGCGGATCTCATTCTGTAGGATAGGGCAACATAAAACATGCTAGCAATACACATTATTTGAACAAAGTTAAAGAAACAATATTCCTGACTAAAGCATAGAACACACTAGGATTCAATTATGCGTAACTCTTCAGAGTAGTCAAGATGTACAATAACTAAGGTAAAATATACAAATTTTTCTACTGGATTTACAACCTTTACTAAATCTTGCTGTTTAACTAAGAGATACCATACAGCCAATGTTAGTAAGTTATTATTGCCAACAGGTAGACCAAAGAGCAAGAACTATCTTACAGGATATAAATATTTCATCAATTGTAAAATGATGTTATTTATTAAAAGTGATTTTGATAGCATTACCTCTACAGCCTTAATGGACGCGGCAAGACTTGTTTCCACTTCATTGATCTCCAACTGCTTCGCTATCACCATGGTGCGCTGCTCCTGAATACATCATGGTACTACATTGGTCAACGAATTGTTCTTACATAAAATGCTTTACTGTTATGAATAGGTATGACATTTATATATGAAATCATACACATACAATGTAATTCTTTATATTTTATTTCAGTCACAAAAAGTGCTTTGATGCTGATAAGGGCCACAAATAATAAAAGCTCCAAATTAGGTAAAAACATGCAATCAGCTATACTGATAACAAGGTGACTTGTACACTCACCCTCAAGTCAACTTCCTTGCCTAACAAATCATAGAGACCTGCTCCCCTGGTTGTTATTTCTGAAGCCAGTCGTCGAGCCTCCTTTAGTTCACTGATCTGTTAAAAAAATCTTGATTATTTCAACAAAATAACAATTGCAAGGACATGCTTTCAGCCAATAACCATACAGCAACTATTAAAAGAACACATGCAATTGTTATTACTTCAGAAGTATCATATGGAGGTGGTTTATTGTTTTCTCAATCCATTTACAAAGATTATTTATGTTTGTTTATCTCTGGAATGTCTTAATGCTATACTTTGGCCTTGGGCACATATAGTTCATATCTACGTATGTTGCTCACCCTAGAAGAAATGTCAAATGAAACTGGTACAGTATCATCATCATCTGTGTTCTCTGTTTGATCAACATTTGTCTTCATGGCGTTGTAAAGAACGGAAGTGACCTTCAGAAGTTCCTTCACTGCGTATCCATCGGCCTGGTACAGCTTCTTTGTGTTCAGCTTGATGTGTGCTTTGGTAGCCTGGATAATTATTGTAAATACTATTGGCAACAATAAATTTGCATTGATGATTGTTTTAGCAGATCAATCTTGTAAGGTAAATAAAACAAATCTTAAGTCTGTTACATGTTGGTTTCATTTGGGCATTTTTATACCATATTCGACCAAAAAAAATTGGTCAGTGGAAAGAACTTATACAATCATATTACTAGTTTTCAAAATGATACAATCAACAAGAATTACTCTGCAAGGGGGTATTCAGTCACTGAAAACACAAAAGCAGCAGTTGTACACTTACCATAAATTCAGCAACAGACTTGATGAAGATGATTCTGTCTTGCTCTGTGTCAGTATCTCCTGGTACATCAGCACTTGGATCATACCTTTACAAAAGAAAAATAGAAATTTCAAATTATGCTATGATCTTGGATAAACCAAGGTTTAATCAGACTCTGAACAAGATATTCTCACAGTCCGCTAATCATGATGGCTAAGCATTTGCAGCATAAGTAAAAAAACGTAAAGAAGTATCTGATAGTTTGGACCAAATATTTTTCCCTAAATTAACTAAAGTCATGGTTACATAAAAAGATCCTGCAAAAACCTGTCCATTGATGCCCTAGATCTGTGTGAACAGAGAAGAATAAATCCTCAGTCATGATTGAAAACAGGTAATTCCTATCTGAGCCATGCTGCAGTTAGTGTTTTTTTTAACTTAAAAAACCATGTGACGTCTAACTTTTGAGATTACATTTCCTGATCATTGGGATAGTCAGCTCTGACTTTGATATCTATTTTTAGCTGAAACACCAGTGGGTTATTAGCAGATTTGGAAATAAAATATATTTAAAGCGATATATCTTACTATTTGTATTGTCTAACAATTAAGGCAATTATATATTATAAATAGCCTTTTCTTAGGTCAAAGTTAATTCTACAATGATGCACATAGTCCTCAGAATAGAGTTAAGATGTTGTATTATACTGTCAGACACCACCTTTAATGCTTAGCTTATTGTTCCGCAAATTTGACAGTGTATTCCCTAGACCTTTTCAATAAACTATTGTATTAGCAATATACTAGAAACCATATATTTCAGAATGCAGGAACTTGAGAAATGTAAGTTTCAATAAATAATTCTGTGTTAGGCCAAAGATATGCTTTGGTTATAAGATTCATATATCATGTATGCAATATTTTTACTTTTATAAAATGACAGGCTTCTGAAAAAGAAGTAAGCACAACAACAGAAATTTTACTAACCTTTTGACAAGCCATTTTAATACTTCAGCCACAAGCGGAAAGTTGGGGTTACGGAAGTTTTCCATGGATATCAGACGAACATACCCCAACCCTCTCATCATTTCCGTGAAGTCTGCAAAATAAAAAAAATCTTAAAATGATGTATTGAAATAATACTCTCTTGTATTCCTTTACGGTATTTGTGAACATTCTTAATTTTAATCTCGTGATCTTATATGTGCAAGGTTTTTCTAGCATAAAACACTTCACTAATGCTTCCTATGTAGAAAATGGGTTGTGTTGTGAAGTTAGAAATAATTTGACATTTAAAATTTGGAGATGTGTTTTTAAAACAATATCAGAATATTTTGGGAGTTTTGAAATGTTTTGCTTTTTTCGCATTGAGATATTGAATTTTATCAGAGAGGAATTTTCAGTTTTAGGAGGAAAAACTAGGCTTACTTCCAGAGGGGAAGTGGCCTGTAAATTGCCTTATCTATATAAGGTAAATGAAATAACCGGCAGGCTATCATTTATATATATTATATATATGTAGTGCATATAGGCACTTCCAACAGCCTTGCTGTAGGGTTAACCCTTTAGCGACGTGGTTGAGTGCCTGGACTACTGATCTGGCGGACCGGGTTCGAATCCCCGTTTGGGCCAGGATTATTGTCTCCTCTAAGATTTTCTTTAATGGTGTCAGAAGTAAACAGAAGCCTGGTGTGGCTGTCCTGAGATGGGCTTGGGCCCAGAAAAAGTAAAGGGGGAGGAGTGTAGTACATATAGGCACTTCCAACAGCCTTGCTGTTGGGTTAACCCTTTAGCGACGTGGTTGAGTGCCTGGACTACTGATCTGGCGGACCGGGTTCGAATCCCCGTTAGGGCCAGGATTATTGTCTCCTCTGAGATTTACTTTAATGGTGTCAGAAGTAAACGAAAGCCTGGTGGGGCTGTCCTGAGATGGGCTTGGGCCCAGAAAAAAGTAAAGGGGGAGGAGTGTAGTGACTGTAGTGCATAAAGGCACTTCCAACAGCCTTGCTGTTGGGTTAACCCTTTAGCGACGTGGTTGAGTGCCTGGACTACTGATCTGGCGGACCGGGTTCGAATCCCCGTTAGGGCCAGGATTATTGTCTCCTCTGAGATTTACTTTAACACACAAGGCCAATCTGCAGACATGGAATGACTATTATAAACTGGGCAATGGCTACTAACTTTCAAAGATATATCCCCTTTTCTCATTGATTCGAGCCTTCCCACGGATTCGTGATGTAAAAGTTCTAATGGAATTCGCGCTCGTGCTACGACTTTCACTATCCGAAAACGGTGCAATTTTTCGTTCAGCTGATTTTACATCATCCAAGAGTAAAATATGCGCAAAAAGCAGGTATGTATGCTATTCCACAATAGAATATGATGCAAATCTGCTAAAAATCAATATTTTAACACAAAACACCTGTAAATTCTTCCAAAGAATAAAATAATTTCTTCGCTGTCACCATTCAGGAAGTTTCTGTGGAGTTGTCTTTCCTACGATCTGCCTCAGCAAGGTGCTTTAAACTTATACTGCTCATAAAAAGTTGCGAACCAATGCTACAGTCTATCTTATTAAAATTCAATTAAGAAACGTCATTCTTTGTTGTAAGACTGTATTGCTTAATTGAACGCTAATTATTGGCCATAACAATTTTTTTTCGATACTTAAAAGCATAATTTCCTTTTAGGTGAATCCAAGTAAGGTTGACCGACGGTACCGAAAGTACTCTGCAGAAACGCTGTTGAAAGCTTATGAGGCAGTCAAAGAGCGAAAGGTCCCTGTAAAGACAGCAGCTAGGCAGTTTGGTGTTCCTGAGAATACTTTAAGGGATAGAGTAAAGGGACGCATTGATCCTTTTGACTATTGTATTGGGGGTGACACCACACTAAGCAGAGAAGAGGAAGAGGTATTGGTAGAGCATCTGGAGGTCATGTCTTTGTTGGGTTATGGCTATACCAATACCAAACTGCAACAAATTGCTGGGGAACTGGCGTTTGACATGGGTAAAAAAATAAAAAATAAACCCATGAGCAACAACTGGTTGTATGGGTTTTTGAGGAGATGGGGAGTACGTATTGCGTCTTTTTCTCCTAGGAGTTTGGACAGTAACAGGGCTAGATCTTCAACACCAGAGATAGTGTCAGCTTATTATGACAATCTGGGGAAAATACTGACGAAATATAACCTGACTGATAAGCCCCAGCACATTTACAATTTGGATGAGACAGGGCTGTAACCAGACCATCGACCTCCAAATGTAATTGGTCCATTAAATTCAAAACCCCAGGCAATCACGTCGCCAAGGTCGACCACAACAACATTGATTGGCTGTGTAAATGCCGTCGGAAACTCGGTTCCGCCCTTTTTCGTGTTTAAGGGTAAACGACTGAATAGCGACCTCATGGCTGGAGCATCAACTGGAGCTGAGGTGAAATGTCTGAATCGGGTTGGTCCAACCGGGAAATATTCGAAACCTATCTCAAAGAACACTTTCTTCCTTTTGCTCGTGCTGGCACAGATACATCACAGCCAATTTTGCTAATTTTTGATGGCCACACCTCACACGTATCACCGACTTTGATCAATTGGGCACAATCACATCTTCTTTGTTCTTCCCGCACATACTTCCCACATCCTCCAACCTCTTGACGTGTCAATATTTGGACCATTCAAATCATTCTACTACTCGAAATGTTCAGCTTTTATGAAAGCTAATATCGGACAAAATATCACCCGATTTGACATATGCAAGCTTGCTTGCAAGGCATATTTAAAGGCCATGACGCCAACCAATATTCAAGCTGGTTTCAGGAAGACGGGAATCTATCCTCTATCACGAGACGCTATTTGTATGGAGAAATTATTTCCAGCAGAAGCTTTCAGAGAAGAAAAACCCGTCGACAAGGTAAGAGCCATTAAGTCAGGGAAGGAGGCTGTGGAGGATTTCATAAGAATGAAACTGGAAATTTCAAGCTGTGCATGTGCGTGCAAAGACAAAAAGAAAAACATGAAGAAACCTAAACCTGGCGGGAAAGCAATAACAGAGGAAGAGTTTGTTCAAGAAATGAAAGATTATGAAAACGGCAGAAATAATGATATTGATAGCTCACCAAACAAAGAGAACATCCCCCCTGTAGAAAGAAAGAATAGACCTACTAAAAAGTCATTACAATTTAACAGCCTCAAACCATCAACAAGCGGAATCAGAACATTCAGCGAACCTATGATTCCAGACTCAGACTCCGAATATGAAGAGGTTGCTGCTGAAGAAGACCTATGTTGCGTTTGTAAGAAATGGTCACCTCCAAACCTGAATGATCACCCCGGTATTAAACTTGTCACATGGGCATACTGTGACAACTGCAGCCACTGTGTCCACTTGTGTTTCTGCACACCTGTGAGAGTAGTTAGACGCCACAGCACCTTCTTATGCCCGTGTTGTGAGGTGTAATCCACAAACTCAGAGACAGACAATTTGTTGGATTTTTTGTGTTGTTGATTTTAAACAGAATTTATTCATTTTTAGGTTGTTAAAAAACTTAATGATTTAATTAGTTTAATATCAAATTGGTGGGTGACATGTCAGTCGTTAACCAGTTGATAAAATATTGGAGATGTAAATTAATTCTTAATTAAAATTTGAGCATTCACTTAATTTAAAAGTTAAAATTTTAATTGATCAAACATAAACTGTTAAAATACGTACTTTAATTCTCGAATCAACAGTCGTACGTTTGTATTTTATACCCGTGTTTTAAATGAACACGACACTTTCGATGGGAAGTGTAGTTTACAAGAGTTGCTGTTATTTGCTCCCATTTTAAGGCGGCCAATCATAGGGCGCGAATCGATGGGAAAGCGCCTAGAAGACTTAGATAGGTCAAGGCCATGTTGCAAAGGTAAATATTTTGTGGAAAGAAGTTCGGTCGTAAACTGTTTAGTGTTTTGTTTTGTTAATCACAAAATTTTGCACAAAAATAGTAAATGTTGGTGTCTCGATCCACGCACGTTACCGCGCATGCGCCATTTAAGTCGTTAGAGGCTCGAATCCACGGGAAAGCGGCATAATTTGACTCATATGGCATTGCCTTATATTAAATGTGGGCTGTTCAAAAACATGGGCTCAGGCTCTACTAACCCTGACTACATGTATCAACAAATATAAATTAAAATTCAGTGTGAAATGATTGAAACAAACCACAATTTGCAGATTGTTGTGTACGTTTTTTTTTGTGTAAAAAAGAGTTGTATTTGTCTCATTTGAATTAAACTGTGGAAATTTAATCTCATTTATTATGGTATTGCATGTCAACTAGTTTGATCGGCAATTAGACATATCCGGTTTCTACACACCTTACCGACGCGCCTGGACCAGTCCACTTAAAACGGAAATAATTAAGTACTAATCTAAATCTGTGTAATACATAAGTGGTAAAATATAACATTGATTCTTGTATTGATTAGAACTTACTTCTCAGATCCCTATAAGACATGCTGACTGTTAAAGGATGAACCGATTTAAAAAGTTGTTTATCTGCACAACCAAAATGCCCAAAATATGTGTGCAGTACGCATGCGCAAAGCTTTTTCCCGTGAGTCGTGTAAATAACACATATGTAAATCTAGTAAGTGTGAAAATAAATAAATAAATAAATAAATAAATAAATAAATAAATAAATAAATAAATAAATAAATAAATAAATAATGAAGTTAAAATGTTAATTAGCGTATTTACAAATCAAATTATTTGCACTTTAATTATCACAATTTTATATTTGAATAAAATATTTACATTTTTGTTGCTTATCCACTCTTCATCAGTACACATTTATGACACGACAATAAACTTGTGAAATTGGACAAAACATTTCTAAATATAATATTCACCTGCGGTATTTATTTAGTCTTAAGTTGTACCACTCAGAGAATGTAGCATAATATGTATTATGAGTAACCTCAGCACGGGACAACAGACACACTTAATATTGCTGGATTTTAGCAAGGCTTTTGATAAAGTAAGTCACCTGAAGTTATTATATAAACTGCAGGAACATGGGGTAGACCAACGTACAGTACAGTGGATCAAAGCCTTTCTTATAGGTAGATCACAAACAGTACTCCTTGATGGCGTAAATTCCAAGGAAGTACCAGTAACATCAGGGGTGCCCCAGGGCTCAGTACTCGGCCCCCTCCTTTTTCTACTTTATATAAACGACCTACCCGATCATATTAAATCCCAAGTTCGCCTTTTCGCTGACGACACTGCAGTTTACCTAGTCATCACAGATAATCAAGACTGCCTTAAGTTACAGAAGGATTTACAGACATTAGAAGATTGGGAAAAGTTATGGGAAATGGAGTTTAACCCTGGCAAATGTCAAGTCTTAAACATAACTAGGAATAAAAAGAAAATCAAGTTTGGTTATAAGTTACACGGACAAATCTTAGAGGTAGTACCAAGTGCAAAATATCTAGGCATTGACATTTCAAGTGACCTATCATGGAATCAGCACATTGACAGAATCACTCAGAATGCAAATAAAACTCTTGGATTCTTACGAAGAAATCTACCTTCAAAAAACCAAAAAATTCGCCAAATTTCATATAAATCACTTGTTAGACCGCAACTGGAATATGCGTCTTCAGTTTGGTCACCACACACACAGTGTAAAATTAACAAAATTGAAAGGATCCAACGTAGAGCAGCCCGTTGGGTCAAAGGCCAATATTCCCCTTACGACAGTGTGACGACTATGCTCGATGACCTAAAATGGGAGACACTAGAATCCAGAAGAACCTCTGCTAGACTATGTATGTTTTTCAAAATAGTCCACGGTTTTGTGGCAATTTCAGTCCCACCTTATCTAGTACAGCCATTGAGAAGAACCAGGCACATGCATCCATTAACATACAGGCAGGTTCACACTAAAATTGATATTTTTAAATACTCTTTCTTTCCTCAGACCGTCGTATTATGGAACCAGCTACCATCCACCGTCGTTTTGCAGCCTGATCCTGATCACTTCAGACATGCTATAAACGCCCTTAACACTGCCTAGACAGCAAAACACTGTTTTTAACCTGTTTTAACCTGTTTTTAACTCTTTTAACAAGTTCACCCCTGTTTTTCTTTGACGTCTTCTTGTCATTTAAAAACTTTTATTCTTGCACTTGCACGCGCACCTGCTAGTAATACCCGAAAGGGGCGTACAACAGTATAAATAGATAGATAGATAGATATTCTATTTAATTAATTTATAATTGTGTAAAATGGTGTCCTTCAGACCGTTATAAAAGTTTAAATATATTTTATATATGAGTACGGAGTGTACAAGAGTGTATACAACAAGGAGAGGAAAGACGCCCAAAAGCGAAACTAAAATCGTTTTAATAATAAATACTCAGAAACCATTAATTGACTCTTCTGCAGTGCTAAAAGTCTAGTGGATCATACAATTATATATTTTACTACAGTTAATATGCGTTTTAAAATCAACAAAACAAAAGCGGGTCATCAAACGATATTGTTATTGCCAAAAGTGGTGCGTTTTTATTTAATTTATTTAGTATATAAAATAACATAAAAAGGCCCCAGTTAGGCCCTATGGACAGTACATGATGGTGTTGTATCATTGTATGTTATTGTTCCAACTTGTTCAACACATATTTTTTTTTTATTTTCAAGTTCAACAAACGGAAGTTAAGTTTTGAAGATTTTTCTTTACTTAATAATTAGCCACATATGTATTCCCATACATGTATTATTTAATACCACTTATGTTCTTGATATAGTGAACTAAAACGAAAAAGAGCGGACACAAACTAAGAACGAAATGAGCACTAAAAGGCATGAAACCGAGCGAGGATACCCCCTCACGCCCAGCCCCCCTCACGCCCCAGCCCACGCCTCAGGGCCCAGCCCCCACCCGCCCCCGATAAATGTGCACGGTTATCAATCGATGACGTCATCACGCAAAAAAACCAACTTCTGTATTACACTAGTGTAATATAACACAATACATGTTGTACTGACTAAAAATCAATGTGAATCATGTGATAACAAAACATAAATAAATTGCATGTTTACCAGGGCGAAGTATAGTGATTTCTCACATAGAACGATGCATTGCGTACAAGCAACATTCTCTGCTGTTTTGGCCACTAGTTCCTCATGGAATTGGTGTGTATTGCACATTGATGGTCAAAAGTGAATTGGGCCAAATGAAAATCGATTTAGTTTATCACAAATATGGAATGAATTTTCACTTGTGTCAGCGGAAGAGTGCGCTAAACATAGTTACGACAACAAGAGACAGTTTGAAACTGTCTGCAATCACTTCACAATAAATAGTATATTGAATTAGTTCTAGATGAATGTATATATACCAGCATTTTGATAGGTGCATACTGATAATTTATAAAATGTGTATATGTACGTTTTGATATTAATGTTCGTGTTATTGGTATTCATGCGTGCTATCTCTTGGTTGATTCAGTCGTGTTTAGAAGAAATGGAAATCTATTGCAGACGAAATTTGCACCGAAAAAATCGGATAATTATTACAGCTTGTATTTTGTTATGTATTAAAGAAGGTAAGATTTTTTCCAACACCCCTTTAATAATAAAAGTATGTAGTAGTATTTTATATCATATTTCTTGTTATCTAAACGAGCCAAAAATATTTAAACTGAATATGTAAGTATTGATAAAGAATAAAATAAGAACAAGAAACAGATTTTAAAAATATGCGACGTCGATGGGGCTTCAATATATAGTTCCCATTTGATATCATAGGCACTGATAAGAGAGTTTAAGACAGCCATCTTGGAAGGCAGAAGCTAATGCAGGCCGAAATCTGGAAATATTTGCTTTATAAAGCTCACCACTGTGTTTTGATTTTTCAGTCTATTTTAATGAATTTTATATAAACTTAAAGAGCTTTTATGGAGTACTTTAAATAGCAAAACTATATATATATATAATAAAAAACTGTTAAAAAATACTACCAAAAAGATGCATTGTTCATTTTGTTTTAGGATGAGTCAATAATTTTATTTAATTCTATGTATTTATTCTTTGCGCATTTGTCAATTTCAAAAATATTGTATTTTAAAAATATGAATTTCAAGAGCTTTCCAATGGTTACAGCTTTTAATTTTTCGACCACAAACGAAGAAATTACAAGAAAATAAAATTTACGCTTCAATACAATTCATCTGGAAATGAGCCACGCTGCAGAGATAGCTATATTTAAACTTAGAAAACCACATAACCACTGACTTTGAGATAACGTTATATTGTCATAGGGTAATCCGCTCTGACGTCGACATCTATTTTTGGCAGAGACCACTATCGATCATTATACAGTTGGGAAGAATACACACTTTAGAGTGATTTTTTCTTGACTAGTTTTGTTATACAATTCAGTTAGTGTTCAAAATCGTAGCCTATTTATTAAGACTTAAGTATGGGCTTATACAAAAACTATGCCCAAATTCCCCAAAGCAGTGATTCGATATTGTTACATGTATTTGATATAGACAAACTGTAGAATATCACTTTTAAAAGAGGACAATAAACCTTAAGAACTAAGACATAAAAATATTATTCATTAATTTTATACTTAAAGTAAATTTTACTATGCAGTTTACCAAATGTAGAAAAGCGGTAGATCCATTGTTGTAAGTCATTCAAACGCATGTAGTTTATAATCTACATTGCCAAAACTTGTGTTATTGTTTTCATAGACTATTTAAAAACATCGTCGGCAACCACAGTATTTTCTTCCGTTACACTCCATACATAACGCAGCATAGCGGAGTAATGTAACGGGGGATAACCGACGATGATTTAAAAACAACAGTTGTATAATTGTCTTTGCAAAACCCACCATACAATGATACTTTTCAGTTTTTCACAATATATATGCTTTAGACACTTAGCAATACAAACTGAACGATTCCATGTTTTCAACAAAGTATATGTTATGTGACCCAAACGGGTTTAATTTTCTTTCAATCTGGATGTGTCAATTTAGTGGAACAACGGGTGGAAAATGGCACTGCGGTTCAGAATGTTGCTGTTTACTACACTAGCTTAAAACGCAATGTATTACTGATGTAACTGTTTTTGGAATGAGATAAAGTTGTTCATTTTTATGCAAATAAATAAATAAATAAATGAATAAATAATAAATAAATGAATAAATAAATAAATAAATAAATAAATAAATAAATAAATAAAAATCTATCACGATGGGCTCCGTGTTGTTTTACTGTCAGGAATTTATTATGGATTTAATATTATAAATAACATCTTTTGAAAAATATTACGCCCCGTGGTCGTTTAAGCACTATACGGTATATGGATTTGTCTGAAATTTCTACCAATGAGAATCGATTCGATATTTATTCGGGCTTACTTTGTGTCAACATTTTAAACTATGTCAAAAGATTGGATAGCTACGCTGAAAAATATGTTGGCACCAATACAATATACTACCGAAATTTGATAGAATGAAAACTGACTGTAATTATTTTAGTGGAATTTGACTATTTTATATTTACACCCAAAATGTCCACTGAAGAGATCACGTATAAAAATGTAGTTGAATAGAAACACCATTTACATAAAATATGACAAAAAGCACGCAGAAACACAAAAGTGCTTACACCGAAAAATGAATAAAAAAACAGGATACTCTTAAAAGTAATAGAACGGAAAATTGACATTCAGACATGTAAAAGAAAGGAAAAAACTCTGTCAAACTGTTCGGATAGCAACAAAAGTGAAACTTGTACATTATACTGATGTATGTAAATGTACTTACAAACAAAGTAGGAATCAATTATGTTGAGCTAATAAACATATACAACATAAGCTGCACAACAAAGGGCAATAACTCTGCTAATATTGAGCAGATAGTAAATTTCAGTAAACTTGACATGAATCGCAATATGGCATACTTAAACACGTAATGTAAATAAAATCTTTAAAATTCGTGATCGGAAAACGAAACGTCGAACGAATGCAGGCACGAACACACGCAGGGCCAAGAGTAACACTTTATACCCCATCATTCTTCGAATCTAGGGTAATATTTATGTTTAATAAATGGATTCAATGGGCATATTTTTTCCTTCGTTAAAATTAAACCAAAGAAAAACGGTTTTAACCCAAGTACTTTCTGTTTAAGCTACGTGTTGCAGTTTCCCGGCGGAATGGTCGGGGTCTTGGTATAGTAGCCGTCGGGGTGTGTTGACCATCAATGACACATCAATAGACAGCATCTCCACAGCCACCACGGGGGCGCTCATCTACTCCTGCTATCTCAAGTCAGACGCTTACTTCGTCATCAGGTAAAGTGAATGGAAATAGTTTTTGTTTATTACGTTTATCGTCCCACCATCAGTATTTCAGTTACATGAAGCAGATACAGTGCTGCCTTCACAGTGTATAGCATGTCGTGAACACCTGGCGTGATACCACACCCAGTCACATTTTCTGACACATGGCCAACCAGTTGTGGAACTACCTTTATATTTGCCTGAGCGTTAGCAAGGGAGTTATACCACTACCATTTTTAATGACTGGTATGTCGCGGCCCGGGATCGAACGCGGGACCTCCTGTACCTGGACCCGACGCTCTTCAGATTGCGCTACCAGGTCCGGTATGGAAATAGTGGTCTTGTACTAATTACAAAAGGTATAAAAAGTGAAAAAAAATATGCATATAAAGTCTCTTTGCTTCTAAATGTAGTATATAAGAAAGATAATGAAATAAACACCACTCAAACAGAATAAATAAATTATTGTGTAACTTCGCGGATTAATACATGTTTTCGAATGCAGTCTGATCGCAACTACAATAGACCTTGATTTGTCGATGACGAAAAAGTTTAAAACAAAACAAAGCAGAACAATATGTCTTTGTTACTTGATGCAAGACTGATGAAATGCTCAAATAATTTTAAATAGAAATCATTATATAAAGAAATTGAAAAGGGGCAAAATTAACCTAAAGCGGAATGTACACGTTGATGCAAGTGTTAACTAGCGAATATATAACTGTATGGCTAAAAGCAAGCAAACGTCTTATTTTCTAAGTGAAACTTTTAAAATACGGAATGAAGTTATGAACAATCAAAAGATTTTGTAAGATTGCATTGTTGTTCTGTGGAAATTGGTGGTGTTCAAGTCACAAAACAACCAGTCACGTCGGTGGTGTTCGATTCAGGAAACATCAGTCGCGGCTTATATATGTCTGTGTTGTTATATTGTTGTGTTTCTTGACAGGCTGGTAGTGTTTACGTAACACAACTGTCGGTTTAGGGTCTGTATATGTCTATGTTTTGTTATACTGTTGTGTTTTCTTACAGATTGGTAGTGTTTACGTAACACAATTGTCAGTCCCGGGCCTATATCTGTCTATATATCTGTTATATTGTTGTGTTTCTTTACAGATTGGTAGTGTTTACGTAACACAACAGTCAGTCCCGGTCCTATATATGTCTAAATATCTGTTATATTGTTGTGTTTTCTTACAGATTGGTAGTATTTACGCAACACAACACTCAGTCCCGGTCCTATATCTGTCTATATATCTGTTATATTGTTGTGTTTTCTTACAGACTGGTAGAGTTTACGTAACACAACACTCAGTCCCGGTCCTATATATGTCTAAATTTCTGTTATATTGTTGTGTTTTCTTACAGATTGGTAGTGTTTACGTAACACAACACTCAGTCCCGGTCCTATATATGTCTATATATCTGTTATATTGTTGTGTTTTCTTACAGACTGGTAGAGTTGACGTAACACAACACTCAGTCCCGGTCCTATATATGTCTAAATATCTGTTATATTGTTGTGTTTTCTTACAGATTGGTAGTGTTTACGTAACACAACACTCAGTCCCGGTCCTATATATGTCTAAATATCTGTTATATTGTTGTATTTTCTTACAGACTGGTAGAGTTTACGTAACACAACACTCAGTCCCGGTCCTATATCTGTCTAAATATCTGTTATATTGTTGTGTTTTCTTACAGATTGGTAGTGTTTACGTAACACAACACTCAGTCCCGGTCCTATATATGTCTAAATATCTGTTATATTGTTGTGTTTTCTTACAGATTGGTAGTGTTTACGCAACACAACACTCAGTCCCGGTCCTATATCTGTCTATATATCTGTTATATTGTTGTGTTTTCTTACAGACTGGTAGAGTTTACGTAACACAACACTCAGTCCCGGTCCTATATATGTCTATATATCTGTTATATTGTTGTGTTTTCTTACAGACTGGTAGAGTTTACGTAACACAACACTCAGTCCCGGTCCTATATATGTCTAAATTTCTGTTATACTGTTGCGTTTCCTTACAGATTGGCAGAGTTTACGTAACACAACAGTCAGTCCTGGTCCTATATCTGTCTGTATATCTGTTATATTGTTGTGTTTCTTTACAGGTCGGTGGTGTTCACGTTACACAACAGTCAGTCCCGGTCTTATACCTGTCTGTATATGACCCAACTCACGTCTGCTTCCGTCGTGTACTATCATCTGACAGGTAAATATCAAACAAAAACACACATTTAGATGTAAGAGTAAAATAAAGATGACTGAATAGGCATTGACGTAGAAACTGAATAAAAACAGTCTTTTTTGAACCTTTAAGTCATTATAAGTCATTAGCAGGTAAGTATGTACAAATCAATGCAATACTTCCACAATATATAACGCAACAGATCATTAAAAAAAATAAAAATATATATATATATATTTTTAAATGATCTGTTGCGTTATATATATATATATATATATATATATATATATATATATATATATATATATATATATATATATATATATATATATATATATATATATATTAGTTAATCAAAATTAAAATTATTCACATCTCATCACTTTGACTGTGACATACTGTTCCAGCGGTAAATGCGCAAGCCTCCAATGAGCGGATCAAGATCTATCCCTCCGCCTCGGCTGTGACGATGCTGGATGTCTGTGAAGTGACTATCGACTACACTGCTTTTGAGCTGCTGGTTAAACAAGGTAACACACATCGTCGGACACCCACGACCGATCTATTCCGTTACTCTCCATATATCGCCCGTGGGATTTTTAGTGCGCTTTTCGCCTTTTTTGGTAATGATATTTCATTGGTCGCTTCATAATCCTATGAAGATTTCAGTCCAATGAAAAAGCTCGTTTCTTTCCACGTCAGTGTTAAACAAGGTAACTTACATAGAGACATGACAATGTTAAACAATGTAACTTAAATACAGTCATTTGAATGTTAAACAGAAATGTCAAGGTTAAACAAGATAACTTAAACACTTTAACGCTCCTTCTCACCCTTCTTTCTTTCTTTCTTTCTTTCTTTCTTTCTTTCTTTCTTTCTTTCTTTCTTTCTTTCTTTCTTTCTTTCTTTATTTATTTCTTTCTCTTTATCACAAATACGCACATGCACGCACGCACGCACACGCACGCAAGAACACATGCCATTGAACAAACCTACTATTTAGCTCCATGACATTTAGAGACTGACATTCATAAGTTTTCTCACAGCCAGTTATGCCTTAACTGATGAAACAATCTTCATTAGGCAGTCCGATAACTCGGTTACTTCCCTTGAATTAAAAGGGAAGCTACTCGCCGCTGAGCCTCTGGGGACAAGGTAAAAAAAAGATGGCGGACAAGGACAAAGAAATCAACGAAGCTTGTGTAAACAACTAAGAATTGGACCATTTCAAGCTAACAGATTTAAAGAAGTACCTGGCGAATCGTCGTTTGATGCATGCGTATTCGGAGAGTACTCAAGGGCAGACAACTTAGTTATCGGACTGCCCAATTAAAGCCAGCTTCAACTACATGTAATTTCCGACTGTCTTTTGATAGTACGGGACCATCTGGTTTTTTTTGTCGAATCAATCATTTCAAACAATCAACTTGTTAAACTTTTGAGCAACATCTTTATATTTACTGCTTTAGTAAAAATTAAATGCTTTTTTAATGTTTTTCATGCATTCTTATAATAATTATAGAAATTATACACATTGAAAAAAATCAAAGATGTGTTATATTTATCACTTGAGAAATTTAAATACATCTGCAAGCCTCTATAACCGTTCGGCAACGGGCGCCCTCTAACGGCTCGGTCACGGGTGCACCCTCATACGTAAATTATCCATGAATTCATGTAGGCGATCAAGGAGCAAGCAACGTCGATCACCTGCCATTATACCCCTATCTAATTAAACATTAATTGGATTTACTTTAATAAAACCAAGGTGTTGTGATCTGGTTAATCTGTTTAACTACCCTGAGACACCATGTGATCTGTTTTTGGTTCTAACATTGCGCCAGAGTTAATAAGACATGGATATTGCACATTTTAATTTAATGTAAATACAATTGAACTATATAATTAATGTGCCCATGCAGTAAGCCTACATCTATTATGTGCCTGTTGCTGTTTCTCAATGTCTTGTTCATCTTTCTAGATATGTATTTTATTAAATGGTGCAACTGTTTGCCTTGAGATCCACAATATTGCCAAAACTAAACAAAACTTTAGTCCGTCCGATGGACTCCTCGACTAGACATGCGAATTTCAGCTTTTGTTGCCATACCAAGATTGATGATCAACACCGCGCGTAGTCAATCTGTACATTGCAATATTGGTATTAGCAAAGACCTAACCATTTACGGTTATCCTTTTATTTTATCAAGCTTAATGAAATGACGGATCTAAACTGTTGTTAATGGCAAAAACAACAACAAAACAAAACAACAAACAAACAAACAACAACAACAACCCACACGCACACACGCCCCACACGCACACACGCCCCACACGCACATACGCACGCACGCTCACGCACACACACACATATACACACACACACACACACACACAGACACAGACAGACACACACACACACACACACACACACACACACACACACACACACACACACACACACACACACACACACACACACACACACACACACACACACACACACACACACACACACACACACACACACACACACACACACACACACACACACACACACACACACACACACACACACACACACACACACACACACACACACACACACAGGCAGCGTAAATATCGATAATACAATTTTCCAAGATTATATATTAATATTACAGGTTCCGAGCCCCAGGCGGCATTGCCGTGCCATAACGTTATCAGGGGCTTGTACAATTACACTATCACCACTTCCGGTGCGACGTCATGCGACTTAAACAACAGCAGCATGGACGTGTGCACGGACACAACGGCAGTGACAGTCAATATGTCGTTATGTACTACGCCGGTGGCTTATTCGGGTATGCAGAGTTGATTATCAAAAACTCAGTTTAAATAGTTTAATCTATACACATATTGGCTACTCGTACCATACAACTTGAATATGTCACTAATTAATTTAATTAACGGTATCCTTAATTTCCCGTAGGATAGTTTATAATTATATTTTACTTTCATTAACCTTAATTGCTTATTTATATCCCATCTGTTTATACATAATATAGTACAATTAATTTTACGGTATTAAACAACTATTTGCTTTCAGCACATCAATATAAATAATAGATTTACAGAGTGACAAGGGGCTATATGATATTAATTATATAAAAAGTAACTCAATAACTTTAAATTTGACACAAAATTATATCTAACCAGTCGTCTACGACTGAAAATGCCAAAGCAGTACCGTTTTGTGCATAAACACTTTCAGTGTGTATGTAAATTAGATGTTTCATACCAGAATGAAACGCACAAATATAACATTGCTGTTTTGGCGTATGTTTAGCCAGGACCGCTTGCTGCCTAAGGTAGCCTATAAGAGACAAAGATTACATCAAAAATTGCATTTATTGTTGTTTGCGACGCGCTGGAGCGCGACGCCTATATATGGAATGCTCACTGAAATTTGCATATAGGGAAAGTCTGTTTTGCGGACTTTCATAACCCTGATACGGGTCATAGTTCGGTTTATGGAGTTCTATTTTTTTATTTATTTATTTGCATGTACCTGAATAAAGAAAACTGCCTGATACCATCTTTAATTGAGTTTTAAAATGAATTCCAAAATTTCATCGTTTCAATCGTTTGGGTCGCCTTTGATGCTTTTAATTTTATGTGATGTGTATTCTAAATATAATTATTGTAAAGTTGTTTACAGCTCAGTTAGTGTTCGTTATATAAAATAATACACGCAACTGTGATTTATACCAACGTATGGGACGGGAAATGAGCGATATATTTTTTATATCGGTTGAGTGACAATTGCAAGGGATCTCCTTTCTAGGGAATTGTATGGTCCTCTAGTAGAGGTCCAATTCTGTGATGATGTCGCCGGTTTCTGTCTCCGACATTCCGACGGTGTCCTCCAACATCCTGGCCACCGCGCCGTGGTTTGCTTGTTAACGACCATTTGCCATCCTTGGCCTCACTCATTATCTGAGGAAACTATCTCGATAATTTCCCCAAACATCTCATGTCGTAGCTTGGCGACAATTTCGGCTTGCACGTGGGCGTAGTCATAATACATGTTGCGGACACCCTCCATGACGGCAAGCTTGAGTCGCAGGTTGTAGCGGAAACACTTGAAGTTATCTTCCTTGGCGCGGCTGTATCTCCCCTTCATCTCCTCCATTTTCTTGTTAAGCAGGTGGATCTGCAGGCACGCCTTTCGAAACTTGTTTTCAGCGGCCAACAGGTCATCCTCCTGGCTGAATTCTTCCAAAGCATCATGGAGACTCTTAGTCCGAGACATTGTGGTTGGTGAAGTTCTACAGAATGTATGAGTTCTTGTACGGAGATTCCGGTCAAGGAAATCGCTAATCTTCGTCGCTGCTGTTGGTGGCCGTTACCTCTCCTCGCAAAGAATTACGACTTTCTAAAAAAGTGTTGGCTGCAAACTCTGCTGCAGTCCTGCTATCTTGTAGTTGATTTCTATTTAAAGTGAAGAAGTTATTACCGCTGATGCTGGGATTTACTTACTCCTAGTAAGTACTGGTGACGATGTTTCGCAAATGAATGCATGCTAGAAACGCGATTTTCCGGGGTATATATACTACATCACCAAACTAAGCGGTGTCAACGTACACCGACACCTGTTGCTTTGTACGGGCGATCTTTGTCAGGACCTGCCTGGTGGAGTGTTGTTCGCACCTATGAATGGATCGACAATATGTTCTAATCTGTTTGGCAGATCAGACAACAATCGCTGATTGGTTTGACAGCGAGCTGAGTGTTTGATGTTGGTATTGGCTGACAGCGATCGACGGGCAACATTACTTATGATCATTTACTAACAATCGTCATCAATCGCGCACCAAAACATCATGTCAGCGAGGTGCATACAGTTATAATTTCTTGCATTATGGATTAAAGGAGTGCAGATTAATGCGATGAAATATGCTCTGAATTGATGAAATTAAATGATTGAATATCAAAAGGGTGAAAAAGAATGTTAATCTCTCTTCTGTTTTCTTTAACGTTTGATGTTTTAATTATATCAAAGGAAGAACATGTCTAGGCAACCGCGCGTCGTGTACACTCGTATGTTTAATGACAATGCTTTGTGCTTAACATCAATTGAAAAGATGACAATACATCTTTTATTAATGCCCTAAAGCAAGCATTCTTATATCTGAAATATTTTCATTTCGCTTAATTATGTCGTATCCCACACATCGGTACTAAAATGTACGTGCTTTTACACCTTTGTGGAATGTAGGAATGTTATCCTAATGCAATATACCTTTTGGTCAGGGGTCATTGGTTATGTTAATACACGTCTTTACATATCTTTAAAAAGCAAATAATAGCGCTGGTTCTATACAGAACTTTGCACCGCTTACATAAACAAATTATTTTACTTTCAGTTACCGATTATCACGTGCTTCATTTAACCACGATTAATTTCTAGCAAAATATCCGCCCCTAACTAAAGTGCTATATCGGGGACTAATAGACTACACATATCAGTGAAATGTCATTTTATGAAGTTTATACTACAATTCTATACACCTGTTAATGAAAATTAAATTTACAAAATAACTGTTTATATAACGATATTATAGTTATTGTGATAAGTGTGTTTTATTTAGCAACAATTGTTCTGATGAAATATTAAATAAAATTGTTTTGCTTTTCATTGAATACCGCATGTGTAACATGTTGTTATTATGTAAGTATATACTTAGTTTATGTCAAAACCCGACTGCTCATTGACTGGTTGTAAAGAAATTTTGAAACATATTTAAGATTTTTAAATAAAACGCAACTTATTATTCTTAATAATTTCTCTTTATTTGTATGACGTTCTACTGTTGTATTTTAGGTTATCAGCCTTTATGATTCAATTTGTATATATGTGTCTATTTGTTTAAGAAAATTAACTTTTATGTGTATACATGTACATAACGATAAATACATGACCTGGTTATTTTGCTGATTAGTTCTCATTCAATATATAATATAATATAATATAATATAATATAATATAATATAATATAATATAATATAATATAATATAATATAATATAATATAATATAATATAATATAATATAATATAATATAATATAATGTAATATAATGTAATGTAATGTAATGTAATGTAATGTAATGTAATGTAATGTAATGTAATGTAATGTAATGTAATGTAATGTAATATAATGTAATATAATATAATATAATATAATATAATATAATATAATATAATATAATATAATATAATATAATATAATATAATATAATATAATATAATATAATATAATATAATATAATATAATATAATATAATATAATATAATATAATATAATTTTTACTGTTGTATTGATGTAAAACAGAAATTGGTAAATATATGAATTTACGACGTCATGAGCGACTGCTGTATCGACTGCTGTTGTTGAATGATTGAAAATTAGCATCGCTTTCTATTAAAATGCACAGAATATTCAGATTTAAGAAAATATTCAAAAAATGTTTGTATTAACTTGCCAAAATTAAAAACAAACAAACAGAAACAATATTCATTAATGGATATACAATTCAAGAAAACAAAAAAATAATGTTTCAGAATTTATACATGTCACAAACCTTAAGTGAACAAAGTTTGCAATAAATATATATATTTTTATATTTTAATAAAATATTTATTAAATTAATTTTTTATGTCGTGTGTCTATTGTTTTCTAATAAGGTAAACTAATAATTCACAATTGTTTAAATGTATTTGACAATGATATTGCAATTGTAATTTTTATGTACTTGTTTGCAATTAAACACGTTATGGTTGTTATCAATTCTGCAAGTAACTCATCTTATTATTCAGTTAACCATGTCATTCAGCATTGTTAGTATAATTGTGCTGCAAGGAATTAGTCGCTTAATCAAACGCCGTATTGTATATAACCTGTACAAGTAAACATTAATTTGCCATCAACATTACAGTGTTGTTGTTTTTTCTCCATAATTATAATCATTCTACCATGTTTTGTGTATTTCAGCAACTGGACAGTTGACGTGCGTAGATAGGGCAGTTAATATTTCTACCATATTTTTGTGTATTTCAGCGACTGGACAGTTGACGTGCGTAGATAGGGCAGTTAATATTTCTACCATATTTTTGTGTATTTTAGCTACTGGACAGTTGACGTGCGTATATGCGGCAGTTAATATTTCTACCATATTTTTGTGTATTTCAGCGACTGGACAGTTGACGTGCGTAGATAAGGCAGTTAATATTTCTACCATATTTTTGTGTATTTCAGAGACTGGACAGTTGACGTGCGTAGATAAGGCAGTTAATATTTCTACCATATTGTTGTGTAATTTAGCTACTGGACAGTTGACGTGCGTAGATAGGGCAGTTAATATTTCTACCATATTGTTGTGTAATTTAGCTACTGGACAGTTGACGTGCGTAGATAGGGCAGTTAATATTTCTACCATATTGTTGTGTAATTTAGCTACTGGACAGTTGACGTGCGTAGATAGGGCAGTTAATATTTCTACCATATCTTTGTGTATTTTAGCTACTGGACAGTTGACGTGCGTAGATAAGGCAGTTAATATTTCTACCATATTGTTGTGTAATTTAGCTACTGGACAGTTGACGTGCGTACATAGGGCAGTTAATATTTCTACCATATTGTCGTGTATTTTAGCTACTGGACAGTTGACGTGCGTAGATAGGGCAGTTAATATTTCTACCATGTTTTGTGTATTTCAGCTACTGGACAGTTGACGTGCGTAGATAGGGCAGTTAATATTTCTACCATGTTTTGTGTATTTTAGCTACTGGACAGTTGACGTGCGTACATAGGGCAGTTAATATTTCTACCATATTTTTGTGTATTTCAGCTACTGGACAGTTGACGTGCGTACATAGGGCAGTTAATATTTCTACCATATTTTTGTGTATTTTAGCTACTGGACAGTTGACGTGCGTAGATAAGGCAGTTAATATTTCTACCATGTTTTGTGTATTTCAGCTACTGGACAGTTGACGTGCGTAGATAGGGCAGATAATATTTCTACCATGTTTTGTGCATTTTAGCTACTGGACAGTTGCCGTGCGTATAAAGGGCAGTTTATATTTCTACCATATTTTTGTGTATTGCAGCGACTGGACAGTTGACGTGCGTATTTGGGACAGACGTGGGAACGAACAGCTACGTGGCGTTACTTAACAGAGACTCCAACACGGACGAGTCTACTACTTACCGCTTCACATGTCTGGTAAGCTGGTGATTGGGTTTGTTAATTAATAGTATTAATTTGTTGTAAATACCAGGTACATGAAAGAGGGTGATGGTCGGAGATGAAGGTTGCTGGTAAGGATAATGATGACATGGAGGAAACTCACCCATAAGTAAAACGATAAGTAAAACGGCGGCTGCTGCTGATCACAACAATAAGGGGAATGCTTAGATAGAAAATAACTGGTAATGGCGATGCTGGTAGGTCAAGACGATAAGAAGAATGATGGTGGAACTGATGGTAATAATAATGATAGGAACGATGATAATGTTTCGGAAAATGATGACAGTGATGATGATGAAGGGTGTGGTCATGATGTTGATGAAGGTTGTGTTGATGATGATCATGATGACGGTTGTGATGATGATAATGAGGATTATGATGATACATTCCAGGTCGGATCAATCAGTGGGGACCGCGTAAACGTGAGCCAGTCCCCTCAGATGTGTGGGAGTTCTCAGACGCCTAACTCCGCCCCTGTGGGAGGGGCATTGCTGAAGCTCAAACCCTCAGGTAGGCGTCCAAAAATGTTGTATGGGCACAGCCGGATTAGCGAACATCATTTATGATTACGACTTTCCAGTTGTTGTTCATATGTCATGTTTTGATATGGCAAATTGAAGCTGTCAGAACAATTCCAAATTTCAAAAAAAAAAAAAAAAAAACCAAACGCACCGAAAACTAGGCTCATCAATGAAAAAAAAACAACACGATTTTTACGCGATATTATCATTTACGCCAATAAAGGCGTGCACTGAAAGAAAGTAATATATCACTAGTACAACCAGAACACAACAACACCTGACAGGTTGTGCACTTGCTGCTGGTGACAAAACTTTAAGGCGTGCTTTATTTGTTGATCTTTTTTTAATCAGAATTTGATATAACTTAAGTTTATTTATGCTAAGGATGTTTAGGAGTTCACATGCATGAATACGACATTGCATTTATACACGTGTTTTTGTTGTATCCCCCCAATATTCTTGTTTGAATTAATGGACATCATATATGAGACATGGCGTCATTGTTGAGCTAGATTTGAATCCTGCTCATTGGTATAACATTGTATATGTATTTTTTTCTTTAAAAAACGAGGTGATTTCTATACAAGCATCCATAACCAATATATAACTGAGTTGCATGCATGAAAGTATTTAACTTATAGTATTGAGAGACTATACCAATCTAACCTATTGTTTGTTGTTTTCTTTTCAGTCACCTGTCCTGTAAGTAACTGTTTTTTTTCATTTATATTTATATAATCAATTAACCACAACATGAAAGATCGATTTTCACATTATTTGCATGTCAATGTACACAATAAGTACGCTTAATAGAACTTATATTCTTATGAATGCACTGATTGGTTAAATGTTAAAAAAGCAAGTTATGTCACGTTGCACGTTATATTTCAGAGCTCAGCGTCCCGGAAGTCCCTTCCACTGATGCTCTTGCTTTGTTTGCTGTTGTATCACGTGTTGAAGTCAAGCATTCATAGATCGTGACGTCATGAAAAAAGGAAAACTTTTATGACTTTCTAACACTTAAGAGTGTGTTTTTTTCGGAAGTGCGTGAAAGGGAATTGACATTTATATAGTTATTATTCCAGGACTGAAAAAAAGAAAATAATTTTTCGAAACTTTTAATATTTTAGAGCGTTTTTCGGAAGTGATCGAAAGTGAATTGATATTCATATAGCTGTTATTCCATTTAAGTTGTTATAAATACGCGACTCGAATCAAGTTAAATGATAAGATTCATGGATTTTTTTTAATAAAAAGATGAAAAAGAAGAAATCACTCATTTTTCTAAAGTATAGATTTATACATAGAATGAAAATAACTTAAAGAGCAAATACGAACTTTTTATTGTAAAATCGTTTTCTTACCAAATGGTTTGTGATTTTTAGTAAAACATGGAAAGAATGACACAATGCAAAAAACAAACACAAAACAAATAATAATTAAACAATAATAATTAAAAGTCGTGTCTAAGTCCTTTTATGGGGCAATCTCAGGTGAAGATGATTTGACTTTCAACTAGGAATTAAGTATCCAAGCACTTTAAACCAATGTTCCCTTGCATTCGTCCCCGTGACACTCCGGGAATGGGTACGTATCTGGTACGATGTGAGTCTGGGTCGTAAACTCAAGGACCGAACCGTCCAGGCCAGGAAACGTCAACTGAGACAACAAATTAAAATTAATACCATTTCAAGACAGTAACTGCAAATAAGTATAAAATGTTCTTCAGCCAATACATAAAGCGGCGTAAAAAAACTATAAAAGAGTATGCAGAGAAATAAAATAGCGCCAGCGCCATGTTTCGTAGAAGAGTTTCTAATTCACCTTTCCATTTATTTATGCGTGTTTCTTTTTTCACAACATATGTATAAAACATAAAAATAGACATTTTTATAACACATAATTACCCACATTGACAATGCCTGTCATTTATTTTATGTGCCACATTTTCCGTACAAAAGACACTTTTATAGGAAGCGGCATTGTCGTTTCTTTAAAGTGCACCTG
This sequence comes from Sinonovacula constricta, assembly GCA_007844125.1. Taxonomy (NCBI): domain Eukaryota; kingdom Metazoa; phylum Mollusca; class Bivalvia; order Cardiida; family Solecurtidae; genus Sinonovacula; species Sinonovacula constricta. The sequence goes on from CM017564.1 coordinate 26,970,787, forward strand.
GGTTTTTCTAAAATTTACGAATGGAACGTTTAAATGTCGAACTAGTTTTAAACTCAATCAATGCGACAAAGTTTAAATTGCATATGACAAGAGATTTATTTTTAAGTCTGTAATTTGTTAGGTAAGAAACAAGACAAATTCAATCGCTAATATTATATTTAAAACGAATGAACAAAAACTAATTTAACAAAAAATAATTCGTAAACATCGTGTAGATAAACTGTAAGATAATTAAATTAAAAACACGCTAAAAAGTTTTTAAAAAAATTGGCCGTTAGTTATTTTATTTACATTAAACTGTACACACTTAAAATAGAATAATTTGATTTGTATATAATATTGTAAATATTAAAACAATATCAATACAATAAGGATATAAATTTTAATTGAAAAGAAAAACTCAATCAAACTAAAACTTATTGTTTATGCTTAATTAGAAACACTTTTCGAGTACATGACCAACTCACAAAAATCAATTCGAAGTGACATGTGAATTTCACCAAACTAGAATATCACACAGAATAACAATATGTGAACAATAGAGAATGACAAATGCTACATGTGTATAAAAAATACAAACAGTTCTCGGAACCGATGGGTATAGGTCACGTGACAAAATTTGCCAGGCTGTTGATTAGTTTTTTCATAGATTGTGCCACATTTTATATCCAGATTTTATTGTGTGCCAGATTTTATGGGCCCCGCCACAGAATACACTAGATTGATATAGGACTATATTTGTTCATTATCACATAATGTGCCAGATATGCTATGGGTCGTGTTATCATAAAAAATGTGTTAGATTTTTAAAGGGTCATGTGAACGTAGAATATGCTAGTATAGTATAGCATCATATAGTATATCCGTTATTTATCGGTCGTGTGATCATAGAATGTGCCAGATCTTTAACTGGTCATGTCATAGTGGACTTTGTCATAGAATGTGCCAGAGCATAAACTGGCCATGTCATAGTAAACCATGACATAGAATGTGCCAGATCTTAATTGGCCATGTCATAGTGGGTCATGTCATAGAATGTGCCAGATCTTTAATTGGCCATGTCATAGTGGGTCATGTTATAGAATGTGCCAGATCTTTAACTGGCCATGTCATAGTGGACCATGTCATAGAATGTGCCAGATCTTTAACTGGTCATGTCATAGTGGACCATGTCATAAAATGTGTCAGGTCTTTAATTGGCCATGTCATAGTGGGTCATTTTATAGAATGCGTCAGATCTTTTATTGGCCATGTCATAGTGGGTCATGTTATAGAATGCGTCAGATCTTTAATTGGCCATGTCATAGTGGGTCATGTTATAGAATGTGCCAGATCTTTAATGGGTCATGTCATAGTGGACCATGTCATAGAATGTACCAGATCTTTAACTGGCCATGTCATAGTGGACTATGTCATAGAATGTGTCAGATCTTTAACTGGTCATGTCATAGTGGACCATGTCATAGAATGTGTCAGATCTTTAACTGGTCATGTCATAGTGGACCATGTCATAGAATGTGTCAGATCTTTAATTGGCCATGTCATAGTGGGTCATGTCATAGAATGTGCCAGATCTTTAACTGGTCATGTCATAGTGGACCATGTCATAGAATGTGTCAGATCTTTAACTGGCCATGTCATAGTGGACCATGTCATAGAATGTGTCAGATCTTTAACTGGCCATGTCATAGTGGACCATGTCATAGAATGTGTCAGATCTTTAACTGGTCATGTCATAGTGGACCATGTCATAGAATGTGTCAGATCTTTTATTGGCCATGTCATAGTGGGTCATGTCATAGAAATCGCAACAGACAATTGGTTCAAGTGATATAAGCAGACAAGATACAACTCAACGATAAAAACCAAGGATGATATAGTCACGAATTGTCTCTCAGATTTATTCAGCCCTAACAGCAAAAGACGTTTGTTTTGTCTGAAAAGTTCTGATTTGAAGTATTGGAGTACAAAACGTGTCCAATACCAGGGGATACAGAACAGCTACTTAATCGACTTAGCAATTTTACATCATGCAAATAGGGGTAGTAGTTGATCGCAATAAATATCCACCTGGCCCATATTAGGGTAATATTATTATTGCAGATTATATATATTTTTACATTTTTATTTTTGGGGCACCTGCGTACTCTGCGTAAAGGCAGCAACGCGCTTGACCGCATTAACAATTGTTTATTGTTCAATCACAACCAAAAACTTACAGTTTCTCTAGTAAATAGCAGAATGTCATCTGCAATTGGAATTTATTTTACTTATAAAGCATACATGTATGTAACTTTATACATGTAGCCTATGTTAAACGCTTTTATATTACTGTGTACTGAGGTATTTATCGGAAACTTAAAAATAATAACCTTGCTCCCCGGAGTCCAAATTCCAAACCAGTGCTGACGTAGAAGCCATCAGTCACATGATTCTACATGTATTTTTGCAGCTAAGCTTTCTTCCGTTTAAAATGTATCATTGAGTACTAACTCTGGTGCAAACTTATTTAAAAATAAACTTTGTGTACACATGACATACTATATCGAATGCATTTCCACAATCGATAAACACACACACAAAACTCCTTCGATTTTGAACAACAAATCTTATCTCATATTGAACGAAAGTTATAAAATCAATTAGATATCGTTTGCACCAGTTAAAAGGTTCGATTTTAATTACCACAAGAACTCGTTCAAGATACTAATAACATCAGTTAGACTGTCAGTATCTCATTGAAAGTTGACGAACACTCGTACCTGGATGAAGAAAGCAGTCCAGCCAACTGGAGGGTTGTTGACCTCGACCTCAAATGACGTAGCATTCTGCACGATGGATGAAAATGTGTTTTAAACAAGTAACGTTTATCGCGAAAAAAGTGAAATGTCTTATATAAAGTTTGATAAAATATGTGTCCCGATAAAGATTGTCAGTTGTTTATAAAGCTTATTTCAAATACCTGTTAACTTCTTTTTTTATAAAAACTATTTACACTTCGCGAGTACTGGAACCTGCCTTACAAATGGTTTCGTAAAACATGCGACATGTCGAAAAGAATAATATTAAGGTAGAAAGAATGTAAACTCCGTTTAAACGGCGTCAGGCAGAGAGCATATGGTAAAGGAAGACAATACAATAGTAAGACCTCGGTGATAAATGTTTTACCACGATCAAGATCGATGACGGAATTACTCGAGGAGTTCCGATCGACGAGAGATAATCTAGAGGATTGGGACAGCAATTGGAACTTCTCCGGGCTCGGATAATTCGTGTACGACATGACGCTGTCATCGCAACGGGGTTCAAATTTGACTTACCAGCGGAGTGACGTATTTCTTGAGCCAGACGACGGGGTGGACCTGAGGTTTGCTGGGGTTGCCAGGGGTGCCTCGTAGAAGCCGGAAGTCCTTCCTAAACGAACAGAAAACATAGTTGTTAACATAGTTGATATCAGTAAAATCAGCTGGCATTTGATATTTTTTTGTAGAATAGATAACATAAAAATTAATATATAAATATAATTATATGTAAAAATTACTTTTTAAAAATGCTTTTAAGTCATTTATGCATTGTTTCATGGTAAATAATTATGGCCTATCGGGCACAATGATACTGTGCACTTCTTCTTGTGATGTATTATGGTTAATGGGCATCTATGTTTAGATCAAATATATTTATTATACAGAGTTTTTTTTACAATGACAATCATGGCCTAATTATGTTAAAGCATGAACGTGTGTCTTAAAGTAAATGTCTTATATAACACATAACACGACAGTAAATGTGTTATATAACACATAACACGACAGTAAATGTCTTATATAACACATAACACGACAGTAAATATCTTAAAATGTCTTATATAACACATAACACGACAGTAAATATAACACATAACACGACAGTAAATATAACACATAACATGACAGTTAATGTCTTATATAACACATAACACGACAGTAAATGTCTTAAAATGTCTTATATAACACATAACACGACAGAAAAATACCGTTTGCCGTCCAGTGTGGTTGCATGGTAGCACTCGACAGTCTCGGGAACAATGTCAGTGACGACGCTAATCTTCCCGCCAGTGGGAGTCTGCAGCAGACGACAATTACAAAATAACCTCTTCAAACTCGCTTAACTTTGAAATCTTCTTGTGACAACTCGGATAATTGTTCTAAAGTTGTGCTTTCAAAAATCTCGGAAAAGCGTAAGTTTTTTTTCTAGCAAAGATAAATCAGTAAAGTAAAAATAAATAACTTAAGGCATAAAAATAACACTTTTCAGGGACGACTTACGGAATTCTCATTTGTTCACCAGCCATTCATTTGTCAAGCTTGCAAGTGAATGACTTTCAAAACAGCACACTTCGATCAACGTTTTGGTTACCTTTTTTTTTTTAAATTGGTTTATTTTAATTCACGTTTTCTGTGTTGTTGTTTTGTTTTTCACCAAACCGGGCATGTCACTGCAAAAGTTCATATTATAACCACAAAAATGATTTAGATATTACTTCAAGATACTCATAGTATGTTTTATCTTGTGGGACTGAATAACCTCGAAAGTTTTATTAATTTAAATTAAAGCAAACTTAGGTATTGCTTATTATTTTCTTCTTCTTTTGTTAGACAAAAGTTAAAAAAACAACAACAGCCCAATGTGGACCTACTTTTCACAGTAACAATGTTGTATTGGAACGCTGATAAAAACTTGCGGAAAATGGGGAATTTAAAAAATAGAAAATTTTGTGTACGGCGTTATTTACATCTTAAATTAAGTTCTTCTCGTATAATAAATATGATATAGTTTGTTGTTGTTGTTGTTTCTCTGGTGTGAAATAGTTGTTTTTGTTTCAACTCGTACGCCAACACGTTACGCCAATATTGAAGATCCGATTGTCCCTTTAATTGGTGAGATACAAATCTTACACCGGATCCCATATCTTTTATTTATTTCTTACCGTGGTTATTTCCCATTTCATTTTTGGCAATGGTTTGTTCTGGAAAAAAAATAAGGGTAAGTTATGTAATTCGTAAATATATATTTACACTTGGTTGCATGTGAAAAATAGTAGTTCATTTTCATTCACTTTATAATGAAAATATCTCTAAATTATTCGGTTCTTTAGAAGAAATATATACATGCTATTATAATAATCAATATTTGCCAAAGTTTGTTTTCGGGAAAGACAGTTAATTCTAAGGGTACAAGTTTTGTAAATAAAATACTTGAAATTTTTATGTCTTTTTTGCAATATTGTTTTCTTTGTCATATGTATCGACTTCATTTTAAGGTACGAGTAAAATAGTGACATAGGCTTTCATTTATGTCTCAAGGTTATCAAAAATGAAAAAAATATTGATGATGATTATGATAACGATGATAAAGTTAACGATAATGATGATGTTGATGATGATGATGTTAATGATGATGATGATGTAAATGATAATGATGCTGATGATGCTGCTGATGCTGATGCTGATGTGATGTTGATGGAGATGATAATGAAGATGATGATGATGGTGATGATACTGATGGTGATGATAATGATGAAAATGATAATGATGATGATAATGATGATGATGACATACTTTCATGACGGACAGGTAGAATGCCCGGATGGAGAACATCAGGCTAACCTCGTGTCCTGCGCAGCTATGCTCAGCGTTGGGTAACTGTCTGTAAATATTGACGTAGGTTAGAGATTAAACAAGTCTTGTTTCGTCAGTGTGTCGTCATTTCAAGATAGTTTCCCACATTTCTGTCAAAACGAAAAGATATTTTGTAGGAACGGTACACATATTATTTTAAACCTAAAATAAAAGAAAGATAATTGATAAAATAGCAGCATGCACCGCGAACGTAAGTGTGCGAGGCTAGCAGGAAGCCATTCGACCATCCTGATATTTAACATCCCTTCGTTCATGAATAAAATTCGTGTAACTTAACTGAATTGAAAAACTTGGATCCTTTTTGATGATAGAACTGTCCAAGAAGTTACTGTTTCAACTTGAATGCGTAAAACTTAGAATATTAAATGGAGAATATAAATAACATAAAACTCAGGGATATCAACGATTACGAAGTTTAAAAAATGCACCACGTGTGAAGATTATGCACGATTATGGTGGTACAGGGCTTGCAGTTATTTATTTTACTTTACTTATTTATTTATTTGTTTTGTGAGTGCGTGTGTGTGGGGGTGGGGGGAGGGCGGTTTCGATATTCAAGAAATTGACCAACATACATATACAACTGAACCTACAAAAAACACAACAACTAACAAACAAATCAATTAAGTATTAACACAATCTCACCTTAAATATGTCGGGCCTGCCAGTTTGTCAAAGTAGAACTTGGCATCATCGACCATGAAGAATTCGTCACCACCGGTACTGAAGATCAACTTTGGTTTGTTAACCCACCTGTCATTGTATGCTGAAACATATGCACGTGGTATTTCTAAACTTGTCAACGATATGTTTGGAACCACAAAGCTTAATTTACTTAACAGTTCACCGTTATTCCATTACGATAACAAACATTTGTAAAATGTGGTATGCGACAGTTTGCCTATATCTAACAATATCTGGCTTCTATAAATAAGAACGATTGGGATTTCTGCTAAAAATAGACATCGACGTCACAGCGGATGACGCGGATGAGCTAAAACATAAATGGTCACGTTGTTTTCTTAGTTTAAAAATAGCTAACCGTGCACCGTGGCACAGATAGGAAATACATGTTTGTAATGACGATTGTGGCGTTATGGTTCACTTTTCAGACATGTGTAGGACATCAATAAACAGCATTTTGTTTGATCTGTTCAGGTAATAATATTTTATAAAGATGTTTAATAAAACTATGTTTTGTCCAAACTGTCGGATACCACCTTTAAAAATGGTACACAAGCTTCACGTAGATGTTTTTTTTTTAAAATATAACTATTACCATCTGGATGTATCTGATATTTGCCTATAATCAAATACATGCCACGATTTGTCATCCCCTACCTCAAAAGTTAGACAGTGAAAACTGTAGAAAAATCGCTCTTAATGGTAATTCTTGCATCTATATTAATAAGCAGGATGGGAGTTTCTGCTTAAGACAGTGTAACGCAGGCCGGCGATTTCCAGCGGACACCCATCCATACACCAGCCACGGTAACCGTTGCTTAGCCGTTTAAACCATGTCGCTAAAGAGTTAACCCAGCAGCGGGGCTGGTTTGAAGCGCTATTATGTCAACCACTGTGGCTCTTACAAAAGATATTGACGCCAGACTTAATTACCCGGATGATGATGTAAACGTGATCACAAAAATAAGTCGTTAGTTTCTAAATAACTAATTGTGCAGCGTGGCTCAGATAAGAAATACATGCTTGTAACGACAAGTGATATAAATTTCGTCTTTTTTCACATTTAGATGATCATGTAATATATTAACTAAAACATAAACAATTCTCGGGATCTTTCGAAGTATCCATAATTAATCAGGTCGCTGGAAAAAATAAAAAATGAACCAAAACGGTCGAATACCTCCTTGACATTGATTATTATATTCATATTACGTGTGTGGTACAATGATTTAACTGAACTAAGTAATCGTCGAAAATGATATTGTAATATGGTGTTGAGAAAACAGTTTATGACATCGACCCATGAGACTGATAGAAGTATTTAAGTCAAACTCTCGTCATTTAATTATTGAGTTGTTTATTAATTAATTTAATAATTTGATTTACTTTGACTCGAAAGACATCGTAAAAATACTGGAACAGTCAACGTTCAATACACTTTCTTCAGACAAACTTCTAGAAATCAGTGACATCAATGGTTTGCCAAGCGGTTTAGAGAGATTAAAAATAAATAAATAAATAAATAAATAAATAAATAAATAAATGAATAAATAGATAAATAAATAAAACCCCTCTCATTTGTGCAATATTGTATATATTTAACGCAATCCTGTCTGAAACAAAGCCTACACAGTGGGTCAATAATAGCCGCCATCTTTTTAATGTTCGGGTTATCAAGATCCTTCGTAAAGTCCAAGTCGTAGTAGTCGTTGAATGCAAACGTCCAGCCTCCAAGGGATCGGTAGTAATGGTGCAGGTTCTGGAACGAATTAAAACTGTTCAGAGTGAACCCATTCATGTGTAAATATGGTGACCGATGCCGAGAGGTTCAGCTCGACATCTTACATGTCAAGTCCCTCGCCACATAGGTTCAAGTCCCATTTGGGGTAAAACTCTTGTTGTACCTTTCGGTATTATTTTGATGAGGTTCACTTAACGACGTACCATTACACATTTTGTTATATTATGCTTTAAGTGAGCAGCATCTTATATATAAAACAATGTTTGATTTATGTTAAAACAAAAAAAAAATCTAAATTAAAATAAAACTCACTCGAAGATGCAGTTATGTGTATAAAAAGCGGACAACGCAAGAAACACGGAACACATTTGACAAAATTACATGAAATTATCATGGGAGCTAAAACCTCTTTTGAATTAATTTATAATAATGACCACCATCAATGGGGAACCAGCCGCAATAGCTCAAGTGGTAGAGCCTCGGCTTGCGGATCTGAAAGTCGCGGGTTCAAACCCCGGCCGGGTCAAACCAAAGACTTAAAAGTTAAAAGTAGTGGCTTCCCTCCTAACGCTCTGGACTAAGGGGACAGCATTACGCCTGACTCGTCGGTGTCAGTATAATGGACCTACCGGGTTCACTCCCTGGGCACCTCATAAGTGCTATAATGATAGAAATGTCGCTGCACAGTATCGGCAAAAATGCTGGCAAATCCCAATCCCATCCCATCAATGGGAATGGCAGGATAGACGGTTTAGGTGCAGGGAAAGGTACAGCGATGTCACCTACCTCCTGCATGTTTAACAGATCCATGACGATGGGAGCTATAGCAACAACCCTGTTGTCTACTGCACCAACTGTCCACGTGGTCCATCCGCGCTGTGTGAATAGTTAGAACCGATGCGCAGAACATGTTATTAACATTTTTTTATTATACTTTTCTCAGCATGTAATTTAATTGAACAGAATATATTTTAATGTCATCACGATATTGGTGAGGATTGATGGTATAAAGAGCAAACAATTTTTGTGTTGAGAGAAGAAAACAACCCAGTGGAAAAGTACAAGATTATCTGTTCAGCCGGTTACGTCTAAGATAGCTGCTTATTGTATAGTCACCAACATAATGACGTTTCATAAGTAATTTCCAACCAGCATGCATTGCATGATATATGAAAGGAACATCACATCAATATTAAGTAAATGAAATAACATCAATAATTTAATAAGGATTAATTTATACTGAGCGTAACTATGACAATTCTATCCGTTTTCATGCTCGATTTGTTAAATACCGATAATAAATCGTTATTGATTCACTAATGACTCCAGAAGATGTTTGACAAATACAGCAGCAATCGTACCTACTCGGCGATCTCCGACAAGCTTCGGGTATATAGCCTCGTATGTAATAGACCATTTCAAACATCCAGTGCGCATGCGCCGATTTATATCTCGCGCTACGAGACTTGACCCGTTTTCTCCAGATTTTCAAAACTGGGGGCTCTTGCGCAAAGGATTTCATCATTTGTGTCCGTACTTTTTTAGAAAACAAGTGTTGTTTTTTTTCGGTTTGCACATATTAGCGCCAATTAACGGCTGTTAACAACATTGTTCACGCACTTATAACATAGAATCGCTAATTACATCACTGTGATTTTAATTTCTTCAAGGTTGTAAAAAATAAATGCGGTGTTATTTCTTTCTGGCGCGGAGGGCTCTCTGGCTTACACTGCAACATCAAAGAAAATTCTGGGAAACAATCGACGGTCACTATCATTTAAAGTCGCCGAAAAGAAATATTTTTGTTTCGAATTGACTGACCCATTATTTCTCTTATACTGTGTAACATGATGTCGATCGATGTCGTAGGTATACACCAGTTGGTGATTTGCCCCGGCGAATAACTTCTCATTGCATTATGTAAACAAAGATGGCTGACTTTTCGAAGTGCATTCAGTACGCTTTAGATATGAGATCGCCGAGTAGGTACGATTGCCATTTTGGATGTAGTTCGTCAATATGGCGGCGACAGCATTATTTCCGAGGTGATTACGTAGAAGACGGAATTACCCGAGGAGTTCCGAGTGATACAGCAGCTTATAGGGAATATCATAATCAGCGGGAGCAGGTTGATCTGGATCTACAACAATGTTATTTTAAGCCAGATCAATCTGTCTTCAAGGCCTAGGATTAAATACCTTTGAAGCCCCAGCAACCAAGAAGCGGTCCACGGTCTGTCCATGTCGCTTGTTCACCAGATCAGATACTGTATCCATGGCCCGAACACCTGCCTGGAGACGAATGTATACAGACAAAATGAATGCAACATGAAGTGTACAAAATGTGGTGTAATAATAGCCTTTTCATTAGCAAAACGTGGGGTATAAAATAACCTAAATTAAGTCTGGACAGAAAATATTTCATGTATACAAATATCTATTTACGCTCACCAATTTTTTTATAATCAAATGTACGGAACTAACAATAGAATTATACCCCTGAAGAAACATGAATAATTATATTTATACACGAATATGGATTTAGATTTATTGGCTTAGATCAGTCTGCAAAATGTTACAGGAAGTCAAAAGCATATACATGGTTACAACCAATGTATGTACGACTTTTCTACCTTTTACATTTTGCTGAATAATTCGTTGGCAATTACCTTCGTTCTGTTCTCTTCTATAAGCATGTACATTTATGTAGTACAAAGTTTCATTTCCATGTCACATTTTGACGTGGCTTATCAGCAAAAATAAGTCCATGGAGAAAGTTGTTACCTTGGTCATGGGCATGCGCAGAAGAATTTCCGGGTCTGAGCCGTTTTGGTCTACGAACGTCTTCCATGTCCATGCAATTATGGCATCTTCTGAACGACTCTTCTTGGTGGGGTCAGCCTATATATGGAAAACAATAAAAGCCAACTCCGGTGTTATAATGGTCAATTAATAATAATAATGGACGTCGTTTGGCTTTTACTAGCAAAGGAAAACATACGCCGGATTCTGGGTGGACGCAATAACGCATAACCGATCATTCATAAGGCTTCCACCACAATGATGATTTTGACAGAACCATGATAATCTTATATATCGACTGTAAATAATATGTACGATAACTGTTCTTAGCTATATTCCCCTTTTTCGGATGTAAAGGGACTTTACTCTAACAGTTGAAAGAACCCCATTTTTACCTCCCTTGTGGGTTAAGTATTTGGTATATAATTACTGCAGGAAACTTAAGATGTTTTACACAAGACTGAAGCATGGGCATAAAATGGAATCCTATTGATTGAGATAAGAATTTATGAAAAGAATTAGCGCCTTTTTTAGAAAAAGGGCAAATTAAAAATAAAATTTGTTATAACTCTTATGCAAAGTATATGAATATATCTTCCCACAAGGGAGATAAATTAATTTATGAAAAGAATTAATGCCTTTTTTAGAAAAAGGGCAAATTAAAAATAAAATTTGTTATAACTCTTATGCAAAGTATATGAATATATCTTTCCACAAGGGAGATAAATTAATTTATGAAAAGAATTAATGCCTTTTTTTAGAAAAAGGGCAAATTAAAAATAAAATTTGTTATAACTCTTATGCAAAGTATATGAATATATCTTTCCACAAGGGAGATAAATTAATTTATGAAAAGAATTAATGCCTTTTTAGAAAAAGGGCAAATTAAAAATAAAATTTGTTTTAACTCTTATGCAAAGTATATGATTATATCTTCCCACAAGGGTGATAACTACAAAGTATTTTATTTCGAAAATTGGGAATAGTCAAAAGTAGTCAGCCTTCATTATAGTCAAAAGAAGTTAACATATACTTGTAAACGAATCAATTTTCAGGATCACTTATTAAAAGATAACCGCACAAAGAATACATATTTATCAAAACTAATTTATTAGCTCTAATTAAAATACCTTAAAAGTGATTGGCTCATTTGGGATCTGCTTTAGACATGCGCCCACAGAGTTGGTTGTCGTCGCCACGATCGTTGTTAGCCTGACGAAATTATCGGTCGGAGGAGGAGGACTTGAAGCAGAGTGAAAACTAGCTTATGTCCATGTATCGATGACATTTTATATTTAAATACTGGTATTCTTTTACATTTTAGTACACAGCAAAATTTTCGTTTCGTGTACATGCATGAGAAAATGGCAAAGAACATTGATTCTTTTAAAAAGACACAAGTTTCATATTTAATAAATACAAATTGCTTTGCGTAATTATTGTACAATGGATATAATTTATGAAGCAATGTACTTTTACACCGTATATTATAAACTCAACATGTGTTATCTGCATCATATAACAGTGATATCAGCGCCAGATAAAGGTATTTGCTGTATGTACACAAGTATAGCTCAACTCATAACACGGCCAAACGTGTGTCAGCACAATTAAGTTGAAGTTCGCTAGTACTTGTACTTCCAGATTGTCGAATATTGGGACAGTATTAACCCTTTGGGCTTCAAGAGTCTCGTATATTGGGACAATATTAACCTTGTACTTCTAGATTATCGTATATTGGGACAATATTAAACCTTGTACTTCCAGATTGTCGTATATTGGGACAATATTAACCCCTGTACTTCCAGATTGTCGTATATTGGGACAATATTAACCCTAGTACTTCCAGATTATCGTATATTGGGACAGTATTAACCATTTGGGCTTCAAGATTGTCGTATATTGGAACAATATTAACCCTTGTACTCCCAGATTGTCGTATATTGGGACAATATTAACACTTGTACTTCCAGATTGTCGTATATTGGGACAATATTAACCCTTGTACTTCCAGATTGTCGTATATTGGGACAATATTAACCCTTGTACTTCCAGATTCTCGTATATTGGGACAATATTAACCCCTGTACTTCCAGATTGTCGTATATTGGGACAGTATTAACCCTTGTACTTCCAGATTGTTGTATATTGGGACAATATTAACCCTTGTACTTCCAGATTGTCGTATATTGGGACAGTATTAACCCTTGTACTTCCAGATTGTTGTATATTGGGACAATATTAACCCTTGTACTTCCAGATTCTCGTATATTGGGACAATATTAACCCTTGTACTTCCGGATTCTCGTATATTGGGACAATATTAACCCTTGTACTTCTAGATTGTCGTATATTGGGACAATATTAACCCTTGTACTTCTAGATTATCGTATATTGGGACAATATTAAACCTTGTACTTCCAGATTGTCGTATATTGGGACAATATTAACCCCTGTACTTCCAGATTGTCGTATATTGGGACAATATTAACCCATGTACTTCCAGATTCTCGTATATTGGGACAATATTAACCCTTGTACTTCCAGATTGTCGTATATTGGGACAATATTAACCCCTGTACTTCCAGATTCTCGTATATTGGGACAATATTAACCCTAGTACTTCCAGATTGTTGTATATTGGGACAATATTAACCCTAGTACTTCCAGATTATCGTATATTGGGACAGTATTAACCATTTGGGCTTCAAGATTGTCGTATATTGGAACAATATTAAACCTTGTACTTCTAGATTCTCGTATATTGGGACAATATTAACCCTTGTACTTCCAGATTGTTGTATATTGGGACAATATTAACCCTAGTACTTCCAGATTATCGTATATTGGGACAGTATTAACCATTTGGGCTTCAAGATTGTCGTATATTGGAACAATATTAACCCTTGTACTCCCAGATTGTCGTATATTGGGACAATATTAACCCTTGTACTTCCAGATTGTCGTATATTGGGACAGTATTAACCCTTGTACTTCCAGATTGTTGTATATTGGGACAATATTAACCCTTGTACTTCCAGATTCTCGTATATTGGGACAATATTAACCCTTGTACTTCCAGATTGTTGTATATTGGGACAATATTAACCCTTGTACTTCCAGATTGTCGTATATTGGGACAATATTAACCCTTGTACTTCCAGATTCTCGTATATTGGGACAATATTAACCTTGTACTTCCAGATTGTCGTATATTGGGACAATATTAACCCCTGTACTTCCAGATTGTCGTATATTGGGACAGTATTAACCCTTGTACTTCCAGATTGTCGTATATTGGGACAATATTAACCCCTGTACTTCCAGATTGTTGTATATTGGGACAATATTAACCCCTGTACTTCCAGATTGTCGTATATTGGGACAGTATTAACCCTTGTACTTCCAGATTGTCGTATATTGGGACAATATTAACCTTGTACTTCTAGATTGTCGTATATTGGGACAATATTAACCCCTGTACTTCCAGATTGTCGTATATTGGGACAGTATTAACCCTTGTACTTCCAGATTGTCGTATATTGGGACAATATTAACCCCTGTACTTCCAGATTGTCGTATATTGGGACAGTATTAACCCTTGTACTTCCAGATTGTCGTATATTGGGACAGTATTAACCCTTGTACTTCCAGATTGTCGTATATTGGGACAGTATTAACCCCTGTACTTCCAGATTCTCGTATATTGGGACAATATTAACCCTTGTACTTCCAGATTGTCGTATATTGGGACAGTATTAACCCCTGTACTTCCAGATTGTCGTATATTGGGACAGTATTAACCCTTGTACTTCCAGATTGTCGTATATTGGGACAATATTAACCCCTGTACTTCCAGATTGTCGTATATTGGGACAGTATTAACCCTTGTACTTCCAGATTGTCGTATATTGGGACAGTATTAACCCCTGTACTTCCAGATTGTCGTATATTGGGACAGTATTAACCCCTGTACTTCCAGATTGTCGTATATTGGGACAATATTAAACCTTGTACTTCCAGATTGTTGTATATTGGGACAGTATTAACCCTTGTACTTCCAGATTGTTGTATATTGGGACAGTATTAACCCTTGTACTTCCAGATTGTCGTATATTGGGACAGTATTAACCCCTGTACTTCCAGATTGTCGTATATTGGGACAGTATTAACCCCTGTACTTCCAGATTGTCGTATATTGGGACAGTATTTACCCCTGTACTTCCAGATTGTCGTATATTGGGACAATATTAACCCTGGTACTTCTAGATTGTCGTATATTGGGACAGTATTAACCCTTGTACTTCTAGATTCTCGTATATTGGGACAGTATTAACCCCTGTACTTCCAGATTGTCGTATATTGGGACAGTATTAACCCTTGTACTTCTAGATTGTCGTATATTGGGACAATATTAACCCCTGTACTTCCAGATTGTCGTATATTGGGACAGTATTAACCCTTGTACTTCCAGATTCTCGTATATTGGGACAATATTAACCCTTGTACTTCCAGATTGTTGTATATTGGGACAATATTAACCCTTGTACTTCTAGATTGTCGTATATTGGGACAATATAAACCCTTGTACTTCCAGATTGTTGTATATTGGGACAATATTAACCCTGGTACTTCCAGATTGTCGTATATTGGGACAATATTAACCCTTGTACTTCCAGATTCTCGTATATTGGGACAATATTAATCCTGGTACTTCCAGATTGTCGTATATTGGGACAATATAAACCCTTGTACTTCCAGATTGTCGTATATTGGGACAATATTAACCCCTGTACTTCCAGATTATCGTATATTGGGACAATATTAACCCTTGTACTTCCAGATTGTCGTATATTGGGACAATATTAACCTTGTACTTCCAGATTGTCGTATATTGGGACAATATTAACCTTGTACTTCCAGATTATCGTATATTGGGACAATATTAATCCTGGTACTTCCAGATTGTCGTATATTGGGACAATATTAACCCTGGTACTTCTAGATTGTCGTATATTGGGACAATATTAACCCTTGTACCTCCAGATTGTCGTATATTGGGACAATATTAACCCCTGTACTTCCAGATTGTCGTATATTGGGACAATATTAACCCTTGTACTTCCAGATTGTCGTATATTGGGACAATATTAACCTTGTACTTCCAGAGTATCGTATAATGGGACAATATTAACCCTTTGGGCTTCAAGAGTCTCATATATTGGGACAATATTAACCCTTTGGGCTTCAAGAGTCTCGTATATCGGGACAGTATTAACCCTTTGGGCTTCAAGAGTCTCGTATATCGGGACAGTATTAACCCTTTGGGCTTCAAGAGTCTCGTATATTGGGACAATATTAACCATTTGGGCTTCAAGAGTCTCATATATTAGGACAATATTAACCATTTGGGCTTCAAGAGTCTCATATATTAGGACAATATTAACCATTTGGGCTTCAAGAGTCTCATATATTGGGACAATATTAACCATTTGGGCTTCAAGAGTCTCATATATTAGGACAATATTAACCATTTGGGCTTCAAGAGTCTCATATATTGGGACAATATTAACCCTTTGGGCTTCAAGAGTCTCGTATATCGGGACAGTATTAACCCTTTGGGCTTTTGGTCTTCAAGAGTCTCGTAAATTGGGACAATATTAACCCTTTGGGCTTCAAGAGTCTCGTATATTGGGACAATATTAACCCTTTGGGCTTCAAGAGTCTCGTATATCGGGACAGTATTAACCCTTTGGGCTTCAAGAGTCTCATATATTGTGACAATATTAACCCTTTGGGCTTCAAGAGTCTCATATATTGGGACAATATTAACTCTTTGGGCTTCAAGAGTCTCATATATTGGGACAATATTAACCCTTTGGGCTTCAAGAGTCTCATATATTGGGACAATATTAACCCTTTGGGCTTCAAGAGTCTCATATATTGGGACAATATTAACTCTTTGGGCTTCAAGAGTCTCATATATTGTGACAATATTAACCCTTTGGGCTTCAAGAGTCTCATATATTGGGACAATATTAACCCTTTGGGCTTCAAGAGTCTCATATATTGGGACAATATTAACTCTTTGGGCTTCAAGAGTCTCATATATTGGGACAATATTAACTCTTTGGGCTTCAAGAGTCTCATATATTGGGACAATATTAACTCTTTGGGCTTCAAGAGTCTCATATATTGGGACGATATTAACCCTTTGGGCTTCAAGGGTCTCGTATATTGTGACAATATTAACCCTTTGGGCTTCAAGAGTCTCGTATATCAGGACAATATTAACCCTTTGGGCTTCAAGAGTCTCGTATATGGAGACAATATTAACCCTTATCATACCATAGCTGTTTTTCATTTTAATTCTTGTGTTTTTTTGCCTTTTCGGTAAATAATAAGCATCAACAAGTGTTTAACTTGAACAGAAAGCTCCCAAAGGTCTAAGCCATTTTATTATCGCGGGAATTTGCATTTATCACTTAAATTGGCTCACATCGCCGACAAAATTTAAACCTAGCATCACTTCGGAAGACAAAATAAACGTAACCTTGATTGATAATATAACTGTATTTCCAAGAAAGTAATATTTTACATTATAGTGTTTGACATTAGACTTATTGCAATAAGTTCGTTAAAATCCTTCTTCTTCATCATCATCATCATCATCATCATCATCATCATCATCATCATCATCATCATCATCTTCTTCTTCTTCTTCTCCTTCTTTTTCTTCTTCTTATTTGTCAACGAAAATGCGGTCAAGGTTGAAGTCCCGCTTAATGTGTCATGAGCTTAAAAAAACGGTGTGGCGTGCTTTTGAGCGGAATATTTTATATAGTACTCAATGAAATCTTCCTGATATGAAACTGCGTGAGTTCCAATAGAACAGGGTATAACTATGAAAACTGGGATATAGTTCTATAACCCATTACAAATACATGCATTCTCAATATCTTAACCTACTTGATATTCAAGCTTAACTCTAACATTAATAACATTACATTCATATGGTTATTTTTGTCTACCATCAAGGGATCAAAGAAGATGAAATATTGCATAAGAAGACTGCATAGTTTGTTGACCGGAAGGGCTACTCACGTGCCACCGTTATGACCTCCGTCGATGAAGAGGAAGCCCGCCTTGCCGAGATCTAGTTTATCAGGGACGGTCACACTAAGATAATGCCACCAGACGGGCTGACTCTGCAGATCTGAAAGGTGAAACATTAGAAATCAAAGCGCACAGAACCGTTGACAGTGAGTAGTCAAGGTCATGCAGCGTCAAACCTGCCTGTGTGCTCCTGAAATCCAGCTTTCTCATAACTCTGATTTTGTCGCTATTTTAAAACCACTCCTTCTTTTCAAATAATAGTAATGTTTAGGGAACAATCTGAAATGAATAACGAAATTATTGCATATAATGTCCATTGTCTGACTTATCATACTAACAAAAGAAAAATACGTGTTAGATACAGTCCCCCCGCCCCCCCCCCCCCCCCCCCCTTTTATAGCAAAACCCATTCAGCATGTCCATTCAAGCTATTCAAAATATTGTCTAAACCAAGGATGGATCCAAAGTTGTTGTTGTTGTTATGACAAAATAAAAACAATTTTCAAATTAATGAATGATGAGCTTTTAATAAGAACAACAATTGTATGACTCAAAACAGTTTCTTGACTCTAACTTTTGCACATGCAAACCGTAAACAACCATGACAACTAATCATAGCATTGTTGTATTATGTTGATGAATAAACATTAGAAACCACTGTCATTCCTTAAGGTTACTGGAAAGTGACGAATTTGGAGCGTCTGCGCAGACGATCGCGCAGATTTGTTGAGATTTGAACTATCCCGCATTCACGGCGTTGTGCTGCACCTTAAATTTCTGCATGGGGTATCCTATAATGGCTCTGCCACTTTTCTAGTTTGCAGATTTGCATGAATCTGGTTTTGGGAAGAACTGTATCATATAATGATAAATGTTATTTTCTATGTACTGTATTGAGACTTTTGCAACTAAATCCAAAACGTATGCCAGTTTGTGTGTTTAGTTTGCTGCTGCTGCTGCAAAAAAAAAAATGATTTTTTTTTATGTTTAATTTATTATTTTATTTTTATTTATTATGAGATATATTTGTAATTATCACTTCAGGGATAGCCTTGTTTGGTTTTAAATGAAAGCTTTATTTGTGCTGAATGTTAGAAACTGACATATAGTTGATATGTTATAATAAAGTTAATGTCTAAAAATGGCAACATTGCTTGTTTACATCAACCATACACATGACGCAATAAAATTATTATTTCAAAGGTAACCCACTGATTTTTTTTTTATAATCTACAGCTCATTTATAAACTATACTAAAATTTTCAGAGTGATTGCAACTAACAAATTTGTCACTATCCAGTAACATTAAGTTAGTGATAGTGATTATATAAAAGTTATAGCTATGTAATCTGCATGTACCTTTTTGAACAAGAAGATGACTATCCTGGGAACTCAACACTCTCTTACACTGTAGATTAATTGCATGAACATTTGACAGTAACCAACTATAACTTTGATGGGAAGTGGAGTATTGTTGCTACTTTGTCCTTGTTCTCTGCTACATTTGTATTTACAAGCTGCATTTCTAACATCGGTATATGCTCGTTTTTTTTTTGTTAAACAAAACTTCGCCAAACGTCTACGTGTTTACGCTACTTTAATAATTGCAAGCTACACTTTATTGTTGCAAGCTATCCTGTTAAAAAACCCGGAACACTTGGTTCTTTTCTCTGAAAAGTGTCTTACGGAACACCTCCGACATCGTGTTATTGACTGCTACACTATCGTCCCCATAAAAAATGCATTCCATAAGAGGCACCGCTCTCAAGTGCGACAGGGAGTAGTCATTAAGCAGTGTTTCTTGGTACTGCCGAGTACAATAGACTCTCACTGGTGGAGTGGTTGCCCTAACCTTTCTTAAAAAAAAGACAGCCGGTCAAATTGAAAATGCTAACTGAACGATAAAATCAGGTTTGTGTATGGGTTGGGGGTTGGGGTGGGGGACTCAAGCGTTTATGAAGTACCTGGTTTCCATGTCTGTGACGTCATGTTGATGGTATATAGCTTATAATTGCTCCCTTGAAACACGTCCAGTACATCATATTTATATGTGGGGTCCGGTCTGTTGACATAATCGTCCAGCGGGGTGGCATATGGCCCTGGTAGAACCAGCGCCAGACCGAGAATCAAACCCACAACCGTAGTGGTCGTCATGTTGATGTTGTAACTCCAGTGAACAACGGTGGAATGCAACAATCAGGTGATCGACTGACTGTGACAGATTTAAGATACACTCTGGCGATAAACATTGTAGTCATATGATCGATGTCTGCATCAGCTGAGAATAATCCGTTATACTAGATAACAGAGCCGATACGAAGGTATCCCGATGACTTATGCAACACTTGATTAGATATAAAATATATCAACAATACGCCTATTTATTGCTACAAATGTACTGGATGTGTTTTTCTTTTATATTAAAAAGAGTACTTCGCAACACAAAGGCTAATAAAATGATACGGATGCTTTAATTCGCATCTTGAAGTAGGAAAATGTCACAATACAAAGTACACAAGGCAAAGTACACAATACAAAGTACACATCAATATTTCAATATTACGCAATCTTAACAAGTTATAGTGACGTACATCATAACTCCCATCCTCACCCCACCCCGAGTCTACATACAGAATACAGACCATTCACAACTATATGGGTGATCATATGGTTAGTTTTATGGATCTAGGAGTCGGCTTATTTACTATCTATTCCTTATGCTTTTTCTATTTAAATTTCAAAATACTTCTGTCAAACCTTGTCTTGTGTAATCGGATTATTTACAACTACATAATCTACCGGCCGCAATCAAGTGGTAGACCGTCGGCTTGCGGATTGGGAGGTCGCGGGTTCAAACCCCGGCCGGGTCAAACCAAAGACTTTAAAGTTGGTAGTATGTGCTTCCCTCCTAACGCTCGGGGCTAAGGGGACAGCATTGCGCCTGACTCGTTAGTGTCAGTATAATGTACCAGCCGGGTTCAGTCCCTGGGCACCTCATAAGTGCCCCTGTGCTATAATGATAGAAAAGCGCTGCACAGTATCGGCAAAGGGCGCCCGTGGCATAACGATAGAGTCCCGATTTGTAACTCATCTGACTGTTTAGCCTGGTCGATGCGATGTATTTAAAAAGCAAACAAACAACATTATCAACAAAACAAACAAAAATCAAACAATATAGACTGACTTCCTTATATGTTTGGACATTGACCCCCCCCCCCCCCCCCCCCCCCCCAGCTATGTGCATTATACAATCCGGATATATCTTCCTGATTAACATTAAATGTCTATCTATACGTTTTATTTCATTAGCTTCATCACCATAAGCATAAATTGGCGACATTCCCTGCGACGTACAGGGTCTGTAAAGAAAAATCTGACAATTCAACCGAAGATACTAGAAAGTACTGAAGTACTGTTGACAACGAGTTCACGAACCAAGTCAGTTCATATTGACTTTGACTAGAACTGAAATAAATCTTTTAACCAGTAATATCGCGCAAATATGCACTAATTGAATCCCATAAAACATACTGACTTTAATCCACAACCATTTTTAATGCATTTTGTAAAGGAAAAATACACTTTTACCCTTGTTTAATAAAAATAGCGTATGTTTTAAATCGTTTTGTGTTTTGTGTGTTCTATCTATTTTCATTATTTACGTACTGTGGTGTAATGCCATTACGTTACAAAATGGTTATTTGTACTGGGCTATATGTTTAAATCGGCTTCAGTGACGGGAGACCCGGGGTACGATCCCGGGCCGCGACATACCAAAGTCGAAGAAAATGGCAGTGGTATAGCTCCCTTGCTAACACTCAAGCAAATATAGCAGTAGTTCCACGACTAGTAGGCCCGAAGTCAGGATAATGTGACTGTGCGTGGTATCATGCCAGGTGTTCACGGCATGCTATACACAGTGAAGGCAGCACTATATCTGCTTCAAATGGACAACGTCTCCAGATAACTTAAATACTGTTGGTGGGACGATAAAACCAATAAATAAATAATGTTTAAATAAAATGAATCGAAAAGCTTTGTGGCAGACACGTTTCGTATCTTTAGATCTGTCGATATATTCACTGTTACCTATTCACCTACGTGACCAACATATGATCAATTTAATTTTAAAAATAAATAACACACTAGGAAGAGAAGCCATATCTTGATAATTTACATGTAATCATTATTTATTCACATTGAATAGACAGGTTATAAAAACAACGCTGCAGTTATATTGTGGTTTGTTTGCATTTACAGAAAAGTTCAACAACAACTTATCTAATCATCCTCGTAAGATGTGAGTTTGTTATCATTTAAAAAAAGGCTATGAAAGAAGGGAGACAGTGTTAACAGTCTGTGATCGGGAGACAATGCTTACATTTCTGTGATAGTGAGACAATGCTAACGGTCTATGAAAGGGAGACAATATTATCATTTTGTGATAGGGAGACATGGTAACATTATATGATAGGGAGACAACGTTAATATTCTGTGATAGGGAGACAATGTTAACATTCTGTGATCGGGAGACTCTGTTAACATTCTGTTATAGGGAGACAATGTTAACATTCTGTGATCGGGAGACTCTGTTAACATTCTGTGATAGGGAGACAATGTTAACATTCTGTGATAGGGAGACAATGTTTAACATTCAGTGATAGGGAGACAATGTGTAACATTCTGTGATCGGGAGACTCTGTTAACATTCTGTGATAGGGAGACAATGTTAACATACTGTGATAGGGAGACAATGTTAACATACTGTGATAGGGAGACAATGTTAACATTCTGTGATAGGGAGACAATGTTAACATTCAGTGATAGGGAGACAATGTGTAACATTCTGTGATCGGGAGACTCTGTTAACATTCTATGATAGGGAGACAATGTTAACATTCTCTGATAGGGAGCCAATGTTAAAATTCTGTTATCAAGAGACAGCGTAAACATTCGGGGATAGGTAGATAAGGTTAACATTCTGTGATAAGAACAAATGTTAACGTTAAGTGATAGAGAGACAACGTTAACATTCTGTGATAAGGAGACAATGTTAACATTTAGTGATAGGGAGACAATGTTAACATTCCACGATAAGTAGCCAACGTTTACAATGTTAACATTTAGTGATAGGGAGACACTGTTAGCATTCTGTGACTAGGAGACAATGTTAGCATTCTGTGACACTGAGACAGGGGGGTGGAGGCAATGTTTAAGTGAACCACATATAGAAAAAGCTTCCCAGTTATGCCAACAGCAGTGACATTAGCACTATATCGGATAAAACCCAAACGTAAGCATTGGAAATGGTCTTCATTAGAGCCCACCACCATAACACCATGCGGTGGGATCACAGCTCGAACGCGTAATTTGTGAATAATACACAAATATGCCATTGTAGATAGGTCGTTAAAATGTTAGCCACATTTAATGCACATGCTCTTATTGCACTGCCATTGGTCAGCATAACTCTTAGCCCCATCCTTCCCAGTTAATACAGCAGCCTGAGGCTGTGGCCAGACGGATAGACTCTGAACTCCCACAACCCTCACGTAACGCATTAACCTCGCACTATTGTTTTATTTAAGGGTCAGCACATACATTCGTATTTTATCGTGAACATTGCACTATTACCACATTCCAATTGTCAATGTCTTTAAGCATAATCGTTTTAAATAGTCTATTAATTTGTATCATTTAAATGATAAATCATTGTAATAAATAATAAAATTACTATCTGAAAATGCACATTGGCCTTGTACTTAGGTTGGAAAAAAAGGATATCAACTTACACGGCCTGTATTAAAAAAATGACTCATAAAGGAAGTTATAAACGGTTATCAGTAAGTTATATAGATAAAGGATAACTATTTAAAACGGAGATCGAATAAAATGCTCGAGGCATAAACGCATTTGTACATTTGTTGTTAAGCAGGCATTTGTATAGAAACTGTATCATCAAACAATTTTTCACGACAACGTTAAACACTTTGTGTTGTGTCTTTTAATAGTTAAACCTTGAAGTGTAACTGACTTCATTTATTAAAACTCGTAAATTTTCACAATGTCAAAGTGCTTCAATGAGACTAGTCGGGACCAGAAACTATATGTGCAAGAGGTTTTAAGTATCAGCAGTTGCATAGTGTCGATTTTGGGAGCAGTTATTATTTATGCCACATTCATTGCCCTGCCAGAAATTAGGAACTTCACCCGGAAACTGATCGTGTGTCTAACAACGGCGGATTTGCTTACGGCTGTAGGATATCTTCTTAAAATCACTGTAGAGATGGTAAAACCGAACAATCCTTACACATGGCTGTGCGAATTTCAAAGTTTCCTGACTACATTTTCGTCATTAGTTTCATTTTTCCTGACGATAAGTGTCGCCGTTCACATACTTCTGAAAACTGTTCTAGAACGCAAAACAGACAGGCTGCTTTTTTACAACGGAATAAGTTGGGGATTGCCATGTAAGTATTGTTTGTTGCATAAATATGTAAGTCGCGCCGATAAAATGTATTCATTATGGCGGCTTCCTGTCTTTTAGTAGAAGCATAGCAAATGGTAACATCCACTTCCATATTTTGCTTTGTAGAGGGTACTGGCGATTAAATGCTTATCCTTGTTGTTGAAATGCAGTATTTTACTCCAGTGATAATACTTGGCGTGGCTACCGCAATGGGGGTACTTGGACAGTCGGATTTCGCCGGACCCTGGTGTTGGATTAAGGATGATGCCAACGATGTTATGTGGATGTTTGTCACAGGAAAGGCCTGGGAACTCCTCACCTACATTGTCACCTTCCTCTCCTTCTTCTTCATGAAGTTCTATCTTGTAAGTAACGGTGTGTGCTATTGACAATGATGTTTATTCTGATAATTAAAGTAACATGTCATTGACGATGAAGTTCAGCATGGTAAGTAAAGCAATCTGTCATGGACACTGAAGTTCATTACGGTAAGTAAAAAAAAAACTGTCATTGACGATGAAGTCCATTTTAGAAGGTAAAGCAGCCTGTCATTGAGATTAGAGTTCATTATGGTAAGTAAAGCAGCCTGTCATTGACAATGTGGTTCATTACGGTAAGTAAAGCAGACTGTCCTTGACAATGAAGTTCATTAATGGTAGGAAAAGCAGTCTGCCATTGACATCGACGTTCATTATGGTAAGTAATGCAGCCTGTCATTGACGATGAAGTTCATTATGGCAAGTAAAGCAGCCTGCCATAGACGAAGAAGTTCATTATCGTTGGTAAAGCAGCCAGTCATTGACAATTAAGTTCATTATGGTAAGTAAAGCAGCCTCTCATTGACAAATAAGTTCATTAATGGTAATTAAAGCAGACTGTCATTGACAATGAAATTCATTATGGTAAGTAATGCAGCCTGCCATTGACAATGAAGTTCATTATGGTAAGTAAAGCAGCCTGTCATTGACAATGAAATTCATTATTGTAAGTAAAGCAGCCTGTCATTAACAATGAAGTTCATTATGGCAAGTAAAGCAGCCTGCCATAGACGAAGACGTTCATTATCGTTGGTAAAGCAGCCTGTCATTGACAATTAAATTCATTATGGTAAGTAAAGCAGCCTGTCATTGATGATGAAGTTCATTATGGTAAGTAAAGGAGCCTGTCATTGACAATTAAGTTCATTATGGTAAGTAAAGCAGCCTGTCATTGATGATGAAGTTCATTATGGTAAGTAAAGCAGCCTGTCATTGACGATGAAGTTCATTAATGGTAAGTAAAGCAGCCTGCCATAGACGAAGAAGTTCATTATCGTTGGTAAAGCAGCCAGTCATTGACAATTAAGTTCATTATGATAAGTAAAGCGGCCTGTCATTGACAATTAAGTTCATAATGGTAATTAAAGCAGACTGTCATTGACAATGAAATTCATTATGGTAGGTAAAGCAGACTGACATTTACAATGAAGTTCATTATGGTAAGTAAAGCAGCCTGTCATTGACGATGAAGTTGATTATAGTAATTAAAGCAGCCTATCATTGACTATGGAGTTCATTATGGTAAGTAAAGCAGCCTGTCATTGACGCCGAAGTTCATTATGGTTAGTAACGCAGCCTGTCTTAGACGATGAAGTTCATTATGGTAAGTAAAGCAGCCTGTTATTGACCATTAAGTTCATAATGGTACGCAAAGCATCCTTTTCATTGATGATGAAGTTCATTATGGTGAGGAAAGCAGCTTGTCATTGGCGATGAAGTTCATTATGGTAAGTAAAGCAGCCTGTCATTGGCGATGCAGTTAATTATGGTAAGTAAAGCAGCCTGTCATTGATGATGAAGTTGATTATGGTAAGTAATGCAGCCTGTTATTGACAATTAAGTTCATTAATGGTAATTAAAGTATACTGTCATTGAAAACGAAATTAATTATGGTAAGTAAAGCAGCCTGTCATTGGCGATGAACTTCATTATGGCAAGTAAAGCAGTCTGTCATTGACATTGAAGTTCATTTTGGTAAAAAAAGCAGTCTGCCATTGACAGTAAAGTTCATTATGATAAGTAAAGCAGCCTGTCATTGATAAAAAAACCCATTATGATAAGTAAATCAGCCTGTCATTAACATGTAAAGGAGCCGGTCATTGATGATGAAGTTCATTATGTTAACTAACGCAAACCTAATTGACGACAAACTTCATTATGATAAGTAAATCAGCCTGTCATTACTATGTAAAGAAGTCGTTGACGGCAAAGTTCAATATGATAAGTAAAGCAACTCGCATAGACGATGAAGTTTCCATTATGGGTAAAGAAGCCTGTCATTGACGATGAAGTTTCCATTATGGGTAAAGAAGCCTGTCATTGACGATGAAGTTTCCATTATGGGTAAAGAAGCCTGTCATTGACGATGAAATGTATTATAGTAAGTAAAGATAACTGCCATTGACGAAATTTTATTATGGTAAGTAAAGATAACTGCCATTGACGAAAGTTTATTATGGCAAGTAAAGATAACTGCCATTGACGAAAGTTTATAATGGCAAGTAAAGATAACTGCCATTGACGAAAGTTTATTATGGCAAGTAAAGATAACTGCCATTGACGAAAGTTTATTATGGTAAGTAAAGATAACTGCCATTGACGAAAGTGTATTATGGTAAGTAAAGAGAACTGCCATTGACAAAAGTTTATTATGGTAAGTAAAGATAACTGCCATTGACGAAAGTTTATTATGGCAAGTAAAGATAACTGCCATTGACGAAAGTTTATTATGGTAAGTAAAGCGACCTGCAAATGACGAAAGTTTATTATGGTAAGTAAAGATAACTGCCATTAACGAAAGTTTATTATGGCAAGTAAAGATAACTGCCATTGACGAAAGTTTATTATGGTAAGTAAAGATAACTGCCATTAACGAAAGTTTATTATGGAAAGTAAAAATAACTGCCATTAACGAAAGTTTATTATGGAAAGTAAAAATAACTGCCATTGACGAAAGTTTATTATGGTAAGTAAAGATAACTGCCATTGACGAAAGTTTATTATGGCAAGTAAAGATAACTGCCATTGACGAAAGTTTATTATGGCAAGTAAAGATAACTGCCATTGACGAAAGTTTATTATGGTAAGTAAAGATAACTGCCATTGACGAAAGTTTATTATGGAAAGTAAAAATAACTGCCATTGACGAAAGTTTATTATGGTAAGTAAAAATAACTGCCATTGACGAAAGTTTATTATGGTAAGTAAAGCGACCTGCAAATGACGAAAGTTTATTATGGCAAGTAAAGATAACTGCCATTGACGAAAGTTTATTATGGTAAGTAAAGATAACTGCCATTGACGAAAGTTTATTATGGTAAGTAAAGATAACTGCCATTGACGAAAGTTTATTATGGTAAGTAAAGCGACCTGCCATTTACGAAAGTTTATTATAGTAGGTAAAGATAACTGCCATTGACGAAAGTTTATTATGGTAAGTAAAGATAACTGCCATTGACGAAAGTTTATTATGGTAAGTAAAGATAACTGCCATTGACGAAAGTTTATTATGGTAAGTAAAGATAACTGCCATTAACGAAAGTTTATTATGGCAAGTAAAGATAACTGCCATTAACGAAAGTTTATTATGGTAAGTAAAGATAACTGCCATTGACGAAAGTTTATTATGGAAAGTAAAAATAACTGCCATTGACGAAAGTTTATTATGGAAAGTAAAGCGACCTGCAAATGACGAAAGTTTATTATGGCAAGTAAAGATAACTGCCATTGACGAAAGTTTATTATGGTAAGTAAAGATAACTGCCATTGACGAAAGTTTATTATGGTAAGTAAAGCGACCTGCCATTTACGAAAGTTTATTATAGTAGGTAAAGATAACTGCCATTGACGAAAGTTTATTATGGTAAGTAAAGATAACTGCCATTGACGAAAGTTTATTATGGTAAGTAAAGATAACTGCCATTGACGAAAGTTTATTATGGTAAGTAAAGATAACTGCCATTGACGAAAGTTTATTATGGTAAGTAAAGATAACTGCCATTAACGAAAGTTTATTATGGCAAGTAAAGATAACTGCCATTGACGAAAGTTTATTATGGTAAGTAAAGATAACTGCCATTGACGAAAGTTTATGATGGTAAGTAAAGCTACCTGCCATTGACGAAAGTTTATTATGGTAAGTAAAGCGACCTGCCATTTACGAAAGTTTATTATAGTAGGTAAAGATAACTGCCATTGACGAAAGTTTATTATGGTAAGTAAAGATAACTGCCATTGACGAAAGTTTATTATGGTAAGTAAAGATAACTGCCATTGACGAAAGTTTATTATGGTAAGTAAAGATAACTGCCATTGACGAAAGTTTATTATGGTAAGTAAAGATAACTGCCATTAACGAAAGTTTATTATGGCAAGTAAAGATAACTGCCATTGACGAAAGTTTATTATGGTAAGTAAAGATAACTGCCATTGACGAAAGTTTATGATGGTAAGTAAAGCTACCTGCCATTGACGAAAGTTTATTATGGTAAGTAAAGATAACTGCCATTGACGAAAGTTTATTATGGTAAGTAAAGATAACTGCCATTGACGAAAGTTTATTATGCTAAGTAAAGATAACTGCCATTGACGAAAATTTATTATGGCAAGTAAAGATAACTGCCATTGACGAAAGTTTATTATGGTAAGTAAAAATAACTGCCATTGACGAAAGTTTATTATGGTAAGTAAAGATAACTGCCATTGACGAAAGTTTATTATGGCAAGTAAAGCAACCTGTCATTGACGATGAAGTTCACAATGGTAAGTGAAGCAACCTGTCATTAACGATGAAGTTCATTATGGTAAGTAAAGTCACTTATAACTGACATAGACATTGTCCCTGGTAAGGTATAGAGATTGTCATTGGTAATTACATTTGTACTTGTGACAACAGATTGTTTCCGATAGGATTCAAAAATGTTATATTTTCAGTGGCGTTTCGATATGTTTTGTCTATTTTAAGCGACCGCGTTGGTTTAGTGATTCAGCTAATAATAGAGTATATGTTGTTGTTGCTAAAGTATAGACAGATGTCCCGGGAGAGGCTAGATGTCGCCTTAGTGCAGGAAGAACGGAACTTTATGTATGTCTGGCTGGTCCTGTACATCTTGCGACTTCCGGGTACTCTAAAGTTCCTGCTGGTGATACCTACACGTAATACCTGCAATGAAGATCTTATTCAGGTGTGCTATAATACACTCACCCGACCAGTTTGTCATTTTGGCGCCCTTCTTATGAATAGGACCTCTTATGTTATAATGTAGGAATTCGAAATTGTTATACAATGCTTTGCTGATCGTTTGTGTTTGAAGTGTATAAAGATGGTTTCAGTGCCGCATGCAATTAAACAACATATACATGTATTTTTTGCAACATTGAAATGACAGTCACTGAATAGTCGGTAAAGTCAGTATTTTTAAATATCTTTCTGAAAACCTATTAGTAAGTAAGTACCACGGCACAATGTCCTTTCCTAATGAAAGGTTGCAAGTTCAAATCCAGCTTTATTTGCATTATTTTTTATCAATAAACTAAATATGTACAGCTATTTTCCTTACGACAATAAATCGCGCTGTTCATTTAATGTGTGGGTATATGTGTGTATACTTACCCCATGTATAATAAATACAAGAAAAGTTGTTGATGCGAAGCATCAAAGCCGACGCAAAAAGTAAAAGAGGAAAACAGACATGTTTGATTTTTTTATTTGAAAGTTTTCAGTATACTATATATCTTGAGAAATATGTTTTTTGAAAGATAGTACATGTGTAGAAAAAAAAGGTGCAAAATTATTATATTACCTATAAAACTAAAGTGTACAAGCAGAAATTGCACATGTGCAGCAGCCTCACATTACACAAATCATTATTGTTCATATAGTATTTTTCTAAGTTATTTTGAAAGATACAGACACACAAACAAATACAAAAATAAATAAACAAAATAATAAGAACGCTGTTTACCGAATAAGGACCCGTATTTTATCAGGCAAGGTCTGCAAAACAAACTTTCCACATGTGCAAATTTCAGTGAGCATACCATATATATATAGGCGTCGCCAATGACACAAAAATGGGAACATTTATATTCCAGAGAATAGCTTAGTAACCGTGACAGCTTGTCATTCTTAATCCTGTTCTAAGCACATACTCTCTTACGTCTGGATGCCACACTGCATTTTCTACCCTTTCAATTTTGAGCTCGTTCAGTCACTTCAGTAACCATTCGTTTCTGGATATTTTCAAAGTACATCTACGTATGTATAAAAGCTTTAGAGCTGGTCTTTTTTATAACTTCGAGTGATTCCTTTGTATATAACACATCCTTTGTATATACCTAACATGTTTTATATATTGTCATTCGCTTAGGTTGTAAACGTACTTAGCCACATGCAGGCAATAGGAGACCCGTCCCAAGCGTTTGGCAATGCAATTCTGTTCTGTATCATGGACAAGACCGTCCGAGCTCGAGTTTCCAGTTGGTTGGTGGGAGAGAACCTGTCAGAAGAGAGAAGGTCGCTACTGGACCTGTCAAATCCAGAGCAGTATTTTAACCCATCTGAACTCGAGGAAACATAAGTGAAGTGATATCAACCCAGTGAATGGAAAAATAACACTGAAAAAAAAACTGTACAAAGTAGTGTAATAAAAAGTGTTTTTCTATTCTGGAAGTAGCCTAAAAGTAAAACTTTAAGCAATAGTTTAATAAAAAACGAGCTCGGTGGCGATAGATGATCGGTTTGTCGGTAGAACAAGTTTAGCAACACACTTCTCAAACCCGTACGTTGGGCTGCAGTAACGTCTGCTGGCTCGTAAAGCACGTGACCATGAACACGATACATCAAACTCGATGTCAATATTAAAATGTGCCAAATATTATAACAATTACATAGGTTTAAAGTAGGCGTTTCTGTTGGCTCGGAAAGCACGTGCTAACGACACGATACACCAAAACCGATGCCAATTATAACATGTGCCCAATGTTATAACAGTTATATGGGTTTAAAGTAGGCGCTTCTGATCGCACCACCACCACATGTCTAATACTCTTTCTAAATACTCGACAGTTATGATACAATACAGACAGTTTCATTCACATATCTGCAAGACACAGACTATATAAAAATACATTTAATTTACTCAACATACATTACAGCATTTATAACAAAATAAAACAACTGGATATATACCTATAATAATACCAACTATATCAAGTTAAAATTTGGGGGATTTAAAGGGAGCAGACACATCAAATAACAAGTAAACTTAAGGACGTACAACATGACAGATTCCCATTCATTGCCATTGAAGAGCCGTATAACAGAAGCACCCATTGCGTCGGCCTGCTATTGTTATTCCCATTTAAAACAATGGCACAAGAAAGGGCCAGGATGTGAGACATCCAAGGCACCGTAGAGAGCTTTAAACAAGACTATCCTGGGAACTAAACACTCTCTTACTCTGTTGATTAATTACGTAAACATTTGACAGTAACGAACCATAACTCTGATGGGAAGTGGAGTGTGTTTGCTACTTTGTTTGTTTTTCTTGTTCTCTGCTACATCTGTATTTACAAGCTGCATTTCTAACATAGGTATACTCGGTTTCTTTTATTAAGCAAAACTTCGCCAAACGACTTTGTGTTTTATGCTACTTTTTATAATTGCAAGCTACACTTAATTGTTGCCAGCTACCTAGTTAAAAAAAACGGAACACTTGGTTTTTTTCTCTGAAAAGTGTCTCACGAAACACCGCCGACATCGTGTTATTGACTGCTACACTATCGTCCCCATAAAAAATGCATTCCATAAGAAGCACCGCTCTCAAGCGCGGCGCCAATAACCCCACCGCCGATTATTGTAAAGTATATATTATATACATCACTCAGCAGGTAACTTGTAACCTGTGTAACTAGTGCAGTATTAGGTAACAACAAGGGACATGGCTGATGAACGGAATTCCCCCCGAGGAACCGTATAAACTATAATAGCAGCAACCATCGAGTCTGTCGGCCATTGTCATTATCATTAATATTATTACCAATAGTAACACCCCCCTCGTAGTAATCTGCAACTATTTAATATTCAAAGTAAATTACTCACTAGTTAACTTAGCAATCAGGGTAATATTAAGTAAAAATCAGGGACAGGAGCTGATGAACGGAGATCTCTTGAGGAATCGTATAATAGATAGTTTCCACATCAGTGAAGGTCCCTTATCTTGGCAGCCATCTTTGATGGTAACTTCAAAAGATTTTCAAAGGAATTGTATAGAAGCGTAAAGTTTATTTTCTTGTAATTTCCTCATTTGTGGTCTATAAATCAAAAGCTATACACTATTGGAAAGCTCTTGAAATTCATATTTTTAGAATACAGTATTTTCAAAATTGATAAATGTACAAAGAATTAATACACATAAATAAATAAAATTATTGGCTCATCCTTAATCAAAATAAACAGTGTGTCTTTTGGTTGTATTTTAATTACCTTTTTAACTATCAAAATATAGTTTTGATATTTAAAATACTTCATAAAAGTTGTTTAATTTGATATAAAATTCAGTAAAATAGACTGAAAAATAAAAACACAGGGGTGAGTTTAATAGTTTAATACAGCACATATTTCCAGATCAGCCTGCATTGGCTTCTGCCTTCAAAGATGGCTGCCTTAAACTGTCTTATCAGCGCCTATGACAACACATAGAAACTATTTTTTTTAGCCGCACCCACTGAACATGCCGGCCATTATCATCATCATAACAATTATTACCAATACTAAATACAAAGTTAGCCAGAAGATTAAGATGAAAAATTAAATCCCTCACCCCCAGTAATTTGTCGTATATAATATAAATCACTCAGCAAGTAAATAGCAATTAGTGAAGTATTAAGTAATAACCAGGGACATGGCTGATGAAGGGATATCCCCCGAGGACCCGTACAATAGCAGCAACCATTGAGTCTGCCGGCCATTATCATTGTCAAGTAGTTTATACATGAGGTAGTATATGTAAATACATCCAGTAGTTAGGTACACAAAATGATAGACTAAATGTAGAAGTGATGTAATGTCTAGTGTGATCTGTATGTAATATTCTGTTCGTGTGTTAAATAAATGATAAATTATTTATCACCCCTTAATTTAAAAAAAAAAATAATAAAAAAATAAAATGAATAAATAAATAAATAAATAAAATGAATGAGTGTGTAAGTATGCGTATGTGTATGTAAGTGTGTATATGTGTGAGTATATGTATATCCCACAACGTCAGGATTATCAGCTATAGTTTAAAGAAACACATTCTCACAACAAATTACTGCGCTTACCATTGCAAGATAACCCTGGTCTTATTCAAATAGCCGGTGACTTTTCTCTTGTAGCATACAAGATATATGTTAAACAAGCTAAATGGTTTAGTGGACGGTCCGGCCCCGGGCGTGCAGACATGACCAATTAAGATGAAAGTAGGAAAAATTGTGAAATTCAAATGCTATGGTGTTCACCTTATATTAGGAGAAAACTACACAAAAATGCCCCAAATATATCAAGTATATAGGTACTGAAAACTAGGTACCTGCAAGGGGCCACTGTAGACATACCTTTGGCACGCTCCCATAAAGCCATGAAAAGGCCACATGGCGGGGTCTCGATAAAATCCGAAAGGATGTGCTGACCCTCTTTAAACTAGTTAAACAAACAAATATATATTTTCCCATGGGATCCAGTCGAATGTGTTGTGTTTCACAATGTCATGTCCAAATGTTTAAACAATGTGAGAAGTGGAGAGAAGTCTCTGCTGCGATATGTGGCAGTTCCTCGTATCTTTATACTTTAACTATTCCATATTTGTTATACACGTCACATACGTCACATGAAATGGACACATTTGCCTGCAAACACATGGGTTTTCGGCCTTGGCTGTTGAATTACGATTCTAAGCTGAGTGTTAAGTTAAATTTAACTTTAGCATCGCGCTTATTCGCACCTGATACATTGTCTGTCAAGCTTGTTATTTGTTCAATTAAATGATATACATAAATGCTACATTGTTTGTAAATTTTCCTTAGAACAAATATTTAACAACATAAATATTATTACATATCACAGTTATGATGGCTTCTTTAAGATGAATGTTGTGGACATTGTGGAGCTGTAAAATACGCGATCCTTGCAGTTTCACATCATCAGAACCAGTTATAGTTTATAACTTAATAGGATTTCGGATGCATGTTATGTCCTGTCTTCGGACTTTATAACACAAAATAAACAAACAATTACGTATTCACTTTTAATCTGCATATGTTGAATTGTGAACTTGTGGAGTTTTATTTCTTTTTTGATGGTGATGTTCCTTTATTAATAATTAAAGTCTTCAATACGTTTATAAAATATATATGATATCATTTTCATATTTTTATCCATTTATCTTAATTATAACCACTCGAAGACAAATAAAAAATATCGGCATTGTTTGAAGAAGTTTGTTTGTTGTTAATTATATTAAATAAAAAGCCTATTTGAACTTTTGGTACCATTTCTTATGTTACACTAACAAATTCATTGTTAAAATTCAATGATTACACAAAATGCCTTCAATATCTCAAGTAAATAGGTACTCAAAAAGAGGTACCTGCTAGGGGCCACTGTAGACATACCCTTGGCACGCTCCCATAAACCCATGAAAAGGTCACATGGCGGGGTCTCGATAAAATCCGAAATAATGTGCTGACCCTCATAAAACTAGTTAAACAAACAAATATATATATTTGCATGGGATCCAGTCGAATGTGTTGTGTTTTTATTAATGCCAAGTCTAAATGTTTAAACCATGTGATAAGTTTCTCTACTTGACAAACATATTTGAAAGAGGGAATAAATTTTCATCTGGTCCTGACTAAAATAGCAATTGCACAGGTTCCCATGGCAATTGCACAGGTTCCCATGGCAATTGCACAGGTTCCCATGGCACAAAGAAAACTTGTGAAATGACACAAAACTGTAGATGATTCCTATACAAAAGTGTGTCCGCGGAGGGATAGACCGATTGATAATCTTTATTCCAATAAATCCGACCCAAGTTATTTGTTCGGGTTGATATAAAAACGGCAACATCTAATGAATAAATGTTTATTACATATTTCTCAAATAAACCTTTATATATATAAACAACAGTGAAACATTAAGATATCCAACAATTTGGACCAATTTTCTTTCTCTCTTGCAACCAAATGAATAATTGTTACCTGAAATTATATTTATTGTTGCCCCACACCCATGTGGAAAGTAAAGCGTGTCATTACAAAAATGTATTTCCTTTACGAGCCACGCTGAACAGTTAGCTATTTTTAAACTAACACAACACGTGACCACTTACTTTTGAGCAATCGA
Source organism: Sinonovacula constricta (assembly GCA_007844125.1). NCBI lineage: Eukaryota > Metazoa > Mollusca > Bivalvia > Cardiida > Solecurtidae > Sinonovacula > Sinonovacula constricta. The sequence continues at coordinate 27,006,700 of CM017564.1, forward strand.
AACTCCTCGGGTAATTCCGTCCTTGGGAAAATCATCCCTCGGATGTATTTGGTGCAATGATACTTAAAGAAATCACGCTCGTTTTGTTCGCCGGAAGTCGAAATAATATGCCTAAAATGTAGTTCGCACAAACACAAACACAAACAATGGCGTCGTTTGACAGCTGTTTTGTTTGCTGCGATTTGTAAATTAAACTTGGATGATTTAAATTTGAAGCAGCCACAAATTGTTTAGCTGTTTAACTGGCATCGCACTATAGTGAGCTGTCATCCGAGCTGCCATCTTTTTTTGACCTTCTGTCACAAAATAAGTCCCATTTAGGGAAATGGCCGAGGTGATCCGACTACCTACATACATCCGAGAGATCTTCAAGCTGACCTGCGATCTGCCGGTGGTTCTACCCAGACATTTGTTTGGGGTCTTCCTCCACCAAAATAACTGGACGTCGCCATAATGATCATAACTGGTCGCTGCGATGTATTTCAAAAACAAAAAACAAAACAGATTATTCCGTCTACTACTGATATTTGACTGGTAATTTTCACGGCACATCATTGTGACGATTGTAATAAGCTATTTATTATAAAACACAATGGAACTACACTTACTTCCTTCTACCTTAAGTCCTCTTTTTGTATGAGACAGTTGATATCTGTACAACAACAACACAAACAAAAATTTAATTTAAGCACATAATACAGCTATGGCACAATTGTTCTTGATACAAATACAATCACGTGGTAACGTCGGAATTCACGAAGACAACTTGTGTCAACAATCCATCAATTACAAGAATTCACTCTGTCCAATATATGTTCTCAAATAAACATTTGAGTATTGATTTAGGATCATCCATTAATGACCGTAAAGTTCTCGGCAAATGTTGAATCCGTAAGCTCCTTTCTAGTCATATTTGTCTTCACCGAAAATCCAGTCATTAAGTTGTTAGTACATGTTTTATAGAATACACATCCACCGTCTATTGTAAGTTATATCAAACAAAACAACATTTGAAACACATTTAAATGCGTTGTTAACTGATCGATATAATGCCGATGGCACTTGTTAATTATGTAATTGTCGGCTCAACTTTCTTATCAGACCATGACATATTAGTATTAATTGTCATATAAATTACTATATATGTCCACAGCTTTTACCTACTGCCGAAATTTGCAATGTCAGGCACTAATTACAATCGAAACTCCTTGATTAACACCCTGCCTCTGGCTCAGCAACTAGGAATTCCCATTGATGATTATTGACAACAACCCATCCTTGATAGACACATGTCATTAAACCATACAATTTTATTAACACAGATCATGTCTTACTGGTATTGTAGCTTTAAATGCTATATACAGCGCGCTTCGGACAAAAGCTTTAGCCTGAATACGACTATGGATTTGAATGTAAGACATACTTCCAACGAAAGTTATAAACGCACTGACCGTTGATAATGTTCACGGATGTTTGTTGGCTGTTGGTTTAACTTATTCCATATGTATAGTATTTATGCCATCGACTGGTGACCATTGCTGGCCTGTCTCTGTACAGGCACTGCATTCTTGCCCTGGATGGCTGCGCGGTCGTTGACCGGAAGCGGACGTGTGTGGCCATTCTCGTTGTCAAGATGACCAATCTTGTTTTTGGCGGTTCTACAAACGAGAGAATAAATAATGTGCATCTAGACAGGTCTTACATTCATATAATTGATTCCATGGTATATTTTAACAATAAAAACAACCGGATAAGAGGTCTATCTAAATTGTACATTACGAGAGCAAATGAACCGCTTGGAAAATACCCAATTTACAAAATATATTGCTGTTTGTAGCATTTATTATAGTTACTAGAACAATGAGATCTCTATACACATTACGTAACCAACACGAAAGAAAACACCGTATAATGATTGATACACTTTAGGTATTTGTACGCAGTATATAGACCATTTCCTGCTTTTCAAATACATGTATAATTCGTTAAAGAAAAAAAAAGCAAATACATGATTCACAAGTTATCATAAAATCATAAAAAAGGAAGGAATTAAAAGAAAACGCACGCGGGCTCTAGTAAAACATAAGCAACCTGTGGTTAGCGACCAGCGCTTCTGTATCTGATATTTCTCAGACTGGTCGTCGTAGAAAGGTTCCTTACCTGTGAGTTCTCCAGCAGTAGTAGCAGGTGGCCGCTACAATCCAGATCAGGAGAAGACATGGGAATATGGCACCAAGGAGACTAGCTGAATAAAGATGTAAACCAACTCGTCAATTCTCAAATTACAACTCTTTGCTTGAAATTTATAATACAGAAGGGACATCGTTTATAACAATTGTTAAAAAACACTAAAATCAAGCTTAAACTGCATTTTGATATCATATTAATTATAAATCTAGTGTTAATTAAATCCGTTCAGTTTATCAAGTTATTGATCAGGGACGAAAAGTCCATGGACAAACGCACAGGCTGGTATTCTTACACGTGGATACATAGTGGCTACTCTATCGTTCTCTTGGGTACATAACTAATGTCAAGTAACATAAACCCTCGGTCAACATCTATTTTCCTCCTAGCACCCCCCCCCCGCCCTAGTTATCCCACGGATTGCACGCAAGACTGACGGGTGAATGGAAAACAGATGGACGAACAGGTACAAACGCACAGGCGGGTATTCTTACACGTGGATACATAGTGGCTACTCTATCGTTCTCTTGGGTACATAACTAATGTCAAGTATCATAAACCCTCGGTCAACATCTATTTTCCTCCTAGCCCCCCCCCCCCCCCGCCCCCCCCCCCCCCCCCCCCTCGCCCTAGTTATCCCACGGATTGCACGCAAGGACTGACGGGTGAATGGAAAACAGATGGACGAACAGGTAAAACTCTTTATGTCCCTTCTGCAGTCTTTGAAAGACGGGACATTACAGTTGCCATTATAAATATATAAATATAAATGTATTTATGGTCATAAATATACATATTTATTGTGATTAAAACTGTTTGGTTTATACGTTCTTTATTCATCTAAAAACAAAATCACAGTAGGAACATTTCTCATTTAAAATTCCATCTGGCTGTGCATGAAATAACATCAATCAGTCAAATCTGTATTTATTTATGTTGTTTTTATTTACAATGTTACCCGAGTACTAACACATTGTAAATTGTTAATGTTCTATACCTTGCACATGCCTAAAGACCGACAGTGATTTCTACCCTGATATAAGACGAGGGTTTTGAATCTTTTTAAAATAATAATAGCTGAACGTCCCATACGACAGCAAGTCATTTGTGCCAGCGCAACTTTGCGTACAAAACATAAACCCTGAAAGAAAGGTAAATAACGCGGCTTTTGTGACGGACAAGTTTGGGAAAAACAAAACATACGTATATACGGGTCCAGCCTAGCGGGCGTGGTCATTATTAGAGATGTGGTGGCCTCGGTTGTCGTGGCAACGCGAAGTACTCGTATATAGATCGTCGCAGTGGCACTGAGTTTTTCAGCTGTGTCTCTTTCGGTAGCAATTATCTGTAACCATTAAGTCTCACATTGTAACATTAAATAACATCATCAATGAGTTAACAATAAAATCTCATAATACTGAAATTAAAATATCCCAGTTACTCTTTTTCTGCTATTCCAGCATTGTTGCATGGCAACGGCCTTTCTGGTCTGTATCATTTACTTTATTAAAAAACTCAAAGACAATTGGAATGTGAAAAATAAAAAAACACGTATCCTGTTGGATTCCAAATTAATTGAAATGTGTTAGAAAAAGCAATTACAGAAAACGCCTTACACAATCATTCAAATTTTGATTTGGACAAGTAAGAAAGTTGTTCTACATTCCCAAAGCGGAAGTATGTTGTACCGTTAGTTGTATGGTATCCCTTAGGAAGAGAAGACCCGGGCTCTTCAGTGTTATGATTGGTCGCCCGAGAGAGGCGATCACGCTCGGGATGGGCTGGAAGTCATACGACATGTCACCATCTTGGTTTCGCAGTAACAGCTCCAGAATACCACTAGATCCCTATGCAATTGAAACAAAATAAAGTTATAATAAATATAGAAGGATAGATACACCGGTGTTTCATAAATGTTTAGACAATGGACGACTAATGACGATCTAGAATGATGTCTGCTTGTAGATTTACAACAAAACATAAATAAATCAAATTGCCAAATGCTGTGCATTTTGCTCGAAAGTACATACAATTACGTTTGGCCAAAATATTGGACAACATATTCGAACTTCAAACGTCAAAAATCAATGACCTTGCACAGAATCCAAACGTTAAACCATGTCCAAAAGTGATTTTAAGATATTATAGTTGAGAGACTTTGTCATTAATGTAAATTAACAAGGTCCATATTCATTACGTAATGGAAAAAAGAGAAGTTTTTGACGATTTGGTGACGTCACGTAGCCGTAGAAGATCCCGACTTGCGATCTTTCACTTGTTGTAACAATCTTGTAAAACATGAATATAGTTCAAATGCACACACCTTATCTTCAATCGGAACTCCTCGGGTGATCCCGTCCTCGGGACAATCATCCCTCGGATGTATCTGGTGCAATGATACTTAGGGAAATCACGATCGTTGTGTTCGCCGAAAGTCGGAAGAATATGCCTAAAATGTAGTTCGCAGAAAACATAAACAATTGCCTCGTTTGGCAGCTGTTTTGTTTGCTGCGCTGGGTAAATTAAATTTGGATGATTTAAATTTGAAGCAGCCCTAAATTGAAGTTTTACAGGCATAGTACTATAGTGAGCTGTCATCCAACTGCCATCTTTGTTTTAGCGTCTGTCACAAAATAGGTCCCATTTAGGGAAATGGCCGAGGTGACCCGACTACCAACTACATCCGAGAGATGATTCGTGAATTATCCGAGCTGTTCCGATTGACCTTATCTTGTTACAATAGCGATATAATCTACCTGATCTCGGTCCATGGTGACAATCTCGGTGTTGTTCTCCAGCTGTAGAGGGTAGTTCAGCTGGGCGGTGTCCGAGATGTAGGCGTGGTATTCGTCCTGGTTAAATGATGGCTCGTTGTCGTTCTCGTCACTCACAAACACCTCCAGATTGGTGGTTGCCATGGCATCCGGATTCAAGCTCAACTCGCCATTAATTTGCTCGGTAACCTGCATTATTATATGAATATCTTAAATTTTGTATCCAATGTATATCTATTACCAGTGAAGTTTATGGCAATGTTTTTTCTAATTACCACATTATGTTTATGTAATTGAAAATATGAATCTGTACAAACATTGAATTGTATCCCTTACCCTGATGTCGATCACACAAAGACCGCCATTTTCCCGGATGTTCCCAGCGTCTCTGTCAACCAGACCTGCTACAGTTACCTCCCCTGTTATACCGTTGATGGCCAATGCGTCCAAACACGTGCCTGATACGAGACAGAATTCAGTTACGTGCGAGAAAAGCAAGGAAAGGTAGATAAGAATATATGACAAAGTTCTATGAACATTGCAACATATATCAAACTCCAAAAAGACACAGAACAAAGGTATTTCACATGCAAGCCAAGCGAAAAGTAAAAACAAATTTGTGATGAGTCATTTAACGAAAAGAGCAAACCCGACAGTAACCGCCTTGAAACGGTCATTCGGCAATATGGACCGACTGGGGTGCTTAAACCGGTTTTACAGAACTCTAACCTCGCACTTCCTGACGAGTTTCTCAAATGCAAGCAATGAAAAGAAAAACGATCTATTTGAAAACAAAATGTCCAAGCGCTGATATTTTCTATAAGTTATGACGAAAGTAGTGACGTCATTGAAAAATAATGTCCAGATAGTGTTTAGAAAAGAATATCGTAATATTTCGATTTGAAAAACTACACAAAAATGGTTGACTGTAAATAAAATAATGTATGTGTTAAATGTAATCAACACTTATTGAAGCTAGTGAATGAAAATGTTAATTGTTAAGTGTCTATGTATACACGTATGCCGAGGACCATTTAAGTACATACACATACTAACATACTTGCCGACCAGAACATCTGTTTTTGCGCCCCCCCCCCCTCCCCCCCCCCAAAAGGCAACCAAGTGTTCAGAAAATAAGGACAAGATTAAGTACCTGATACAATTGTGAAGAACACGTCATTCGGAATTCCTCGGTCTCCATCTAAGGCACGAACGGTGAAAATATGTGTGTCCTGATATAAAAAGAAAGGTGTAGTGTGACTTCTGTATCTGTGGTATGTATTTATCACTTAGTATAGCACCATTTTGTCAATATAAACTGTTAAGGCATGTAAAATGAAAACCTTTTCTTGTTTGCTGAATATGTTGACCTCTTATTTGATTGGTGTTTAAGGGTCAATGTTGTTGTGACTTTGACCAATATCCTAAATGTCAAATTACCGTCATTATTAACATTATTAAGTTAATACCCCAAAGATTTTTAATAATAGTTGATGTTAATTATTATAAGAGCGAGATGATAAATCATTATATTAACAAACGTTAATACAGAAAATGCACTTTTTCCAAAACATTAAATACTAAGTTTAATGAATTTTTACATTAGGCGTGTTCTCTGCTATGGTAACCATGTAAGGCGTGGCCAGGAACTCTGGGGGCGTGTCTTGTATGTCAAGCACCCGGATGGTCAACACCTCGCTTGATTGAAGCCCGAGCCCATCCTTGAAGCAATGAATGAATGCATTTGTTAATACATACTGCGAATGATATGTAACATTTAATAAAAAAAGAAAAGCAGATTAACATTTTCTAAAATTAAACATCCAACTTGTTGAAAAAAATGGAAGAGACAAGCTTAAATATCACACAATTTTAAACTGAAAACACACTTTGCTTTAAAGTTAGTACATTCCGTAAGACAAATCAGTCATAGAGGGAAAGTTTCTTAACCGATTTAGGGGAAACACTTTCCTACCTTTGCTGTAACATTGAACTGGTAAAACTGAATCGTTTCATAATCCAATGCCGATAGCTGTCTTACATGGCCGCTGGTAGAATTGATGGAAAAGGTCGACCGGAACTTGGCAGCATCATTGGTAGACTATGCGCATGCGCAAATCAACAGATATATTTTAAATATATTTTTTTCTTTAGAATAAAAGTTACGCTGTGAGGTTTTTCATTAATTTTGAATGCATAACTCAGTTGTTTTTATCTAGCATAAATATAAAAAAGAGATAAGGTTAAAATGCAACGTAAAAATAAACGTAAGTGTAAATTAGTAGGTCAAAAAGCTGTATGTAGCCCTGCTACAATTTTATCTTTGTAATGGTTGAAAACGTAGCTTTGTAAAGCAAAAACAGGAAATTGATAATAACGTTTACTTCTAAAAACATTAAAACATATAAACAAAGTTCCAGAAGAATTTGATAGCTTGGATTTACTTACTTGCGTGATGGGCTGAAACAGTAGAAACAATTCAATCAAAGTCATTATAATATAAAACAATTTGTTAACCCCCGAACAATGACAAATATGTCTATTAAATATTCATATTTACCTTACCTATATAACAGAATATTACAGCTGCATTCCACAAAACATTGAATGTTCATTTTTTTATCGGATAAAAAGTTTAAATGCTCTGGTGCAAATCGAAGGATGACTTTAACCACTATTTAAGATCATTGTATATTTAAAAAAAATATGATGTTATTATCAAATAGGCATGCCGATTTTACCTGCATAGTATATGTGACCACCTCGCCAAGCCCTGTGTCGGGGTCAAGGGCCGATATAGCCGTATATACCACATCACCAGGGATAGAATCCTGTCGGTAAAAGAGTTGATAATCATATCACTGTCTACATGTAAGAATCTTGAGGATATTGGACACAAAATCATCGTAACAATGTTAATTTGACCGAATAATGAAGATTACAGACATTTCATCGTAATCTAGTGTGTATGATATGGTACTAAGCGTAAGAGAAGGGGATCATCGAAACATTGTGTGTATGATAGTGTCCTGAACGTAACCTTGTGTGTATGACAAAGTCCTGAACGTAACATTGTAACCTTGTGTGTATGATAGAGTCCTTAGCGTAACCTTGTGTGTATGATAGAGTCCTTAACATAACCTTGTGTGTATGACAAAGTCCTGAACGTAACACTGTAACCTTGTGTGTATGATAGAGTCCTTAGCGTAACCTTGTGTGTATGACAGAGTCCTTAACGTAACCTTGTGTGTATGATAGAGTCCTTAGCGTAACCTTGTGTGTATGATAGAGTCCTTAGCGTAACCTTGTGTGTATGATAGAGTCCTTAGCGTAACCTTGTATGTATGATAGAGTCCTTAGCGTAACCTTGTGTGTATGATAGTCCTTAACGTAACCTTGTGTGTATGATAGAGTCCTTAACGTAACCTTGTGTGTATGATAGAGTCCTGAACGTAACCTTGTGTATATGACAGAGTCCTGAACATAACCTTGTGTGTATGACAGAGTCCTGAACGTAAGAGAAGGTGATCATCGCAACCTTGTGTGTATGATAGAGTTCAGACCATAACCTTGTGTGTATGACAGAGTCCTGAACGTAAGAGAAGGTGATCACCATAACCTTGTGTGTATGACAGAGTCCTGAACGTAACAGAAGGGAATCATTGTATCCTCCTTCGTGTGATTGAAAAAAGAGTTACTGCCTTGGAATGTTTAAAGGAGAGCAAATGAAGTTTGACAGAATCGCACAGGTAAAATATAGTAAATTATCACAACATCTTGTGTATGGCAGAACTATAGTTAACGAATCACACAGATAACAGGCATTATTTTAGTTCATAAAACGTGTGTCACATATCTACAAACAGTTAATCATCGTAACATCATGTGTATAACAGCATCCCGCTGGTAATAGACAATACGTTATCATAACATCAAATGCTATATAATGGTTTCTGTCTGTCTGTCTGTCTGTCTGTCTGTCTGTCTGTCTGTCTGTCTGTCTGTCTGTCTGTCTGTCTGTCTGTCTGTCTGTCTGATGTCTGTCGAGCTATCTATTGTGAATGGCATATTGGTTAAATTTATTAACTTTATATTGCTGGGATGCAAGCATAATTAATACACTACAATAAAGAAATACCTGCTAACAGACATAATATGCAAGTTACCTTTTTAAATCAGCATAACGTTGTTTCATATACAAGAAAAATCATTATGTAATCTATTGTTTAACAAGAAATAGAGAATCAAATAACACTTAAAACTTCTGAGAAAAACACAGAGAACGGACATCGATTTTTACCACAGAAAAATAAGTACCTAAATATAGTTTGTTTACTTAATAGAAACACTGGCTATTTAAATAAGTGGGATTGATAAAAAATGAGATTACTTAGGTCGTGAAAATATAAATTTTAAAAAAGTTATCAAAAAGCTAACTTTGATAGAGCATATAGAGTATACTAGATAAAAGCTAGTACAATAATGTACATTTTAATATTAAGAAACTTCATTTATCATGGGAACCTTAGGAAAACTGATATCACGTGGATTGCCAGTGTTATTTCAAAGATCATATTCCAACTAAAGCAAGAGTCCATGTGACATCGATTACCCAATCGTCGCCCAGTTTTCATATCACTAACAAGGGACCCCACCTCGTTTATGTCCAGACGGTAGGGCAGGTGGACAAACGCCGGCGCCTCATCATTAACGTCAGTTATCACCATTTGAATCACAGTCTGAAATCAAAAGATAAATACTTTTAGGAAGGATGAACTCTAGTATGCTTAACTACTAGCTATTAAATATGTTAAGACCATAACGGTTAATTTTTTAATTAACCTTAAAACTATATGATTAAATATTGCTGTCTCCACAGCGTTATTATTATTTACATTGCGTCAGAATCATTGAACAATTCTGCACAAGTACTACAACAATTACTGGAAAACGAAGAAAAAGACAGATGAAATAGAGTAGGAGGCATAGGCATACTAATAATCATGCACGTTTAAATGTAAAACTGGCAGAAACACTGAGACGGGACAGTATACAAAAATCGAGAGAAACCCAGCTGTTCCCGCCTTGGAACGGTTAGTCGGCAAAAAGATCTTTATAGAGTTCTCATAACCTCGCACTTTGTAAGTGGTCTCCAAAGACATGTAGTGACGACAAAACAGATCGATTTGAAACAAAACAGTACAAGTGAGGATGTATACGAATAAGGAAAAGTTACCCGTCCCGTGGGCATTGAAGCATATATCAGACCATTAAAAGGAACAAGGCAAAAATATTTATATGCAAGCCAAATGTTAAAGTTAAAACAAATCTGTGACGAGTCATTAAAAAATTAGAGCAAATCCAAGAGTTACCGCCTTGGAACGGTCAGTTGGCAAAAGTAATGACGTCACATAATAAAAGAGTAATGACGTCATTTGAAACATAGTATTGTACAGTTTGTAATCGGATGAGGAGAGTAGTAAAACATGAATAATCTGAATCATCGGAAAACACAAGAGGGGTGTAATAAGTTGAGGGAGCCTGTGTCATGTGTTCGTGTAAAGCGCTCAGGCAAGAACATGAATCTTTGTTGTTTAGATACTGTAAATGAAAACATAATAGTGTCAATAAGCTGTTCAGAGAATGGCAAAAAATTAAATTGTCTGGATCGTAAACTGGTTTACAGGTCTTGGTAGTATCTTCGTCTAACTACCCAAGGTTATTCAAACAGGCGAAGGGGATGGTGGGTGGGAAATGCATATGCAATCTTTAATATGGAGGCGGCGATGTGGAGTGGGTGGCGGCGGACATACGCGGTTTACGCTGATTGTATTTTAAAATAACACATTTTAAAATTATCTTACATTACAAAGACAATTAATTATTTTGATATATATATATTTTACGGTTATACACATATCTATACAAATGCTGTTTTATAATGCCCGATTACATAGTTATTACTAGTAGGACGTGCAACGTGAACATTGACAATACACGATAGATACGCCTAAAGAACCTTACCAATATAACATTGGAGCTCTGGTCTTCGAGTTGAAAGTACAGATTCCTACTTGAAGGACTCTGAAACAAATAAATATGGTGGTAGAGTTCTGTCATTTCTAAGTAATACAAAATCCTAGTTATTTGCTATCACCTGGTGTCTGTAAGATATAATGGAGAATATCGTCGGATGCCTAAGCCGCGTCAGCTAGTGTTTAGCAGGATAAAAGCGATGCCGCAATTCCTTAAAAACATACAAAATAAGCAAAACAAGTTGTTAATTTGCTCATTGATACTTTCGTTATAAACAAATAGCAATGATGACAAATGTCGAAAAGTTCCGAATACGAAATAACTGACCTAGTTAAGTTGAATTTACAGCAGGAAAAAATAATGAAGTTGTAAGTACAACTTAGGTTTAAGTGAATGGTAGATTTAGGATTGCTGTTTAATAGAAAAGATCAATTCATGAGTAGAAGGTAATAAAACAAAGTCCTATGAGAATTGCATCATATACCAACATTTGACAATGAAAGGACGAAGTCAAATGTAAAATAAAGAACAGTCAGTAATGAGACATTAAACAAAACAGCAAATCCAACAGTTACTGCATTGGAACGGTCAGTCGGCAAAAGGGACCAACTGCTATGCTTAAAACCGGCTTTACAGAGCTCTAACCTCCCACTTCCTGAGTGTTGTTTTTTTCAAATGCAGTCAATGAAAAGAAAAACGATCTATTTAAATAAAGAAATGTCCAAGCGCTGACATTTTCTTTGATAAGTTATGACGAAAGAAGTGACGTCATTGACAAATAATGTCCCCCATAGTATTGAGAAGAGGGAGAAGTATTATTTTTTAGAAGAACTACACTAAATTGTTACTGTAAGTGAAATTATTATTTTTTTTTGAATCAAGAAAAGGAAATGACCAGAGAAGTGTAAATGGTTGTAGCATTCCTGTTCATGTGAAGCTAGACTTAAGGAACCAAAGTCATGGCCAAATGATGCGTTCTTTAGAAGGTTTTGGCTCAAACCTTATAATTCGTCTTATTATTTTTCTTAATTGAAGCTACATTTTAATGCCGAATGACTACGTTGTATACTCACGAAGTCCCTGTCGAGGGGACTGACCAGGACTATGTCGGCGGTGGCCTGGGGCGGGCCTACACTCGTCTGGTTTACTCTGACCAACGTCTGGGTGTCGGACCCGCTGTCCCAAAGACTGATGGTCACAGCCTCGCCATCTGGGTCACTGGCGAATATCTGGGCGATCACCGAACCTGGGAATAAAGACAGAACAAGACACGAAAGACTAAGAACCGCTTTTACGATTTTTTTAAACTCGATAAAAATATGAAAAGTCCTATGAGCATTGCAACATATACCAAACTCCGAAAAGGCACAGGACAAAGGTATTTCACATGCAAGCCAAGTGAAAAGCAAGAACAAATTTGTAACGAGTCAAGTCACCAGCTAAATTTAGCCTTTGTATGTATATAGTTCGGGTGTGATTGTTACCAAACGGTAGCAATGTAAGTGCCATGCGAAGATCTGGAACTATATCTTATTTTTAAAAATATATCTTACTGAATAAGCGCTGAAGCGCGGAGTCTATTGTGATCACGTTTGCTGATTGCCACTGGAGAGTCATGTGAACAGGATGTTTATTGATAGGATCTAAGCGGTAATCAGAAATACGGTTCATCATCAAGCAATAATCTAAAAAATGTCTTAAAAATCCAACGTCCCACCCAAAACTGTCGTGATGGTCACAATCAAAAACTTTCGTCAGATAATGATAGTCATATATGTTATTAATGTAATAATGTTGGCAACTTTTTTCTTCTACATATGTAACATCTGGGAAAGCCTATTAAATGGTCTCGGGTTTTGCTTTTTTTTGGTTATAAACCATTCTATGGTCTCAGGAATTATCATTATGTATCCATTTTTTTCTGGAGATTTATAGTATACTAAAAACTTTCTAATAAAACGCATAATTTATCCAATATATCTTTGTTACTTGCTTTATATTGCTTTAACCTGTTTACCTGTTCCAGTTTTTGCGGCGCCTTTAATGCTTCAACGACTTTTCTTGTTCTTAATTTACTGTAACGTCTGTAATATTTAGCCTTCAGTAACTTTTGCTTAAAAATAGTTTAAATATGGGTCATCACTACACGCGATATGAATATTTATGAATATGATTAATATTCATGTATTTTGCGATGCAATACTTTGTGACAAAATAAACAAAATCATAAATAATAAATACTGGAATGACGACGAGGCAATTGTCTTCTATGGCGATTTGATACAAAGAAAGAATTCTGAAGTCGAGGATCAGTCCGAATGAATGAATCAATCACAATTATAACAATTTAAACAAAAAGTAATATCAAGGTTAATGGAGGTAAAACATAAGAGAATGAACTCATGTGTTCGTTATTAGACTTTGACGTAGTTCAAATGCAAGGCAAAGAAAGTGAACAAGATTAAACAGCATAGTTTTGTCATTATTTGTAAGTAAGGTTTCAAGTTTATACATAGATGGGCGGTGATATATATTCGCATTGATGAACCTCTTTCGTTAACTACCATACATGGGACAAATACATATAAAGTGGAACACATCTTCAATTCCTCTTTGTTTACAAATCTGGCAAAATATCTCCTCACGCAGTAAATGATTTGCCGAGTGTCTCTCAGTTTGAATCCTTAACCCAATAACACCTGAAAGCTGCACAACGGAAGTCAATTTTATGTATTCATTGGAGAATATCGTATTATTAACAATATTATCTTCATTATTAAGATGTTTATATGTATATGTGCTTGATTTTTATTTCAATCTTCATTATTCATGATCTATTCCAGACCTATTATTTTTATCCTCTTCACATTATCATCTTCAGTGATGCTTTCATTTACATTCAAATTACAATTATGAATATTTCAATAGATATATGTATTCGTATTGCCGAAAAGATGTATGAGTATTTGTGCATATATATTTACATGAATTATGAGTTAGCTTCGTTAAATAAAGATGTTATTATTTATTATTACTATTGGCTCTGGACATTGGATTCTTTGTTTCCTTTAAATTAACTGCACATTACACAGTAAATAGCTAGAACAGAATCTATGTAAACTCTTATTTATGTCAGTGAATAATAAAATATACGGCATTCAGAAAGATGGAAAGAAAATGATCTGGCTTTTCTATGAATAGCTTTTGCCATGTAGGGAGTACCATTAGGGAGCAGTCATAACAATCGCATAGACAAAATTGTTTTGTAAACATGTACATCATCCTGAAATTAGACGAAGTTAGACGCAGGAAAATGTTAATACAACAATAACAATTATCACATCATTATCACTATTTTTGAGGTGACATTTGATTAATTAATAAAGAATTGTTTCTCAATGTCGTGTAAACAAATGTCTATTGAGTGTACAGCGTATATAGTTTGTAGAGTAACATAATACATAATATAAGGAGATATGTGTCTTCTCAACGTGTTGTATCATTTTGCCGTTGTTTAAGCGAATTTTGAACTCGAGCGCTTTTCACAATTCCTACAAGTATCTTACCGACAGGTGTATCCTCAGACACAATCACGTAACTGTCTGTCTTATTGTCAATTGTAGGCGTGGTCTTGGCGATCTCAATACTGGCCACGCCTCTTAGCACTGAAACAGTCACGTGAGGTACTTTTAGTGAATTCCTCCAATTGTTAAAGTAAAATAGACTGAAAAATAAAGACACAGTGGTGAGTTAAATACAGAACATATTTCCAGATTTCGACCTGCAGTAGCTTCTGCCTTTAAAGATGGCTGCCTTAAATGGTCTTATCAGTGCCTATGACACCACATGGAAGCTATCTATAGATCATATTCATTATTCGAGTGATCCCGTGTGGGAGCCGTCTAATCTGGTTCTACAATATATAGTCTATGTCTGAGCGATTCTGGCTCAGCAATTAAAACGCGATGCCCGATCCGTTTTCATCAATCAAATACTTATTATAATTAAAACATTATTTTGACATAATTCGAAACAACTTGTCTCATTTTTATTACAAAATGTGTCAACTTTGCCAGTTTTTAAATACATGCTAGCAATAATCGCACGAGCAGTTTGGTTCATAGTTGTTATTCACACTACATTGTTATTTAAAGAAAATTGATTGGTAGATTACGCTTTTTTTTTTACAAAAAAACATAAAGTTTAAATTTCTGCACTTAGACATCAGTTGTGATGAACAATTCTACAGTTTAAACTTTAATCATATAAGTATTAAAAAGAGTCATATCTATTACATTCGAATCCGATTTAATTGAAACAAGTGATATAAAAGACATCATTAAGAAGCTCAAACGACAGATACGTGTTGTCCGTATAATTAGAGATGATACTGGGAAATCATCTGAGACGAATATCTGGTGACCAGTACAATGGCGTCGTCAGTGGAAAACACGTTTGTTACCATGTCAACTAAATGCCCACAATTGAGACTTGTATACAGTTGAATGACAGCATACTAGGCTAGTTAGTGGATCACGTCGATTCAATTTGATCGAGCTCTCTAAGAGACATATCTGACTGATCGTTAACCTTAAATGTGACTCGTCTGCTAAACGTCTCTTGATTTGCGGGGATCTTCGTGTTTATAAAAAACAATTAAAATAAAAATAACATCGATGTTTGTAACGTTAAACGATTTTTAAAATTTTACATTAACACTTCAAATAAGTAAACCCAAATAATGAATGAGATTCTTTAAAATCACATCATCTTATCAACACTTATATCGCAGTGTGTTCATTAGGAGAAAAATTAAAGGTGGAATCCGGCAGTTTGGATCCAAATATTTTTTTCTCAAATAACCAAATAAGTCATTGTTACCCGAACAGATCCTACAAAATGCTTCTCATTGATGCCATAGATCAGTGAGAACTGTGAAACATAAATCCCTATTCCTCACTGCAAACAGGAATTTCTTACATAAGCCATGCTGCAGAGATAGCTATTTTTAACTAAGAAAACCACGTGACTACTCACATTTGCGATTAAATTATATCGTCATCCGGGTAATTTGCTCTGACGTCGATATCTATTTTTAGCAGAGATCACTCTCCTGATTATTTATAGATTTGAAATGTTTGAACTTTTAGAGAGTTTTATAGCGATGTGTACTGTGTAACAATATAGTCAGTGTTTAAAACCCTCTTACTTATACTAATGTATGAGTTTATGCAGAAAGGTAAACTATCGGATACCACCTTTACTGAGCAATATTGAAGGTTCGAATGTAAGTAATATAGGTATTTTAATCATATCTGTTGTTTTTCTGTTGGTAAACAAATCTTTTAAATACACCCTTAATAAAAAGTGATAACGCTAAAGCACATAGAATGAAGTTTTACTGGATGCATTTCATCAAAGGGGTAAAATAAAGTAATTTACATGGATGCCTACTTCGAAAAAGAATCAATTAACAACATTGCTTTTGATGAAGCCTGTTTTGTTTTAAAACGATCTGACAACAATCCTTGAGGTCAAATAAAAAATAATTTATACTTAATATTAAACATTTTATATTTATTATACCGGTAATTTTTCTGTTGATGTTGATGGTGCTCTTCTCTGTTTGCTGTTACTTGCGAAATAAATCAATTTTGGTAAATTTGACGACATAAGAAAATATCTTCTCGAACGCAGGTTTCTCAGAAAACCATTTGATCAGGAACGTCTGTAATGACTTCTTTATATCAAAATTGTATAATTTTTGCACTACTAACAAAACTTTGATATTTTTTATTTAAAATGATATACGTGCATGATATGTCTATATTATTCATTTTATAACACATTTCAAAGTATTCTGCTGTCAACATCAGGCTGCTGGGAATTTTCTTACCTGTCAGTGTAAGAAGTAGATATATTAGAATCGCCTCCATCAAAATGTCCTTGAAGATGTCGCCATTCTTGAGTAGGCTGTAAAGAATCGGACTTGATATGAAGTACTCTAGAAATGATGCCATAAATAAGAATATATGACAAAGTCCTATGAGCATTGCAACATATACTAACATTGAAAACGGCACAGGACAAAGGTATTCACAAGCAAGCTCAACTTAAAAGTAATAAGAATGAGTCATTTAACAAAAAGAGCAAACCTGACAATTACCGCGTTGGAACGGTCAATCGGCAATTTTGACCGACTGGAGTGCTTAAACCGAGAGAGAGAGAGTTACTAACAGTATTCAAATATTAGCACTTAACAACACATTCATGACATAATACCAAGGCAAAAGAAATATTTGCAGAATATGTAAGAGGAAAATAATTTATCCGGCTACGTTTCATTAAGAAATACAAGATCTAAGACACGTTTTTTCTATAGACAAAAATATGGTGAACAAGATAGTACCGTATTGTGCTTTTTATCAACATTACAAAATTAATTAGATAAGATAGTTTTGGTGTAAAAATAGCTATCTTGACGAACTTATCGCATACGGTGTAGCTTATTTGTCATTGAATGAAAAGAAAACAAATAACGAGAGTATACATATAATGCCTCATAAGTTATTTTTATCGTTATATCTCAAAATATTAAAACTGTAGATTTTTTTTGTAAAAAATAAGAAAATATCCACATACTTCTCAGAAACAATATACAATTTTCCGAGAGTACAAAACACGCAGTATCCATTGTCCCATTATCAGACGATGTCATGACTTCATATGTATATGGCACTTCCCTGGCACTACTTGCGCACACCTATGGCGCCTGTTCAGGCGTTTGGTACGTAAGACATTGAACGTTCACCAATCACTTCTCACTAGATAATCTGCACTAATTTGTTTATTGCACGATACGACACCAACAACTGTGTCATAACCGGAAACTGACAATATCCCTCGATAAGCTTCATTTGCGCGCGCGCACTCAGCATACCTGAGAACAGGTGACAATATCGATCTTGCAGCCAGTTGATGCTGTCTTATGAGTGATGAAGGTTGGTTACCATAGCAACTGATTTCTCCATTTATTTATTATTCTTTACGGTAAGTGTCACTATTGACCGAACGCAGCGTGTTCGTTAAGGAGTATTAACGCGTAATCAAAATTTATGTGGACAATGTGGTCCTATATTATACTCATGGGGTTAAAATAAAATGTTCATACAGCATATGTTTAAAGACTAATGATCATGGAATTTCAACGTTTACATTATGCGAATATGCTTGCTTATGTTAAACGCGTGTGTGCTACTTTTATGACTATAGTAGAAGCTAGACTTATTAAAAATATGTTTAGGTTAAACTTCATGTTAAGTGCTTGTGCAGTAATTAATTAGAGAGAAATGTATCCTTAAGGCCAAGTGCTGCTGTAACATTTGATAGATCTTATATAGAGATTATAACATTGGCTCATAAAATTAACAGGTTCGTGTAAATGTACAGGTCACGAACTACCAAGGAA
Organism: Sinonovacula constricta; assembly: GCA_007844125.1. Lineage (NCBI taxonomy): Eukaryota > Metazoa > Mollusca > Bivalvia > Cardiida > Solecurtidae > Sinonovacula > Sinonovacula constricta. The sequence continues at coordinate 27,025,165 of CM017564.1, forward strand.
AACAAATATGTTATTTCCAATTATAAAGTAAATAAATGTAATTAGCTAAATTCCCAAAACAATTACAAGATATCTGACGTTTCGTAACTGGCCGTAAGGCAAGTTTTATGAATACGTTTGTTAACATTATAACATTGCTTTCAAACGTGAAAGTACCAGACCTGGTAGCGGAATTGGTAGAGCGTCGGCTCCACGGGTTCGATCCCTGGTAGAGCGTAGCGTACGCCACAGGTTCGATCCCCGGACGCGACATACCAGAGTCGGTATAGCTCCTTTGCTAATGCTCAGGCAAATATAAGGGCAGTTCCATGACTGGTTGGTCCGTTGTCAGGGTAATGTGACTGGGTGTATGTGGATATCATGCCAGGTATTCACGACATACACTGTGAAGGCAGCACTATATCTGCTTCAAGTGGACACCGTCTCCTGATAACTGAAATACTGTTGGTGGGACGATAAACACAATAAATAATCCAACAAGAAAGTGATTTGGGGCGAGTTTATTTTTTGTAGACTCTCTGATTCCTTAATATACGAAAAGACATTAAGAATTAATGACGAAAAGATGGGCCAAGACTTCGCTCTGTTAACATAATTGTTTCATCAAGGTTATGCTATTTCTATTGAAGAGTGCAACAGTTCGTCACGTTGTGAATTCTACAGGTAATTCAATGTGCTAAATATATAATTTACAAACAACAACAACACAGAACTATATTGCATACATAAGCAAGCGACCCATAAGTACTTGTATTACAGAGAAAGAGGTTAATTTCGATATAGGTTCCCGCTGTATCCCCCACAATATTGAACGTTCATTGCCCTGGTTTGGTTAGGTTTTTCTTCTTCTTTAATTATCTTAAATTTCTAAGATTGGACAGTTTCCTTCATGTTTAAAAATACGTCTGACACTACATTGTAATCATATGACGTAATTAGTCAGCTGTATATAATAACCTTTTTTTATCTAAAATCGATATATTCCTTAAATCGATAAAAATTCATGCTTTTAGTATCGGAGGCATGTTTATTTTGTTTTTGCATAGTTTAGATGATAAATTGCTTGCATTCACTGCTACAGTGGTTGTAAAGAATATTCTTTGTTTAAGTCTGTACTGCCGATGCAGTAGAGACTGTTAATTGTCTCACTTTGATGGGATATATTTCACATTGATTGTTTTCTTAAACAACCATTACAACAAAACAAACAACAACAGCAAGTCTTTAAACCACCCAGTCGTTTTTTTGGAGACTGACCGTCCTTTGACAGTATGTGCATGTGCGCAAATAATCTAGGACTAATTTAGACTTAAATATCTGTTGAAATTGTGACTATTTCTTATATTCATTATTTAAATACTTTAATATATAAACGTTTTTTAAAGTAGAAATTAAGTTTCCTTCGCTAAAACACTCATATAAAATCAATCGGCGCTTTCTTTGTAAATAAATTAAAATAGTTATGAAGAAAAAGGAACAAAATAAAATATCAAGTCGATAACAGGAACTAAGATTCTATGAAGTCAAGTATGTTTATACGGAATTGTCTGCAATATTGCCTACGTTTAACCAAATCTTACATAAACACTTATCTTGAGACAAACACATGTTATAATCTACGCATTTTTGTTTTACAAAACCATTTTTTATGGTAAGGATATATTACAAAGTCCTATGAGGAATACAACATATACTAGTTTTAAAAAGGCACAGGACAAAGGTATACACATGCAAACCGAATGTAAAAGTAAGAACAAATCTGTGATGAGTCATTAAACAAAAAGGCACAGGACAAAGGTATTCATATGCAAGCCGAATGTAAAAGTAAGAACAAATTTGTGATGAGTCATTAAACAAAAAGGCACAGGACAAAGGTATTCATATGCAAGCCGAATGTAAAAGTAAGAACAAATCTGTGATGAGTCATTAAACAAAAAGGCGCAGGACAAAGGTATTTACATGCAAGCCGAATGTAAAAGTAAGAACAAATCTGTGATGAGTCATTAAACAAAAAGGCGCAGGACAAAGGTATTCACATGCAAGCCGAATGTAAAAGTAAGAACAAATTTGTGATGAGTCATTAAACAAAAAGGCGCAGGACAAAGGTATTCATATGCAAGCCGAATGTAAAAGTAAGAACAAATCTGTGATGAGTCATTAAACAAAAAAGGCGCAGGACAAAGGTATTCATATGCAAGCCGAATGTAAAAGTAAGAACAAATCTGTGATGAGTCATTAAACAAAAAGGCGCAGGACAAAGGTATTCATATGCAAGCCGAATGTAAAAGTAAGAACAAATCTGTGATGAGTCATTAAACAAAAAGGCGCAGGACAAAGGTATTCATATGCAAGCCGAATGTAAAAGTAAGAACAAATTTGTGATGAGTCATTAGACAAAAAGGCGCAGGACAAAGGTATTCATATGCAAGCCGAATGTAAAAGTAAGAACAAATCTGTGATGAGTCATTAAACAAAAAGGCGCAGGACAAAGGTATTCATATGCAAGCCGAATGTAAAAGTAAGAACAAATCTGTGATGAGTCATTAAACAAAAAGGCGCAGGACAAAGGTATTCACATGCAAGTCGAATGTAAAAGTAAGAACAAATTTGTGATGAGTCATTAAACAAAAAGGCGCAGGACAAAGGTATTCATATGCAAGCCGAATGTAAAAGTAAGAACAAATATGTGGTGAGTCATTAAACAAAAAGGCGCAGGACAAAGGTATTCATATGCAAGCCGAATGTAAAAGTAAGAACAAATATGTGGTAAGTCATTAAACAAAAAGGCACAGGGCAAAGGTATTCATATGCAAGCCGAATGTAAAAGTAAGAACAAATATGTGGTGAGTCATTAAACAAAAAGGCGCAGGACAAAGGTATTCACATGCAAGCCGAATGTAAAAGTAAGAACAAATCTGTGGTGAGTCTTTAAACAAAAAGGCACAGGACAAAGGTATTCATATGCAAGCCGAATGTAAAAGAAAGAACAAATCTGTGATGAGTCATTAAACAAAAAGGCACAGGGCAAAGGTATTCATATGCAAGCCGAATGTAAAAGTAAGAACAAATCTGTGATGAGTCATTAAACAAAAAGGCGCAGGACAAAGGTATTCATATGCAAGCCGAATGTAAAAGTAAGAACAAATATGTGGTGAGTCATTAAACAAAAAGGCACAGGACAAAGGTATTCACATGCAAGCCGAATGTAAAAGTAAGAACAAATATGTGGTAAGTCATTAAACAAAAAGGCGCAGGACAAAGGTATTCACATGCAAGCCGAATGTAAAAGTAAGAACAAATCTGCGATGAGTCATTAAACAAAAAGAGCAAACCCAACAGTTACCGCCTTGGAACGTTTAGTCGGCAAAAGGAATCTAACGCGGCGCACATTTAGATTAAACGCCCATCTATAATTGTTTAGTAAGGCAAGAGCGGATAGAGCGTAAAATATAATTGCATCTATCTTTCAAAATTATGCAGCAGAAGTTTCGATACGAATTAGACGCGGTTAAATAGGTGTAACGCAGATTTTAAGTATAAATGATGAAATAGATAATAACAGAACAAATAATAAGTGTATTTCTTTTATTTGTATTTCTGAATAACATACATTTAAAATCAAAATGCCGATCATACATGCGTGTAATGAAGCGGTATTTACGCCTATGATTCAATACAAGATACGTTAAACGTTCAACATCAAATATTGATGACGTATGACGAGACAAATGTAACTGTTTTTCTTTTGGCTACGTCATCCTAACGTTTTGCACATACGTCACACTCGGTTCCACAAACATCACAGACGTCTGACCTACGTAACGTCTCTGGCACGTAGAACTCGGTCACCTGCTTGCCTGAAAAATGAATTTACATTTCTGACCGCAGACTATCAATGTTAAACCTATAGTCAGTTACTAGGTATATTATACATATATTGCTATTATGTTGCAATAATATTCATTTTATGCAAAACTTCTTAAAACTTTGTTAACTGTAGTTTAGTATAGTTATTCTTTCCCTTCTTGATATATAAACAAGAAACGTGGTCATGCCACGAAACCAGGTTTTCAACGATTTGACAAAGCCAATCCCAAGCTAGGTCTTCATGCAAGCTTGCTATATCCAAAGTTTCAGCAAGATTGGTCTATACAAACTGAAGTTATTGTCCAGAAACGTTTTTTTTCTATTTTTAGTAACAGTGAAATGACCTTGACCTGACTGGCCCCTAATCCAAACCCAAGCTAAATTTGCGCATAAACTACCTACAAACAAAACTTCAGCAAAATACCTCCATTTTAACACACATTATTAAGCAGAAACTGTTTTTCTGTTTTTAGTAACAGTGACCTGGAAATTGACCCAACTGGCCCCAAATCCAATCACAATCTAGGTCTTCATACAAGCAAAATTGGTTTATCCAAATTAAAGTTATTGACCGGAAACTGTTTGGTTATTTTTAGTAACAGTGCCTTGACCTTGACCCGACTGGCTCCAAATCCAATCTCATACTTCATGGAAGCTTGCTATAACCAACGTTTCAGAAGAATAGTTTAACCAAACTAAAGTTTTTAACCAGAAACCATCGGTTTGACGCCGCCCGAAGCCACATCCCAATCTAATAAGCAAGATTTTAGTTGAAAACCTGGTTAATAAATTCCTGTAAAATTGCTCAACGGTTACTTACTGGGCTCATAGTAGTCGTAGACGTGTATTGGAACCGGCTGTGCCCCGGCTACCATGTTGACTTTATGCATTGTCACGGCGACACAAGTGTCCCGGGAACCAATCTGTAAACATTAAATTACATTTCGTGACACCTCCTTCATGTAGAGTGTCTGTCGCGGAGCCGGTTACTATAGTCTACCGAAAACGGCAATTCCAATTGATTGTAAACATATGCTAGATTTAAAACACGATAATTAGTTGTAAACATATACTAGATTTAAACACAGTAAAATGGTTTCTGACCATACTAAGAATGATGCTAACGGTTTTCATATCAGTAGAGAAATGTTAAAATAACAACAGCAATAAGAGATAATAAGCAATTATATGAATAATAATAAAAAAATATATTATTTCTTTTAAATATATTTTACACCTTCATATTCTTTAAAGGTGTGTTCCGGGTGAAGAAATAATTCCCTGGTAACACCATTTGCAAAGTTATATATATTTTGAACAAAATTGACCAGTCAATAGCTTTACCTAAATAAATAAAATAGTTTTTTATTTTGTCGCCGGCAATCAATCCTGAAAAAGTCCAATAGATGACGCCATACTGTTACATTAACAAGTGAAGCGCGGCGCCTTCATGCATTGAATTTCGTAAAATGTTGCTACATCATTACCTGTCACTTGAACTTGTTAATAATGCGTGTGTGTATGTATGATTTATTTCATTTAAATTGCATTTGGTCGTTTTTAACGACGATGAACTGTGTACGAGTCAATTGTTATGCTCTATTGTGCTTTTATCGTGCGTAGTTTTTCTGATATAAATTTTAAGACAAGAAAATTTGAAGGCGTAGTAAATCTTTTAATAACAAAAAGGTTTTGTTTTGCTATTTCTTAGTCGGTGTTGTTAGGCAAAAATTGTTCCTTGTTGAACAGGAACTCGACGGCAACCTTTGATGCTTTGCATCAATATTTTCTTGTTCCTATTTTACAATTTGCATGCGACCGTGGCATTTGAACATTCATACCTCGTCGAAATACAGAACTAATTTCCGGTTGACCATTTCCATGCGTTTATGTTGCGGGGTTGATGTCAAACTTTGCGGATCTGGCACAAAGCCAGAGGGAGCTCCGATTTCCAATACAGCCATGGAACTTGAGCCCTCTTCCAACCACCTGAAAATTATAAAACCTGTCACTGCGCGAAATGCCCCTTTTTGATTTAAACAACAATAACCAGTGTAGTGCTTTTAGTTTGCAATTTGATTAAACACAGTGATAACAGTCAAACTCATGTTTAATTCAGTTGTTTATGTAGCAACAATTAAATTGACAGAGCAGATACAAGCTTTAAACACCTTAGAGAATAATTGAAATAAAACGGAGCATTTTGCACAAAAAAGACACGACGAAGAACGGTGCTAAAACTTAAAGGTCTAAAAGACAAAAACATTCTTACAAAAAAGTCAAAGCACAGTCTTTAAAATTAATTAAGCTTTAGATTTTAACTGTGTCTCTCGGGGTATGTTCACTGTCAGTTGGAAAATCTATGTCTCTTATAATATTAACCTTGTACAGACGGCCACATCGAAGTCATGCTGTGTCTCTCGGGGTATGTTCACTGTCAGTTGGAAAATCTATGTCTCTTATAATATTTACCTTGTACAGACGGCCACATCGAAGTCGTACTGTGTCTCTCGGGTTATGTTCACTGTCAGTGTCAGTGGAAACTCTATATCAGTTATAATATTTACCTGTACAGACGGCCACATCAAAGTCGTACTGTGTCCCTCTGGTTATGTTCACTGTCAGTGTCAGTGGAAACTCTATATCAGTTATAATATCTACCTTGTACAGACGGCCACATCGAAGTCGTACTGTGTCTCTCGGGTTATGTTCACTGTCAGTGTCAGTGGAAACTCTATATCAGTTATAATATTTACCTTGTACAGACGCCCACATCAAAGTCGTACTGTGTCTCTCGGGTTATGTTCACTGTCAGTGTCAGTGGAAACTCTATATCAGTTATAATATTTACCTGTACAGACGGCCACATCAAAGTCGTACTGTGTCTCTCGGGGTATGTTCACTGTCAGTTGGAAACTCTATATCAGTTATAATATTTACCTTGTACAGACGGCCACATCGAAGTCGTACTGTGTCTCTCATGGTATGTTCACTGTCAGTGTCAGTGGAAACTCTATATCAGTTATAATATTTACCTGTACAGACGGCCACATCGAAGTCGTACTGTGTCTCTCGGGGTATGTTCACTGTCAGTTGGAAACTCTATACCAGTTATAATATTTACCTAGACGGCCACATCGAAGTCGTACTGTGTCTCTCGGGGTATGTTCACTGTCAGTTGGAAACTCTATATCAGTTATAATATTTACCTGTACAGACGGCCACATCGAAGTCGTACTGTGTCTCTCGGGGTATGTTCACTGTCAGTTGGAAACTCTATATCAGTTATAATATTTACCTTGTACAGACGGCCACATCGAAGTCGTACTGTGTCTCTCGGGGTATGTTCACTGTCAGTTGGAAAATCTATGTCTCTTATAATATTTACCTCGTACAGACGGCCACATCGAAGTCGTACTGTGTCTCTCGGGTTATGTTCACTGTCAGTTGGAAAATCTGTGTCTCTTATAATATTTACCTCGTACAGACGGCCACATCGAAGTCGTACTGTGTCTCTCGGGGTATGTTCACTGTCAGTGTCAGTGGAAACTATATATCAGTTATAATATTTACCTTGTACAGACGGCCACATCGAAGTCGTACTGTGTCTCTCGGGGTATGTTCACTGTCAGTTGGAAACTCTTCTTTTGATCATCATCGTCAATGTTGTAAGCGACCTCGACCTATAGACACATGCATTATATTTATTACTCCTTCATAAGTGACCACACTAATAGGATATTAGTGTCTTTGCGGGATTTCATTTTCTTACTAGCGGGATAAAATAATTTCTAACGAAATATCTAATATAAGATAAGTAAAAGTCGAAAGAAAAAAATCTGCGTCTCGATGCTGGAATGTTAGAATTGTATAACATTTACAGCGTGGACATCAAACAAAGTTATGAATGAAGAGGAGTGTTAATCACTTCATTACCTGTACGAGGGCAAGGCCTGTCCCTGTCGCCTTGATTGTAACTGTGCCAATGTCACTTGGCAACTGAAAGATACAAGGTAAAATTCATAAATATGTTGACTTTATTAACCTTTCTAATTCTAATGTATAAAACGTAACTAATTATTATTACATTTTCACAAAAATGTGTACTCGTGTAAGTATTACTTACCTATTGCTTAAAAGTGGGTTAAAATCCTTTTCTTTTTTTTTTGCTTTACATTTGTAAAATCCTGAACAGAAAAAATACCGATTTATATCAATTTAATACATTAAGGTTTAAATGATGTATGCCAAAAGTCATATCGATTGGTTTTGCAGCTTTTATTTCGATTAAATTTCGAATAACAATGAAATTTGTAAAGAGCTATACAGCGTCAACAATTCTAAAACCGTTGTGAAACCTTTGATTCTTCCAAACTAAAGACAGCACACTCTGTTGAAGGACATGCTAACATATATTCTTGTAAGCAGAAACAGTTTTTGAATCCAGTACTTTGCTTTTCATCAGCAGTTCAATTAAGTATAATACCAGCTTAAAACTGTTAAAATGTTAACTAATACATGAACCTACCTCTCTCGTTTGAAGCACTAGAGCGTTTATTCGGTTGATTCTGAACGACTGTAAGATGGCATTCCCTTTGGCGTCATTTCCGGTGACGTCAACGCTGATGTCATACGTAGAAGAATGGACCAGTGACGCCATCTCGGCCATGGCTTGGAGCGCCAACACTGTGTCCTGAGGAAATCGAAACAATGTTGACTTTAAGTGTGCTTGAAGCAGTATTTTTCTTTGCAAAAATTACAAAGGAAACAACATAGAATTTCTGAACGACTTCAACTTTGTGAAGAATGACAGTAAGAATATTTAAGTCAATGTTGACATGAGCACTATCGATGATGTTGACTCTTTTGAATGAGACATATTTAGAATCAATTTTTAAACAAACATACACACCCCAATCCTCGCCAAAATAAATGTCTTAAAATGTGAACAGTATTCAGCAAATTTATATTCATAAAATGTTTCAGGTGATAAAAAAAATGAGTTAACCAGGTTTATTGTGCTGTGACCTTCTGTGTTTGAGACAAATCCAAAAAGTCACATCAGATGTAAGTTTGAATTATGTGTCAATGTATCTAACTGACAATTGTATATTTGTGTGTATTTGTGGATATAGATAACTTTTTAGAGAATTGCAACTCTTGGATTTTATATTTTGACATGCTTGTTTGTATTTTGGGCCGTTGGCCTCTGTACGAGAAATAAACTTTCTGTGGTACCATTGAATATGGAAAAACTATCTGTAACTTATAATGTTGCAAGAGACCCACCTGTGTGGACGAGAAACCTCCATTCGGGTTCCTCTGTTCGGTGAGCCATTTGAGCACCTGTACGCCCTTCGCCCGGTCAGACAGCTGGGCCAGACCTAGCAACACGTAAGACGTCAATTCAATATTCACCGCCATGCCGTTACGTCGCTCCCACGGTTTGCTGGTGACGGAGATGATCTCCTTTTCCCAATGGAGACTACCACCTGGAGGTACAAGCAGAGATGTCATGGTCTTTGTCATTCTTTATTTAAATCTGAACTAACAAAATGAACATTTGTTTGTGGGAAAATTGTGCTAAATTATGTTAACACCTATCTGAATTACGGATGTGCTGAAAAAACATATAGAGAAAAACATGTTGTCTGTCAAACCAGTAATAAGATTGCTTTAAAACCAGACCTCAGCGAATTAATTGAATACTCATCTTAGCAGTAATGGTTAATTGATAAATATGTAGGACGTTTGTCGTGCATGGATTTACCTTTGGAGATGGCCTTTGCGTCCAGCTTTGCCCACACTTCTGGTGCCCGGGAACTGCCCGCCAGTGTAAGACTGTAGTACACGATAGCAAGGTCATAAAGGTCAGTCAGGCCGGTCATGTGGTCCTCCAGGTATCGGATCGCCTTGGTCTTCGCCGCTGTTGTCTTGGTTTCCACCTAAACAGTAAATATTGATCATATTTTTTGCTATATGATATATTTTGTCCTTTAACGTTTTATGTTAATTTTGGAAGTTGGAGCTAGTCTTTAATTAGTTTCACCAAAAGTTGAATATGAATCTTAATTTTACAAGGTTGCTGGACGGTTAAAGAGTCAGCTAGTATGTATGTACAAATTCTAAAATACCTATTGCATTCACACTCGTATCTATAGACGAAATGTGCTAAATTAACTAGGGGCCAATTAAAATGTCAAAGAGTTACCTACCCCTTGTACTACTCGGGCCTCCACCAGTGATATGAGGATAAAAGCAGTTAGGGATATGTGGCCGGAGGTTGATCCACCCTAAACGGATGGGAAAGTTAAGAGAATGTCAACGTTAAAATACTTAATACATGAGCAAAAAATATTATTCAAAGATCAATTCACTATGTCAATAGATATTATCGATGACAAAACAACTTTTTGAATGTATCATTATCCAAAAAATAATGTCTTCAATATAAGTAATAGAACCAATGTTCATTGACCACTATTGCATATTTTTGCATCAGTATGGACAAGATCAGCATTTATCTGTATTGTTTTATTTTCATAAAGAGAAAAGACCAAAACGAGTTTTTTATAATAAAAGAGCATTTGTAAATTTACCTTATTTTTGTATTGTGCTATAAGTATAAAACGATACTGGATTGATAAAAACAAATATGGCAAGAGACTTTCTAAGTAGGCGAAACGACAATGCACAGTCGTCAAAAAATAAATAAAACATAATAAAAAGTAAGTTAAGACGCGAATTGTTTAGAAAAAAAAATGAAGTAGATCATACTTAAAAATGTTCTTGTTTCGGAATCGGAATGAATCTTCAATACCATTTTAACATTCAAATCCCCCAAAGGTTGATTTTAATGGTTAACTTTTCAAAAATTATATAGCAATTCAGGCGGACCTGCATGGCTTTGTGGATAACTCGTCCTGGTTCGTTAAATGCGCCGTTTTCATTTTGTTGTTTAACAAGCCAATCTACTGATTTATGGATGACAGCTTCGTCAATAAAAATATAAGGTTTGGCCTGTACGAAAGACTTCAGGACGAATGCAGTTAGCCACGAGGACCCAGACGGATCCCGGTCCCCGAAGGCGCTAAACGAACCGTCTGAGTGCATATAGGTCAGCTCTCGCTGGTACCCTGCAAAAGATAATATAACAGTTCTAAAATGTTCCCTACTACAATGTCAATATTTAAATTTAAACTTTAACATTCCACTATACATTTATAATTAATTTACAGTCCCCATTTTAAAATTTCAAAAAATATATACGATCATTGAAAGTTATATCAAATTATCAGATTATCATTTACGTTGGAGATGACAATATTAAACTGATAGCAATTTACGTGTGTCGCGGTCTTTCATAATATTTCTATTCTAAGTCGCTTTAACTTGGAGTTTACTACAGACGCTTTTAGTGTATTCAAACTTAGTTAAATAAGATAAGGTCCTATCAAAGTTTCCACAGATATTTAAGTCTAAACTACCTCAATTATTATTGATGTTATTTTTATTATTATTATTATTATTATTATTAGTAGTAGTAGTAGTAGTAGTATTTTATAATAATAATAATAATAATAATAATAATAATAATAATAATAATAATAATAATAATATCAATAATAATAATAATAATAATAATAATAATAATAATAATAATAATAATAGTAATAATAATAATAATAATAATTATTATTATTATTATCATTATTATTATTATTTTGTCAAATAATATATTTTTTTATCTTATTATCTTCATAAGAGGAAAATATAATATGTTATCGGTCGCCAAATGCCCATTTTATGCCATAATTTCGGTAAGTTGTTGAAAGGTCGCATTAAATGGGCATATCCAACATAAGGTTGTAGATGTCACTACCTTTCTCCATGAATTCTTTAGCCTTGGTCAATATGTCTTCATCCAGTGAATTTGTAGACTCTAGGTACTTCAGGATGAAGATGTTGGGAGCGAAGTTGAGCATGTTTTGTTCGCCACAGCCGTACGGCATCTTCAACAGTTTGTCCAGACCGTTAATACTTGGACCCATCAGGTCACCTGTAAATACAAATAATACAAATAAATTAATGAATAAATAAATAAATTTTAAAGTTAGTAAACATAATCGTCTACTAATAACTCGTCAGTGCTTTCTTTTTAATATATCACACATAGACATTAAGTTTCTAAAACAATGGTAGTTCTTAGATTTTAAGCTTTGTTCTTTAGTAGACATCGAGAGCTGGCGGGTGCACGTTACAGCATGTCTTCCCAATAAACATTTAATGTATACACAGCTTTTGGGATACTAAGTTGATTTGACAAACCTTCAGGACATCATACAGTTATAGGAAACATTTGCTGCATTATCAAAGCTAACTGGCCACTAATATGTTCTCTGTAAACAATACATGTAGTTGCATACCTATAACTGAGACGGTGACCCGCTCTGACCCCGACACGGTACGGACCGGGAATGTGACGTCAGCGGTGTTAGTGACACTTCCCTGCTGCTTTAGATCTACGACGAAGGGAAGGTTGTATTCACGCTCGCTACCCTCGGCCTATAAACATAAAGACTATATTATATGATGTAGCCAACTTTTACAAGTTCAACGAAATACAAACATCAGAAGAAGTGTACCGCGCATTATTTTCCGATTTCTTCACTGTAAACGGATTACTTACACCGGCGTTTTAAGTCAAACTATCAATCTCAATCCAATTTTGTTCAGATTTATTTGATACTAAGGCATTAAGGCTTCAACATTATTAAATTGTTATATTCTTCATAAACATCTAAGTAACTAAGGTATAGAATAACATTTTGGCCTAATAAGAAAAACAAAAATACTAAATTACTTTATATATCATTTGATGATGTCCTAAGTACAAGGGAGGTAATTCAAAGCCTAATAAAATAACAGACACACTGCATCCTGTCATACAGTAAATGTGTAAGAATGAAAACAAATTTTGGTTGTGCCTGATATATCTCTTTTTTTTTTGATTCACAAGATGTTCTGGAATTAATCACGCAGCCCTACAGACTTCGTGATTTAATGACTGCGCGTGCAAACTTAACACGGTGAACTACAACCGAAAACAAATGGCTCACACAGTAAATCTTGACATACAGGTATAAATTTGCTATGTTTTATTTTACTGTTATTTTGTATCGCTTTCCACATGTGGTAAAATATGCGCTGATTGTTGCTTCCTGATCTTTATATGTTCAGTATATTACGCGACATTTCACGCAGAACCAAACTCTATTTCCTAAATAACATATAAGGACATGCGTTCGAAGCAGAACCTATAAACACTTATATTTGTATAGTTAACATCTGGAAAAAAACTATTATAATAAATGAAACTGCACAAGAAAGGCAACTCCGTTTCAGCAACAGTTATTGCAAAGTGTATCAACGATAAAACACTCCCGAACAACATAAACATAAACGTACCTATCGACCGCATTGCAGATCCGTCGTCTAAACTCGTGAGTTACGGTTGTTTAATCTATTACTTCGGCATTGCACGCAATGATGCAACATCTGTTTCAGCGAAAATCGATTATGATGTCATACAAAGATGAAACAGTCGCCTTTCAGAATTTTTTTAATGATAAATGATATTAATGGGTTGTAAATGATAATTTTACCTCCACCAACAGTTGCCTTGTGACCGCGTCCGTGAATTTGCTGGTTTGTGCCCGTAAATTGATATCAGTTCGGCCGATAGTCCTCGGGATGATGGGGAAATATACAGCCACGATCTCATTAGAAGCAACCTGGAAAGCAATATGCCAATAAGTGACTCGGTTCTACGCTTTATAATAAAATGCTAATAAACAAATCAACTTAATTGATTAGAAACACCTGCTATGATTTTACCGCATGTATACCAGTGGTATACCAGGAACAGTAAGGGTAGCCTTCGACTTATTAATATAAGCAAAACACATTGGTATGCTGTGTGACTGACAGCAGGACACTACAAAAAAAAAATTTAGTCAAGGAACTTGTGATTCCGACCAAGTCCTTTTTGGCGGGTCGGGAGGGGGACGGTGGGGGAGCGGAGCGTTCTTCGAACAAAATAAAATCTGTGGTTGCGAGTAACTTGCATTATTGTCTAGAGCAGCTCGATTTAACTGGCTGATTTATTGTCTGCGGTTTCATTACTGTAGCCCACATGTCCATCCATCTTTTGATTCAGGATGTTACCTCGCTCTCGAGATTGATTACAAGATTGAGTCATAAATATAGTTTTAAGGAAATGGGAAGATTCAATACTGTTTAAACCATGTAATGTGATTAAAAATCCGTTCTATACACTTGTTTCTTGGTGCGTTGTCTGCTGTTAACTGTACAGATTGACCACTGGACTTATGAAAGATTGTACTATTCTGGTTATTGTGCGGAGAAAAAATAGTGCGGTTTAAAAAGCCAAAATGCACATAACGTCTACGCATTGAATACTTCACACTTTCAAGTTACATTTATTTATCCAGTGTGCCCTTGGCCTACCCTACTCTTTTATGCGTGGAATGAAAACATAATGTTTTCAGGTTAAGTTGCCAGTTGAAATTGTTAAACAGGTAAATACTATTATCCTTTTGAATTTTCCATGCATACGTTCAGAAAATAAAATAGATCCTCGACTCTAGTGCAAAACGAAATCTGTTTTTACACTTATCTACATACCATCATAGCGCGTGTGACGTCAACAGATGACGTTGTCTGACCACCGGAAGTGATATGGATGTTCTCAAAATCCGGACTCATTGACAATACAACGTAGGTCTAAAAAAGATGATATTGAAAAAGTCATAGAAATATTATACATCAATTTTATCAATCATGTTTGGGTTCATTTCTAATCCGTAGAATCCTGTTGAAGCTTTGCACAAACAAACTGAAGACAACATTGTCAGTGTACTGGTTGATCACCTTACATGCTCTGGCATCAAGAAAGTACCTAAAACTTCTTAAACTTCTCTAGCCTAACATGTTCAATCGAACTTGGAGATGTACTTGAAATATGTCTAATCTAACATTATTTTTCATCATAGAACTGTTCATGAAATATGTCTAACATAACATGCTCTATCAATCACGTAACTGTTCTTCAATTATGTCTAAGCTAACATGTTCTATCTATCCTGAAACTTTACCTGAAATATATCTAAGCTGACATTTTCTATTCAGCATGAAACTGTACTGGAAATTTGTCTAAGCTAATATGTTCTATTCAACATAGATTTATTGTCATGCAAACTACTGACATATAATGTACAACGAATTGTTTTAAGTAATACATTTTTTTTTGTCTCATAAAACCTATGTTGACATGTCCGTCGTATGAAATTTTATCATTGCTAAATGCAATATATAAATAGGTATTTTTTAATAAATCAATGAAGTACATCGCCATATAAAAAAGATTTTGCGATCCTTTTTGAAAAATCATACTTAGTTTGATTCCATTGTAAGACTTATGGGATAAACATTTGACAAAGAGACATTTCACCAAGTTAAAACCTACAAATACTGTGCGTGAAGGAGTTGCGTATAACTGTACGTACGAAGAGAGGTTTCGGACTGAAGTTGTGTATGTTGACCTGTAGGACAACCTGCTCTCCCCTCACCACGGAGTAGGGTAGGTTCACAGACACGAAGAATGGCATCGACACCTCCAGCTGGTATAGAACACAGATAAATAAAACGAGATTGTTTTCTTCAGATGTTTGTAGCGTCATTTTGTTTATTTTATCTTAATTCTGAGGCATTTTCGAATGATTTTGATGAAGTTCAGTGCTTTTTGCGTTCAGTCATTTCTTTTTACAATACAGTGTTGTTAATTTCAACCTAAAACAACGGCAAGGTTTTATGTGAAAGTAAATAAAACGTTCGAAAAATGACAACTTTTAATAATAAATTCGATGTATCCGGGAACTGTCGTATGCTTTTTTAAACGCAACATGTTCTTTTAATCGTCTGAATAAAGTGATGTAAGAATAAAAACAACAACAAAAATGCCGCTTATACTAAGGTAGGGTAGGTGTAATGGATCTCCCCTGAAAGAAAGTGTTCCCCAAATGAGCTTTCAATGCTTTGATAGTGGGGGTTGTGGGTTCGAATCCATGTATGGGAAAATATGTTAAACCTGGTTATATCTACCTTGTCTTTTTATATTTTATATTATGTATCACTCAAACCAGATTAAGAAATACTAGTAAAAGATTTTTTTTCATTAAAAATAAAATATATATCAATTATAGTAAATCTTGCTAAACTTGATAACAAGTTATAAGGGATATCCAAAGTGTTGTAAAAATCAACCAAAATATAAGAGCACGACAACCTATTGTTTAGTCAAGCAGTAGAAGCAGAATAGTGAGGAACCTGTCTTAAATTAGCCGGATATGTTAACAATTCATGATATATCTCGGTTCGGTGGAGTTAAATCAAGTTACATGTTGTTTTTCTTTGTCTAATACAATTATTTGTTTCCAAAAAACAACAAAAAAAAAACAATAGCTTACAACAGAACAATTATTATTCATGAACACGATATGCCATAAAAGTCTGCATATTGTCTACTAAATTTGCTATACCTTAATACGGCATCCTAAACTGAATGCAACTACTTTATAACAAGAAGAAAAATGCGTAGGTAAATAATACGTGTTAGCTGAAAATAAAGTCATGATCTACCTGTGCCGCAGACTCAGACAGTCCCAGACCCGTGTCCGGATGGATGGCGAACGCTGTGGCTACCCATGACGTAATGGTGTCCGGGACTACTTCCTGTGACGTCAGCACTCCACTGGCCCTGAATAAAGTATTGCGTGCTTGTTTAAGTAAAGTTTTAAGTTTTAAGTTATTTTACTATTTTCATCAAAATATAACTCTTGCTGATAAGTACAATGCATTATGCAGTACATGTGCCTCTTATATATCTCTGCTCATAATGGTTACGCATTTGTGAGCCAGAAACATAGTTTGGTCACATTTAAACAGATTTAGTTTTAGATTGAAACACTTCAGATAATTCAGATCAAAATCTTTATAAAATAAAGTAAACTTATTGGCAAAAAAGTATTACTGATGTTTCTTTAAACTGGAAACAAAAGACAACTTCTAATCGTGTTTCTAAATAGTATTCTTTTTGTAATGTGATTGCAACTTTGGGGTCTCCAGCAAGCATTTTGTCAAATACTTAGCTATAATGCATTGAGTTTGGCTTCATCATATGATAAATATTTATCTTTGACAATTTATGTCGAGTTTTAAATGAAAATGCAGCATATTTTGGAAGATTTACGGCATATCAGCTGATTTCCAAAGCCACGTTTCTGGGAAAAGCGTCCTGGTCCGCCCAACGGGTGCCAGTTCCTCGGGCTTGGTGGGCTGTACTAACGATGGCACCATTTCCATTGCTGCAGACTTAAAATGTGACCCTTCATTTAGATCTGACATTGAAGACTTTATCGCATTCATCGGAGCGAAGCTGCGTCTCCTAGAAACACCGAAGCTGCGTCTCCTAGAAACAGCGAAGCCTTTGCCCATTTTACGAAACGTACGCCTGATGGGAACTGGTTTCTTCGGCACCGCTAAGGAAATAGGTGAGTGGGGTTAGTATACATTCACTTTCAATCAATATTTAAATTAGACAATTTAATCCGAATTATGTCATTCCTTAAGAAAAGCATGCAGGAAACAAAGTTTGTAGCGCTTAAAAGTATACAATCAGTTTTGTTAAATATTCTTATTAACAGAAGGATTTATGTAACAACATTTCCACCGTTTGTCATACTTTAAACACTCAACTTATAAACTTATAACATGTTATTTAAACATCACACTTTAGTTATATTCATTAATATAACATTGTAAAAAGTATATCGCTAGGTACAGGTTCTGATTTTGTTATACAGGAATTGGATTGGAAACATCGGCAATCTGGCTTTTGTCAACTATTTGAAATAAACACCAGCTGGGAAAAGTGTGTAACATTAACTAGTGTCATTTGTTTTTCTTCCAATGTGCACATCTTACACAGAGGGTATCACTTTTTAAGTTTTTAACCGAGGTTATTAACTTACGTTCAATGTGTTCATACAATATGGCATCAGTAAAGACCAATATCCCTGCATCCTGCAAAAGATGATTTAACATATTATATTCTAGGGCCGATTGGTTAAACGTTCTTATATTACGTACGAAGGTTTGAGACGTTTGCGGTATCTCAATCCCTTCCAAGTATATAATTGACATTAACCGTCATCAGGTAACGGATAAAATGGTGGCACGATACACTTAACAAACATACACGCAAGCAAACAAAGAAACAAACAAAAAATGACAAGCACAGTGAAAGAAATACACTGTCCACTCACTAAAATGTCAAAGCTATCAAAAGTTTGTTTTCCAAATCAGCAACATTAACTTGCATCTATTTAATGTGGCCAAAAATTATTTAATAAACACATTTTACCCAAATTATTCGTTCTTCGGTAGCATTTGTTGTGCATGTTTTGCGTTGTTTCTTTGATTACCTCGAATACGTCCTTGACATCTTCACCGCTAGAGGGCACGGGCCTTCGCCTGCAGAACCAGTCACAGATGGGCCGTGGGCGCAATTCTTTATTTTGTCTAACTTCATCGTCGAACGTCCGGAGTTCATCTGTTACCTGGCGACAGACACACAGATACATGTTTTAGTGTGTTTTATGATACGAGTTGATAGTCTTGCTCATGTTTCAATCCATATTTAGGCTGTTTTACTGTAAACCATTTATACTTGGTTTATTTTGGCATCTTCTTTTCATCTATTTTTTAAAACGCGATAAGAATCTTCTCTCAATATAAAAATAGAATTTGACGTGCAACCTCTTTTTTGTTGTTGCTTCTTTTGTGACGTATTCGCCATTATGTATGATAGCCTTCTATTAAAATAACCTAAACAAAAAGAGTGCGTCTTTGCTTACACGTTGCCAATCTATACATATCTATACGCATATAGGGTAAAAAAGGAATTTCGGTGTTACATGACAATCTCCAAATAAAAATCATGCTTTTAGTGGGATCTTTCTACTCATCTATAACACTTAACCCTTTTAAGGTGTTTTAGAACAAAAAGTTCAAATACCATTATAATAAAACAGCTGTCATGTGATAAACCATACCTATGAATATGCAACGCTATTGAAAGTTAAATCATATTGAGAACTGTTTAAATGCCGTTTGAACAGCAACGCGATATTTTGATGAACATGCTAACGAATCACTACGAAATTATGATGGTGACAGCAAACACAGTAATGTTTATGAGCGAATGGTGATATTAAATATCACTGGTGTACGTGATTTAATTTTATGTTTTAACTGGATTACGTTATCAAAATATTAAAAATTGAGTCAAAGTGCGAATGAGCTCTTCACGTCAGTCAAAATGTAAGAAAACAGTGGATGTCACAACTGGTCTGATGTAGGTTTAACCAAAACTTACTTTTGAGTGAGAAATATCATTTCCGGAGCCCATGAGGAGGACACTCTTATCCACTGCTAGAACGTTGACCTTTGACCCGCCGTCTGCCCTGATATCCAGAGTAAGGCTGTCGTCTGGAGCGGCAGTGGTACGGTTAAAGTTGATGGAGACCTGTAATGATAGAATACAAGACACAATTGGGGTTACATCTGGATACAGGATTTCAGACTTTCTGTAGTGTTTCGTCAGATGTGAACGCATTTGCAAAATGAATGCATTTCGTTTGATAAAACTGTAAGGTATTAGATGTGTAATCAATCTCATGAATCGTGTAATGTCGGCATTTAGCGTTTTACGATGTTACATGTTCAATCATTTACGTCAACACTCGGCCTTCCGGGAATAAAATCACCCGATTTTAGTTTTCCAATTTTATCCAGTGAAATCGCGTCAATTTCTTCATTCCAAAATGGCGACAAGGAATCGCGCTTAGCGAAGAAGACTCGTCAAAAAAGCAAAATAAAAGCAAAAAAAAAAAAGTGGGTTTTTCACATGTTCTAGAGTTTTTATTTAGAAAAGTATACTCTAATAAAAAATTAGAAAACAAATGACATTACTGTCTTTTGTTTATTTTTATTCATCCAAATTTGACATGTATGAGATTATTTAAAGGTCAGTTTTCAGGACGTCGACCTAGTACATAAAAATTCGCAAAACTCAAGTTAGCTGAGATGAACCGTTGTTAAAATTTGGAAAATTATCCAGAATACAATGCTGAATTATGTGATATACCTTTTGTCAGGATTTAATTTAGTCACTATAACACATCTCATACCTTAAGGCCACAATTCTAAAAAATGGCTTTATTGATGTTTTATTTATGTGCTTTCTTTGCTTAAATACAGCGTTCTGTTTACATCAATCCTTTATAAAAATGTAAAAAGAAATATGTTTGTTTTGCTTGATATACGTTTACAAAGTTTAAAAAATACATTATCAGTTTTATATAAAAATAAAAAAAGGAATGACAGATATTTGTTTAATGAGTTAACGAGTTTTGAATGCAAACCTTATTTTCGAAGGCGCCCTCTACATTTATTGTGAGAACATCAGCGACAATCTCTCCGTCATCTCTTACATAGTACACAACAACTCTAGCACGAGGCGTCATGGCGGCAACAGCCATTGGAGACCACGTAGTTGTTTTCCCTGTAGTTGTAATAACTCCGGAGTCTGTCAAGCGGCTTTTGGCGTAGATCTAAGAAACATAAAGTCAGAAAGTGAAGACAACGTTAAGCTGAATCCAAAACTCTAAAAGAGATTAATTAGAGATATATTTATTTTTTTCTTTTTTGTTCCGACTTTATGGCAAGGTTAGGTCAAATCATTGGTCATGTGTCTTTACCAGCACGTGTATACCTATGTCTAATGCTTTCTTTTTCAAATTTTAGTAATTTTAGTGAAGGATCTACGACCGTGTCACATTTTTGCTATTGTTTCGAAATAATAAAAAGTGACAAGAAAAATTGACAAGATTCTATGAGGACCATAACATGTCTTAAAATACAAAAGCACAAGCTAAAAGTTAAGATTAAAAAAAAAATCGAAAAAATTTAAATACTAAAACAAAACATTCAATAAAAAAGAAAATCAAACAACTGCCACGTTGAAACAGTCAATCAGCGATGAGACTACCGTCAAACAATATATTTAAATTATTAAATAATTAAAATTAAACAATTACAATTGCTGGTGAGACAAATAAAAGTAAGCTTCTGCATCGGAAGTAAAGCTATGAACAAATAACCTTATTCATGATAAATTCAGTATAAGAATTCACTATTAAATATGTCTACAGTATGTACAAACGCTAAAGATATGTACCAACGTTGATAATAAATGAAGAACGTAGAACCATTTAAAGTAATTGAGTCATAGCGATGACATATGCTTTATTATGGTGTCATGTGCCGAAAGTGCAGTGACAAAAGAAAGATGTAAACTTTTCAAACACATGGGAAACTCATCAATTATAATTCTACTGTCCAAATAATAGCTTTAAGACATCGTTTCCATTCATCTTTTGTTAAAAATGCAATTCAAGTTCAAGGCTGTTAGAGAGTCAATTTCACAAAAAGCAGTACAGCGGCGAATTCCAAGGCTGTTACAACCATTAATAAGATAACAAATAACATCTGAAAAGAGATCACAAAAGATTGACACCATTAATTTTGTTAATCGTATGTAGTTCATTTGCATAAAATGAATGGATGGCTTTAGCTCAGTTTTATTAGTTTTTCATACTGCGATTATATTTGAAACATTTCATTATTATGGATAATTAAATATCAATAGGTCTCATTTTGTAAAACTGAAACGTCGGGGTTTCCTGACAAAAACCTTCTTTATAAGAACTACTTTGTGTTAGATCCCTTAGTATGAAAACTGTGCTCCTTACCATATATAAGAAAGAGGCTGGTGTTTCCGTGGTTTTCACCTTCAGCTGCATGGGCTGCCCAGTCTGAGAAAATAGATAAATTAGCGAAATATAATGACGTCGTATTAAAACGTCAGGTTAATCAGCTGATAAGAGCTATTTTAATTTATAAAGTCATGAATCAGAAAGGTTCATCGGAAGTCGGTGCGGTTACCTGGGCCACGTGTTGTTCAGCGGTGACCTGGATGAAGGAATTGCTGGGAGAGTGTCTCTTCTTAACAATCTTCGACTGCCGTACGCCATTGTAGCTCGCCTGTAACATACACATTATGGATTATTGAATCTTAAAACATGTGCGTGTATCAATTAGGAAATGAAAGGTTGTGCCTTTCTTCGTACAACTTTCAGACTGAAATTAGAAAACGTACATGTTTACAAAAACACCTTTGGATAGGTTTCTTTTGCAAAAAAAAGACAAGCGGCCGATCTCTAAACATTTTCATAATGCAAAGACACTCAGATTAGTATTTACAGTTGTACGTTCGAGTCTCAAATCTTACCTCAATCTTTATTTTGGTAACCGCTGAATCCACTTTTACTGGAAACTCTACGATGCCACTGGGTGAAATTGGGTACTGTTTCAACGGAAGTGTCTTGCTGACCTCTTTTCGGAACATGGTGTTGACTGGCGGCGATGGCGGTCTCCGGCGGGCAATGAGACCCTGTCTGCGGCGTCTCTTGGTCTGGGATGACGACTTTCTGTACTCAGTAATAGTCACCTCGAGGTCGCTGTCGGTGGTGCCTGGTGGACTGTCGTCTCGCAGCGCCACCTTCACCTGGGGGGATTACAATAATTCTATGACGTCTTAACGTGGATCTAAGCATACGTCCTCACCTGGGCTGTTTTATTTTAAGAAGTTCTGTTTCCTTTTCACTGCTTGTATTTGAGAAACCTCTCAGGAAATGCGAGGTTAGAACTCTATAAACCGGTTTAAGCACCCCAGTTGGTCCTTTTTTTCTGGCCGACCGTTCCAAGGCGGTCACTTTTTTTGTTTGCTTTATTTATGTTATGTCTTCTCAGTTTCTTTTGCAATTTTTTTATTTGACTTGCACGTGGATATATTTGATTTATTTCTTTTTCTTCAAAATTTTATATGTTGCAACACTCATGTGATTTTTTAATCCTTTGGTGTTCATTCGTAAATTGTCACATGTGTTTTAAAAAAAGGATTAACGTTGTTTGTGTTAAAGAGCGATTGATGTGGATTGACGTGTTAATTACTTAGCACACCGATGTATATACGGGATTTGTTGTGTAGACTGATAATATAGATTTTCTAAAATATTTGGTTTGGGTTTTCTATAACGGCTGCACTTGGTTAAATTTGTTTCCGATATATAAGACAATCCAGCAGTAAACCAACCACGTCAACATGTACTGATTATGTTTTTTCTATGGGTTAGGAGTTAATGTAATGAATTTCATGATTCTTAGTCGTTTCTTACTGTTATGCAATTTTCATTACAAACTAGTTTGTTATTTCTAAAAGAAAATCATTTATCGAACTGGCGAAGTGGAAGATTCGCCGATTTGTAACTCCTTTGACGGCTTAGCCTCATACCGCGTGGGTTCGAGTCCCGTTCCTGGCGATGGAGTTAATGTGGGAAGGTCTTTCAGCAGTCCTGTGGTCCGCCTGTGGTTCTACCTTGATATCGGTCTGGGGTCTTTCACTGCCATAATGGCTGGATGTCGCCATATATCTCAAAAACATTTATCAAAAATGCGCTTCGGAATACCGGTAAGAAATTTTAAGTCATCTTTGCTTAAACGCTGTACAGATATTATGTGTTAAAATCGCAAACTAATTCTTTGTGAGATTTAACCAACACCATTAACATAGACAACGACAAAACATAATGAAATTATTTAGATTCCTCTCACCACACAATCGTACGTCATCCCCGGCTTGAACGTGTCCGGCAGGGTATTTGGAAATTCCACCTTGATCGGCTTATCATAAAAGCTAACACCCTGCGTGTCCCCTTGCTTGACTCGCGTCAACGTCTCTGTGACGTTAACTTCAAACATCATGACGTTGCCGTTTAAGAGTGACTCGATTTCCTTCAACTGTGTTGTTTTTATAGTAAACTTTGCTTCTCCGTTGATCTGGATAAAAAGTCGTAAAGGACAATAATTTAATTCAGGCAAGCTTGTACGGGAGTGAGCCAAAAGTAAATAACAAATCTTCCATTTTAACCTTACCATTCCAAGAAATCAATATTTTGATATGGTAACAGAATAGAAAATGAATTATAATCACATTTAACATAACCTGCTATCAGACTCTTTAAATGAAGCAGCTTTATTGTGACATACCATAATAGATTTCTCACTAAAGTTTTAAGTGAATGGCTTATCATATCATATTTAAATACTCTTAAGGTTTTAAAGAAAATTTCAGTGTCCACTAAACCTTACCGGAAAGTTCATCTCGATCGATTTCCTCATGTCTATACGAGCGTTATTCTTAAAACTCCAATTCTCCCGCTTTGGCTTCACGACGAGATGTGTCTCCCCCTTCACTGGCTTGCCGAATGTGTATCTGACATAAAAGTTGATACTTCAATACCAACGGCAGGCATATTGTTTTACCGTATCCAAAACAGTTTTAAACGTTAAGTAAAAATCCATAGATCAAATTTAGGAGCAGTATATATCGAAAGGAAGAAAAGACAAAAATGTTATGAAATAAAAGATAAAAAATCCCTATTTCTTTAGGATTCAAACCCCGGGACCTTTTGGATGGAAGTTCAATGCTTTACTTATTGCGTCAGTAAGTCTTTGTAAGTTGCTTGCTTTAAGTAGTTTTATCATATATTGCGACCATGATATTCAAATCCCAACATAACTTGTCATCATTTTGAAATGTTTTAACCTGCTCTTATCATTTTAGTTAAATTCGTCAGTCGTATTGTTTACTTGGCCAATCTTCTCTAGTAGAACTATGTTGTCATATTGCGACTTGATAAGATAAATGTCGGGTCCCGATCTTATCGGGCGCTTGCAAAGGAACATTAAGCGATAAACTTACCTTTGCCAGTGCCCAACGAGACGTGGTCTCGAGTCAAACGTTATCAAGTCGTTATATTATCTAATTAAGGAACCTTTTACATTTCAGGGTAGATTGAAGATCAAAAGTTTTCTTAATTATAGTAGTTTACCTCTAATGCAAAACTCCGTTTATGGAATATCATTTTTTTCAGTTTGTTAGAGTCGTAACTTCAAACAATATTAGAATTCCAACTTTTCAGTTTATATTTCTGTTGCAAGAACGGGCTTGCCGAGAGCAGTAAAGATGCAAAAATGCTAACGCATCTTCATTTGGTAACCAGTCTTTATAAATATGCACATGGACCAAAATATATACTTCAGTATGGTATTTGACAAGTCAGCAGCTTACTTTGCTTTTACTTTTCCTTTAAAGGTTGTGTCCGTTGTTCTCCCGAATGATGGCAAGTCAAGTTCAACTTCAAACTTAGGAAGAACTGAAATAATGAAAAGGAAACATAAATGGAATTAAAATGGCAGGGAATTTCAGAATACAATTCTTTATAATAATTACAGAAAAGTTCTTATACTCTTTGGCTTTCAGAAGACAGAAGAGAGGACAAGTAGACAAAGGAAACAAGAAATAGTCTCCAATTTTTTATGGTTTTGCCCTACATTTTTGCCCGAACAGATGCCAGTATTTATATTTGCTAAAATTGTCCTTACAGCCCTATTAAATCCGGAATTTCGTTAAACTTTTTGGCTGTTAGTTTTTTTTTAGATAATGGGGTCTGATTGGGCCTAAAACTAAAACGCAAAAACTGTTTTTCTTTGTTTACGATTTTTTTTTCCAGTTTATATTTTTGTCATTGGGATCGAAAGAAAAAATAAAATCAATGTGCTCTAAACAGTCTTATTTACAGTACTAGAAAAACAAAAACTTACCATATTCTTCGATCCGGAAAGTCTGGATTACTGCTTCCTGCTGAATAAGGGGAAACAATCAAGATATTAATTACATTATTATTGAGATAGCATTGTTAAAAAACTCGTTTATGTGAAAAAGAATATCGCATAAAACTTTCTATTATAAATTTGACTCGTTCTTTTTATTCTTTACAAAAGATTTTTATGACAAACCGGAAAGTCGAAATCTATCTTACATTTATTTAAAAGATGGATATACGTATGGCTAGTTCTGTCGCATATCTTTTGGCTCAATAAACATTATATTTTTCATATTAATACACAATCAAACATGGTCTGTATGAAATTCTATATGTAATAGGCAAAAATACTGTACCTTATAAGACAGGTACTTTGCTTTGATCTTCCATTCGCCCAATTCTGGAAACTCTGACATCACTTGTCTCTGAACGTACACGCCCCCTAGTGACGTTATTTCCGATCCGGACACATCCCATTGGTTAATTTTATTTTCTTTGGGATCCTGTTTGGTAGACATTATTAAAGGGATTGTAATAGATCGGTGACCGATAAGAATTTATGCAACCATTTTTTTCTTTGAGTGTAAAATCAATAGAAGTTATTAAGAATGCTTGAATCTCGTTGTTTGATTGATCGGAATAAAAAAGCACCGACTAAACAAGAAAAGTCATTGATGCGAAGCATCAAAGGCGATGCAAAAAGTGGAAAAGGTAAAAAGATTAAAGCCATAATTGAGCAAGTAACAAAGACATTTAAAAAGTTATGGTTTTTATCTTGAAGTTTTTAGTATTCAGTAAACTTTGAGAAGAGGTATGTATACTTATATTCCTAAGACCATAGATTGGTTTAATACAAATTAAAATGTCATATCTGACAATATTTAATAGATTTTCAGATGTTACATATGTAGTTGTAACATATGTAGAAACAATAATACAAATTTATTAAAACTAACCATAAACTTTAAGTGTACGTAGAATGTTCTTTTCTTTCTCAGTATCTCATTGTTTTTTTTGAAAGTTACAGACACATATAAATAAATAAATATTAAAATAAATAAATAAAATAAAACGCCGTTTACCGAATTTGGACATTTTTCAGGTTTAAAAAATCCGCAAACAAATTTTCCCCATGTGCAAATTTCAGTGAGCATTCCATATATAGGCGTCGCGCTCCAGCGCGTCGCCAATAATGGGTAATTAGAATGATTGAAACTCATTTTTGGATCGCAATAAAAGAACAGATGCATGTGATTAATGTTAATTTTTCCGGAACAGAAATGAATGGCTAACGTGGCTAACACAATGGCACGTAAACAAAACTGAACAGAAGGAAACAGATATTTTCAATGATTTTAAAGAAAGTAAAATATTAAGCCATACGTTTCGTGCAAGGTAAACTTACGAAAATTTCTACATTGACTTTATCATATACAATCTTTAACTCGGGGGTCACAGCAAAGACTCGAAAGTTAACTGAAAAATAAAAATAAAGATGGGATAAGTATGACCTTCAATTAAGACTTATTAGTGTAATTCCTATTATGTGGTGAAGTTCTTTTATAACACATTTGAATATAGTGCTTCAGACATAAAATATGTAAAAAATCCGTATGCGCCTGTAGTAAGATTTATTAATTAATATTTACGATTAGCGATGAAAAAATATGAAAGTCATTTTCAAATGAATTGTGTAAAAATGAAACTATGTTACATAACATATCCGTTATACAGTACAAAATGGAAGAATGAAATGTATAATAACCTGTCTGTCCAGGCTTGTAGACAGCTTTGTCCGTCTGTATGTACACGGAGAAACTCTTATGTTTCAGGGACAAACTTTGCTTCTGGCTGTAATTGACCCCACCCGTGACCTTCACACTGAGCGTGTACTGCAGACTTGAGTCAATGTTAGAGGGCACCTGTACTCAACAGGAGATATAAAATAAATTGTGAGATTAAACAAGAACTAGTTAACTATTTAAAAACAAACAAGTAAAGAATATATATATATACTCATACATTCACCGTTAAAGTCAAACATCACTATTGTAAAAGGTGAACTAAAATGCGTTCCTTGGTGAAACGCTGCCACATTAAAACGTCAAATCAAATTGGTAGCCAAGTTAAAAACGTCATAGCGAAACGCCAGCTAAGGTTTCATGACAAGTTAAATGTCACAAAAGTAACACATCAATTCAAGTTTAAGACATTGTCAAAACGTTGCCAAAACAAAACGTAAATTTAATCAGCCGCCGAGTAAAATACGACTAGCGTTTACTTGCGTTTCTTATTTTGGTAAAAAATATGTTAAAATTACATTGAAGGTTGTCAACAAAAGTAGAGAGATTTGTCTTAGTATCATCTGGACATGCAAAGCACAAAATAGCTTTCTTTGTGATTAATGAACAAATATGAACAAATATGACTTTAAACTCATGTGCACTGTATAATTAATGTAAACTTGACATTTCAGTTGGGTTGAAATAAAGTATATTTTAACGATGTCTTAAAAGTGAGGAATTCTTAGTAGAAGGGTGTTATTGTGGGTCTTTATAAAATAAAAAACAACAACAAATAACTGTTAAACGTAAGAAGTATGATAATTATACTTACAGGAAGCACAATTATGTCGTCTGCAAAACAACAGCAACAACAAGATAAGAATCAATCTTTGCAATTAACAATCATGTAGTATGTAGGATAATGACTTATAAGCTTCGGTGCTTTTGGAAGCGACTTATCTCGATAAACAGCATAAAAATTGTCATAAATGTGACATATATATATATATATATATATATATATATATATATATATATATATATATATATATATATATATATATATATATATATATATATATTAGTTTACTTATTCGTTAAACAGAGCATGACAACAGAAATTGGCTTAAACAAGAGTATCTTAAAATACATAAAGAAATATTCATATTTCAATCAATGCAGTAAAACTAGTTTGTACAAAAGTAACATGACATAACAGTTTATTTAATAATATCGTGTTTAAGATTATTATTCTACTTCAAAAATAAAAAACGACAAAAATTCAATTTCAAGATTAAGAGCAAATTTTATAAATTAGAAGGATTCGCGAAAAGAAACAACTGATATACCTTTTCCTTCTGAAGTCAATATGGACGTTGTTCCTATGACAACCAAGTCTCCTGTCGTTATACCCGTTTCTAAGGTAACAGGCTCCGTTGGCGTGGTCAAGAGACGCCATTGAAGAGTGAAGTCTCGTCCCGGACGAAGCGTCTTTGGGGCCGTCAGAAGGAACGAGCTATATATATATAAATAAATAAATAAAATATATATATATATATATATATATATATATATATATATATATATATATATATATATATATATATATATATATATAACGTTATAGCTAAACTCAAAAGTAAATTGTTATAAAGAAATATTGATATTAATCATTGTAATTCGGGATTATTATCAAAACATGCCTTTGCTACACGTAATGTATTGACCTTGCTTTTTTGTAACTTACATGGAACTCAAAAATCACAATTAAGTTAACAACTTACATATAAGGCATAAGCCATACTTTCGAAACATACTCTAAAACTTTGTATACGCCATCCACATTTTATACATATCTGGAAGCTAAGATTAAAAAACATATAAGAGACGCAAAGTCACCGTTCAAGGTTCGTGGATTTGCAAATAAAAGTTCTGCTTTCCCAGGATGCTCTTCCAATATCATACCAAACAAAATGTAAGGTACAGTGTACAAAGATATTTTACTTACTTCTTTGATTCGACCACTGCATGCCAAGATAGCAACAAAGTAACTAGTAATCCTGTAAAATAAAATGCTGAAGTAAACAATAAAATATGACAAATCTAAGGCAACAGCTAGAGTAGTGTGTATTATTTTTCGTAAAATATAAACTAAAAATTGAAATAGAATTAAACAGACATTTACGTCTTTTTTAATTTAACAAAAAACGAACACCAACATGTACGTTAGTGGCACGATAGTAATTACTGTCTGAGCAAGTATTCGTAATTGTTAAATGTATATCTTACTGTACAGTAGATCCATTCGTAACACATATACAAAGTACAATGAAAGTTAGTCGCTCTGAACAGGTTAATATACAACAAGGATATATACACGTCAGTAACCGCAGCATTTTATGATAGCAGTTATTTGTTTGACGCCGGGCCATGTGGTCTCACGTTGTTTGTACTCAATGTCATTTTGAAATGTCTCCTAACTGCACATTTTCAAGACGTAACATCGATTAACGCTAACGTCAACAAATAGACGCAAATGGTGTCTTAAGTTGATAAACGTTTATTAAACGGCAATGTGTAGTTTTTCCTATGGATGCATCCTCACAAACAAAATGACACATATAAAAGTTAAACTACCATCAGCAAATCAGTAGTCACAACATTGGAATGGTCATTCGATAATAGTTTCGGGTCCTTGAGCCGATTTTTTTAGTGCACCAACCTCGCACTTCCTGAAGGTTTCTTTTTTCAGATACAATTAGTGTAAACATATTCAATCAAATTAAGACATCTTACAGTAAGCACCTGCATCGGGAATCAAGAGTTAATAACTTATCAAAGGTTAATATTTGCAAAGAGTCAACGCAATTAACTATCTACATATGTCCACATGCACATGAGATTAATGCTTTAGCAACGAAACCTTACCTAGAGAAAGGTCAGTTTGAAAATAAATGTACTATAATCTAAGCGATAACGTAAAATTAGACCTGGGTGATAACGTCATATGATATGACCTATTGACTTCATTCAAAGAAACGTTGTATTTCTTTCTAACATGAAGGATATCTTCAGATTTCAATTAGAAAAATAGAAAGTGACAAATAAAAACTACCAAACTCAACGTATAAGCTGTTTAGTATTGTAAAGCATTCATAGATAACGAGAAGCTGAGCTGATTGATACGGTGAATAAGGTTATTTCTAAGAAGACACACCGAGCGTGTCTAATTGAACTTAATTAATATTCGGAAATTCAAAGGGCAATAAAAATACGGTACATGAGAATGTAAATAATATATGACATACGTTGTTTTGTCGATCTAGATGGTGCTTGTTGGTTTATTATGTCGCTGTTTTTTTTCTACGACACTGGGGCCTTCATTGTTTTTACTATTCAGAAATATATTTCCCAAGCAATTTGTTTCAGCTTCTTTCCTTAGAAACGAATAATGGAATAGTAATTTATGTGCAGAAATCAAGAAATAAACAACAAACAAACTTGTTATTCGTGGTTCATTTTGTTGATCGTTTTATGCTGTCTGCTCGTTACACAATAAACTACTACTGGCTTTCTCGCTGTTGTTATTTGTGGACATTTGGTAATCCATTTTATCACATAACCTACCGCGCGAGCGTGAGGTAACACTCATGCGTTATTTTTGGTAACACACTATTTAGTATCGTAGGGTGACATCATTAATATATGTAGTGTATATGCCATTTCCTGATCACTTTGTTGTCGCGGTTTTATGCATTTTGTTGGATAATTTCATTTTAATTAATTCAAAAACAACATTTTAGTCATGTTATAAACCAATTTGTTCCCTATTTATGGAAAATGGTCGAGTAAAGAGAGAAACTATTTTTCGTGCTGATTCCCCCATACCGAATTACACATGTCAAGACCGACTGTTCATACTATTAAAAGATGATTCATTGTAAACAACAACAAAAACAGCTGATGTTTTGGTTATGTGATAAATACAATCTAATATTCGTGCTCATTAGATTCTGAGCCCCGTTTCGTATCATTTCATCCAACTCGTTTCGTATGTTGAGTACCTAATGAACACTCATATCAGATCCTCTATTTATTTATCACAAAACAACAAAAATAATTGAATTAAATAGTGTGAAAGGCATATCTCATTTATGTGAATGTTCTTGTTGTTAATAAGTGTTTCTATTTAGTTTTCAGTTCCTTCTTTTCTTCACTAGAAAACTTTCTATTGCAATTGTTTTCACACTCGAGAGCATACTACAAAGTCTCCTTTAGTTGTGCCCAGCAGGCGCACCGTGACGAATAATCAACAACTGATTATGCCAACGTTCTGACGAGAGTAAACATTCCGTTTTAACAACAAACTACACTGTTTTTTGTGTGTTGTTGTTGTGTGTGTGTGTGTTTCGTGTGATTGTCGTTTTTTTCTCAAAACTTGAATGGGTTGGATCTATGTAAAGCTTACTGTGCATATGAACAAAGCATTCCCTAGCTATTCACCTGTTGAACTTCTTTGGTTAACTTTTACAAAAAAATACTTCCAAAATAGAAACATACAAAACATACAAACATTTCCTTATCTAGAAAAAATGCGTTTTACAAATAAAATAGTTATAGATGTTATTTCTATCCTTGTACACCCGTATTTTACTCCGACTGATACACGTATTTTAAAACTTTATTTAGATTGCATTTATATACTTTTTCTTTCCGTTTAAATGCACTTATAGGCTATTTAAGGTTAACGAGAGTTCCTGATGGGATAGACGATAACGTGTGAGTGTAAGAATTCCTTTATAAAACAATAGCAGTTAACACAACTCACGGTGCAACAACTAACAGTTATACACTAAAAAAGTACAACTTGACATATGCAAGATGAAAGATTCCTCATGCAAATAATTTTATATTTTAATACATCCATATTACGCACTGTCCATTATGCCAATAGACGAGATACTTTAATTTAGAATTTAACTATTTCTTCTGCATTCTATGTGCTATAGTGCGGAGGTGTTCTTAAAAAAATAATTCGATGTAATAATTTGACGGTTTCAAAGAATAAAACAAGTATAAACAGAACTGTTTATAAGGGTATATTCATCCTTTTGTATTTCCATTTAAGATAGCCCTATAGATAGGGCGTCTTTTGCTTATTGAAACGAAGTACGGACCCCAGGGATAAGGGAAAATGTTTCCTTTCCGCGATAGCTCGCGCCTAGCCTGCGCTGGAACCGCATTTACGATCTTAACCGTATGGGAGCTCACAATGGGCTATATATGGCAGTGCTCTTTTTAAGATCAATATAAGTATAGGTATACAAACATTCAATCTCTTTATTAAACATATCAGATAATTTATTCTTAATGGTTACAATCTGGAAGTCAATCAGTGTACCGCATTACTTGCATTTGCCTTATTTTTATATTCCATTTGTTGCTTATAAACGTTCATTTCTAGAATTGTGTTTTTGTTGTTGTTTATATAATTTTCTTTTGTTTATTCCTTGCTGAGTTTTGGTATTTATTTCCTGTGTGTGATCTGTAACACATAACTTTGTGACATCTTTAGATTTGTAACAAGTTACAAGTATGTTTCTGGCATTTTAATTTTTAACGCTATTACACAGTCGTGCATATCCTAGTACACGTATATTGAATATAACAATCATAGGACGTAGTACGCGTCGAATCATCATCAAGGTATGCATTATTCACAACGTTAAAGCTAAAATTGTCTTTTTCATATTTTTTTATATTCAAAACTACTGCAAATGATTATCTTGTTCTCTAGGACGTAATATTTTTAATGAATACATATTATTATTATTATTATTACTATTATTATTATCCTCATTATTATTATTAATTTCAAGTATTTGCTTTGTTTAAGATACATATTACATAAGATAACTTTAAATTTGTCCAATTTACAATATTACAGTGGTTTGAGGAGGTTTTAACGGAGAAAATGGTAGATATGTAATACTAATACACGTGTTCATGCGCACAATTGTATAGTTATTATAACATCTTCATAGGTGTGAAGTGTTAACTGTTTTAAATGCTGAATACAACTATATAGAATATATTTAAGATGAGGAAAACAGATGAAAACTAAAAATTGAAGAAAAATCCTTAATTCAGATTTCTATTTTTTGTATCCTGTATGTATAGGATGACACATTTCGTCAATACTACCACTAACAGAGTAAACTCAGATTGAGTTTTAAAAATCGACAATCAATTCTTTGTAACTCAAATCAACAAAAGAAATATAAACTAGTCAATAGACATGACTATTATCAACAAAGTGTAAATAAGTAGACTTTGTTAAGACAAATTATCAATTATATCATTAAAATCCAACAGGAGCTCTACATTGTTGTTTCTGTGTATATGCCACAAATTATTCTTTGAGTAATTCGTAATTTGTTTTGGCGTTTTAAAACGGCCTAATATACGTTCTTACCGTGGTTGGAAATTGTTGGAAACTGAGGTTCTTGACACAAGACTGACGAATTTCTGAATAATAAACTACTAATGACCAGAGAAGGGATTTACACATTATTACTTTTCTCTCTAGAATGGACAAAATAATAAGATTTGTAATCGTTTTCAATTAGCATTCATTCTAAAGAAGAGGCATGATCTTTTGTATTTAGGAATATTCCTATTATCATATCATCGCAAACTTATTTTTTTCCAGCGTCGATCTATACTTATAAGCGCTATGATATTTAATTGTGACCATGTTTGGGTGTAAATGTCAACCTTTTATTTATTATATTGATATTAGGGTCGGAATCATCACACATGTATAAAAAAGATTTAATTTCAAACGTCCAGTTAAGTCAAAATTGTATGTTTTGCCAGTAATAATACGCATAATATATACGCAATTGAATCAGGTTTGAATGTTAAAAGTTTTATCCAATATTTCATTTATCTTGTGTGTAACGTTCTTGTGTTCAACAAACGGTTTCCCAATTCGCCATATAATGCAAATATATTGATTTTCTTACTTTTAGCATCTTGCGAAAGAATTTGCAGCGAACTATTTTGATCTCATTTTCTTCATACATGTAACACCTGTGAAAACTGTGTATACGTTCATACAGAAACATACATATTCATTTGCTGATCTTTCAAGGTTATTCTGTAAAGGTGTCTACTGCTTATACAACATGTGGACGATGTGCACAGTAGTAACATAGATCGAAAGTCTTAAATACTGGCGTTAAACCTCATCGTATTCGGCGCCGTCTGACCTATCGAGTTTTGGTGTTCCGTAAAACTAAAAAAAACAAGTACTCTTAAATGTTGGGGTAAAAAAATATATTTAAACAAGTAGTTGCTAAGATTTTTATTGAAAATATACATAACAAATCAAAATGCGAAGTTTATTTACATATATAACATATATGAACAAAAGGAAGCAGCATATTTATAAGTC
This sequence comes from Sinonovacula constricta, assembly GCA_007844125.1. Taxonomy (NCBI): domain Eukaryota; kingdom Metazoa; phylum Mollusca; class Bivalvia; order Cardiida; family Solecurtidae; genus Sinonovacula; species Sinonovacula constricta. The sequence continues at coordinate 27,060,204 of CM017564.1, forward strand.
AACAAAAATAAAATAAGAGATGGTTAAAAATCATCACAAATTATATATGACGTATGACGAATATCTTGAATCTTGAACGTGTATATAGTCCTTCCTAACGTTTGACACATACGTCGCACTCGGTTCCACACACATCACAAACGTCTGACCTGCGTAACGTCTCAGGTACGTAGAACTCTGTAACTTGCTTGCCTAAAAGATATTACATGAATTAGTACGTGATTAATAAGTGTTCTATAAGTTTTATCAATCTGAATAAGAAAACGTTCAATTTATTCGTTAATGCAGTCATATAGAATCAAGGGTGTTTTCTGAAGGCTAATAAGCATTTTTTGCTACATTTTAAAACTCTATGTCATTTTAATTAACTTTTATACTTTCCTTTTAAGTGTGTTTTTAAAACTTGAAGCTCATATCCTCATACCAAAAACTTACTTGGTTCATAGTAGTCGTAGACGTGTACTGGAACTGGCTGTGCCCCGGCTACCATGTTGACTTTATGCATTGTCACAGTGACACATGTGTCTTGGGAAGCAATCTGTTAACATGGAAACACACAATATAACAATCTCTTTATAAAATCCTATACATGTGCTTAATTGAAACCTTTTTAAATACGTAATGATGTCTATGACAACAACAACAAATGGATTACAATTATTTATCAGCAACGATTTTCATATCTGTATCACAGGCTTTGAAATAATTCAGCAATAATAAGACATATTAATAAACAGAGAAACGTGTTAAAGATCATATAGTTTTCTATGTGTTATAAACATTTTATTTCTTTATATTGTTGAAAGCAGAAAGCATGTTTCGCATAGAGGGCGGTTGGGGGCGCTAACACATACTCTTACTTGATCAGGGCTTCATTATATAGTCACGCATTATCAAATAACTGTACAATGAATGTTTCCTAATCAGATTTTTATTTATTCTGACAAAAATATAAGATATCGTTCGCATCACGAAAGCATTCATACCTCGTCAAAGTACAGAACTAGTTTCCGGTTGGCGATTTCCATACGTTTATGTTCCGGGGTTGATGTCAAACTCTGCGGATCTGGCACAAATCCGGAGGGAGCTCCGATTTCCAATACAGCCATGGAACTTGAGCCCTCATCCATCCATCTGAAATAGAAAAAAAAGAAAGCCGGTCATTGTGAGTAAAATCAAAATGCTCAGAAATGCTATTTGGAAGTTGTAAGTTTGACCCTATTCACAATTATTCCGTATTAAATCAAATGTACAACGCATTGCAAATGGTAAAGCGGACAAGTCTTCAGCTGCAAATAAAGACCTATAGATTATACATTAGGGCAAAAGCTGCATCAGAGTCGCTAACATCCGATAATAGAACGTTTCGTTTTTGTTACAACACGCCGAAATTATGGTCATATTGGTAACATGATCCAGAGCCGCAGATGGCAGTGATGTCCTGAGCAGGGTATCGCAAATATCTCGGCTTAGTAGATAATTCTTTATCAGTGGAACACGCCTTTTAATAGCAGTTCGCTCCCCATTTTGACCCTTTCCTCTAGTCAATGAGCGATATTCGTATGCTGCATTGTTCATTCATAAATCTGCATTTCATGTTTATCTGAATTGCACAATATTATGAACTTTAAGTTTAAACAGATAATAATATTAATATTAACACTTGAAGCATGCCTGGACACTATTGACGCGTCCAGTCTCCTACGACATATTTGTTCTGTACACGCACTATTTTTCCAAGGCATAAATAACTGACAGCGAGAAGTCAGGGTCATGCAGGGTCAGACCTGTGTGCTTTCGAAATTCTGTTTTCTCATAACTCTGCAAGTGACACTGCCCAAAATCAGTTACGATTCAGCTATGTGAATGTTTTCCGTGTGCAGACTCCTGGTGATTAAATGGAAATTTTCATTGTAGAAACTGGTTCAGGTGGCAAAAGATACTGACAAAGCAGATATAAGCTTTAAAAACCTAATAGCAGAGTACAGAAATAAAACAACTTTTTTCAGTACAAAGAGTACGTGTTTACTAGTTTTGCTTAAATTATTAAGGGTCTTAAAGATATAAGCAATAACTATTAAGTAAAAATACAATTTGTACACTTATGTAGCCTGTAAATTTAAACTACGTAAGAACTATCTTTATGACTTATAATATTTACCTTGTACAGACGGCCACATCGAAGTCGTGCTGTGTCTCTCGGGGTATGTTCACTGTCAATTGGAAACTTTTCTTTTGATCGTCATCGTCAATGTTGTAAGCGGCCGCGATCTATTAATACATTATATTTATTATATTTTTAAAGCTGGATTTCAAACATGTATAAGGATGCTGTTTATGTGTATGGTGTTGTTGATGTTGCTGCTAATGTTGTTGTTAAAGGAAAGCAAAATAACGCACACATGAGTATCTTGATTTCAATCTAGGTTCTAAATACAGTCGTAATCGCAATCGAACTACAGCTACGCTATTTATAGCTGCATAAATTCCTGATTCCGAGGCTAGAGTTAGGTGAAAGACAGAGCCTCTCCTTCTGAAAGCCTTACGAAGAGCACATCCTTTCTAAATAACAAAATATTCACCATGTAATGGCAAACTTAAATCTTAAATTTATATTTGTTTTCATTTTGCAGAATAAGGAAAGATTGCTGATCCCTAGATTACCTGTACGAGGGCGAGGCCTTTCCCAGTCGACGTGATTGTAACGGTTCCAATGTCACTAGGTAACTGAAAGATAAAACAGATATTTTGAGCATTTAAGGTTTTTAAATGACGCAATAAAGTTGGTGAAAATGTTGACGGGGTTGTTATAGTTAAATGATTTAAATGAGTTTAAATAAATGAGTTCAAAATAACAAACACTGATGCCGTTATACCTCTGGGCTAGAATGAGCATTTACGCAGGCGCTTTTGCCATAACAACCCTTATGGGAGCTCACAATGGAATTTATATATACAGGACTTGTTTGCTTATAAAAGATGCCTGTTTGAAGACATATTGTTTTACCTTATTCATAATAGTTAAAAAAGAACTGTGGTTACTGGTACTATAATCAGACCTTTTTGACGGGAGTTAAGGAACATTTAAAATGAAAAGGTCACTGCAAAGTAAAGAAAAGGGCAAACATGTTATACAAGCATAAAATGATTATTCTTTATCGTTCGAACCCAAGCTGACTTGTGTGACAGTCCCCTGCTCAACTGACTGAGAAACTATGTCTTGGTGCATGCATTTTGTATGCAGTTTTATTACATTTTGCAAATTACAAAATCTTAACATGACATATTTTATTATTTTAAAAGATTTTAACTGGCGCTTCTTAGGTTAGTGGTTCGATGTCTGGTCTTAGAAGTGGTCACTTGCTTTTGTTGAAGTAAGCCTTCTGCGCTCTTTAATTTTGTACTAATGTCGATTAAATTATTTCACGTGAGCATATAAGGGTCAAAATAACACAAATGGTAAAAATATTTATCAATTTGTTCATGCGTATGATTAATGAACATTAGTTCAACGTCTTTTTTTAATGTCTTGAAATAGTTAAGGAAAGAGTTTTTTGTTTTTCAGAGATATTTTGCAGAAATAATGTACCGTGTTGTGTTCAGATGCGCAGTAATTTATTCACGAAGGTCGTATGCCAGAGCGATAAATAACAAAGCATATTAACAAAACATCGTGCTTTATAATACGAAATACCACGGAAATCAAAATAAATTTTCATTCTATTGCGATGAATAAAATATAGAATAATAAAAGGGATACAAGTATGTCAGGTTTAATATTTTTTACGCTTTATATTATTATCTTGTATTAGTGGCGTCATCAAAGACTGATTATTGTCAACATTAATTGTTCTATTATTTTTTACGCTTTATATTATTATATTGTATCAGCGACGGCATCAAAGACTGGTTATTGTCAACATTAGTTGTTATGAAAATTAACTGTGCAATCCTTCTATGTTTAAATTATATATCTTTCATTTATTATTTATGTTCCAATGATAAAAAATAATTAAAAATAGTAGACAAAAAATCAGAACGACTTACCTCTCTAGTCTGAAGCACTAGGGCGTTTTGTTGGTTGATACTGAACGACTGCAAGACGGCATTCCCTCTGGCGTCATTTCCGGTGACGTCAACGCGGAGATCATACGAGGGAGAATAGATAAGTGACGCCATCTCGGCCAGAGCTTGGAGCGCCAAAACTGTGTCCTGGAGAAACCGAACTTTTATCAACTTTGTAAAATTGTGACATTGTTTGTTTGTTTGTTTATTGGGTTTATCGTCCCACCAACAGTATTTCAGTTATCTGGAGACGGTGTCCACTTGAAGCAGATATAGTGCTGCCTTCACTGTGTATAGCATGCCGTGAACACCTGGCATGATACCACACCCAGTCACATTATCCTGACACCGGGCCAACCAGTCGTGGAACTACCCTTATATGTGCTTGAGCGTTAGCAAGGGAGCTATACCACTACCATTTTAACGACTTTGGTATGTCGCGGCCCGGATCGAACCCGGGGCCTCCCGTACCTGGATGTGACATTGTGAATTGTCATTGATAAAAGTATTGCAAGCTTTAAAACGACGACAGTAAAAGACCTTGTCAATGGTGTGTATAAATAGTTAATACTATTGGTTTATGTAATTTTTAATGAATTTTATTTGGAATGAATGTTACATGCAAAAAGTTATTCCCAAAAAAAAATAGAGAACGACAACCAGGTTACGTGGTTGGTAGGAAGATATAGGCGTATGTGAACTATAAAAAACAAAAATGAAGCAGTGCATACAATATTTATAAGACATGTCAAAATGTTAATTAATATACAAAAGCTGATCACCTACACATACACAAAGAAAATGATATTGGATAAAGATACAATTTCTAAAGAAAAGAAGGAGTAAGAGACTCACCTGTGTGGACGAGAATCCCCCATCCGGGTTCCTCTGTTCGGTGAGCCATTTGAGCACCTGTACGCCCTTCACCCGGTCAGACAGCTGGGCCAGACCTAGCAACACGTAGGACGTCAGTTCAATATTCACCGCCATGCCGTTACGTCGCTCCCACGGTTTGTTGGTGACGGAGATGATCTCCTTCTCCCAGTGGAGACTACCACCTAGAGGCACAAAGCATACATGGTCTTTATCATTCTCAGCATTTATATTAACTAGAAACTTTGATTTTCTGATTGAGGTAAAGTTGGTTTAAATGGAAAGTGTGTTTGCTTGTTTGTATCCGAATTGTAGATGTGAATATAGAGTCAAAAAATGTTCGTCAAATCAGAGGAAAACCCGCTTTAAAACCAGACCTTAGCGATTTATAAGTATCACCTAAATAGTAATGACGGTTTTTTTCGTAAATAGGACGTTTTTCGTTTTGGAAACTGATGCAAGGATTTACCTTGGGAGATGGCCTTTGCGTCCAGCTTTGCCCACACTTCTGGTGCCCGGGAACTGCCCACCAGTGTAAGACTGTAGTACACGATAGCGAGGTCATAAAGGTCAGTAAGGCCGGTCAGGTGGTCCTCCAGGTATCGGATCGCTTTGGTCTTCGCCGCTGTTGTCTTGGTTTCCATCTAAAAAGTATAATATTATATTACAAGAAACAGCACGGATGTGAGATAACCAATGCGCCGTACAGGGCACGCGATTTAAAAAAGAGGATGGCTAAACACTCGATGACGATTCATTGCATAAATATTTGAGAGTAAGGAATCGCAACTCTGAAGGGAACTAGATTTTCTGCTACTTTGTTTTCTTCCGTGTTGTCTGATACATCTGCAAGTACAAGGTGCGTTGTTGACATCTGCATACTTGGTTACTTTTGTTAAACAAGACCTCGCAAAATGGCTGCGAATTCCTATTAATGCCTGCTACGTTTTATAATTGCAAGCTACTCTTTATTGTTGCTAGTTAATCTGTTAAAAACAACAGAACACTCGGTCCTTTGCTCTGAAAATGCGACTTATTGTTATTGACTGCTACTCTATTGCGCCAAACACACACACATAAAAATGCATTCCATAAGACCGGCGCCAACAATGATCATAACAATTTAGCTCCAAATATATTTTCATTTTAATTTTCAAGTAAGCATCCCGACAATGGGACTGACTTGTAATATGTTTTACCAGCAGGTAAAGACGAGCGGTCACTTACTCAAATTTCACTCTTTGACTCATGTCAATTTATGTTAAATACAATTGCAAGTTGACCAATTTAATATACTAAGACTTTAAATATACATGCATTGCATCAACAATCGACAGGCAAAAGGTGCTTAACCAACTAAGAGTCAAACAAGGGAGATTTACCTACCCCTTGTACTACCTGGGCCTCCACCAGTGATATGATGATATAGGCGGTCAGAGATATGTGACCGGAAGTAGAGCCGCCCTGAAAATAGATAGGACAAGTAAGTAAATCTACTTTCTACAGTCAAAAGTAAGTTAAAATGGAAATTGCTTTGAAAATCAAATTTCATTAGTAACTTGTTGACATATTTTTATGTTTAATCAACGATAAACTGTCGAAAAAAAGTTTTACACAATAATCTGATATGGTCGCTTTAAATGCTTATCACCACTAGCAAACACCACTACAACAATGACGAATTGTTACCTGCATGGCTTTGTGGATAACCCGTCCTGGTTCGTTAAATGTGCCGTTTTCATTTTGTTGTTTAACAAGCCAATCTACTGATTTATGGATGACAGCTTCGTCAATAAAAATGTAAGGTTTGGCCTGTACGAAAGACTTCAGGACGAATGCAGTAAGCCACGTGGAACCAGATGGATCTCGGTCCCCGAAGGCGCTGAACGAACCGTCTGAGTGCATAAAGGTCAGCTCTCGCTGGTACCCTGCAAGACATATTTATAAAATAGAAAATAAGTAAAGTCTATATTTAGTTTATTTTCATACTTGTGCATTTCAATATTCACTAGCTGATAAGAATCTTCGTCTTTTATTATTTCAATATGCATATCGCTAAAACATATTGAAGCAATATATTCACGCATAAGATAAAAATATTTAACCAAAAGCATGGTTCGCCGATCTTGGTCTTTTATTATTGTTACCTTTAAATGTCGCTGTTACTGCACCGTCCCCGTCCTAAGTTACTGTTGCTACATGTTAATGTATACAATCAACATTTCAATTTTGAAGTTTAATTGCAATCTACAAGTTTTAACCAGTCAGAGATTGTATGCCAACGCTTTTTAAAGTACATTATAGTCACTTTGACCGTTGTTAACTGTGTTTATATGTTAAATGATATCAAAGTTATATATGTGAATATGACTCTGCAGAATTATTTCATCAAGTGTCTACCGATTCCGAGCCGTACATGCTCTTCCTAGCAGAGGTTGCATTATATGCCCTTTTTATTTATTTCTGATTAGGTTAAAGGAGCTTGTTAGGAACAGCACCTTTGAGTGTAAGATTTTCATTGACGATTTACCCTTAAAGAATAAGCCTCTAAAATGCACTTTTCCGTGTGTTTTCAATTTTCAAGGCTATAAATAAGACCGCGCCGGTCACCAATAGGTTTCGGTGTTGTTAAAAGTTGCATAAACTTAGTAATTTTCTTATATGTAAACAAATCACATTGACTTTTAACAAACATTAAGTTGTCGCCCCTACCTTTCTCCTTGAACTCTTTGGCCTTGGTCATCTTATATGTAAACAAATCACATTGACTTTTAACAAACATTAAATTGTCGCCCCTACCTTCCTCCATGAACTCTTTGGCCTTGGTCATCTTATATGTAAACAAATCACATTGACTTTTAACAAACATTAAATTGTCGCCCCTACCTTTCTCCATGAACTCTTTGGCCTTGGTCATCTTATATGTAAACAAATCACATTGACTTTTAATAAACATTAAATTGTCGCTCCCACCTTTCTCCATGAACTCTTTGGCCTTGGTCATCTTATATGTAAACAAATCACATTGACTTTTAATAAACATTAAATTGTCGCTCCCACCTTTCTCCATGAACTCTTTGGCCTTGGTCATCTTATATGTAAACAAATCACATTGACTTTTAACAAACATTAAATTGTCGCCCCTACCTTCCTCCATGAACTCTTTGTCCTTGGTCATCTTATATGTAAACAAATCACATTGACTTTTAACAAACATTAAATTGTCGTCCCCACCTTTCTCCATGAACTCTTTGGCCTTGGTCATCTTATATGTAAACAAATCACATTGACTTTTAACAAACATTAAATTGTCGCCCCTACCTTTCTCCATGAACTCTTTGGTCTTGGTCATCTTATATGTAAACAAATCACATTGACTTTTAACAAACATTAAATTGTCGCCCCCACCTTTCTCCATGAACTCTTTGGCCTTGGTCATCTTATATGTAAACAAATCACATTGACTTTTAACAAACATTAAATTGTCGCCCCCACCTTTCTCCATGAACACTTTGGCCTTGGTCATCTTAAATGTAAACAAATCACATTGACTTTTAACAAACATTAAATTGTCGCCCCTACCTTTCTCCATGAACTCTTTGGCCTTGGTCATTATGCCGTCATCCAGAGAGTTTGTAGACTCTAGGTACTTCAGGATGAAGATGTTGGGAGCGAAGTTGAGCATGTTCTGTTCGCCACAGCCGTATGGCATCTTCAACAGTTTGTCCAGACCGTTAATACTTGGACCCATCAGGTCACCTGTATATACAATAAAAAATGACAAACTTCGAACAGAGTGTCTACAAATACAAATAAACTTATATTTAACTGATACTACAATTGTTGTTTTGTTTAAAACTTCTATTGCATCATTTGCTTATTTCTGCACCAAAGCTGAATTTCAAGCAGCGGATTGGCCAATATACAATTCAATAGCCTTTTTACTGTTTATTTGTCATGAACGTCTATTGTAAGTTAACATTGCTGTCTATGCATAACATAACAGTTCTTGCTAATGGCATGTATCATACACAGGCATTGTGTTCATTGCTCATTAGTCTCCAAAAACTATAATAGTTCTGTCATTTTAGCTTATTTCTTTAAAAGACGTCGAAAGTTGAAGACAATATATTATGTCAAATCGTGTCTTTTCAATACACATTTTATGTTTAGACCGATTAAAGGCCACTGGTAACATGTTAGTTGCTTACCTATAACTGTGACGGTTACCCGCTCTGACCCTGACACGGTACGGACCGGGAATGTGACGTCAGCGACGTTAGTGACAGTTCCTTGCTCCTTCAGATCTACCACGAACGGCAGGTTGTATTCACGCTCGCTACCCTCGGCCTATAAACATCAAAAGTATATTACATACTGTAGAAAACTAGAACATATTATATAATGTACAATAAATTAACGTTATGAGAACGATTTCGAAGCAGAATTTTTATGTCAGAAAAATAAAATATTTGTATAGCCATCTACAGAAATTTAGACAATCAGAGCAACAACCATTGCAAACGGCCAATACTTTACTTCTGCTTTAAACAGTAGCACTCGATAAGTCACAAATGTCTTTTTTTCTTTATTTCTACATTGCAGGCTGTACAACACCACGTGGGTAAGCAAACAGGGGTACTATATGGCTTAATGACAAGGGCATCGCATTGATTTTCGTAAAGATTACGATCTTAGAGATATAAACAATAATTCTTCTGGGAACAGATAAAATAAAATATTAAACACCATTGACTTTTATAATTTTTTATTAGATCTTTTGTATCTTTAAAATGTCCAATATTGTATGTATGATCACGTTATTTAAAATGAATCCTTCTGGATTGTATAACAAGGCATTTATTCGTCAAGATTTCCGTTGTCTTTTTCATTTTTATTTTCTTTCATTTTTATTTAAATACTTAATGTTGATTTAATGATGCTATACATTAAATGAACACCTATAATTTCTAACATATATTAAGTATATTTAGTTAAAAAACGATAGTAAAGCTGGAATCGAAGCTGCAACCTTTGAAAAGAAGGGTAATTGACACGCTTGTCCAATTAACTACGTAAATCTTCCTAAGCACTTTTATATTAGTAACATCGATAAAAATGTAACGGAAGTTGTCCAATATTAATTTGTCGCTTCCGTGACGTAATGTGATTATATCTACTTTTCAATGAGATGAGTGAAATTCCATGCTGACAAATAATACGATACACGACTTTAATAGATTAAATAGTTAAAATGTTACCTCCACTAGCAGTTTCCTGGTGACCGCGTCAGTAAATGTACTGGTTTGTGCCCGTAAGTTGATATCGATTCGGCCGATAGTCCTCGGGATGATGGGAAAATATACAGCCACAATCTCATTAGAGGCAACCTGGATGGACATACGATCGGTTGTAACTCGATTGTTACTCAAATGTACATGTTAAATTGATTACTGATTAATATTTAACTAATAGAAAAATTATTAATGTAGTTGCTGTATATATACCAGTGTAACGATTTCAAATTATTTTTACAACGCTCCCCGGAAACGTAAGAGCCTTTAAAATGCTTTTCCTTTCTTTAATTTTTCCTTTCTGGGACCGCAAGATGTTATTAAATGACCCACCGTTATCTTTTTCTTCGACGAAAATATTTATTTTATATTTTATTTAATATTTTATTTAATAATTTATAATTAAAAGGTGTGGTCAATGAATAGTTTGTGTATTATTGATATATTCATTAGTATTTGATATTCAAAATATAAAAGCAATAAGTGTTAGATTAAAAAAGGTACTTAAAAACAACAAGAAAATTTAATTTAAATTAATCTATACGCTGCAAATAGGACAGAAGATTCGTTACCTCAAGGAAATAAGAAAGCTTTAATAATTTCATCTAGATTTATGCGCCTTTCTTAAAAAGGCAAAACAAAACACGAGAAATAACTTTTGCTCCTCACTTAATTTTGATAAGAAAACATTAAGCAGACGCTTCTAGAATCAAAATCTGGCAAAATCCGGAATTTGAAAATGGGTTGGCAAGGGGAAGTTGTTGCACCGTACATTCAAGTATCATTCTAGAATTTAACATGACCAGAAAACAAATATCTGAACTTAGTGCAAAACTAATATTTTCTAGCTATGTCTTTTTTGTACTTATCTACATACCGTCACAGTGCGTGTGACGTCAGCTGATGACGTTGTCTGATCACTGGCAGTGATGTGGATGTTCTCAAAATCCGAACTCATTGACAACACGACGTAGGTCTGAAACGGATGATCGGAGTTGAAAACTCGTTTAAAAACACAGAACAGAACAAGACATTCAGTATTACAGATCATCGTCTATGAACATGTATATCGTATTTCAATTTCACTGGCACACATTATGTTGGACCTGGCTACAAGAAAGACAACGTTGGCAGCGAAGTTGCTGATCAACGTACCTGACCAGCCATCATTATAAAGATTGCTCAAGAGGCAAAATATATTATAACAAATGCATAATAAAATGATGAACAGTAATTTAAGTAATAGTAACTAAATTTGAAATATGTCTAACCTAACATGTTGTTACCATAATGGGTGTTATCATATACACTACAGACACAGATTATGTTAAATGTTAATGTAATTAGACAAAAATAGAGATGGGGTAACTCGTGGCGCAGTGACAGAGTCACCGATCTTTAACTCCTGTGACTGCTAAGCCTTAGGGAAGACCTTCCAGCTGACCTGCGGTGCATTTGTCTGGGACCTTCCTCCACCACAATATCAAATCGTTGCTATAATGATCATAATTGGTAATTCAAAAATAATATTACCAGTTGTCTAAGGTATAAGTAACTGTACGTACAAAAAGCGGGTTTGGACTGAAGTTGTGTATGTTGACCTGCAGGATCACCTTCTCGCCCCTCACCACGGAATAGGGCAGGTTCACAGACACGAAAAATGGCATCGACACCTCCAGCTGGTAGAAAATGGAAAAATATAAGGTAAAATGTGATAACATCTTTCAGAAAAGTGGCGTTTGTAGCGTCAGTTTTGTTGCATTTGGGTGCGTTTCATCGTAAATCTTAAGATCGTTTTTTTATCTTAAGAATGGTTTTCAGTCTTATGGGCGTTTCAGTAATATTTTGGAAATCGCTCTCAGTGCGAAATCGCTCTTACATCTAAAGAGTGCTTTTGATCAATTTGCTGCCAATCAACTTACGGCAGTTTGTTGAAACGCATTTAGGAGTGATCGTAAAACCGATATCTAAGAACTTTTTCAACCGTTTCTTAAGATTTACGATGAAACGCATCCAAATTTTATTTTATACTGCGTGTTGATTAGGAATAATTGAAAATGGATCAAATGTATAAAAATGTATCGGTTGTAGTTCTTTTATACCACTTCTAACAAATAGTGACTACTTCGTTTCAACTTAAACCTATAAATTATAGCAAAACTGTAATTTATTTAAAAATAAATGAACGGTAGGAAAGTGTCGTTCTGTGATTAAATTAAAGTTTTTCCATCAATCTTTATTCGAATTTGTATTTTTTTAAATATATTCAACTATGTTTAATTGTTACTTTTTGAAAAAAGTATATTAGATCCAAATTAAGTAAGAATATATTTATGTTTAGTAAAGCAGCTAACTATACAAGAAAGAATGAAACAAGTAGTTATAAACAGTATAATGGAACAGAATAAACATAGTTAAATAATTTCATAACATCATCAAACTACGGTTAATTGTCGTACGTTTGCTGCGGACTCAGACAGTCCCAGACCCGTGACCGGATGGACAGCGAACGCTGTGGCTACCCATGACGTAATGGTGTCCGGGACTACTTCCTGTGACGTCAGCACTCCACTAGCCCTGGACAAAAGGAATGCAAATTTGTATTAGAGGATTAAAAACTCGAGGCACTCTCATTAACAATTATATTTCATGCATGTCAATTCTTAATGTTACAGATAATAGTGATATGAAAAATATTATTATCAGCAATAAAACATCTAAAGGCAGACTTACGGCATATCTGCTGATTTCCAAAGAAATGTTTCTGGGAAAAGCGTCCTAGTCCGTCCAACAGGTGCCAGTTCCTCTGGTTTAGTGGGCTGGATGGGTGGGGGCATCATATCCATTGCTCCTGACCTCTCATTAAAAGCTGGCATTGCACCGGCCATTGCCATCATTGGAGCTCTCATTGCATCCATTTGACGGAAGTTACGCCTCACACCACCGAAATCAAACATAGGAAAGTGTCTACCTGGCAAGGCAATAGGTCTCCGCTTAGCTGAAGAAAGATAACGACCGTATTCGTTACTTTTCCTGCGTTTGTCATAAGTCAAAAGAACACTTGATGATATAACCTGACTTTTGTTCATTATTGGGAAAAAGATTCAGCTGGACAAATTAAAATGCCTCGCAAATTTAACTTAATATCTACATTTCCAGAATTACTCAAGTTTCTTATTCCTTGTTCCAAATTAAAGCGAATACCTAAAATGTTCGCCATGAAGGTTCTTTCACGAGGGATGCTACGTCAACAAAGATACACTAGCTTTTTTATACAAATAAATATACCTCAAGTATATCATATTATATTTTCAATAAAAAGAAAACATGGTAATATGTAAGTATACACTGTATAGTCTACCATAACAAAATTGTTTATAATAAAGCTATTTTCGAACACTTGAATGTACACTTATGTCTTCAGCCTCATGAGCACAACTTACGTTCAATGTATTCATACAGCAAGGCGTCAGTGAAGACCAGCAATCCTGCATCCTAGAAAAAAGACCTTGTAAGTATTGTAACATCGCTTTGTAAAATACAATTAACTTAAAATATACTTTTCATATCTGTTTCACCTGACATTCTCCGTTCTCTACAGCGTCACACATGTGTTAATTGTAAGTTGTATGTACATTCTTTAAAGGTGGTATTCGACAGTTTTCATGATCAAATACAAATCACAATATCGAACCACAGCTCTGAGGGATTTGATATAATTTTATACATACCCAATTCTTTCTTAATAAATAAGATTTTGAACTCTTACTAAATTGTTAGACAGTACTAATCGAGAAAAAATCACTCTGAATGTTTATTCATTTCGAGAATACAAAAAGCTCGATAGTGGTCTTTGCTAAAAATAGATATCGACACCAGAACGTTTCAGTATATAACGTGATCTCAAACGTAAGTGGTCACATGGTTTCCTACGTTTAAAGTCTGGACATTAAGAGATTTTCTTCCGTGATAAGTACAGTCTAACAATAAAGTTAGTGTTCAAAATCGTCACCATAACGGCTTCATTATGGGTTTATGCAAAACGTACGAACAAATTTTCCAAAGCGGTGGTTAAATATTGGAACATTATAGGCAAACGGAAACCACCTTTAAACCCGTCAAAATCACAATATTTGTTAATTTTTAAGATTGAAAAGTTTAATAAAACAATAAAACATGTATTATGTACCAATAAGAATATATGACAAAGTCCTATGAGTATTGCAACATATACCAAACTCCGAAAAGGCACAAAACAAAGGTATTTCACATGCATGCCAAGCGAAAAGTAAGAACAAATTTGTGATGAGTCATTTAAGGAAAAGAGCAAACCCGACAGTTACCGCCTTGGAACGGTCAGTCGGCAATATGGACCGACTGGGGTGCTTAAACCGGTTTTACAGAGCTCTAACCTCGCACTTCCTGACGAGTTTCTCAAATGCAAGCAAAGAAAAGAAAAACGATCGATTTGAAAACAAAATGTCCATGCGCTGATATTTTCTATACGTTATGACGAAAGTAGTGACGTCATCGAAAAATAATGTCCACATAGTGTTCAGAAAAGGAATATGGTATTATTTCGATATAAAAAACAACACAAAAATGGTTGACCACAATTAAAATTAACTTTCTGAGTCATGAACAAACATGACCAGAGACGAATAAATGGTTGTAGTATCCTGTTCATGTGAAGATGGAATTGAAGAACCAAAGTTCAATGTCCATCAAAGGAAATACACGTAACAACCCTTATAGGATGAATTAAATGACAACATAAATTACATGCACGGGGAGATTTTTTACGACCGCCACACTGCACAAGACCTATTGGTGCAAGGGGTATAGTGAAACCTCACCACAGCAACATTGGCGGAGACACAGAAAACTGTTGCTGCTGGGAGGTGTTGCTGTGCAGAGGTCATCATTAATGCCAAATAAAAATACACTATATAAAGCATTATTTTATTTCAACATTACTTTAAATATTGTCAAAAATGAAGTATTCCACATATTCATAATGCTGTTAACTTTTGTTAGAATAGAAGACATAGCAGAGCATACAAACATGCAAAGCGAAATCTAAACATGGTGTCAATTAGACACTGGTTTAGTATCCATACTAAATCAGTCAAGCACGAATGCAATAATATTGAATGAGATAAGAATGACACAGGTAGTGCTCTGCAGAGGTTGTGAAAGCCTTTAGAGGCATAACTGATTGGCCGTTTACCTTTACACAGAAATGGTTCTGCCTTGAGGTTACGAGGTTATTCCTGCTTAGAGTTGTCTTTTGGAGAGGTTTTAATGGATATATGGATATATAAGTGCCATACATCATGAAAAAACCTTGATCTGTATGAACAGAAATGCAGAAATCCCCACTCTTCATGGTAAACAGGTACTTTCTATCTAAACCACACGGATCTGTTATACATATCGCTATATTTCAACTAGCAAAGCCACGTGTCTGCTTATTTATTTTCATCCAGGTCATCTGCTCTGACGTCGATGTCTATTTCTAGCAGGCATCTCATTCGTTCTTATTTATATATTTGAGCAGAATGAACCTTTTGAGAGTTTATTTAAGAGTTTTACTGCCATAACAAAATGATGCCATTAAAATCGTTTAAAATGAACTAAAGTATGATTTGTCTGCAGAAAATATGCACAAACAGAGGTCAGATATTGTTACATGTATTTGATATTGGCAAACCTTTGAAACCACCATTAAATTAAACAGCTTTAGCGTTAATAGTTTTGCTTCCCTTAAGAAACGCCTAGTAATAAGCTGCGGATATCTAATAATATATAGTAACCTCAAGAAACTTATGTCAAATATAATACGTTGCAGTAACTACTGTATCTCTGGTTACCTCGAACACGTCCTTGACATCTTCTCCGCTAGAAGGCATTGGCCATCGCCAGCAGAACCAGTCACAGATGGGCCACGGTTGCGAATCTTTGCTTCGGCTGTTATCATCGTCGAACGTCCTGAGCTCACTCGTCACCTGGTGACATAAAAATCCAGTGCATGCAGTCTTTCATTATGTTAATCAAATTTTGCGTAACTCAATTTAATGACGTTTCAAATGATGCTGGTGATACTGGTGAAGCAATTTGATCACTAAAGGTAAACCACGAGCATTTAGCCGATCAATGTCTACGCTTTTTTGGACTCTTCCATGTAAATGGAAAGACTTCACTAATAAATAATTACGGCGAATGAAAAATAAACTTGTACAAACAAACCAACAAACCAAAAAACAAATAAATAATAATAATAATAATAATAATAATAATAATGGTAATAATAATAATAATAATAATAATAATAATAATAATAATAATAATAATAATAATAATAATAATAATAATAGTTATAATAATAATAATAAATTACAATCGAACAAAACAAGAGGACAGCTTCTTTGGATTAAAGTATCCGACCACAAAACGCATTGTCTTCCTCCTCTGCCTTGATTGTGACCTCTAGCCAATTCTTTTTATGATTTACATCTGGGTAACTTATACTCTCCCAAGGTCACAACCAAAACTCCATGGTTGGCACAGACGTAGGCCATATAAACAACATTGACAGTGCTTTGACAGACACGTTCGTGTTCGGCTAAGAATCACCTGCGTTTTTTTTTACTTTTAACTTCAACCTGCAATCAATATGTACTAATTATCCTGGCATTGTTCAATATTTCTCTTGAAATGTCACACTTTATGTCATTTTTAAACTTTATACGAAATCAAGATACATTTTACACTTTTAAATAAACTAATTTAAATTGTTGGTGCGGAAGTGCAATCTACACTTTTCACGGTTTTTATCCAAAAGCAGCAAATAGTGGATGTCACCGCCGGTCTGTTGTATTTATAACCCAGATCTACCTTTGACTGAGAAATATCATTTCCGGAGCCCATGAGAAGAACACTCTTATCGACTGCCAGAACGTTGACCTTTGACCCGCCGTCTGCCCTGATATCCAGAGTAATGCTATCGGCTGGAGCGGCGGTGGTGCGGTTAAAGTTAATGGACACCTGTAATAGACGAAAGACTCAAGGGATTAATGAAGGAGGTGGAGGTTGTGCGATGAACTAACATTACAATGTAATTAGGAATATATTAATATGTTGTTTTTTTATCATGGATCAGTGTACACGGAAATTAGCGAAGTGTGCATTAATGCACATCGCGTGTACGTAACTCTAACAAGTATGCTAATATCTAATGTATGTTTTTGCCTTTGTTAGGCGTATCCAGTCTATATAATATCAAAAATATCAGAACATTTTATCTAACACACCCTACCTTATTTTCGAAGGTCCCATCCACATTTATGGTAAGGACGTCAGCAACGATTTCCCCGTCCTCTCTTACGTAGTACACAATAATTCTCGCACGTGGCATCATAGTGGCCGTTGCCATTGGAGACCACGTGGTAGTTTTCCCGGTTGTTTTAATAACACCAGAGTCTGTCAACCGCCCTTTGGCGTAGATCTGAAAAATTAAAATTGATAAAAAATAAACATTATTTTCACGAAATTGAATAACATATTTAATATATCATCGGAAAACAAGCCAGCTATGCCTATCGATTTTAGCGCATAAGAACTGGACTTGCCATAACCATTTCTGTGGCCCGTAATCACTGACCATTCGTAAGCCTAAGTCATGACTTTAGCCCAAGTCACAATTTTCATACCAATTAAAATAAGCTTATTGAAGTTATTGAAGTTTCAATGTCATTTCAAGCTGAAAGTAGCAAAGTTTAAGTGTCCTGCAAAAGTACAGTCATGTAGCTAAATACATAATGAAGATATTGTAGCTTGAGGATGACTTGAGCAATTCTTACTTCAGAATGGTTGGTCAATACGGGCCTTGGTTGTTTATGGTTCACATTGCCTGATTTCTCTCCAGAACACTCTCATAATCTCATCAATAACGGGACATTTTATACGAACACATGTATTACATAATAATAAAAATAATAACAATAATAATAATGATAATAATAATAATAATAATATACATCGTCTTCTTATATGACGATTAATACCCTTATTAACAATTATAATTTCTGTTAATTGGACATATAATGTATCTTGTACATATGTCATGTGTATCTAAGATAAAGCTTAAATGCCCTCCTCACCATGTATGAGACAGAAGCTGGTGTATCCGTGGTTTTCACCTTCAGCTGCATAGGCTGCCCAGCCTGAAACAAGAAACAGCATTTGGTCGCTAAAATTAAAAAATCTTAGTTTTTAAAAAGTACTATTAGGATTACAATCAGATCCTAAAAGTAAATATTCTTTAATAAATCGTAGTTAAGGGAAGTATTCAAAGATTCGTATACATAATGAACAGATGGTAAGTTAAACGCCAATAAAACTTGGTTAACTTGATAAAGTGTCACTTTAAAACATGTTGTGTGTTGTTTTTAATCAATTATAATATTATGCTTTACTTGAAGACAAATCGGAAATCTGTGCGGTTACCTGAGCCATGTGTTGGTCAGTGGTGACCTGGATGAAGGAATCGCTGGGAGAGTGTCTCTTTTTAATGACCTTTGATTGTTTGACACCATCGTAACTCGCCTGGAACATAAAAGATAGCCAATC
This sequence comes from Sinonovacula constricta, assembly GCA_007844125.1. Classification (NCBI taxonomy): domain Eukaryota; kingdom Metazoa; phylum Mollusca; class Bivalvia; order Cardiida; family Solecurtidae; genus Sinonovacula; species Sinonovacula constricta. The sequence continues at coordinate 27,079,067 of CM017564.1, forward strand.
TTGTTTGTGCTTTCTTACATTTTTATTTGAAAAATGGTTACTTCCATTTTAACATTAATGTTGAAAAGTAATTTACTGATGTGCTTTTCACGTGTGCATGCTTTACCGGTAAACAACTCCAACAAAAGTTATTCTTTTTGTCATTAACAATACAAGGAACAGAGAAATCTATGTTTATATTTAAATATAATGCGAAAAATGCAAACAGAGAAACAGATTTTATTTTTTTATTTCTAGTTGATGCTGTAAATAACATTTTACCTCAATCCTTATTTTGGTAAGCGCTGAATTCACATCTACTTGAAACTCAACAATGCCACTTGGGGGTATTGGGTACCGTTTCAACGGAAGTGTCTTGCTGACCTCGCTAGGGAACCAAGGCTCCACTGGCGGCCATGGCGGCATAATCATCGGCGGTCGACGGCGGGCCATGAAACGTTCCTGTCGACGTCGTCTTTTGGCCCGGGGTGAAGTCATTCGGTACTCAGTAATGGTCACATCAAGGTCACTGTCCGTGGTTCCAGGTGGTGTGTCGTCACGCAACGCCACTTTCACCTGATGGAGAATAATTATTTTATTGTGCAAGGTAGTTTAGTTATAGGGATAAGTGTGTAAAATGTTTGATTGTTTATGAAGGAAAGGGAGGGTTGTTCACTTTAGATCTTACAATAATAGGGAAATACGATATGCTGCTATATATCGACTTTTAGTGTGTGAGTTTACTGTGCGCAGTTGTATAGAAAATGTTATTGGTTTCGTTTCGTTGGCTGCAATAAGATTTATATGGTGTCAAGACGACAAGTATCTAAGCAATTTATCAATAACTATTCAAAATTGGAAATGTATTCCTAATAGCCGTAGAAAGTTTTAATAACAGAAGTCTGTTTTAATCATGTACCAAAAACCTGGCAATCCGTTTGTTAAAGTCCTGTAGACAATTGGCTAGCTTAAAAAATGAAGATAAGTATAATTATAAGCTCAGAGAAAGTTTACTTCTCAAAAAACTGTCTTGACGCAGTTGTACATAGTTTGGTGACAGTTTATAAATATTGATCGGTCTTTCTTTGTATTTTCAGTGACTTAAAGTGTAAATATACATGTGACGTATGCAAAAATGGTTTTTTTGTTTGTTTATTCGCAATCGAATATGTAATGTATTTTTGCGCCTAGGTAAGTGAATTATAGAAATAAAATGGTTGCTAGTTGTGTAAATATCTAACAGTAAAGAAGTATTGAACTTTACATTGACTACTTACCACACAGTCGTACGTCATTCCCGGCTTGAACGTATCAGGCAGAGCCTTTGGAAATTCAACCTTGATCGGCTTGTCATAGAAGCTTACGTCCTGCGTGTCCCCCTGCTTGGCTCGCGTCAAAGTCTCCGTGACGTTAACGTCAAACATTATGACGTTTCCGTTCAAAAGCGACTCAATTTCCTTTAACTGTGTGGTTGTAAGGGTAAACTTTGCTTCTCCGTTGATCTGGTTTAAAAGTAAATAAAATCATATGTTAAGTTCATGCAGTTTATTACGTAATAAAAAGTAGTTAGATGCTGCGAATTTTAAATTTTTGGTCCGTCTATTACTCAAACGTTACAAATCATTAGGTAAGAAAGATTGTTGTTGTTTTTTATTTAAAACGTTTATTTTGACTTGACTGATTTGATAATATAAAAGTAAATTCATACAATTGAACAAAAAAGAAGATTATAAATTTTAAGCCGTTTTTGTGACACTTCATTTAATATGTTCCTAGAATAGTCATTTCAATCAACTCGATGATGCCGTAATACGCTCATGTTTTACTGTTGAATAAAATGGGTTTAATGTTTTACTGGAAAGTTCATCTCGATCGATTTCCTCATGTCTATACGAGTGTTATTCTTAAAGCTCCACCTCTCCCGCTTTGGCTTCACGACGAGATTTGTCTCCCCCTTCACTGGCTTGCCGAATGTGTATCTGAAGGATATAATTGTGAGTTAGTTTTGGTTTGGAGTTGCACCAACAACTTAAGTAATTTTGCGGTGTGAGACTACCATTGTGAAGGGAGACACGTGGCTGTGTAGTAGCTTAAATGTTAACACGATGCATCAAAACTTTCTCAATTGGTTTCTTAGAACATTTAAAAAGACAGAGAATGTTGAAAATAAATGTAGTGAGGGACTTTTCAAAGCATTTTCGGCTTTGATTGACAGTGTTGTAACTTACTTTGCTTTGACTTTTCCTTCAAATGTTGAGTCCGTTGTTCGGCCGAATGAAGGCAAGTCAAGTTCAACTTCAAACTTAGGAAGAACTGGCAAAGATAAGTAAAGAAATACCAAGTGAATATCTTTCCAAACGAATTTCATAGGGAGCACGTCCCTTAAATTAATAAATATACTAAATATACTTTCATGATAACATCTAAATAATTATGTCATTGAAGTAATTGACTGCTTAGCCTCCCACCGCGTGGGTTCGAGTCCCGTTCGGGGCGAATGACTTAATTTGGGAAAGTCTTCCAGCTGACTTTCAGTGTGCCGGTGGTTCTTCCAAGACATGTGTCTGGGGTCTTCCTCTACCAAAGCAGGTGGGGGTCGCTATAATGATCATAATTGGTCGCTGCGATGTATCTTAAAAACAAAACAAAAACATAAAAGCAATGGCGCAGACAAGTATAATGAACTCATTTATTTGTTTTAGAACCAATTGTAGAAACGAATATTTACTTTGGGCAAACTGTTTTAGTAAGTTTATAGTTTTTAATGTGTCAATTTTCAAATAAGGAAAACAATGAGGGGGAAAGCCCTACATACATTAGACCATAAGTATTCCACTAGACAAAATAATACCATACCATATTCTTCTACTCGAAAAGCTTGGACTTCTGTTTCTTGCTGAATAAAGGAGAAAGTAACAATATTTATTAAATAAACGAATAAAATCAAATAAACAAATCGTAATATTTAATGTTAATAAACGTCAGTATTTTTAAAAGACAAAGCAAAAGTCATTTTTGTAAACAAATGAGTCGCATGATAATGTAACTATCATTTAAATCATTGTACCATGTTTCGAGTATTGCTCGGTAAAAAGATAATATTAATATTTTTGTATTTTAAAATTATTAAACATTTGTGATACTGATTCATATTTTTAATGACAATACGGGTGAATAAAACATTAGTATACCAATAAACATAATTTCAGTTTATTTCTGAGCAATTATATTTCATTTATAAATATTTGATGGATCTGTAACAATACTGTACCTTATAAGACAGGTACTTTGCTTTGATCTTCCATTCGCCCAATTCTGGGAACTCTGACATCACTTGTCTCTGAACGTACACGCCCCCTAGTGACGTTATTTCCGATCCGGACACATCCCATTGGTTAATTTTGTTGCCTTTAGGATCCTGTTTGGTTTACATAGTGTATATATATTAATATATATATATATATATATATATATATATATATATATATATATATATATATATAAGCATCCATCAATCGTTGTTTATGATGTAAATTTTTTATTAATTTTAGAACCCGGGAAATTCTGTAAAATGTAAAGTGTCAAAGTGCAGTTTGCATGATAAACTTACTTACGGTGCTTGTAATACTGAGAGGCAAAATTACCGGTACAGTTATCAATTTAACATGTAAACATTCCACCGTTTTTAGAGTATGTTTTTAATTTTTAATAGTTTCCCACAAAACAAAAAAAACAAAGAAAAAATGTGACTCAAATTACCAAATGTATTTTTATAATAAAATCATACTTACGAATATTTCGACTTTTACTTTATCATACACTATTTTTAACTCTGGAGTTACAGCGAATACTCTGAAGTTTACTGAAAATTAAAAACAGTGAACATAAAATTATAGACATTATTTTGATCTTAAAATATGCAGGTTAAATGACTCTTCTCAAGAAAAAGAAAAAAAATAAGTAAAAAAAACCCGTTTAACCAAGCTTTTGATACAAGGCCAATAGGAGAAATAAAAATTTAACACTGAACAATGGCACATTTTAAAAGTTTTAAATAGTTTATTTGTGTAATATGTGTAATTTCAGTTTAATTCCACATACAGCTTAAGCTCATGTTTAGAGCCGTTTTATGTATTAAACTTCCGAAAGCACAAGTATTTGTTCTGGTTATGTTATAATGAAAAGAGAACAGCAGCTAAATACATCTACGTATCCCTTCCTTCTGCATTCAAATGTCTGCGTGCTTCTGTATGTGCATGTCCAAACAGAAAATGTCTTTTTAGTTTTGCTTGTTTTCCTTAATTATATTGTAATATGTTCACCGAAATATTGCAGTACCTGTTTGTCCCGGCTTATAGACAGCCTTGTCCGTCTGTATGTATACTGAGATGCTCTTCTGTTTCAGTGACAGACCTTGCTTATGGCTGTAATTGATCCCACCCGTGACCTTTACACTAAGTGAGTACTTCAGGCTCGAATCGAGGTCAGACGGCACCTGGGTTGCACAAACATAATATGTTATGATTTGTGTGATGAAACAAAGCAAATATTTTCAACTGACAAACATAAATTTAGGTATGAGGTCAATTAAAAAGTCGCCATAGCAAAAACATCAATTTAGGTTTTTTGAAGGTCGTGGTAAAGGTCGCCTTAGCAAAACATCAATTCAGGTAAAAGGTCGAGGTTGAAGGTCGAGATAAAAGTCGCCATTGCAAAAACATCAATTCAGGTTAAACGTCGAGGTAATAGTCGCCATAGCAAAACATAAATTCAGGTTTAAGGTCAAGGTAAAAGACGCCAAAGCAAATCATTACTTTGAGTTGGTTCAAGATAAAAGTCATCATAGCAAAACGTCAATTAAGCTTTTAGGTCAAGATAAAAGACGACATAGCAAAATATAAACTCGAATTTGGATCAAGATAAAAGTCGCCGTAGCAAAATATCAATTTAGTTTGAAGGTCGAGGTAAAGGTCGCCGTAGCAATACATCAATTTAGGTTGAAGGTCAATATAAAAGTCACCACTGCAAAACATCAATTCAGGTTTAAGGTCAAGGTAAAAGACGCCAATGCAAATCATCAACTTGGAGTTTGATCAAGATAAAAGTCGCAAGAGCGAAACGTCAATTCACCTTTAAGATCAAGGTAATATACGTCATTGCACTCGAATTTGGATCAATATAAAAGTCGCCGTAGCAAAACTACAATTTAGGTTGAAGGTCGAGGTAGAGGTCGCCGTAGCAAAACATCAATATAGATTGACGGTCGAGATAAAAAAAAAAACGCCATTGCAAAGCGTCAATTCAGGTTTAAGGTCGATGTAAAATACACCAGAGCAAAACATCAACTTGAATTTAGATCAAGATAAAAGTCACCGTAGCAAAACATCACTGTTTCGTTTCGGTCAAGACAAAACGTGACAATTTAAAATATAAATGAGCTATGAGAAGTACCACATATATTAAAATGTAAATAAGCACTAGACAAAGGAACAAGCATGAAACAAACACGTTGCTTGTTTGCGGCACATTTTGATATTTTATACTTCACAATGACTACCAATTATTCTTTTCGCTTTGTGGGTCAATTAGAAAAGGAATCACTTAAAGGATTGGATGCGAGGTCATGATATCCTTATTTTCAGTTGCCTATTTCAACTCGCCAATTTTTCGTTGAAGTAGTTGTTGACGTTCGAGTTGGGATTCTCCGGATCTGATATCCAATCTTATAATATATTATATTAATCACTCCCCATACTATATTATATTAATCATACTTACTGGAAGAGCAACTGTGACATCTGAAAATAACAACAACAAAGGTTTACCATAAATACCCATAATTTTGGTAGCAAACATATTTACTTGTTATGAAAAGGGCATGTTAATAAACTCTACTATACAAATGACAAGTACCCGTGGTCGATAGGTATACAAGCGGACTTTAACACTTATATCTTCCAAGCGTCCTATCGTGTGGGTTCGAAACCCGGTATGGGCGAAGGACTCAATGAGAGAACGTCTTCCAGCTGACATGCGGTTCTACCAGTCTGGGCTTTTCCTCCAACAAAATAACTATTTTGATCATCATTGTGAAAAAATAAACATTAAAACATCAATGTGTTTAACTAATCTAACTAATCTAACTTATCTAACTAATAGCTCAGCGCCAACAGCGCCAACAACTGTTAAGTTTTATTACAGATTCAAGACAATACACCTTCTTATACGTTCATATACCATCAGCTTGAAACTTACCGCCAACAACCCCGAAGAATATTATGAATAAGAACTGATTTGATTGATTATAAAAAATTATGACTAAATTTGCATTAGGCCTACCTGCTCCCTCGGAACTGGATGTGGACGTTGTAGCTATGACAATAGTGTCTGCTGACGTTATACTCGTTTCTACCGTAACGAGCTGGGTGGGCGTGGACAAGAGACGCCATTGAAGAGTGAAGTCCCTCCCAGGGCGAAGCGTCTTAGGGGCCGTTAAGAGGAATGAGCTGAAACAAGACAGGTTATTTGACATCACTATTTAAGTTTAAAAGCTCACTGTTATGCAACCTATTATTGGCATATATGGCATGGGTCTATGAGAATTGCAACATATTTTACAATTTGAAAGGAAACCCTGCTAGACATAGATATGCACATGCCAGTAAATGTAAACGTGGCAACACTGACAAGAGACATTGCACGAACATAAAAATACAATTACCGACTTGGTATGGTCAGTCAGCGAAATGACCGGGAGTTTAAACTACATCTAGTGCTCAAAGGTCTGATATTGCACTAACTGACGGTTTTCCCAAAGACAACCCGTGAAAAAAACATGGATTTTATACAAAACAGTTTACGCGGTGCACAGTAAAAAGAGATGTATATCTTAATAAGACTTACTTTCTTGATTCGACGACAGCACTCCATGATAGCAGCAAGGTAACAAGTAGTCCTGTAAAAACAATGCCGATGTAAACAATAAAATATCACAATAAATGCTGGATCGGAGACAAAGTCTAAATTGTCGATCTGGTTGAAAATTGTATTTATTTATTTATTTTTTTGTTGTTGTTTACGAAAACTTATTTGTTTTAATATTTTCATTTACTTTATTCATTACGAGCATATAAGAAAATATACACCATTAAGTATTGTAATATGCTTAATGTATCCTTACTTAACAGTAGGTCCATTTGTAACACTCATGCAAAAATAATGAACAATGGTAGCTCTGGACCTGTTTATATATGTTTGTAACACACATTAACATGTACACAATCTTTCATATGACGTCGGCCCAGGTAGCTTGCTTGTCTGAGGACATAAGTTTTATAAGTAGGCTATTTTAACATGTGTCGAAACTGTAAGTTCGTCGCGACGTCGCCACTGTGTACAGTTTCCGCTATGCTCCCGTACGTTTCAATGCGATTAACGCTAACATCAAAAATAGACGGTGGCTTATTTGGGTAAAAGAAATTAAAAATTACTAAACGGTCAAAAGAAGAAAATTGGTCTCACAACTATGTCAGGGGCGGATCCAGAAAATTTTGGTTGGGGTGGGGAGGGTATGAATCAAAATCCATTAAACTTTATTGCAGTAAATACAAGGTATATACATATACACAGTAAGGGACCATAACATCGACTTAAGCAGTCAACAAAGGTTATATTAAAAGCTTAGTATTTTTAAGCTAATATGTATGTGTTTACCTAACTCTACCCTTTTACCTGAATTGTTGTGCGGGATCCATCCCTGGACTACACCATGTTAATCAAATATGCCAGATATTAAAGTTCAAATCGTGTAATTACCACGTACATTTTAAGTAATGATGAAAAGTATTATTTAAATAGTTATTCACCGGATCGGCATTATCAGAAGCAACACTATCATATACAGAGTTATAGTAACCGCATTTTTACGAATTACCGCTCAACTTGTTTGGCAAATAAATAAACGACACTGCGGCTTGTGAACATTGACTGTAACCCTTCCTCGGACAGCTGGTTTAAACATGACGTTCTATGCTCGTAATCTTGTACATGAAGAGTAGTGATAAACAAATTCTTTAATATTGACGGTGAGGTGATCAACGTCTTATTATTTCCCCGTCGATTGGCAATTCGCACAGATATTACTTTTGTGGCAGAAATGTGCCACATTATTGTCCAAAAGACGAGTATCCGCGTTTCATAAGTGACATGTCATATGTATTTTTAGTTGTTGTTTTTTTATTATTTTTAGTGAGTCCTGTATTTTTATACGTTTTCCTTGAAGAGCTGGGCTAGGTCAAAACGGTATAGTTCGAAATATGCTTTGCTAATATATTTTAACCAACAGCGATTTTGTTCTCGTTAAAGCCACAATATCGCTGGCGGACACATTGTCCAAAACAGTTTAAATGGTCTGTAGGTAAGCCGTAATGTAAGAAACCTTTATAATCGAAAAATTAAGAAGCTGTAAATACTGCATGTCCGTACAAAAAAAGCAAAATATTATAGAAGAAAATAAAAAGCTAGATCAGTTAATGACTATCTAGCGTTACATTGATGTGGCTGTTGTTTTTTATGGTTATGTTTTCTACGAAACTGTTGTTTTAATTTATCTTTATTGTAAACTTACAACATATCTTCTCACAGCGTTTAGTGTAACATTTGTTTTCGTAGGAGGATTTATTTCAAAGCAATTTATATCCCGAAATAAAGAATGCTATTGTATAGCGATAACGTCGCTGTTAACTGTGGACAGTTTATAATAACTTTGATTTTGTACAGTATAAATAATTATTTGAAATTTCTTCTTCTGTGCATAAGGAAATATATTTTTCTGCTGAAGCTTCTGTAATGTTATTTTCAGTCTAGAATCGGACACAAAATCTTCCCAAGTAAGGGCATGCGAGCATGTACTGTGTGAATGCACCGTGACGAATACATCAACAACGATTAATTATGTTGACGTATGTTGAAGTCATATATAAAGAAAAGGCTGGTTAGAGTAAACAATTCCCCGTAACAACAGGTTCATAGGACGCACTCGGGTCTGTTGTTGCTTTGTTGGTGTTTTTATATTTGTATGGCTGTTGGGTCGCTGAGAACATTTCTCCCTATAAAAGATGTATTGTTTTCTCTTATAATAAACAGAAGTCGCAGTTTTTCCTTTTGTATAACCCAACAATTAGCTGTTGGGTGAGGGGGGTAGAGGGCGAATCGCGCAATGAAAGCTCAGCGAATATTACAAAAATTAGCGGTGTGTTTGTGCTAGATTTGGACAGACTGTACTAATTAATAAACACATCTTCTCTAACTCCTTGATAGATATATGTGTAATATTTGCTCGGTTTTCAAGGTTTATTAAGATATAAACTTTTTGGTTTTACTTTTCTATAAAAATATTGCTTTTTGGCGGCATATTTCGAAGCAATAAATAGGTCATGTAAATTCAATGTTTTTGCTGCGAACTGTAAATATTTCACGCGCTAAGGCGTAGCATTTCAGATTCTTACCACGTGTTGTTGTTGTTGTTGTTTGTTTGTTTGTGTGTTGTTGTTTTTTTTTGGGGGGGGGGGGGGGGGGGGGGGGAGGTTGTTTATAGACTTCGTGTGGGATTGATTGAGTAGGTGTTGTTTACAGATGTTGTTGTGTTGCCCTAGGACTTAAAAAGTGTCATTCCCACTTACAAAATGAAATCTAATGTGTTATATGTCGAAGGAATACTTGGTAAAAAGTTATATGCACAACATGAAATGATCTACGTTTAACAAGGACATTCGGTTTGAAAAGAAATGTCAATTCGCAATGGGTTTTTTTCTCTAAATGACACTGATATTTAAGTTTCTTATGAGAAAGAGAAACAATGAACACATTCAAAGAATAGCTGAGAGACCATATAACACAATCTATTTCTCATAACTTGATGTTTTCTTACATTTTGTAAAAAAACTACCCCTCTCACTCAGCTTGCTTCACAAAGTATATTAACATTCATAACAAAATTGTAAAATTGAAAAGTTAGAGCAGTTAATGGAACAGCTATCATTTTCCAATTTAAATAGTTAACAACGAATAAATTTTAAATGAGTGTCAAACTGTTATAGAAATGTGCACATTACCTCAATTTCCTGCGAGATAACATTTTTCACTTGGCATGTCTTGAGATCATCGTTACAGTCGAAGAGTATATTCCTTCATCATTTATATGTAAAGATCATCCGTTGTAAGTTCACCATTGCTATAGGTTACGCCTTTACAATCACTACACTCAGTCGAACATAACAGTTCATGCTTCCGGCAGGAACATCTTTTGGATTCATATCCTGCTTTTGTAGGAACTTTTTACTTTTCAGTAATATATCTTACGCTGCTAGAAGATTTCATTTTACTGGAAGAAGCACTTTTCCATCCAAGTTTGAACCTGCAAGTATGTTCTGTAACTGTTGCTTTTTGCTGTTTTTGTAGGGGGAAGGGTTTGTACCTCAACGCATGTTTTGATCTTGTACAAACCTCTGGAACCGTTCACCAATCCTTGTGTTATCTGTTCCATTATACAAAATCAGGATAGTCCTTTCTCAAAATCTCATAAACGTGTCGGCGTTAAGTTTCAGGAAACTTTATATAGTAACTATTGTCTCTATAAGTATTTTAACAATTTTGCCTTTATTTTGTTCTAGAAATAGCCCTTAAACTCTCTGACAAGCAAGTGGTATTTGATTCTGATGACAGTGTCTGTGGCAGATGGATATGATTGCCTTTCAAAACATATTGATTTAATGTCTTTTAAGATTAAATGTGTTGCAGTCTTGTAATTGCATTTCTCTCAGATTCAGTAACGTCTTTGTTTTTCATTGGTTTAAAGAATGCAATGTATTGGACTTTTAAAAGAAATTTCTTTTTCTATCGAGTTCAATAATATCAATGCTGTTCCCAAAATGATCGATTAGTCTTTTTTCATATAGACACGCTGAATGTTTCTAAATCTTCACCACACAGTTTTTTCATTTTCATATCAAAGTAAAAAAAACTCTCTTCCACGTAATGAACAATGCCCTCAAATGCAGTCTTTGTATTTTCTTTTGATTGTCTTCCCTTTTTACTACCAACATATTCTGATGGGTCCTAGCACTGTGTATATGTATATATGTTGACACTCTCGCTCTTTCGTAGATTTTTTCTGATAATATCTTAGTGTTCGGTTTTTTGCAAATAATTTCACATAATGTGCGTTATTTTCCATCGTGAAAGCATTATAAATGAGTCAAAAATGCGTTATACTTTTGATAAAAGAAAACAAAATCATTAATAAGCAAAAATCTTTGTAAAATACGGATGGAAGAATGTATCGTCTGCTACAGAGTTTTTGTTTTTGTTTTCTTTCATCATATCGCTAGATAGAAAGTAGAACTTTGTTCTTTGATATGACAACTAGAAAAGTATGATACAGCTTACCTATGAATGATCTTAAACCAGCAAGATGATTACATTTGTTCTAGTTTTTTCCCCATTGTTAATTTGTAACAAAAATCCGCGATGGAAATGTTTACGTTGACGCCGCTTCTTCTGTATGGTGTACTATATGCGCCAACGCAGTTATTTATTTTAAAACGTATAAAAGCAATATTTCGGCAAATGCATTATATTTGGTCGATCTTTACAAACTAGAAGACACCAACAGTATGTAAAGGAATTTGTTTTAGTCCTTTTTTTCATATAAAAAAATTCATATAAATTTTAAAATCTAAAAGATAAAAATATAATATATATTATATAATATATATTATAATACATAAAATAAAATACCACAAAAAATCAATTCTTCTACAATACGACAAACCGCTTAAATTTCTTGTTTATTTAGCCTACTTGGGGAAACACACAGTAACAACATGTTTCAAAACACTGAAATAATATATGTTAAACAGTGCTAGATGATGAATAAGTGTAACACCAGAGAATATTTAAAATACTTATTTATAAACATTAAAACTGACATTATGTTGGTCATTGAATACAGCTTGATCAACCTCGACATGTGCCAGCTAACATGCCGTGTCACTGGCTGTATGTAGACATGTATCAGTTGACATACCATGTGTTACTGGATCTATCTAGACATGTATCAGATGGCATACCATGTGTGACTGGATCTATCTAGACATGCATCAGTTGACATACCATGTGTTACTGGATCTACCTAGACAGGTATCAGCTGGCATACCATGTGTAACTGGATCTACCTAGACATGTATCAGTTGACATACCGTGTGTTACTGGATCTAACTAGACATGTATAAGCTGATATACCATGTGTAACTGGATCTACCTAGACAGGTATCAATTGACATACCATGTGATACTGGATCTACCTAGACAGGTATCAATTGATATACCATGTGATACTGGATCTACCTAGACATTTATCAGCTGACATACTGTGTGTTACTGGATCTACCTAGACATGTATCAGTTGACATGCCACGTGTTACTGGATCTACCTAGACAGGTATCAGCTGGCATACCATGTGTAACTGGATCTATCTAGACATGTATCAGCTGACATACTGTGTGTTACTGGATCTATCTAGACATGTATCAGCTGACATACTGTGTGTTACTGGATCTACCAAGACAGGTATCAGTTGACATGCTGTGTGTTACTGGATCTATCTAGACATGTATCAGCTGACATACTGTGCATTACTGGATCTATCTAGACATGTATCAGCTGACATACTGTGTGTTACTGGATCTATCTAGACATGTATCAGCTGACATACTGTGTGTTACCAGTTCTACCTAGACATTCATCTGTTGACATACCATGTGTTACTGGATCTATCTAGACAGGTATCAGCTGACATACCATGTGTAACTGGATCTACCTAGACAGGTATCAGCTGACATACCATGTGTAACTGGATCTACCTAGACATCTATCAATTGACATACCATGTGTAACTGGATCTACCTAGACAGGTATCAGTTGACATACCATGTGATACTGGATCTTCCTAGACAGGTATCAGTTGACATACCATGTGTAACTGGATCTACCTAGACAGGTATCAGTTGACATACCATGTGTTACTGGATCTTCCTAGACAGGTATCAGCTGACATAGTGTGTGTTACCAGATCTACCTAGACAGGTATCTGTTGACATACCATGTGATACTGGAACTACCTAGACATTTATCAGTTGACATACTATGTGTTACTGGATCTATCTAGACATGTATCAGCTGACATAGTGTGTGTTACCAGATCTATCTAGACATGTATCAGCTGACATACTGTGTGTTACTGGATCTATCTAGACATGTATCAGCTGACATACTGTGTGTTACCAGTTCTACCTAGACATTCATCTGTTGACATACCATGTGTTACTGGATCTATCTAGACAGGTATCAGCTGACATACCATGTGTAACTGGATCTATCTAGACATGTATCAGCTGACATACCATGTGTAACTGGATCTATCTAGACATGTATCAGCTGACATACTGTGTGTTACTGGATCTATCTAGACATGTATCAGCTGACATACTGTGTGTTACTGGATCTACCAAGACAGGTATCAGTTGACATGCTGTGTGTTACTGGATCTATCTAGACATGTATCAGCTGACATACTGTGCATTACTGGATCTATCTAGACATGTATCAGCTGACATACTGTGTGTTACTGGATCTATCTAGACATGTATCAGCTGACATACTGTGTGTTACCAGTTCTACCTAGACATTCATCTGTTGACATACCATGTGTTACTGGATCTATCTAGACAGGTATCAGCTGACATACCATGTGTAACTGGATCTACCTAGACAGGTATCAGCTGACATACCATGTGTAACTGGATCTACCTAGACATCTATCAATTGACATACCATGTGTAACTGGATCTACCTAGACAGGTATCAGTTGACATACCATGTGATACTGGATCTTCCTAGACAGGTATCAGTTGACATACCATGTGTAACTGGATCTACCTAGACAGGTATCAGTTGACATACCATGTGTTACTGGATCTTCCTAGACAGGTATCAGCTGACATAGTGTGTGTTACCAGATCTACCTAGACAGGTATCTGTTGACATACCATGTGATACTGGAACTACCTAGACATTTATCAGTTGACATACTATGTGTTACTGGATCTATCTAGACATGTATCAGCTGACATAGTGTGTGTTACCAGATCTATCTAGACATGTATCAGCTGACATACTGTGTGTTACTGGATCTATCTAGACATGTATCAGCTGACATACTGTGTGTTACCAGTTCTACCTAGACATTCATCTGTTGACATACCATGTGTTACTGGATCTATCTAGACAGGTATCAGCTGACATACCATGTGTAACTGGATCTATCTAGACATGTATCAGCTGACATACCATGTGTAACTGGATCTACCTAGACAGGTATCAGTTGACATACCATGTGTAACTGGATCTACCTAGACAGGTATCAGTTGACATACTATGTGTAACTGGATCTACCTAGACATGTATCAGTTGACATACCATGTGTTACTGGATCTACCTAGACAGGTGTCAGTTGACATACCATATGTAACTGGATCTACCCAGACATGTATCAGCTGACATACCATGTGTTACTGGATCTACCTAGACATGTATCAGTTGACATACCATGTGGTACTGGATCTACCTAGTCATGTATCAGTTGACATACCGTGTTACTGGATCTACCTAGACAGGTATCAGTTGACATACCGTGTTACTGGATCTACCTAGACAGGTATCAGTTGACATACCGTGTGTTACTGGATCTACCTAGTCATGTATCAGCTGACATACCATGTGTAACTGGATCTACCTAGACAGGTATCAGTTGACATACCATGTGTTACCAGATCTACCTAGACATGTATCTGTTGACATAACATGTGTTACTTGATCTACCTAGACAGGAATCAGTTGACATACCATGTGTAACTGGATCTACCTAGACAGGTATCAATTGACATACCATGTGTTACCAGATCTACCTAGACAGGTATCAGCTGACATACCATGTGTAACTGGATCTACCTAGACAGGTATCTACTGACATACCATGTGTAACTGGATCTACCTAGACATGTATCAGTTGACATACCATGTGTAACTGGATCTACCTAGACAGGTATCAGCTGACATACCATGTGTAACTGGATCTACCTAGACAGGTATCAGTTGACATACCTTGTGTAACTGGATCTACCTAGACATGTATCAGCTAGCATACCATGTGTTACTGGATCTACCTAGACATGTATCAGCTGGCATACCATGTGTTACTGGATCTACCTAGACATATATCAGCTGACATACCATGTGTAACTGGATTTACCTAGACAGGTATCTACTGACATACCATGTGTAACTGGATCTACCTAGACAGGTATCAGCTGACATACCATGTGTTACTGGATCTACCTAGACAGGTATCTACTGACATACCATGTGTAACTGGATCTACCTAGACAGGTATCAGCTGACATACCATGTGTAACTGGATTTACCTAGACAGGTATCAATTGACATACCATGTGTTACCAGATCTACCTAGATATGTATCAGCTGACATACCATGTGTTACTGAATCTACCTAGACAGGTATCTACTGACATACCATGTGTAACTGGATCTACCTAGACAGGTTTCAGCTGACATACCATGTTTAACTGGATCTACCTAGACATGTATCAGCTGACATACCATGTGTTACTGGATCTACCTAGACAGGTATCAGCTGACATACCATGTGTAACTGGATCTACCTAGACAGGTTTCAGCTGACATACCATGTTTAACTGGATCTACCTAGACATGTATCAGCTGACATACCATGTGTTACTGGATCTACCTAGACAGGTATCAGCTGACATACCATGTGTTACTGGATCTATCTAGGCATGTATCAGCTGACATACCATGTGTAACTGGATCTACCTAGACATGTATCAGCTAGCATACCATGTGTTACTGGATCTACCTAGACATGTATCAGCTGACATACCATGTGTTACTGGATCTACCAGACAGGTATTAGCTGACATACCATGTGTAACTGGATTTACCTAGACAGGTATCAATTGACATACCATGTGTTACTGGATCTACCTAGACAGGTATCAGCTGACATACCATGTGTTACTGGATCTACCTAGACATGTATCAGCTGACATACCATGTGTTACTGGATCTACCTAGACAGGTATCTACTGACATACCATGTGTAACTGGATCTACCTAGACAGGTATCAGCTGACATACCATGTGTAACTGGATCTACCTAGACAGGTATCAATTGACATACCATGTGTTACCAGATCTACCTAGACATGTATCAGCTGACATACCATGTGTAACTGAATCTACCTAGACAGGTATCTACTGACATACCATTCGTAACTGGATCTACCTAGACAGGTATCAGCTGACATACCATGTTTAACTGGATCTACCTAGACAGGTATCAGCTGACATACCATGTGTAACTGGATCTACCTAGACAGGTATCAATTGACATACCATGTGAAACTGGATCTACCTAGACAGGTATCAATTGACATACCATATGATACTGGATCTACCTAGACATGTATCAGCTAGCATACCATATGTTACTGGATCTACCTAGACATGTATCAATTGACATACCATGTGTTACTGGATCTACCTAGACAGGTATCTTCTGACATACCATGTGTTACTGGATCTACCTAGACATGTATCATCTGACATACCATGTGTAACTGGATCTATCTAGACATGTATCAGCTGACATACCATGTGTTACTGGATCTATCTAGACATGTATCAGCTGACATACCATGTGTTACTGGATCTATCTAGACATGTATCAGCTGACATACCATGTGTTACTGGATCTATCTAGACATGTATCAGCTGACATACCATGTGTAACTGGATCTATCTAGACATGTATCATCTGACATACCATGTGTTACTGGATCTATCTAGACATGTATCAGCTGACATACCATGTGTTACTGGATCTACCTAGACAGGTATCTACTGACATACCATGTGTTACTGGATCTACCTAGACATGTATCAGTTGACATACCATGTGTTACTGGATCTACCTAGACAGGTATCTACTGACATACCATGTGTTACTGGATCTACCTAGACATGTATCAGTTGACATACCATGTGATACTGGATCTACCTAGACAGGTATCAATTGATATACCATGTGATACTGGATCTACCTAGACATTTATCAGCTGACATAGTGTGTGTTACCAGATCTACCTAGACATTTATCAGCTGACATACCATGTGTAACTGGATCTACCTAGACAGGTATCATAGACATACCATGTGATACTGGATCTACCTAGACATTTATCAGTCGACATACCATGTGATACTGGATCTATCTAGACATGTATCAGCTGACATAGTGTGTGTTACCAGATCTACCTAGACAGGTATCTGTTGACATACCATGTGATACTGGAACTACCTAGACATTTATCAGTTGACATACTATGTGTTACTGGATCTATCTAGACATGTATCAGCTGACATAGTGTGTGTTACCAGATCTACCTAGACATGTATCAGTTGACATACCATGTGTTACTGGATCTTCCTAGACAGGTATCAGTTGACATACCATGTGTTACTGGATCTACCTAGACATGTATCAGTTGACATACCATATGTTACTGGATCGACCTAGACAGGTATCAGTTGACATACCATATGTTACTGGATCTACCCAGACATGTATCAGCTGCCATACCATGTGTAACTGGATCTACCTAGACAGGTATCAATTGACATACCATGTGTAACTGGATCTATCTAGACATGTATCAGCTGACATAAGGTGTGTTACTGGATCTATCTAGACAGGTATCAATTGACATACCATGTGTAACTGGATCTACCTAGACATGTATCAATTGACATACCATGTGTTACCAGTTCTACCTAGACATTCATCTGTTGACATACCATGTGTTACTTGATCTACCTAGACATGTATCAATTGACATACCATGTGTAACTGGATCTACCTGGACATGTATCAATTGACATACCATGTGATACTGGATCTACCTAGACATTCATCTGTTGACATACCATGTGTTACTGGATCTATCTAGACAGGTATCAATTGACATACCATGTGATACTGGATCTACCTAGACATTTATCAGTCGACATACCATGTGTTACTGGATCTATCTAGACATGTATCAGTTGACATACCATGTGATACTGGATCTTCCTAGACATGTATCAGCTGACATACCATGTGTAACTGGATCTACCTAGACAGGTATCAATTGACATACCATGTGATACTGGATCTACCTAGACATTTATCAGTCGACATACCATGTGTTACTGGATCTATCTAGACATGTATCAGTTGACATACCATGTGATACTGGATCTTCCTAGACAGGTATCAGTTGACATACCATGTGTAACTGGATCTACCTAGACAGGTATCAGTTGACATACCATGTGTTACTGGATCTTCCTAGACAGGTATCAGCTGACATAGTGTGTGTTACCAGATCTACCTAGACAGGTATCTGTTGACATACCATGTGATACTGGAACTACCTAGACATTTATCAGTTGACATACTATGTGTTACTGGATCTATCTAGACATGTATCAGCTGACATAGTGTGTGTTACCAGATCTACCTAGACATGTATCAGTTGACATACCATGTGTTACTGGATCTTCCTAGACAGGTATCAGTTGACATACCATGTGTAACTGGATCTACCTAGACAGGTATCAGTTGACATACCATGTGTAACTGGATCTACCTAGACATGTATCAGTTGACATACCATGTGTTACTGGATCTACCTAGACAGGTGTCAGTTGACATACCATATGTTACTGGATCTACCCAGACATGTATCAGCTGACATACCATGTGTTACTGGATCTACCTAGACATGTATCATCTGACATACCATGTGTAACTGGCTCTACCTAGACAATCAATTGACATACCATGTGTAACTGGATCTATCTAGACATGTATCAATTGACATACCATGTGTAACTGGATCTACCTAGACATGTATCAATTGACATACCATGTGTAACTGGATCTATCTAGACATGTATCAATTGACATACCATGTGTAACTGGATCTACCTAGACAGGTATCAGTTGACATACCATGTGTAACTGGATCTACCTAGACATGTATCAGTTGACATACCATGTGTTACTGGATCTTCCTAGACAGGTATCAGTTGACATACCATGTGTAACTGGATCTACCTAGACATGTATCAGCTGACATACCATGTGTTACTGGATCTACCTAGACATGTATCATCTGACATACCATGTGTAACTGGCTCTACCTAGACAATCAATTGACATACCATGTGTAACTGGATCTATCTAGACATGTATCAATTGACATACCATGTGTAACTGGATCTACCTAGACATGTATCAATTGACATACCATGTGTTACTGGATCTACCTAGACATGTATCAATTGACATACCATGTGTTACTTGATCTACCTAGACATGTATCAATTGACATACCATGTGTAACTGGATCAACCTAGAGAGGTATCAATTGACATACCATGTTATACTGGATCTACCTAGACATGTATCAGCTGACATAAGGTGTGTTACTGGATCTACCTAGACATGTATCAGTTGACATACCATGTGTAACTGGTTCTATCTAGACAGGTATCAATTGACATACCATGTTATACTGGATCTACCTAGACATGTATCAACTGACATACCATATGTTACTTGATCTACCTAGACATGTATCAACTGACATACCATGTGTTACTGGATCTATCTAGACATGTATCAGCTGACATACCATATGTTACTTGATCTACCTAGACATGTATCAACTGACATACCATGTGTTACTGGATCTATCTAGACATGTATCAACTGACATACCATATGTTACTTGATCTACCTAGACATGTATCAACTGACATACCATATGTTACTTGATCTACCTAGACATGTATCAGTTGACATACCATGTGTTACTGGATCTACCTAGACAGGTATCAATTGACATACCATGTGTAACTGGATCTACCTAGACATGTATCAGTTGACATACCGTGTGTTACTGGATCTATCTAGACATGTATCAGTTGACATACCATGTGTTACTGGATCTATCTAGACAGGTATCAATTGACATACCATGTTATACTGGATCTACCTAGACATGTATCAGTTGACATACCATGTGTAACTGGATCTACCTAGACATGTATCAACTGACATACCATATGTTACTAGATCACACTCATTGAGGTATAAAAGTCTTTCTATTTTTAGGCATAAGTTTTAACAGGAATATTAATGAAGCAAACAAATCATCCATAACGTTTGTATAAAGGTTTTATTTCAGATATGGTTCAATCAAGTATAAATAACAAGAACAAATGTCAGCAAATAATCTTTAAAACAGATGTACAGACAGTACAGTCCTATCTTAAATTTTGCCATGCTAGATGTTGATTGTAGAAGGACATACACATAAGTGGTAGCATATTCACTGCGGCATTGCCACACCTAAAGACAAACACATCCTGCCGTACAACAAAAAGATGATTTGGTTTCATTTTCTAGGTTCTCACATTGAAGTAATGATACATATTCATTTTTCCAACTTAGGTACGCTATTTAAAACCAGTTTAACAATATCAAGTAACAAAGGCAATCCATATAACTGGGATCACATTAGGGTCGTACTTATCGTCTTATATACATATCCAAGACAAAATAGCCATTGTGATTGCTTTATACAAATATTTCTTACTAAAGATTAGATTCGGCCAATTATGAGAAATTAAATCCCATTCTAGGTGAGTAGACTAACAACAATAAAGTGATTTTACCAACACATGTAGAAACAAGATCACATCATGCTTGGACAGAAGGTTATATTAGTGGGATACATAACAAATATAAATATTCACTTTCAAAAACATACAGACTCATTCAAAAGAAATACAAAAATACAGTTTCATTGGTAACAAAAACAGTGATTAACAATTTGAAATGGGTAAGCAAAAACCATGTGAACACATGATAGAGTTATAAATATATATGTATAGTAATAAATAGAGAACACTAATTAGAAATTAATTGGATATAATTAAGTTGTCAGGACAAAGTGGTAGAAAAAAGTATACATATGGACATGTCATAAGAATTTGGTGAAAGGTCAGTGACAAAAGCAGCCGGACAACTCAAACAGTGTACTTGTGATCAACCAATACCTGATGTGTCATGTGACCAAGTGATGATATACATTAGACAACAGTGAATCAAAATGAGACACACCAATATGAGGTAAGTGAAATACAGTCCTTAAATTAGTAGCAAATGTTATGTTTATTTGTTTGTTTATTGGGTTTTTCGTCCCACCAGCAGTATTTCAGTTATCTGGCGATGGTGTCCACTTGAAGCAGATATAGTGCTGCCTTCACTGTGAATAGTATGCCATGAACACCTGGCATGATACCACGCCCAGTCACATTATCCTGACACCCGAACAACCAGTCATGAAACTACCCTTATATTTGTTTGTGCATTAGCAAGGGAGCTATACCAATACCATTTTTTATGACTTTGGTATGTCGCAGCCCAGGATCAAACCAGGGGTCTCCCATACCTGGACCCGACGCTCTATTAATTTGACTTCTATTCTGCAAATATTATTAATTATCATTATGTGATAATAACACACTATGTGTGTACCATCTCTGTAGGAGATAAAAACAAACACATTAAAACTGTATACAAAGAAACCTGTGAGCAAGGAATTAGTATATTCTATTACATTAAGATAGTTCTGTTTTTTAGTATCATTGATAGTGTGATTTATCTGCTAAATTTTAAAATTTAAAAAAAAAAAAAAAGTCATATCAAGGACTTAGATAGTGGAAACATGATGCTTCACTAGCATGGAGAATGAAACATTAAACTTGGAAGATGAAAAAAGTTCTTTCACACAGGAATAAACAAACGCTTGCTTCAACGATCTAGGACTGCATATGAACAGTTATAGGAGAATAATGATATCCATTATTTGCATAATTTGAAGAATTGACAGTTGATAAATATGAAACATGAGGGCCATGGTGGCCCTATATCGCTCACCTGAGTGTAGTAGACATTTAGCACTATGCTTTTTTGACAGATCAAAATTCTTTGAACAATCTTGATACAAGTCCTCACAAAGAAAATACATAAACCAAATATCAAAGCTCTAGCTCTTCTTGTTTCTGATTTTCAAAGTTTTTCTACATAGCCATATAGGGAAAATGGCTACACAATTGGTGGTCATGTAATTTGATGAATCAAAATGTTTTGAACAATCTTGATGCAGGACCACCTAAAGAAATATCTATACCAAATATCAAGGCTGTAGCTCTTGTAGTTTCTGACAAGAAGATTTTCAAAGTTTTCCTATATCCATATATGGAACATGGCCACATCCCTGGCAACCATGTTTTTTTTAATCATTTGGACAATCTTGATACAGAGCCACCCAAAGAACATGTATACCAAATATCAAGGCTGTAGCTCTTGCAGTTTCTGACATGAAGATTTTCTTAGATTTCCATATATAGCTTTAAATGGAAAATGGTCATGCTCCTGGTGGCCATGTTTTTTGACGGATCAGAATTCTATGAACAATCTTCATACAGGACCATCCAAGATAAACGTTTACTAAATGTCAAGGCTCTAGCTCTTGTAATTTCTGAACAGAAGCTTTTCTTCATTTTCCTATTTAGCCTTATATGGAAAATGGCCACACCACTGGGAGTTAAGTTATTTGAAAGATCAGAATTATTTGAAGAACTTTTGGTTACCCCTGTCTACTAAAGCTTAATTTGGCCCAGCGGTTTCAGAGGAGATGTCATTTGAGAAATTTTTGACAGATGCATGACGCTTGGCAACAGATGGTGGACTATCATAATAAAATGATACTAGCCACATTCAACAGCCATTAGACTAGGGAGTGGTGAGTAGAAAATACAATCTTTTTTCATGAGATGTGATAAGCGAGCGTTTTATTTTTATTTTAAATCTTCACAAAGATTTACGCAAGTGCCTGGTATAAACCGATAATTTTAAATATATACATACATTTATATATATACATATATATATTTTAAATTATCTTGTATAAACATACATTTTAAATTATCTGTTTATACAAGGAACTTCTGTTAATCTTTGGATAGGTTTTAATATGTATATATAAATAAAATGGACCAATCAAAAAACAAACAGGTAAACTAGGCCCTCTCTGACAGTTCAGGTGTAAATCCAACAAACACTGAATTGTAAGATGCATGACAATAATATCCACAATTTTGAGCAGTTGTGTAGATAGTGCAGTATATTGTTGTAGTATGAGTGGAAATAGTATTCATAAAAATCTTGTAATGAACATGACAGTTTGTGTTTATTCACTTTGATGGGTCTTGAATTTTAGTTCCATTTTACCCACTAAACGAACAAATTCAGAAACTGCAGACTTTATTTTCTTCAAAAAAAAGTATTTATAAATTATCATTTATACTTTAATACATTCCCAGGCGGAATTTAAATCATGTGCAACAACTGATCAAAAACCCACAATTACAATATCTCCATTTGTCGAGCTGTCAAATGTTAACAACTGACTATCTTGCAAAAGGATCTTTTTTTATGATTGAATGGATCCCAGAAAACAGTTTTCCAGGCATGAGCATCAATATGTCAATTGTTAAACAAGTTGCGGTTACTGATAAAATTCCAGCAAATATTATTTAACGTAGAGTACAGCTTTTAAGATATCAATCTAAAATATCAATTGAAAGTAATTTTTATATAAAAAAATATTATATTGTCAATATTATACTTGCTAAAGACAAATCTTTTATACGTGAAGTTTTAATTTGTTTCATGAACTGGTATGCTGAATATGTATTGTACACAAGAAAGAATGCATACCATGTGTTGGTCTATTTTCTTCCTTGCATGAATAATACAAAGATTTAAAGCTACATGTATAAAAATATTTATAAAAATATAAAAGTTTGGTCATAGAAAATGCACAAACTTAATAGGAAACATCAAGTTGATTTACATATCTATTTATATGAAATTGTGCCCCAGCATCGAGGTATTGGTCAGAGAGCTATTTTCTTTGTTCAGCCAGCCAATCAGGTTCTTGCATTTGCATATGAACAGACCAAGACTCCAACAGGCAGGCAACTTGGGACTCAAATGTCCTATATCATTAAAGGGAAGTAACTGCATAAACTAATAACTTCTTCAATACAAATCTTGTTATTAGGTTATAAGTTAAGAATATATGAAAATATAAATTTTATTACTTTAAAAACAAGCCAAAAATATAAATTTGTGTCAGTTATAAACTGTGTCTGTATTAATATTATGAGAGAAACCATTTGGAATAAGGTATATACATATATTTGGACATACTTCAAAAGTGAATATAAAATGCTGTAGTAAATCTTCACCATATTTAGAGTAGAAACTAGTAATTATGCAGTAATAATGCATGTTAAAATATTGTGTATCAGGGTTGAATAAGTACATTAAATTATGTGTATTATAAAAAAAGTGATATACTTTTTCTTAATTATCAAAACTTTTATTATATAATATGCTTGTTTTTTGCTACATCGCACCGGCACAATTATTTATTACATAATAAGTTTCAAGATAACAAACTTAGTTTCTCAGTGTTATTATATAAACAGAAACCACATTGTGGTCTTGTCTTCTTACATATAGCTTTTTTTTACTGCTTATTTATCTGGTATCTGTAATTTTTAAAATGTGCATCTTACTACGAAATTAGAAATAACATCATAATAAAAAATAATAATGTTGATAATATATACATAAAAAGATTGAATAAATTCATGGACAACATCCAATGACATTATATGACTTTGTAGACCCATGAAAGACAACAATTATAGTCAAATCATGTGTGATAGTCAGACAAAAACGTATATGAACTAGAACAAAATATTTCATGGAATGAAATTATCTAAATCATAAGAATCACAGCAAGGCTTGGCCAACAAAAGGGAGACAAAAGACCAGGCTTTGGATGGTAAGGGTTGTCTCCCCTAGGGTCAACACTATGAGTCCATTGCCAGCAGTTTTTCCATGTACATGATGAGGTTTTGCAGCCCGTACAAATAGTTATCATCCTGTTCTTCCACAGAAAACACATGCGTAAAATCAATCATCCGAACTTCTGTGAGAGCCGAATCCTGCGTGCTGACCGATGAGACACCAGATGTCGTTTGTGTATCCACCGATATACTGCTACAAGAGGCAGTGAGCGAGGCATTATCTGTCCGTCCGCTTGAGATGCCGGACTCCATTTCGGATGAGATTGTGTCTGAGGAGGCATCAGGAGAAATGGGTTGAGGGTCTGCAGTATCTCTACCTAGTGCTGAGTTAGGTGGATGGTTTGAGTTCGAAAAGAGGAGATGTCTATGATCAGTGTTAATGTACGATCCATCTGTTGTCATCATTTCACTGTGGGTATCCCCACTACCAAATGGGGCACAATCAGTCACAGAGTCAAAGTCCTGCTGGTCCCCCTCGTACACCATCAACAAGGAGCTGGCGTAAAAGGAGAATTTGCGCTGCGTTTTAAACCACGTTTCAATCTGATACAGCTTGGTTAACAAGTCACGAATGGCATCTTTCCGCAGTCCATGCTTTATGCTGAAGTAAGTTCCTAGGCCTGTAAAAGAACATGCATAAGATATATTGACGAAATGTTTTCTTTTCTTGAATGCAAATTATTTTTTGGAAGTATAATCTTTTACCCAAGAAAGACAGGTTCATGAATAATCATACTGTTGTTTTTTGTGTGCAGCCAGGTCTTATGTGTAAGAATTGTCATAGGCCTGTTTCAAAAAATGATTGAGATTATATGGAAAAAAAATTAAAGATATCTGTATCCATTAAAAATTGATTATCGAATAGGAATCAGAAAAATTCATTAGTTAGTTAGCAAGTGTACTTTAAAACCCAAAAGACCAACCTTTCTTCAATACTTCGTCCTCTCCAAGTTTTCTGCAGAAGAACTTGTCATAGAACTTCATCTTATCTTCTACTGGGTCGTATGTCTGAAGTAAAACAAAGTTAAACATACAAATATTGCGAATCAATGAAACAACACTTGCCGTATTAAATAATAGTGACATTTATGCAAGCAAGAACGCTGATATTACATTTTATGCATCTTTGGTCACATCAATTTCATTAACTCTTTGCTTGTGAATGCCTAATTATTTATGTATATGTATATGGCGTAGATCCAGTTCAGCCAGGCTTGTTGGGAGCCATTGGATCAAGACCTACATGTTTTTGCTGCTCCATAAAAAGCAATACATCCTGTGAGCTCTGCATATTTTTATTTTTTTTAAATTATCTTATAATTAATAGGGATTATAATAAAAAAAGCAGGTTATGGCAACAAATGGTACATATTTCTATATGCATTTAGAATTAAAACATTGAACATAAAGATATCATACAACCTAGACTGAACACAGCCTAGAGTGCATAAAATATTACTTTGTGCTTACATGATTATACAAATTAAACATGAGAAACATAAAAAAAACATCCATTATACAAATTAAACCTGTGAAACATAAAAAAACATCCATTATACAAATTAAACCTGTGAAACATAAAAAAACATCCATTATACAAATTAAACCTGTGAAACATAAAAAAACATCCATTATACAAATTAAACCTGTGAAACATAAAAAAAAAAATCATTATAAAAATTAAACCTGTGAAACATAAAAGAACATCAATTATAAAAATAAAACCTGTGAAACATAAAAAAACATCAATTATAAAAATTAAACCTGTGAAACATAAAAAAAACATCAATTTCTCGGTATTGAATAATGCTTTGCATTGATTGATCATTCAAGGTCAATTTGGCATAAATATTTTACTATTTCCATTAAAGCTGCAAATATAACCTAAACCTAAAACATTTATGGTTTAATATCCATGAATCATTTTACAGTATCCACATAAATAAAGCTTAATAACACTGCCAGTATTTACTGAATGATTCTGAAATGATAAATCAGATTCACAACATTTCAACACTGCATGCTTCATTGGTAATTTTGAGCAACCGTCTGAATGATTAATCACATCAGAATCATCCTCTATCCATTGTTACATAGATTCTGGTATACTCACAATGTCAGCCAATTATTTTTGGCTGGTTATAAAAGTGGAAATCAATGAAGCAAAAGCAAAAATTGAAATACCATTAAATTCTAAATTTTCCCAAAAGGTTAAAAAAAAAAAAAAAAAAGTTTTAATAATATTTCATATCAGTGTTAATGCTGGTATCCGGCTGTTTGTGTTCATTAAATATGCGTAAACCAGGATTGGGGGAACTTGGGTATACTTCCTGCAAAAAGTCAAACCTAAGTCTAACAAAAGACAATTTTGAACACTGTCTAAATTGTAAACAAGTAGAACTTGTGAAATAAATCAATGTACATAAAAATTATAAATAAGCATGATTAATTTCTGCTAAAAATAGACATCTTTGTCAAAGCAGATTACCCAAATGATTATATAAAGTTATGAGTCACATGGTTTTCTTAGTTTAGAAATAGCTAACTCTGCAGCGTGACTTCGATAAGAAATACCTATATGTAATGAAGAAAGATGTGCTATGCTTCCCTTTTCATATAGATGAAGGACATCAATAATCAGCATTGTGGGATGATCTTTTTCAGGCAACAATAATTTATTTGGTTTAAAGTGAAAAATCTGGTCCAAACTGTCGGATACCACCATTGAGTGTATTGTGGTGATGTAAATATCACAACATCTTACCAATTGTGGTCGAGGGACAAGGATTGGTCGTGCATGAATTGTAGAAGAACAAAACACACTTTTGTTGACATTTCAAAATGGGGATGCCACATATAATTTCATTAAGGCTTGCACGTGCACCACTATACATTGTTCTACTACAGAGTACAAAAGATCTATGATATTACGTAAAGTTGGAAATCGTTAATACATTATTTAGTTCTTTAAAAGTGAAAAATCTGGCCCAAACTGTCTGATACCACCTTTAATCTAAATAAATAACTTGAATGGTTACACTGAATAAGGATAAAAATAAATCCAAACTAAGTTTGTTCTAGTAAAGAAAACCAGTCTGTATTTCCATTGTACCCAAGATGTGGTTCAAGCCCACAACCTGCTGCCCTGGACACCAGTCCTCCGCCAACTGAGCTTTCTGAGCAAACAGCTCTAGGCAAAACATATTCACTTTTGTGTACATTTATTGAATTCATCAATCTGACCAGTAAACTGCTTTGTAATGACAGGCAGATTGCAAAGACAGATGGATAATCAGAAACAATTGATTAATGACAAGAAATAATAATCCTAATAAGCCAATTAAAAATAATATCCACCCCCACAAATTCATAAATAGAAGTGCAAATTCTGTAGAAATATTGGCATATCAAAGATGTACTGGATTTTCATAATTGATTAGAATTACCGTAAATCCCCATAGCCCAGCATACAGAGAAAGAATTTCTGGTGATGTTTGTCCCTTTCAGGTCTAATTTGTTGCTTAGGACAAAAAGATCTGCATAAACAATTGTTTCCATATTTACCTAAATATCTTAAATTTAAGTAAAATCTTTTAAATTGCATTTAAACATTCTCGCTTTTCACTTGTTTTTTGTGGGTTTTTTTTGTTTTTTTAATTTTAGGATTCATGAGTCTATTACTAAATTTGATTACTCTGAAAAACCTCAATAATCATGTTTGATATTGCCTTATATTATGCCACCTTTTAACACTGTTTGATCTCAAATACATCATATAACATCTAGTTCCTGAAACTCCATATGCTTCTGCTCCTTCCTCTTTAACTCTGTTTTAACCTCAAATGCATCACAAGAATATATTTCTCTATCATGTAAACTTACCCCTAGCTGTCTAAGCCATTCTTATTAAGGATTATACAAAAAGTGTAGATCTAGATCAGGCAACCATCGACTTAGACTTACATGATCAGGATCTACACTATTTGTTGTGTAGTTTTAACAGACATCTCCTGAAGCCTCTGCCGAAAAACAATTAAGTATAAGAATAGATTATTTATTATACTTTGTAGCAGGTTAGTACTCCCTGATTCTGAATATTTGTCTCGGTTCATATACAGGTAACCACAGAAATCTCTCCTCAGAAATCTCTGAGTGCTAAACTGTATCGACGTTGAGGAATCAATGTTGACATGACAATAACACTCAACAGGGTGTCCTAATGCAAATGGGATATTGTGAATAAGGCACCATGGTCCACAGACAGATCACTGCACAAATCTATAAACCATTACCATACTTCATTGTAAATATCATACACAATGATATCTGCTAACAATTGTAAACAGGTAAATAAACATTTTGCTACTAGAGTCTGCAGCAAATAGTTCAGATCCTGATAGCTCACTATATAGAATGGCTGTTCTGGATATGAATTTCTTTTGCCTAAATTTGATAAATTAATATTTAGCAACCTTACAGTAAAGCTACATATAAAGTCTTTTGAGTCACCATATAGAGAATTATTAGCCAGACCCGATCTCTTTCTTTAGCACACAACCAATGAAGTACATCTAACATGACATTTTTTTTTTCAATATTTGTTGCTTCAACAAGGTAGCCATTTTATTCAATATTTGTTGCTTTAACAAGGTAGCCATTGATTTTTCAATATTCTATAAGAAAGAAAATTGCACTCCAAACAGCTGCTGCTTCATTAAAGATAATGAGCAACCTGCTTTAGTGAATGTAAAGGTTGAATAACTGGTGACAAAAGATTATGGCTGATGATATATAACTAATTTTTTCAATATATATCAATAGCCAACTATTGTCAAGTTCATCATAAGGATATACATGTAAATTACTTGCAGTAAAACCGCTTAAAATCATATTGTCAAATAATTTAACATGGATTTTTTCTTTGTCATACCAGAATATTAGAACAATACTAAATAAGTGAATACATACTGAATTAAATATTTGTAGTTGTCATACAATTATGAAAAATAAGAAAACAACATAACAGACCTTTATTGTACATTAAATTACTAACAATATGATTCCAAACTCAAATACACCTGAGCAAGTTGAACTGAAATCCAAACTTTGTAACTTCATTGTACCTATCCTTTCTTGGTGACCAAAGAAAGTACATACTGAATAAAATATTTGGAGTGGTCATATAACTATGCAAACTAAGAAACACCATAACAGACCTTTATTGTAAATTGTATTAATGACAATGTGATTCCAAACTCAAATACACATGAGCAAAGAGAACTGGAATCCAGACTTTGCAACTTCAGTGTACCTAATCTGGCTTGGTGACCAAGGAAGGTATGAAGTATGGATCCAGACCACTGGGTTTCCTGTGTGCCTATGTGATCAGAATCAGTGCTTTTTAATGTCAAGTCTCTAGCAGTATATATATTAACAAATTAATAATAACATGCATATATTGTTTACAGGTCTAGCAGAATCAAGGAAGAAACATATTTATTTTTTTAACTTTTGTTCACCTGTTGTGTGCACTTGGTTCTAACCAGATATAAGTCTTGGGTCTTTGATCAACCAATAATTAGCTGGACATAGCCAATATGACCATGACCGTGTCAGTGGGATGTAACAAAAAACAAACTTTTGTTTAACTCACCTGCATGCCTGTAAACTGGAAGCCGAACTTCTCAACATATGGAAACTTGGTCATCTCCCGGGCAATCTTGGCAGGTCCTGCCTCGGGGTCGTAAGTCTTCTTGCCCATCTTGATATCAACAACACATGGCTTTCGGAACTTGGACACAAGATTCTCAAGCTTCAGGTAGGTCACTGGAATAGAGACGGGATGAACTCAATGTTACTCTTAGGCCAGTATTGACCAACTATTCTTAAGTAAGAATTGCTCAAGTCAAAGATTTCAGTCTACACAGTATGTTGACATTTGAACTTTTCTACATCGAACTTAAAATCAAATTTAAACTTCATTGATTTGAGTAAAGTAAAGACTTGGGCTTAAGAATGATCAGTGAATATGGGCCTTAGCCAGTTATGTTTATTGGGTTTATTGTCCCACCAACAATATTTCAGTTATCTGGAGACGGTGTTCACATGAAGCAGATATAGTGCTGCCTTCACTGTGTATGGCATGCCGTGAACACCAGGCATGATACCGGTGTCACCCTGTCACATTATCTTGACACCTGGCCAACCAGTCGTGGAACTACCCTTACATTTGGTTGAGCATTAGCAAGGGAGCTATACCACTACCATTTTAAACGACTTTGGTATGATCGAACCCGGGGCCTCCAGTACCTGGAGCCGATGTTCTACCAATTGTGCTACCAGGTCCGGTCCTTAGCCAGTTAGCTTAACCAGTTTTAAACAAATAGTGTAGAGTCAGTCCAGTCCCTGTTAGAACCTGCTTGATTAGGATCTACACTATTTGCGCCTAAGATTCAACATGTATGTCTAA
This sequence comes from Sinonovacula constricta, assembly GCA_007844125.1. Lineage (NCBI taxonomy): Eukaryota > Metazoa > Mollusca > Bivalvia > Cardiida > Solecurtidae > Sinonovacula > Sinonovacula constricta. Next base: position 27,110,734 of record CM017564.1, read on the forward strand.
TTGCCACTAAAGAAAATAAATGGCAACCAACATGGGTTATTAGTACATAAAAGCTATATAAAGAAGTCAGTTAAAGAAAATGTTATATGTCACTGGAATTAAAAATGGAAAATCCAACATCCATTGATAAAGGCCAACTTATGTATACGTCTTGTAATTTTACCAATTCAAGATATGTTTTGTCAATCTGTCTAACTCAATGCTATAATTAGAAATTGCTGTGAAAGTTGGTATATTTTTTATTTAAATGAAGTTTGTCAGGCAAGTCTATAATGTGTTGGTTTTTCAAAAAAAAAAAAATTACCTAATTGTATTTTAAGAACTTGACAGGTATGATGAAATTTACTTTTGTGAAACCATTTAATTTAAAATCAATTAAGACCTGGTAAAAAAAAAGTGCACACTAAAAATTGAAAGCAATTTGAAACCAACTTAACCTGGCTCTTATCTCAAGTCAATCTAGATATTGTCAAGTGAAATGACACGGAGTTGATTGAATCAAGGCGGTAATGACCAGTCTATTATTGACTTCAGAAGGGCCATTAAATGTTACAGGTAATCAATTAAAGATTAACCCAAGAAAAAGCAATTAATGGGAACCATTAAAATTATGAGCATGTAAAATAGAATCAGACTGCCTGTGACAGAAAATATCACCATCTGTGAGAGAACAATACATTATGTGATGAAATAGTGATAGTCTGTCTGAAATTCAACAGAGTCAGTCTGTCTGAAATACAACTGAGCCAGTCTGTGATACAACAGAGCCAGTCTGTCTGTAGCAGAACAGAACCAGTCTATCTGTAGCAGAACAGAGCCAGTCTGTCTATAGAAGAACAGAGTCAGTCTGTCTATGATACAACAGAGCCAGTCTGTCTGTAGCAGAACAGAACCAGTCTATCTGTAGCAGAACAGAGCCAGTCTGTCTATGATACAACAGAGCCAGTCTGTCTATAGAAGAACAGAGTCAGTCTGTCTATGATACAACAGAGCCTGTCAGTCTGTAGCAGAACTGAGCCAGTCTGTCTGTGATACAACAGAACCAGTCTGTCTGTAGCAGAACAGAGCCAGTCTGTATGTAGCAGAACAGAGCCAGTCTGTCTATAGAAGAACAGAGTCAGTCTGTCTATGATACAACAGAGCCAGTCTGTCTGTAGCAGAACAGAGTCTGTCTGTCTGTTGCAGAACAGAGCCAGTCTGTCTGTTGCAGAACAGAGTCAGTCTGTCTATGATACAACAGAGCCAGTCTGTCTGTAGCAGAACAGGGCCAGTCTGTAGCAGAACAGATCCCATCTGTGATACAACAGAGCCAGTCTGTCTATGAAACAACAGAGCCAGTCCATCTATGATACAACAGAGCAAGCCTATCTATAATACAAATGACTCAGTCTATCTAAGATACAACAGAGTCTGCGATACAAAAGAACAGAGCCAGTCTGTAATACAACAGAGCCAGTCTGTGATACAACAGTGCTAGTCTAAGATACAACAGAGCCAGTCTGCGATACAAAGAACAGAGCCAGTCTGCAATACAACAGAGCCAGTCTGTGATACAACAGTGCCAGTCTATGATACAACAGAGCCAGTCTATCAATGATACAGCAGAGCTAGTCTGTCTGTAGCAAGCAGAGCCAGTCTATGATACAACAGAGCAAGTCTGTCTGTAGCTGAACATAGCCAGTCTGTATGTAAAAGAACAGAGCCAGTCTGTCTGCTGCAGAACAGAGTCAGTCTGTATGTAAAAGAACAGAGCCAGTCTAGACTTGAAAGGTTGTAGCTAGATGGGTTGTCTATCAGAGCCAGGTCTCTATGGGGGACTTGACAGCCAGTCTGTCTATAATACAACAAAGCCAGTCTGTGATACAACAGAGCCAGTTTGTCTATAAGAAAACATAGCCAGTCTGTCTATAGGAGAACAGAGCCAGTCTGTCTATAGGAGAACAGAGCCAGACTGTCTAAAGAAGAATAGAGCCAGTCCGTCTGTAGCAGAACAGAGCCAGTCTGTACGTGATACACTATGATACAACAGAGCCAGTCTGTGATACAATAGAGCCAGTCTATGTATGATACAACAGAGCCAGTCTGTGATACAATAGAGCAAATCTATCTATGATACAACAGAGCCAGTCTGTGATACAACAGAGCCAGTCTATCTATGATACAACAAAGCCAGTCTGTGATACAATAGCACCAGTCTGTGATACAATAGAGCCAGTCTAGCTATTATACAACAGAGCCAGTCTGTGGTATAAGAGAGCCAGTCTGTGATACAATAGAGCCAGTCCATCTATGATACAACAGAGCCGGTCTGTGATATAACAGAGCCAGTCTGTGATATAACAGAGCCAGCCTATCTGTGACACAAAAGAGCCAGTCTAAGATACAACAGAGCCAGTCTGTGACACAACAGAGCCAGTCTGTGATACAACAGAGCCAGTCTGTAATACAACAGAACCAGTCTGTGATATAACAGAGCCAGTCTGTGATATAACAGAGCCAGTCTGTGATACAATAGAGCCAGTCTGTGATATAACAGAGCCGGCCTATCTGTGACACAATAGAGCCAGTCTGTGATATAACAGAGCCAGTCTGTGATACAACAGAGCCAGTCTGTGATACAACAGAGCCTGTCTATGATACAACAGAGCCAGTCTGTGATACAACAGAGCCAGTCTGTGATACAACAGAGCCCGTCTATGATACAACAGAGCCAGTCTGTGATACAACAGAGCCAGTCTGTGATACAACAGAGCCCGTCTGTGATATAAGAGAGCCAGTTAACTTGAATGGTACCAATCTCTATGGGATAACCAATACAGTATTGTTTAAGAGGGACAAAACTAAAATACCTTTACTTTACGTTTAATAAAAATGTAAAAATATCAACAACAACAAAAAAATGCAATTTGGCCAAAAGAGAGCAACTTTACTGAAAAAAAAGGTATGCTTTGTATATTTATAGAGCCTGCTGAAAAGGTCAATTAAAATGTAAGACTCCAGACTTAAATTTCACCTCATTAATTAACCTCACATTGTTAAATGTTTCATCCTGAGTGTCTCTAATTAACAAGCCATCAATTAAAGATGTACTTTCCAAGAAAACTCTAAAAATAAACATTCTGCCTTTCATGTATAATACCTGTAGATATTTAACACCTGTTACATGTAAGTTAAATAAAGTGACACATGTGGCTGACACTTTCAATTTAATCTGGCACATTTTCATTACTTTGCTCTGTATTCCTAGAAAAAAAAATCAAAGAAAAAAAAGGTCACACTTTCGTTTAAATATCAGACTTTGGTTTATATTGAATTGAATATCTTTAATTGTTTAGAGTGGTTTAAAACAAATAGAAGTCTGTATTGCAATTTGTCTTAGCAAAGAAAAAAAAGTGCACATGTTTTATAATGTCAACGTGATGATGATGATAATGATGTATTAGTATTTTGTATTTGAGGTTTTATTGCACACCAACACTTGATAGGTCATACGGCGCCGAATACATTGAAGTTTAACTACAATAGAATATAATCAGGTTAAGATGATGATTACGATGATATTAATAATGATGATGATGATAATGATGGTATTGATGATGATGATATGATGATTAAGATGATGATGATGATGATGATGATGATGATGATGATGACATTGGAGATGATGATGACGATGATGATTACCGATTTTCAGCCCATCATTTTTTACAGAACTGGCCAAACAGCCAGAAAACCAGGTTTTGGGCTGTTTGACCCCGATAAACCTTTTTTTTTTTTTTTTTTTTATGTCAAAGTGACCTTGACCCTATTGACCTGACAATCCATTCCATCTAAATCTGACTATCATGCCTTAATCCTAAATCTATTTGACTATATGAACAATCTATCTTTGTAAGTGATCTTGACCATGGGGCCTATGACAGGATCTTAACAATAAGTACATTTTAATGGGGAACATTTTGCGATCAACCCTTGTCTTATGATTAGGAGTGATGAATAAGAGGTTTCTCTCATGAAGATTGCTCAGAGTTGATTTACTGCTATCATTTGTTTATCCTGGTTACGTATAAACATACAAAAGAGAAGTGCTCAACCCGGACCCTGCTTCAGTGAGTAATTCTCCACACTCAATTCTTAGTTACTTGCTTAAGGGCTTCGTGCAGGGGTAACAAGATCTATGGATAAAGTCAAAGCAACAAAAGTTGAGGATCTGGCTGCTCTGGATCTACACTATTTGCATGACTTTGGTCAGTTTGTGATCAGCAGGCCTAGAGTTATCAGCCCTTCTTAATCTGAGAAGTTCTCTCAATGGGTGTAAAAAAGTCCATGTATCAAACATGAAAAGATAAGATGTCCCTGAAGTATTTATAACCAAGTGTTATCTTTGTTTAAAATGTAATGGTCATCTCAATAACTTGCTAACTGTACAGACAAAAAAAATACTTCACAAAGATATAGGACTGTATTCACTAACCATTCCTAAGCCATGATTTAAGCCTAGGTCACAATTTTCATACCAACAAAAACAAGCTTATTTATGAAGTTTCATATGTGGTTTTAAGCTCAAAGTAGCAGGGTTAAAATGTCATGCAAAAATGCAGACATGTAGCTAAATATATAATAAAGATATTGTGGATTGAAATCCATGACTTGAGCAATTCTACTTAAGAATAGTTGATGAATACAGGCCATAGTTCGACCGGCCGCAATAGCTCAAGTGGTAGAGCTTCGGCTTGCGGATCGGGAGGTCGCAGGTTCAAACCTGGCTGGGTCAAACCAAAGACTTTAGAGTTGGTAGTAGTGGCTTCCCTCCTAATGCTCGGGGCTAAGGAGACAGCATTACGCCTGACTCGTCGGTATCAGTATAATGGACTGGCCGGGTTCAGTCCCTGGGCACCCCATAAGTGCCCCTGTGCTATAATGATAGAAATGTCGCTGCACAGTATTGGCAAAAATGCAGGCAAATCCCAATTTCAGGCCATAGTGATGCCTTCACTATAATTTAGAGCCTTGACTTTAACAATAAATGAAATATGTTACAGTTACAGGTTTAAAGGGCCATGTGCTCTTCTTATTTAACTTATTAACAAGTTCATTTTGAAAATGGAGAATTCTCAGTATAAAGGTAATTAACAAATGTCACATGGAAAAAAAATGGGGTAAAACTAATTTGCTGAATGATCAATATGGCATCACAAGCGTAACACCTCCTTTCACATTATGCTGTCATCAGATCAATAAGTGCTACATACCAAGCACAAGCAATGAAAGCTTTACATTTTAAACAACCCTGTTTGGTGATTCTGAAGCATCCTTACATTTTAAACAACCCTGTTTGGTGATTCTGAAGCATCCTTACATTTTAAACAACCCTGTTTGGTGATTCTGAAGTATCCTTACATTTTAAACAACCCTGTTTGGTGATTCTGAAGCATCCTTACATTTTAAACAACCCTGTTTGGTGATTCTGAAGCATCCTTACATTTTATACAACCCTGTTTGGTGATTCTGAAGCATCCTTACATTTTATACAACCCTGTTTGGTGATTTTGAAGCATCCTTACATTTTATACAACCCTGTTTGGTGATTTTGAAGCATCCTTACATTTTATACAACCCTGTTTGGTGATTCTGAAGCATCCTTACATTTTATACAACCCTGTTTGGTGATTTTGAAGCATCCTTACATTTTATACAACCCTGTTTGGTGATTCTGAAGCATCCTTACATTTTATACAACCCTGTTTGGTGATTCTGAAGCATCCTTGAACATTATTTCTTTTTTTTTGTCCAAGTATTAACAAACAACATTGGTGACAACAAAATGCAATCTAAAATATATTTTTAATTCTCTATTTAACACAACAGATATATTACTGCCTTACCAATTTGCTTGAGAGAAAGATGTTAAAATTATATGTTAATGTGTTTTGTAACCATCTAGGACAATTTTTCAAGTTAATTATAATAGTACTTGAAATACTACAGGGAGATCAAACTAAGTTAATACTCAAGATCAGGTACAAAGGCACACAAAAGTTTACAACTATCATCAATCTTTCAGAATATCAGACTATTGTAAGGAAATAGATTTCACATTTACACCCAATATATCACAGTATCAGGTTCAGAGCATACACGACTATCCCCCAACCGCACCCACCCCCTTTCGGAAAAAAGCCCCCTCGTTAAAAAATTGCTTGGTGGACAAAAGCCACCCCCAATCATTTTTTCAGCCCCCTCAATAATTTCTAAAAGATAGGACAAAAGCCACCCCACTCCTATAAAATTACATAAAACCATTATTGATCATCCCTAATTTCTTAATGTAAAAAGCTTTTTTCTACTCCTAATCAAACAAATGCAGGTATGTATAGAATGTATGTATATTTATAGTTAGATGTTGAATTTATTACAACTAATCTTTTTGCACAGTTATAAGCACAATTTTAACATGATCTCACTATCACATCACTTTACTAGTCTTTTGCATTATCAAATTGCATAGAGAAACTCTGCCAATTAATAAAAAAAAAAAAATCTTGATTGGAAATATACACATGAAAGGACTGATAACAAAACTGTCACATGGGAACATAATCAGACATTCCTGAGGCAAACTGTAAAGATTATGGCTCTGTTGCTTCGGTCTCTCAATCTCCTCTGTGTTAGAACTACTGGTAACAGAAATTGTAAGCTTGTATGATCTAAATGACAATTTTATCACAGTTTTTTGAATAGATGCTTCCTTATTTAACAACTTTGGGTAAGGGCCTTTGTGATGGAATTTTACGCATTTGAAATAGAACCTGTTATATTTACTTTTAATTTTTTCTTTATCAAAGTAAAATGCTTCTTTGTTTATAGATGAAAAAAGGTAGAGTTAAAATTTGTGTCTATTGCATACATGATTTAAAGAAATCATTGACAGTTATTTATCAAAGCTTCTTCTCATGCCAGTTTGAAAAACATTAATGAATAATCTCCCCTGAATAATGCATAAATGCAAGTAGGTCCTTTCATTTGTTTTACTCGCTTTTTATGCTTGTGCTCTTTGGAGTGTATGTCGACTTTTCTGCCTTTCTTATGATACCCAGGTTAACCATCAGCAATAAACATGTCCATTTTCTTTTTTAAATAACATATCTTTGTAAGTATTTAAATTAATTTTAAGCTTATATTTATGCAAAACTAAAAAATTCACTGTTTGTTATTGCAATATCTACAAAAAAACAGGCAATAAAGTCCAAGAATTTCAACTACAAGGACCTACCTACTGGAATACCTCGGATATTAACTTACAAGGGAGACAATTTTCATTTCACCAATGTACCCCATTTGAAAAGTTTCTAAAGATTTAAAAAAAATAATAAACAACTCTTGATGTACAGTAATGAAACAGATGACAATTCTCCAGGCTATCGTATAACCTGTCAAGACAGCTAGGCGACCGTAGCATCCTACTTATTTCAAAAATGTGTGTTACTGGTGCAGAGTAGTAGATAGGTTCTTCATCACACATGTCACTATGCCGGACTATCAGGTAAACCCCGAGGGGGGTAGGTCTCTCGAGCCGAGTCTCACAGCGTATCCCTACACCCACACACCAAACCTCTCATTCTGGAGTTTCTAACACTTGTAAACTTACTAAACACACACAAATCAGGCTGGCTGTGTACAAAGTTAAGTACTAAGTTAATATAACATGAACCATGAGTTTGATTTGAACATTCAGAGGTTGTCGACCACAGACGGGTTGTGTTTGCTCATATTAAATAGGCCATTTGAAGAGGTCCATCTACCTTTCTTAAATGTGTTAAAAGGAAAGGCCCTAAACATGATAGCAACAAACAGCTTGATTTTAATTTCACCTCCCATGATTTAATTTAAAAAAAAAATTATCATAAAGAGTGAATACCACATCACCTTACTTTTCAAAAATCTAACAACAGATTTAAGATGGTTTACTTATTGTCCATGAAAAAAGAATTAATATAAGGAAATGTTGGAAAAACAAAATCTTATACTGTCAACATAAGCTGTCAATCACGACACAGGGTTTAAAAAAAAAAAAAAAACAGTCCTGCCTAGTCAATACCAAGCACATCCTAAAAGGGTGATCAACCTATACATGTTCTTTCATTATTTGTGTTTTGTTTTTGTGTTTTACTTTAATTGCAGTGACCATCTATGATCATTATAGCAATGTTCACCTTTTTGGTGGAGGAAGACCCCACACATATGTCTGGGTAGAACCACCAGTTCACCGCAAATCAGCTGGAAGACCTTTTCACATTAAGTCCCTCGCCCCAAGTGGGACTCGAACACATGCAGTGAAAGGCTAAGCTGTCAGAGGAATTACAAATCGGTGACTCTACCACTACGACATGGGCGCCCCTCGTTGTTTGTGGTACTGCTTGCAAACACAAGACATTGGTATGAACACACACTGTCAAAATTACTACAAGGAGTCACAAACGACACACAGGACCATCTATACCTTGAAAGAGTCACAAACAGCACACAGAACCATCTATACCTTGAAAGAGTCACATACACCACACAGAACCATCTATACCTTGAAAGAGTCACAAACAACACACAGAACCATCTAAACCTTGAAAGAGTCACAAACAACACACAGAACCATCTATACCTTGAAAGAGTCACATACACCACACAGAACCATCTATACCTTGAAAGAGTCACATACACCACACAGAACCATCTATACCTTGAAAGAGTCACAAACAACACACAGAACCATCTATACCTTGAAAGAGTCACAAACAGCACACAGAACCATCTATACCTTGAAAGAGTCACAAACAACACACAGAACCATCTATACCTTGAAAGAGTCACAAACAACACACAGAACCATCTAAACCTTGAAAGAGTCACAAACAACACACAGAACCATCTATACCTTGAAAGAGTCACATACACCACACAGAACCATCTATACCTTGAAAGAGTCACATACACCACACAGAACCATCTATACCTTGAAAGAGTCACAAACACCACACAGAACCATCTATACCTTGAAAGAGTCACATACACCACACAGAACCATCTATACCTTGAAAGAGTCACAAACACCACACAGAACCATCTATACCTTGAAAGAGTCACAAACACCACACAGAACCATCTATACCTTGAAAGAGTCACAAACAACACACAGGACCATCTATACCTTGAAAGAGTCACAAACAACACACAGGACCATCTATACCTTGAAAGAGTCACAAACACCACACAGAACCATCTATACCTTGAAAGAGTCACATACACCACACAGAACCATCTATACCTTGAAAGAGTCACAAACACCACACAGAACCATCTATACCTTGAAAGAGTCACAAACACCACACAGAACCATCTATACCTTGAAAGAGTCACAAACAACACACAGAACCATCTATACCTTGAAAGAGTCACAAACGACACACAGGACCATCTATACCTTGAAAGAGTCACAAACAACACACAGAACCATCTATACCTTGAAAAGATTGAAACCCTTTAACCCTTTCATTTATAGTTCATCTATAATTTTGAAAATTCACCTGACTTTGTTGTTTTTCTTTAAACAAGATAAAAGGATTTTAATAAATATATGTTCAAAACTGTAATTATACATTTATAGTTGAACCAGTCTACACATAAATCGTTAGTCATTCATATTCTGCTTATGATTTTGAATTGTTCGAAAAGGCATAAAATGGCGTATACATGCAGGAAAGAGTTAATATCAAACTTAAGGGTTTTGGATTTTTTCACAAATGACTTAAACGAGGTAAGTCAACTTATTACCCACTCTTTTGCTTTTATTTCAACACAGCTCTAGTTTAGTTTTGCTTTAATGTGTTTCAACCATTTCTTTTAATTTGAGGTTGAATGTTAGCATGTTAGTATGTTAGCATATAAATCCCCCAAAATCTCCAAATGTGTGCGCAATATATGCTACAAAATGTATTATAGTCCACGACCCTACTATGACTCCATAGCTTAAAAAGGTTAATCCCTGTTTGACCTATGTTATATACTCTAACTGCTGTAACCAATACTTGCCACAAAACAGGGAAAACCATGTAATATAATCAGCATTCTAGAAATATGAAGGGTGGTAGAAATAAAAGGGATGGCCCAGAATTATAAGTGGTGGTTTAGAAATTTAAGGGATGGTCAACAAATATGAGTGGTGGTTTAGAAAAATGAGGGATGATCCATAAATGTGAGTGGTGGTCTATAATTATTAGTAGTGGTCTAGAAATATGAGTGGTACCCCAGAAGTATGAGTGGTGGTCTAGACATATGATGGTCTAGAAATATAAGTGGTGGTTTTGAGATATGAATGATGGTCCAGAAATGAGTGTTTGTCTAGGAATATTAGTGGTCTATAAATATAAGTGAATGCCTAGAAATACGAGTGGTGCTCCAGAAGTATGAGTGGTGGTCTAGATATATGATGGTCTACAAATATGTGTGGTGGTATAGAAATATGAGTGGTGGTATAGAAATATGAGTGATGGTCTATAAATATAAGTGAGTTATAGTCTATAAATATGAATGAGTTATGGTCTATACATATGAGTGGTGGTCTATGAATTTGAGTGATAGTCTCTAAATATGAATGAGTTTTGGTCTATAAATATGAGTGATAATCTATAAATATGAGTGAAGGTCAATAATATGAGTGGAGGTCCATAAATATGAGTGATGGTCTATAAATATGAGTGATGGTCTATAAATATGAGTGGAGGTCCATAAATATGAGTTAAGGTCTCTAAATATTAGTGATGATCTATAAATATGTATGAGTTAGGGTCTATACATATGAGTTGTGAGCTATAAATATGAGTGATAGTCTCTAAATATGAATGAGTTATGGTCAATAAATATTAGTTATAATCTATAAATATGAGTGATGGTCTATAAATATGAGTGGAGGTCCATAAATATGAGTGATGGTTTATAGATATGAGTGATGGTCTATAAATATGAGTGGAGGTCCATAAATATGAGTGATGGTCTATAAATATGAGTGATGATCTATAAATATGAGTGATGGTCTATAAATATGAGTGGAGGTCCATAAATATGAGTGATGGTCTATAAATATGTGTGATGGTCTATAAATATGAGTGATGATCTATAAATATGAGTGATGATCTATAAATATGAATGAGTTATGGTCTATACATATGAGTGATGGTCTATAAATATGAGTGGAGGTCCATAAATATGAGTGATGGTCTATAAATATGAGTGGTGGTCTATAAATATGAGTGATGGTCTATAAATATGAGTGGTGGTCTATAAATGTGAGTGATAGTCTCTAAATATGAATGAGTTATGGTCAATAAATATGAGTTATAATCTATAAATATGAGTAATGAAGAGTGTTTGACAGCTAGCAATTATTTTTAAATGATCATGGATGAGTTTTGTTTTCATTCTGTTTTATGTCCTTCTAACAAGTGGTCAGTCATGAAGAGGTGAGGATTGGTTGATGGTTAAGGAATAACACACAGAAACACTCAATCAGTGAAACCAGTCAAGCAACCTATAGAATCAGTCAAACAACGAAACCAGTCAGACAAAGTACAGAATCAGTCAAACTGCAGAACCAGTCAAGCTTACTATAGAATCTCTATCAAACAACAAAACCACTCAGGCAAAGTACAAAATCAGTCAAACTTAGAAACCAGACAAGCAAACTATAAAATCAGCCAAACAACAAAACCAGTCAGGCAAAGTACAGACTGTGAAACCAGTCAAGCAAATCATAGAATCTGTCAAACAACAAAACCAGTCAGGCAAAGTACAGACTGTGAATTCAGTCAAGCAAACCATAGAATCTATCAAACAGTGGAACTATTCAGGCAAACTATGGAATTAGTCTAATAATTAATAAACCAGTCAGACAAAGTAAAGAATAAGTCAAACTATAAAACCAGTCAAAAATGGAACTATTCATACAAAAACAAGCCAACGTACAAAGCATTTAAGTATGAAAGAAACAAGAAGATATTCTGAACCACTTGTACAAAGTATGAAGCCAGTCAAAGTAAGGACCCATGAAAGTACAGAACACATCAAAGAATGGATGCAGACAAATTGGCTGTGAAACTTTTTGTCAAACAATAAGTACAGAAGACATTTTGTTCAAACACTGAGACCATCAGGAAAAAACCTATCTGTGATTATTAAAAATCAATAACGATCATTATAATGCAATAGTGTTCTCTGCCTGTGCTATAATGAAAAGCATTGATTAACAAGCACACCTAAAATTCCTCCTAGTTCAATTTCTATCTCAAAAGCCCACACATTTCAGTAATTGTGCATAACAGATGATAATATAATACAATAAGGGATATGAGATATGCAAAACATGAGCTATAGTGCTTTTAACAAATTCACATGCATGACATAAATTTATACATCACTACATTGGCTTTATCTGGCATGTTCTAACAATTTGTTGGATGTTAATGTCACTTGAAAGAATTAAGATTTACTTAAATAATTCTGATTTGTAAGATAGAACAAAAGATTATGAACATGCTGAACACAACCAATTACAATGTTGTAAATTGTTCCATAGGGCTGTATTTAATTTTTCTAAAAACACTCACACTCAAATTCCAGCAAATTGACTTTTTCAACAGCTACATATAAACTTTTAACTCTTGAAAAAACAACTCTTGAAAAAAGTAATTAACCGAAAATTTGAGTGTGAGCATTTTTTTAAAAAAAAAAAATTACAGAAACAATTACTAATGGGAAAATGATCTTAAAAGGTCTACATACTGGCAGGGCACTATTGTTTACTATCAAACACACTTACTTATGAGTAAACCATAAAAAGAAGTGAGCTGGCAGATCTGGATCTACACTATTTGCATGAGGATGATCAATTCTTAGCAGAATGTGTCAGCTTTGACAGCAGGATACAAACATGAACCTTCTTTTGAATGTATATATTAATTATAACTTATACACACTGCATTTCATGGTATTTATCAGTGATGTAGCTTTGTACATCCATCAGAAGACAGCACCAAAAAAAAGATATACTTGGTCATTTGATATTTTCTATAACATATGAGGTAGAATTACTAAAAGTAGATTTTAGTCCCATTTTTTTTTTATGTTGTTTACCACAAAAGTATTAATCATATTCTTTTAAAGAGAAAATGGTATAAATGAAGTACTTCTGTTGGGCGGTAAGTCTCAGGTAAAGAAAAATCCTGAAGAAAATATCGCCTGAATAGCTCAGGTGGTAGAGCGTCGGCTTGCGGATTGGGAGGTCATGGGTTCAAACCCAGGTTGGGTCAAACCAAAGACATTAAAGTTGGTAGTAGTGGCTTCCCTCCTAACACTCCGGATAAAGGGGCAGCATTAGGCCTGACTTGTCAGTGTCAGTATAATGGACCGGCCGGGTTCAGTCCCTGGGCACCTCATAAGTGCCCCTGTGCTATAATGATAGAAATATCGCTACACAGTATCGGCAAAAATGCCGGCAAATCCTATCCCATCCCAATCCATAAAGAAAATATACTATCTTAGGACCAACTGTAAACTAGCTTAACTCTCAGCTTATGAAATTCAATCCATCCAAACTGTTAAGATACATATCCATGGTGATTTAATACACTAAAATCCTTGTGACAAGAATCAGACTTAATTACATTCATAAAACATGCAATGATCCCTTCAGGGCAAAAAACAACCATTATTGACTTTAATCTATTACAAGGGCAGATCCATATCCGATAGTGAATTATTTCATTAATATTTTAACACTGTTGCATGTATCGGGGATTTACATTATATTCATTAAATAGCTGTAATAACATGTGTATAATAATTCAGTCAGATTCAGTAATTCATGACTTACACTGCTTTAATAATAGTGGTAAAAATCGCCTCAACTGAAAGCAAGACCTTACCAACTGTGACTTAACAGTACCAAATACCTCAAAACAACCATAATAAGCAAGTAATAAATGAAGAAAGTAAATTGTCTGTCAATAAAACAAGTAACTGAATCAGTTTCTGACTATCACACTCCAGTCAAAACCTACCTCCAGGATACTCCTGAAACTCATGGGCTCCATAGTAATAAGGCAGAAATTGTTGCAGCTGCAGAACATCTGTGTCTGTACAGTCCTTGTCAAATATGCGCTTGTAGAACTCGAGCTCTCTTGTTCCTCGTGGGGGTTTCTGGAGGGCCTTCAGGATGGTGCCATCATTATGCTCAAGCAGACCTGGAACCAGACAACACACAAGCCTATATCAACAACTGAAGCATTCTTGAAGTATTTGAAAGTCTGAAATTCTATCTATCCATGATAGCTTCAACAACAACTGAAGTACGACATGACAAAAAAAATCACCTGCCACATCCTGATTCTTTTGGTGCTTCATGTATTCTTTTTTTTATTTTTTTTTTGCTTCTGTTAACTGCTAACAACTACACACCATGGTAACAAGACATACTGTTGTAGACTCAGCAGCAAAAAATGAAGACATCTAATGACCCAAAACTAAGCTGTCAACTCTCTGATCAGTATTAGTCAAAATCTATATTATGATGACACTAATGCTATTTACCATTTTTTAAAGAATTTCTCAATTCTAACCAGAAACGGGTGGAATCATAAATTCTATTTTTAATTTTACAGCGACTGACTTTATTTACCCCTAAAGCAACTCTAAACTTATATTTCCGATGTGGAAGCTGCAAATCAAATTTGGTACAAATATCAATCATTATAGGTATTGCTGGGTATAAAAAATCTATTTCTGTAACAGTAACCTTGACCATGACCTTAATGACCCATAAAAACTCCCTTTTCCATAGGGAAACTATACATCAAAGGTGGTAAAAATATCTCAATTCCAACAGCTGACATACACCAGAATGACCTAGGTAATAATATTTTCAGTAACGAATCATTAACAGAACTCAAATTCGATACTCGACCTTTTAAACAAGTAGAGAAAACAATCATTCAGTCACTGGCAGACAATGTTCACTTCAAAAGTCGTATGTAACAAAATTGGGTAAAAAAAAAATGTTCTCTAATGCAACCAAATAAATTATTGTTTACAGATTCTGCAAAAAAACGTTTACTGCTTCCCTACATCCATGTGAGAAGTATATTATAACAACCCACTTGTCACTATGAAACTGTGTTTCCTGTCCAAACCAAACTGCCCAGAAAACATGATCATCAGGGTAAATGGCTCTGATGTTGATATCTATTTGTAGCTGAAATCTCCTTATTGTTTACTGACAAATTTGAATAACAGATACATTTCCCAATTTTGACTATCTAATAATTTAGATATTGTTATAAACAGTCTTTCCTTGAACTAAAGTAAATGTTTATACAGCAATTATGCACCAATTCCCCAGAACAAGGGTATCATGTTGTAACATGTATTAGACTGCACAGTTACCTATTTTTAAACCAAGACAACCACGTGACCATTTATGTTATAGCTCATCCACATCATTCGCTGTGAAGTCGATGTCTATTTTTTAGCCGAAATCTCAATTGTTCTTATTTACAGATTTGAAAAGATTGAACATTTTAGGTGTTGATTAACACATTTTAAAGACCCAAAATTGTGAAAACTGTTGAAAGTCTTCAAAGCTTAGACTTAATGTATATCTTCAGAAATTATGCACAAAAACCTTAAACAAATGTCAGATATTGTTACATAAATTAGATATAGGCAAACTGTCGAATACAATCTTTAAATGATATATGTAGTATGCGACATTATTTGACAGTACAAAATTTAAAACAAAAAAAGACCAACCAGTTGTGGTACTATCCTTATTACCAGTAGTTTTATCTGAAGCAATGGAGAAAAAACATGGAAGAATTTATAAAACTTGATGATAAAGCCAAGATATTTCCTACCTATTTTACCTTTGCTATATTACTGACATATTTTAAAAAACACAAGCAAGCAATACAGACCTCTTCATAATTACTGCCTGAGACAATGAACCTAGCTAATTAGATGTACATGAGTTCTAGATTTCATGAACATTTTATAAACAAGAGGGCCATGATGGTCCTTAATTGCTCACCTGATGACACAGGCTTTTAGTAGGCTCAAATCTGGCATCAAGTAATTAAGAGTTATTTACTTTAGAAATCTTTGGTGAAGATTGGACCATTAGTGTGGCCACTGGGTTGATAACATTTTCTAGAATTTTTACTGAAAATTACTGAATCCACATGACTCACTTCAAAACATATGTAAGATTTCATACTGGCAAACATGCTGGCTAAGTTTAGTGAAGATTGGGCCATTAATGTGGCTGGCCTCTTAAGTGTTTTCACAAGGTTTTTAGTGATCTACAGTTACGAATTCATCCAGAATTTCATGCAGACAAACATTCAGACCAAGATTGGTAAAGATTGGGCTATAAATAGGGTCTCTAGTGTGTTCACAAGTTTTTCCTAAAATCTGACCTAGTGACCTACTTTTTGACCCCAGGTGACCCAATAATGAACTCATCCAAGATTTCATGTAGACAAACATTCTGACCAAGTTTGATAAAGATTGGATAAAAACTGTGGCCTTTAGTGTGTTAACAAGCTAAAATGTTGACGCCGGACGCCAGAGGATGGACTCCAGACGAGGGACCAAGCGGTATCACAAAAGCTCTCCTTGAGCAAGTTGTGTTCAGGTGAGCTAAAAAAGACATTTCTATCTTCAAATGAGAAGAGTCATATTTCAGAAAAACATGTTCTGACATTATACATTCAACCAGGAGTGCCAAAGAGAAAAAGAAACAAGCCCAGTCATTATGCATTCAGTTATTTGTACACTGATCAATATAAAATAGGGATGGAATTATGACGTAGTGTCATTTTCATGCATCTGAAAACGTAGTCATGTAATGTAATTTCTAAAATAAGTACTCGTATAAGGCAAGCTGATCAATGATTTTATTTTTATAGTGTTAAAGCAAAAAAAAAGTTTACACAATAAATAAAGATCTTAAATCAAACTTTTGTAAGGAAACACATGTACAAGTTTATAACAATCTGTGTCTAAAGTATATATAAATTTGTTATGGGAATAAGTCAAATATCTGTCACAAATTACAGCCGGTACATGCTGGTAGAGAATAGCTTAGAAGTCTATTATAATTTGCTTTCAGACTAGAACAAATATTACTCTTTTTTAAAGGTCACTTGGTTAATAGTCATTATATGACATGAAAAGGTCATCTGGTTGTAATTCACTTAAATGACATGAAGTTAATGCATAATAGATAAATACAAGCTAGAAAAGCTTACAGGCTCAGCAGGGCTGTTAAACCAGAATGATCAGGTTTTGTTGTTTGGTGATAAACATCCCAGTCGCACAGTGACAGACCTTATAACTAAATCCTGTGTATATTTGTGGAGGAAGACTGCAGACCATTGTTGGGGGTAAAACTATCTGCCGGCCAAAGGTCAGCTGGAAGACTTCCAAACATGTAATACATGCTAGCTCTAACCGGGACTTGAACCTGCATGGTGAGGGAGGCCCAGGAGTCAGACTCAATCAGAGTCTGTGACTTGTCCCACTCAGTCTGGATACCCTTTAGGAATGTTTATGTATATGGGTGTGGCAGCATGGATGGCCTATCATGTAATGGGCATATACCATTTGCATGTATTTATTATTTGGTGTTGATGATAATAACTATGTTAATTAGTTATTATAATCATCATCTGCATCATAATAATCATCATAATCACCACCACCACCATAACCATCATAATAACTATCATCACCATTATCATTTCATTCAGTATCATCTTCACAATTATTATCACCATAGTAATCCTAATCATCACATTATCATCAACACCATCAACATTATCATCGTAATTATTATCAAAACCACCAATCACAATCATGATCACTATCATTATAATTTTACATCCTCATCCACCAAGACGTTGACAAGGATGTCACCAAGTTCACTTTCTCTCAAACAGTGGTGGTTCGCCATTTATGAGACTAACCTCTAGTAAAGAGATAATTTTTATGAACATTATAGTCTGCAACATTATCAGGCTGACCAGTGACCTTCTGTGAAAAAGTAGGGCAAAAGTAGGGCTCAATTTCTTTAAAAAGTATGGCAAAAGTAGGGATTTTGTAGGTGAAAAGTAGGAATAGGAGGGCTATTTTCTTACCGTTGCTCAAAAAAAATCAGGTAATGAACTCACTGAATAGCAAAATGAAGACCACAGAACTTCAGGCTATTGTTCTTGTGCTTTGGTGAACTTTACAGAATGTCTGCTGTAGAGCCATCTACCCACCTCAGTCACACAAGAACAATGTCCATGAAGTGATCTGTGGGCCTCCATCAATGATACAACCTTAAATATATTAACATATACAATGTAGAAGCAAACAGATGTTATGATTTTGCTGAAAATCATGACAAAAGACTTAAAAATGTTCTTAAAAATTTGACAGTATGAATACAATAAAGCAGGGATTTAAGGGCTTTGTTTTAAAAAGTAGGGAAAAGTAGGGCCCTCCCTTGTCAAAAAAGTAGGGAAAAGAAGGAAAAGTAGGGCCTGCTGGTCAGCCTGCATTATCTACCAGATATACACAGCCTATATGAATAGAATATATGGAAATCTCTTAATTCTTCTATTCTTTTCTGTTGTTGTTGTGGTTTTTTAAATTATAATGGTCATTATAGCAACAGCCAGGTATTTTAATGAAGGAAGACCCCTGACAAATGTCTGGATAGAACCGCTCTGGATAGAAAGGTCAGATGGAACATCTTCCATGTTGTAATAAATGGTCTTGTTCATTGATATTGATGAGACATGGCATCCACTACTTACTACCCTTCTTTCATTCCATCATAAACAAGAAAGAGCCAGGATGTGAGACATCCAAGGCACCTTAGAGAGCATGCGCTTTAAACGAGAAGATGACTATCCAGGGAACTAAACACCCCCTTACTCTGTTGATTAATTACATAAACATTTGACAGTAAAGAACCATAACTCTGATGGGAAGTAGACTATTTTTGCTACTTTGTTTTCCTTGTTCTCTGCTATATCAGTATTTACAAGCTGTATTTCTAACATTGGTATACTCAGTTTCTTTTGTTAAACAAAACTTTGCTAATAGGCTACATTTTTAATGCTTCCTTATATAATTGCAAGCTACACTTTATTGTTGCAAGCTATCCTGTTAAAAAAACAGAACACTTGGTTCTTTTCTCTGAAAAGTGTCTCACGGAACACCTCCGGCATAGTGTTATTGACTGCTACACTATCATCCCCATAAAAAAAATGCATTCCATATGACGCACCACGCGGCGCAATTATACTAAACCTACATGTTAAGCTCAGTCATTGGGATATTGTTGACTTGTCCACTAGAGACAAATTTTAGGATACAGATGATATAAGTGAGCATGTGGTTGTTGTTTCTGTGTGTGTGTATTGACAAGTGAGATGATGATCTCAAACCTGCTAGCTAGCATTAATATCATCAGCAGCAAGAATAATACATCGACCAGTCTACTGACAAACCAAATGCACCAGCTAGTAATTCCTTATCGCAGATATAGGTTTAAGCAATAGCCGGAAGCAAATATTTAGCAATGAATTTTAGTAAATAAATGACACATAAGCGAATAATTTAGCAAGTAATTTTAGTGAACAAATGATTGGCCGCAAAAGCTCAAGTGGTAGAGTGTCAAATTGCGGATCGGGAGATCGCGGGTTAAAACCCCAGCGGGTCAAACCAAAGACTTTAAAGTTGGTAGTAGTGGCTTCCCTCCTTACGCTCCGGGCTAAGGGGACAGCATTACACCTCACTCATCGGTATAATGGACTGGTCGGGTTCAGTCCCTGTGCACCTCCATAGTGCTCCTGTGCTATAGAAATGTTGCTGCACAGTATCTGCAAAAATCCCGCCAAATCCCAAATCCCACAAGTGACAAAGTTGTTGATGCTGCTCTTTTGTTTATAGATCAAAGTTGTTTGAAATAAGAAATTATTTTAATCATAAAGGAAGATCATGAGTTTTCTTAAATAAAACTTCTTTGATATGAGATAAATTCCTAACAAAGTAGCATGCCATTAAATATCAGTATAGCCTTCTAGTGTTGTGTTAAATCAAGGCTTGCAATTTGTTGCTACCGGTTCCCGATGGAATACATGGTTTTATAATGTGGCAGTCATGTCAGGAATGTTGGTTCAAATGTCAAATGTATAGACAAGTTCAAAATAGCTTTCCTTTAATTTATCACACACACACAAAAACCTAATAAACATAGGAGTAAGTTTTTACATGATCGATTTATGGTGTCACACTTAGATGGGAGCGTATAGTGTTGTAGTAACAAACAAAATCCTAGCAAAATAGGTCTGTTGTACCATAATATTACCTAATGCAGTGAACTGCGCTATGGCTGTGTATGTAACTTCGATCCATGAATTTAAGCACAACTTAATCTCACTGATACCTTTAAAGCAGAAGACTTTCCGTACATATGTTTATTTTGAATATTACACCTTGATAAATTGTTGTCCTCCTCTCTCTCACTACTTTGAAAACTGGTTCATAAGGTGTTAAACATGTAAGTACATTTTCATTCAATTGTAACCTTTTTAAGTGTTTGAAAGCTGTTTGCAGTTACTATTTTCAGTTTCCTAAAAGGACATGTTTCAAATTTGAGTTCCATGGATAATTCATGTTTTGTTTTGTTTGTGTTTTGTTACATCGCACTGACACAATTATGGTTAAGCAACGTCAGTTAATTATTGGCAGTGGAAGACTCCAGACTTATGCCTGGGTAGTTGGAAAACCTCCCCACATGAAAGTTCTCGCCCCGACCGGGACACGAACCCATGCGTTGAGGGGCTGAGGTGTTACAAGTCAGCGGCTCTAATCGCTCAAACACGTGGATAATTTAATATGTGAAAATAATAGTGGATGCATGTATTCGTTGCCACAAATATAACTCCTGAAAATGAAAAACACAAGTTAACATCCTTCACTAGTTAAAATCATGTTTATCCGATTGTTTACAAAACAAGGGAATCACCACAGTTTTTTTTACTGCAGCTCAAAGACATGTCAAAAAGTCACATGACTTTCACTGACAGATAAACAACAAAATGGCTTACACTTATGATAGTCCAAGTAAGGTTTGTACTGAAATTTCAGTAACAATCATCAGTGATGTTCCCAATACACTTTGCAAAAACCATGTGGAATCTAAAAATAGTTTAAAAAGCTATGTAGCTTAAAAAGAAAACACCCTGTGTAAACTTGTAATTTCAATAAAACAGATTATTTACTGTTGCCTCTTGTTAACATTTAATAAGTTTAATTGAAATAACCATTTTTTTAGTATGATTAACATCTGGATTCAGCCTTTAATTATATTTACATTATTATAGCTACAATGGTCTATAGCCATTTGCTATTTACATTATTATGGCTACAATGGTCTATGGCCATCAACTTAAATAAACTCTACATATTTATTCCAAAGTGCAACACATATTCATGGACAGTCATGACTTAAATTAGCTTATGTTTTCATGTCTTATATCAAGGCGGGCAGTTCTCTTTGAATCCAGCCAGTGATTCATGTCATTCTGTCAGACTGAGTAACAATTTACAGTTATTGACCTGAAGGACATGTATGGTATTGACCAAGTTTTACCTGTCTTAATAGTGACTTTAAACCTTGTGTGCCTGACAGTTTTGTTTAACCACTGTAGTTAAGAACTCTGGGAACTGAAAAGACTAATGAAGAAAGAAAGTACTATTAGCAATCCGTAGCTCTCAAGTCTATAATTGGAGGAACTGGATCAATAAAGTAAACCGGATTAACAGACCCAGCTTTCTTTATTACTATGCCATGATCTAAAAATATTCCTTTCAACAATTTCACCCACATACATATTAACCAGTGCATAAGCTTAATTGTTCACAATATGTGTACCTTAATATACATTTAAGCGCTGAAAAGAGCAGTTATGGTGGTGTAAGTTTAACCCTGAAAAAGTGATTAAAGGTGTGCAAATATCTGTCAAAATTAGTGTTTATTGGGTTTATCGTCCCACCAACAGTATTTCAGTTATCTGAAGATGGTGTCCATTTGAAGCAGATAAAGTGCTGCCTTCACTGTGTATAGCATGCCATGAACACCTGGCATGATACAACACCCAGTTACATCATCCTGACACCGGGCCCACCAGTCATGGAACAAGCCTTATATATGCTAAAGCGTTAGCAAGGGAGCTATGCCACTACCATTTTTAACGACATTGGTATGTCTCGGCATGGGATCGAACCTGGGGCCTCCCATACCTGGAGCCTTACCTTAGATTAAAACTTACTCCCAGTTATTTATTCCGTTAACACTACACCCATGTGATCTGAACCTAAATATTCTGATTGGGAAATCCTTATACGAAGCATGTGGTAACTTCAGACTGAGATGCTGAGTGGATACAAATCACCTCTGTCATACATAGCATGTTACAGATCGGCAAAAAGGTAGTGAGGCCCTGTATGGGATAATGCAAATATCTTGGTCCAGCAGAAAAGTGCTCACCATTTGAATCCTTTCCTCTAGTCACTGTGTGTTACTAATCGATGCAGCATTCATTCATAAACCAGACCAGGTAGCGCAATTGGTAGAGCATTGGCTCCAGGTACGCAAGGCCCCGGGTTCAAACCCGGGCGATGACAAACTAAAGTCATAAAAATGGTAGTGGCATAGCTCCCTTACTAAAGCTCAAGCAAATATAAGGGTAGTTCCAATACTGGTTGGCCCAGTGTCAGGATAATGTGACTGGGTGTGGTATCATGCCAGATGTTCATAGCATGCTAAACACAGTAAAGGCAGAACTATATCTGCTTCAAGTGGCATTTTCAGATAACTGCAATACTATTGGTGGGACAATAAACCAAACAAACTTTCATTAATAAATCTGCATTAAATGTATCTCTGAATAAAGCAATATAATCAGTTGCACTTCTAGTTTAAAATTTTTGGAATATTAATGTAAACACTTGATGCATGCCCGGACACAACTGACACATCTAGTCTCTTTTAACATACATTGTTTCCGGACATGCACTAATTCTTCCCTGGCATGAAGACTGACTGTGAGTAGTTAAGGTCATGCAGAGTCATGCACTTGTGTTTCAAAATACAGATTTCTCATAAGTCTGGATGGTGCCCCCCAAATACAACTTGCTTATTGTTAGCTTATACAGTTTTCTCTAGCGATGCAAACATTAGGGGTCCTGGCAATCAAATCGATAGAGAAGCAGAGATAATGGTATACACTAAATATAATTTGAGACAGATATATACAAACTCAAATGATGGATTGGGATTTGCCGGCATTTTTTGCTGATACTGTGCAGCGACATTTCTACCATTACAGCATAGGGGCACTTATAAGGTGCCCAGGGACTGAACCCGGCCAGTTCATTATACTGACACCGACGAGTCGGGCATTATGCTGTCCCCTTACCCCCGAGCGTTAGGAGGAAGCCACTAATCCTCAACCTCACAATCCTCAAGCATCTGAGCTGTTACGACCGGTTTAAACTCAAATGAAGTGAACAACACTCATTGAGGCTCTTAGGGAGGATTGGATGCAATTATTAAATAAGCAACATTATCAAATCAATACTGTAACAGTTCTAAGATAGTTGTTGTTCTTGACAATAATCCTATTAGTGTCATTGTACACCGTTTCATCACTTCAAATGCACAGTTGCCATTTTCTTTTAAAAGGCAAGTGAATAAAAAAGTGAAAAAAAGTAACTTGTTTATTTTCCAAGTACAAAATACACGTAAATGTGCCCTTAAAATGAACAATGTCAGATACATGTATATTCTATAAGCTAACTAAAACCAATTAAAAGTATGTGCCTGTTTGTTCCATTTATTAGTATCTAAATCTTGCATTATTTTATCTGGACTATGTCAATAGCACACAAGTTCCAAATACAAAAGACAAACAATAACTGCAAGAGTGGAAAAACCTGTGTCGGCTAAGCACAAATTGATCAGGCTCAAGTGTAGGCTCTGATCAGGCTCAAGTGTAGGCTCTGATCAGGCTCAAGTGTAGGCTCTGATCAGACTCAAGTGTAGGCTCTGATCAGGCTCAAGTGTAGGCTCTGATCAGACTCAAGTGTAGGCTCTGATCATACCCAAGAGTAGGCTCTGATCAGACTCAAGTGTAGGCTCTGATAAGACTCAAGTGTAGGCTCTGATCAGACTCAAGTGTAGGCTCTGATCATATGATGATGACTGACAACAGTCATGAATAAAATGTAGCATGATCAGGGTTAAATACACTCCAGGCTATTTTTCCACTTTCAGACCTAAGTGTGTCAAGTACATGTGTATAGGGGGTCTGTTTAAATAACGACTCGGACCATAACACAGCAGAAAAGCTAAATGCACACACAAAAGAACAGGGTCTATAAATGGTATTAACTATAAAACCTTGAATGGTAACCTAGCTTTTGATAAAAATAAAAAAAGGTTATTGAAAACAAGGTCCCTGAAAAGTGATTCCAACAGATAAAAATTAAACAATGTCACAACAGTGGCTACTGTCACTAAAACACTACAAGTAAATAATAGTTATGACGTCAACTCATGGTTCAGAGGTTCTGTTGACTGGATTAGGTATCTACGTGGATTATGTATATGGTGTTGACTACATTTATCTTTCTTTAACCAGATCTTGCTGGCATTCAGTCCATGTGTTGAAACTCTCTATGTTTCAGGACTGGCTTATACTGCCAAAAAATAAATATTTTTCTTTTTCATAATTTCTTAATATTTTAAGCTTTCTGGCAATCTCAGAAATATATATTTTTTGACCCTTTATATTGGAACAAGTAACAGTTCCTGCTGAAGTCCTTGTCATATCAGCATTTTACCTAAGCAGTTTTGGTGGTTACATGTGTTTATGGATTTCCACCATGCCACATGTCCAAAGGCCATAAAGAGACAATAGCAGAAGTCACAGCAGCCTGGTATCATTTTGGATAACTGCACTTATTTAGCTTTTCTCTGTATTTGGTTTAGGTAAGATGAAAAAAACACAAACACAAAATGTGCTGTTTGGATCAGTTTTTTTCTGCTTGTGTTTCTAAATATTGCAAAAAGAATAATTAAAAACTTCTTTTTTTTTAATTCAATCATTTGTCTAAGTTTACAAGCTCTAACCCCTCACAAATGGGTTGAAGTCCCAGTCAAATCAACAAGGAATTTTGCTTTAGGAGATTTTTATCTAGCAGTGACTGCATTATTTGTCAAAAGAAAAAGTAATTTCATGTAAACAGAAAGTAGTCTTCTTGCAACCACGACTTGAAAATGCACAAACTCTCCAAGAATTATTACTCCAGTACGTAAACACATCTAGAGAATATCCATCATGTATAATTAAGAGCTGATGACAAGTAGATTAAGTGCCCAGTTGTAACTCATCTGACTCCACTGTCTCCATACTATATCACAATACAGATCACAATTGTGTTCCTGTGATGTTTTTCAAAAACAAACATTTATTACACAAGAAGTTAATTAGCAAACAAACATTTATTGTACAGACCTACCTTGGAATCTCCTTCATACTTGACCAACATTAATTGTACTGACCTAACTTGAAGTCTCCCTCATGCTTGATCAACATTAATTATACAGACCTAACTTGGAATCTCCCTCATGCTTGATCAACATTAATTGTACAGACCTAACTTGGAATCTCCCTCATGCTTGACCAACATAAATTGTACAGACCTAACTTGGAATCTCCCTCATGCTTGACCAACATTAATTGTACAGACCTAACTTGGAATCTCCCTCATGCTTGATCAACATTAATTATACAGACCTACCTTGGAATCTCCCTCATGCTTGACCAACATTAATTATACAGACCTAACTTGGAATCTCCCTCATGCTTGATCAACATTAATTGTACAGACCTAACTTGGAGTCTCCCTTATGCTTGATCAACATTAATTATACAGACCTAACTTGGAATCTCCCTCATACTAGACCAACACTAATTGTACTGACCTAACTTGGAATCTCCCTCAAGCTTGATCAACATTAATTGTACTGACCTAACTTGGAATCTCCCTCATGTTTGTGGCCAGCCACCTGGTTCCGGGGTATTGATGCACCTTTAGGAAGCTGTGGAGTCTTCTGATCCACATCATTATAGTCCATGCTTCGTCTGTAAGGTAAATGAAACAATATTAAACAGTGTTTCACATTGTCAGCTATAACATCAGATAGCTTTGGTTTGATTCTTCCCTCTGGGGTGGTAAAGGTCATGTACACCAGTTTGTTTTTATTTTAACAGTTCCCAAACAATTTACAACCTGACAAAATAGTATCATCTTTGTTAAATGAAAGAAATAAATAAAAAAATTCCTGAGAGAACTGTCCATGATCTTATATTTTCACATGGGGACATCTATCTAGAAATGAGAGTTGAAAGACCTATATGAATGCCTAGGTAGAAATACATAATGTCAGCTGACAAATCGGCTCACATGCATGCAAGTGCAGACTTGGTCGCAAATGACAAAATTAAGATTGGAATGGAAGATATAATCTTACTGTGTTCCCTTCCTTAATGTATACCATGTAAATAATTTTTTCATAATTATTTTATATGATACACTAAGAAGGTAGCTTTCAAACTGACATTTTTAATTTATAACTCTTTGGATGTACGTTATTTTTGCAGAGTATCATCCATTCCTGCATTTATTAAAACATACAACGTGTTATAATTCACATGTTTTTAATATTTATTTTTTTACAAAATGATTGACTTTTATGTATGATGTATTGTCTTCAAATGTGGGCAAGGTTTTGTGTAAAGCAATGAGTAGATTCATTTACAGCACCACGTCAATTTGTTGTCATCACTCTATGGGTCTGAAAAGATTTCTCTTTTTTTTCTTGTAAGTAAAATAAGTAATCTGTACAACTTTAGTAAGTGTAATAAATTATAAAAATGAAAACAGTTCATGCATGATTGAAACATATAATCTATTAATTATTAATAGATATCTTAAAAGTTAAACATTAATTAGGATTTTTAATCAGTATTTTTAATTATTTTATCATTGTTTAATTTATTAATTCTAGAAGCCGATCCAACTTTGAAATATACTGGAGGCTAGCTAAATAATAATCTAAAATGTTTACTTTAACTAGTTTACTTAGATGTTTTTAAGTGTTTTCATGAGAAATGGCCATGACACTCTTCTCAAAGTATACCAGAACCTGGCAGGAGACAAAATATTGCAAGAATCATTTTCTACTGGGCTGCAGCTCTATAAACTTGCCCTTCTTGTCTCACAGTCAACAGCTGTAGTAGAGAGAGGCTTTTCAGCCATGAATGACATATGTACTGATTTAAGATCAATAGGCCAGCAGTCCCTGGATTCCTTATGCGGATTAACTTGTGGCCTGACCAGTTGTCAGAACAAGACTTTGAAATGATTGTGGATGTTTTTTCATGACAGGAAACAAAGAGATGTGGCTCTTTAGGCTTAGCCTCAAACAAATAGTCCATCTCAACTTAAAGTTCAAGACTTGTTACCTAAAATTTAAGCAATAAAAATAATTAAAACTAAACTTAATTTTTCCCCAATTTTGTATTTTGCCTGATTTTTCCCCTTTTGACTAGCATCCAGCGTCTTCCCCTCTAAAAAAAAAAAACCTGTTAATATAACCATTATAAGAAATTATATGGCTTATATGTTTACAAGAATGATGAATATGTTAATGTGACAAAAACACAACTAGAAAGGCTATGGGATTAACCGGCATTTTTGCTGATACTGTGCAGCGACATTTCTATCATTATAGCACATGCGCACTTATGAGGCACCCAGGGACTGAACCCAGCTGGTCCATTATACTTATACTGATGAGTCAGGCATAACGCTATCTACTTAGCCCCGAGCATTAAGAGGGAAGCCACTACTATCAACTGTAAAGTTTTTGGTTTGACCCAGCTGGGGTTTGAACCCGCTACATCCCGATCTGCAACCCGACGCTCTACCACCTGAGCTATTGCGGCCGGTCTAGAAAGGCTGTGACAAAGTAAATAAAAATCAATATAAATCAGTACTAGAGGTTGCAAGGCAAAGGGACAGACTAGAACAAGTTTAGATTAAACTCCCTCACTCTTTACTTACATTGTATCTCTTTCTTTGGCGCAACATTTAAATGATGTTATGTAATAACATACAGCAACAACAATTTTAATGTTTATATTATATGGCAGATTACTGCAGCCAAAAACAAAACATCTAGAGATATGGTATCTATTAATGACCCCTCGTTACATAGTATCATTCTGAAAGTGTTATAGTTGGCACAAGAAAAAAAGAAGTGTTCTGTAATTTCAATTGCGCCACATATACAAAGTGGAGGGCTTACTTTTTTTCAAAACAAGTTTGATTGAGAGTACTGCAACAGGAGATGAACCCTCTAAGTAAGAAGTAAAGGAAAGCTAGCTGTGTAACCGTTAAAAGACTGAGAAAGAACATAAGGGTTTGCATGTAAGAGAGCCAGTAAAAAGGTAAAACGAAATGTGATTGAGAAGACTATTGTTGAGAAAAACGATCAAATGGGGGAAATATTTGCTACTCACGATTGCCTAGAAGTCATCATCTAACAAGCTTAAACGTTGCAAGATAAATTCAAATCACAAATAATTAACGTATTTTGCCGGTAATGGAGACGTGAAATCAACCATAAAATGTTCGTAACTGCTAATAGTAGCATTTCGTCGACCCTAATATGCTACTTACGTATATGTAGTAATC
This sequence comes from Sinonovacula constricta, assembly GCA_007844125.1. Taxonomy (NCBI): domain Eukaryota; kingdom Metazoa; phylum Mollusca; class Bivalvia; order Cardiida; family Solecurtidae; genus Sinonovacula; species Sinonovacula constricta. The sequence continues at coordinate 27,139,660 of CM017564.1, forward strand.
GTGTTACACACAAACCTACTGCTACCACGAGTTGATTATAACTAGATTTCACTAGCTCTCCCTACGTTTCCTGCTTGTGTTTACATCTTTTCCGAGACATAAGCGACATCGGCACGCCTTGCGGTAATGCTTGCGTCATTAAAAAAAACAGTCTGCTCTTATTTGCCATTGATCCTAATTTTTCGAGCGCTTACGGTAGTCGCCTCGATTATTAATTTGTTGAATTACTCAAGATATTTTCAAATGCTTGGTTTGCATTAAAACAATTGGCCGAAACTGTGTCTGCTACGAGTGAGAAAGACAACTGCATACCTCTCATAAATTAATTAGACCTGTGAAAATGACACCACCTGAAGAAAACTGATCGGAATTAGACGGGCGTATTCTGTCATAACATGAGGTGGGATGTTAAATGAATGATGTCGGTATAAAATTTATATACCATGCTTCATGTTAATTGCTTTACATCGCACAAATGAACAGTCGAAGTGTGCAATGGGCTAGGGGCCTCTATCACGCGACAATGAAACATTAGCCTGGATTACATACAGAGGCCACGTGACAACACGTTTTACAAAAAAATAAAACACTGTCCCTAACCCGCGGCATTTTTGTGATTAATTAATGTTTGAGTGTAAGTAAACATACAAAATGTATACTTAAATGCCCAGCCTAATTGATTCAGGTTTCCCAGCACTAGATAACCTATTTGTATGCACAATATGGTGTTCACTTTTGACTCACAGAAATAACACCGACACAGAAATAACACAAAATAAAATGCAAGAAATATGTATATTATGATATATATGTAAGACACTACTTGACACACTAAATGTATATAGCAATACTGTTACACCAACCGGCCAACAATACTTGCCTTGTGTAATTTTTACCATCATCCTTATTATAATGCGTCATTCAATGTGCAAAATTAGTTCTACAATATAAATATTGATACACTTGGTATGAATAATCAACCAAATACACATACTAGGATATAGATCTACTTCATCTTTTTAAACGTCATCGAATTTCTTGGCAAAAACAACCTGTCACGTTTTTACCTAATGTTAATAATCTACTAAAAATTATAACCATGAAATATTATTTCTGTGCACAGGCACTTAAAACTATTTGTGGGTTGTTTTAGATCTTATCCTTTTATCACAATATTAAACATATCCAAACTGTGGTTGCTAAAAGTGCATTAATAGGTGTTATGGGTAAAGATGCAGTTCATAAACTTTTGAGATAATGCAAGTTTTAAACTTTCAGCACACATAATACATTTTGCGAGAGTTAGTTTGTAAACGCTGTGTCACATTAGGCCTACTAAAGTTGTCCTTGCATACTTAAATTTATGCAATTATTATTTCTGTTGTTACATTTGATGCATTCTGGTCACTGTATCGCTTCTATCAGAAACCATCTTAAAGATGATACCCGACAGTTTGACTGTATCTAAAAAGGTGTAACAATACCTGACCTCAGTTTGGGGTATAAACAGTTTCCACACCAGTGAAGATCCCTTATCTTTGCAGCTAACTTTGATTTTCAGATGAATTGCATTGAAGCGTAAATTTTATTTTCTTGTATTTTCGTCATTTTTGGTCCAACAATTAAAAACTATACACCGTTGGTAAAAAAAAAGATAAATGCACAAAGAATTATTACCCATAAATAAATAAAATTATTGACTCTTCCTTAAAATTAACCGTGTATATTGTTTTTTGTTTGTAATTTTTTATCTTTTAAACCATCAAAATATAATTTTGATATTTAAAATACATCGTAAAATCTGTTTTATTTGATATAAAATTCAGTAAAATAGAGTAAAAAATACAGTTGTGAGTTAAATACATCACATATTTTCAGATTTCGGCCTGCATAAGCTTCTGCCTTCAAAGATGGCTGCCTCAAATTGTCTTATCAATGCCTATGATATCATGTAGAAACTATCTATTTTTACATAATTTCTGTAAAAAAAAAAACCATCATACTTTAGTTTAAGGTTAGACGATTGTCAACTGTATCTCAATTTTGGGGCAGTTTAACTCGTTAATCTGCGCTAATAGTGCTCAATCTTTTCAAATCTACAATTAAGAATGATTTCTACTAAAATAGATATCAACGTCACAACAGATTATGTGGATGAGCGAAAACATATGTGGTTCAAAAGTAGTTTAAAATAGCTAACTGTATAGCGTGGCTCAGATAAGAAATACATGTTTGTAATGACGATTGTGGCGTTATGATACACTTTTCAGACAAGTGTCGGGCGTCAATAAACAGCATTTTGCGAGATCTGTTCAGGTAACAATAGTTTATTAAGCATCGTCGGCAACCACAGTATTTTCTTCCGTTACACTCCATACATACCGTGGGAAATTTGACTAGCAAAATCTCGTTTTCATGAATATGCATGAGGCAGGGGAGACCAATCTTCTTCCAATGAAATCGCATGTTACAATAAAATACTCTTCAATCTCAATGACGTCATCCTGTGATTTTCTTACTAAAAATAGAAACCAACGCACATGTTTACTCATGGAGGTCGCCATTTTGAACGGTAAACCGAACCTTAGTCATGAAACGTAATTTCATTGGCTAGTTGTCCGTGGTGGTTTCCTTATGGCACCAATGAAACTGCCTCATTAATTATTCATGACTACGAGATTTTCTTAGCCAATTGTCCCACGGTACATAACGCAGCATAGCGGAGTAATGTAACGGGGGATAACCGACGATGTTTATTAAGATGTTTAATAAAATTGTTTTTGGTCCAAACTGTCTGATACCACCTTTAATTCTCACAGTCACGACACACTGCAAACTTGTTTACTGCAAAACACTTCAATAACACCAGAACACCTTAACATTTAGTTCAATCCTCGGTGAAAGCGGTCAAGGTGAAATACGGATAAATGTGCTGACCCCTAAAAAAACTCGGTGAAAACGAGCATACAGAATATTTCAAGTGTATTTATTCGACAAACAATGCAGGACGTCGGTTCATCAATAATTGCTTTCCAATATTTAACCAAAATGTTATGCAGACATTATTCGATCTTGGACTTTTTTATTTGATTAAGTCTGGAAAATAGGTAGTTTGCCTTTATCTAACAGATGTAAAAATATCTAACCTCTGTTTGGGGTATTAATGCATAATTTCTGCAGAAACAACCATCCTTTAGTCTAAACATTGATGATTTTCAACAGTATCTCCATTTTAGGGCAGTAAAACTCGTTAATCAACACTTAAAATGTTCATTCTTTTCAAATCTATAAATAAGAACGATCCTGCTAAAAATAGACATCGACGTCAGAGCGGATGACGTGGATGAACTTAACATAAGTGGTCACGTTGTTTTCTTAGTTTAAAAATAGCTAACTGTGCAGCGTGGCTCAGATAGGAAATACACGTTAGTAATGACGACTGTGGCGTTACGGTTCACTTTTCAGATAGATGTAGGACATCAATAAACAGCATTTCGCGAGATCTGTTCAGGCAACAATAGTTAATTATGATGATTATAGAAAATACTTGGTCCAAACTTGAGAATACTACCTTTAAAGCTGCGTTCCATTTATCGATATTTCAGCGCTGTTTTGTAGGTTAAAAAGATAATGACGCAAGCGCGCTGTATATAAGTTAACATTTTAGATAAATAGTTTTGAAAGGCCCGACATTCTTACAGCAAGAGTAGTTTCAGCTGTGACGTCAGACGAAATGTAAACAAGCAACGGCGACATTATATGAGACTGAGGCGTGTCTTATGAATATTGACAATTAGGTAAATAGTTTCAATAGTTTTAGGTGCAGTCTAATAGACAGCGTATATTTTATTCAGACAAAAGTGCATTCACATGTGGCAACAATTCGAAGACTTTGCATACGCACAAAAGCCTACAAATCTAACGTTTCTAATCAATGATTTACTTAAGGTAAAAAAACCTTTTAATGGTCAAATTTATTTCCGAAATCAATTAGAAAGTTGAACAAGTGGTACAAATATAACTGAACAAAAACTCTTCGATTTTGAATACATCGAAGTGCATGTTATATATTTATGTTAAGGTCATTAATTTCAGAAGACAGCTTAGTAGAATATCCAAACGACAAAGAAGAATTATCTTGCAAGTTCAGCAGAAAGTTAAATGAACACTAATAATTAACGATTACCATTGTTGTATTTAAATTATATTCAAAGTAAGTGTAAACAGGCTTTTAGAAAGGGTCGACAAATTCTAGCAAAGTTTCGTATATGGAAGGGCATGTCCGTCAATATTCAATTACTAATTTCCAAACTGCAACACTGCATATGCTTAAATTTGTTATTTATTTTCATGAACATGTAAGTTTTTACACGTATGTAAATCAAATTTCTCGCATACAATTTGGCAGTTACAAATCTCAAGTCGCAATTCTAAAGTCACAAATTACTAATGTACTAGTTAAGAAATGACAACATTCAAACGCTAGGTGGCGACACCCGCTAAAAAAATATAGACGTCACTAAGTTAAAAAAAACGGAATCCTAAACGACTCTTTTCAAAGGCAATAAAATAGAAATCGGGTTTACGTTGAAAGCGAATGTTTTTAGATGACATCTTTTCGACGTTGTATCGACGTCGAATTTCAACAAAAAATCGATAAGAAGAGCTTCATTCGAACATTTTTCAACAAATATTCAGCTTAAATATGACCGATTATCACTAAATACGTGTTCTGTATTTAAATTTGTGTCATTCTTCCGAAACATCTATTGTGCGTCTTTCAATAATGTATTGCTTTTTGGGAGAATAAGTGTGAAATACACATGAAAGAAAACATTATTATTGGCGCCGCACTGGAGAGCGGTGCTTCCCATGGAATTCATTTTTAATGGGGACGAAAGTGTAGCAGTCAGTAACACAATGTCGCAGTTGTTCTGTGAGACCCTTTTCTGAGAAAAGAACCGAGTGTTCTTTTTTGTAACAGTGTAACTTGCAACAATAATGTGTAGCTTAATGTGCTGATGTTAGCAATGCAGCTTATAATAATTAATTAGAGATGTAGCAGTCAACCAGGAAGCAAGCAAAGTAGCAGACAGTCTAGTTCCATCAGAGTAACGGTTCGTTACTCTACAATATTTATGTGGACAGTGTAAATTTTATAAGAGTCCAGAGGATAGCCATCTTCATATTTACTGAGCATGTTCTATATGGCGCCTTGGATGTCCCACATCCGCGTTCTTTCTTGTTGCAAACTTGCGTACAGTGAAATGATTGAGTTATCATTTTCGCTCTGAGTCTCAAGGGAGATAATTACGATCAACGATTTAAATAAAGTTTAAAGATGAAATAATCGCAGAATAACATTCATAGGCTTCAGAGAAGAAATACGTTTCTGACAATGAGTGTAGAAAAATACAAAACTGATTATCGCACAGAGGCTCTACGTTTCTGACAATGAGTGTAGAAAAATACAAAACTGATTATCGCACAGAGGCTCTACGTTTCTGACAATCAGTGTAGAAAAATACATTTTTTAGTAACAATTCTAGACAGATTCTTTGAGAAAGGTGTATTTATGCAACACTTATTACGACTTGATTATAACATTTCATAGACTGTCGTAGCGTGTACTTGAGTGTGCCATTACTGTTTGTTAAGTCCACTTGTCACGTGTTATAATCTTATGTGTTTAGCACGTGTCAGGTTATCGATGTCGTGACCTTGTCAAACACGAGCTTATAAACATTTACAGTCAACGATAGAAATTATATTTCCTAACTATTTACGCAAACATATATGTATATATGTACTTGTTTTTCTTCAACAATCAAAGAAACGTATAGATTCCACCATACCAGTAATAGAAACGTCGACGGGCTAACAAAACAAACAAAACAAATTCACGAACTTACTGACCCATGTCGGTTAAGCATACAGTAATCATATTCAATACGGAACAAGCCGGCGTTCGGCAGTATATTGAACAAAGACCGCACGCAAATCGATCGGCGTATATGAAATATAAATATTTTGCTCTTTACAAAGCAAAGAACATAGTTTGTGACCACTGACTTCATCCACAACTGTCATTGATAACATAAATCGCAACTTTTTAGATTATACTCTGTATGTTGAAGGAAACGAAACTAGAGATTTTATTTTGGTATAAGAACATTTATCAAACGGTCCTACGAAAAGTACCAATTCACATATATTAACATTTGAACCTCCACTAGATGCAAATTAAGTTTAAAAGTGACAAGAACACAGAGACGATATATTACACTAATACAGAACTCATAAAAGTTGTCGTCTGAGAACGGTCTATTTGCAAAAGGATCTGCTTAAACCAGATTTTCGGACATCCCCAATGTGGCATTTTCTCAAGGAATTTCTCAAAGGAAAACAGTGTAAATACAGATATCACACACAAGTGTTACAACTAATAGACAGTATGAAGTAAGTACATTCGTAGGGTGGAAATAACTGCACAAAAAATGCTACAACATAACCAAAATGCGCATAACTATTTAATTTGAAGCTGACATTAAAATATTAAAATGCTCAATTTTATGTAATTTGTGCTTTGGAAATAAGCAAACACAAGCACGCCCACACACCTTATGAAAAGATGAAAATTGAGCGATGTAGAGTATTGATAAATCTCCAACGCTATGTCAATACTGTTTTTATTGCTAGTAATTTAAAATTTCAGAAAGGGAAACAAACGAAAACACTACATTCACATTGTGACAAAAATACACATATAACTTTGTGGTAATTAAGTTCAATAAACTTTACTGCTACAGTAAAACACTGTGCAGCGAACACTAATAATATCTTTTCAGTTACAAATTGAGGGGACGCTGATAAATACCGCTAGTTAACAAAATGAGCGATGATTTTAGTATTTACAAACATTCCGATGAGATGTAGTCAAACGCCTTGATAAAATGCCAAGTATGTCAGATGCGCGGATAATGTTAAGCGCTTGGCTAAAAGCACATGTCACTTGGTCCGTCGTGGATGGACACTTTAACAACTTGCTTTAGAAACTCATCGCAGAGCAACAAGTATGGTCATTAAAAGAACGCACAACCTTCATTGGCGGGAGCCACAAGTATAGTCATTAAAGGAACGCACAACCCTCTTTGGCCGGAGCCACAAGTATGGTCATTAAAGGAACGCGCAACCTTCATTGGCGGGAGCCACATGTATGTTCATTAAAGGAACGCACAACCTTCATTGGCGGGAGCCACAAGTATGGTCATTAAAGGAACGCACAACCTTCACTGGCGGGAGCCACACGTAAGGTCATTAAAGGAACGCACAGCCTTCACTGGCGGGAGCCACAACTATAGTCATTAAAGGAAGGTACAACCTTCATTGGCAGGAGCCACAAGTATGGTTATTAAAGGAGCGCACAACCTTCTTTGGCGGGAGCTACAAGTATGGTCATTAAAGGAACGCACAACCTTCCTTGGCGGGAGCCACACGTATGGTCATTTAAGGAACGCACAACCTTCTTTGGCGGGAGCCACAAGTATGGTCATTAAAGGAACGCACAACCTTCATTGACGGAAGAGGGTCACAGACTGTACATGTCTTTATAGCACCACCAGCACACCGAGGTACAGCAGAGAGGCCTCCAAACTGTAAGGTTTGTGACCAGACAGTGCCTCGTGCCCAAGCTGTAAGGAGTTTATGGTCGGCGACTCTAACAGATCAACCGCAAGAGCCGTTTACTTAGTTAGCTCGTTTTTGTTGTGTATGTGTGTGTGTGTTGCTTTTTGTGTTGTTTTTATTTTTATTTTTTTTATTATTTTTTTTTAGTTTTGTTACATCACACCGACACAATTACAGTCATATTGGCGACGTCCTGCTATTTATTGGTGAAGGACGCCAGATTTATGTCTGGATAGAACCACCAGCGCACTGTAGGCTAGCTAGAAAACATTGAGTAAGATCATATACAAATTTATTCCATTGTTTAATAACTTAAAACAGAACATTTATTATTCAAAAATGGTCAAAAGTTGTGGGAAGCTTCGTCACAAAGTATCATTCATTTCGTAGAAAAAAAAGCAGATGTGCTGGATAGTACGAAACGTGATTTTCAAAGTTTACGAACGTCTGCTATTTCTCAATATTTTCCTAATAAATGACAAGAAAGAGATAGGATGTGATACGTCCAAGACGCCGTAGAGAGCATGCGCTTTAAACAAGAAGATGGCTATCCTGCGAACTAAACACTCTCTTACACTGTCGATTAATTACACAAACATTTGACAGTAACGAACCATAACTCTGATAGGAACTAAGGAATTTTCTACTTTGTTTTCCTTGTTCTCTTCTACATCAGTGTTTACAAGATGCATAATGATAACACCGGTATACTCGGTTTTTATTGTTAAACAATACTTCACCAAACAGCTGCGAATTCCAATAAATGCTAGCTACTTTCTTATAATCGCACGCTACACGTTATTGTTGCAAGTTACATTCTTAAAAACCGGAATACTCAGTTCTTTTCTCTGAAAAAGGTATCACAGAACAGCTGCGATTTCCTGTTTTTACCGGCTACACTATCGTCCCCAGAAAAAACTGCATTCCATAAGAGGCACCGCTCTTCAGAGCGGCGCCAATAAGAATATGGAATATTAAAGCTATAACTAACATCGCAGCTTATTTTAGCGTATTTTTTGTTGTTGTTATATAAGAGATTAGGCTTAACTTGAATACTATTTAGGTTGCACCCACATTCGTCTTTGCTGGCAAAATGAGATCATTTGTATCAATAAAATCTAAAAGACGCAAAACAGAAGTTATGGTAAAAGTTTAGATAATATTTTTACGTTGTGTTGTATTATTGTAAAAACAATATTTCAGTTTTGTAACAAATTTTAATGCACTTGATTCAGAAACGATATATATATCGATATATATATATATATATATATATATATATATATATATATATATATATATATATATATATATATATTCGATTATTTAACAAACCAAACTGTTAAAAAAAAAAAAAAAAAAAAAAAAAAAACTTCCTCAACGCATTGGACTTTATATTCAGTTTGTTAACCTGAAGTATCAACGATTTCCAACTTTACGTTATTCCAAAGATCTCCTGTACGATGTAGTTAAACAATGTATAGTGGTGTACCTGCAAGCTTAAATGAAATTATTTGTGGTATTCATATCTTTAAATATCAACAAAGGTGTGTTTTGTGCTCACACAATGCATGCATGACCAATCCTCGTTCCACGACCGCAATCGGTAGGATGTTGTGATATTTACATTACCACAATACACTTAAAGGTCCGACAGTTTGTATCATTTTTCTCTCACTCACAGAACTAAATAAATTATTCCTGCCTGAAAAGAACACGCAAAATGCTGATTATAGATGTCTACATCGATGTGAAAAGTGAAGCATGACACATCACTCGTCATTACAAATAGGTATTTCCTATCTAAGCCACGCTGCACAGTTAGCTATTTTAAACTTAGAAAACCACGCGACCCGTAACTTTATATAATCATTCGGGTACTAACGTCTGACGTCGATGTCTATTTTTAGAAATTACAGTCATGCCTATTTATAGTTTTAGAAAGGATGGGCAGGTAGAGTGATTTAGTTTACTATTTCTACTGTCTTACAATTTAGAAATTTTCAAAATCGCCTTGTGTTAGACTTAGGTTGGACTTTTTTTGCAGAGAGTATGCCCCAATTCCCCAAATCCAGGTTTACGTGTATTTGGTGATGATAAACTGTCGGATGCCACCTTAAGTAGTACAACCCTATGTAATTGTAAAAGACGTGTTCGTTCATGGATGCACTACCGATAGCTGGACGTTGCAAAAGAGCCAGAATTGCGTCGGTGCGGTGTATCTAAAACCGATCATAGTATCAGTGCCCATACGGACACCGGACTGAAATTTGAAGAAGCTGACAGTTCCTGTCGGAGGACCAGACAAATATTGCTGCTGAGAGTCGTTGCTGCACGGAAGTCATAAGCGGTGCCAAGAGACAAATATGTGTACAAGTTTAACCATTTTCAAAGCACACAACCATTTGTAAAATGTGAATTGATACTTAGTTCTTGGATCTAGATACATTAAAGTGACCATTTTGCCAATACACCTTTTTATTATCTTAACTAATTTTATATTGTACCATAAGTATGCCATTCTATCGGATTACAGCTAACAAAGATGACAAGAAAATGCCATAAATTAGTTACTAAACATGACCGCCATAGACGTCGTACAGGCGTTAGTAACCATGGCCGCAAGGGACGTGGTAGGTGTTAGTAAACATGGTTTACAGGGACGTTGTCGATGCGTTAGTAACTATGATCGCCTGGGATGTTGTCGAGGATTTAGCAACCATGGCCGTCAGGGACGTTTTAGAGGCGTTAGTAACCATGGCCGCCAGGTACGTGGTAGAGGCGTTAGTAACCGTGACGCCGCCAGGGACGTTTTAGAGGCGTTAGTAACCATGGCCGCCAGGTACTTGATAGAGGCGTTAGTAACCATGGCCGCCTGGGACGTGGTAGCGGCGTTAGTAACCATGGTCGTCAGGGACGTGGTAGCGGCGTTAGTAACCATGGCCGCCAGTGGCGTGGTAGTGGCGTTAGTAACCATGGCCACCAGGGGCGTGGTAGAGGCGTTAGTAACCATGGCCGCCAGGGACGTGGTAGAGGCGTTAGTAACTATGTTCGCCAGGGACGTGGTAGAGGCGTTAGTAACCATGGCCGCAAGGAACGTGGTAGGGGCGTTAGTTACCACGACCGCCAGGGACGTTTAGAGGCGTTAGAAACCATGACCGCCAGGGACGCGGTAGAGGCGTTAGTAACCATGGACGCCAGGGACGTGGAAGAGGCGTTAGTAACCCTGGCCGCCAGGGTCTTGGTCATTTAATGTATACGGCTTTCAGTAAAACTTTGAAAATCATCTTGTCGTACCAGTACGTCTGGTTCATTCAATTTGTGTAATGGTTACCAAATGATTCTTGTGTGACAACAATTCTAGTTTGTTTAAACAGTATTGATATTCTTTGCTCACTTCTCACGTCTACGTCACTCAGTTGACAATGTTCCAGTTTACTCGGCGAACACAACATGTCGGTTAAATTATTTATTAGCCATTTTATCATATTCGATCACTGTCTTATCGTGGACAGTCCTTGCATTCAATCTTTAGACAAACACTGTAAAATGTGTTTGTTGGCAGATTAAATAAAACACGCCACGAGTTGTTTGTCTATCAATGCCTATGAGACCGTGGTTCCGAACAGTTTGACCTTACATCCAGGTTGTTTATAGAGCGCGGGATATCTGCAAAAATGGCGATGTTTGGTCAAAAAGTAGAAATTTGTCATTACGTTAGTTTACGTGATCTCGCTCATTATTATCTACGCAAAACGTCGATTCTTTTCGTTTATAGCGACTCAATCAAAGTTTAGCCATTAAACATAGGCTCAGGGCATAAAGAACCATACGATCCTCTCTTCATATTTAAAGGCGATATATGATAGTTCGGACCATTTTATGTATCACACAACCAAATAAAATAATGTACTGTTGCCCCAAAGACCCCGCAACATACGATTTGATGTATTGGATGTCCTACATCTATGTGAAAAATTAAGCATAGCAGCCAATTTTTCATTACAAACATGCTTTTGCTAGCTGAGCCACGCGGCACAATTATCTATTTTAAACCATAAAAACGCGTGATTACTTACGTTTGAGATTACGTTGTGTATTTAACTCTGACGTCGACATCTATTTCTAGCGGAATTCACCATTTTGTCTATATATAGATTTGGAAAGAACGAACATTTGGAACGATTTTTCATGGTTTGTACTGTCTTACGATCGAGTTAATGGTTAATTTTTGTAACAAACCTTCCAGTTGTTGTTTTTTTTCACGTGGTTGCTATGTTCTGATCCAGTAACGAGCAGACATGACTTTGTGTGAGTTACATGAAATAAAAAAAAGTTTTAAAATATTCTCGTTTAATCCCCGCCATGCAATGGAAAGAACATATCCAATTTTGTGTTGATTTTAATCACAAAATTTTAAAACTAATACATAAAAAATCAGGGATCTTTTCATCTTGAGAAAGTGGTGTTGTATATCTTTTGTCGGAGTAAAGTTCTGTGGGCGTGGTTGCTATATGAGACGTATTGTTAACTGAAATTTAAAGCACACCAGATATGAAGATTATACCAGAATTACCGCCACGGCCGACTAAATTAAACGCAACGTAACTATTTCAGTGTTCAATTCCAGTTTAATTCTTCGTGCGTTCTTTCTATTATCAATTTAAATGCTGCTGGTGCTTTCATTAACTTAGATATGCGACCCTTTCACGAGGCGTTATATGTATATGCTATATAGCTGAATACAGTTTAATCGGAAGCATGACTATATGGCTGAGGATAGTCGTCTTGGCGATATTATAAATACCGTCATAAACTTTTATTACTAATCGTTCCTGTGTCACATTTACCGATTGACACAAACCTGTGTATAAGCTTTAAGCTCGACACGATTAACCTTATGCCAGTTAGTGTCGTAGATTAGAATAAATAGAAACGACAGGCTTCTACATGTATTGGCAATTCAATACTATTACTATAAACAAACTTACTTTCCACACAAACGAACGCAGGCTTCCATAAAAAGGTCCAGATATACTCCGGGGGGCATATCCTTTCGCTGCTGCAATTCACCCACCATTTATATATATCCACTCGGTTGAGTTAAAGTTTCCATTTTCATACTGTTTTAAACTTTATCCAGAATTTTGTCACATATAAACACCATTTTACGCTCTGCACTCGCTCCTGATCACACCATCATAATATCTCCAACTGTAATACCCCTATTTACCTGAGGCGGTATCCAGGTAAATATCACCTCGACAGAATGGTCCGCATTAATACACAGCGACAGATTATCGCTGTCGTCTGCTGTATGACTGGTTCGATCAGATAGGCGGATGAGCAGTCAGAGTGGGTTATTTCCTAGAAAGTCCAATCCCTTCGTTTGTTACTGAATGTTGAATATACTTGAATTTCTAGCGCTGAAATACTATTGTCTAAAACCACCAGACTTATCCGCTTGTATGAACACTAGTGCATTCGTTACAAAATGTGTTTTACATACATGTATTATATGACTTTTCTGTATACAGACACTTTATGGTGTTATTTTTCTCTAAATACAAGCGGCGTTTTAATTTGAGCTATGTATTGAAGCATTCCGTTATTTTATCCACACTTAAGCACTGTGACATTTTGTTTTGTCTATACAAGTCCTAGTAAGTCCAAAAGTAGAAACCATTTAGTTCTGTCAGCTCTGTTAACATGCTTTCATGACTACTTTGACATTTCGGATACAACACATTTCGAGGCGTGAACTACAACTATTTATCCACAAATAGTTGTCACAATGCGATATATCAGTACATTAAGTACAGAGTATAACACATAACTGACACAACAGTCGAAGTGGTAACTGATGTCATATTAAAAGCGGTATTCGAATGTTTGGACCAAAAATATTTTCATCAATCATCTTAATTAAATATTGTTACCTGAACAGATCTCTCAAAATATTGTTTATTCCTACACCTGTCTGAAAAGTGAACCATAACACCACAATAGTCATTACAGACATGTATTTCCTATCTGAGCCACGCTGCACGGTTAGCAATTTTTAAACTAAGAAAACCACGTGATCACTTATGTTTTAGTTCATTCACGTCATCCGCTGTGACGTCGATGTCTATTTTTAGCAGAAATCCAAATCGTTTTTATTTATAGATTTGAAATGAAATAACATTTTAAGTGTTAATTAACGAATTTTACTGCCGCAAAATTGACAGTGTTGAAAATCGTCAAACCTTAGACTAACGTATAGTGTTTTTTGTACAGAAATTATGCCCAAATACCCCAAACTGAGGTCAGATAGTGTTACATATTATATATTTAGGCAAACTGTCGGATACCACCTTTCAAGAGTCGACAACCTAGCAATGATGCGGAGTAAAAGGCTTCCCGAGTGAATCTACCCGCCGCATGACTACATGGTTTTGTAATTTCAAGAGCTTACATTTAAGAGCACTACAAAGAAACTCTGGATTATGATGTCAGTCCATGTACATTTTAAAGGTGGTATCCTACGATTTAGATTAAAATGTCTTAAACATTTTAATATATTATTGTCACCTGAAAAGATACCGCGATTTGCTGTTTACTAATGCCCTACATCTATGTGTAAAATGAAGTACGACACCTAACTCATCATAACTTACATGTATTTTCTATCTGAGCTACGCTGCACAGTTAGATATTTTTAAACAAAGAAAACCACGTGACCACTTACTTTCGAGATCACGTTCCATCATTTTCCGCTCTGACGTTGGTATCTATTTTTAGAAAAATCTGTATTATGTTTATTTATAGATTTGGAAAAAATTAACATAAACAACGATATTGTTCCCGATTTGTTCCAAGTCATTATAGACGTAGTTTTCAAAGTCGTGTTCACTTACACTTTAGAATTAAATAAAATTTAAAGTATTAAATAAAATTTAAAATATTTTATTTAGAAATACTGAACCGATTCCCTGAAGCAGGGATTAGATATTTTATCGCATGTATTTAATATAGTCAAACTGTCGAGGATATCCTTTAAGATACCATATTGTGTATAACAACAATGCAATGTTCTTTTAAGCATTTTCTAGAGGCGACGTGATATACGAGTGTTTTCCACTTGAAAATAAAAGCAATGCTCTAAGGACGGGAAAGTTTCACCAACTTTATTTAGCGTTATCCACATTAGTAAACATTTATTTGGCTTTATTTACATTAAATAGAACATCTGACAACATAATAATCCCCACCATTCCTATTGTTCATTTTCACAGTTAGGTTTGTCATATATCAGAAAAGGAGAGAAAAGAGGAGGAGCGGCGGACGACGCGACGGACGCCGACGACGCCGACGACGACGACGACGACGAGGACGACGACGACGACGACGGCGACGACGACGACGACGACGACGACGGGCGGACGACGAAGACGACGACGACGACGACGACGACCCACGAGGACGACGACGACGACGACGACGAGGACGACGGCGACGACGACCACGAGGACGACGACGGACGACGACGACGACGACGAACGACGAACACCACGAGACGACGACTACGATCGACTACTACTTCTACTACTACTTCTACTTCTACTACTACTACTACTACTACTTCTTCTACTACTACCACAATTACTACTACTACTACTACTACTACTACTTCTACTACTACTTTTACTACTACTACTACTACTACTCCTACTACTACTACTACTACTGCTACTACCACTATTACTACTACTACTACTACTACTACTACTACTACTACCACTATTACTACTACTACTACTACTACTTCTACTACTACTACTACTACTACTACTACTACTACTACTTCTACTACTACTACTATTACTAATACTACTACTACTAATACTTCTAATACTACTACTACTACTACTGCTTCTACTGCTGCTGCTACTACTACTACCACAATATCGAGGTCTCCAATTCTATAAACGACAAAATATCTAGCTAGAAGATAATTGGATAGAAAAAGGGGACAGCTATCAAATGTAGGCATAAATAAACTGAAAACTATTCAGTTGAGTTATATTTATTTTTTCTTTGACTTTCACATTTCGATTGTTCTCCTAATTTTTTAAACTCTACGAAGCGCGAGATCGTAATAAAAAGTAAATGGATCTCTCTAGCACATAATGTCAATGACCATAATGACAGATACTATTAATCGGCAATTTAACATTTATAGATAATTTCCCAATTATCTTTGTATGTAATATATCAATTATCGACACAACACAACGACGTTATAGACACACAATTCTCCCGTACCCTGCTACAGTTTTTACAATAAATGGGTTAAGATTTTACATTAGATGGTACAAACCTTGATATTTCATAGTAATCAGCTTATAACTACATACAAAAAGAAAGAAAAGTATTTTAGGTTGAAAAAGTGCATATTACGATAATACAATTTACCAGCGGGAAATGGCTGACAGGACATAACCTATTGCATAGATAGATCTGACATGCTCTACGAGTGGAGAGAGAAATAGACAGACAGACAAAAAGAGGGAGAGAGGAAGAGAAAGACAGACAGACAGACAGAGTGAGAGACAGACAGACAGACAGACAAAAAGAAAAGAGAGGAGAGAGAGACTGACAGAAACAGACACATAGAGAGACACAGAAAAGGGTCACAATGGTAACGCGTGTCGTTTAATGGATTGTTCGTTGCCAAGATAATCTTACTGACACATCTTTTAATATCTAACTTCAAGTAAACGTGTCAATTGTTCTTTCAATATCTGGCAGTAATTGTAATCTAGGCCGGATGATAAAACAAAGGTACAATTTTCTACGAGACTGACAACCGTGGTGTTTAAAATATCGATCAAAGAAAGTATAGAGAGCAACCATCATGCATATCGGTAAGCGCAGAAGGTAACATTATGTTGCCATCTTTGGAACAAGAGTCCAGGTCTGCTAGGGTTGTTATATTATACATTTGCTTTACATTAATTATACAAATCAACATGAGAAGGTGAGTGTGTACGGTGAAGTGTTGTTTCAAGCTATTAAACAAACAACAAGAAAAGCAGTGATGCGAAACATCAAAGGGCGACGCAAAAATGAAACTTAATATTTATTAGAAATTTAGAGGTGACTGATTTAAATGCTTAAGTAAACATTAAAATCACTGGAATAATTTAATTCTGATATATAAGGCTACTTATATGTACAATCCTAAAAAAGGGACAAACATGTCTTCATTAACAAGTATAACAGTCAGATGTACATTAATGTTTAGAAATTAAAAAAGTAAAAAATACCTCATTTGCGTGGAAGTTACAAACAAAGAATACAAATAAATATAAAAAGAACACCATTTACCGAATTAGGACCCGTATGTTGAGAACGTGTAAATCGCGGAACTTCCAGAATTCGGAACGCCTTGTCCATTTTCCCTCGATCATTCTCTAGCTAGAACGAAAATGTCCTAGGACATCCGCTCGCATGTGCATTTTTTTTTAACATTCCATATAGACGCGCTCCCAGCGCGTCGCCAATAACAAGACAGGCGCGCGGCTGCTTGTACTACAAAAGACGCAGAACTTTGCTACACACATGTCCCTAAAGAAAGAAACATAAAGATGAAAGCTGCAATAAATACTTCTAACCAGAAGATGTTTAAAGTTTTTGTATAATGACCTTAAAGGGAAAATGTCCACGGCCCAGGTGGTCGTGTTTTTTGTTTGTTTTTTTGGTGTTTTTTTTTTGCCGATCCAAATTTTTTGAACAATCTTAAAAGAGGGCGATGAAATGAGCATGTATACCAAATATTACCTGCAATACACCCTGTTACCATATGTACACAGTATTCTAGATCACATGCAATACGGCCTCCTACCATGTTAATAGTCTTCTAGCTGACCTGTAATACGCCCCCTTACCATGTAGCTAGTATTGCAGATGACCTGCGATACGCCCTCTTACCATGTAACTAGTATTGCCGATGACCTGCGATACGCCCTCTTACCATGTAACTAGTATTGCAGATGACCTGCGATACGCCCTTTTACCATGTTAATAGCCATCTAGCTGACCTTCGATACGTCCTCTTACTATCTAACTAGTATTGCAGATTACCTGCGATACGCCCTCTTACCATGTAATAGTATTGCAGATGACCTGCGATACGCCTTCTTACTATCTAACTTGTACTGCAGATGACCTGCGATACACCCTCTTACCATCTAACTAGTATTGCAGATGAGCTGCGATACGCCCTCTTACCATGTAACTAGTATTGCAGATGACCTGCGATACGTCCTGTTACCATGTAACTAGTACTGCAGATCACCAGCGATACGCCCTCCTACCATGTAACTAGTATTGCAGTTGACCTGCGATACGCCCTCTTACCATGTAACTAGTATTGCAGTTGACCTGCGATACGTCCTCTTACCATGTAACTAGTATTGCCGATGACCTGCGATACGTCCTCTTACCATGTAACTAGTATTGCAGATGACCTGCGATACGTCCTCTTACCATGTAACTAGTATTGCAGATGACCTGCGATACGTCCTCTTACCATGTAACTAGTATTGCAGATGAACTGCGATACGTCCTCTTACCATGTAACTAGTATTGCAGATGACCAGCGATACGTCCTTTTACCATGTAACTAGTATTGCAGATCACCAGCGATACGCCCTCTTACCATGAAACTAGTATTGCCCATGACCTGCGATACGTCCTCTTACCATGTAACTAGTATTGCAGATGACCTGCGATACGCCCTCTTACCATGTAACTAGTATTGCAGATGACCTGCGATACGCCCTCTTACCATGTAACTAGTATTGCAGATGACCAGCGATATGCCCTCTTACCATGTAACTAATATTGCAGATGAACTGCGATACGTCCTCTTACCATGTAACTAGTATTGCAGATGACCTGCGATACGCCCTCTTACCATGTAACTAGTATTGCCGATGACCTGCGATACGCCCTCTTACCATGTAACTAGTATTGCAGATGACCTGCGATACGCCCTTTTACCATGTTAATAGCCATCTAGCTGACCTTCGATACGTCCTCTTACTATCTAACTAGTATTGCAGATTACCTGCGATACGCCCTCTTACCATGTAATAGTATTGCAGATGACCTGCGATACGCCTTCTTACTATCTAACTTGTACTGCAGGTGACCTGCGATACACCCTCTTACCATCTAACTAGTATTGCAGATGAGCTGCGATACGCCCTCTTACCATGTAACTAGTATTGCAGATGACCTGCGATACGTCCTGTTACCATGTAACTAGTACTGCAGATCACCAGCGATACGCCCTCCTACCATGTAACTAGTATTGCAGTTGACCTGCGATACGCCCTCTTACCATGTAACTAGTATTGCAGTTGACCTGCGATACGTCCTCTTACCATGTAACTAGTATTGCCGATGACCTGCGATACGTCCTCTTACCATGTAACTAGTATTGCAGATGACCTGCGATAGTCCTCTTACCATGTAACTAGTATTGCAGATGACCTGCGATACGTCCTCTTACCATGTAACTAGTATTGAAGATGACCTGCGATACGTCCTCTTACCATGTAACTAGTATTGCAGATGACCTGCTATACGTCCTCTTACCATGTAACTAGTATTGCAGATGACCAGCGATACGTCCTCTTACCATGTAACTAGTATTACAGATGACCAGCGATACGCCCTCTTACCATGTAACTAGTATTGCAGATGACCAGCGATACGTCCTTTTACCATGTAACTAGTATTGCAGATCACCAGCGATACGCCCTCTTACCATGAAACTAGTATTGCCCATGACCTGCGATACGTCCTCTTACCATGTAACTAGTATTGCAGATGACCTGCGATACGCCCTCTTACCATGTAACTAGTATTGCAGATGACCTGCGATACGCCCTCTTACCATGTAACTAGTATTGCAGATGACCAGCGATTTGTCCTCTTACCATGTAACTAATATTGCAGATGAACTGCGATACGTCCTCTTACCATGTAACTAGTATTGCAGATGACCTGCGATACGTCCTCTTACCATGTAACTAGTATTGCAGATCACCAGCGATACGCCCTCTTACCATGAAACTAGTATTGCCCATGACCTGCGATACGTCCTCTTACCATGTAACTAGTATTGCAGATGACCTGTGATACGCCCTCTTACCATGTAACTAGTATTGCCGACGACCAGCAATACGTCCTCTTACCATGTAACTAGTATTGCAGATGACCTGCGATACGGCCTCTTACTATCTAACTAGTATTGCAGACGACCTGCGATACGTCCTCTTACCATGTAACTAGTATTGCAGATGACCTGCGATACGCCCTCTTACCATGTAACTAGTATTGCAGATGACCTGCGATACGTCCTCTTACCATGTAACTAGTATTGCAGATGACCTGCGATACGTCCTCTTACCATGTAACTAGTATTGTAGATGACATGCGATACGTCCTCTAACCATGTAACTAGTATTGCAGATGACCTGCGATACGTCCTTTTACCATGTAACTAGTATTGCAGATGACCTGTGATACGCCCTCTTACCATGTAACTAGTATTGCAGATGACCTACGATACGCCCTCCTACCATGTAACTAGTATTGCAGATGACCTGCGATACGTACTCTTACCATCTAACTAGTATTGCAGATGACCTGCGATACGTCCTCTTATCATGTAACTAGTATTGCAGATGACCTGTGATACGCCCTCTTACCATGTAACTAGTATTGCAGATGACCTACGATACGCCCTCCTACCATGTAACTAGTATTGCAGATGACCTGCGATACGTCCTCTTACCATCTAACTAGTATTGCAGATGACCTGCGATACGTCCTCTTATCATGTAACTAGTATTGCAGATGACCTGCGATACGTCCTCTTACCATGTAACTAGTATTGCAGATGACCTGCGATACGTCCTCTTACCATGTAACTAGTATTGCAGATGACCTGCGATACGTCCTCTTACCATATAACTAGTATTGCAGATGACATGTGATACGTCCTCTTACCATCTAGCTAGTATTGCAGATGACCTGTGATACGTCCTCTTACCATGTAACTAGTATTGTAGATGACCTGTGATACGTCCTCTTACCATGTAACTAGTATTGCAGATGACCTGCGTTACGTCCTCTTACCATCTAGCTAGTATTGCAGATGACCTGCGATACGTCCTCTTACCATGTAACTAGTACTGCAGATGACCTGCGATACGCCCTCTTACCATGTAACTAGTATTGCAGATGACCTGCGATACGTCCTCTTACCATGTAACTAGTATTGCAGATGACCTGCGATACGTCCTCTTACCATGTAACTAGTATTGCAGATGACCTGCGATACGCCCTCTTACCATCTAACTAGTATTGCAGATGACCTGCGATATGCCCTCTTACCATCTAACTAGTATTGCAGATGACCTGCGATACGTCCTCTTACCATGTAACTAGTATTGCAGATGACCTGCGATACGTCCTCTTACCATGTAACTAGTATTGTAGATGACCTGCGATATGCCCTCTTACCATGTAACTAGTATTGTAGATGACCTGCGATACGTCCTCTTACCATCTAGCTAGTATTGTAGATGACCTGTGATACGTCCTCTTACCATGTAATAAGTATTGCAGATGACCTGCGATACGTCCTCTTACCATGTAACTAGTATTGCAGATGACCTGCGATACGTCCTTTTACCATGTAACTAGTATTGCAGATCACCAGCGATACGCCCTCTTACCATGAAACTAGTATTGCCCATGACCTGCGATACGTCCTCTTACCATGTAACTAGTATTGCAGATGACCTGCGATACGCCCTCTTACCATGTAACTAGTATTGCAGATGACCTGCGATACGCCCTCTTACCATGTAACTAGTATTGCAGATGACCAGCGATATGCCCTCTTACCATGTAACTAATATTGCAGATGAACTGCGATACGTCCTCTTACCATGTAACTAGTATTGCAGATGACCTGCGATACGTCCTCTTACCATGTAACTAGTATTGCAGATCACCAGCGATACGCCCTCTTACCATGAAACTAGTATTGCCCATGACCTGCGATACGTCCTCTTACCATGTAACTAGTATTGCAGATGACCTGTGATACGCCCTCTTACCATGTAACTAGTATTGCCGACGACCAGCAATACGTCCTCTTACCATGTAACTAGTATTGCAGATGACCTGCGATACGGCCTCTTACTATCTAACTAGTATTGCAGACGACCTGCGATACGTCCTCTTACCATGTAACTAGTATTGCAGATGACCTGCGATACGCCCTCTTACCATGTAACTAGTATTGCAGATGACCTGCGATACGTCCTCTTACCATGTAACTAGTATTGCAGATGACCTGCGATACGTCCTCTTACCATGTAACTAGTATTGTAGATGACATGCGATACGTCCTCTAACCATGTAACTAGTATTGCAGATGACCTGCGATACGTCCTTTTACCATGTAACTAGTATTGCAGATGACCTGTGATACGCCCTCTTACCATGTAACTAGTATTGCAGATGACCTACGATACGCCCTCCTACCATGTAACTAGTATTGCAGATGACCTGCGATACGTACTCTTACCATCTAACTAGTATTGCAGATGACCTGCGATACGTCCTCTTATCATGTAACTAGTATTGCAGATGACCTGTGATACGCCCTCTTACCATGTAACTAGTATTGCAGATGACCTACGATACGCCCTCCTACCATGTAACTAGTATTGCAGATGACCTGCGATACGTACTCTTACCATCTAACTAGTATTGCAGATGACCTGCGATACGTCCTCTTATCATGTAACTAGTATTGCAGATGACCTGCGATACGTCCTCTTACCATGTAACTAGTATTGCAGATGACCTGCGATACGTCCTCTTACCATGTAACTAGTATTGCAGATGACCTGCGATACGTCCTCTTACCATATAACTAGTATTGCAGATGACATGTGATACGTCCTCTTACCATCTAGCTAGTATTGCAGATGACCTGTGATACGTCCTCTTACCATGTAACTAGTATTGTAGATGACCTGTGATACGTCCTCTTACCATGTAACTAGTATTGCAGATGACCTGCGTTACGTCCTCTTACCATCTAGCTAGTATTGCAGATGACCTGCGATACGTCCTCTTACCATGTAACTAGTACTGCAGATGACCTGCGATACGCCCTCTTACCATGTAACTAGTATTGCAGATGACCTGCGATACGTCCTCTTACCATGTAACTAGTATTGCAGATGACCTGCGATACGTCCTCTTACCATGTAACTAGTATTGCAGATGACCTGCGATACGCCCTCTTACCATCTAACTAGTATTGCAGATGACCTGCGATATGCCCTCTTACCATCTAACTAGTATTGCAGATGACCTGCGATACGTCCTCTTACCATGTAACTAGTATTGCAGATGACCTGCGATACGTCCTCTTACCATGTAACTAGTATTGTAGATGACCTGCGATATGCCCTCTTACCATGTAACTAGTATTGTAGATGACCTGCGATACGTCCTCTTACCATCTAGCTAGTATTGTAGATGACCTGTGATACGTCCTCTTACCATGTAATTAGTATTGCAGATGACCTGCGATACGTCCTCTTACCATGTAACTAGTATTGCAGATGACCTGCGATACGCCCTCTTACCATGTAACTAGTATTGCAGATGACCTGCGATACGGCCTCTTACCATGTAACTAGTATTGCAGATGACCTGCGATACGTCCTCTTACCATGTAACTAGTATAGCAGATGACCTGCGATACGTCCTCTTACCATGTAACTAGTATTGCAGATGACCTGCGATACGCCCTCTTACCATCTAACTAGTATTGCAGATGACCTGCGATATGCCCTCTTACCATCTAACTAGTATTGCAGATGACCTGCGATACGTCCTCTTACCATGTAACTAGTATTGTAGATGACTTGCGATATGCCCTCTTACCATGTAACTAGTATTGTAGATGACCTGCGATACGTCCTCTTACCATCTAGCTAGTATTGTAGATGACCTGTGAAACGTCCTCTTACCATGTAACTAGTATTGCAGATGACCTGCGATACGTCCTCTTACCATGTAACTAGTATTGCAGATGACCTGCGATACGCCCTCTTACCATGTAACTAGTATTGCAGATGACCTGCGATACGTCCTCTTACCATGTAACTAGTATTGCAGATGACCTGCGATACGCCCTCTTACCATGTAACTAGTATTGCAGATGACCTGCGATACGCCTTCTTACCATATAACTAGTATTGCAGATGACCTGCGATACGTCCTCTTACCATGTAACTAGTATTGCAGATGACCTGCGATACGCCCTCTTACCAAATTAATAGCCATCTAGCTGACCTGCGATACGGCCTCTTACCATGTAACTAGTATTGCAGATTACCTGCGATACGTCCTCTTACCATCTAACTAGTATTGTAGATGACCTGCGATACGCCCTCTTACCATGTAACTAGTATTGTAGATGACCTGCGATACGCCCTCTTACCATGTAACTAGTATTGCAGATGACCTGCGATACGTCCTCTTACCATGTAACTAGTATTGCAGATGACCTGCGATACGCCCTCTTACCATGTAACTAGTATTGCAGATGACCTGCGATACGTCCTCTTACCATGTAACTAGTATTGCAGATGACCTGCGGTACGTCCTCTCACCAGGTAACTAGTATTGCAGATGACCTGCGCCCTCTTAACATGTGCAAACCTGCGATACGCACTTTTAATGTGTAAGTAGTCTCATAGCGGAACAGCGCTACTCCTCTTCCCATGCAAATAGTCTTCATGCTGTCCGGCGATATGCCCTTTTACCATGTAACTGGTATTTTAGCTGACCTGCGATACGGCCTCTTACAATGCTCATAGTTTTCTAGATAACCTGCGATACGCCATTTCAACATGTTAATAGTATTCTAGCTGACGGACAATGTGCCCTCTTACCTTGTAAATTGTCTTCTAGTTACAACATTTATATGACGAGTATATGACGAAATATAACCTTTATATGACGAGTAACAGCCTTTACATGAGTAACAATCTTATTATAGGTACCAATCTTTATAAGACGAGTACCAACTTTTATAGGTCGAGTTACAACCTTTATATGAAAAGTAATAACCTTTATATTCGTAACAACCTTGATATAACCAGTAACAACCGTTATATGGCGGATAACAAACAACCTTTATATAACGATTTACAACCTTTATATGACAGGGAAACAACCTATATATGACTAGTAACAACCTTTATATCACAGGTAGCAACCTTCATATGACGGGTAACAGCTATAACCACCTTTATATGACGAGTAACAACCTTTATATGACGAGTAACAATCTTTATATGACGAGTAACAACCTTTATATGACGAGTAACAACCTTTATATGATTAGTAACAACCTTTATATGACGGGAAACAACCTTTATATGACGGGTAACAACCTTTATATGACGAGTAACAACCTTTATATGACTAGTAACAACCTTTATATGACGGGAAACAACCTTTATATGACGGGAAACAACCTTTATATGACGGGTAACAGCCTTTATATGACAACTAACAACCTTTATATGATTAGTAACAACCTTTATATGACGGGAAACAACCTTTATATGACGGGTAACAGCCTTTATATGACGATTAACAACCTTTATATGATTAGTAACAACCTTTATAGGACGGGAAACAACCTTTATATGACGGGTAAAAGCCTTTATATGACGAGTAACAACCTTTATATGACGAGTAACAACCTTTATATGACAGGTAACAACCTTTATATGACGAGTAACAACCTTTATATGACGAGTAACAACCTATATATGACAGATAACAACCTATATATGACATGTAACAATCTTTATATGACGAGTAACAACCTTCATATGACGAGTAACAACCTTTATATGACAGGTAACAATCTTTAAATGACGGGTAACAATCTTTATATGACGAGTAACAACCTTTATATGACAGGTAATAACCTTTATATGACGAGTAACAACCTTTATATGACGGGTAACATCCTTTATATGGCGAGCAACAACCTTTATATGACGAGTAACAACCTTTATATGACGAGTAACAACCTTTATATGACAGGTAACAACCTTTATATGACGAGTAACAACCTTTATATGACGGGTAACATCCTTTATATGGCGAGCAACAACCTTTATATGACAGGTAACAACCTTTATATGGCGAGTAACATCCTTTATATGACAGGTAACAACCTTTATATGACGAGCAACAACCTTTATATGACAGGTAACAACCTTTATATGGCGAGTTACAACCTTTATGTGACGGGTAACAACCTTTATATGACGAGTAACAACCTTTATATGGCGAGTAACATCCTTTATATGACAGGTAACAATCTTTATATGACGGGAAACAACCTTTAAATGACGGGTAACAATCTTTATATGACGAGTAACAACCTTTATATGACAGGTAATAACCTTTATATGACGAGTAACAACCTTTATATGACGAGTAACAACCTTTATATGACGGGTAACATCCTTTATATGACGGGTAACAACCTTTATATGACGAGTAACAACCTTTAGACGACGAATAGCAACCTTTAAATGACATAAGCAGATTAGAAGTCTTTAAATAGTTAATCATTTATACGCAATGGACCGCCTCGGGGTTTAAAATACATACACGTCCTACTTGAGTAGAACCTACGTCATTCGATAAGAATCAAGGCTGAACTTTGATCTACCTATATGATCTTTTGAGCAAGATATTTCATAATCAAATAAACCTTAAGTGTTAAGTAAACCATGATTTAAATTACATTTGTTGGTATATACAAATGATATAAATAGATTCCGAAAAGATCTCTTTAAAAGACTCTAAGATAATGCAGTTCGCATTGTAAGATTATCAGACAATTTTTTAGGTTGAAGAAATAGGTACATACAAAATTGTCCTTCAAAGTCGGTCATTGATTATAACAGACCTTATTTAAAAATATATCACTCGTATTCCACAATAAAATAGTAAAATCAGGACAATTTATGTATATCACAA
Organism: Sinonovacula constricta; assembly: GCA_007844125.1. Taxonomy (NCBI): domain Eukaryota; kingdom Metazoa; phylum Mollusca; class Bivalvia; order Cardiida; family Solecurtidae; genus Sinonovacula; species Sinonovacula constricta. Next base: position 27,166,510 of record CM017564.1, read on the forward strand.
TGTATATGTTAAACAAACATGACAAATTTGATATAATTTTTTAGATTATAACCTGTGATAATCTTACGATTCAAGTATATTACTAACAATTTTGTTTGTTATTGGGTTTATCTTTCCACTTAACAGTATGTCAGCTATCTGGAGACGGTGTTCACTTGAAGCAGATATAGTGCTGCCTTCACTGTGTATAGCATGCCGTAAACACCTGGCATGATACCACACCCAGTCACATTATCCTGACACCGAGCCAACCAGTCGTGGAACTTTCCTTATATTTGCTTGAGCGCGAGCAAAGGAGCTATACTACTGCAATTTCACGCCGTTAGTATGTCGCCGTCCACGTTCGGGCCTTCCGTATCTGGTTACAATTGCGTTTTATACCCCATTTTACTTAAACATTAAGAGAAAATAGAATGAGAAAAAGACGTTTTAAAAACTTTATCAAATAACATTTCTGTCATTTTATCATGTTTACGCTATTTATAGCTATAACTAGTAAGATATGTGTGTTACAATCAACAATACCGAATCAAGGTTTAGCAAAATTTTAAGTTTCGATTTTTATTCGTTAATTCCTTGAAAAAAAATCCATTTTTTGCAAACACGTGCATAAGAAAGCCCAATATTTATGACTGTCCAATTCATACTATTGAACAAAAATATAGTTTCCTGTTTTGCGAGCGAAAAATATTAAATACAACGTCTTCACTACGTGTGGTAAAACAATTCTATTTAGCATTTTTCAATACAAGGACATTCAAGGTATTACAACGAATTCTAGCCTTTCGATGTTTTTTCGTTACCTCGACAGCCAACCGTCAATCTATGGGCCCATTTTACCAAATCCAATTTAATATGCTTTAATAAAACATATCTTGCTTCTCTTGATAATCACAAGTCTCAATTAAATGGAAATATTATTGTTGTGCAAAGGTCTTGTTATTTTCCACATTTTTGAGTCACTATTGTCGCAATACATGCACAAACTTCGTTTACGCACTGAAAGCATGACATGATGCACGCCGGGTATATAAATGCCCCCCCCCCCCCCCCTTACGAAAAAACAAGAAAAACGAAAATTTAAATAAAGCAGAAGCAATTAATGACACATGAAACTAAATAAAGTGTATTTGACTTGCGTAAAGGTTGCGTAATTTATATAAGTGATATATTATGGGGGGGGGGGGGGGGTGCATTCCCACCCTCCCCTCCAACCAGGTAAAAAGAGTAGAGTTGTGAAAGCACATACATGTAAGCTTAAAAATACTAAGCCTTTAAAGCTAATTTTGTCTTTTGACTGCTTTGGTCGAAAGTATTGGTCCCTCACTGGTGTGTGTGTGCGTGTGTGCGTGCGCGCGCGCGTGGGTATATGTCCGTAAAATGTTGTTTCCTAATAGCTTTAGGTACCCCGGTGAGTAAAAAAGTACCAGAGCATATATATCTTATTATATTCGAAACTGGATGTTTTCAAAATTTTGAAACCTTGAGTTTTCTTGTACTCGTTGTTACTTTAAGCCCACACACGTGTGAGCTCGTACCTACGGGAAGCTCGACCAGTGAACAGGGCCAAGAAACGTTCATACTGTACATAGATAGTGATGATTTCCGTCCGGGTGCTTCGTCAGATCATACTTCCAAACTGATAGTCGTGTCAACAATGTGTCTTGTCTGCCATAAGGGTCTTACAACTGGCACAAACAATTGGCACCAATTGTCATCTCATGTCGATAACTTGATACAAACCCACAGATATGATTATGTTTACTTGTACAAAAAACATATCCTTCTTCAGTATTCCATTCATAAACGTCCTCAAGAAGATCCAAATTTTGACCGGCAAACTATATTTTGACAGGCGACTAACCCTTTTCGTGCTAAATGTTGTTATTAAATGTTTCCTGATTGTTCAATTTTATCTACATGAAATGTACCTATACATATTTCTACAGACTCAGAAGCGAGAACAAGGATCCCATAAGGAGAAAGCTTCCAATGAAAACAGGCGGATCTGGATCTACCCTATTTGCCCACGTCTGATCAACTCGTGTTAAGCAGGCTAGGAGTTTAAGCTAAGCTTAGTATTGTTTTCTTTAAGCCGATACTACGCTAACGACTTCTCAATATATCCAGATATATTTTCCGTTTACCAGACGGTGTTGGGTGGCAAGAACAACGTGATCAATAAACACGATAATTAGCATATCGAGATGTTTTGTAAAGGCACAGACAATACAAAAAGACCGAGAAAAATGATACACACGTACTATTGTTATGACGCACCAATCATCGGTATTGTATATAGAGAATAGTGTCGGGTTGAAGTATATATAATCCTAGTTTGACATGATTTTAACATGTGTAGAGCAGTGTATCTGTAGAAAGATGCTAAAATCGGAGCTGATAGCCTAGAGATGATGATAAAATGTATGTATGTTTTTAGAATATGAGAATACAAAATAGCGAAGATGTTATAAATGAGAACATGGCTGACAACGGGGTTGGATCTCTACTAGCTTATTATCATTATCATCGTGCTATTTTAAACAAGACTCTGTCACAGACAGTATATCCCCCGCAGATCGATGCTTGTAAAAAGAAAGGGTGGCCAGAATGTGCATATAAAGAAAATAGGAAAAAATCAGTAGTAAATTTTTCAATAAATAACTTATTATCTTGATGGAAAAAGGTGCAATCGCAAAAAAGTGACGATATGTGCTTTAGTTTTCGAGAAATAGCGCGGAAACGAATTCAGGGACCATAACTCTATGTTTCATTGTCAGACTGGAACATGCCAGTGATAGTCCCCATAAAGTTTCGTTGAAATCCAGTAAGCTGTTACCGAGAAACTGCGCGGAAACTTACTGTTACTCTGTATACATTCTGCATAAATACTCAAGAGCTATAACTCTCTGTGTTGAATGGTCCAACCAGAATATTCCGAAGATCTGCGCATCTCCTTTTGATATTGAAAGTTATAAAGTATAATAAATAATAATAAAGTATAATAATAAAGTATTATAAAGCTATACAAAGTTTCATTAAAATCCAGCCAGTAGTTGCCAAGAAATAGCGAGGAAATGAAATTCGAACGGACGGAAGAACGGACGGAAGGACAACGCCAAAACAATATCCCCCCTCCCGATTCCATCGGCGGGGATGATAAACATCAACAATTGGCAGAACAATGAAGTGCACTTGAAGATAACAGAAGGGAGGATCGCGTGAACAACCGGATATTAAAAGAAACCCCTACAATGATTAGTCGTGGCAGCGGATGCTATCATACATATCAAGTGACCAGTATTGCTTGTGCGTTGGATGTAGCGCCCCACCAATCATCCATCAGTTATCCATAGAGGTTGTTATGAAGCAGAATCAATGCTGCCTTCATTGTATAACATGCCACGAACATCTAGCATGATACCAAACACAGTCTTCTTATGCTGACATCGGGCCAACCAGTCGTGGAACTGTCGTTATATTTGTTACGTAGATGTCAAGGGTCCCGAAATATGTCCACTAGTACCCAGGGATGAATCCCAGTGCTTTAACAAATGTATCTGGAAAAAAAAAAGTCAGACAATATAAGAACATACTTTAAACATATGAAGCATGTATGTTGTGAATTCTACTTCCGGATGAGATTTCTGCCTACGTGGCTTGTATGTTTATGTTTTTATAGTCTTTTGTTCTAGTTTATATTACTTTATATAAAAGTCTGACAGTATATCAGTGGTCGGAGCAGACTAGACATACACATACTCCCATAGGAAACTATAGAATTGACTCATGGGTGATGGATGTCCGTTGTCTTGCTAACCGCCAGACTACGGATTGGAGGCAGGGATGCATCTCCCACCCCCTCCCCACCAACATGTATGTGAAAAAACATAGACTACATGTAAGATTAAAAATATTAAACTTTTAAAGTAATTTTTATCTGCTGACAGCTTAGGTCGAAGCTAGGGTCCCTTACTGTGTGTGGTTATCTATTATTTACTGCAATAATACCAAAATTATCTGGATCTGCCCCCCCCCCCCCCCCCCCGAAACAGGCCAGGGGATGTTATCACCTTGAGAAGGACTGTTTACTATACATTACACCGGGAACTCAGTACTGAAGTAATGATTCTACAAAGGGGGTAGGCAGTCGGTGGGGTGGGGTTGGGTTACTTACCTAAGTTAGACGAAGTTTTATAACTGACTATAGATAACTGATGGCAGAGGGGAGGAGGTGGTGGTGTGTGTGTGTGGGGGGGGGGGGTGTTTAAGGACCAGACAGCCTCACAGACGGATCAGAGAATGATAATATTTCTTCATGCATATCTGCAAATAGTGTCTAACATTTGTCTTAAGTTTCATTAAAATTCTTTGAGTGGTGTTGGAGAAGTTAACCTAAAAACGAATGTGGACAGTAAGGGGGTAAGGGGGGTGGGGTGTGTGTTAGACAGACTGACAGACGGATCTGAAAATAACTATATTTCAACATGCACATCTGCATATAGTGGCTTTGTTTGTGGGGGTATAATTAAACTGTACCCTGGGCTCATAAATAATGAACAGATTTCTTCAATTACATGGATGACAAGAATGTTCTTACATTTTCAATAAATTAAGGTGCAGCACAACGCCGTGAATGTGGGATAGTTCAAATCTTAACAAATCTGCGCGATCGTCTGCGGTCAAGATGAAATCAATTGCGATAGCTTATTCTGTCAGCGTCTATGTAATTGTAAGAAAGGCAGTAGTTTTTTATGATTTAAAAGTGGTATTCGACAGTTTGCCTATATCAAATACATGTTACAATATCTTACCGCTGCTTTGACAATTTGGGCATCACTTTTGTACAAGCCCATATTATAGTCTCAATAAAGACAGTTTTGAAAACATCCTATCATTAGAAAGTACAAATCGCGGACGCCCCCGCCCCCCACCCCCCACACACAAATGTACAACCTTTCGAAATCTATAAATAAGCACGACAGGGAACTCATCTAAAAATAGATATCGACGTCAATGCGGATCGACCGGATTACGATATAACGTGATATCAAAAGTAAGTTGTCACGTGGTTTTTCTAAGTTTAAAAATAGTTATCTCTGCTGAATTGATCAGATAGGAAATACCTGTTTGTAATGACGAGTGGGATTTATGCTTCATTGTAATATAAATCTATGGCATCAATAAACAGACTTTTGCAGGATATTTTCGTGTAACAGTGATTTATTTGGTAATTTAAGAAAAGCCTATGTTTAAAACTGTCGTATGCGAATTTTAAGTGCGCACACGGCTCGAGTATGACTTAACGATTGTTAGGAGGAAACCTTGAGCCCAAACGTTGTAAATTTGTCGTAATAAAAAAAAGCGGAGCGTGCCAACAATTGCTTGCAAATCGCCTTTGCCCCTTGATCTAGCAGTTATAAATTTGAAATATATAGTTGTAATTATCTATGATACAGCCGCGATGAAACAGCAAAATTATTATTAACACTAGTAGCTGCGTGACTGCTGCGCTGGGTTAATTAAAATTGGATGAATTATATTTGAAGCAGCCACACATTGAAGTTATACAGGCATCGTACTGTAGTGAGCTGTCATCCGGGCTGCCATCTTTGTTTTGACTTCTGTCACAAAAGTAGTCCCATTTATGGAAATGGCCGAGGTGATCCGACTACCTACAAACATCCGAGAGATGATTCGTGAATTATCCGAGGTGTTCCGATTACAACTGTCCAGTGTTTTGAACACACACACACACACACACACACACATTTGCCCGTATAAAGGGAACTATACATTTGAAATACGGCCTACTATAAAGGGCCACCATATCAAATAATCGGACATTACTCTTCACCGTGTCAACTTATCCGGACACCGGACCAACCGGTCTAGTGGAGCAAGATGCGTGAAAACACGAGAAACTACACAACAGCTCTACAACTCGGTTTCGGCAATCACCTTCGAGTCTTAAGTTCCCAGGGAACCACGCTCTTCCTATTGTGTCTCCAGGTTCTCTGGAATGTGGATATTATCCATTACTTGTAAATTTAACATAAATTGGAAAAATACTGATAGACGTATGCGTACATGTACATAAGAGAATGGTAACAAATCTTCAATACGACTTCAAAATAGCGCGAAATATCAGATTGCGGCAAAATCAGTCGGTGTACAATAGGTAAATAAGAGAATGTCCTATCAAAATTTCCCTAGATATTTAAATTTTATCTACCTGTACCAGTATCTCCTACATTGTAAGATTCAGATAACTGGAAGCAACGGGCATTAATGGAGACGCGCTGGAGCTCGACGCCTATATATGGAATACTCACTGAAATTTGCACATGAAGAAAAGTTTGTTTTGCGGACTTTCTAAGCCTGATAAAATACCATTCTCTCACCAGAGGGAGTGCTACACAAGTATCGCTTACACCTCTGTCAACGCCCGGTGTACAAGATTCTTGTACAAAAATAAATAATGAATAAAATTCTCGTGAGATTATTTTGATCTCTGTATATATATTTACTTAAAATGAAAATGGGTATTTTTTTTAGAACAATGTTCAAGATATATTTTAACCCAAGTTTTCGGGGAACTATTTTTCGGAGGTAAAAATTAAAAATAAGAATATATTACAAAGTCCTATGAGTATTGCAACATAAGATCACTATCACGTGTATGAGAACTACTTTTCCCGGCGTTGACAGAGGTGTAAGCGAAACTTGTGTAGCACGCCCTCTGGTGAGAGAATGATAAAATACGGGTCCGAATTCGGTAAACGATGGTCTGTTTTGAGTTATTTATTTTATATTTATTTGTTTTTATGTGTCTTTAACTTTCAAAGTAACTTTGAAAATAAACATTATGATACTGAGAAAGAAACAACATACTACGTTCGAGAAAAGCGCTCTGAAGCGCGACGCCTCTATATGGATTGCTTACTGAAATTTGCACATGGAGAAAAGTTTTTTTGCGGACTTTCAAAACTTGATAAAATATCGGTCCGAATTCGGTAAACGACGTTCTGTTTTATTTATTTATTTTATTTATTTTTGTGTGACTGTAACTTTCAAAGTATCTTTGAAAATAAATAAGATACTGAGAAAGAAACAACACACTCCGTGCGAGAAAAATACTATCTGAACAATACTTACTTGTGTAATGTGAAGCTGCTGCACATGTGCACTTTCTGTATGTACACTTTAGTTTTGTAGTTATAATAAATTTACAACTTTTTTCTACATATGTTACATATGAAAACCTACTAAATGGTGTCGTATTTTGCGTTTTATTTTGCTTTAAACCATTCTATGACCTCAGGAATATAATTATACATACCTTTTCTCGGGATTTACAGTATACTGAGAACTTTTAAATAAAAACCATAACGTTTCGAAAGTTTGCTACTTGCTCACTTATTGCTTTAATCTATTTACCTCTTCCACTTTTTGCGTCGCCTGTGATGCTTCGCTTGAACGAGTTTTCTTGTAAGTATACTGATATTACATGTACACCAAAAGGAAAACAAACCAGGCGCGTAGCTGGCTATACGCGAGTACGCAGCTGAATCCACATTATTTTGACAAAAAAAAAAAAATTTTAGTAAAAAAAATGTGGTTTGAAATTCAGCCGCGTTCGCCAGATCTGATAATTACCACACTGAATACTTTATAAATCATATAGCCTAAATCGTACACCATACCGTAGTATTTTTTGAAAAGTTGTCGGCCTTTGCAGCTCTTCAAAGTCGGAAGTTTGCACGCGCCGTATTTTCGAAATGTAAACAAATGTTTACATCGAGTTCTTAAAGAAGTCATCAGCAGAATCAGCGATAGAAAAGAGGTAATTATAACTAAAATGTTACTATGTATGCCTAGTGTTTATTTGTTTCGGTCAGTTTGTTGAGTAATGACATGTTTGACCATGTCTGTGAACCGATTCTAGCGAGACTGACAACATTTTGAACTAACCAACCTGAATCAGTGAATTCATGATGCAAATGTGAAAAATTCTGGTGCATTTGTCGTATTACTCTGCATTTTTGAAATAGTTCCTTCTTGAAAGATTAGTTATATTGATACATGGAATTTTTATGAAAAAAACATTTCTGGTAAACACAACGCTCGTCATTTTTTCATCTACGGAAGCGCATAAAGGTCAAAAGTATTCCGATTTCATACATGTACGGAGCCACAATTTATTCTTCCAGGTTCTAATTACGCAAGAAATATGGCACAGAAGAGAATTGACAGCTTCTTCAGCGTAGGTCCAAAAACTGGGCTGTCTGAAAAAGGCACCGATGCAACCGAGCCTAGTACATGTATGTTTACTTTAACATGCTTTTAACATAAAAAGCTACAAACAATAGTCAGTACATGTTAAGTTATACATGTATAGTTAATGATGACAACAATTGTAACTTTTAATTTTGTTTAAACTTTTCAAGATTCAAGGACAGTATGATTTCATACTTTTACATTACATTCATTGCAACCCATGCTTTAAATATTCGAAATCAAATTGATTCTATAGTCAATTTTATGCACCAAAAATTCTAACACTTGTCCAAGTATCGTCATATATATTCCATATGTATATTTATAGCGCCCGGTACGTCTGGTGTGAAGGAGGGTCCTGAACCTATGACTTTAGATAAAGATGAGCTCGTGGGGATTGCGTACAGTCCCGATGACTTGTATCCTGATCCAGCAAGGTTAACAAAGGCTTCAGATGACTCGATAAAAGTGAAAGTGCTGCAAAACAACAAAGAATGGGCCAAAACTTTTTAGTTTCCGTCAAGGTAAACTGATTCTGATTCATTTGATTTAAAGATGTGAAGTTATAACGGTTGCAGATCAATAGAAAATTGTAGTTTAGTCAACCAGTATTGTATAGAAAAATACCGTTAAAATCTCTAAACACAGTCCCGAGGTCTCAAAATCGATGGTTTATGTTGAGGTCTTTTTGTGAGTGGTACATGTGGGAAAATAGACGCAAGCCCGTCTCTTACCACTCGATTGTAAACCCATATTAAATAATATACTGCTTCTTCCACTTGTTCGATGTTTGGTTCCATTATAATTATATTAGCGCGCTATGACATGTTTACTATATAATTAAGACGAATAAAGTTTAGTGAATATACTCATATATCTGATAATGTTATTGAAGTACCAGTATCATAAGTATACTAGTAAGATACTAGATGTATACTATTAAAATGGAATCATTTGCTTCCCTGCTTTCCGGATTTCTACGTATTTGATTGCAAAATTGTTCCATTTCAAGTTCGTACACTATTTCTTTATTTTATTATTTCAGTATTGAGTATGGAACGAAGCGTCAGTTCTCGGTAGATTGGCTAGAGAAGTATGACTGGCTTCGATATTCAGTTTCCGAGAATTCAGTGTATTGTGCTCCCTGTATTTTGTTTGGTGCTTCATCTCCAAAGGAGAAAACATTCATCAATACCCCAGTATCAAAATGGTCTAATCTTGGAAAGTACATCAAGAGACATACCGAGCCTGGTTCGAGTCATCATAGCTGCTGCGCTAGTGCTAGTAGTTTTATGAAAATCATCGAAAGGAAACAAGCAAGCATTACAGCACAACTGTCGAGAAACAAAGTCGAAACTGTTGCTAAAAATAGACAGGTGCTTAGATCTGTTATAGAGGTCATCATTCTGTGCGGTCGACAAAATATTCCACTTAGAGGTCATGATGACAACAATAGTAACTTTACTGCCCTGTTGAAAGACAAGGCCAACAGGGATGAAATCCTGAAAACACACCTGTCCTCTAAATCTAAGGTTACTTACACTTCGCCTATGATCCAAAATGAATTAATCACTTTGTTGGGAAATAACATAAAAGGCAAGATAGTTCAGCAGTGCAACGATGCTATTTGTTATTCATTTCTTGCAGATGAAGCTACTGACGCGAGCACTATGGAACAAATTGCTATGTGTGTAAGATATTATTCTGAAACTGAACAGGACGTGCGTGAAGACTTTGTGGGCTTTGTGCAAGCAGAATCTACAACAGGAGAGGCTCTTTTTAACAAGTTTATTGAGGGGCAGCGGGACGCAGGATTAGACATCTCCAAGATGAGGGGACAATGGTATGATGGGGCCAGTAATATGTCTGGTTGTCATCGAGGTGTGCAAGCTCGGGTCCAGCAAGTAGTTCCCCAAGCAATGTATGTGCACTGCAAAGCCCATAGCCTTAATTTGTCAATTGTGCATGCCTGTAAAGAGGCACTCGTCAGAAACTTGTTGGACACTTGCTTTCAAGTACTCTGCCAAACGTCTTTTAGCTTTCAAAGAGGAGCTTGGCAACGATCCCGTGGCACAGGAAGAGATGCAGAAGAGAACACGTCTTCAAAGTCTGTGTGAGACGCGATGGGCTAGTCGGGCTGACGCACTTTACACTTTCAAAGCTGCATACACATCAATTGTAAGTGCACTGGAGGTGCTAGAACGAGAGGGAGACTCAAAAGCACGGAGCTACAGATGCAGTATCCTTGGGTTCGACTTCATCATCTCTCTAGTTGTGGTTGAATTCGTCCTCCAGGGTGTTATGCCTCTAAACAAGCTGCTACAGAAGCAGAATATCGACTTGATCGAAGCAGCCAAGGAGAGTCGAGTTCTTATAGCCACATTTCGTGCAGAGAGAGTCGATGATGCTGTGTGGGATGGGCTTTACGACAAAGCAGTTGCCATGGCAGAAGACCAAGGAGTCGAGCCTTCAAAGCCTAGAACAGCTCGACGCCAACAGCTCCGTGGCAACGTGCCTGCCGACTCTGTTTCGGAATACTGGAAAAGAGCATTGTTCTATCCATTTCTTGATCATCTAGTTGTGGAACTAGAAGACCGTCTTGTATCCAGCAATGAGAGGTTTAAGGCTCAATATCTCATCCCAAGCCTCTTCCTGAGCTCAGCCGAGATCACGAGGATTCCATCTTCCAGGAGTATGAGAGTGACCTCAGTGGGGATCGGGAAGCCTTCCGAAATGAGGTTTCTCGATGGAAAGTAAGATGGGAGCTGGAGGGGACAAAACCCTCAAATCTTACTGACACATTGAAGGCTACGAACAAGACTCTGTATCCAGACATCTTCACCTGTCTAGTTGTACTAACTACGATGCCAGTGTCTACCGCTACCGCCGAGAGGCAGTTTAGTATCATGAGACGCCTGAAAAACTACATTAGATCAACAATGCTCACAGAACGGATGTCTGGACTAGCCCTGTTGCACGCCTACAGACACATGGAAATAGATATTGATATTATCATTAACGAGTTTGCGGCCAGCAAAGGCCGCAAGTTAGACTTGCTGTGAAATGTAGACTAGTTGAAATAAACGAAAGTAAAGCTATTCATCTCCATTGTTATGCTAAAATAAATGGATTTTCGTTGGTCAAGAAAGCTCTCCGGAGGCCCCAAAACGCACCAAATTGCACCATTTATTTCAAAATTTTCAGGGGGGGGGGGGGGGGGGGGGGCATGCCCCCTGACCCCCCTAGATTATTTTGAATCCACATTCTTTATAGGCTAGCTACGCGCCTGCAAACACGACTGTCAAAACAAGGCGTTTACCATCCCTCGCTTACGTCTTGCAACATGGACGCGCTACTTCCTGAATGATATACTTGCATTAATCAGACAACGGGTGGGGGCGGACAGAACGCAAACAATCTGTATCGCCAAGCCGAAAGCCAAAAGCGCAAACGAATGGGAAAGTCTCATTCATTTATCACGCCTTTATCTTGACGTTGACATCACGATACAATCTTAATGGAAGATGTACATGTCTTGGTGGTCTTAAGTTATTAAAGCTACATTAATAAGATTGTAAGGAGGGTAAACCTTGCAGTATCGCTGACAAATCAAACAAGAATGTCCCAAAATAATGTGCAATCTTCAGGTCAGCATACACTGTAGAATGGCATTGACTTATCATTTAAAGGTGGCTGTCTGCCTATATCATATGCATAGCCTATAAAGATCGATCTTATCCATGTTTGGGAAAATTTGGGCATAATTTCTGCATACACTCATACTTTAGTCCAGTCAAAGACGATTGTGGGTAGTATTTCAATTGTAAGACAGTACAAGTCGTAAAGATAATTCTTAATGTTCGTTTTTTCCAAATCGACAAATAATATAAGAAGAAGAAGAAAAACCCCTTTAGATCGAGTTCAAATCTTTCTTTTTTTTCTAATTTTGAACACGATTTCTTCTTACGAGCGTAAATAACCAATATTAAGAAATATAAGCTCCACATAAAACAAGAATGAAAATTAAGCAAGCGTGAGATGAGTGTCACAAGTTCAATCAGACGTAAAGCACACAACTTAAAACTAGATTTTCAGGAGAGGTGACAGTGAAAAGGAGTTTAATTCCAACGACTAGCCTATACCAATATATCGAAGTAATTAAATTTCGATTACGCATAGTTATTTATTATGAATTCAGCGTGATAAAGCCATCAGCATAGATCTGTGAGCGTCAATTTGTTGATGCCAGTATAATACATATCTTTGAATTAAGAAAACCACGTTACCGCTTACGTTCTGGCTCATCCACGTCATCCGCTGTGACGTCGATGTCTATTTTACGCAGAAATCCCAATCGTTCTTATTTACAGATTTAAAAAATATGAACATTTTAAATGTTGGTTAACAAGTTTTACTGCCCTAAAATTGCAATATTGTTGAAAATCGTCAAAGCTTAGACTAAAGTATGATGTTTTTCTACGCGCAAATACTCCAAACAGGGGTCAGATATTGTCCATATGTTAGATATAGGCAAACTGTCGGCTACAACATTTAACTTCGACCCAAGCAGACGACATAGTCCGGGAGCTAGGTATAGTTACCGCACACACCTCTCCCACGCCCCCAAACACTCGACTATTTTCCTAGGGTACAAAAATGTTCGTTACGGTGTCTAGAAATAGAATCTTTAAAGTATTGAAAAATAAACTCATTTAGGCTATATGAAAACAAATGATTTCTTTGGCAACCATCAAGTAATTTTGATAGGAGGGTGTGTTTAGAAAAATGACTATAACGTTTTTCAAAAAAATGGTGACAGAAGTATTAAACTGCTACTCAGTTGGAAGTTATTGAATGGCCATTATGGTCATGTGTCAATTATGCAAATTAGCACTTATGAACACTTATAAATTTTAATGAGACTCTAAAAATAGACTTAATTTTCTAAAAGATGATTAGATTCTTTTAATTTAAAAGCTTGAACCAATTCAACAGTTTCTAATGTTATATACACACCCTACTTGTATCAAACATGTTGGTCTAAGTTGCATATGATTTGGTTCATTTTACGATTTTTTATGATTTTTTTAAATTTATTTTCATCCAAATTTTGCTCATTCAATCTTAATGCATAATTTAGCTAGAAGTCTGCTTATAACTAACCATTACATTGTAGAATATTTTTTGTATCATTCCTTATGTGGAGACTATCACTGAACTTAGATTTGAAATAATTAATTATGCAAATTAGCTAACATATATTTATTCATATATCTTAATGAGCATCTAAAAATACACTTTATTCAATTAAAATGCCATATCCAAACTCACTGAGCAATAATTTAAACTGAAATAGACATCTCTCTCAGACACAAGTTGATATAAGTTTTGTATGAATTTATCTCTTTATTGATATTTTATGACTTTTAATTTAATTTCTATGGAATTTTCATCATTGAGTTTAGTATGTGAAGCTGACAAGAAACCTGCTTGTAAACAGGTGTTTTGTTCTGTATTGCTTATAATTTACTGGTAAAATCAGTTTTAGACCATGTTTATACTGAGGACTAGTAATTAATAGGACTGAGGATTTGTAATTTATAGGTATGCAAGCCCTAATAAGTTTTCAAACATCTCAATTAAGAGGTAAAATGTATATATTTTTAAATTGCTATATTTTTATTCTAAGTCACATACTTAGAAAATAAGTCTATAGTTGATTTGTACCAGTTTCTTCTCATAATTCATTGTTTTTTTTGTGTGTTTTTTTTACTTCTCATGATAACTTATTCAATTTTTAACCATATAAGTTATAGAGGGTTTTATAATGTCTCCTTAGAAATGGAAAAAACACAAATGTCTACTCACTATCATCATAAAACATTATTCAATGTCTTTTCAGATCTAAAATAAATGTTCTTTTGTAATAATTTTTCAATTGTGTTGTCTTACTCTTACATTGTGGTCAAGAGAACTAAAGCAAAGCGACAAATAAAAAATATATGACCAAGTTGATGTGATAGAGCACAATATTTTTCCTCTGTTGTCTAATATTTTATCTTTTCAGTTAATGGTTGTATTAACTTACCGTAATTACACATCAGCCCAGCCAAAGACCACATTTGTTGTTCTTCATTTAGCCTTTTATTTGGATTTCAGATAATGTAATTGTTTTCATTCAAGTTTAAAAGTAAAACATACTTTAGACAGAAATCTGGTTCATTGCGGCAACAGATGCAAGTGAAAGTAAAAAGGTAGATTTGGATAAGCATATTAATTTAGATTATATTTCTTTATGAGGTTATAATCAAAGAATTTTCTGAAGGTGATATTTCAGAGTACAGATACTGTTAAGGCATTTAAAAATTAATTAAACCTATATGACTTTGATCATTTGATTATTTTAAGGCATATTTGAAAACATTAACAAGTAATGGATGACTCATAAAACATGTTGTGTGTAATTATTATTTGTATTAAGTATACTAGATTATTCTTCTCAAATGCATGTTCTACAAAATAAACTATGAGCAGTTAACTCTAAGGCTAAGGTTAATATACTAACTAAATTAGGTCAAGTCACACTGTACATGTATTGACACAAGTGAAAAGAAGATTCACTAGCAAATTATCTGACATATGTTTACAAATTTAAATTTTGCACTTAAGGTAAAAATGTTATTTGTTAAAAAAAAAAATTGACAGCATTGTTAATGATTTACGAAGTACCGTTGTACCTGGTGTTCCATAATGTGTTATGACAACGGAGATTAGTAACTAAAATCATTATCTGGTATCACCCTGGTGTGGCATCTACAATACAGTGCATGGTGTATTTATTATATTTTAATTTATTTAAAATTCTGACAGTCTGTTCAATCACATCACAGTGGCCACCAGGTATGTTCCCAGAAGATAAAGCCCTCAGATGATTCCCATCAATGACGTAAATTTTAAATGTCCAGCAAAAGTTTTGTCGATTCATGTAAGGTGGGGCATTCTGCAGTTGTAAGGGTTGGAGGTTGTAAGTCCAATGATGGACAGGAAGTCAATATTGCTGTAACTGAGCACACGAAACTGTCTGACCACCACTGGTTCTAACTCGGTTGTTTGTTATTCAATAAAATGTGCTGTAAAGTTGAATTTATGCAGCTGATACTACAGAAGAAATACTGTAGTCCAAAATTATTTATTTTATTCCTGCCATTTTGCTTGTGATATAATTGTCAATAAAACTGAAAAATACAATTGTTATAGTGATTGGATTTCATATGTTAATATGTCTAGATTATACAAAATCTATACATTTTATAGTATTCATTAATTAAAAAGATGTTATCAGAGGGGTAAGATAGAAATGATGCCATAACTGACTTGAACATCACAAAGAAAACAATCTTAACATTAAAATTTACATTTATCTTAGAATTGTTTTCTGATAGAATGAATCCCCTGCATTCTAATAGCAGAAAACAGTACTCGACAGCAAAAATTGTGGCTAAATGTGACATGATGTTTGCAAAGATTTTGAATAAGAAAGAAAATTGAAGCAAAACAAGGCAAATTTACTCTTCATATAACATGGTATTAGCATCAAATAAATTGTTCAGTCTATAGTCTGATTTCCTGTTGCAGTTTGAGCTTAATAAAATTAAAGGGTTCGTCTCCGAAGTCAAAGGATAAGACGATAAAAGGTGGTAAATAGAACAACATCGTTCAAAAATAAAATAACATGTTTGTTGCGCTAATAGATACAGTTTTGCCTATTTACTAAGAAATATCAAGGAAACATTCCCTAAAACATGAACAAGAGTTGTCCACAAATGTTTTGAAGTGTTGGACATATCAATGTATTATAATGTTGGTGCACATTGGATAGTAGAAAATTACAGATTTAACCATTTAAGATCTTGCTTATGCATAGAAGGGACATATACATGGGAAAATCTGTCATGGTGTATAAGAAAAATTATAATATGACAAGCCTTCCTGATGTAGGTAGTACTGAAAAGATCTGAAAAAAGTTGTACCTTACGTTTCAACTGTTTAGTTTACTATGCTGCACAGTAAAAAAGAAATGTCTTTAAAGAGAATAATACAATATCAAATGTCAATATGGTGTAAACTTAAAAATGACAGATATTGATAAAACTTATAAAAAGTTTAGCAGTTCCCTTAAAGATAAAGTCAAGAAAATTATGTACCTCATTCATTAAAAACAATGGAGAAATAATATATTCTCTAAACAAAAACAATTTAATGTTAATTAAGCGTCCAATCCTATTCCAGTTCAATAAATTAATATGACTTAGTTTATAATTATATGTTACAGTACAGTTTGTTTAAACGTGGCTTTTAAATAAAATAAACTCTAATTAACTTATCAAAATGACATCTATCTTTAGATTCTCATTAATATGTATGAATATTCATGTTGGCTAATTTGGATAATTAATTATTTCAAATCTAAGTTTAGTGATACCTTCCACTTAAGGATCCATCCCTGATGGGTAAAGTGACACCTTAGCCAACACGACCATGAACAAATACTAGACCCTAGTTTTAGCCAGCTTTTACCATCTTTATTATCTTTCTTTAATTCTGATTAGCTATATGAATTTAAAACTTTAAAGGACACAAAATACTCTGTATTTGAAATTAAAAGATAGCATGCCACTCGGAGTAAGGGAGCTGTCAGTCATACATATTGCTCAACAACTTGGTTGCCACTTGTCAAGAAAGAAAACCGTGTCCTGGTTGGCCGTATTTTGGAGTTGTGTCCCTTGTCATGTTAAATATTTACTACGTTTGTATTTCTCGGACATAAACTTACCAAGATCTAGACCCTACCTTTTTGTCTCTTAAATCTATTCGAATTTTACACCTCTTATTAAACAGTTTCCAAAATAGGCCTACCGGTACTTTTCAGTTGAGGTTTGCGTGTTTCGAATTTCCTAATGTTTCTTCCTGACTGATCTCTCAATAGGTAAATAAGAAAAGGTCCTATAAAATTTTCACAGATATTTACATTTTATCTACCAGTAGACAAAGGCAAACAAGGTAAATGCAAATGTGACAAAAACACAGAGACCAGACATAACACACATAAAGAAAAACCATCAGTTACCGCCTTGAAACGGTCAATCGGCAAAAGGGCCAACTGGGGTGCTTAAACCTGGTTTGTGGAGCGCTCCAACCTCGCACTTCCTGAAGGTTTTTCTAGCAATCAAACAGTGTAAATAACAAAAAACCGCAATCATTGTATCATTTATATCATATGTAGGTCTGTTTTTTTCTAATTTAAATAAACCTTAAATGAAGAAATTGCGCTAAATTCGATAACAAACTTGATACCTGGTGTATTCAAAGTCTACAAGAATCAAAATTATGTGGCTAATTTATTTTATATTTAGCAAGAACAACTTCAATGCTACGAGGAGAATTTGTGGAAACAATGATATAAATCGCATGCCTGTCTGTTGCATGTTGCTGTTGTTGTTTTTAACAAAGCATACGGATCAGAAATAGAGACTTTATAATGGTTTGGATATGTTAACAATTCAAAGGAGATTTCGGATATTTTGAGTCAAATCAATCCAACAAGCTGTAAATTTAATTTGTTTGCCCAATACTATCATTTGTTTCCAAACAAAACTCAACAGCAGAACATACTAAACAGCAGAAATCCTAGGTAGATCAGCCCTCTGGAACGGCATTTTACCCCGCTGAGTGAATCGCCATGGGACTGGTATAGACTATGTAGCTTTCTTCCATTCGTCCGGGTAACGTCTTTCTCGGTTTCGATGAGGTCTCAAATTTGACTAGATAAATGCTGAAGAATAAAACACTGAGAATTACACAAAAATAGATAAGCCCAACAGATTGCCTTGGAACGGTCATGCGGCAAAATGCCAAAAAGGAGAGCTTTGACTTGTTTGCAAAGCTATAACTTCCTTAGGCAGGTGGGTGTCTCAAAGACAAATATTGAAAAGAAACCCAAATCAATCGGAAACAAAACAGTTTACGCGATTCCCAAACTTCAACCTAAAGAATGGTGTCACTGAATAACAAAGTAGTGACATTGTTATAAACAACTATGTCCAGGTGGCTCTGCAGCTTTACCCATGCCCAGATCGTTAAATGTTTCTTGTATTCACTGCGTTAGAATAAAGTGTTAACACAGTGAATACAGTGCTAGTGTTTCACACCAGAAGCTGCCGACCTAACACTTAAAGACAATCGATGTCTCAAGAGCGACGAAAAGTAGTTCTATGTGTTTCCATGGCAGGATGTGAAATTAAAGGCAGAGCCGCACAGAAAAAATCCCATAGCAGTACAGAATCATCAAATGTTTACACAAGTATATCCAACCTGTTTAAACTAGACGTAAATGCTTCGAATTTCCTCCAGGGGGGCGTAGGAATACTGCATCCAGTGAAACAAGATACATGTGATGTAACCAACATATGGGCATAGTGACCTACTCTTTCGCGGTAAAGATGGGTTAATTAAAAATAAAATTAACACGCACAGTCGTCTCAAAACCTGACTTCTTTCCAGTAGCACTGTATACCATTGTGGTAGTAGCGCTTTCATTTAATTATCTAAGTGGTAGTTGGAACCCAACTACTCTCAACAGTTACGTTTCGCTGTGCTATAGAAACAACTGCCATCTTGAAAATTACTGACCATAGTGGAAGTCATGCTTGTGATAATCGATATCGGTGTCAATGTAATCATGATCTAAATGTAACAATCAAAACAATATTTTAATGTTAACATTTATCATCACACACGCACACAAACTATAATGGTTTACTATTTTTAAACACTTATCATACATGGTAATATATATAATATTATCTCGTATAAATCTCGTTTGTCAATCTCCTTGACGATTTTCCTATTTGGTGGCAGAGAATACTGGGATCTGATATAACGTGACCTCTAAAGTGGAAATTTAGTTGAAACACTTGGACCCTCTCAACAGAGTTTATCAGAGATTTCGTTTCTTGTGTCAGCAGCATTCCACATTTGGCAGAGCTCCTATTACTGTTTCCATGTCCTTTTCATGGCATCCACATACATTGAGAGTTCGCGCTCATCAATCTTAACCGGATTGTCAACAATTACTTCTTGGACACGATTTATTGCTCGGCCAGATTATAGATGTTTCTTTTCTTGGGATCGGTGTTTTCAAGAACATCTTCCTCAACCTCACCTATGGCATAATGTACAGCTTGTTCGGCAGCATTCTATATTTCCCTACTGCAATCTGCCTTTCAGGCTTGAAACATCACCCACTGTCTGGCACAGCTTCTAAATGTGTCATCCACCAACAAACGTGCTTTCGCCATTGATGTTTGGATGACAGACCACACAACGCTATTGCAGCGTCATTTAGTAGGTTCTATAACTCACTCACACAGCATAATTACCCCCCATCATCTAATGCGAAAGGTTCAGAAAACGCTGCTTTTTAGGCTAGGTCCTTCACTATCCAAGGAGAGGTTGTCTGTGTTAACTGAGACAAGATGAGTGAACTTAGTAACGACATCGAGCACTTGGTCATTGATAGTAACTGCCGGCGGTGCTATTGTATCCTGTCACAAGACGTTGGTCTTATTAAGACTGATTGTTAGTAAGAAGGCTTAAGAGAAGCGGTCCATCAGCGTCTGCAGCTAGTCAGCGAGCAACCTGTCTTTGACGATGGCTTCGTGAACCTTTTTTCTTGTAACTGCCTCCTTTCATCTGTTCGGCAGGTAAATTCTCTCTTACGCTAAACCAAAGGTACGTCGCAACAGAGAGGGACTATGGCACAGCCGTGTTTAAGCGATCCGAATATCAACGGTCAACGGGCGTCCAGGAGCTGCCGTTATACTGCAATGTCCCTTTAATGTTTGTATGGAAAGATTCTCTCAAACTCTGCAATTCTGGTAGGCAGTCGACTTTTTAAGAATTTGGAATTGACCGTTTCAGCTGACAAGACCAAATGCCTTGGTAGGGTTAATGAAGATGATTATACAATGGAATCTGTTGTTCTCTGCACTCCCCCTGGAGTTGGCGGAGGGAGACAGCGATGTTCATTGTTGACTGCTTTGCACGGAAGCCACACTGATATTCAGGACAGACATGTTCTGCCAAGTCTGCAGTCGGCTCAAAATGAAAATATGCAAAGAATTTACCTATGAAGCTGAGAAGGGAGATGGAGAGGCCACTGTAGTTGTTGCAGTCGCTTATCTCCCCTTTGTTCTTGTAGAGAGTTAGAATCTTGGCGTCACTCATGTCTTGTGATACAGCTCCGTCTTCACAACAAAGTCAAAGGACTGTATTTTGCAGTGCTTAATCAAATCTTGCGGAATCCCATCATTACCAGGGACTTTGCCAGAGGCCAAACTGTCTAGAGCCTTACTGACCTCCTCAAATGTTGTTTCTGCATTTAGCTCTTCCGTGAGGTAGCACACTGTTCTCTCGAGAGAAGAAGGTCGTATTGGTGTTGCACCAATCTTTGCAACTTCTGACCTTTGACTGCGATAACTTTTCCAGTAAAATATTTCACTGGAGCTGTCTTTTAACGGTTATAGTACCTAATGCTTTCTTGGTGTCGCCATGTTGTTTACTTTTTTGACAGGGGTCTGTAAGATCTATACGATCTCTCACTAGTAATCGTTTGTGCAGGGCTGGGCAGTCTGGGCAGTCTGCTGGGCCTTGCTTCTAGCAAACCTGAGAGGTTTAATATTCCTCTCACTGGGTGGCCATTTGTACTCTGCGAGGGCAACTGCTTGGTTTTGATGACAGTGATCGTCTCTTCTCCTTTAGCTTCTAATCACTCTTGTGATTTCAATGACTTCTTTCCAAAGGTAGTCAATGTGTTTGCGTACATACTGTCGGGCAGAGCTTTCCATTTCTTTGTGGTAGTGACATGGGTTGCAAGGCGCCAAATTCTTTCTTCAAGGTCTGGGCAAACTGCTCCATGAGGTCTAGTTGAGATATCTTTATAACATCAATTCAAGGATTCCTCTTTGACTTTCTGAAGATGGTTTACATTATTTTTATCATTATTATTATCATATGATGATGGTTTATATTATTATCATTATTATTGTTGTTATTATTATTATGAGACTGGTAAGCCCTGACCATGATTGTGAACCACCGTCAAGGTTATGCATGCAAAATCAGCTTTGTATGTGTGCAAAGACAGCCTGTATCCTTAAACACAAATATGGTATTATTGAAATGACCAATTGTTCAGCAAAGTCAACAGATAAAGCTCATTTGTTGCAACTAAACTGATAATTATTTTTTTATACCACTTTTGTCAGAGGTTGGGGATGGTGTGCTTTACTGTTTACAGCAATATTATTATATGTGACAGATAACCATGAAGTAATAAATAGCATAATATCAATATTTCCATGCTTGATTAATGAAGTGAAATTAACATAATTCAAAATTAAAAAACAGAAAAAAACGTCTATTTGTGTATATCTCAATATCTATACTCATCTGAATGCAAAAAGAGACAAACAATGCCATCCCTACTCTAAACATCAAAGATTATTAACTAACTGAATAGGAATACACTAATTATTCCAGAAAATATGTCCACTTTCATTTCATCACCTGGCTGGATGCATGGTCCTAGTTCTATGTATATTGCATAACTAATTCAGATCAAAAGATACCAACTTCCTTCTAATGGCTGGACCAAGTTTTTTATTAGCCTAGAAAATATAGTCACAGCTAAAATCAACCTTTAATGGCATTGATGTAACAAAGCCAGAGTAAATCCCTACAAGGGGTCATTAGAGCTTAGTGCCATGATGAGTGTCAAGCTGGAGTATGAGAGACTTATGAAACAGGGATAGGAGAATGATTTAATGTATGATTAATGTATGTACCAATGGGAGGGAAAGATTAGGGTAATTAATATTTGTGTTAAATGGTAGAATAAGAGAAGTGGGCATGGCTCAGTAGAGAAGGAAAATGTAAGACTTGGTCAGGGAGTTTAAAAAAAATGAGAGGCAGAGAGGAGAGAAAGGAGAGAGAGAAGGGTTAAAATAGGACATGGAGGAAAAGTTTTCATTGAAGAAATGAATAAGTAATGGAGAGAAAGAAAGTGAAGATTAGAATAGAGAGTGTAGAACTGTGAATATCAGGCCAACCGAGTTGCTGCCAAGCAAATAAAAGACAATCGAAATTGAACCATTTGGACTGCTGTAATTACTGCATCCCCGTTTTAAGCCTCAAAACATCATAACACTGTCGGTTGACAGTTTAAAACATGACAATGAACTCAGCACACTGAAGAAAAAGAACATGTAAAATGGTTGCGAAACATTTTAAGATAAATATTTTGAAGACAGAAATACAGCAACATGAAAACAGTAACTGGTGTATTTAGATATTACATTATAAAACTAGAACTATAGCTGAATGCGATTCATACCCCCACCAATGTCCTTGACAAAGCTGGTACAAGGGTAAGATGGGTTCTGCACACTGCCCAGTTGGGGTGAACATTTGAGCTAAGTTTGAAGAAAATCCTTACATTAGTATAGAATTTATAGGGCAGACACAACATATTGTCTAGTATTGATTGTAAGTAAATTAAAAGACTTAAAAAGGGGCATAACTTTGTCAAAATGCAATACACAGTTATGAAACTTGACCTGCATATCCTAATTGTGACACTTCATATATATTTTAAGTTTCAAGCAAATACTTTTTCTAGTTTCAGAAATATTCAAATACATGTTAAAATTTAAGAATATTTTCTAAGTCAATTTTTGACCTTCAAGTGTGACCTTGACCTTAAGCCGGCAAAAGAGTAACATGGGTTCTGCACATCCCCTTGTTGAGGTGAACATTTGAGCCAAGATTAAAGAAAATCTTTCAATTAGTGTAGGACTTACAGAGCGGACACGACATAATGTCTAATATTTGATTGTTTGATATTTGACCTTCAATTGTGACCTTGACCTTGAGCTGACACAGGGGCAACGTGGGTTCTGCACATCCCCTTGTTGAGGTGAACATTTCAGCCAAGTTTGAAGAAAATCCTTCAATTGGTATAGGATTTATAGAGCGGACATGATAATGGAGATGGACGGACGGACGGACAGACAGATGGATGGACGGACAAAGCGAATCCATTATAGCCCCCCCCCCCCCCCCACATTTTGTGGCGGGGGTATAATAACTATGGGATGGTATTTTGCCTGTGTGATAAAATAAAATAACCTAAATGTATTGAAACGTGCATAGTCTTGAACTCTGCTATGGTATAATAATGAAAATACAATTATTATCAGTATTTAAATCCTCCACTGAATGTTTTTGAAATAACATTCAAAATAATTGGCTTAAATGTTTGCCATCAAACCACAACATGCCATGTGCATGGCAAAGGCTTGTATCTGAAAGGTCATGGTTACATATAGAGGTTAAAGGCAAAGAGGACTTTAAGCCATATTATGACTCTCTCTTCCTATCATGTCAGTCAAAAGCACATCAGTGCTTATGTTTTCTTGTTGTGTATATATATGCAGACTCTAAATAAAAGTTATTTATTTATATTTATATTTATTATGCTTTGGGTGATTTTATCTTACACAAATAATTACATTGACTTGGAGTATTACATGTAAAAGAGCCAGGTCTGTCTGACAGGTCAAATGTTAAAGAATGAGCACTGTCGAACTTGTGTTGGGCTTGCAACTTAACCACAGGTCATAGTATCTTCAAAAAAAATCTGGGCTCAATTGTTTGCCATGATGGTTGGTGTGTCATGAGCAAAAATCACAGTACAGTGCTAGTGTAATGGTCAATGTCATATTTATAGATCATAAGTACAAAAGTGTTTTAGAACTTGTCGCGACTGTTTGATTAACCATGGGTCAAAGGATTTTTAAATAACTAAGCACAACTTTTTGCTATGAGACAGTGTATATTGTGTTTTAAGCAAGAACCCAGTGCTGGCCCACAGAAAAAAGTCACAATGACAGGTGAACAGTTAAAAAAATAACAGTGATTCTGAATTTCTATTGTTTGCTTGACATCTTGCTGCAATTGTATTTCAGAATACCAAACTTGCCACACAAAATTTACTGTAAATATATGAAAGTACAATCTACACATTTACTATTGCCATTTACAGCAACATTAACCATACAGCCATGTGATGTTAATGAACTAAAAGCAGGCTGGTTATACAATAATGTAAGTTCTGTTAAGCAGGTATGTTTGTTTTTTTATTGGGTTTATTATCCCAGTATTTCAGTTATCTGGAGACGATGACCACTTGAAGCAGATATAGTGCTGCCTTCACTGTGTATAGCATGCTGTGAACACCTGACCTGATACCACACCCAGTCACATTATCCTGACACCGGGCCAACCAGTCATGGAACTACCCTTATAATTTACTTGTGCGTTAGCAAGGGAGTTATACCACTACCGTTTTTAACAACTTTGGTATGCCGCTGCCCAGGATCGAACCCAGTCCTTCCGTACCTGGAGCCGGCACTCTATTGATTGCACTACTATGTCCGGTAAAGCAGTTATGATAATGCCATCATTGAGAAAACATGCCATTTACCCTAGAGCGACTCGCAGGGCTCCAGTTAAGGGGCATATCTGCGTATTTTATTCATTTAAAGAGACAAAATACTAAAAATATTTAACATCTGGACCTAACATATATGCCCAGAAAATCCAATTTATGAAACATTTTTGTTTGTTTGTTTATTGGGTTTATCGTCCCACCAACAGTATTTCAGTTATCTGGAGACAGTAACATTTTTGAAAGTTGTGCGTGACATATTTAATCATATATATAATTACAAAAACTGAGTAGATTAAGGCCAAGTTGTGTGCCTGGTTTCTGTTAATCATGTTTTGCCAATATTTGAAAGTTGTGCCATTTTGTATAATTTAATGGTAAATACATTGTTGAGTTGCACTCTTCTATGCATGTTTAAATAATGTGAAGTTCTAAATAACACCATTTTTCTTGGCTAGTCACATCTATTTCTCTCAAATGCAGATTGGAATGCATGATTGCTGTCTGTTTTCAGCTTTAAACACCATGATGTATTTTAAAGAAATATGAAATCGGTTCAAAACAAGTCTTTTTGAAGAAAAAGGTGTATGCAGAAATTGTCTCATCAAGTAAGTTCTGGCAGCTGAACTTCAATGTTTAAGCAATAACAAAAACTTAAATGAAATTAGATTATCCAGATCTGACGGTCTAACGATGCATAAAAATGGTGTAGATCTAGATCTAGTTCTAAAATGGGGATATGGGCATGAAATGAATTTCATTTTGACATCCTAATGTTGGCAATTTGCTTCATAGTTTTTCAGATCTACAACAAAAATGAATGAGTCATCTAGCTATTCCATAGCCCCATGCGCAGTTATAGGTTGATAATAACGTGGTAGACTTAAATTATCCACTTCCGATTAAAAAAAGAATACAGCAAAAATAAACAAATATATGTAGGCCAACATGTGCATACTCACACGCGTAACAGTTCAATGTTGGCAGGTAGACCCTAGTTCCGCGATAACAGCTGTCAAGGGAAGTTACTCTGTCAATCTTTTGCAATAACGAAAACATAGTTTGACATATTGGCGTAATTTATGGTTGAACAAGTGCGATTTGAGTAGCTATATCTATTACTTGTTAAAATGTTTCAGAATATGGTAATGGGAGAGAGAAACACAGCATAAAACATAACAATATTTGACAAATACGAATGTGGAATATTTTCTTGCTCGGTAGAGCTAAAAAAAACAAGAGACCCCGAAAAACATGCTTCGCTCGACTAAAGACTGCGGAACGAAATGATGTATAACTATCGCAAACAATTACCGAATTCTCGTGAAGAAAAACTGTGTAACTTATACTATGATTGATTCGATGCATCCGCGGCATGATATTCAGTAACTAGTATGAGCATGTAGGTAAACCGTGTCTGAATGTATTAATATAAATATTATTAATATAAAGAAATGTGATCTTTACACCTTTGGAAATCTAAAAGAAGTCGTGCTGGTGATTTTTGAACCATGGGTCGCGGTAAATAATTGGGTACATCGCATTTCTCAGCAATTATCATTTCGAAAAATGCTCTTTATGACGTACGCAATTCACCATCAAAGTGCACGATAGTGACGTCACTTACAAAAGAGTTGTTTAGTACTATGACGGTAAAACAGATGTCATGTATTTGACAAACCAATTGAATATTAACAACATATGCATGTTAAGTGACACAAAATATCAGCTCCGTATATATTTCTTACAAGGACAACCAGTGTTTTAGCTGGCATTTTTCATACCTCAAAACCGGTGTACAAATGTTTGCCACGGAAACAGTTGACTTTAAATGTAGTGTCAATCTTAAGAAATTGAATATATAAGGATGATAGCGAGTAATGGTTGTATATTGTTTATTTAACACGATATGTATCGTTGTATTTGTTGAAATATTGAAACCAAACGTATAATTTGTCTTAAATTCCGACCAAATATCACCCTGAGAAATATGTGCGTGCGCATGCGCAAGGAGTATCCGCCATATTGGATTCGCTCTCCCTGGTCGAAATCGTATACATACAAAAAAGCTGAACGAATCATCCGACGAAAGTCTTGACAGCTCCGTATGTAAGTAGCAACATATTTAACTCTTAATAAAGAAGCAACGTTTATTTATAAATAATTCTCGCAGTAATTGTTTACAGTTTTGGCTGTACAATGCACAATTTTGTGCAAAGCATTGTGTTTATAAATAGACTGCACATCGTTTTTCACACAAGTTCTTAGATCACACTTGTGGGTAATTTGTTTTTATGCGTTCTTTCTCTTGATGTTTTATTTCTGTTATAGCAGTCTTTCACTGTGAATAATCTTTTGATTGATTTGCAATTGTTTTGTTATAAGTTATTTAATTCGTGCAAATACATTAATAGATATGCCATTAATGTGTTGTATATGATGTCATAAGCTTGAGACGGCCCCGCATAAGTTTACGCCTGCCCAACCAAGGGGTCCTCGACGGGGTTGATGTAGTTGATGTTACTTCAGTAAGATTTTGGCCTTGATCAAAGAATGAAAATTTATTCACTTATTTTGTTTCATTTACAAACTAGTGTGTACAGAAGACGCATTAAAATATACATTATATGTCGACTACTTGGTTTTCATGATCATTGAATTTGACGAATACTTCTCTTGAGTTGCATGTGGGGATAAAGTTCGGATGTTGGAAGATACGTGTTTTTCAATTAGACTGTATGTATACATAGATCTACACCTGACCAGTTATGAAACAATACAAAAATGAGAAAGTTGTACATTTAGTGCACGTTACTCATTGACATACATAACTCTTAAATACTTTTGTACGTAGCGTGTCTTTTCGAAAATAGATCGCTTAAGTGTTTACTCAAAGTCGTCACATTCTTTTATATTTTTTTTTGTTTAGAACCTGTTCCATTCTTAGTTTAAAAAAAAACACATGGATGCGAGTAACATAGTAAAGCATACTAGCACATGAATCAATGTATCAACGCGGTACAAATTCATATATCTATAGCACTATGAACATACGGATGTAACGATGTACCTATAAATGTAGATATGAAAAATAAACGAATATGAACCGATTGTGATATTTTCATACTGATTATTCGTCACAGAAATGTATTTTCAGATTATCAGTATATACGTATATATGTAATCGTGTCTTAATATTGTTTAGTTAAAGTACACATGGTTGGGACATACTTTATATGTGACTGTGTAATATAATAGACTCAAATAAACTCATTGTGATTGTGGGTATATAGATCTGCCGACATTTCCATAAATCTATCGTAGATCTATACACGTTAACTACTATAGTTAACATTTGTAGCTCTTTGATCCAATGCTAAAAGGTACTGAGTTGCAGTTATGGATAGACATACACATATCGTATCATCTTTACACAGTGTGGCGAGATAGCTGTAACATGTACACACACCAGTCCCTTACGCGCGTGAACAACACGCCTTTATGTGCAGCTTCGAGACCACATATGCGTATCGACCGGCATAAATACACACATGCGTAGAGAAGCGTTGTCAGATGCGTATTCAATAAACGAGCTCACCGACCCCACGACTCTACAGCCGTATGTCGAGTTTACTGGCATAGAGGAAAGATTTCCTCGCGATATTTCAATGCTACAAAAGTTGAGTTGGTGAGGGGGTCGGTAAAGATATAGGTTAAATTGTTTCACTCTATGTATGTTTTCCTCAATCGTCGACCTTTTCCAAATTAAAGGCTTGTGATATCATCAATTATAATCATATAATCTTATTTAAGACGTCTAGTTGTTGCTACACATATTTGATTTAAATAATGTATATCAATAGGGATACTGTATATATCTGATGAGACGTGTATAATTTGCACTTGAATATTGGCTGTTCACAACAAAGAACCATGCTGCAGTCTTCATCATTAGCCGAGTATAACTATAGTTGTTAAATGTGCATAAATGTGTGTTGTGTAAATGTGTGCCTACTTGGTAATGCACATTATGCTAATATAATGTCGGCCATTTTGTTGACCTTTGTTTGAAATATGTCGGTCAATCTAGATTTACTGCGTCCATGGTTAGCAATTATTTCTTTACACAACAACGTTAAGCATTGGCATTTATAAATATTTGCCTCAGTCATCACAAACTGTTGCGTAGGTTGTCATCGTCATCTGTTCGAATTATTTGTTCACAACAACGATGAGTCACCATATAGTATTGATTTGTTCAAATACTGTTTGAGACGACCCCTGCAACCGACAACGCGGGCAGATATACTTATCGCAGACGATAATGTATGCGCATGCGTATGATCAGCTTTTCTTTTCTTTTCGGGGGTACAATTGAAACAATTATAATATTGGTGTACATGTGTCCTCCAAAGTGAAGTATATCCGGAGTATATTTTTCTTATACAACTAGGATCTAGTTAGTCTTAACATTGCACATGTCACAATTATTGATCAATAATCCTATTCATACCGAACACAGATTTACCAGTATATTCCTATTTTAAACTATCCGGGTATATGTTCACTTGCTCTTGATTATTGAACTTGAAGCAAATGCGATATTATCCGGTTAAACTTTAAAAATTGCGATGAAAAAACCTATTGAAAGCCAAGTCCACTTTGTAGACAGGAGTGGGGACAGACTCTCGATCTGTTCTATTTTTAGATTATTTCGTGATCGATTCATATTGGTCATATACTTTATTCTTAATATCAGTTAGCATCTGCCGACTTTTTAAAATGAACCTACTTCAATTGTTGTGAACAAGCAGCGTTGTATGCCAACTATATTTATGTAGAAGGGGGAAAAAACGCCACGAAGTTACGTTTAAAGGGAGGTAATTTGCTTTGGTCTTGGAAGTTATTATTAAAGTGAATGTTTTGATTTCTGGAAGTTTACTCAAACGAAAAACTGTCCCGAACAAGCAGTTAAGTAAGGAGAAAGTAAATAAGTTCAATTGATAAAGTGTTTCTAAGTTTGCATTGGGTAATAATGATACAGTGGTAAAATATTACAAAATAGACTAAATATAGAATCTAACGTGATCCTTTTCACCACCTGTCTTGATTGTTCATGATAATTTAGTTAGTAGGTTATACATAATACATTGAGTGAATTTTCACCATCAAATTTACATTTCAGGTATATTTTATGATGTAAACATGGCTGTTTGTTATTAAAATCTTTATTTCAAATGATTCAATAAAAATATTCATAAATTATAAATAAAATGAAAAATCTTTTAGCAATTCCCAGTCAAAAAAAAAAGATTTAAGATGATTTTGGTCAGATCTCTACATGTTCAGTTCACTAACAAAAAATATTAATGTTATCCAGAGACCTGCCTTTATTTCTTAATGTCATCAGGCATTATCAACAGGTCACTTACAAAATGTGTTCTTTTGTTTGTTTTTGACATACATTATAGCAACCATTTATGGTCATTATAGCGCCCATCCAGTTTTTTTGGTGGAGGAAGACCCCAGACATGTCTGGGTAAAAATTTTAATGTGGTTTATTTAAAAATGGTAGTGGTATAGCTCCCTTGCTACACACAAGGACATATAAGGGTAGTTCCACGACTGGTTGGCCTAGTGTCAGGATAATGTGACTGGGTGTGGTATCATGCCAGATGTTCACGGCATGCTATATACAGTGAAGGCAGCAGTATATCTGCTTCTAGTGGACACCATCTCCAGTTAACTGAAATACTGTTGGTGGGACAATAAACTCCAAAAACAATAAGTTAGAACTAAACCCTCTTTTGAAAAAGTACACAAGAAGCCTGCTAACCATTTCAGATATGATTAAAGAAATGTGCATATAATTGGCTTTATTGAAGACAGATTCAACTTATGACATAAACTCAAGTCTGCATATTCTTTTGAAGTTTTGACTTTGGAAGACTATGTAATTCAGGTTGTGTCATGGTTCCAGATGTGTACTGAAATTTCTCTACTGATTTTATTTCAGATGGGCACCTCCTGGTAACTTTCCAATACCGGTGCAATGGATGACATTGATGAGGGTATAGGATCCAATGAGAGTGCTGTGAATTCTAAAGATGCCCTGCAAGGATTTGATGTCATTAAAGGTTTAAATGGACAGTCAATTCTTCCAGATGTATCAAATAAATTAAAGGAAGCTGCAAATACAAATAAGAGCGATTTAACTTCTTCAGAAATAGGTGATAAAACTTCTTCAGAAGTAGGTGACATCGCCACGAAAACCAATGGTATTGCAGAGAGTGTAGATGAAGATGATGGTTGTAAAATGGATGTGGATTCTGATCTGGAGAACACTGATGACACAAGTAGTGAACCAGCTAACAAAAATGCAAGCAATAGCAGTGCTACAGTCAATAATGCAGATTCAAATCCACTAGACAACACTAAAAAATTAACTGACTCTCCAACAACAGATAAAGGCACTAAAACAGAAGCTCAGATAACCAATGACAGCAGTAGCTCTAAAGAGAACAACAATGCTGTTGTAGATGTTGAAAAATCAAAAATTGGAACTAATAAACAGCTTTCAGTGAAATCACAATTTCTTATAAATGATAAAGTAAGACAATCTTTGAAAGGATTAACTGAGAAAATTAAAACAACTCCAGATAAAAAGCAAGAACTTGATAAAGCATTATTGAGAGAAGATGAAGTTGAAAAGGCAACTAAATCATTACTGAAAGAAGATGATGTTGAAATGGCAACTAAGGAAACATCAGCAGAAGATGAAAGCAAAGCCAAAGGTAAGCTTTCTAGATATATTGTTCTCAAAATATTATGATATGATAGAAACACTATCTAATAATCTCAGACAGTTGTCAACAGTTAACAATAATTTATTTCACTGATGCAAACATTTACTTTAGCTTTGAGCCTCTTTAGGTCACCTGGGCTTATAATCGGGATGCCTCATGGATCCTTCAGCATTCTTTAAACAACATCTCTGAAATAGCTGGTCAAAATGCAACCAGACTTTCTCAGAAGCTCAAGCAGGCAAGGGGACTGAAATGTTGTACAAACATTTTTGATCCATTAACAAGCATGGTCGCCAGGGGTGTGACCATTTTCAATATGGCTATATAGAAAAACTTGTAACATCTTCTTGTCAGAAACTACAATAGATACAGCCTTCACATTTGGTTTACATGTTTCTTTGGATGACCCTTTATCGGGATTGATTAAAGAATTTTGATCCATCAAAGAACATAACTGCCAGGGGTGTGGCCATTTCCATATATATTTATATAGGAAAATTTTGAAAATCTTCTTGTCAGAAACTGAAACAGCTTGAGCCTTGATATTTGGTATACCTGTTCCTTTGAGTGACCCTGTATCAAGACTGTTCAAAGAATTTTGATCCATCAAGAAGCATGGCCACCATGGGCTGGGCCATTTTCCTTATATGGCTTTATAGGAAATCTTCAAAAAAATCTTCTTGCCAGAAATCACAAGAGCTAGAGCTTTGATACTTGGTGTACATCTTCCTTGGGTGGCACTGTATCTAAATTGGTCAAAGAATTTTAATCTGTCAATAAATATGGTCACTAGGGGCATGGTCGTTTGCCATATATGGTTATATTACAAAAACTTGTTAAATCTTCTTATCAGAAACTACAAGAGTAAAAGTTTTAATATTTGTTTGCATGTTTCTTTGGTGGCCCTTTATCATGTGTGGTCAAAGAATTTTGATCCCCCGAGACATGTCCATTGAATACATGTTTGTATTTTAATGATAATTGTAGACAAGTGAATACTGTTGTCTTTCAGGATCTGTGCAATTTGTTAGTAAGGTGGATATTGCCAAACCTTCTGAATCTAGTAAGCATGATGACAATAAATCTTCCAACATGGATGAAAAAACTGATGTAAAAATGGCAGCAAAAAGTTCAATAAACACAAAGTATGATGACATATTGGCAGCTGCAACAGATGATGGTTTTATAATGGATGTTGAGAGTGAGAATGAAGATGAACTGCTTAGGTCCTCTGAAGAAGAGAGCACAAAGGATGAATCTTCAAATGATCAGAAGTCAACACAAATCGTGAAAGAAAATAATTTACCTGTACATTGCATCAAAGGTGATGAGTCATTTGAAACTTTGGAAAAACAAAAATCCTGTGATATCAAAACAAAGGCAGCTTCAGAAAATGACAAACCTCAGAAAAGTATTGTGTTAGGTTTAGATCCCAAGTCTCCTATTGTATTAGATCTCAATGATGACTTAAGTGAAAATGAGCATTCTTCTATGGATGTTGATAATGTGAAAGAAACTGCAAAGTCAACAGATGTCAAGACCGAGCGAACGGAAAGCAAAAGTCTTACTGAAGAAGAAGAAGATGATGACATAATATTTGAAGGTGAAACTAAAGCTCACAAAGAAACAACTGTCCCAAAAGTTGAATCTGCACCATCAAGTGAACCAATTAAAAAACCTTCTGTATCAGAAGAACCTGCCAAGAGTCCTCTTCTTTTAGTAGATGATGACGATGATGTTATTATTGGAGAAACTGAAGGAAAAGGAGAAAAATCTGACACTTGTAAACCTGCTATCATTGATACAAAGGATGTTAAACATAATGACCTTGCAGCCACAGACAGTATTAAAGCAGAAAATACTGACTCTAAAACCCCTGTACATATTAATGGCCTTGTGCATCCTCCTGAGCGTAAGAGACCAATGGAGGAGACTGACTCAACACCTGATATCAAACGTTCTAAACTAGATCACATTAAAGGAGAGGATTCGAAGCTAAAGAATGGTCATGATAGCATTGAGTTGTCCGACTCGGATGAAGGAAATGATCAGTCACTAGACTCAGGAATAAATGAGAGTAAAGTTTCAGTCAAGCCTGAGGTGAAGGGCACTAAACTGCCAAAAGTGGAGAAGAAGCTTATCCTTACAGAAACAGTAAGATCATCAATTTGTAACTTTATTGTGCTTTATGTGTTTTTTTTTATAATATGACAACATGAAATATTGAAGCCAGAACTTTAGAAACATTAGCGGTTTATTTGTATTGATCTGTTTGCAAAACTACTTAAACAAATTATGATGCTAAAGTTGTTAATGTATAAAACTGAACCATATTTTCAAACATTTTTTCCAAAAAGTGTTGTCATTTTTCCTGGAAAATTTAGTGTTAAAAAAAAAATCAAGACCTATTAGTAATTAAAATTATCCAAATTAAAAATTACATAACTTACTTAGCTGAGGTGATCTGTGACTGGATGATTTATCATATTGTATTGACTCCCCTCTACCTCTTCTGTTAAAGTAGCAAGCAGAAACTATTGTATGGCAATATTGTCCATCTGAACTAGAATTTGCCCAGAATACTGATAGCCTGAGATTTCTTCTCTTATTACAAAACCACTCCCAACCTACCCGACCTGTTAGCACAATCAGTAGAGCGTCGGCTCCAGGTACGAGAGACCTGGGGTTCGATCCCAGATGGTGACATACCAAAGTCATTAAAATGGTAGTGGTATAAGCTCTCTTGCTAACACTCAAGCAAGTATAAGGGTAGTTCCGCCATTAGTAGGTGTTATAACATGCCAGGTGTTCATGGCACGCTTTACGCAGTGAAGGCAGCACTATATCTGCTTCAAGTGAACACTGTCTCCAGATAAATGAAATACTGTTGGTGGGACGATAAACCAAATAAACATTAACACTCCCATCCTTTTTTATAAGATCAAAATATAGTCACCATTTTGACTATGTTTAAGTCATTATAATTTATATAAAACTAGATGACAAACAAAACATGGCTGTTTGCTGCAGGAGCTGAATGCTGTAGTGATGGACAAGGTAAGATTATATCTTATGACCGCTCAGTCGTCACTGATCACCCAGATGAGCAAGAAGATCAAGGATCTGCAGGCCAACAATGACCTGTGGAAAAAACAAGTCAAGGATCTCCAGAACAAGGTGTTTGAGGTGACGGTCTTACAACAGAAACTGGAGAAACGAAAAGCAGCAACTGCAGCACTCAGGGTAATTGTTTCATCTAGATAGGTTTTGTTTTATAAGCATATATGGTTTCCAGAAATATGAATTAGGTTATTTTACCAAAAATTTAAATAAAAAAATATTTGGTGTGAGAGTGTTAAAGGTTGTATCCGACAGTTTGGACCAAAAATCTTTTCATTAAACAGCCAAATGAATTAATATTACCTAAACAGCTGCAATATTCTGTTTAATAATGTCATAAACCTGTATGAAAAGTTAACCATAATGACACAATCTTAATTACAATAATGTATTTCCTATCAGAGCCATGCTGCACAGTTGGCTATTTTTGAACTAAGAAAACCCTGTGACCATTTATATTTTTGCTCATTCACGTCATTCGTTCTTGCGTCGATGTCTATTTTCGGCAGGAATCCCAATTTTATAGATTTAAAAACAATGAACATTTTAAGTGTTAATTAACAAGTTTTTCTATTCTTAAAATTTAGATTGTTGAAAATCGTCTAAGCTTAGACCAAAGAATGATCTTTCTGTAAAAACTTCACAAATATACCAAACAGAGGTCAGATATTGTTACATACATTTGGGCTAGGCAGACTGTCGTATACAGCCTCTACTATGTTGGAAAGTGAGTTCATGAATTATGTTTTGACTAAAGTTATCTATTTAAGCACTTGAGAAGTAAATAAACAGGACATCCTTGCTTTGATAATCATCAAATATTACAAGATTTTTTTAAGGGTATGGGTTAATTATTGCATGTTTCAAAAATTACTTTGAACTTGTTTTTATGCTGAAAGATTAGCTTCAAGGCATAAAACTTTGTTTTCAATTCAAACTGTATGTTCAGGTTAGTTTTCAATGTTGCCAGCAGGAAATGCTGTTGATTTCAACTGATACAGGCAGAAATTTCAATGATACAGGCAGAAATTTCAACTGATACAGGCACAAATTGTCTAACTTGTACGGAAATGACCGTTAACATTATCGATAACCGCAGATGCTGTTATTTTAAAACATAAACAGCATCGTAATGTTACCAGCTGAATATTTTTGGATAACCAACTCTGGCATAAATTAACAGAAAGCTTTAAATGAGTTTTACCAATGTTGACTAGAATTGTATGCTGCAAAATTTAAGATATACTATGAAATTCATAAAAAAATAATGACAAGCCTAATGTGTAGCTGAATATTATTTTTGCTGTCATCTCTTCAGTTGCGTCAAAATGGCCGTTTGATGGAAAAGTTAAGACGTTTCTTAACCCATTGATTTTGTTTGCCTTCATTAAATACATGCACAACAATGCAAATGGGGCTAGTTAATAATTTCAATAAATGACATTGAAAATCATGAATATTGAAAACAGAATATATATTCACCTCTCTAGTCTTTATGTTGAAGATATACTGCCAATATGCATATCTTTTAAGCTTGCCTTTCTCATGCATGTACATTTTTTCTAGTTGTTTTACATGCTAATAGTTATGTTAAAATGATATATAATATTTATACTTTTAGCAAATTACAACAAGGACAGTGGGGGTCCAAGTGGATGATGGCAAGGTTAGTTAACTTTATGCTACACTTTATAATGAGTGCCTAAATTAATTTTTACTAACTTACAAACAATGTAAGACACAAGAAAAATTTGCTATTGATTAAAAATCAGCGACATCTATAGTGTAAGTCATAAGCAGACAACTCCCAGCAAAGTCTGGCATATCTTGGGCTTCACTATCGGCATAGGCCTGATTCATTCATACATAGCAAGAGCAGCTATGTTAGAAGTCACTTTTGTAGACCAACATTGTTTTATATTGAAATGTCAATGTACTTAATGATGTTTTATATGGACTGGAGTGATGTTGTAAGTGCACCCAGCACATCTATTCTGTAATTAATTTTGACAGTTTTTTTTCAAAAAAATTTCTGTAATTAATTTAGACAGTTTTCTCTAATTTTGACAGTTTTTCTCAAAATGTTTTTTGTAATTAATATAGACAGTTTTTCTCAAAATGTCTTATATAATTAATTTAGACAGTTTTTCTCAAAATGTTTTCTGTAATTAATTTAGACAGTTTTTTTTTCTCAAAACGTCCAGTCATTTAAATTAGTTGTTGTTAGATAGGCATTTAATGTTTCAATATATTTGTTGAAATAAACAGGGCCTAGGAATAAATAAAAGATAAATTTTATATATGTTAATTCTGACTTTAGTTTTAAAATCTTAGTTATATGGTATGTTAGTCCTTTATCTTCGAATTTTATCGTGTTCATATGTATTTATGTTCTTACGAATATCTTTATCGTTATATCTTTAAAGCTTGTTTTGTTCATGTTCGTTAGTTCTTTATTTTATCTTGAAAGCCTGTATTATTTATATATATTAGGTATATTACTTATGTTCATGAATATCATCATTATCTTGACAAGCATCTTTTGATCCAATCTACACCAGACTTTGTCAGAATGTCTGCATGAAGTCTTCAATGAGGTTGTAGCTGTGTTATTGTTGTATCTCATGTATGTAAATCTATAAATTATTTTTGAAAGTCTCTGTTGCAGCTAAACATTAACATAGTTGCAATGTGATCATTTCGAAAAATACCTAAATTGTTTTGTCTGATTTAAAATGATACTAAATACACCATATCTGATTTACTTTATTTACTTTTAGCTTTACAAATATTTTAGTTCTTTGAGACAATTTCTTTCAATTATCCTATACCTTGTCACATAGACTTTTTCAGATTTTTTGCATGATCTTTTTTTTTTTTTAAATATCTTTTGTCAGACCAGTACTATGCGAGAACGTCTTGGCGCCAGACTAAAGCAAGGTTCACCTAGGGGAGACAATGCAGGCAGCCCAAAGGTAAGGGGGAATTTATCCATATTAATCATTCTCCACTTTTCTTAAAGATTGGAGTCAACTAGACAAGATTTTTTTTTAATAAAAACAATATGTGATTGTAAAACATTCTGCAGCATTTTGAAGATTTTAAAACAGAGGTAATTAATCATCCCTGAATATAATACTGTTACTGTTAGTACAACAGTGCTCCAGATAATTTTTAGCTCACCTTTTTTTGATACCGCTTCGTCCGGCGTCCGTTGTCAACATTTTAGCTTGTGAACACACTACAGGCCACAGTTTTTATCCAGTCTTTATCAAAATTGGTCAGAATGTTTGTCTGCGTGAAGTTATGGATGAGTTCAATATTGGGTCACCTGGGGTCAAATAGTAGGTCACTAGGTCATATCTTAGAAAAAGCTTGTAAATACACTTGAGGTTCCAATTATGGCCCAATCTTCACCAAACTTGATCAGAATGTTTGCCTGCATTAAATCTTGGATGAGTTCATTATTGTGTCACATGGGGTCAATAAGTAGGTCTGAAGGTCAAATCTTAGAAAAAGCCTGTGAACCCACTAGAGACCACATTTATAGCCTAATCTTTACCAAACTTAGTCAGAATGTTTGTCTGCATGAACTCTTGGAGGAGTTGGTTATTTGGTCTCGTGGGATCAAAAAGTAGGTCACTATGTCAAACCTAAGCAAAAGCTTGTGAACACACTAGAGGCCCCATTTATGTCCCAATCTTCACCAAATTTGATCAGAATGTTTGCCTTCATGAAATCTTGGATGAGTTCATAACTGGGTCACGCTGGGTCAGAAAGTATGTGTCCAAGTCAAATCTTAGAAAAAGCCTGTGAACACACTAGAGGCTACATTCATAGCCTAATCTTTACCAAACTTGGTCAGAATGTTTGTCTGCATGAACTCTTGGAGGAGTTGGTTATTTGGTCTCGTGGGATCAAAAAGTAGGTCACTATGTCAAACTTAAGCAAAAGCTTGTGAACACACTAGAGGCCCCATTTATGTTCCAATCTTCACCAAATTTGATCAGAATGTTTGCCTTCATGAAATCTTGGATGAGTTCATAACTGGGTCACGCTGGGTCAGAAAGTATGTGTCCAAGTCAAATCTTAGAAAAAGCCTGTGAACACACTAGAGGCTACATTCATAGCCTAATCTTCACCAAACTTGATCGGATTGTTTGAATCAAATCTTGGATGAGTATATTTTTGGGTCACGTGGGGTCAAAAGTAGGTCACTAGATCACATTTTAGACAACCTTGTGAAAACACTTAAGAAGCCACATTGATGGCCTTATCTTCACCAAACATGGCCAGCATGTTTGCCAGTATGAAATCTTACATATGTTTTGAAGTGATTCATATGGATTCAGTGGGTTACTTGGTAAAAATTCTAGAAAATGTTATCAACCCAGTGGCCACACTAAAGGTCAATC
Source organism: Sinonovacula constricta (assembly GCA_007844125.1). NCBI lineage: Eukaryota > Metazoa > Mollusca > Bivalvia > Cardiida > Solecurtidae > Sinonovacula > Sinonovacula constricta. The sequence continues at coordinate 27,205,698 of CM017564.1, forward strand.
TTCACCAAAGATTTCTAAAGTAAATAACTCTTAATTACTTGATGCCAGATTTGAGCCTACTTAAAGCCTGTGTCATCAGGTGAGCATTAAGGGCCATCATGGCCCTCTTGTTTTGGACTATTAGTTTTCACTACAAGATTTTTTTGACAGTTTTTTAAATATCCAACCAGTTTCTCAATCTCCCATGCAGAGTTATCGTTTGTTCCTCTCTCAGACACCTCTGCAATGGGCTCACGTCAAGATTTTTGACGGAAATTTTAAAGTGTTATTTTAAGGATATTTTCAAATTAAAATAATACTTCTACATAAAATGAATAAACATCTACTAAAAAAGACATATATTGAAGTAAATAATTAAAGATATTTAATTAATTTAAGCACACTATTTTTGGAAGAATAACATAGTGATATTAATGCGCATTTGTAAATAAACATGGACGTGATCCACGAGGCAGTTAAGAAAAACGAAAGTAGTCCCGACATTAAGTGAGCCAATAACAGAGGTGAATGTATGAGCCGATGGTAGAGAGTGCCAGTTTCTTAGAAGCAGCCATAGCACTTATCATACAGGGTGATTTCTACCCTAGCACATCATGTGGCATACCTCTGATTTGACTGCTCAATTCATAATGTAATCGATTAAACGTTGCACCCCTATCTCTTACCTTGCAAGTTCTGCCCCAACCGGTGTGTATATACATTACTGCCTTGATCATTTTAACTGTAAACAAAACAATGAGGAAATTGATTATTAATTTTCCACCACCCCAAATTATTCTAGAACGATAAGATTTTAATTTCAATTCATTTTACATCAAAATCAATTCGTAAAAAACGATAAAACGATGATTATCTGGAGCACTGGTACAACATTAAATACAAGGAAAAAAAATGACAATGAACTTGAATGCAGTTAGAATACATAGTGGTGTAAAATAATTGCCTTCAAAGTAAGGTGCCTTTGAAAAGAATGAAAATATTTTTTAATAAATAATACATGTGCTGATCTTTTCAGGGAGGAGCTAGAACACCTACACCACTGCAGACTACATCTCCCAAGACAACAAACCCCACCTCTTCAGTACCATTGGTTACTGCTCCACCAGGAGCCAATGGCATGATTCGACTGCCTATCCCACAATCCTCTATCACCTCAACAAGTATATCAACATCACAGTCACAAACAACTTTTCCGGTAATTAATGATTATGATAAATACTTGATATTTAATATTTATAGGTATAACGCTAATTAATCTACCTTTTAATTGATGAAAATACTATTATTAAGCAGAGGGTTAGATCATTCATTAGTAAGTTAAATACTTAACAGTAAGTAACTTACTTAGCTGTTGAAAATAATTGAAAAAAATGAATGAATTAAAAAAAGCAGCAAAAAGCAACAATTTATGTGCAAGAAAATCAGAGATGTTAAGCATCAAATGGCTTCCAATATACGATTTAAAATAAAAAAATATGTTACTTGAAGAACAACAACAAAATACTTAAAAGTGAGCTGAAAATTTGATCAAGCAATTGGCCTTTACATGGACATATGGTGCACTATTGGTATTGCAAAGTGCCTCAATGTATCAAACAATTCATTTAATAATGGCTCATTTTCAGATAACTGGAAAAAAAATAATGGCACTCTCTTTCTTTTTGCTTAGTTTCAACTCTGGTTGCATAAACTCAATGATGTGGTATTTATTTCATATTTAATAAAAATATAAATTCTAATTAAAATGTTTTTTATATTACCATGTTTCTTTGACTAAATATTAATTTTTTGGTCAAAAATGTCAAACTTTTAAGTTTGGACATTTTTGAAAAAAAAGTGCTAATGACCAAGTTATGACAAGCAACACAAAGCAATGTACCTTTTTAAAATAATATCTTTGCAGGTAATATGCAATAAATATACATTAATAATACAATTTATGGAAACAGATTTGAAACTAAGCACAAGAATTCAATGGATATTATTTTTTCCAGTTATCGGGGGAAAAAGAGCCTAATGCAAATTATTTTTTTGAAACTAATTTAAGAAATAATTAACCAATAACAATCTTAACACTTGGTGGCTGGAATTTGCCAAAATCTGTATGTTATGCCTTGCACATACACGTGAACTTTTTCTGAGACCAAAGTGGGAGATTTTCACTTGCAAAGTGGGAGATATTGTTATTCTCACATATAAGACCGGACCTGGTAGCGCAATCAGTAGAGCGTCGGCTCCAGGTACAGTAGGCCCCGGGTTCGACCCCGGGCCACGACATACCAAAGTCGTTAAAAATGGTAGTGGTATAGCTCCCTTGCTAACGCTCAAGCAAATATAAGGGTAGTTCCACGACTGGTTGGCCCGGTGTCAGGATAATGTGACTGGGTATGGTATCATGCCAGGTGTTCACGACATGCTATACATAGTGAAGGCAGCACTATATCTGCTTCAAGTGGACACCGTCTCCAGATAACTGAAATACTGTTGGTGGGACGATAAACCCAATAAACAAACAAACAATATTCTCACATAAACAGAAAAGGAAGTTATCTGTTTCCAAGCAGGGAGATTTCTGAATATGTATAAAACACCCCTCATTTTCAAATAATTTTGAACCTTAAAAGAAGGAGTCTCTCTCCAAAAGTGGTATAGTTCACATGTATGCTTACATAGTTTTTAGGATTATTTCATGTGGTTACAATATTTATATATCTTTTTCTTGCACACAGACGAGTCAGGGATACATGGCTCCCACTGTGAAGAGTCTGCTGGACACTACACGTGTACAGATGACCATCGGAGGCAGCACTCCACTGGCAAGCACTCCAACTAACTCTGTCATCAACCTGATTCCAATCCACAATGTTGTTACCACAGCAACATCATCAGGTCAACCCCAGACTCTCATAGCCCTGCCTCCAGGCTCCACCGTCACCACCGCGAATGGTGGCAAATCCATCACAGTGAATGCAGCAGGTCAGGGCACCAAGGTGATAGATCTTACAGATGATGAAGAGAGTTCTAAGACTCACCTTGTTTTAACCCCAGCTGCTCTTAGCACCATGAGCACACAGATGACGGCACTTCCTCAGGGTGCACAGTTAATTCGTTCTCCTGTGTCTAATGCCGGTTACCAGTTGGTGTTCAGCCCAAATTTTCCAGCGTTACGTCATGGAGTGCCAGCACTGGCACCAGCTGGGCCCCCATTGTTGCAGCAGACTGCATCTCCAACAAATGTAGTAAACCTTACATCCCCGCCCAACGCTATAACGCAGGGAGCCAGTCTGGCCCGAGCAGCGGCACCAATGGCCCCAGTGGTTCATTCCCAGACAGCACCAGCAGCCCCAGCACCACAACCACCACCTGCCAAACCAGTTCTTGTAAGCTTGTGTTTTTCCTCAAATGGTTAAATTTTTTGCGTCATTTCTATAAAGGTTCATATAATACCACTTGAAAGTAAATTTTACATGTATACAAGAATTATGTAACTGATATTTCTTTTTTATGATAAGTCTGGTTATTTCGTGCACATTTATTTGCATATTAGAATTATTTCAAGTAATATTTTTAAAGCTCATGAGGTAATATTATATAATGAAGACTTGTGTTAGAGGTCTACCTTTAGTTTTAAGGACAGGGTTTAGTGATAATAACTAACAGTGCAGTCCGAGATTGATATAAAATAACCAGGCTCTCAAATATAATAAAAAATGTTTATTATAATATACACATATAGTATACCCAGCAAATTAATATCAAATGAAGATAAAAATGTACTTTTTTGTACTTGTTAACTTTCATTAAATACATCAGCAAACTGTGGCATCTTTCTATCATGTCTTAATGGATAAAATACATTAGTAATTTTTTGTGATTCTAACAAAACAATTAAATTCATCAAAAAATGTGGATGCAGCAATGATTGTTTTGTAGTCTTGCTGTTCTAAATAGATGATAAAGCGACTGAAAATAAATAAATGCCAAACTTCTTAATCTGCTGAGGTGGCGTCATTTATTTTTGCGCAATTGCACATGACACCTTTCTGGGTTCAGTATCATCGTTTCTGAGTTAATATTTCTTAAATGGTTTCACATGTGGCCAGCGATTGACAACATTTGAAATTCATGGGGTATATGATATAATGCCTCTGTATATTTTTATTATTATAAAACTCGATAGACCTATCAGTAGGTTTGATTGAAAATCAACTTTACAGAGAAGACACAAACATCACCCATATAGCCATATAAAACTTGGTATCATGGTGATAAAATGTTGTATAATACAGGCTTATTTGTTTTTGACCAATTTCCAAATGAATACAGTAATGTTGGAACAATTTTTCCAGCCCTTTAATTTGAAAGGTTGTTAGTTAGTTTAATACTTTCCATTGCAGACACACCCGGCGCCGTTTCCAGTTCCTGCTGCATACAAGGATGTGGATCTGAGAAAGCTGTTGCCACCTAAACCTACTCTCAAGATCTCAAGAGTTAGTCAAGGTAGGCTTTATATGGTCATTCATTTTTGCTCCAATCAGGCACACTGTTCAGGACTGTTTCTCAACTTCCTGTTAACAAGTTACCGTAAATGCATAAGATCTTATGTATAAGGTACACCAACCAGTCACCACCTGCTTAATTTTTCACTGTTTGGATCATCCAGTATAAACAGGATTAGCCCCCTTTTATGAACTAACCATGCTGTACAAACTGCGTTAACCAGGCCACAGGATGCATTAATAATCGGTATATCCCATTATTATTCTATACAGTAAAACCTAGCTAAGAGGGACACCTGTGGTTCTTTTTTTTAAGTGTCCCACTTAGCGAGGTGGTCCTCTAAGTGAGTTCATACATATCAATTCATTATACTGCTGCTTATATCTTAAGTTTTAATATTAAATTCTCCTGTGCTATACTTGTATGGTTAATTATGACGTCACAATACCTTACAATTGCAGGTATTGTCCTATCATGGAATATGACAGTATCCAAGATGCAGGCAGATATTGCCAACTACCAGCTGTTTGCTTATCAGGAGTCCAGCACACCTCCAAATCCAAACCTTTGGAAGAAGGTAAACTTAAAGAAAAGATAGTAATAGTTATAAATAAAACAGTTTTTGTACTTATATGGAACATAAGGCAGATTTTCATTAAGTCACACGGGCAAAACAATCAAATATTTGATCATTAATCCCCTCAATTTGCTTTAAAAGAAGCCTGCAAAAGTAAACTTATTTTTTCTAAATGGTGAATGTTAAGACTAATCCAATATGGTAAAACATAAGTTACTGGACATGGATGAGTTTCATGAGAAACTTGTTCAAGGCATGTCATACCAATATTCACGCAAGATTTAGCACCGGACATGATAGCGCAATTGGTAGAGTGTTGGCTCCAGGTACAGGAGGTCCCGGGTTTAAACCTGGGCCACGACATACCAAAGTCGTTGAAAATGGTAGTGATATAGCTGCATTGGTAACGCTCAAACAGATATAATGGTAGTTCCATGACTGGTTGGCCTGATGTCAGGATAATGCGACTAGGTGTGGTATCATGCCAGGTGTTCACTGCATGCTATACATGGTGAAGGCAGCACTATATCTGCTTAAAGAGAACAATAAATTCTCATTTCAATTAATAATTTTACATTTTATGCGCATACTTCAGTCTTAAGTGTTGTTCAAATTTTAAAAACTGGAAAAATCTTTGAAGTTTTCAGCAGTAACTATATACCAAATACCTATCCACAAGGGAGGTAAAAATGTAGCTTTTTAATAGAGTCAAGTCACTTTACATTCTAAAAGCTGGAATAGCTCTACAGAAACCATGAGCCCATTATCCCCAATCTTGGTCGGGACATTGTTGTTGATGAGTAGCTTATCCCTATTGGTTTTGGATGCGAATATATTGGGTTTGGTTTTCATGTCTTGGGTGGTTTAAAGGTCAAGATCACAGTGACCTTAAATGTGATTTTTGTTTGAAATCGGAAATTGATAGAGAAATGTAAGTTTTGCAGTCACCTCTTGTTGTTTTTTACCTTAAGAATAGGCCTTTGAGATTGTTATCTTTATCATTTTTGCTGCATGCGTTGCAAACAAGGTAGGTTTGTATTAAAATATATAATTAACTAAGTACTACACACTGTTTCCATTCTGTGAGTCTGTCTTTCATTTTGAGTTTGCATGCTGTATTTTTCATCAGACCATGAACAGTTCGTTCTGTTTGAAAAATTATAAATAGTTTACATAATCTGCAATTATGGCTTACTTATCTTAGGAAATGCTTTTTTTTAATTTTGACAAATCCCACTAAAGATTTCATTTATATAAAAGTAAGACTTTATAAAGCATTTTTAACCAAATGTATGCTAGGAGAATATGTCATGCTTGGTTTGAATGCAGTTGTGATAAATGATAGGGGTTATAAACGAAGGTAGCAGACTAGGTTATTAGTCACTCCTTGTCACTCTTTTGTACCACCCTTTTCTAGGTAGGGGACGTGAAGGCACTGCCTTTGCCGATGGCATGTACCTTGACCCAGTTCCAGGTTGGCAACAAGTACCACTTCGCTGTCCGTGCTGTCGATGTCAACCAAAGGATTGGGCTAGCGAGTGATGCCAGCACCATACACCTCACATCCGTCCCGCCAAAATGAGGATTCATTACAAATTAGTTTCACTTCCATCCACAAACCTTGCTCAGTCCGACTGACAAGTCCATAAGTTTGCAAATTGCCATTATGCTGTGTATAGCCAGTATTTGTTGATTGTTGTAATCAGGAAATTATAAACACAAATAATATGTCGGGGGGAGTTTAAATAAGCCACTACCATTGTAGGGGGGCAGATATTTTACTCCCGTGTGTTTTAACAGGTGACACTTCATCCCACGTCCAGTTAACTGAGCTATATGACACAATCCACTGCAAACCCTAAATGCTAAAACAAGGAAGCACCTCAGTTAACTTTCCTTGGCTGCAGGTAGCAATGGTAAACATGTGACTGTATTGCTTTATATGTATTTTAGCTAGGACTAGTGAAATGTTTGTCAAATTTCCCCATCCAGTTAATTTTCCAAAAGCCTTACCTTCTTGGAAGTTAGTTGAAAATTCTAACTTTGTAAACTTTATTAGCTAATTGAATCAGTCAGGGTTGTGCTCAGTAAGGGACCATTCAAATTGTGGTCCATAAACCAGATCATTTTGGCACTGGTTACTAATATAATAAATTATTTGTTTTTATTGGATTATGATTTGGCTATTTGGGGCATATATTGGCAATGCAGGGTGTCATTATTAATCTGACCTCTTCATAATTGGGCATTCAGACAGATGTTAGGTATGGATGATTATCTATTTATTATGTTTTATTGAAGTATAACTATCTAATTGTTGTGACCGTAAAATATTGGTAAGCCTTGCAGTATATGTGAATATGTTTATAACAAATAAAACTGCGGTAAATACTACATTTATATTTGTGGTTAGCTGACACAATTAGTTGAATGAAATAACAGTAATCTGTTTTCTTGATGAAATAACGAATTACATTTTGTATATGAAAGCTTGACCGTTGAAAAAAAATGGTTTTATTTATATTTCCTTGTACGTTTTTATATTTTTATTTTATGTACTTGTATCGACCAGTTGCGTCCCGTTGAACTGAAATTCTTAATTTCAAGTCCTACTTATAGTTGTTTGAAAACAATATGGAAACATTCTTGCTAAAACTGAATGTAAAGTATGCAGTCGGAAACAAACATTGTATTTTCTATTTAATGTGCTTAAGATTTGCCATCGATGTGATTGCAAATAAAATAGTGCTTTTTCAATGAGGCAGTCGTGTGTAGACGTTGGTAGCGAGTATGAACATTTTACACTATGTCCTGTTATCTCACCCTTTTAAGCACAGAATCGATTAGAAAAATATTTTTTTTAAATAATTCCTTTTCACACGAGTAATACTTTTGTCATAAAAAGCGAGTAATACTTTTGGCATAAAGAGCGACTGCATTCCTGTGCAAATCTCCGAGTACTTACAAAAGTATTAGCATCTGGCATGCGAGCTGCATTTTTACACCTGCCTTATTATGCTCATTTTGAAATTCTGCACCGTCTCGGGCTTAAATTGTATTATGTAACTGTAAATAGTCTCTCTTGTTGTTGTACATGCGGAGACTGTTGTCTGTTGGTATATTTGTCTTTTACATGATGACCATTGTGGGTTTTTTTTTATTACAGAACTGTTTCGTATATTTTACTTTAACTGTGAAGAGCAAAGGCAATATGGATAGTCTGGCACTGTGGCTCTCGGTAGGGGGATCTGAAAATGGCACATATTCTTGAGTCGTCTGCTATCATAGTAGTTTATTCATACAATCCATTACCGTATTTATTACATACTTTGCAGTAATTAATTTTGTAGACAGATTTGTTGTATTTAGGGAATATACAAATAACCGGTTGTGTTCGCCGATTTATATCCGTGGAGTATAATTCGGGACGATCATATTTTATATACATCATCCTGCTCACCATCCTGCTGGTGTTCCTTCCTATCTCCAAATGAACACTTTGAAAAGATTAAATGTGTTAGGCCACGTCCCTGTTAAGTCATTTAGCCAGCTAGGCATAATAAAGTCGATGTCCAGATTTGCCCTCTTCTGCCGGATCTGATTACAATCTACTCTCTTTGCTTTATAGTATCTAGTAATATGGGTTTTTCGCATGTAGCTGTTAGCAAATAAGTAAGATTTTTTATATTTTAAATAGTGTATGATAAAGGTAAAGTCCGATCAGTCAACACCTTTCCTACACAAGGTACACAGTGCCAGGCTACCTAGTTGCAGGTGCTTCTTCGTCGGTCAATGATTAAAATGATTAGATTTTTACCCGTCTTGGTCTTGTTGTCACTGTTTCTGATGAAACTCCCCCCTTCTCTGTATACCCCCCACACCTTCACGGCCATGAGATCGAGCCCCACCCTTGCCAGAAATATTTCTGTGTTGTGAGACAGCGTTGCCTTTTGTGTGCCTTGGATTTCCCCCAGATAAGTGCTGGCGGTCGCCAAGTGATTGTTCCTCAAATGACAGTCAGTTTAAATTTCATTACCCAGTGGATGTAAGTGGAAAGCACGTGTTGAATGATTGACATGCACGTGCTTCTTGTTTTGATACTGCTTATGAACACAACTTATCAATATGGGGGCGGTGGGGGTGCGGGTCCAAATTGTGGGATTGTTCATTGGCCAACTTAACAACAAATAATCATATTACCATTGCTAGCACATGTATTTTGTATCAAGCGGCAAACTTTAAACCATTTATTATTTGACGTATAGTCAGCCATATTGAATATCTAAGAAATGTATTTAGTTTACACCTACCGGTATTAACTTAGTCTATAGGGAATCAAGTTCTTTAAACTGATATTAATCCCTTGGCTAGAACCAGTACTGAGTGTCAGGCGCATTGGCTGATAGTCTTGCACAAGGACCTACATAAAAATGTGTCAAAATAAAAAATCTATCAAAACTGTCACATGTGCCCATTTATTTGACCAAAAGGTGCGTTTTTAGCTTCGCCCTGTGTAGAGCCAGCAAGACCCTGTCCGTGCAGTGGAATTAGACCCAGGATTGCGGAGGTGCGTATTCGTGTTACAACATTTTGTTACATTTTGTTTGTTTAGAACCCACGTAAGCGTTGCATGGCAAGGAGAAGCCAACTGAAGTAGTTCATTGTTTACACCTATGTCGGCCTCATAGTCTGATTTCAATGTTAGCTGAACAGCAGATCTACCAATGTACATGTCTCGATAACAGAACTCAAGCTGCATGGTTTTATAAGGAATAATTTATAATTTACTATAATTAAATAATTTGCTCACTAGTCATCGCCATTTTCGTGAAACTACATGGATGTTCTAGTATGACCAGCTGTTGGTGCAATAAAACTGGGCACGTTTTGGTGCATAGTTGTACGCGCGATATTAGACGGGTTGCATATTCATGCCACGAAAAACAATGGTACGAGCAGTGATGGTAAAGATGCCGTTCTCGAAAATACATCTTCCCTACATTTTCAAATGCGAAACAACATCTGGGAACCGGCGACCCTTTATTCGTAATTGGTTTTGGAAATGCCAGTGGTGTGAAGTAACAGAACACATTGTTACATTTATACTAATGTGCTCTGTTTATTTTGTTGTGTCTTCTAAAGAACTACTACATACACAGTAAAATATAAATATGGACTATTAATAAGTAACCAATAAACCTTTCGCATAGCGGTTGTCAAATTCCTTTTTTCAAATTGCACAACTGCACTAATTCGGCGCAATGTCTTGTGTGTCATATTCATGGTCAAACATTTCTGGTATAATTTATTGTTTTCCTTTTTAATAATCAGTAATCGCAGCTTTGGTCTTGTATTACAACCCAACAAAAAGCTTGTGGTGGCGAATCGCTCAATAACAGCTCGGTGAATATTACAACAATTTGTGGTGGTGTGTTTGGTAATTAGTTCAGTCTGTCCAAATATAAACCCCAAACACATTTGCTGGAACACTTTGATAAGGCATGTGTAACATTTTCTCGGTATTCTAAGTATGTTATTTCGACTCCATGGTTTTATTATGTATTAAAGAATATTACTTTTAGAGACATATTGTGAAAGAAAGGTCATAAATTGTTGTAAAGAGTTCGCGCGCTTATGCGGATGTTGGTGACTTTGTACCCTTTCAAATCCGTACCACGATTATTTGTTTGGAGACGCTGTACGGTATTTGTTAAGTAGATGTTGTTCACAGTTGTTGTGTTGCCCTAAGAATTAAAACTTGTCATTCACACTTAAAAATTACTTTGTTAACAACATAAGCTTTTTTTAACATTTTTATTCCACAATAGCTGCTGAAGTGATGCTAAATGTTACTATGCTAAATATGCATTGCTTTCTGATATATTCCCAGCGACCTTGATGCTCAGCATCAACTTTTTCTTGTAATGGTTTTAAATGAACAGAATAGAACAGTATTTTATTAGTTTCAACCTGTACATAGTACATAGTTGCAAGATAATTACAATGAATAGTGCTGTCACTGATCATCTACTCGTTTAAAGTCACAAACACACACACGCGCGCGCGCACACACACACACACACACACACAAAATGATGTGGTTACATGGATTGTTACAAGAATGGTTCATTTTTGATGTAGTAAAAATCGATAATTACAAAAGTGAAAATAGGAAAAATAATATTGTTATCAAGATGAACTCATTGTGTGAGAATGACGCTGTTCTTTCGATATTCTAAAGCTTCTTTAATATATTTTGCAATGTTTGTCAAAATATCCCTTTTTTCAGATTTAAACATCTCTCAGAATTTAATAAAACTTGGTTTATATGTTTGTCCGGTCTTCGTTCAGAAAGCCACTGTCTTCGTTCAGAAAGCCACTGTCATACTTGTCGTCTGCGTTCATTCACAAACTTTTACGCAAGGTCATTGGTTGCGCGCGCATGTTTGGCGTACCTGCCATTTGCTCCTGTTTATCTGATCCAGTCGTGAAATTTAAAACTTAGCTTGCTTCAATTGTAAATAACCCACACGCACGCGTTTTTTTCCACTCAACGCGACTTTTCAATTCCGCATATACTTACACAAAGAAACATACGATCTGCAAATATGTGTTACTATCGAACATACTGGCGTTAAAATGATTGAGACTGACAATATTGGAGAGTACATGTATGCTTATGACTTATATTAAAGCATGCGCAGTTCGGAAATGTTCTTGTTTTGATGACCTTGAACGGCTAAAATAGTTGAAAAGCGTCGCATTCTCCGAACCAAATGAAGACACAATCTTTGGAATGACAGCATGTCTACTTATACTAAGTGGTCAGGTCCATCATTTTATCCCATTTTCAGTTTGCTTAATAAAACGTTCTGCTTGTATCAACTAAAAAAATGATAAATTGACCTGCTTTAAGTCGAGCTAGTCTGATGTGAGTCTACACTTCTGACTAAGCTATCTTGAGTTGTGCTTAGTAGGTTAAGCCCGTAAACAGCTCGGGCATCTAGTCCTAATGAACATTAGTAGGTTAAGAACGTAAATAGTTCGAGCATCTAGTCCTAATGAACATTAGTAGGTTAAGCCCGTAAACAGCTCGAGCATCTAGTCCTAATGATCATTAGTAGGTTAAGCCCGTAAACAGCTCGAGCATCTAGTCCTAATGAACATTAGTAGGTAAAGCCCGTAAACAGTTCGAGCATCTAGTCCTAATGATCATTAGTAGGTTAAGCCCGTAAACAGCTCGAGCATCTAGTCCTAATGAACATTAGTAGGTTAAGCCCGTAAACAGCTCGAGCATCTAGTCCTAATTAACATTAGTAGTTTAAGCCCGTAAACAGCTCGAGCATCTAGTCCTAATTAACATTAGTAGTTTAAGCCCGTAAACAGCTCGAGCATCTAGTCCTAATGAACATTAGTAGGATAAGCCCGTAAACAGCTCGAGCATGTAGTCGTAATGAACATTAGTAGGTAAAGCCCGTAAACAGCTCGAGCATCTAGTCCTAATGAACATTAGTAGTTTAAGCCCGTAAACAGCTCGAGCATCTAGTCCTAATTAACATTAGTAGTTTAAGCCCGTAAACAGCTCGAGCATCTAGTCCTAATTAACATTAGTAGTTTAAGCCCGTTAACAGCTCGAGCATCTAGTCCTAATTAACATTAGTAGTTTAAGCCCGTAAACAGCTCGAGCATCTAGTCCTAATTAACATTAGTAGTTTAAGCCCGTAAACAGCTCGAGCATCTAGTGCTAATGAACATTAGTAGGATAAGCCCGTAAACAGCTCGAGCATGTAGTCGTAATGAACATTAGTAGGTAAAGCCCGTAAACAGCTCGAGCATGTAGTCGTAATGAACATTAGTAGGATAAGCCCGTAAACAGCTCGAGCATCTAGTCGTAATGAACATTAGTAGGATAAGCCCGTAAACAGCTCGAGCATCTAGTCCTAATTAACATTAGTAGGATAAGCCCGTAAACAGCTCGAGCATGTAGTCGTAATGAACATTAGTAGGATAAGCCCGTAAACAGCTCGAGCATCTAGTCGTAATGAACATTAGTAGGTTAAGCCCGTAAACAGCTCGAGCATCTAGTCCTAATTAACATTAGTAGTTTAAGCCCGTAAACAGCTCGAGCATCTAGTCCTAATTAACATTAGTAGTTTAAGCCCGTAAACAGCTCGAGCATGTAGTCGTAATTAACATTAGTAGGATAAGCCCGTAAACAGCTCGAGCATGTAGTCGTAATGAACATTAGTAGGATAAGCCCGTAAACAGCTCGAGCATCTAGTCCTAATTAACATTAGTAGGATAAGCCCGTAAACAGCTCGAGCATGTAGTCGTAATGAACATTAGTAGGATAAGCCCGTAAACAGCTCGAGCATCTAGTCGTAATGAACATTAGTAGGTTAAGCCCGTAAACAGCTCGAGCATCTAGTCCTAATTAACATTAGTAGTTTAAGCCCGTAAACAGCTCGAGCATCTAGTCCTAATTAACATTAGTAGTTTAAGCCCGTAAACAGCTCGAGCATGTAGTCGTAATGAACATTAGTAGGATAAGCCCGTAAACAGCTCGAGCATGTAGTCGTAATGAACATTAGTAGGATAAGCCCGTAAACAGCTCGAGCATCTAGTCGTAATGAACATTAGTAGGATAAGCCCGTAAACAGCTCGAGCATGTAGTCGTAATGAACATTAGTAGGATAAGCCCGTAAACAGCTCGAGCATGTAGTCGTAATGAACATTAGTAGGATAAGCCCGTAAACAGCTCGAGCATGTAGTCGTAATGAACATTAGTAGGATAAGCCCGTAAACAGCTCGAGCATCTAGTCCTAATGAACATTAGTAGGATAAGCCCGTAAACAGCTCGAGCATCTAGTCCTAATTAACATTAGTAGTTTAAGCCCGTAAACAGCTCGAGCATCTAGTCCTAATTAACATTAGTAGTTTAAGCCCGTAAACAGCTCGAGCATCTAGTCCTAATTAACATTAGTAGTTTAAGCCCGTAAACAGCTCGAGCATCTAGTCCTAATTAACATTAGTAGTTTAAGCCCGTAAACAGCTCGAGCATCTAGTCCTAATTAACATTAGTAGTTTAAGCCCGTAAACAGCTCGAGCATCTAGCCCTAATTAACATTAGTAGTTTAAGCCCGTAAACAGCTCGAGCATCTAGTCCTAATTAACATTAGTAGTTTAAGCCCGTAAACAGCTCGAGCATCTAGTCCTAATTAACATTAGTAGTTTAAGCCCGTAAACAGCTCGAGCATCTAGTCCTAATGAACATTAGTAGGATAAGCCCGTAAACAGCTCGAGCATGTAGTCGTAATGAACATTAGTAGGATAAGCCCGTAAACAGCTCGAGCATCTAGTCCTAATTAACATTAGTAGTTTAAGCCCGTAAACAGCTCGAGCATCTAGTCCTAATTAACATTAGTAGTTTAAGCCCGTAAACAGCTCGAGCATCTAGTCCTAATGAACATTAGTAGGATAAGCCCGTAAACAGCTCGAGCATGTAGTCGTAATGAACATTAGTAGGATAAGCCCGTAAACAGCTCGAGCATCTAGTCCTAATTAACATTAGTAGTTTAAGCCCGTAAACAGCTCGAGCATCTAGTCCTAATGAACATTAGTAGGATAAGCCCGTAAACAGCTCGAGCATGTAGTCGTAATGAACATTAGTAGGTAAAGCCCGTAAACAGCTCGAGCATCTAGTCCTAATGAACATTAGTAGTTTAAGCCCGTAAACAGCTCGAGCATCTAGTCCTAATGAACATTAGTAGGTTAAGCCCGTAAACAGCTCGAGCATCTAGTCCTAATGAACATTAGTAGTTTAAGCCCGTAAACAGCTCGAGCATCTAGTCCTAATGAACATTAGTAGTTTAAGCCCGTAAACAGCTCGAACATCTAGTCCTAATGAACATTAGTAGTTTAAGCCCGTAAACAGCTCGAGCATGTAGTCGTAATGAACATTAGTAGGATAAGCCCGTAAACAGCTCGAGCATCTAGACCTAATGAACGTTAGTAGGTTAAGCCCGTAAACAGCTCGAGCATCTAGTCCTAATGAACATTAGTAGGATAAGCCCGTAAACAGCTCGAGCATCTAGACCTAATGAACGTTAGTAGGTTAAGCCAGAGAACAGCTCGAGCATCTAGTCCTAATGAACGTTAGTAGGTTAAGCCCGTAAACAGCTCGAGCATCTATTCCTAATGAACGTTAGTAGGTTAAGTCCGTAAACAGCCCGAGCATCTAGTCCTAATGAACATAAGTAGGTTTAGCCCGTAAACAGCTCGAGCGTCTAGTCCTAATGAACGTTAGTAGGTTAAGTCCGTAAACAGCCCGAGCATCTAGTCCTAATGAACATAAGTAGGTTTAGCCCGTAAACAGCTCGAGCGTCTAGTCCTAATGAACGTTAGTAGGTTAAGCCCGTAAACAGCTCGAGCATCTAGTCCTAATTAACATTAGTAGTTTAAGCCCGTAAACAGCTCGAGCATCTAGTCCTAATGAACATTAGTAGGATAAGCCCGTAAACAGCTCGAGCATGTAGTCGTAATGAACATTAGTAGGTAAAGCCCGTAAACAGCTCGAGCATCTAGTCCTAATGAACATTAGTAGTTTAAGCCCGTAAACAGCTCGAGCATCTAGTCCTAATGAACATTAGTAGGTTAAGCCCGTAAACAGCTCGAGCATCTAGTCCTAATGAACATTAGTAGTTTAAGCCCGTAAACAGCTCGAGCATCTAGTCCTAATGAACATTAGTAGTTTAAGCCCGTAAACAGCTCGAACATCTAGTCCTAATGAACATTAGTAGTTTAAGCCCGTAAACAGCTCGAGCATGTAGTCGTAATGAACATTAGTAGGATAAGCCCGTAAACAGCTCGAGCATCTAGACCTAATGAATGTTAGTAGGTTAAGCCCGTAAACAGCTCGAGCATCTAGTCCTAATGAACATTAGTAGGATAAGCCCGTAAACAGCTCGAGCATCTAGACCTAATGAACGTTAGTAGGTTAAGCCAGAGAACAGCTCGAGCATCTAGTCCTAATGAACGTTAGTAGGTTAAGCCCGTAAACAGCTCGAGCATCTATTCCTAATGAACGTTAGTAGGTTAAGTCCGTAAACAGCCCGAGCATCTAGTCCTAATGAACATAAGTAGGTTTAGCCCGTAAACAGCTCGAGCGTCTAGTCCTAATGAACGTTAGTAGGTTAAGTCCGTAAACAGCCCGAGCATCTAGTCCTAATGAACATAAGTAGGTTTAGCCCGTAAACAGCTCGAGCGTCTAGTCCTAATGAACGTTAGTAGGTTAAGCCCGTAAACAGCTCGAGCATCTAGTCCTAATGAACGTTAGTAGGTTAAGACCGTAAACAGCTCGAGCATCTAGTCCTAATGAACATTAGTAGTTTAAGCCCGTAAACATTAGAAGGTTAACAACGTAAATAGTTCGAGCATCTAGGCTTAAATCACATTAGCAGGTTAAGCCCGTAAACAGCTCGAGCATCTAGGCCTAAATCACATTAGTAGGTTAAGCCCGTAAACAGCTCCAGCATGCATAAATCACATTATTAGGTTAAGCCCGTAAACAGCGCCAGCATCAAGGCCTAATTAACGTTAGTAGGTTAAGCCAGAGAACAGCTCGAGCATCTAGGCCTAATCACATAAGTAGGTTTAGCCTGTAAAAAGCTGAAGCATCTATGCCTAATTAACATTACTAGGTTAAGCCGGCAAACAGCTCCAGCATGCATAAATCATATTGGTAGAATAAGCCAGTAAACAGCAACAGCATGCATAAATCATATTGGTAGAATAAGCCAGTAAACAGCAACAGCATGCATAAATCATATTGGTAGAATAAGCTAGTAAACAGCAACAGCATGCATAAATCATATTGGTAGAATAAGCCAGTAAACAGCAACAGCATGCATAAATCACATTGGTAGAATAAGCCAGTAAACAGCTCCATCATGCATAAATCACATTGGTAGAATAAGCCCGTAAACAGCTCCAGCATGCATAAATCACATTGGTAGAATACGTTCGTAGCAGCCCCAGCATGCATAAATCATATTGGTAGAATAAGCCGGCAAACAGC
This sequence comes from Sinonovacula constricta, assembly GCA_007844125.1. NCBI lineage: Eukaryota > Metazoa > Mollusca > Bivalvia > Cardiida > Solecurtidae > Sinonovacula > Sinonovacula constricta. The sequence goes on from CM017564.1 coordinate 27,222,851, forward strand.
TCCAGCATGCATAAATCATATTGGTAGAATAAGCCAGTAAACAGCTCCATCATGCATAAATACCATTGGTAGAATAAGCCCGTAAACAGCTGCAGCATGCATAGATCACATTGGTAGAATAAGCCGTAAACAGCTCCATCATGCATAAATCATATTGGTAGAATAAGCCAGTAAACAGCAACAGCATGCATAAATCATATTGGTAGAATAAGCCAGTAAACAGCAACAGCATGCATAAATCACATTGGTAGAATAAGCCCTTAAACAGCTCCAGCATGCATCAATCACATTAGTAGAAAACGCCCGTAACAGCTCGAGCATGCATAAATCACATTGGTAGAATACGCCCATAACAGCTCCAGCATGCATAAATCACATTAGTAGGATACGCATGTAAACAGCGCCAGCATCTAGGCCTATATCACATTAGCAGGTTAAGCCCATAAACAGCTGGAACATATAGGCCGAAATCAAATTAAAAGGTTAAGCCCGTAAACAACTACAACATGCATAAATCACATTGGTAGAATGAGCCCGTAAACAGCTACAGCATGCATAGATCACATTATTAGAATAAGCCTGTAAACACCGCCAGCATCTAGGCCTATATCACATTAGTAGGTTAAGCCCATAAACAGCTGGAACATCTAGGCCTAAATCACATTAATAGGTTAAGCCCGTAACAGCTCCCGCATGCATAAATCACATCGTAGGCTAAGCACGTAAACAGCTTCAGCATGCATAAATCACAATAGTATGGTAAGCCCGTAACAGCTTCAGCATGCATAAATCACAATAGTATGGTATGCGCGTAAACAGCTTCGGCATGCATAAATCACAATAGTATGGTAAGCGCGTAAACAGCTTCGGCATGCATAAATCACAATAGTATGGTAAGCCCGTAAACAGCTTCAGCATGCATAAATCACAATAGCATGGCAAGCACGTAAACAGCTTCAGCATGCATAAATCACAATAGCATGGCAAGCACGTAAACAGCTTCAGCATGCATAAATCACAATAGTATAGTAAGCCCGTAAACAGCTACAGCATGCATTAATCACAATAGTATAGTAAGCCCGTAAACAGCTTCAGCATGCATAAATCACAATAGTATAGTAAGCCCGTAAACAGCTTCAGCATGCATAAATCACAATAGCATGGCAAGCCCGTAAACAGCTACAGCATGTATAAATAATTCACATTAGTAGGCTAAAGGCATTGAAAATGGCCTTCTTTAGAGGCCACTTCCCCCAAGATAAACTGTGCTGTGAGATCACAGCTGGACACTTGATTAGTTTATTATATACGGAGATGTCATAGGGGAAAAGGGTCGTAAAACAATGAGTAACGCTTGATGCACATGGACTTACAGAACAGCCATTGGTCAGTTACTCTCCAATCTCCTCCCCTTTCCTGATACCACTGCATCCTGAGGCTGTGTCCAGCCGGCTAGCCCCACCTCCTCTTCCTTCCCCCAACCCATTAATGTCCCACTGTGATCACAGTGTGAAGCCAGATAAGGCCACATTTCAATAGTCAACGCCTTGAAGCCCATTAACAGCTCGAGAATGTATACGCCTAATACACATTGGTAGGTTAAGCCTGTAAACAGTTCCAGCATGCGTCATTAATATTGGTATGTTAAGCATGTTAACAACTCGAGCGGCATAAATCACTTTACATCGACTCATATTCCAAACGTGCAATGGATGTTTTCAAATGTTATTTTTGGCGACAGATAATTTTAAAATTCGAAATACGTGTATTTCCCAGTAGTTGTGTTGCCCATTCATGTTGAAGGTCGTTACCTCGTGCGATATTTTGACTTAAAGAACACACGAGAGATTGCAATCATTTCCTTAAGAAAGTTATGTATCTTATGATAAGTAAGTTTATTGAACTTGAACAAGGAACTACATCGTCCATTGCTGCCTTCACGGCTCGTCCGCACACGCCTGGAAAAGAAAGTTGTTACTATACTAAGCCTACAACATTTACACGTTACGGATTAAATGAAATCAAGTTGTTTAAACCGACCTTTTGTGCACCATTCTCGTCTGTCGAAATAATTTTTGTATGCACCTATTGTATTGTCAAACGAAAAAAAAGAAAATTTTCCCGATTGTTTGAAATGTAACGGTTTAAAACATCCGGCTATATAACATAACAGAACATACTTTCTTTGCATTAAAATAGCATGTCTGTTGTATCCAAACATACATATATAAACATATAAACACTAATAATATATGCAACGGCCTACACTGTTTATATTTGTATAAACAGCTTTTCATCGCAATGATTTTCTTTTGAAGCATTCTGATTGGATGAAACATGACTCTTTATAACAACCCTGTTACCGTCGTTTGTTACAGTTGCTAAGCGAAAAAATAAAAACACAAGTATAACACTGTTTCCTACTGTTTCTGGGGATACCACCTACAGCTGAGTAATAACCATATTTTAATGTTTATATTCATGCAAGATCATAGTTTTACTGTTAACGGAAAGGGGGTTGGGGTGCAGCGAGGGTGTATAGGATAGAAGATATATGTTTTGTCGATATAGGTTTAAACATTTTGTATATAGTCAGTATTAATTTGATAACCACAAAACATTCAGAATAATTGTTTGTTGTTACTTGTGTTGTTACGAAAGTACTATATTTACAAGTAAAAAATATATTTTGGCAAAGTTTACAAAAAAGAAGCAAAAGACAAAGAGACAAAATCTATTTTAACACTATTTAGTAACAACTGTATAGAGACCGATAATGTTAGTTTTATCACGTGTACATTAGACTTTGTGCCGATGGTAAATATAGGAACCTAATTTAATCATGAAAAAAAGATAAGCATGCGCCGGTGAAAGGTAGGAATGATAAATCCCCGTATGCAGAATGAGACTCCCTAGGTTAATAAATTTATTTATAAAACAGTTCTTTAAATCATCATCGGTATTTGATACTTTTTCTTAATCAAATACAAGACGACACTGAAAAACATGTATTACCGGTCACGTTGTTATATACAATTTGTCAAAAAACGCTGTCACCCCTTTTCTCTTCATATTTTAGAAAAATCACACTGGCTGAAACTGAATTCACAAACTGAATTCAATTCACCGTTCCGTGATTGGTACACATCTCCTACCCCTGTTGTTATTATGACCGTTTCTAATTATGCCTACGTCATTGAAAAACAAAACGCACACGTTCTTTGTGTAAACTAGGTCGACCTGTCTCCACATGTTTTACGCGTAGACTTATGGGATAAACATCGACTAACATTTCCGATTTTTACTGCCTAACAATTGAGGTAATATTATAAACAGCGATTACTTAAAATACGAGTTTAAGTGTAAAAGCGACAAAAACACTGAGACGAGATATAACATGGCACAAATTCAACAGTTACCGCCTTGGTTGGCTTGAACCGGCAAACAGACCAATTGGGTTGCTGAAACCTGGTTATCGGAGCGCTCCAATCTCACACTTGGTGAAGTTTTCTTTTCTAAAGACAAACCGTGTAATTAAAGATAACCCATCAAAGTGAGACAACTAGCAGTGAGCACCTGTATCGGGAGTAAAGACTGACCAAAGTATAACATTTTCATACAATATAACAAAACTTGTAATGAACTATCATATGTGAGAAAGTTCCTAATGAAATATGAGTTCAAAACAATAATAATAATAATAACAATGATGATGACGAGTTGAATTGGCTCGAAAGTCAGTCAGTCGTTCAGTCGACTATCCTTCCAAGGCGGTAACTGTTGGGTTTGCTATGTTTGTTTAATGACTCATCAGGTATTTGTTTTGACTTTTACAGTTGGCCTGCATGTGAATACCTTTGTCATGTGCCTTTTCAAATGTCGGTATATGATAAATAGATAGATAGTTTATTTCAAATCCAGAAGGCCATTAGGTCCATGTGGCAACAGTTTACAATTTACAAATAAAAAATTGTATGTATATGTTGCAACGCTTATTGGACTTTGCCATATTTCCAAGACGGAAACTATTGGGTTTACCCTATTTATGCCAGTGTTCAATGAATCCTATTTTAGCCCCATTTTTTCGAAGATAAAACTGGAACCATTGTTCTAGATCCCTTTATGGCGTTGGCGTTGGTTTTGTTTTTGTTTTCTGGTGTATTTATCGAAATTGTCGAAGATATTCAGCTTAAAATTGGAATACCTGTCCAATCTCAAAAGTGGTACCCATTCATTGATGCATCAAATTATAAAATTAAGTTTGCCAATGCTGTGTGATATGCCTCTTTTTTGACGATGTGTGTGATAGTTAACCTATTTGTTAAGGTACAGTTCTCAAAGAACCTTCAAAGATATTCACGTGGAATACTTGTTAAAAAAATAAACCCACTTGAACAGGACAGGTAACACAGGAAATGAATTAGAGAATATATATGCGCCTTTGCGACTAAGATTTATTATTATTATTATTATTATTATTATTATTATTATTATTATTATTATTATTATTATTATTGATGTTGTTGTTATTATTATTATTATTATTTTTATTATTATTATTATTATTGTCATTATTATTATTATTATTATTATTATTATTATTATTATTATTATAATTATTATTATTGTTATTATTATTATTATTATTATTATTATTATTATTATTATTATTATTATTATTATTGTGTGTTCCTTTGTTGTTGTTTTTTGTGGTGTTTTTTGTAGTTTGTGTATTTGTACGTGTTTTTGTGCATGTAAGTAATAGCTAACATGGAGCTATAGGAAAAGTGGAACTCTGTACACCTACACAGTGGTTCGTACCGTCTTGTTATTCAACACGTGTCTAGGCATTTTTGGTCACTTTTACTTCGAACAAGCCTTTGCATACCTCGGTTTTGTTGTGCGTTTATCAACTTTAAATATATGCTGCAATACATACAGGACCGTGCGTTTATCAACTTTAAATAAATGCTGCAATACATACAGGACCTTGTCATTTTGTCGTATTATGGTGTCGCATAAACATGTTGATTCTCAAAGAAGTGTAGAAAAAAGACGAACTACGACTGTATGTGCATTGTGTGCAGGGTTATTTGATGTGCTTAAGCATGTGTTAAATGATATCATTCTTATTTTAGACCTGTTGAAGCTCGACCTTTAAGTCATTGATTGTATTGTGCATTGCAGAACTGCAAATAATAGGCGGCCGCGATATTCAAGTGCAGCACCCTTCATGGAATGCTGTCTGAATTTTGGCAATGGGCTCTGAATGGCGGTGCCTCTTATGAAATGCATATTTCAAGGGGACAATTGTGTGGCTAGCAAAAAAAAAAAATACCAGAAATTCGCAAATTCGCAGCTGTTCTGTGAGACCATTGTCATAGAAAATAACTGAGTATTCCGGGTTTTTAACATTGTACCTGGCAACAATAACGTTAATCTTGCAATTATAAAAACTAGATGGCATTTACAGGAATTCGCAGCTGTTTGGCGAAGTATTATTTAACAAAAGAAACCGAGTATAGCGATGTTTGCAATGCAGCTTAAATACAGATGTAGCAGAGAACAAGAAAAAGAAAGTAGCAAATACACTACTTCCCGTCAGAGTTATGGTTCGTTACTGCCAAACGTTTATGTAATTAATGACAGTTTAGGAGAGTATTTAGTTCCCAGGATAGTCATCTTCTTGCTTTCTACGGCGCTTTGCATGTCCCACATCCTAGCTCATCCTAGCTCTTTCTTGTAACTAGTTGGATGCATCAGGACAAGCTCATTTCGTAGCCGACATGTTCGGAGTGGTTGAATTGGTTATTAGGCGTTACAGACTTTGTACCACTTCATCTTCGTACTTCAACTTCGTACCAATTTCGGCCACTTCGAAGCAGGTCGATTAGACAGGTTTTGTTTTCGCCTGTTAGCAGTGGTGCCCGAGAGTTGTAAGAGTTTTAAGATCGATATTGGTTCAACCCTCTTTAAAGAGGTTCCATAAATATTTGGTTATTTCGAAGTACAAAGTACGCATCATGAGGGGCATCGAATTATTGGATGTCCATCGTTTTCGTGTGTCAAATGATGCATTTTATTGTTTAAAACTAAATCGGATGTCCTTTGATGCTTTGTTTCAATGTAGCTGGGGGGTTTTAAGTGTGGGAAGTTTGGATTGACCCTCTTCGTGCAAGTTCGCATTAGCACTGAAGCGCGGCTATGAGTTAACCAGTAGATGGTGATAGTGACCTACACTCTCGCTGTGAACGTTGGCAAAACGTTCTTGTTTCTCGGCCTATAACCCGTTGCTCCATCAGCGCTACTTTGAAAATAAAAAAATTGACATAATTTTGTAACCCATTCATTGAATATTATTTGAGTTAATATTGATATGATAAATTGAACATTGTTTGATATAAAATATTGAAATCGATTCATTGAACACTGTCTGGCATATTGAAATCGATTCATCGATTACTGTTCGATATAATATTGAAATTGATTCATTGAACACGGACATAATATTATAATCGATTCATTTAACACTAGAAAAATATTATTATCGATTCATTGAACACTGGCATAATATCGTAATCATTCATTGAACACTGACATAATATTATAATCGCTTCATTTAACACTGACATAATATTGTAATCGATTCATTGAACACTGACATAATATTATAATCGATTCATTTAACACTAGAAAAATATTATTATCGATTCATTGAACACTGGCATAATATAGTAATCATTCATTGAACACTAACATAATATTATAATCGCTTCATTTAACACTGACATAATATTGTAATCGATTCATTGAACACTGACATAATATTATAATCGATTCATTTAACACTGACATAATATTGTTATCGATTCATTAAACACTGACACAATATTATAATCGATTCATTGAACACTGACATAATATTTTAATCAATTCATTGAACACTGACATAATATTGTAATCAATTCATTGAACACTGACGTAATATTGTAATCAATTCATTGAACACCGACATAATATTATAATCAATTCATTGAACACCGACATAATATTGTAATCAATTCATTGAACACTGACATAATATTGTAATCAATTCATTGAAAACGGACATAATATTATAATCGATTCATTGAACACCGACATAATATTATAATCGATTCATTGAACACGGACATAATATTATAATCATTCATTGAACACTGGCATAATATTATAATCAATTCAATGAACATGGACATAATATTGTAATCAATTCATTGAACACTGGCATAATATTATAATTGATTCATTGAACACGGACATAATATTATTATCAATTCATTGAACACTGACATAATATTATAATCAATTCATTGAACACGGACATAATTTTATAATCAATTCATTGAACACGGACATAATATTATAATCGATTCATTGAACACGGACATAATGTTGTAATCGATTCATTGAACACGGACATAATATTATAATCATTCATTGAACACTGACATAATATTATTATCGATTCATTAAACACGGACATAATATTATAATCGATTCATTGAACACTGACATTATATTATAATCGATTCATTGAACACTGACTTAATATTATAACCGATTCATTGAACACTAACATAATATTATAATCAATTCATTGAACACGGACATAATATTATTATCGATTCATTGAACACGGACATAATATTGTAATCAATTCATTGAACACGGACATAATATTATGATCGATTCATTGAACACTGACATAATATTATAATCAATTCATTGAACACGGACATAATATTATAATCGATTCATTGAACACGGACATAATATTATAATCGTTTATTGAACACTGGCATAATATTGTTATAGATTCATTGAACACGGATATAATATTATAATCAATTCATTGAACACGGACATTATATTGTAATCAATTCATTGAGCACTGACATAATATTATAATCGCTTCATTTAACACTGACATAATATTATAATCGATTCATTGAACACGGACATAATATTATGATCGATTCATTGAACACGGACATAATGTTGTAATCGATTCATTGAACACGGACATAATGTTGTAATCGATTCACTGAACACTGACATAATATTGTAATCGATTCATTGAACACTGACATAATATTGTAATCAATTCATTGAACACGGACATAATATTGTAATCAATTCATTGAACACTGGAAAAATATGATTATCGACGCATTGAACACTGGCATAATATCGTAATCATTCATTGAACACTAACATAATATTATAATCGCTTCATTTAACACTGACATAATATTATAATCGATTCATTGAACACGGACATAATATTATTATCGATTCATTGAACACGGACATAATATTGTAATCAATTCATTGAACACGGACATAATATTGTAATCAATTCATTGAACACTGGCATAATATTATAATCAATTCATTGAACACTGACATAGTATTAAAATCGTTTCATTGAACACTGACATAATATTATAATCAATTCATTGAACACTGGCATAATATTGTAATCAATTCATTGAACACTGACATAATATTATAATCAATTCATTGAACACTGACACAATATTATAATCGATTCATAGAACACTGACAAAATATTTTAATCAATTCATTGAACACTGACATAATATTGTAATCAATTCATTGAACACGGACATAATATTGTAATCGATTCATTGAGCACTGACATAATATTGTAATTGACTCATTGAAAACTGACATAATACTGTAATTGACTCATTGAAAACTGACATAATATTGTAATTGACTCATTGAAAACTGACATAATACTGTAATTGACTAATTGAAAACTGACATAATATTGTAATTGACTCATTGAAAACTGACATAATACTGTAATTGACTCAGTGAAAACTGACATAATATTGTAATTGACTCATTGAAAACTGACATAATACTGTAATTGACTCAGTGAAAACTGACATAATATTGTAATTGACCCATTGAAAACTGACATAATACTTTATGCTAGTTCTTTTCTATTAAATAATTGGCATATAAAGTAAACATCCGTATGTTGTTGTGTTGTTGTTTTTTTGTCGCTGGATGTCAATCATTGGTTCTTTTATTCATAAAACATCTAAGCAATATGGATTATTTAAAAAAACTAAGTGTGATACCTTAACATATATAAGGTTCATCCAGTTGAAGTCATACTTTAGACAACTCGTACACAAATAAATAATATAAACAAGCAAAACACTTTTAAGTGAACCGTTCAAGATTGTCCCTATTATTCATTTTTGGCACAAAATGCTGGACTCCAAATTAAAATTTATCACAAATGCAAAATTAAATGAAACATGAAATTTATCAAACAGCTTATTTATATTAGTCATTTGTTAAGTTCTGATAATGATAGTGTCTAAATTCCTTTCTCCTTATTATTATTGATTCTTATTATTAATGATTTGACGACTGTGAAACTCGCGTACTTAAACTAGATTGAAACCGCACATGTAAAATATGTTCGTACGTATGACGAAATATGGAAATTGAAAGTCTTGGCAGGGGCGGATCAAGAAAATTAGTGTGTGTGTGTGGGGGGGGGGGGGGGGGGGGGGTTGAATCGAGAACCTTACAATTTTATCGCAGTAAATACTATAACAGACAAAATTTACTTTAAATGCTTAGTATTTTTTAAGTTTTCATGTATCCCCTGGATCGATCTCTGCGACTTGGTAATATCATCACTGAATTAAGAACATGTCTCCATTTTTTAACGTTTCTGCCAAGTAGACAGTTTGACTACATTGAGATTACAATTTAAGTTAATGTTTTATTAGCGCAACAATTAACAACAGTTTCTGCCAAGTAGACAGGTTGACTACATTGAGATTACAATTTATGTTATTGTTTTATTAGTGCAACAATTAACAACAGTTTCTGCCAAGTAGACAGGTTGACTACATTGAGATTACAATTTATGTTATTGTTTTATTAGTGCAACAATTAATAACAGTTTCTGCCAAGTAGACTGGTTGACTACATTGAAATTATAATAAAAGTTAATGTTTTATTAGTGCAACAATTAACAACAACTATACTGTTATGTGAATTAACCCCACGTGTATAATCACATGAAGTGGTTGTATAGTTGTTACAAATCTGTACATATGTACATTTTGAAGTGAAGTGAACTTCAGAATGCTACAATCGTGACTACAATCACAAGATATAAAACAATGCTCATGCCTAAAGCACTTCAGATGAAAACTTGTTATCCTTATGTATGCATTCTTACTATAGCAAAACTTTGACTTCTCGCTTCCAAGAATATGGAATTTTCCTTTTTAAGGATTTAATCACCTCATATAGGGCAAGTTAATACGGTATTTTCTTGGAATACCTATAATAATTATGCATTTTTTGCTGGTTATTGTATATAGAATTTAAACAATGTATTTAGCACCTCACAGATATGTACGTGGTCAAAATGAATGGAAATTATTACTTAGCCACAAAGTTAACAATCAGTCCCAGTATTAACAATCTGCCCCGGTGTTAACCATCAGCTTCAGTATTTTCATCAGCCACAAAGTTAACCATCAGCCCCAGTATTTACATTCTGTCCCGGTGTTAACCATAAGCCCCAGTATTTACAATCTGTCCCGGTGTTAACCATCAGCCCCAGTATTTACAATCTGTCCCGGTGTTAACCATTAGCCCCAGTATTAACAATCTGTCCCGATGTTAACCATCAGCCCCAGTATTTACAATCTGTTCCGATGTTAACCATCAGCCCCAGTATTTACAATCTGTCCCGGTGTTAACCATCAGCCCAGTATTTACAATCTGCCGCGGTGTTAACCATCAGCCCAGTATTTACAATCTGTCCCGGTGTTAACCATCAGCCCCAGTATTTACATTCTGCCCCGGTGTTAACCATCAGTCCCAGTATTTACAATCTGTCCCGGTGTTAACCATCAGCCCAGTATTTACAATCTGCCGCGGTGTTAACCATCAGCCCAGTATTTACATTCAGTCTCGGTGTTAACCATCAGCCCCAGTATTTACAATCTGTCCCGATGTTAACCATCAGCCCCAGTATTTACAATCTGCGCTGGTGTTAAGCATCAGCCCCAGTATTAACAATCTGTCCCGGTGTTAACCATCAGCCCCAGTATTAACATTCTGTCTCGGGGTTAACCATCAGCCCTAGTATTTACAATCTGCCCCGCTGTTAACCATCAGCTCAGGTATTTACATTCTGTCCCGATGTTAACCATCAGCCCCAGTATTTACATTCAGTCTCGGTGTTAACCATCAGCCCCAGTATTAACATTCTGTCTCGGGGTTAACCATCAGCCCTAGTATTTACAATCTGCCCCGCTGTTAACCATCAGCTCAGGTATTTACATTCTGTCCCGATGTTAACCATCAGCCCCAGTATTTACATTCTGTCCCGGTGTTAACCACCAGCCCCAGTATTTACAATCTGTCCCGGTGTTAACCACCAACCCCAGTATTTACAATCTGTCCCGGTGTTAACCATCAGCCCCAATATTTACATTCTGTCTCGGTATTAACCATCAGCCCCTGTATTTACATTATGTCCCAGTGTTAACCATCAGCCCCAGTATTTACAATCTGTCCCGGTGTTAACCATCAGCCCCAGTATTTACAATCTGTCCCGATGTTAACTATCATCCTCAGTATTAACAATCTGTCCCGGTGTTAACCATCAGCCCCAGTATTTACAATCTGTCCCGGTGTTAACCATCAGCCCCAGTATTTACAATCTGTCCCGGTGTTAACCATCAGCCCCAGTATTTACAATCTGTCCCGGTGTTAACCATCAGCCTCAGTATTTACAATCTGTCCCGGTGTTAACCATCAACCCCAGTATTTACAATCTGTCCCGGTGTTAACCATCAGCCCCAATATTTACATTTTGTCTCGGTATTAACCATCAGCCCCAGTATTTACAATCTGACCCGGTGTTAACCATCAGCCCCAGTATTTACAATCTGCCCCGGTGTTAACCATCAGTCCCAGTATTTACAATCTGTCCCGGTGTTAACCATCAGCCCAGTATTTACAATCTGCCGCGGTGTTAACCATCAGCCCAGTATTTACATTCAGTCTCGGTGTTAACCATCAGCCCCAGTATTTACAATCTGTCCCGATGTTAACCATCAGCCCCAGTATTTACAATCTGCGCTGGTGTTAAGCATCAGCCCCAGTATTAACAATCTGTCCCGGTGTTAACCATCAGCCCCAGTATTAACATTCTGTCTCGGGGTTAACCATCAGCCCTAGTATTTACAATCTGCCCCGCTGTTAACCATCAGCTCAGGTATTTACATTCTGTCCCGATGTTAACCATCAGCCCCAGTATTTACATTCAGTCTCGGTGTTAACCATCAGCCCCAGTATTAACATTCTGTCTCGGGGTTAACCATCAGCCCTAGTATTTACAATCTGCCCCGCTGTTAACCATCAGCTCAGGTATTTACATTCTGTCCCGATGTTAACCATCAGCCCCAGTATTTACATTCTGTCCCGGTGTTAACCACCAGCCCCAGTATTTACAATCTGTCCCGGTGTTAACCACCAACCCCAGTATTTACAATCTGTCCCGGTGTTAACCATCAGCCCCAATATTTACATTCTGTCTCGGTATTAACCATCAGCCCCTGTATTTACATTATGTCCCAGTGTTAACCATCAGCCCCAGTATTTACAATCTGTCCCGGTGTTAACCATCAGCCCCAGTATTTACAATCTGTCCCGATGTTAACTATCATCCTCAGTATTAACAATCTGTCCCGGTGTTAACCATCAGCCCCAGTATTTACAATCTGTCCCGGTGTTAACCATCAGCCCCAGTATTTACAATCTGTCCCGGTGTTAACCATCAGCCCCAGTATTTACAATCTGTCCCGGTGTTAACCATCAGCCTCAGTATTTACAATCTGTCCCGGTGTTAACCATCAACCCCAGTATTTACAATCTGTCCCGGTGTTAACCATCAGCCCCAATATTTACATTTTGTCTCGGTATTAACCATCAGCCCCAGTATTTACAATCTGACCCGGTGTTAACCATCAGCCCCAGTATTTACAATCTGTCCCGATGTTTACCATCAGCCCCAACATTTACAATCTGTCCCGGTGTTAACCATCAGCCCCAGTATTTACATTCTGTCCCGGTGTTAACCATTAGCCCCAGTATTTACATTCTGTCCCAGTGTTAACCATCAGCCTCAGTATTAACAATCTGTTCCGGTGTTAACCATTAGCCCCAGTATTAACATTCTGTCCCGGTGTTAACCATTAGCCCCAGTATTAACATTCTGTCCCAATGTTAACCATCAGCCCCAGTATTTACAATCTGCCCCGGTGTTAACCATCAGCCCCAGTATTTACAATCTGTCCCGATGTTTACCATCAGCCCCAGCATTTACAATCTGAACCTGCTAAAACCATCAGCATCAATGTTAACCATCAGCCGCAGTATTAACAACCTGAACCTGCTAAAACCATCAGCATCAATGTTAACCATTAGCCGCAGTATTAACAATCTGAACCTGCTAAAATCATCAGCATCAATGTTAACCATCAGCCGCAGTATTAACAATCTGTACCTGCTAAAACCATCAGCATCAATGTTAACCATCAGCCGCAGTATTAACAATCTGTACCTGCTAAAACCATCAGCATCAATGTTAACCATCAGCCGCAGTATTAACAACCTGAACCTGCTAAAACCATCAGCATCAATGTTAACCATTAGCCGCAGTATTAACAATCTGAACCTGCTAAAATCATCAGCATCAATGTTAACCATCAGACGCAGTATTAACAATCTGTACCTGCTAAAACCACCAGCGTCAATGTTAACCATCAGCCGCAGTATTAACAATCTGTACCTGCTAAAACCATCAGCATCAATGTTAACCTGCTAAAACCATCAGCATCAATGTTAACTATCAGCCGCAGTATTAACAATCTGTACCTGCTAAAACCATCAGAGTCAGTGTCAACCATCAGCCGCAGTATTAACAATCTGTACCTGCTAAAACCATCAGCATCAATGTTAACCTGCTAAAACCATCAGCATCAATGTTAACCATCAGCCGCAATATTAACAATCTGTACCTGCTAAAACCATCAGCATCAATGTTTACCATCAGCCGCAGTATTAACAATCTGTACCTGCTAAAACCATCAGCATCAATGTTAACCATCAGCCGCAGTATTAACAACCTGAACCTGCTAAAACCATCAGCATCAATGTTAACCATCAGCCGCAGTATTAACAACCTGAACCTGCTAAAACCATCAGCATCAATGTTAACCATTAGCCGCAGTATTAACAATCTGAACCTGTTAAAATCATCAGCATCAATGTTAACCATCAGACGCAGTATTAACAATCTGTACCTGCTAAAACCATCAGCATCAATGTTAACCATCAGACGCAGTATTAACAATCTGTACCTGCTAAAACCATCAGAATCAGTGTCAACCATCAGCCGCAGTATTAACAATCTGTACCTGCTAAAACCATCAGCATCAATGTTAACTATCAGACGCAGTATTAACAATCTGTACCTGCTAAAACCATCAGAATCAGTGTCAACAATCAGCCGCAGTATTAACAATCTGTACCTGCTAAAACCATTAGCATCAATGTTAACCATCAGACGCAGTATTAACAATCTGTACCTGCTAAAACCATCAGTTAACCATTAGCCGCAGTATTAACAATCATTGCCTGCTTAAACCATCAGCATCAATGTTAACCATCAGCCGCAGTATAAACAATCTGTACCTGCTAATACCATCAGTTAACCATCAGCCGCAGTATTAACAATCTGTACCTACTAAAACCATCAGCATCAACGTTAACCAACTTCATTAATATCAGTCATCAGCACCTGTGTCAAACATCACCGTCAGTAATTGTCATTATCATGGTGCATTTTGCAAAGCATCACTTTTATGCCGGTATTTCATGTTCGGAAACTGGTATCTGCATCGTTTTCAGTTAGTTCCACATTGTGTATTAGGCCCATAACTTGATCAGGAAGTACTTCAATGACACAGTCATAGGGAAACCCCCTTCATATTTCTAATAATTAAATAAGTCAGTATCAACAAGAATTTTTTTTTTATAAATACCACAATCATTTATAATAATAAGTAAAGGAATAATTATTATACCTTTATACAATATTTCAAAGTACCGGGGTAAATGTTCGAATTAAACAAAATATCATGATTAATGTATCGTATGCATTGTGTATAAATTAAAAAGAATGAAAAGTGTTTGTGTGAAATTTCATTATACTCGTTATATTATCTGCGTTTTTTTTAAAATTCTGACATGTATTTACTTTGGACTTAGACACAGGGGCGGATCCAGACAATTTCAGTGGTGGTCGGAGGCGTATGAATCAAGATCCATTTAACTTTATCGCAGTAAATACTAGTCATATACACACAGCTAGGGGCCCTAACTTCGATCTAAGCAGTTAATTGGCAAGATTTACTTTTAAAGCGTATAATTTTTTTTAAAGTTTACATGTATGTGTTTTCATATATCCATTCTATTCCTGGCTGGTGTGTGTTGGGGGAGGGGGTGGGTGTGCCTGCCCACCTCTGGATCCACCCCTGATGTACCGTAATGCATTTTTATGACATGAAATCAAGTAAGACTAAACAAAAATAAATGTTGCTAAGAAAGTAAGTAGTTTGTAATCAGTTTAGCCAAACAATATTAAGGCGTAAATATTTAACTGTGTTTTATTAGAATATTATATCATTGATGAATAAATCAGTAAAATATCGAATTAAACAGTTCTACTTTCACTTTCGTATTTGCGCGAAAAAATGTCCCCCTAGAAAAGTCACGAGCGCACGACTTACCGAGCAGACTTTGCATTTTATCCTCGAATATGACTCTCTTAGTAACATGTACCCTCAAACATTTACATTACCAATAAAATAATATTCTCCGCTGTTCACAGTAAAATAACAATCCGTAATGTTATTTATATATTTCGGTCTGTGTCGGGTGGTATCCACTGTATATCGCACGTCCCTCCATTGCTTGAAATCCCACTGACTGTCACAGGTGTAGTCTTGTTTCAAAGTTAGAAACTTCTCGGGGCATTCCATGCCATTTATTACTGGAGATGCCATAAGAAGTCTCTACCTTTAAAAGCGACATAATGCTGCGATGTTTCCGCTGAACAACTTTTTACACTTTTTATCCATAGAAGCCGGTCTAGCGACTAACTATATCTAGGTTGGTTAACTCACCGAGCGGAAATCCCCGGTATAATATTTTCCTTTTTCGTAGAAGAAGCCTTGCCACTGGGTATGGCCTTGAATAGATACCCGTTTTTCGAAAATCAGACACTGTAGTTAGTAAAAAACAAACAGGGAGTGTCGATATCGCAGTCTTGTAATCTCTTTATTCTTCCGTAGTTGTTCAAGTGCTTGTCGTCGTTTAGTTGTTAAGGCGTGCACATACCTGTATACACCTGTTGTATGCATATTAATTGGAGAGGCGTGCATGTACTTTTACAAACCATTTCATAACATGTCAGCTAAAGTAGCATGAAAACAGATTAACACACACACACACACACACACACACACACACACACACACACACACACACACACACACACACACACACACACACACACACACACGGCTCCAAGTACGGGAGGTCCCGGGTTCGATCCCGGGCCGCGACATACTAAAGTCGTTAAAAATGGTAGTGGTATAGCTCCCTTGATAACGCTCAAGCAAATATAAGGGTAGTTCCACGACTGGTTGGCCCGGTGTCAGGATAATGTGACTGGGTGTGGTATCATGCCAGGTGTTCACGGCATGCTATACACAGTGAAGGCAGCACTATATCTGCTTCAAGTGGACACCGTCTCCAGATAACTGAAATACTGTTGGTGGGACGATAAACCCAATAAACAAACACAGACACAGACACAGACACAGACACACACACACACAGACACGCACACACACACACACACACACACACACACACACACACACACACACACACACACACACACACACACACACACACACACACACACACACACAGACACACGCACGCACACACACACACACGCACGCACGCACGCACACACACACACACACACACACACGCACGCACACACACACACACACGCACGCACGCACGCACGCACACACGCACACACACACACACACACACACACACATATATTGAATGAAGTTACCTGCATACGAATATATAAAATTGTGTGTGAGTTACAGGTCATCATTTTTAACAGCAATATTTCTTAAAACTTAACATTGCTTACGTAAAACGTTATCATACTAGTACTACATGCAATACATTGCTTACATTATTTCGTCATAAAAGCAGACTGTTGCTCAAAGTGTCAAAACTTTGTTCAATCGGCCAGTGTTTTGAAATGTTACGTTGAACACTAATGAAGCCGGTAAATCGATTGAATTATCCATAAAACAGGTGACTGAAATATGTCAGCCAATCAACTTAATTCTATGACCAGGCCTCATTTTAGTTTGCAGGTAACGGATAGATCTATATATTTTAAAGTAATACTGGAATATGTTAGCCACAGGGTCCCGTAGTAAGGACCCGGGCTTATTTTTTTTAATTATGTATAAACACCATTATTAAAATGACTGCTGACTTTGCCTGCAAACAGAGAAAATAGGGAAGTGATGCAGTTAGTAACCTTGCCCCAAAATTAAAACGCACGACAATTGAAACGCTGCCGATGCTCTGTTTTAATAAGTAATTTATTCGAAAACTGGCTACCTTGATCACATGATGTCTAGATGAAAGTTTACGATACCAGGGCAAAATAAATTTATGTTTCTTTACTTCGCATCGAAAGGTAGCTGTTAATAGCAAAAGATGCAGATTTGGCATAAAAAGAAAAGAAAAAACAATCGGTTCAAGCGCAATATAAAATATAGGTTTATAATCGGCAATAAACATTGCCGTTTTTTACTTCCGAAAACAACACCAAATAAAAATCGTATAAGTTTTCCTTTAATAGATAGTTCCCATGTGAAGTCATAGACACTGATAAGACAGTTTAAGGCAGCCATCTCTAAAGGCAGAAGCTAATGCAGGCCGAAATCTGGAAGTATGTGATGTATTAAACTCACCACTGTGCTTTTATTTTTCAGTCTATTTTACTGAATTTTATATCAAATTAAACAGATTTTATGATGTATTTTAAATATCAAAATTTTCAAAGATAAAAAGGTACAACCAATCAAGATACACTGTTCATTTTATTTACGGATGCTCCAAAAATATATTTTTATTTGTGTGTATTCATTGTTTGTGCATTTATCATTTTGAAATATTTAATTTCAAGAGCTTTCCAATGGTGTATAGCTGTAAATTTTTGGTCATCTAATGAAGAAATAACAAGAAAATAAAATTTACGCTTCCATACAATTCATCTAAAATCACTTGAAATTACCATCAAAGATGGCTGTCAAGATAAGGGATCTTCACTAATGTGGAAACTATCTATTGTCTGTATAATGTATAAGCAAATAAAATTAATCACGGCCATATCGTAATTAAAGCCGACGAAATACTCTCGCGAAAATTATTGAACAATTTTTCATCAATATTTAAAATATTCTTCTTACCGTTGCACCCAAACTGTTAAAACCTTTGCATTTTGTCTCTAAAACACAAACCGCCACAAAATGCAAAAATGTAGCTAAAATATGTGATTAAAGTTGATACGTTTACATACATAAAAGTGACAAAAAGCCAAATCGTATATCACTGAAAAGACTATATTATATTCAATGGTTTATTACATATAAAGCCATATTATATCTAATGATATATTTATATAATGCTTTATTATATATTATGTTATATTATATATAATGTAATATTATATATAATGCCATATTATATCTAATGCCATATTTATATATAATGATATATTATATCTAATGCCATATTATATCCAATGCTATATCATATATAATGCTTTATTATATATAATGCCATATTATATCTAATGATATATTTATATAATGCTTTATTATCTATAATGCTATATTATATCTAATGTTATATTAATATATAATGTTTGATTATATCTCATGCCATATTTATATTTAATGCAATATTATATCTAATGCCATATTATATATAATGCCATATTATATCTAATGCTTAATTATATCTAATGCTATATTATAAATAATGCTATATTATATCTTATTCTATATTTTATCTAATGGTAATAACTATACACAATGGCTATTTCTATCTGCCTCTTTTATCTTCTGTCAATTCTTGGCGTTATTTCTGGGATGATTCTATTAGCAACGTTCGTTCAGATCAGACGTCTACTTAAATTTCGCTTAAGTGTTGCCTCATATCTGTTCCAACACACTTGTTACTTCTTATTTGCAAACACAACAAACAGCACATAAACAATCTATGGCACATGTTCAAAAGGAATTAATTTCTTTTGAGAAGTGGAAACCGGACATATTTTGAGCTGCATAACCTTCCCGCCAAAAATTATATTCAAATATTAATATAAAAACAGATTGTTGTGTATCGGTTTTTATAATATATTTAAATAAGTGCATTAAGGTCACATCTTACAAACATACACTAGGTATATAGGCCAATGTATTTATATGTAAATAACAAAAAAAACGTCACCAGTAGTAAAAGAAAAGAAAGAATGACCACTATATATCACCGTTTTACTTAAGCAGTATTAAAACAGATTGTAGCCAGTCTAATTCACGTTTAGTACTTCCTGGTTTATTTGTACCCTATTGCAAGGTCGTCCATTCGTCAATCGTCTGCATTCTTTTCTTTTCCCGCCACACGGTTGAAACATGCTTTAAGCTCAGCGTGAATTTATCAGGTTTGGTAAAAAAAGCGTAGAGCCAGATCAGCCATTTGCCGTCGGGAGCTGTCGGATCCGGATCTGTATTTACTTTTGAGTCTAGAACAAATGGCATGCTTGTTGTTGTGGTTATGAGTCATAACTTTAAGATTATTTTTTTGGTTGTTGAAATATTTAGCAGAAGAAGGCTTTAGTACATGTCATTCTGCACAACATGCTCAGGTAAACAAATAGATAAAGCATTTTGTTTGTTTAACAGCATAGACAGCTAGATCCACGCTTTACAAACTAATTTTAGAAAAAAACGGGTATCTTTTAAAGTAGCTCATTTCTTACCCTAGAAATATGACACTTTTGGTACGGTCATATGAAGTAAGAGCGGTTAATGAAATAAATCTAAACCAGTTGTGTTCGAACAGACCAGACACATAGTGTGGAATCAGATCAGCAAGCTCACGAGGGGGTTGAGGGTGGGGGAAAGCTGTTTGATCACGATCAGCAGTATATGCCGCTAAGTCGTAAACAATTTATTTTCCCCACTGGTTTAATTTAGCTGTTGGAAAAGTTGTATCTTACGTCATCAATAACTGCTTATGTTTGAACTAACTAGCCTGCATGCATGAATAAAGGAGGCGTGGCTTACAACTAACATTGGAAAACACAAAGAAAAATCGTTGCATGGCAAGATGATCAACAAAAATGTTTTAAGACATTGTATACTAAAGATACGTATGAAAGCAGTAGAAACTGTACACAATGGTCGCCACTCAAATAAAAATATCTAATCAATAACGTGCATTCTTAAACGAATAGATTTCTTTTTATCTTTTTATCTTCGTTGAGACAGTCGGGGAGCATATCAGGTACTAAAAGTCGTGATCGATAAACAACAAACGCGCCTTTATTGATATTTTTATGTGCATTTTTATAGTAATATTCTCTTGAAATGTTTATTACGAATAATTGTTTTACAACTTTCAACAAAAATAAAATTATATATAAAAGTTATCATTCGTTTCGCGTTGTGATAAAGTATTTTTCTGGGACTGCTACCTTTGTGCAGATACGAGTAGTCGGTTCTGGAGACAATCACGGAGTGACGAAGACCGCCAAGACAGACCATCCACTTTAGTATCGATGGTCTTCCAGACAGAACGTCCACTGGAGTATCGAAGGTCTTCCAGACAGACCATCTACTGGAGTATCGAAGGTCTTCCAGACAGAACGTCCACTGGAGTATCAAAGGTCTTCCAGACAGAACGTCCACTGGAGTATCAAAGGTCTTCCAGACAGAACGTCTACTGGAGTATCGAAGGTCTTCCAGACAGACCATATACTGGAGTATCAAAGGTCTTCCAGACAGACCATCTACTGGACTATCGGAGGTCTTCCAGACAGATCATTTACTGGAGTATTGAAGGTCTTCCAGACAGACCATCTACTGGAGTATCGAAAGTCTTCCAGACAGACCATCTACTGGAGTATCGATGGTCTTCCAGACAGACCATCTACTGGAGTATCGAAGGTCTTCCAGACAGATCATATACTGGAGTATCGAAGGTCTTCCAGACAGACCATGTACTGGAGTATCGAAGGTCTTCCAGACAGACCATCTACTGGAGTATTGAAGGTCTTCCAGACAGATCATTTACTGGAGTATTGAAGGTCTTCCAGAGAGACCATCTACTGGAGTATTGAAGGTCTTCCAGACAGACCATGTACTGGAGTATCGAAGGTCTTCCAGACAGACCATGTACTGGAGTATTGAAGGTCTTCCAGACAGACCATGTACTGGAGTATTGAAGGTCTTCCAGACAGACCATATACTGGAGTATCGAAGGTCTTCCAGACAGACCATATACTGGAGTATCGAAGGTCTTCCAGACAGACCATATACTGGAGTATTGAAGGTCTTCCAGACAGACCATCTACTGGAGTATCGAAGGTCTTCCAGACAGACCATGTACTGGAGTATTGAAGGTCTTCCAGACAGACCATGTACTGGAGTATTGAAGGTCTTCCAGACAGACCATATACTGGAGTATCGAAGGTCTTCCAGACAGACCATATACTGGAGTATTGAAGGTCTTCCAGACAGACCATCTACTGGAGTATCGAAGGTCTTCCAGACAGACCATGTACTGGAGTATCGAAGGTCTTCCAGACAGACCATCTACTGGACTATCGGAGGTCTTCCAGACAGATCATTTACTGGAGTATCGAAGGTCTTCCAGAAAAACCATGTACTAGAGTATCGAAGGTCTATCAGACAGAACGTCCACTGGAGTATCGAAGGTCTTCCAGAAAAACCATGTACTAGAGTATCGAAGGTCTTCCAGACAGAACGTCTACTGGAGTATTGAAGGTCTTCCAGACAGAACGTCCACTGGAGTATCGAAGGTCTTACAGACAGAACGTCCACTGGAGTATCGAAGGTCTTCCAGACAGACCATGTACTGGAGTATCGAAGGTCTTCCAGACAGACCATGTACTGGAGTATCGAAGGTCTTCCAGACAGACCATGTACTGGAGTATCGAAAGTCTTCCAGACAGACCATCTACTGGTGTATCGAAGGTCTTACAGACAGACCATGTACTGGAGTATTGAAGGTCTTCCAGACAGACCATGTACTGGAGTATCGAAGGTCTTCCAGACAGAACGTCCACTGGAGTATCAAAGGTCTTCCAGAGAGACCATGTACTGGAGTATCGAAGGTCTTCCAGACAGAACGTCCACTGGAGTATCGAAGGTCTTCTAGACAGACCATCCACTGGAGTATCAAAGGTCTTCAAGACAGATCATTTACTGGAGTATCGAAGGTCTTCCAGACAGACCATGTACTGGAGTATCGAAGGTCTTCTAGACAGACCATCCACTGGAGTATCAAAGGTCTTCGAGACAGATCATTTACTGGAGTATCGAAGGTCTTCCAGACAGACCATGTACTGGAGTATTGAAGGTCTTCCAGACAGACCATCTACTGGAGTATCGAAGGTCTTCCAGACAGACCATCCACTGGAGTATCGAAGGTCTTCCAGACAGAACGTCCACTGGAGTATCAAAGGTCTTCCAGACAGACCATCCACTGGAGTATCGAAGGTCTTCCAGACAGAACGTCCACTGGAGTATCGAAGGTCTTCCAGACAGATCATTTACTGGAGTATCGAAGGTCTTCCAGACAGACCATCTACTGGAGTATCGAAGGTCTTCCAGACAGACCATGTACTGGAGTATCAACGGTCTTCCAGACAAACCATGTACTGGAGTATCGAAGGTCTTCCAGACAGATCATTTACTGGAGTATCGAAGGTCTTCCAGACAGACCATGTACTGAAGTATCGAAGGTCTTCCAGACAGACCATGTACTGGAGTATCGAAGGTCTTCCAGACAGAACGTCCACTGGAGTATCGAAGGTCTTCCAGACAGAACGTCCACTGGAGTATCAAAGGTCTTCCAGACAGATCATTTACTGGAGTATCGAAGGTCTTCCAGACAGACCATCTACTGGAGTATTGAAGGTCTTACAGACAGATCATCTACTGGAGTATCGAAGGTCTTCCAGACAGATTATTTACTGGAGTATCGAAGGTCTTCCAGACAGACCATCTACTGGAGTATTGAAGGTCTTCCAGACAGGCCATCTACTGGAGTGACGAAGGTCTTCCAGACAGAACGTCCACTGGAGTATCGAAGGTCTTCTAGACAGACCATCCACTGGAGTATCGAAGGTCTTCCAGACAGAACGTCCACTGGAGTATCGAAGGTCTTCTAGACAGACCATCCACTGGAGTATCGAAGGTCTTCCAGACAGACCATCTACTGGAGTATCGAAGGTCTTCCAGACAGACCATGTACTGGAGTATCAAAGGTCTTCCAGACAGACCATCCACTGGAGTATCGAAGGTCTTCTAGACAGACCATCCACTGGAGTATCAAAGGTCTTCAAGACAGAACGTCCACTGGAGTATCGAAGGTCTTCTAGACAGACCATCCACTGGAGTATCGAAGGTCTTCCAGACAGATCATATACTGGAGTATTGAAGGTCTTCCAGACAGAACGTCCACTGGAGTATCGGAGGTCTTCCAGACAGACCATCCACTGGAGTATCGAAGGTCTTCTAGACAGACCATCCACTGGAGTATCAAAGGTCTTCAAGACAGAACGTCCACTGGAGTATCGAAGGTCTTCCAGACAGGCCATCTACTGGAGTGACGAAGGTCTTCCAGACAGAACGTCCACTGGAGTATCAAAGGTCTTCCAGACAGACCATCCACTGGAGTGACAAAGGTCTTCCAGACAGGCCATTTACTGGAGTGACGAAGGACTTCCAGACAGACCATCCACTGGAGTATCGAAGGACTTCCAGACAGACCATCCACTGGAGTATCGAAGGTCTTCCAGACAGACCATCCACTGGAGTATCGAAGGACTTCCAGACAGACCGTCCACTGGAGTGACAAAGGTCTTCCAGACAGACCATCCACTGGAGTGTCAAAGGTCTTCCAGACAGATCATATACTGGAGTATCGAAGGTCTTTCAGACAGACCATGTACTGGAGTATCAAAGGTCTTCCAGACAGACCATCCACTGGAGTATCGAAGGTCTTCCAGAGAGACCATGTACTGGAGTATCGAAGGTCTTCCAGACAGACCATGTACTGGAGTATCGAAGGTCTTCCAGACAGACCATCTACTGGAGTATCGAAGGTCTTCCAGACAGACCATGTACTGGACTGACGAAGGTCTTCCAGACAGACCATGTACTGGACTGACGAAGGTCTTCCAGACAGACCATGTACTGGAGTATCGAAGGTCTTCCAGACAGACAATCTACTGGAGTATCGAAGGTCTTCCAGACAGACCATGTACTGGAGTATCGAAGGTCTTCCAGACAGACCATGTACTGGAGTATTGAAGGTCTTCCAGACAGACCATGTACTGGAGTATCGAAGGTCTTCCAGACAGACCATGTACTGGAGTATTGAAGGTCTTCCAGACAGACCATGTACTGGAGTATCGAAGGTCTTCCAGACAGACCATGTACTGGACTGACGAAGGTCTTCCAGACAGACCATGTACTGGAGTATCGAAGGTCTTCCAGACAGACCATGTACTGGACTGACGAAGGTCTTCCAGACAGACCATGTACTGGACTGACGAAGGTCTTCCAGACAGACAATGTACTGGAGTATTGAAGGTCTTCCAGACAGACCATGTACTGGACTGACGAAGGTCTTCCAGACAGACCATGTACTGGACTGACGAAGGTCTTCCAGACAGACCATGTACTGGAGTATCGAAGGTCTTCCAGACAGACCATGTACTGGAGTATTGAAGGTCTTCCAGACAGACCATCTACTGGAGTATCGAAGGTCTTCCAGACAGACCATCTACTGGAGTATCGAAGGTCTTCCAGACAGACCATGTACTGGAGTATCGAAGGTCTTCCAGACAGACCATCTACTGGAGTATCGAAGGTCTTCCAGACAGACCATGTACTGGAGTATCGAAGGTCTTCCAGACAGACCATCTACTGGATTAATGAAGGTCTTACAGACAGACCATGTACTGGAGTGACGAAGGTCTTCCAGACAGACCATGTACTGAAGTATCGAAGGTCTTCCAGACAGACCATCTACTGGATTGACGAAGGTCTTACAGACAGACCATCTACTGGATTGACGAAGGTCTTACAGACAGACCATCTACTGGATTGACGAAGGTCTTACAGACAGACCATCTACTGGATTGACGAAGGTCTTACAGACAGACCATGTACTGGAGTATCGAAGGTCTTCCAGACAGACCATCTACTGGATTGACGAAGGTCTTACAGACAGACCATGTACTGGAGTATCGAAGGTCTTCCAGACAGACCATCTACTGGATTGACGAAGGTCTTCCAGACAGACCATGTACTGAAGTATCGAAGGTCTTCCAGACAGACCATGTACTGGAGTATCGAAGGTCTTCCAGACAGACCATGTACTGGAGTATCGAAGGTCTTCCAGACAGACCATGTACTGGAGTATCGAAGGTCTTCCAGACAGACCATGTACTGGAGTGACGAAGGTCTTTCAGACAGACCATGTACTGAAGTATCGAAGGTCTTCCAGACAGACCATCCACTGCAGTATCGAAGGTCTTCTAAAGACCATGTACTGGAGTATCGAAGGTCTTCCAGACAGACCATCTACTGGAGTATCGAAGGTCTTCCAGACAGACCATGTACTGGAGTGACGAAGGTCTTACAGACAGACCATGTACTGAAGTATCGAAGGTCTTCCAGACAGACCATGTACTGGAGTATCGAAGGTTTTCCAGACAGACCATGTACTAAAGTATCGGAGGTCTTCCAGACAGACCATGTACTGGAGTATCGAAGGTCTTCCAGACAGACCATGTACTGGAGTATCGAAGGTCTTCCAGACAGACCATGTACTGGAGTGACGAAGGTCTTCCAGACAGACCATGTACTGGAGTATTGAAGGTCTTCTAAAGACCATGTACTAGAGTATCGAAGGTCTTCCAGACAGACCATCTACTGGAGTATCGAAGGTCTTCCAGACAGACCATGTACTGGAGTGACGAAGGTCTTACAGACAGACCATCTACTGGATTGACGAAGACCTCCCGGACAGATCATCTACTGGAGTGACGAAGGTCTCCTGGACAGGTCATCTACTGGAGTGACGAAGGTCTTCCAGACAGACCATCTACTGGAGTGATGAAGGCCTCCTGGACAGATCATCTACTGGAGTGATGAAGGCCTCCTGGACAGGTCATCTACTGGAGTGACGAAGGTCTTCCAGACAGACCATCTACTGGAGTGATGAAGGCCTCCTGGACAGATCATCTACTGGAGTGATGAAGGCCTCCTGGACAGGTCATCTACTGGAGTGACGAAGGTCTTCCAGACAGACCATCTACTGGAGTGACGAAGGTCTTCCAGACAGGTCATCTACTGGAGTGACGAAGGTCTTCCAGACAGACCATCTACTGGAGTGATGAAGGCCTCCTGGACAGGTCATCTACTGGAGTGACGAATGTCTTCCAGACAGACCATCTACTGGAGTGATGAAGGCCTCCTGGACAGGTCATCTACTGGAGTGACGAAGGTCTTCCAGACAGACCATCTACTGGAGTGATGAAGGCCTCCTGGACAGATCATCTACTGGATTGACGAAGGCCTCCTGGACAGACCATCTACTGGAGTGATGAAGGTCTCCTGGACAGGTCATCTACTGGAGTGACGAAGGTCTTCCAGACAGATCATCTACTGGAGTGATGAAGGTCTTCCAGACAGACCATCTACTGGAGTGATGAAGGCCTCCTGGACAGGTCATCTACTGGAGTGACGAAGGTCTTCCAGACAGACCATCTACTGGAGTGATGAAGGCCTCCTGGACAGATCAACTACTGGATTGACGAAGGCCTCCTGGACAGATCATCTACTGGAGAGACGAAGGCCTCCTGGACAGGTCATCTACTGGAGTGACGAAGGTCTTCCAGACAGACCATCTACTGGAGTGATGAAGGCCTCCTGGACAGATCATCTACTGGATTGACGAAAGCCTCCTGGACAGATCATCTACTGGAGTGACGAAGGCCTCCTGGACAGGTCATCATCTACTGGAGTGACGAAGGTCTTCCAGACAGACCATCTACTGGAGTGATGAAGGCCTGCTGGACAGATCATCTACTGGATTGACGAAGGCCTCCTGGACAGATCATCTACTGGAGTGACGAAGGCCTCCTGGACAGGTCATCTACTGGAGTGACGAAGGTCTTCCAGACAGACCATCTACTGGAGTGATGAAGGCCTCCTGGACAGATCATCTACTGGATTGACGAAGGCCTCCTGGACAGATCATCTACTGGAGTGACGAAGGCCTCCTGGACAGGTCATCTACTGGATTGACGAAGGCCTCCTGGACAGGTCATCTACTGGAGTGACGAAGGTCTTCCAGACAGACCATCTACTGGAGTAATGAAGGCCTCCTGGACAGATCATTTACTGGAGTATCGAAGGTCTTCCAGACAGACCCTCTACTGGAGTGATGAAGGCCTCCTGGACAGATCATCTACTGGATTGACGAAGGCCTCCTGGACAGACCATCTACTGGAGTGATGAAGGTCTCCTGGACAGGTCATCTACTGGAGTGACGAAGGTCTTCCAGACAGATCATCTACTGGAGTGATGAAGGCCTCCTGGACAGATCATCTACTGGAGTGATGAAGGCCTCCTGGACAGGTCATCTACTGGAGTGACGAAGGTCTTCCAGACAGACCATCTACTGGAGTGATGAAGGCCTCCTGGACAGGTCATCTACTGGAGTGACGAAGGTCTTCCAGACAGACCATCTACTGGAGTGATGAAGGCCTCCTGGACAGATCATCTACTGGATTGACGAAGGCCTCCTGGACAGATCATCTACTGGAGTGATGAAGGCCTCCTGGACAGGTCATCTACTGGAGTGACGAAGGTCTTCCAGACAGACCATCTACTGGAGTGATGAAGGCCTCCTGGACAGATCATCTACTGGATTGACGAAAGCCTTCTGGACAGATCATCTATTTGAGTGACGAAGGCCTCCTGGACAGGTCATTATCTACTGGAGTGACGAAGGTCTTCCAGACAGACCATCTACTGGAGTGATGAAGGCCTCCTGGACAGATCATCTACTGGATTGACGAAGGCTTCCTGGACAGATCATCTACTGGAGTGACGAAGGCCTCCTGGACAGGTCATCTACTGGAGTGACGAAGGTCTTCCAGACAGACCATCTACTGGAGTGATGAAGGCCTCCTGGACAGATCATCTACTGGATTGACGAAGGCCTCCTGGACAGATCATCTACTGGAGTGACGAAGGTCTTCCAGACAGACCATCTACTGGAGTGATGAAGGCCTCCTGGACAGATCATCTACTGGAGTGACGAAGGTCTCCCGGACAGATCATCTACTGGATTGACGAAGGCCTCCTGGACAGATCATCTACTGGAGTGACGAAGGTCTTACAGACAGACCATCTACTGGATTGACGAAGACCTCCCGGACAGACCATTTACTGGAGTATCGAAGACCTTCCAGACAGATCATTTACTGGAGTATCGAAGGTCTTCCAGACAGACCATGTACTGGAGTATCGAAGGTCTTCAGGATAGACCATCCACTGGAGTATCGAAGGCCTTCCGGACAGACCATCTACTGGAGTGACGAAGGCCTTCCGGACAGATCATCTACTGGAGTGACGAAGGTCTTACAGACAGACCATCTACTGGATTGACGAAGACCTCCCGGACAGATCATCTACTGGAGTGACGAAGGTCTTCCAGACAGACCATCTACTGGAGTGATGAAGGCCTTCTTGACAGATCATCTACTGGATTGACGAAGGCCTCCTGGACAGATCATCTACTGGAGTGACGAAGGCCTCCTGGACAGATCATCTACTGGATTGACGAAGGCCTCCTGGACAGATCATCTACTGGAGTGACGAAGGTCTTCCAGACAGACCATCTACTGGAGTGATGAAGGCCTCCTGGACAGATCATCTACTGGAGTGACGAAGGTCTCCCGGACAGATCATCTACTGGATTGACGAAGGCCTCCTGGACATGTCATCTACTGGATTGACGAAGGCCTCCTGGACAGGTCATCTACTGGAGTGACGAAGGTCTTCCAGACAGACCATCTACTGGAGTGATGAAGGCCTCCTGGACAGGTCATCTACTGGAGTGACGAAGGTCTTCCAGACAGACCATCTACTGGAGTGATGAAGGCCTCCGGGACAGATCATCTAATGGAGTGACGAAGGCCTCCCTGACAGATCATCTACTGGAGTGACGAAGGTCTTCCAGACAGATCATCTACTGGAGTGACGAAGACCTCCGGGACAGATCATCTACTGGAGTGACGACGGTCTTCCAGACAGACCATCTGCTGGAGTGACGGCGGCCTCCCGGACAGATCATCTACTGGAGTGACGAAGGCCTTCCGGACAGATCATCTACTGGAGTGACGAAGGTCTTCCAGACAGATCATCTACTGGAGTGACGAAGGTCTTCCAGACAGATCATATACTGGAGTGACGAAGACCTCCGGGACAGATCATCTACTGGAGTGACGAAGGTCTTCCAGACAGATCATCTACTGGAGTGACGAAAGTTTCCTGGACCGATCATCTATTGGAGTGACGAAAGTCTCCTGGACAGATCATCTACTGGAATGACGAAGACCTCCTGGACAGATCATCTACTGGAATGACGAAGACCTCCTGGACAGGTCATCTACTGGAATGACGAAGACTTCCCGAACAGATCGTCCACTGGAGTGACGGCGGCCTCCTGGACAGATCATCTACTGGATTGACGAAGGCCTCCTGGACAGATCATCTACTGGAGTGACGAAGGCCTCCTGGACAGGTCATCTACTGGAGTGACGAAGGTCTTCCAGACAGACCATCTACTGGAGTGATGAAGGCCTCCTGGACAGGTCATCTACTGGAGTGACGAAGGTCTTCCAGACAGACCATCTACTGGAGTGATGAAGGCCTCCGGGACAGATCATCTAATGGAGTGACGAAGGCCTCCCTGACAGATCATCTACTGGAGTGACGAAGGTCTTCCAGACAGATCATATACTGGAGTGACGAAGACCTCCGGGACAGATCATCTACTGGAGTGACGACGGTCTTCCAGACAGACCATCTGCTGGAGTGACGGCGGCCTCCCGGACAGATCATCTACTGGAGTGACGAAGGTCTTCCAGACAGATCATCTACTGGAGTGACGAAGGTCTTCCAGACAGATCATATACTGGAGTGACGAAGACCTCCGGGACAGATCATCTACTGGAGTGACGAAGGTCTTCCAGACAGATCATCTACTGGAGTGACGAAAGTCTCCTGGACCGATCATCTATTGGAGTGACGAAAGTCTCCTGGACAGATCATCTACTGGAATGACGAAGACCTCCTGGACAGATCATCTACTGGAATGACGAAGACCTCCTGGACAGGTCATCTACTGGAATGACGAAGACTTCCCGAACAGATCGTCCACTGGAGTGACGGCGGCCTCCTGGACAGATCATCTACTGGAGTGACGAAGGTCTTCTGGACTGATCATCTACTGGAGTGACGAAGGTCTCCTGGACAGATCATCTACTGGAGTGACGAAGGTCTCCTGGACTGATCATCTACTGGAGTGACGAAGGTCTCCTGGACTGATCATCTACTGGAGTGACGAAAGTTTTCTAGACTGATCATCTACTGGAATGACAAAAGTCTCCTGGACAGACCGTCTTCTGGAGTGACGAAAGTCTCCTGGACAGATCATCTACTGGAATGACGAAGGTCTTCTGGACTGATCATCTACTGGAGTGACGAAAGTCTCCTGGACAGATCATCTACTGGAGTGACGGCGGCCTTCCGAACAGATCATCTACTGGAGTGACGAAGGCCTCCCGGACAGATTATCTACTGGAGTGACGAAGACCTCCCGGACAGATCATCTACTGGAGTGACGAAGACCTCCCGGACAGATTATCTACTGGAGTGACGAAGACCTCCCGGACAGATCATCTACTGGAGTGACGAAGGCCTCCCGGACAGATCATCTACTGGAGTGACGAAGGCCTCCCGGACAGATTATCTACTGGAGTGACGAAGACCTCCCGGACAGATTATCTACTGGAGTGACGAAGGCCTCCCGGACAGATCGTCTACTGGAGTGACGAAGGCCTCCCTGACAGATCATCTACTGGAGTGACGAAGACCTCCCGGACAGATCATCTACTGGAGTGACGAAGGCCTCCCGGACAGATCATCTACTGTAGTGACGAAGGCCTCCCGGACAGATAATCTACTGGAGTGACGAAGGCCTCCCGAACAGATCATTTACTGGAGTGACGAAGGCCTCCCGAACAGATCATCTACTGGAGTGACGAAGGCCTCCCGAACAGATCATCTACTGGAGTGACGAAGACCTCCCGGACAGACCATCTACTGGAGTGACGAAGACCTCCCGGACAGATCATCTACTGGATTGACGTAGGCCTCCCTGACAGATCATCTACTGGAGTGACGAAGGCCTCCCGGACTGATCATCTACTGGAGTGACGAAGGCCTCCCGAACAGATCATCTACTGGAGTGACGAAGGCCTCCCGGACTGATCATCTACTGGAGTGACGAAGGCCTCCCGAACAGATCATCTACTGGAGTGACGAAGACCTCCCGGACAGATCATCTACTGGAGTGACGAAGGCCTCCCGAACAGATCATCTACTGGAGTGACGAAGGCCTCCCGGACAGATCATCTACTGGAGTGACGAAGGCCTTCCGAACAGGTCATCTACTGGAGTGACGAAGGCCTCCCGAACAGACCATCTACTGGAGTGACGAAGGCCTCCAGGACAGGTCATCTACTGGGGTGACGAAGGCCTCCCGAACAGACCATCTACTGGAGTGACGAAGGTCTCCCTGACAGACCATCTACTGGAGTGACGAAGGCCTCCAGGACAGGTCATCTACTGGGGTGACGAAGGCCTCCCGAACAGATCATCTACTGGAGTGACGAAGGTCTCCTGGACAGACCATCTACTGGAGTGACGAAGGTCTCCTGGACAGACCATCTGCTGAAGTGACGAAGGTCTCCTGGACAGACCATCTACTGAAGTGACGAAGGTCTCCCGGACAGATCATCTACTGGAGTGACAAAGGTCTTCCGGACAAATCATGTACTGGAGTAAAAAAGGGCCTAGCAGACAGATTCCCACTTGAGTAACGAAGGACTTACAGACAGATCATCCACTGGAGTAACGAAGGACTTACAGACAGATAACCCACTGAAGTAACGAAGGACATACAGACAGATCATCCACTGGAGTAACGAAGGACATACAGACAGATCACCCACTGGAGTAACGAAGGACATACAGACAGATCACCCACTGGAGTAACGAAGGACATACAGACAGATCATCCACTGGAGTTACGAAGGCTTTTAAGACATACAATCTACTTGGCAGAGGAAAGTCTTCAAGAGACAGATTATCTAATATGGTGGCAAAGGCCAACTAGGCAGGTAATCTACTGGAGTGATAAGAAACTTCCAAGCAGATCATCCACAACGACCACGGTGGGGGTGGGGTAACATCTTTTTTTTTAAATGGAAGCGTTTACGAGTATTTAAGTATTAAGAAATCACATCTTTCACTGAACTGTTATTTTATCCCTGCCAAATACCACGAAACACAATAATAAAACCCTCATTGTTGAACTATTTCGATGATTCATAAGCTAGGCAACAAATTGTTTCAGATATTGGAAGGTAAGGGCAAGCTGACCTGGAAATTGAGGCGGGGTTTTCAGATACGAATCAACAGTCTACTAATTGACCGATTTCTCAATACAGCTATATGAGTACATTTGTCTTTGAAAATATTAGGCTACCACAGTTAAATGTGGTTTAAAATAAAACCACGATGTAGTTGTTTAATATTGTTTTTAGATATATATGAACAAAAAATGAAACAAATGTAAATTGTGTTACATATTGTGACCTTAAGTATTTTGGTGGTTCGGTTCTTCTACAAGCTTTTTCCATAAAACAGCTATCAATAAACTGTACTAATTAAAGCCTCACCAACGCCGTTTATTTTTCAAAGCTACCTCTTGTGTTTAGTTTTTCTTATCAATCACTACTTTCGGTTTCGTAAACATGGCTAATGCTATTAATAAAACCGAATCATTAAATAAACAAGTTCATGTCATTCTTACCAGATGTCCAATGTTCATGAGCTGACGTAACGAACTTCTGTTGTTGTTGTTGTTTTTCTTTCTCTTTTTCACCAAATAAATACATATAGGACGCCCGACTTTCCCAATGCCGTGTTGCTAAATATATATTTGTAATTTGTGTGGATTTCTAATGCATTTTTATAAAATACATATTATGCAACATTTTTAGTTGTTTTACTCGACTAAGTATGTATTTTCTATTATTAAAAATTCAGTTCCTTGTACAAAAATATGTTCCAGAACAGAAGAAATAGCTACCTAGGATTATCGGTCACCTCTAGAAACATTTATGTAGTTATAACTGTGAACCTTGTTACAACAGTCTTACCATTTGTGTGTCAGAAAGGCACACATTGTTGTAAGTTTTGAAAAAAAAAGAGTTCATTATACATGTATATTGTAGAAATTAAATACAGAAAATCAACTAAAGTGGCGGACGAATCGTAATTATCTAGCCACGATGTGTTCATATAACACCTTTGTCATTTTCTGGAATTTCGAATTAACAACAATGTTTTCAGAACTGAGAAGCAAACATCGTGTTTACTATATGTTTTATAATAATTGTGATGAAATAGAACTTTGATATTTTAAATGTCAGCACACAGAGAGATCACACCACATCTTCTATGCATCAAGTTCAGTTTCAACTTTAAAATAAAACTTCTACTTTAATTAAGTTCTTATATGTTACAATACTGGTTGTTGCTTTTTTAATTTACAGCAAATTTTACGACAAAAAAAAAGGAAAGAGTTTCTGAACTAAAAGAGCTCATACGATTTAACATGTGTACGTGCTTCTACCATGTTTATAACGCACCCGTTTTCTTTTTTGTAACAGAAATTGTTAAGAATTAATATTTTCATTCACTATAATATTATGCAAGAAAATATTTTAATTTAACCAAAAAATATACATTAAAGGTAGTATCAGACAGTTTGGGCCAATTTTTTTTCTCAAATAACCAAATAAACCATTGTTTGATGAAAAGGTCCTTCAATATGAGATTCATTAATGTCCTAGTTCTGTGTGAACAGTATAGCAAACATCTCCACTTCTCATTGCAAACAAGTATTTCCTATCCAAGCCACGCTGCAGAGATAACTATTTTTAAACTTAGAAAACCATGTGACCACTTAAATTATATAGTCATCCGTGTAATTCGCTCTGACGTCGATATATATTTTTAGCAGAGACCACTACCGAGCTTTTTATACAGTTCGAAAGAATGCACATTTAGAGCGATTTTGTCACTATTAGTTATGTCTAACAATTCAGTTAATGTTCAAAATCGTATTAATTAAGACTTTAGTATAGGTGTAAACAAAATCTAAGCCCACATTCCCCAAAGCAGTGGTTTGATATTGTTACTCGTATTTGATAACTGGCAAACTGTTGGTTAGGCTACCGCCTGTAAGTGAGCTTCGTGAGCATAAAGGGAGCTTAGTAGGTATTGCTAAATTATATTCAAATTACCTCCCTTATCGTATACCTGAAGGGCACTACGAATATAAAGGAAACATTTCGGGTAACTCGTAACGGTTTATTTTTTAATGGTAAGACATTGGCATGAATAAGTACATCACAAATAATCTGAATGAATGTATATCTTGAACAGACTAACATGATTATGACGACAGCTATATACAACAGTATACATACATGTAAACTTTTTCTGAGGCCAAAGTGGGAGATTTTCACTGGCAAAGTGGTAGATTGGTTATTTTCATATAAACAAAGAAGCAAGTTATCTGTTTCCAACAAGCGAAATTTCTGAAAAAGTGTAAAACGTCCTTCATTTTCAAATAGTTTTGAAACCTCAATAGAAGGAGTCTCCCTCCAAAAGCGGGAGAGTTTCCACACATATATAATACAACTGCTTAATTAATTGACCATTGATTTACATAGTCTTATGTCAAAAGGGACTTGATTCGAGTTCATTTTGCAGGTTTCTGGGAATAAATACAAAAATAATGGTAGAGTAAAACTTGCATATATTTAACAAAGCATTGTAATGGTTAAAAGCAAAATACCACAAAACATAAAATAAAAATGTATTTAATTTCTTTGTTTACTTTGTAATGTTCCAAAGTTGTTTTTAAGCTTCTTTACCAAAACATGTATTTACCAGATAAGCTGCTTAAAATTTTACAATAAATTCTGGCTTTGACACTGTTTTTATACAGTATTTTTGCCATTTATATACATGAAGAAACCGGAGTAGGTTTGATTATCATAGAACTATTTGAGGGACACTTTGGAATTTCGATTTATTATTAGTTTGATAAATTGACCAGGTGTTTGTATACTGCCAAAGCCAATTGAAGAACCAGTAATATTTTTAAAAGAAATAATGGGTATAACAGCAAAGATACAAGATAAGATATAGAAGCCTGAAAAGCATGTTTAATAAGCAAGGTACATGGAATGGTTTGTTTTAGCTAAACTAACAAGTCCGATGTTTGGATAAAACGTGTTCTTTTGTAATGCAAACATGAAATTTTGCACAAATATAAATATAAAAAACCCATTGATAGCCGCATTAAAAAATGTAAATTATATATTTCAATATAGTGGTACAAACATACACACATACACAAGGTCACCACTTTTGTGAAACATCATTATATTTTTCAGTTGTTAACTTCTTTCATTGTTTTTTTTTTGTGATATAATTATAATATGTTCTATCATTTTCAATATAGGATGGGACATTTTAAACATTGAAAAATAATACCTAGGCTACCTTTTCTTATTTACCTATGGCTTAATATCTTCTTAAATAATCACCTTTTCGGATTTCCATATGCCTTACATTGTTATTTTTTAAAGCATGCTCATCCAAATGTTCATGCAAAAATTCATGCTTGCATCATAAAATACACGCTTTTGTCACAAATCTGATGCCCTATTTAATGGCATTTACATATGAATATGGGCAGACAAATATGTATTGAAACTATGTTTATGAAGATGTGTCATACATATGAGATGAGTTACATTGGACACAATATTGTTTAATTTATTGTTCATGTTTGCTTCATTTTTATCCTAATTAAGACCATTTAAGATCTATAAGATAAACTACCTTAGAACAATTGTAATAAGATACATAAAACATAACATATAAAAAATGCACAGTTGAAGACTGGTGGATATCTAATTATTACCATTGTTGTTTTTGTTTTTAACAATAAAATAATAAAAAAATTCATCCAATCAATACACGTAACTTAATGCTATATAAAAATAATTTTTAATTGAGGAATGCACATGTGTCACCTGGGACACTGAATAACGACATAACATGTTATTAAACAAATAATGTTTATCATTCATTATTTTTGTTTTATTATGGCTTGTATATGACTATTAAGTCTCAAGAAACTTTTTCCTAAAATATATTTTCACAGAGATTTGTCAATGAGTAACATAAGTTTCATTTAATTAAAGCATTCGGTGGTATTTGAAATGATGACTTAAACAGTATATATAAAGATTGTTTCATGTCAAATAACATAATAATGAAAGAAATGTCAATTTGTGCATAGGTACCTTGTCTCCTTTCATCATTTTCATGTTTAAATATTATATTAAGTAGGAAAGAATCATGATCCTTTGATTTTACAATTAGCAAAGTTAATTTGTTCATAAACTGAAACATTTTACTAATTGTTGGCTCACCACTTCATACAAACACATGTCACATTGCTAGAGACTCAACAGATCTTGATCAGCCAGCCTCCAGTGGAAGTTGTTGGCTCACCACTTCATACAAACACATGTCACACTGCTAGAGACTCAACAGATCTTGATCAGCCAGCCTCCAGTGGAAGTTGTTGGCTCACCACTTCATACAAACACATGTCACAATGCTAGAGACTCAGCAGATCTTGATCAGCCAGCCTCCAGTGGAAGTTGTTGGCTCACCACTTCATACAAACACATGTCACATTGCTAGAGACTCAACAGATCTTGATCAGCCAGCCTCCAGTGGAAGTTGTTGGCTCACCACTTCATACAAACACATGTCACATTGCTAGAGACTCAACAGATCTTGATCAGCCAGCCTCCAGTGGGAGTTGTTGGCTCACCACTTCATACAAACACATGTCACAATGCTAGAGACTCAGCAGATCTTGATCAGCCAGCCTCCAGTGGGAGTTGTTGGCTCACCACTTCATACAAACACATGTCACATTGCTAGAGACTCAACAGATCTTGATCAGCCAGCCTCCAGTGGGAGTTGTTGGCTCACCACTTCATACAAACACATGTCACAATGCTAGAGACTCAGCAGATCTTGATCAGCCAGCCTCCAGTGGGAGTTGTTGGCTCACCACTTCATACAAACACATGTCACATTGCTAGAGACTCAACAGATCTTGATCAGCCAGCCTCCAGTGGGAGTTGTTGGCTCACCACTTCATACAAACACATGTCACATTGCTAGAGACTCAACAGATCTTGATCAGCCTGTCTCCAGTGGGAGTTGTTGGCTCACCACTTCATACAAACACATGTCACATTGCTAGAGACTCAACAGATCTTGATCAGCCAGCCTGCAGTGAAATTTGCTGTTCTAGATGGTCACTTTTTTTGTCTAAGCCTGATTTTTTTAAATAAATAGGGAATTGTTGAGTTCCAGAATTACATATTTGGCACAAACATCGGCAAGGTTATGAGAAAACTAATTACATTTTTGGTAACTTTAGTAATTTATTATTTACAGAAGAAAAGAAAGTCAAGAAGTCAATAAAATGTTGGCACAATAAAGTATCAGTCTAAATTATAACTGATTTGATGTCCTTGTTTTGTGTTATGAAAATGAACACGGGCAAGTTATTTTATCCTTATTTGTACAGTAGTCTATGAATCATACATGATTTCCTTTTTAAAGAGGATTGTGTCATCCATTTTGTAAACATATTAACATAATAATCTCTAAATTTCTAATAGAATTAACTCATGTAATGTATAACTGAGGATTTCAGCATAAATTGGATTAGTATAAACTTAACATATAACCTGAACTGTTTTCATCATAATTAGATAAAAAACATCACTTAAAACAAAATCAAGCAATATTTGACAATCTCATAATCAAACCTTTATGCTGTTATATATCAGTATACACATTGAAAAAGATTAACACCTGTGTAATATCTGTCTAAACAATCAGCTTGCATGACCTTACATATATACTATATCAGTATAAACATTAAAAAGATTAACACCTGTGTAATATCTGTCTAAACAATCAGCTTGCATGACCTTACATATATACTATATCAGTATAAACATTAAAAAGATTAACACCTGTGTAATATCTGTCTTAACAATCAGCTTGCATGACCTTACATATATACTATATCAGTATAAACAATAAAAAGATTAACACCTGTATTATTTCTGTCTTAACAATCAGCTTGCATGACCTTACATATATACTTTATCAGTATAAACAATAAAAATATTAACACCTGTATTATTTCTGTCTTAACAATCAGCTTGCATGACCTTACATATATACTATATCAGTATAAACAATAAAAAGATTAACACCTGTGTTATTTCTGTCTAAACAATCAGCCTGCAGGACCTTATATATACTATTAGTATAAACAATAAAAGGTTAACACCTGCATTATTTCTGTCTAAACAATCAGCTTCCAGGACCTTATATTAACATTCAGTTCAAGTCTGCTATTTTTTTTACGATTATACATACTGGCATAGTGCCTGCATGATAAATTTAGTTTCAATATTAAATTGCTTTTTTCAAATACAGGTAAGGCAGATAAATTATCCTGATTAACAGTTAATAAATGGTTTGATAAATCCATTAAATAGTAAGAAAATGGTTTGATAAATCCATTAAATAGTAGGTAAATGGTTTGATAAATCCATTAAATAGTCATTAAATGGTTTGATAAATCCATTAAATAGTAAGAAAATGGTTTGACAAATCCATTAAATAGTAAGTAAATGGTTTGATAAATCCATTAAACAGTAAATAAACAATTCAACAACAGGTTTATCTAAGCCATTTACAGCTAAAACCCAAACAACATCATAAACAATTTATTATACATATCATGAGAATGGATATTACAATGGAATAATAAAAAAGATGAAAAATGTTAAACTATACTTTGTACATGCATAAATTGTTTCAGTTAAACAATATAGTAAGTTACATGGATATGGGTAAGTAAATAATTAACTAAAAAATATTACAGTTGCATAAAAATATACATCATCATGAGAAGCTGTTTTATATACAATCCATGAACATCAACATACCCAACAAAACATTACAGGTATATGTTACATAACTGGCAACACTCTACTAAATTTTGGGTGCAGATCTATCGTTGGTTTTTGTTTGCCGCAGAGAAACGCTTGAAAACATTGGATTGGATTGATAACTGAAAGAAAATAATAAAGATATTACTGGTACATGTACTTACAGTGGTATCCAACAATTTCTTTATATCAAATAAAAGTAATTATATGTTTGTTATATTGTGGCAACACAATATTGGCTAGCTATTGGTAGAGGACCACCCCAGACAAATGTCCTGGTAGAAACTCTGCTGCACAGCAGGTAAGCTTAAAGACCTATTCACATGAAAGTTAAAGCCCCACTGAAATTCTTGCCAAAAATATGAGGGGCTGAAGAATTACTAGTTACAAGTCTCTAATCGCTCAGCCACAGGCTTACCAATATGGCATCAAACATGGGATTGGGGAAATGACTTGTGACACTATGCCAATACCTTTCCTCCTTAGTAAAGGCAATTTTCATCCCTATTTTAGTTGTAAAACAGTGTTAACCATGGCAGACACAAGTTATTGTATTATATATTTCTAATCTACTTTTATATAGCGATTTCAGCTTAAAATAGAATCAGATCTCAATAAGTTTCTAAAATAAAAAAAGGAAAAATATGATGACTGACATACAATTTTCACTTGAAATAAAAAAATTGTGACCTAATTATCATTATGCACACCTTTCCTTACAGAAATAAATAGACAATATATATATATATATAAATATATATAAGTGACAGGTATTGTGAAGCATTTTTGATGAAATATGGCAACACATGCACAAATTTAGAGCATCAAAGATGATTTTAATGTGGTCTGTCATGGCGACCGTTACTTTTTACCTTTTTCCCTAAAAGAATTTGGCTAAAATTATTGGATAACACCTAAAAAGCAAACATATTTGACATTAATGTAAGGATAAATATACGTAATTGATCAACAATGATTCTCTTAAATTCAAAGAAACTATATCTTTGTCAGCTAATAAGGAAAAAAATGTATCAATTGATAAAAATCAAATTTCTTTCTTATAGTGGGTATTACTGAAGCTTAGGAAATTTGAGTAAAGGAAGGGCTTACTCTACATTATCCTCTATTCCTCCATCATCATCGTTCCTGCCGGAATGCGGGAGAGCAGGTGGGGGAGGGGGTGGGTGCATAGGCTGGCGTCTGGCTGGGCTTCCATAGGGGTTTCCTGCTGCTGGGTGCTGCTGCTGTGAGACAAGTGACATGGATGAAACACTGGGCATTGGGCGACTGGCCTGGCTAGGCATCTGGGCAGACGAATAGGGGAGGGTTGATGGCGGGGCAGGGTTAGAGGATGGGGGTGGAGGTGGAGGAGGAGGAGGAGGAGGTGGTGGTCCTATTGGGGCAGGGGGTGGGGTTACACGTCGTACACCTGGCGTGCCGGGGTGCCCTGTACCACCATGGTGATGGGTGTAGGTGTCACTGGAGAAGAAGGTCCCAGGCCCTGGTGGCTGGGGGGTTGTGTGAGGGGGAGGGGGGGGAGGCAGCGGAGGTGACTGCTGCTGAGAATAAATGGTGGCAACACCCGTGGCAGGGTCTGGTTGCCGTTGAGTCGAGTAGACCGAGGAGTACCGGAACATCTGTTGCTCCTCTCGGCCGTACTGACTGTGCAGCTACAAGAAAAAACACAGTGCACATAAGATTAAAGTCATTGTTAAAATAGATGGTCACATTATTTTTTATATTTATTTCTCCTGAGATTCCTTTTACTGGATGGTGAATCACACAAAAAAATCATACCCTTATTTCTAATATAATCAAATATAAACAAACAGTTGATAACACAACATTTTTTTAAAACAAAAACTTTTTCAACTTTTAATCCAAATCAAGTTATAATACACAAATAAAAATTATGATTAACTACTGGATAACCAGCCTTACAGGAAATAAAATATTGGATGTGAGGGATAATCCAACAAGCAATGAGAAGAAAAAAGCAATCACAACAAAGGAAAACAGTCCTCAAAACAACAAACAAAGAAGGTAAAATGTAAATGTACATGTACCAACAAAACTTTGAAGATGAAAAAATTAATTTTGTTTCATCCCCAAGTCCAGCAGCTCCAAAATAATAAGGATATTTCAGGTAAGACAAACATTAGTTCATTGTTTTATAAAATTATGTATATGGAGGCAATGTTCACATATTTCTTCAATTCTTGTACTTTAGTTTGATAAATCAAATATAGGATCCTCCATAAAAAAGACTTCAGCCTAATGTATCTGAGATCACCCAGCATGTCATTGGCCATATCATACAAGAGACAACAATTGTAGGATGTAGAGAAAGATCAAGCCACAGATTGACATGCTGAAGAAACAAGGACTGCAAAAATCACAGAAGGTTACAACCAACACATTCTTTTTTCTCCAGACACAACAAGAATCAGACAAATACAGAATACCATACTAATAAATCTTATAAGCATTTTACTTCAGCATATATGTTATCATCTAACTTAACCATCTTGACATTTGTCATTACACCTCTTGAAGTTTGAATATCATGTGCTAAGAAAGTTACATATAAGTCAGCAGGTTTTTATGATGCTCATATATATAACAACAGTGCATGCTGAAATAAGTTTAATAACTGATGTCATAAATAAGACAGAATTATAAGTTTTACAATATCAACCAATCACGAGACATAGAGGGGGCATGGCGCAGGCTCTATGGACTGGTACCTGTCCGTGATCAGGGGGCGGAGCCATGGACTGATAACCCAGCCCTGATTGGTCAGAATATATGTGGGGGTGGGGGTAACTAGTGTAGGTGGGCTGGTGGCTAAAGGTTGGCTGGGGTGGCACTGAAGATCTAACTGCCTGGAAAAAAACACCATAGCTGTCAGGGTGAACATACACAAGCTAAAAAAAAGTAATATTTCTTTATGTGCAACATAATCTGGAAAAAAACAACAGTAATGGATATATAAACAAATATTTATTTTATGCAAAACTTCTGTTGCATTTTTTTATAATGGTATTTTTTTCTATTAATTAAAGGCATTTAAAAATTTAATGAAACTTGCTGCAAATAATATATATTATAAACACATACCATAAAACTTTTAAAAAAAGTGTTCTTTGCAGATTCATCAAATGAAAATATAATACCAATATATTTAAAATTATGTTGTAATGAACAGGTTGCAATATACCTTGAAAAGTAATTAAAACTGTCAAAACAATTAATTCAAAATAAATTAAATTTCAAGCAAGCTTAAATGGGCATTCCCATAGATGTGTCCACTTTGTACTTACCAGAAAAATATCATAAATGGTAATTGATGTGTATACTTTTATCATGTATACACTTAAATAAATCATACGTGTTTCGTTGTTGTGTTTTTTTTTGTAGGAATTCATAGAACTCCAGGGAGGATTAATATCTCTAAGAAATATTCAAAAGAAAGCATCTATCTGGTCATATAGAAGTAACCACTTGGCATCAAACTTTGTTTATTGGGTTTATCGTCCCACCAACAGTATTTCAGTTATCTGGAGACGGCGTCTGCTTGAAGCAAATTTAGTGCTGCCTTCACTGTGTTTTCACATAAGCCTGACACCGAGCCAACAAGTCGTGGAACTACCCTTATTTTCGCTTGAGCATTAGCAAGGGAGCTACACTACTTCCATTTTTTTCAACTATGGTATGTCGTGGCCTGGGATTGAACCCTGGGCCTATGGTACCTTAAAACCATGTTCTATTGATTGCGCTACCTGGTCAGGTACAAAAACTTTGTATAGCAGCAGTTAATATGTATTTTTAATTGGTGACATTGTTGTTTATACCATAAATAGGAAGTGAAAAGCTTGTGGGAATGCCCATGTAACAACCAGAACCATGAAAATAAATGGATATTAAACGTAAATACTTTGTTGATATATGTTTGATACTCCCCTATAAATACATGTATCAGTACCTTTACTGACGATTGCTGCAAAGTCAACATGTAACATTTTTGTTTGATATAGAATCTAACATACAGTCAATGTTTCATAATAAATTTAAATTGGTAAGAAAATAACTTGTACCCATATTAATCAATATTTGGCATACACTGTTTGGTTTTTATTTTGACAAAAAATAGATTCATTTAAAATGGTGTCAGAAATAAATCTATATCCAGAAAAGGGTCAGAATTGAAAAAAATTACATTGTCATCATCTTTAATTAATTAGGAGAATAATTAAGACTTTGCTTATAAATTATGTAGACTGTCAGGCTGAATATTATATGTTATTACATATTGTTGAACTTAATTTACATATTTTGAAGAGTATAATCAATGAATAATTCATTTGCTGCCTGGTTGGGGACAGAAAATTGTAATGTGGTGCAGGGGTGACTGAGGATGACCCTTGTACAGTGTATAGGTGTGGTTATGTTTACCTGAGGCACCGAGTGTCCATGGTGCAGGAGTGACTAAGAATGACTTTTGTACAGTGTGG
The DNA here is from genome assembly GCA_007844125.1 of Sinonovacula constricta. NCBI lineage: Eukaryota > Metazoa > Mollusca > Bivalvia > Cardiida > Solecurtidae > Sinonovacula > Sinonovacula constricta. The sequence goes on from CM017564.1 coordinate 27,267,425, forward strand.
GTGTGCTTATGTTTACCTGAGGCACAGAGTGTCCATGGTGTAGGGGTGACTGAGGATTACCTTTGTACAGTGTGGGTGTGCTTATGTTTACCTGAGGCACAGAGTGTCCATGGTGCAGGGGTGACTGAGGGTGACCCTTGTATAGTGTGTAGGTGCGGTTATGTTTACCTGAGGCACAGAGTGTTCATGGTGCAGGGGTGACTGAGGGTGATTCTTGTATAGTGTGTAGGTGTGGTTATGTTTACCTGAGGCACAGAGTGTCCATGGTGCAGGGGTGACTGAGGGTGACTCTTGTACAGTGTGGGTGTGGTTATGTTTACCTGAGGCACAGAGTGTCCATGGTGCAGGGGTGACTGAGGGTGATTCTTGTATAGTGTGTAGGTGTGGTTATGTTTACCTGAGGCACAGAGTGTCCATGGTGCAGGGGTGACTGAGGGTGACTCTTGTACAGTGTGGGTGTGATTATGTTTACCTGAGGCACAGAGTGTCCATGGTGCAGGGGTGACTGAGGATGACCCTTGTATAGTGTGTAGGTGTGGTTATGTTTACCTGGGGCACAGAGTGTCCATGGTGCAGGGGTGACTGAGGGTGACTCTTGTACAGTGTGGGTGTGGTTATGTTTACCTGAGGCATGGAGTGTCCATGGTGCAGGGGTGACTGAAGGTGATTCTTGTATAGTGTGTAGGTGTGGTTATGTTTACCTGAGGCACAGAGTGTTCATGGTGCAGGGGTGACTGAGGGTGATTCTTGTATAGTGTATAGGTGTGGTTATGTTTACCTGAGGCACAGAGTGTCCATGGTGTAGGGGTGACTGAGGGTGATTCTTGTATAGTGTGTAGGTGTGGTTATGTTAACCTGAGGCACGGAGTGTCCATGGTGCAGGGGTGACTGAGGGTGACCCTTGTACAGTGTGGGTGTGGTTATGTTTACCTGAGGCACGGAGTGTCCATGGTGCAGGGGTGACTGAGGGTGATTCTTGTATAGTGTGTAGGTGTGGTTATGTTTACCTGAGGCACAGAGTGTCCATGGTGCAGGGGTGACTGAGGGTGATTCTTGTATAGTGTGTAGGTGTGGTTATGTTAACCTGAGGCACAGAGTGTCCATGGTGCAGGGGTGACTGAGGGTGACCCTTGTACAGTGTGGGTGTGGTTATGTTTACCTGAGGCACAGAGTGTCCATGGTGCAGGGGTGACTGAGGGTGATTCTTGTATAGTGTGTAGGTGTGGTTATGTTTACCTGAGGCACAGAGTGTCCATGGTGCAGGGGTGACTGAGGGTGACCCTTGTACAGTGTGGGTGTGGTTATGTTTACCTGAGGCACAGAGTGTCCATGGTGCAGGGGTGACTGAGGGTGATTCTTGTACAGTGTGTAGGTGTGGTTATGTTTACCTGAGGCACGGAGTGTCCGTGGTGCAGGGGTGACTGAGGGTGACCCTCGTACAGGGACTTAGGGCGGCGTACGTTGCCAGGAATATCCGTCTCCGGGTTGTGGACATGTTCTGACAGGGACCGGCTATCTAACAGGTCTCCAACACTCTTGTAGCGGCTGGCAGCTGAAAAACTATAAGTTTGATACACTTGTAGCATAGCCAGGAGTTTTTTTTTGTTTTGTTTTTCAGTGTTAGACAAATCATAGAAATATGGGCACTTCAATGCCTTATTCACCTATAATTACAAGAATTCAGCAAGTTAAAGTAGTTGCAACATCCTTCAGGGATTGGCTGCTTTTCATCTTTAAACTATAATCCATGCTATTAAGTAAAAAGATAATAAATCATTAATGTTTTTAATTTTAGAAATTAAAAAATGCTACAAATTATCAAAAAGTCAATAATAAGAATCCCGGACAAATACGTAAAAATAAAATTTGATTAGACCTTTAAATAATGAAAACTTTCAGCCAATCAATGTAAAACTGTAAACAAGTTATTGCAGACTGCTGATTTCACTGCATGTACGTATATACTATATTAATATTTTACTAAATACATATATAAAGTGTGTGCTGGTACCCTGGTCTGATGTCTGGACTGGATCTCTCTGATTGTAGTGGCTTGGTGAAGGACAGGGGGAACCATCCCAGTCTGTAATAACATATACTTACATGGTAACAATATCATATTGTCACATCTAGGAAGGAAGAAGTATTTTGCAATAGTAAAATCTATTATAAATGGTTCCTGGTTTCTAGTACCCGTATTTCTTAGCTACTTAAAAGGCAGATTCTTAAGTTCAGTCTAAACAATTACACTGTATTGTTGTTATTAAAAATAGTAGATGTAATAGAACAAATACCTTCAGCAAGAAGAAGTTAAAATTAGTGGCTGCTCTCTCCTTGATAAATTACAATAAATAAAGGAATCTTGACAAGATTTTTATGTCATGAACTTAAATCTGCAATAGACAACTAATTGGTAATACTTTGAGCTGCATTTATTGAAAGAGAAAGAGAGAATGGGAGCAAAAATGAGAAGAATAGAGAAAGAGGGAGAGATGAGTGATCTAGGTCCTCTGCCCTGATATTTTGTGGTAGTGCTATGATAAAATATGCCTTGTATTCTTTATATTCTTTGTATTTATGAAAAAGCATTTAGTATAATCACAGGCCTTGATGTGATATATATATACTTGTATGATCAGCATACAGTTTTAGCCCAGGACTTCTGTGAGGTTTATGTATGTAAGATCAGCATCATTGTATTGTAAAGGGTTGGCATATGAAGAAATACTGCACTTTTTTCTTCACCAATTTTCACATTTCCCGCTCCCGGACATCCCATCATTTGAGTGTAAAGTCTGTTTTAATGATTGTCACAATTTTACAAAGCAAGTGTAACGTCAAGAGCTTACCCTTTTCAAAAAATGTTTTAATACATGTATTTTATCAATATTTTTTATCCAACAGCGTGTCACCATGAATTTTGATATTTTGGACAGTTTTATTCAAACATTATTCAAACATTGTTATAAAGAAATTGATAGTGATCACACATTTATTTGAAATTTTATATTCATTGAATTTTCTTGTAAGTCTGGGTGACTGAGTTATGTAACACAATACAACAACTTCCTGCATTTGACTTCAAGCAGCAAAAAAAATGTATGTCTACTTTTCAATAAAACATCAACCAATTTTAAAAGTAAAAACTATTATTTTATCTAAAGTAAACTAATGCTTCAATAAAATGATACAAATAGACTAAATGAATATTCAAAAATCATTTAAGGATTTGACTTTTTATTCCCAATGTAGTATATAAAGTGTATGTATAAAGGGGGATAACTATGGATGTACAAATTGGTACCATATTATCAGTAGTAAGGGGTTGCATACCCTGATCAGTGTCACGTGCATAGAAAAATTAAGCATGCAGTAAACCTTTATAGGTGAATTTCTTTTGTCTTCATACAAGTAAATGACTTCAAGCTGGATAAAGTTACACCTAGTATATAATAATTTTTTTAATAACAAACTAATATTATTTCTTCATCCAAACTGTCAATAACTTTAACAGTCCCCTTGACTCAATTGATAATTGTCTTTGTCATATCATATCAGTTTCCAAGAAAACTAAGCTATGTGTACATACTGCTGTGTGTTGATGTTCTGCCCATATTGCCATCCGTCCGAGATTTCCCCCATCACTGATATCAGGTCTCCCTCTGTGAAACTTAGCTGGTTCCCCACAGAGGCCTCAAAGGAGTACATGGCCTGGACCTGGGCACCAGCAGGGCCCACCGAGGGTGGCACACTTCTGTGGGGGAGGGTCTGAGCTGGAGGGAGGTGGAGCCAGAAATTGTGATTGTTGAAAATATTAATGAGAGGAGCGATTAGTCACAACATGTATTGGTCAATTTTTTGCTTAAACTGCTAAACTGATGATACCTAAATAACAGTTTAATATAAATTGCAATGTTTGACATCACTGTTTTTCCTCCTCAATTATTTCCTTAAATTTTAGTTTGCCTTATTAAAGTGTCTCAACACACTGACTTCCCCTCACTGCTTAAGGCTACATTACATGAAATTCCTCCAATTCTGACTACCATTGACCACAACCCTGTGACATTTTTTAATAATCTGTAATAAGTTCTATTCTATTCACTTACAACTTCATGCTTAGGGTACACAGCAAATTTCTAGATCAGACATTTCCCAGTGCTCTTATCGATAACTTACTTCCATCAAAGTGTTCTGACTGTCTGAAGATATCATGTGTGCTCCTGGAGCGGCCGAACCCATTGGCAAGTGACTGGGTGTCTCTTGGTTCTCGGTGCATAAAACCATTCCCATTGCTGTAGCCTCCCGGTACCCCATTTAGGGCATCCAGTCTCTCCTCTCCCTGCAACAAATAAAGGATAAATTGGTTGAGCCTTGTTATGCAGGTATATATCTGCTTTACCTTTTTTTTTTTACAAACTCACCAACTAGCTGAAAGGACACAGGTCAGAGGTCATGGTTTTAATTACCGGTATACAACTTATGGAACATTGATTATGAAAGGGCAAAACAAATTATGTTGTTATTTAGGAAAAAACACAGAGAGTGAAATGAAAATAAGCAATTTTTCTTAAAGAGTATGAAATTGAGGTTTGTTTATTAAACTGTATTTGTGACCTCTGTAGGGAGAATATCTTTAATTAAAAACTTCAATAAATTTTCCCATGTTCCACCCGTAATGTAAGTAAGACCTCCATGTTTATGCCTCTTCAAACTGTGCTTAAGTAAGCTTAATTTAACCGGCTTTGTCTAATGAAACATACTTAATCCATGAATTATTTAAACTACAGTAGCATAACAGATTCCTAATCACTTGGCACTAAATAGTGCAGTTCCTGCTAAAATGCTCCCGATGAGAGCTGGCATTTCTAGATCTGTACTATTTTTCCAAATCTGTTCATCTAAAGTTTTGTTTTGTTTTTGAAACACATCGCAACAACAATCTATGATCATTACAGCCTTCTGGTTGAGGAAGACCCTCAGACACATGTCTGGGTAGAATCACCAGCACACCGCAAGTCAGCTGGAAGACCTCCCCACAGTAAGTCCTTTACCAAAAGCAGGACTCGAACCAACGTTGTACGAGGCTAAGCAGTAAGAGGAGTTACAAATCAGCGACTGTTTATTTAAAGTGTTTCTTTTGTAAAATACCATTATTCCCTTATATGACACATGCATACAATAAAAAGTACCTTCAGAATGACGAATTAGCTAAATCTACACTTGGCACTTTCATGAATATCAGTGAATAATATAGGTCCATATAGAAGGAAGTCTTTCTCACTTACCACTTGTACTGCCAGGAAAGCATCTGCAGATGGAGGCAGCATCTGTGGGTTGGCGCAAACATCCTCCCAGTCAGGGAGTGAGGTGTAGAGATCAGCGCCATGGCGATGTGTGATGGCATTCATTCGAGACATGGCGCACAGTCGCTGCAGCAGGAAACAGTGGCAGCGACGCTCCTCCAGTAGGGCCTACAGGGAGACAGAAACAGACAGGACTAACACAGATATCATAGGCATTTGATACACATTGTACATGAATCTATATCATAGATGAAGGCATTATAACATAGATATAATAGATATAGGCATTATAACACAGATTCATAGATATAGGCATTTGATATATATATATATGTATATAGCCGTGTGAGACTTTAGCCAAGGAGGACTCACCTGCTTAAAACCCTGAACTCTATAGTCATCTAGTTTCTCCTGACATTTGTCCAAGGTTCTCATGATCTGAAAGTATATCAACAAACACTTAAAATATGATATGATATGATGTTTTTATATGAAATTTTACTAGCTGGATTATTAAAGTTAAATATGAACATTACTTGCAGTGTATTTATTAAATAAGGTAAGATCCCCAATACAGACAAAATGACAGCTATAACCATAAACATATATAAAAAAATCAGTTTTATTTTTAAAGGTGTGCTTCATATTGCCAATTGATAATTTCTACAAGGGGCTAAAAAAACATGGTTTTGAATAAACATAGTAAAGACAAGTATGACAGTAAAATATTTTAGCTATTTTACTTAAAAAATAAATGGACACAAATTAGTAAAAAAAAAAATGAATACCCTCAGGTGCTTTGCAACAGGGCATCTAGGCTAAGTGCTATTCAAGCTGATTATGCCAACAAAATGGTCATCTAGGCTAAGTGCTACTCAAACAGATAATGCCAACAATATGGTCATCTAGGCTTAGTGCTACTCAAACAGATAATGCCAACAATATGGGCATCTAGGCTTAGTGCTACTCAAACAGATAATGCCAATAATCTGGGCATCTAGGCTTAGTGCTACTCAAACAGATAATGCACAATATGGGGCATCTAGGCTTAGTGCTACTCAAACAGATAATGCCAACAATATGGGCATCTAGGCTTTGTGCTACTCAAACAGATAATGCCAATAATCTGGGCATCTAGGCTTAGTGCTACTCAAACAGATAATTCCAACAATCTGGGCATCTAGGCTTAGTGCTAATCAAGCTGATCATGCCAACAATCTGGGCATCTTGGCTTAGTGCTACTCAAACAGATAATGCCAACAATATGGGGCATCTAGGTTTAGTGCTACTCAAACAGATAATGCCAACAATCTGGGCATCTAGGCTTAGTGCTAATCAAGCTGATCATGCCAACAATCTGGGCATCTAGGCTTTGTGCTAATAAATGCTGATCATGCCAACAATATGGGGCATCTAGGCATAGTGCTAATCAAGCTGATTATGCCAACAATCTGGGCATCTATGCTTAGTGCTAATAAAGCTGATCATGCCAACAATATGGGGCATCTAGGCTTAGTGCTACTCAAACAGATAATGCCAACAATCTGGGCATCTAGGCTTAGTGCTAATCAAGATGACCATGCCAACAATCTGGGCATCTAGGCTTAGTGCTAATCAAGATGACCATGCCAACAATACAGGCATCTAGGCCTAGTGCTAATCAAGATGACTATGCCAACAATCTGGGGCATCTAGGCTTAGTGCTAATCAAGATGACCATGCCAACAATATGGGGCATCTAGGCTTAGTGCTAATCAAGATGACCATGCCAACAATCTGGGGCATCTAGGCTTAGTGCTAATCAAGATGACCATGCCAACAATACAGGCATCTAGGCCTAGTGCTAATCAAGATGACCATGCCAACAATACAGGCATCTAGGCCTAGTGCTAATCAAGATGACCATGCCAACAATATGGGCATCTAGGCTTAGTGCTACTCAAGATGACCATGCCAACAATCTGGGGCATCTAGGTTTAGTGCTAATCAAGATGACCATGCCAACAATCTGGGCATCTTGGCTTAGTGCTAATCAAGATGACCATGCCAACAATACAGGCATCTAGGCCTAGTGCTAATCAAGATGACCATGCCAACAATATGGGCATCTAGGCTTAGTGCTACTCAAGATGACCATGCCAACAATCTGGGCATCTAGGCCTAGTGCTAATCAAGATGACCATGCCAACAATATGGGCATCTAGGCTTAGTGCTACTCAAGATGACCATGCCAACAATACAGGCATCTAGACTTAGTGCTGATCTTGCCAACAATATAAGCATCTAGGCTTAGTGCTAAAGTTTTGTTAAAATCAACTAAGAAAAACTGAGAAATAGCAAAAATCCTGCCTACTCCCTCAGATGTGACTCCAATAAAGTCCCATATACTTTTTATCTGGGGGTATAATATATTACATGAACTTACATCAGAATTATACTAACAACTTTTAAGGTATTTAAAACATATTACCTGTGCTTCTTTGTCCGTGTCATAGACGTATTTGCTTTTAGTTTTCTTCCTGAACTTTTTCAGGGAGTCAAACGCTTTGTTGTATGGTGCCAGCACCACTTTATGGCCCTGGGAGTACTTGCGGGCATCTGACTGCAAGGGTAAGACAACTCTGTTAATCTTGTTCACAATTATTGTACATGTAATGGTATGTGTTTGTTTTGTTTAGTCACTATCAATCTGGCAAACAGGGGTGCCAGTGGCATAGCGGTAGAGACGCCGATTTGTTACTTCTCTGACTGCTTAGCCTTTCACTGCATGGGTTCGAGTCCCTTTTGTGCTGAAGGACCTAATGTAGGAAGGTCTTCCAGCTGACTTGGGGTGCACTGGTGGTTCTACCCAGACATTTGTCCAGGGTCTTCCCCCACCAAATATCTGGATGTCACTATAATGATCATTGCTGGTCACTGCAATGTATTTAAACACTAAAAACAATCAATCTGGTGACAGTTTCACTATATGACAGACATATTAACTATAGTTAATAATAACAGTTATAACTAGGGAAGCATAGGCAAGGAAGCTATAGTGTACCTCCGCCATTTTATATGAATTTGATTATATGTTGCACCCATGTTTAAACCCTTCTTCCCATACCTGGAGGTTATACCCTGTTATGTCACCAGGTTATGGTTTGTGTCATAGATATTAACAGAATAACAAAGTCCGAACATCTATTTCTAAACTTTAATTACACAAGTGAACTATACAGAGGTCTGATGCAAACTGACTATTTTAGAGGCATTGTTAACAATACATATAATGAGTATACTACTACAGACATGTGTAAAGGGAAGTAATCCTATATTACTGTATTACTATAACAAAGTCCGAACATCTATTTCTAAACTTTGATTACACAAGTGAACTAAACAGATGTCTGATGCAACCTGACTTTTTAAGAGGCATTGTTAACAATACATATAATGAGTGCACTACTACAGACATGTGTAAAGGGAAGTAATCCTATATTAATGTATTACTAGTATGGATACAAAAGTTATGTTTCGTAAACAGATATCATCACATACCCTACCTACTGCACTACAAGGTCTGGTACTAGTATGACATTGTGTGCATGTAAAGCTGTTTGCATTTAACAAATGACCACAACAGATTTCAAGATGACAATTAACCTAATTACAACACATTTTGGGATGTAAAATTCTACCTGTAAGTAAAAGTTACTGTCTGTAAAAAAGTTCTTGGCAAATTCAAAAGTCATGTCTGGTGGCAAAAAAACATTTAAATCAGAAGTGATGATGTTGTCCTTGGCACCTTATTGGTTAGATTTGAATAGATGATAAGATTTTATCAATAGAATCATCGAAATTGGCCTCTGACTTAAGCTGTAAGGGTAACAAGCTGGAATCAAAAACTTACTGGATGTAACTAAAATCTTTTTTATTAACTTTTTGCCTGCTAAAATAAAGAAATCAGGCTTAGGCAAATAGTTTAGATATTGGAGCCGTCTGATTAGGATCTCAGGATTGGATCTATGGGGGGGATGGGGGAGATGTGAAAACACATACACATGAGCTTAAAAATACTATGCTTTAAAAGTGAATTTTGTTGACTGCTTAGGTTGAAGTTATGGTCCCTTACTGTGTGTATATTGTATTTACTGCCATAAAGTTGAATGGATCTTGCTTCATACCCCACACCGGCCCCACTCCCCACCAAAATATTCTGGATCTGCCCCTGCAGGATCTGCACTATTTGCTGCTGAGCCTCTAACATTATGTCTATGGTTGAAATCTTCTGCATCAAGCTTCAAGTAAATAACTTAGAATATGTAATGATAAGGGCTTAGAATTCATTATCAAGTCTTCCCAAGTGTTTTCATACCAACCTAGGCTATAATTGATACAAACATTGTATCATATTTTTTTTTAACCAGAATGTCCTAACAAATAGATAAAACCATAATATGTAAGAATGCTGTGATATGATACCATCATGACAGTTTAATTACACTGTCCAGATGATACATTCCCCGACCATATCAGATCCTGGCAGTTGTCAGCAAAGCAACCACTTGTGTTGCAGCGATACATTGTGAAAGAAACACGAGACATTTACGCCATGTTGCTAGGTGAAAGTAAAAGAACATGAAACATTATGTCAACTGCATCAAAATATAGAATGTCAGGTGCTTTGAAGAATTATTGTTTAGATTTTTATATTAAAAATATGTATAGATATATTAATTAACTATCTATTTTACTACTTTATATTCTCTTATCATTTTTTGATGACAACATAGCAGTGTAATATTTTGCCTAATCTTTAAAATTTCAAAACATGGAAACAGCTACATGCACAACCATTAACTGCATAGCTTCTTATGTAGCTTATTCTGACATAAAATTTCTAAGCAAACCTAATATTTGGCAGCATTGAAATCTTTGTATTTGAAACACATTGCAGCTACACAAACTTGGTAATTATAGGGGTATCCAGCTTTTTTAGTTGGGGAAGATGCAAGACAAGTGCCTGGGTAGATCCACCGGTGTACTGCAAGTCAGCCAGAAAATCTTCCCATATTAGGTTTATGGCCTGACTGGTACTTGAACCCATGCAGTAAATGGCTGAGCAGACAGAGACACTATAGGTCAGCGAGTCTACCATTCATAAATGGGCACCCCTGGAGCATAATGTCAGATCAAACTATTCACTATAATATGAGGAAAAGCGACATGAAAGCATCAATTTCACTCAGACTATAACTCTAGATCAGGCTACTGCAAATGATTGAAGATCCAGACAGAGATCGGGGTTTGAACTGTCTAATCAGGGTATGTACCAATCGTAAAGATGTCTCTAGCAATGTTTATGTATGTTGGGTTTACTGTACCACCAACAGTATTTCAGTTATCTGGAGATGGTGTCCACTTGAAGCAGATCTAGTGCTGCCTTTTATGTGTACAGCATACCGTGAACACATGGCCTGATACCACACCCAGTCACATTATCCTAACACCAGGCCAGCCAGTGTGGAACTACCCTTATATCTGATTAAGCGTTGAGCTATACCACTATCATTTTTAACGACTTTGGTATGTTGCTGCCCAGGATCGAAGCCAGGGCCTCCCGTACCTGGAGGTGACGCTCTACCAGGTCCGTTCTCTAGCAATGTCAAGCCGCCTTTGTATATACTAGTAGTTATATAAAGATGACTAGTGTCTAATCTTGTGCATGAGAACGAATAAGCACTGCAGACAACAAAGGATCAATATGTATTGCAAATTACATACAAGGTTAAGTACAGAGCTGAAGAGACAATAAATTGTCTGTATATAATGGTTGTTATTAACACTTAGTCTGCCACATTTATTTATACCCAAACATAATTGACTGATCAATGGCACTGGCCCAAGAAATCTTTTTTCCAGGATGTACCAATCAGAAAGTGTGATTCATCGACATATGGTCCTTGTTTATATTTTAACTACAACCAATCAGAAAGTGTGATTCATTGACATATGGTCCTTGTTTATATTTTAACTACAACCAATCAGAATGTGATTCATTGACATATGGTCCTCGTTAATATTTTAGCTACAACCAATCAGAATGTGATTCATTGACATATGGTTCTTGTGTATATTTTAACTACAACCAATCAGAAAATGTGATTCATTGACATATGGTCTTTGTTTATATTCTAACTACAACCAATCAGAATGTGATTCATTGACATATGGTCCTTGTTTATATTTAACTACAACCAATCAGAATGTGATTCATTGACATATGGTCCTTGTTTATATTTAACTACGACCAATCAGAAAGTGTGATTCATTGACATATGGTCCTTGTGTATATTTAACTACAACCAATCAGAAGTGTGATTCATTGACATATGGTCCTTGTGTATATTTAACTACAACCAATCAGAAAGTGTGATTCATTGACATATGGTCCTTGTGTATATTTTAACTACAACCAATCAGAAAGTGTGATTCATTGACATATGGTCCTTGTTGATATGTAACTACAACCAATCAGAAAGTGTGGTTCATTGACATATGATCCTTGTGTATATTTAACTACAACCAATCAGAAAGTGTGATTCATTGACATATGGTCCTTGTTGATATGTAACTACAACCAATCAGAATGTGTGATTCATTGACATATGGTCCTTGTGTATATTTAACTACAACCAATCAGAAAGTGTGATTCATTGACATATGGTCCTTGTTAATATTTAACTACAACCAATCAGAAAGTGTGATTCATTGACATGTGGTCCTTGTTTATATTTAACTACAACCAATCAGAAAAAGTGATTCATTGACATATGGTCCTTGTGTATATTTAACTACAACCAATCAGAAAGTGTGATTCATTGACATATGGTCCTTGTTTATATTTAACTACAACCAATCAGAAAGTGTGATTCATTGACATATGGTCCTTGTTGATATTTATCTACAACCAATCAGAAAGTGTGATTCATTGACATATGGTCCTTGTTGATATGTAACTACAACCAATCAGAAAGTGTGGTTCATTGACATATGGTTCTTGTGTATATTTAACTACAACCAATCAGAAAGTGTGATTCATTGACATATGGTCCTTGTTGATATGTTTCTACAACCAATCAGAAAGTGTGATTCATTGACATATGGTCCTTGTGTATATTTAACTACAACCAGTCAGAAAGTAAGATTCATTGACATATGGTCCTTGTTTAAATTTAACTACAACCAATCAGAAAGTGTGGTTCATTGACATATGGTCCTTGTGTATATTTAACTACAACCAATCAGAAAGTGTGATTCATTGACATATGGTCCTTGTTGATATGTTACTACAACCAATCAGAAAGTGTGATTCATTGACATATGGTCCTTGTGTATATTTAACTACAACCAATCAGAAAGTGTGATTCATTGACATATGGTCCTTGTTGATATTTAACTACCACCAATCAGAAAGTGTGATTCATTGACATATGGTCCTTGTTGATATGTAACTACAACCAATCAGAAAGTGTGGTTCATTGACATATGGTCCTTGTGTATATTTAACTACAACCAACCAGAAAGTGTGATTCATTGACATATGGTCCTTGTTGATATGTTACTACAACCAATCAGAAAGTGTGATTCATTGACATATGGTCCCTGTGTATATTTAACTACAACCAATCAGAAAGTGTGATTCATTGACATATGGTCCTTGTTGATATTTAACTACAACCAATCAGAAAGTGTGATTCATTGACATATGGTCCTTGTTGATATGTAACTACAACCAATCAGAATGTGTGATTCATTGACATATGGTCCTTGTGTATATTTAACTACAACCAATCAGAAAGTGTGATTCATTGACATATGGTCCTTGTTAATATTTAACTACAACCAATCAGAAAGTGTGATTCATTGACATGTGGTCCTTGTTTATATTTAACTACAACCAATCAGAAAAAGTGATTCATTGACATATGGTCCTTGTGTATATTTAACTACAACCAATCAGAAAGTGTGATTCATTGACATATGGTCCTTGTTTATATTTAACTACAACCAATCAGAAAGTGTGATTCATTGACATATGGTCCTTGTGTATATTTAACTACAACCAATCAGAAAGTGTGATTCATTGACATATGGTCCTTGTTGATATGTAACTACAACCAATCAGAAAGTGTGGTTCATTGACATATGGTTCTTGTGTATATTTAACTACAACCAATCAGAAAGTGTGATTCATTGACATATGGTCCTTGTTGATATGTTACTACAACCAATCAGAAAGTGTGATTCATTGACATATGGTCCTTGTGTATATTTAACTACAACCAGTCAGAAAGTGTGATTCATTGACATATGGTCCTTGTTTAAATTTAACTACAACCAATCAGAAAGTGTGATTCATTGACATATGGTCCTTGTGTATATTTAACTACAACCAATCAGAAAGTGTGATTCATTGACATATGGTCCTTGTTGATATTTAACTACCACCAATCAGAAAGTGTGATTCATTGACATATGGTCCTTGTTGATATGTAACTACAACCAATCAGAAAGTGTGGTTCATTGACATATGGTCCTTGTGTATATTTAACTACAACCAATCAGAAAGTGTGATTCATTGACATATAGTCCTTGTTGATATGTTACTACAACCAATCAGAAAGTGTGATTCATTGACATATGGTCCCTGTGTATATTTAACTACAACCAATCAGAAAGTGTGATTCATTGACATATGGTCCTTGTTGATATGTTACTACAACCAATCAGAATGTGTGATTCATTGACATGGTCCTTGTTGATATGTAACTACAACCAATCAGAATGTGTGATTCATTGACATATGGTCCTTGTTGATATGTAACTACAACCAATCAGAAAGTGTGATTCATTGACATATGGTCCTTGTTGATATGTAACTACAACCAATCAGAATGTGTGATTCATTAACATATGTCCTTATTTATATTTTTAACAGTTCCGACAAATGGAGAAATTGTAATAGTGTTTTTGATCATTTGATTGAAAGTGATTTATGTTTGTGTTTACAACAGCGTATTAACCTTTGACAAATAATTCTGTGTGTAAATCCAAAATTGGGCTGTTCTGTTGATAAAAATGGTTATTTGATGAAAAGTCCATCAAGGTGTAAATACAAGCATTTCCAAGATTGTTTCCTGAGATCTAAGCCCACTATTATTGCTTTATTCTCTTAACCTTATGATACAATGGTAATTTTCGCACATTTGACAATTCTGTTGGTGTTGACCCCTGACCTGTTGGAAGCATGGTTAAACTGGCTCTATTGATTGGTCAATTCCTTGTTAGGAGCTGACAGCTCCATGTATGGGTAATAAAACATATTGGTAGAAACTAAACTGCCATGGGAGCTGGCTGGTCTGGACCTACACTATCTGCCTCAGTCTGATCAAAGCATGCTGAGCTGATTTAGAATTAATGAAATATCCTGTCATTGTATTAGGCTGTAATTACAAGTCAACATTTAACAACCTCATGCTTTTAATGATGCGAAAACATGTTTGGTGAGTTGTATTCTTGTATATGTATTATTAAAAGTTTTTTGTTGCCGTTTGTTCCATTTAATTATAAAACCAATTATCCTCCCTCCTCAGACAAGCTCACATGGTCTACATGCATTATGGCAAATATATTAAATTAAAGGAGGCATCTTTTGCATAGTGGTATAGTCGCCAACTTGTTACTTCTCTGACGGCTTTGCCTCTCACCGCGTGGGTTCGAGTCCTAATCGGGGCGAAGGACTTGATGTGGGAAAGTCTTTCAGCTGACATGCGGTGCGCTAGCGGTTCTACCCAGATATTTGTTTGGGAAGGAAGACCTCCTCCACCCAAAAGTTGGACATCGCTAAAATGATCATAACTGGATGCTGCGAAGTATTTCAAAAACAAAACAAGATGTTTAATTAACTTTTGTATTTTCATAACCAGGTAACTGAATTTACTTATCATCTTTCTCCTCCCTCAAAAGTTTATCAATACAAATATGAGTGTGTATTATGGTACATATGGTTCAATTACATGTATTGACTGAGCCACACACTGTAAGTATTCATGCACACAGGGCACATGTGTAATGGCCAGTCCAATAAAAATCATTTTTTAATTGAATTTAAGTCTCAATTAAGCTTCCCACCACCTCAACATTGTTACAGCAGATAATCACAATCTCTGAAGGTAATGTTCCTGCATCATGCACACACCATTGACGCTGGTCTATCAGAAGTTATTGCATTTTTAAAAAATTCTTTATGTGATTCTGACATTAAAAAATGGATAAAACATGTCACTATTTAACTTACTGGTAATTATTTAAAAACATCGCCCCTTTTGATTCCTTGAAGAAATAATCCAGACCAAATCCAAAAACAAAAAAAAAGAAAGGGGGATGGGGAGGGGGGGTGGTAAATGGAATGGATGTAAATTTTATAGGGTCTCTTTAAGTGAATTACGTAATCCAAATATTTACACAATTATACAAATGAATAACAAATCAAACACTAGACAACAAAATGTGCAAAGTCCACATGTCTTATGACTAGTCACAACCCTTGCATAATAACCATATATGAGGTGCTATAGCCTCCATGCTTGCTAACCATGTATTGTTTAGACAAATATTGTAGATCCTACTGTAAGCATATGCTTTTTTAGACTTTGCAAATATTGAAGATCCTACAGAAAGCACATATTGTTTAGATGGGAGATGTCTGATTAGAATCTGCACTTTGCCCATCTGAATCCCTAGCTGTTTCCACATGTGTGAAGATCCCTTATCTTGACAGCCATCTTTGATGGCAACTTGGAGGGACTTTCAGATGAATTGTATAGAAGCATTAATAAAATTTTCTTGTAATTTCTTCATTTGTGGTCAAAAAATAAAAAGCTATACACCATTGGAAAGCTCTTGAAATTCATATTTTTAGAATACAATATTTTTAAAATTGATAAATGCAAAAAAGAATTAATACATTGAAATAAATAAAATTATTGGCTAATTGTTAAATAAAATGTACAGTGTATCTTTTGAGGCTGTAATTTTTTTACCTTCTAAACTATCAAAATATAGTCTTGATATTTAAAATACATCATAAAAGCTGTTAAATTTGAAAATCTGAAAAATAAAAACACAGTGATGAGTTTAATACAGCACATATTTCCAGATTGCATCAGCTTCACCGGCCACAATAGCTCAGGTGGTAGAGCTTTGGCTTGCGGATTGGGAGGTCGCGGGTTTGAACCTTGGCCAGGTCAACCAAAGACTTTAAAGTTGGTAGTAGAGGCTTCCCTCCTAACACTTTAGGCTAAGGGGACAGCATTACGCCTAACTCGTCAGTGTCAGTATAATGGACCGGCCGTATTTAGTCCCTGGGCACCTCATAAGTGCCCCTATAATATAATGATAGAAATGTTGCTGCAAAGTATCTGCAAAAATGCCAGCTAATCCCATCCCATCCCAATGTTTCTGTTTCAAACTGAAAGCTGCCAACCTAACAATTTAATTGACAACACACTAAATTGTGGAGTTTGTGATTACATTTGCTGATTGCCACTGGAGAGTCATGTGACCATGTGACCAGGATGTTTATCGATAGGATCTAAGGGGTGATATGGTTCATCATCAAACAATAATCTTAAAAAAAAATGTTTTAAAAATCCAATGTCACATCAAAAACTGTTGTGACTGTCACAATAAAAAACTGCTGTCAGATAATGATTAATATAATAATTTTGCAACTTTTTTTTCTTCATACGTAATATCTTGGAAAA
Source organism: Sinonovacula constricta (assembly GCA_007844125.1). Taxonomy (NCBI): domain Eukaryota; kingdom Metazoa; phylum Mollusca; class Bivalvia; order Cardiida; family Solecurtidae; genus Sinonovacula; species Sinonovacula constricta. The sequence continues at coordinate 27,284,541 of CM017564.1, forward strand.
CCTTTTAAATGGTGTCAGGTTTCTTCCACATATTGTGCCGACTTTGACGCTCTGCATCAACAACTTTTCTTGTTCCTATCTCTCATGTAACAAAAAGTAGTTCCCCATATTTCCACCACAGGATGCGAAACCAAATGCAGAGTCACACAATTAAAATCATCAAATGTTTACATCAGTATAGCCAGCCTGTTTAGACTAGATTTAAACATGGTTACAAAAGAATACTAATTGAACTTGGAATTTATAATTTAACCACCCTGTAGGGCATGTGTAGAAATATAGCATCCAGTGAATATGTTATGTATAATGTAACTAGAATAGGGCAAAAGTGACCTACTCTCCTGCTATAAAGATGGTCAAGCAGTCTTGGTTGTTGACTCTCAACTGTCTGCTTTATGTCTACTATATTAAAAAAGTGTTGTATATTTTGAAAAGGGACAGAACAAGAGGGTCATGATGGCCCTGTATCGCTCACCTGAGTGCCGTAAACATTTAAAAAAGAAAATAGCAAGGCATATTAGATATGTTTAAACAAACCAGATCAGTTTAAATGCATGTATACAAGCAACATTTGGACACTCAGTTTAATTTTTTTCTACAATGCCGTAGAGGGAAAATGGTCATGACCCTGGTGTCCATGTTTTTTGATGGACCTAAATATTTTAATAAACTTGATATTAGGCCACCCAAGGAACATACTAAATATCAAGGCTCCAGCTCTTGTAATATCAAGGGGGTGCCCATGGCATAGTGGTAAAGTTGCCGATTTTCTAACTTAGAGAAGGTCTTCCAGTTGACTTGCAGTGTACCACTGGTTCTACCCGGATATGTGTCTGGGGTCCTCCTCCACCAAAAAGCTAGACATTACTATAATGATCATAAATGGTTGCTGCAATGTATTTCAAAAACAAAACAAAACAAATATTTAATTATGTTAATGGTACCAATCCAATGTCAGAGGTCACTTGCCATCTTGAAATCAGCAACCTCTGCCACTGTGTAGACGATGGGACATAGGCTTCGATGAACATGATTTGAACACAATTATAATATTTTATAAACAGTTTTTTAAAAGTTCAAATAATGGTTTTATTTTAAATGTAAATCTTAAGGAAATATTTACAGTTAAAAAATAAATTGTTTTGACTTTATTACATTTAAATTCTGTGGAATATATCTAAATTGACATTGATATACCCAAGTATACATGCATAATTTCAAATATGGACACATGCTTCTAGCGAGGACAGTTAAGTAACTGTTGTATGAAGAAATGTAACCAGTGTGAAATGTGTTTATCAGTACATTCACTTTTAAGTAGCAATTAACCTCCCAGCACCTTTACATCGTTAAATCATACAGATACATGCACAGAGACTATCTTCATAATGTCACAAGCAATCATCTAATTTATTACTTGTGTTACCCAATTAACAATAAATCAAAACGAAATGCACACGCACAAAGTCTATTTTAAGACTACCTGTTTTATGACTAGTCACAACCCTTGCATAAAAAGTGTATATGGTGTCTTGGCCTCTTTGCCTTCTAAGCATTCATTGTTTAGGTTTAGGCGAAAAGTGTCGAATGAGATCAGCCAAGTCAGAATCGGAACCTTTCACAGTAGACACTTGAAATATGTCTTGTTTCCTGTGTATACAGTTGTGCATTGTAACTGAGGATGTGTATTGTAACTATGGGTATGTATTGTAACTAAGGGTGTATATTTGAACTAAGGGTGTATATTTGAACTATGGGTGTATATTTGAACTAATGGTGTATATTTTAACTAAGGGTGTGTATTGTAACTAAGGGTGTGTATTGTAACTAAGGCTGTATAATGTAACTTAGGGTGTATATTGTAACTAAGGCTGTATAATGTAACTTAGGGTGTATATTGTCACTCAGGGTGTGTACTGTCACTATGATTGTGCTTATTAATCAATAGAGCACTAGGGTAAACATTCACATGGCTGCTGATACATATTCATGTGGTCACTTTGTGGCACAGCAGCAGAGGATTGTGACAGCTATGATAAAGTTGATGACCAGCATGCATGGTAAAACATTATCTCTGTTCGTGACATATTTGGGGATTTTGTTTTTGTTGTTGGTCATGATAAAGGCAGTGAAGGAAGATAACTTATCAAACACCCAGCAAGTTAAAATCCAGTATCCTGTAACAGAATACCAGCAGGAAGTTTTCCTGTTTAATTATTCATAAAGATATGAAAGGACAAATACTTTCACCTTAGTTTGGTTCAACTATGGTTAACCTAATATCCCTGAGGTGTATGTGAGCCATGGCCTAGTGGTAGAGTTGGCAACATGTAACTCCTCTGACTGCTTAGCGTCTTACTGCATGGGTTTGAGCCCCGTTGAAGGTAAAGGACTTAATGTGGGAAAGTCTTCCAGATGACCTGTGAAGCACCAGTGGTTCTACCTAGACATTTGTCTGGGGTCTTTCTCCACTAGTAAATAGCTTGACATCACTATCATGATCATGATTGGCTGCTATAATGTATTTAAAAAATAAGATTAGCCTAACTATGAAAAAAGTTTATAGCTTGCACGTCAAATGTTCATAACTGGCATGTCAAATGTTCATAGCTGGCATGTCAAGTGTTCATAACTTCCATATCTAATGTTAACAACTGGCATGTCAAATTTCAAAACTTGAATGGCAAGTGTTCATAACTTGAATGTTTGTGTTCACAACTTGTGTTAGATGTTCATAACCTGCATGTAAAGTGTTCGTAACTTGCATGTCAAATGTTCATAACTTGCATGTCAAGTGTTCATAAATTGCATATGAAGTGTTCATAATTGGCATGTCAAGTGTTCATAACTGGCAAGTCAAGTGTACATAACTTGCATGTCAAGATTTCATAACTTGCATATGGAATGTTCATAATTTGCATGTCAAATCTTCATAACTGGCAGGTCAATTGTTAATATTTGGCAAATCATGTATTCATAACTTGCGTGTGGTCATAGCATGCATGTCAAGTGTTCATAATGGGCATGTCAAGTGTTCATAACTGGCATATCAAGTGTTCATAACAGGCATGTCAAATGTTCATAACTAGCATGTCAAATGTTCATAAGTGGCATGTCAAATGTTCATAATGAGCATGCCAAGTGTTCATAATGGGCATGTCAAGTGTTCATAATGGGCATGTCAAGTGTTCATAATGGGCATGTCAAGTGTTCATAATGGGCATGTCAAGTGTTTATAATTGGGCATGTCAAATGTTCATAATGGGCATGTCAAGTGTTTATAATGGGCATGTCAAGTGTTTATAATGGGCATGTCAAGTGTTCATAATGGGTATGTCAAGTGTTCCTAATGGGCATGTCAAGTGTTTATAATGGGCATGTCAAGTGTTCATAATGGGCATGTCAAGTGTTCATAACTGGCATATCAAGTGTTCATAACAGGCATGTCAAATGTTCATAATTATCATGTCAAATGTTCATATCACGCATGCCAAATGTTCATAACGTGCATGTCAAATGCTCATTATCTGCATATGAAGTGTTCATAACTAGCAATCACAGTAAAGGCAGCACTTGCTTGGCTTCAAGTAAAAATACTGTTTTTGCATATTGTGATACATTCTGTCTCAACTACACAATAATTATTGTAAGATTATACAATATAATAATTATTGTAAAATTATACAAATATAATAATTATTGTAAAATTATAAAATATAATAAGTATTGTAAAATTATACAATATAATAATTATTGTAAAATTAAACAATCATGGAAAATGTAATATTGCACCAAATATTCATGTAAATGATTTTATACGTGACAGTTATTTACCATATGTATTTATGTATTTCATAACCTTCTTGTTTTGCTCTAGATTTTTCATTATATTGTTATAACTTGACCAATTTAGGAAATATAAATGATAGTAATAAAAAGTAAAGAAAAATCAGTTTTCCTGTGTCAATGAAAATTCTATCCTTGTGCAGCTCAGTAAAGATTGTATTGAAAGCTAACCCTATACGATCTTAGTCGCTAGTTTCAAAAGACTTAAACTCACAACACTAATGCAATGCACAAGAAAACTTTGAGAGCAGGGACCGAAAAAATGCTCAACCTGTTAATGTTACAAAGCTTATGAAATGATGTAAGCTGATGACAGCTACATAAAGGCTTTAAAGGATATATCCAATATTTCTGAGATATGTCAGAATATATCAACATATGTCAATGTCAAAGAGCTATATTCGCCTCTCGACTTGCTTCATTCAAAACTAATTCACCATTACATGATTTAAACAAACAAAATGTCTGTATGCATAGTCTTTGCATAGATAAAGAAATGTAACTTACATTGACAAACTTAATTTGTTATATTGCACAGTTCTTATCTTTAATATCACATGATTTCCTTGTTTTCCATTCAATACACCCATAACATATTTTGTTATCTTAAACTAGTGCAATACAGCTGTTTGACTGATGACTACTTCACCAAAATATTGTTACTAAAATTTCGATAAATCATAATTATACTGGTGACTAATATCATGTGATAGAAAAAATCTGACGCTCATTGACATTTAATACAAACATTCATAAAACTAGTCCAGAAAAAATTATAGTAGGCTCGTCATAGGCTCGATTACTTTTACTTTTTCTGAAGTCATGTCAGCTCGTCTCTGATGAGATTGTGGCATTAGTTTGAATCCCACAATTTATTTCATTTAATTTTTGTGTTTTTGCATTTTTTCTCACAACATGCATTTGTAAATATGCATATACATAGAATCTCTTGCACAATGAAAATAAGATGGTCAGTTTAGTTTAATCATAAATTTTGTATAAAAAACATGGTAAAGTTACTTATGTTTGTATAAAACCAACTTAACTTTTTTTAAACAAATTTTGAGAATGAAATGATAAAAGATTATGATTATTATAAACATGTATTTAGTAATTTAATTATCAAAGTTTTCATGCAAGCTTTGTTAATGTTTGTACGAAAATAGGATTGATATGATCATTGAAAATACCGGCCACAACAGCTCAGGAGGTAGAGCGTCGGCTTGCGGATTGGAAGGTCGTGGGTTCAAACCCCGACCGGGTCAAACCAAAGACTTTAAAGTTGGTAGAAGTGGCTTCCCTCCTAACGCTCGGGGCTAAGGGAACAGCATTAAGCCTGACTCGTCAGTGTCGGTATAATGGATCGGCAGGGTTCAGTCCCTGGGCACCTCATAAGTGCCCCTGTGCTATAATGATAGAAATGTCGCTGCACAGTATCGGCAAAATGCTAGCAAATCCCATCCCTGATCATTTGAAAATATTCACTATTTATTTGTGAAAAATTTGTTAGAAGCAGGAAAAGTGGTATGTTAAATTTTCCTTTTGTTTTGGTTTGATACAGTTATAATTTCCTTGCTGTGCTATGTGATACTAAGGACAACAAATTTAAAGATAAACAATTGCCAGAATTCGAATAGTTAACTTTGACACTGGTTATTTACCAATATGGACATTTTTGATATTAGGATCACAAACTAGCACAGGGGTCTACAACTTGAAATAACAAAAACTAGCGCATAGTCAAAAAATGTAATTATCTCAGACCAAGCTGTCTTATATAATACAAAAACAACAATTATAGTTTTATTATGATTTGGACATATGTCCATCATGGTGTGTACACATGGATGCTTCTTCTTGTCTGTGAAGTCTAAATTTTCTATATGAAAGTACCATTTCTTTAAATTGTCTATATCAAAGTACCATTTCTTTAAATTTTCCATATTAAAGTACCATTTCTTTAAATTTTCTACATTAAAGTACCATTTCTTTAAATTTTCTTTTTTCAAAGTACCATTTCATGTTTTGGAGTGTTTCAGCTAAGACTCACATGCTTGTTTGCATATTGGCATGGATTTACATCATATATACTCACGTGTGCCTTTTTGAAGTCTTTTTCCAATTTCTGTTCTAAGGGAAGTATAAGTTCTGTAAACAAAGCTTTTCTCTGAAAACAAAATGAGTGAAGTTATGATAGTCAAAATTCAATCGTCACAATCATTATTCTGCAATAGAATTTTATTGTTAATTTGTTTCCATAGTAACTAATAAAAATCAATAATTTAGTGGTCTCTGACTAATGGTCTTTCAGATTTATGGTTCCGGGTTCCAAGATGTGCTTTAAAACATTTATGCAAGGAGATCTTTGTAGTGTAGATCCAGAACAGCAAGCTCTGCTGGAAGCTCTCTGATCAGGACCTTTGATATTTCCTGCCACGTTACTAGCAAAATGTTTATTGTTTATTGGGTTTATCTTCCACCAACAGTATTTCAGTTATCTGGAGACGGTGACCACTTGAAGCAGATATAGTGCTGCCTTCACTGTGTATAGCATGCCGTGAACACCTGGCATGGTACCACATCCAGTCACATTATCCTGACACCAGACCAACCAGTCATGGAACTACCCTTATATTTGCTTGAGGGTAAGAAATGGAGCTATACCCCTAGCCACTTTTAATGACTGGTATGTCAAGGCCCAGGATCGAACCCGGGGCCTCCTGTCCCTGGAACCAACGCTCTACTGATTGCACTACCAGGTCTGGCAAAATGTCTTCTTACTTATACATGTAGTTATTTGAATGTAAGTGATAATTAGACTATACTTATTTTGAGTAAAAGGTTCCGAGTTGAAACAACAGCCTTGACTTACACTCTGTTCATGATGGTGATGGATTTCTCGCTGTGTCTCAGCTATCTGCAGAATGGCCTCCCCTGGAAAAAAAATGGATATCAATTATGCAATAACATGACAACATTAAGCATCCTGTTTGGAAACAAAACTTTACCACACAACCATTATTCAACTTTACGTTGAAACAATCCTTAAAGGTTGGCCTTGGCTAAGGTGTGGATGGGAATTTAGGCTGTTAGTTATTTGCTGAATATTTAAACATAAACATTTAGCTAAAATGTATTGGTAAAAAAAAAACATAATTTATATTTGATATATACCCTTAATTGTCAACTCAATGCATACAAGTATACTTCCAACAAATAAGAACAAGTACACAATTAAATATTTTACCTGTTATGCGAAAGATCTTTCATGCTGCACATACTAAATAACAAACACTTTGCTTCAAGTCTCTTGTACAACTTGACAGGAAAAAAAAACTACTTTCAAAACAGTGTTAAAACCTAATGACAATAAAAAATGTCATATTCACACATGCACGCACGCACTCACACATGCTCGCCCGCCCACCCGCCCGCATGCACGCACGCCCGCACGCACGCACGCACACACACACACAGAGAGGAAAATACCCTAATACAGAGGGTTTGTAGCTAAAACTTGGTGAAAAAAATATACTTAAAAAATCCAAAATATTCTCAAAAAACCTTTTCTCTCAGTGCATCAAATTGTTAACATCAGATTATTCTGTTGACGTTCAAGCCGAAATGTGACTATTGAATCTGCTACCTTTAATCATGAACTCATTACATCTGAGAGCGATTTCCTGCCTGGAGTACTGATGGCATTCTCATTTAACCCTGATCAGTCTATTGTGGTTTATGCCCCACTCAAAATTCTAAGTACGCTTTTTAAACATGTAAATGTAACAAATAAAACCTACTGTAAGACAAAGCAACAAATTGTGCAGACCTTGATCAGACAGCTGTAAGGACCTGCTGATCTGGTTCTACACGAGTTGCCTAAGCCTGGTCAGTTCATGCTTAGCAGGTTAAGGATGAATGGATACCGGTATATGATTTTGTGGACAACTTTCTTGGATAAAGTGGCAGCTAACCTCATTAAACCAACCAGAAAGCGAGTTGTCTCAGTAACCTTACCCAGTAACCAACAAAAAATCCAACACACCTTTTTGACTGAAGTTGTTAAAAGAGATCTAATATTACCAGGAAAATAGTTCCCCTGAGTTGAGCAGGAACCATAGTGATCTTTGAAAGATGTATCAATAACAGAGTGATGAAGTGGCTAAAATGTGAAAAAGCTCATATTTTATATCATGTTTCCTTTATAAAATGTGCTGTCCATTATGTTTTACTAACATGTAATTAATGGTTGAAATAAATAAAAAAATCAAATTGAAGTTTGAGATTAATACAAACCATTAATAGTTTTAAAGTTTTTACTTAAGACAGAAATATCGGCAATAGATCAGTAAAACAATAACAATATTTTCTTGAATTTTCCACTGAAATTGATTTTTTAAATTGGACTTGATTTTTTCATTGGGATTGGGATTGGGATTATCCGGCATTTTTGCTGATACTGCACAGCAACATTTCTATCATTATAGCACAGGGGCACTTATGAGGTGCCCAGGGACTGAACCCGGCCGGTCCATTATACTGACACCGACGAGTTAGGCGTAATACTGTCCCCTTAGCCCCGAGTGTTAGGAGGGAAGCCACTACTACCAACTTTAAAGTCTTTGGTTTGACAGTCGGGGTTTGAACCCACGGCCTCCCGAACAGCAAGCCGACGCTCTACCACCTGAGCTATTGCGGCCGGTTTTTGTTTGGACTTTCATTCTGCGACTTTTTTACTTGCATTTTAAGTGTTACTTTATTTAACAGCCCTGATCTGATATATACAAACAATTACTTTTCATACACTTATAACCATTCAGACAGAACACTTAGCTAGTATTACACCATATCCATATTTAAACAGCATTTTTAACATACTTATGCATCATTAAATATTACCTATCAAGATAACCTACTATCAATACATCATTATAGCTTAATTATATATTCAATAAAAGTAAAAATGCATGATTCATAAAAAGATCATTATTTCATAATATAAATTTTAGCTAAAAGATCATAATATCATAATATTAGCCAAGTACCAAGCCAAAAGCATAGAAAAATCTTTAAAAGGAAAAGTACTTTAACATAACAAAAAGCAAGTCAAACACATAACACTGTGTGTTAATCTTACATTGGTTATATGATACCCAATTATTAACTTTCACCCCTATCAACCAATCCAATAAAAGTCAAATCATGCCGTTAATCTCCCCCGCATGGTTTTGATGGCTGAGCTCAAAATTAAAACTAATAAAACTAGGGGAAGTAATTGCAAGAGGAAAACAATGGAGCCACTATAAGGTGTACAGCTGACCCCAGACCTGATGTTTGATCACTTAGCCATACGTTTACATCCATTTACTCCTAGCCCGCAGCACTTGTTAATAACCGGTATTAAATTTAACAAGTTATTTCCTTACAAACACAGGCAAAGGAACCAAGACTTGGCATTGCTAGTGCAGCAAACAGTGTTGGTGCTGATCAGACAGTTCCCAGTGGAAATTAGCACATATGGACTGTCACTTTTTTGCTTTAGTGTGATCAATTCATTCTTAGCAGGCTAGGAGTGTACATTTCTGGGTCGCATGATATCACAAATACCCACTCATGGGGAATGCTATGGATACCAACAAATGTAACTATGCTTAACTTTAAGGACATTTATTTCCAGATATTTTTTTAAAGGTTTCAGCAACAATTGGTTTAAGAAAAATGTATGAAAGATCAGGAATGACAAAGACCAAGTTAAAAACAAAAACAGCAAAAATGTTGCAATTTATGATCCAGTATTTTACTGTTTCAATCATTATAGATGTACATGATTTTGAAAATTTATTTATTTATTGTTTTCTTAAAGTATTTTAATTGGCGCTGCTCTTCCGAGCAGGGCCTCTTATGGAATGCATTTATTTAATGGGGATGATAGAGTAGCAGTCAAAAACACAATGTCGCAGGTGTTCTGTGAGACACTTTTCAGAGATAAGAACCAAGAGTTCCATTTTTTAAACAGATTTGCGTGTAACAATAAAGTGTATCTTGCAATTATAAAAAGTACGAAAATTAATAGGAATTTGCACCTGTTTGGCGAAGCTTGCTTAACAAAAGAAACCGAGAATACTGATGTTAGCAATGCAGCTTGTAAATACAGATGTAGCAGAGAACAAGGAAAACAAACAAAGTAGCAAATATTCTACTTCCCGTCAGAGTTAGCGTTCGTTACTATCAAATGTTTATGTAATTGATGGACAATGTATGAGAGTGTATAGTTTCCAGCTTCTTGTTTAAAATGCATGCTCTCTACGGCGCCTCGGATGTCTCACATCTGTTCTCTTTCTTGTAAATGTATGTTGTGCATAGAACTATGTGTCATATGCTTAACCAGGCTACAAATACCTCTTCAGGTGTGAGAAAGCCTAAGGTTAGATAACTGTGTCTGCTTTACAAAGCATAAATTGAATGAAATAGTAAATGAATCAATAAATAAAACAAGATTTTAAAATAAATAAATAATCTAATATAACTCATAGTACTGGATGAGGGTTGTGTTTAAAGGTGGGCATTTTGAAGTTTTCATATCAAGAAATGTATCTGTCAATTACAGCTCCTGTTCCATTGAAGCAGTTCTAGTCCTTATCTGCTAGGAGTCCATGAGCACTTGAAATCACACTTTCATTAAGTCACATTTACCTGACACAAGATTATGTCATCTACAAGTCTCATTTAAGTTTTCCTCTTTCTTTAAGGGACATGGTGCAGGAAAGCCAAGAAGTAATTTGATCATTTTGAATAAGGAAAGTATCTTCCATGATACCTACATGTAACTGTTTGATACTAGAAAAACATTTTCCGCTTAATAATTTTTGTTTAATTGTTAAATTGTTGAAAATCTGGTTTCGTGGCATGGCCATGTTTCTGTGTTTTCTCGATGTATTTAGCTTTCATTTCCTTTTGTCTCTATTTACTAAATAGAGACAATACTTCAAGGAAAGTAATGTAAATGACTTGAAAGAAGTATCAAGTTTCTTAAAGTTTCTAATATATAAAATGTATTTTGTAAAAGCTAAGTTCAAGCCTTTTAAAGGTCTAGTAAGACAGTTAGGTTCTAAATAAGCTATTTTCAATATTCCTATTGATGTTAAATCAGTAAAAAATATTCTTCAACTTTCTGCTGTCATGTGTTTTTTACACCTATCATATTATCAACTAACACTCAGCAAAGTCTTTTGACAAAATAACTATTATATTTTCACAATAGGAAACATTTGTTATAGCTTTTGTGGCTGATGTACCATCTCATCTTACATTATAAAACTTGATTTTGTGTGTAGCGTACATAAAACACAAGGTTAGAGGTCATAACAAGACAATCCAGGGGTTTATTGATAAAATTTCCTTTCAAATTAGACCCATATCTGACAATATAATTACATCTTGCTATTAACTAATATGAAAATATTTAAAATATAATGTAGACTTGTGTTTCTCATGTAAGCATTCGTTTGTGCTATAGTGATACCAACCATTCAACAACTGGTTGGCCAGGTGTCAGGATAATGTGACTGGGTGTGGTATCATGCCAGGTGTTAACAGCATGCTCTACACTGTAAAGGCAGCGCAATATCTGCTTCAGGTGGACACTGTCTCCAGATAGCTGAAATACTGTTAATGGGACAATAAACCCAATAAACAATCAACAAACATCTTCTCTGAAACAGCTGACAAACTTCATCAGAACATTCAGCAGGCAGGAAGGATTGAAAAGTTGTTCAAAGAATCTAGATCAGTCACAGGACATGGCCATTTTCCATAAGCTGCTCTTATGTACAACTGTGAACATCTTATTGTCAAAACTACAAGAGCGACAGCCTTGATGTTTAGTCTACTACATGTTTGTGGACCAATCCAATTTGATTTCAACCAATCAGAAAGTGATGATTAATTGAGTCCCTTTAACAGTGTTTCAACGTAAAAGGGTAAGTTTTATCAAACAGCTCTGATTAGGACAAAAAAATCAAAGAAAATGTTTTACTATTTCATGTTTATATATAATTATGATTGAAAAAATTGGTAGTACATAAAATACTTTTAATTTGGTAGGAAAATACTTAACACACTGTTTCCAACCATTGTGTAAAGCTGTAGTTTTATGGATCCTGTTGGAGACCAAAAATCCAGACATGTACGGTTATTCTTCCAGACCAAATAAGTGGAGCCACAGAAAAGTTGCTCAATCAAATTAAGCAAATTTACATATTTTTATGGTGTAAATAGGGGTACTAGTTGATTGCACTAAATTTACCCCTCTCAGTCTCCCCATGCCTACAGAAAGATTTGTATTGCAGATTTGTTTTCATTCTCGGGGATAATGCATATGTGATTACATGTTCTGTGTTCAGGCAGCACATCATCGCACTCTGCTAAATCCAAATTGTACAGGTACGTCTATGCATTTTTATATGAATAACACAAAGTTCTGTGGCTTTTAAAGTCCATGGCATCAGTAATTACTGTCAACATTATTAGTAGTTTCTGAACAGGTATAACAACTATTTTGCTGTTTCAGGTTTAATTTATAATTTAAAAAAAACAAAAAACAAAAACCACAACAACATTGTACAGAAGATAACTGAAAATACTTTTTTCTTATGAATGTTTAAAAGATTTTGCTACAGACACATAAACAATGTTACAATTTTTCTGGCTTGCTTATTTTGATACATATACAGCTTGCAGGTTAGCATTTACAAATTTAACAGAGCCTGACAGAAATTTCTGTTCCTGTATGCATATATCAATACTATGGACACAAGAACTAGACAGAAACATAATTTGTTGGTTAAACCAATTATTGTTGCATATTCCCTGCACCTCACAGCCAGATAATGTACGATTTACGGCAGTATCTGCACAAAGGAGAGTCATCAGTGTACAGGAGGCTTGCTTTAAATGCTAACCTGTTGAGCATGAAAGAGAGACATAAATGAACAGTCTCCCTGAATAATCCCTAAATGCAAGAAGGTCCTTTCATTTGATTTACTCGGTTTTTATGCTTGTGCTCAATGAAGTGTAGGTTGACTTTTTGACTTGTAGTACCCAGGTTAACCATCATCAACAAATACTTCAATTTTCTTGTTTAAATAACATACCTCTATAAGTATTTGAATTGATTTTAAGCTTATATTAATGTAAGGTAAACCATTTCACTGTTTGTAATTGCAATATCTACACGAGAACAGGTGATAAAGTCCGAGAATTCCAACTACAAGGACCTACCTACTGTTTGGAATACCTCGGATATTAACTAACAAGGGAGACAATTTCCATTTCACCAATGTACACCATTGATCTGGCTTAAGTAAAGAATGTAGATCCAAATCAGCAAGCATCAGCTGGGATCTCAGGGCTCCAGATAAGGGCCATATCTGCATGTTTTACTCATTTAAACAGACAAAATACTCAAAATATTTCACTTCTGGACCTAACATATATGCCTAGAAAATCCAATTTACATAATAAATGATATATGATATATGTGTATAACCTATGTTTGATCATCTAATTTCTTACAAAAAATGACAGGTAATGGTTATCTTAAATGGCTGAATCAGTGGTAAAATAAAACAATGCCCTTGATTGGTTACTTTATTTAGGTACAGGAGGCCCGGTTCGATCCAAGGCCACGACATACCAAAGTTATTAAAAATGGTAGTGGTATAGCTCCCTTGCTAACGCTCAAGCAAATATAAAGAAAGTTCCACAACTGGTTGGCCTGGTGTCAGGATAATGTGACTGGGTGTGGTATCATGCCAGGTGTTCATGGCATGCTATACACAGTGAATTCAGCACTATATCCGCTTTAAGTGGTCACCGTCTCCAGATAACTTAAATACTGTTGGTGGGATGATAAACCCAATAAACAAACAAACAAATATTTAACCAGAGTAAAATCCCAACAACTTTCTTTTCACTATGTAAATGCAGTAGGCCATATAAGCTCAGTTTCAAAAATGAAGGTAAAAAAATAATTACTCAATTTTTATTCCAAACAGAAAAATTGGTTTACTCAATTGTTATTATTTTATGGAGCTCAAACTCAATTTACTAAAATTCTCATCTGGAGCCCTTGCTGGTATCTGTGTTTCCTGGATCAGGTCTGGAACAATGTTTTTGAACCTTTATATGCAGTATTTAGCAAAGTTTGTTTTGTTTTTTTTGTTTTAAGATACATCACAGCAACAAAGTTATGGTCATTTCAGTGACATCCAGCTGTTTTGGTGAAGCTTAAGCTTAAATGTATATGTTTTCACAACTCTACTCTTTTACCTGGTGTGGGGGGGGGGATGAATCACCCCTCCCTCCTCCGCCCCTGGATCCATCCCTGCCTTAGGCATCCCATATATGAATGTAACATGATAAGAGCAAGAGACAAAGGTTTTTCTAGGTTGCAATATAATAATTTAATAATGATAAACACAAAATAAAAAGAAAGTTTTTTTTGTATCTTAGTCTATGCATCAAAGAGGACAAATAATAATAGTCAAGGAACTTACTACTATAGTAAATGTAGCCGGACAAAAAGCAGATGTCTCTTTAATCATTAAGGTCAGGTTATTTAGCTATTAACTAGTGCTGTTAAAGTGATTAATATCTTCACTTCTCGGCCATTTTCCACTGTTTAAATATATTTTATGACATGCAGACTAATAAATGGATAAACAGATTAACAATGTGACTTCATCATAGCCCACTCCACCCCTTCCTGGGTATGATAAAGATGGTATCCAATGGTTTGCCTATATCTAACACATTTTTGGGTGGTGTTGCTTTTGACAGCTTCCAGAGTTCGGAGAAAGCTAAATTTTGAAATAAGGATTGACCCTGCATGACCTTGACTACAAGTGGTCAGTAAATGCCTGGGAAAAAGAAGTGTGCATACAGAAAGAAAAATGTGTGTTGAAGGATCATTAACTTTGTCCTCAACTGTTTCAAATGTTAACATTAATATTGTAATTTGTTTTAAACTGTTGAATACCACTATTAAGATAATTAATCATTTTTTAGCTCATTATATCATATTTGTATATTTTTTTGTTTTTGAAAGAATGATGTCCTATTATTGCAGGTATCTTGCTGCAAGGACAGCAGTTAGTGTCACATTTTTTGTACACCAGGCAGTATGTCTGGCAACAAAATATGACATTAACTAACAAGAGCAGCCTGGAAGGGTTATTTGCTGAGTGATAAAAAGACCAAAATGTGAGGTAAAACACTGTGAGCCAGCCAACAAGGTAACTGTGGGGAAATATGGCCCTGAGGGGTGGGAAATTAAAACCCTTTGTCTGCTACCTTTGTAAATTATCCATGTTAAATACAATCATAGTTATTTGCTAACAATTATATGCATATATGTGAACATTTTCTGAGGCCAAAGTGGGAGATTTTCTCTAACAAAATGGGAGATTTGTTATTTTCATATAAACTAAGAAGTAAGTTATCTGTTTCCAAGTAGGGAGATTTCTGAAAAAGTGTAAAAAAAACAACCTCATTTTCAAATAATTTTTGAACCTAAAAAGTGGGAGTCTCCCTAAAAAAGCTGGAGGGTTCACATGTATGTATATGCAAAGTAACAATGCTCGCAGAGACTCAGCAGCAAATAGTACAGATAACTCCCAGTGACTATTTTGGATCTATACCTCAGACTGACATATTGTGACAAGCAGGTTAAATGTTAAAGTTATACTAGAATGGTCAACACATTACATATCAGTTAATCTGGCACACCACCTGATAAAGATGAAAGTATAGATAATGGAACACACAGTAGCCTGGTGAAGATAATAATCTGATGTTTGTTTACATTATTACACAATACATACAGGCAATTTCAAAACAGATTATGTCATCTGTTGGGTTTTTACCCTCAGCAAGTTAGATGGTTAGCTTGAATCTGTCCGTCTACAAATATAAGCGGTAAAATAGCTTTTGTCCATTCGAACATTTATATCTGACATTTTATTTCCATCTACAAATAATAACGATAAAATAGCTTTTGTCCATGCCAACTTTTATATCTGACATTTTATTTCCATCTACAAAAAATAGCGGTTAAATAGCTTTTGTCCATGAGAACTTTTATATTTGACAGGCTTTATCTGTAGCTTTTTGGGTATATTTTCTCATGAAATGATAAACCTAATCAAAAGCACTCTGAAACATTTTAGTGAATAATATGAACTGACCTTACTAAAATTATATATATATATATATATATAACTTTTTGGTCAGTAGCAAATTCACCGGCCGCAATAGCTCAGGTGGTAGAGTGTTGGCTTGCAGATCGGGAGATCTTGGGTTCGAACCCCGGCCGGGTCAAACCAAAGACTTTAAAGTTGGTAGTAGTGGCTCCCCTCCTAACACTCGTGGCTAAGAGGACAGCATTATGCCTGACTCGTCGGTGTCAGTATAATGGACCGGCCGGGTTCAGTCCCTGGGCACCTCATAAGTGCCCCTGTGCTATTATGATAGAAATGTCGCTGCACAGTATTGGCAAATATGCTGGCTAATCCCATCCCAACCCAGCAGCAAATTCAAACTCCAATACACCAGATTGTTATAAAAAAAAGTTAAGATAGTAGATTAAATAGTATTTAATATGATGTCACACAAAATTAATTAAAACGTTTAATGTTTATTTCAGTGATAGCATACAAATTTGCACACAAGCAAACTTTTTCTGAGGCCAAAGTGGGAGATTTTCACTTGCAAAGTGGGTGATTTGTTATTTTCATATAAACAAAAAAGAAAGTTTTCTGTTTCCAAATAGGGAGATTCAAAGTGGAATTCTCCCTCCCAAAGTGGGAGAGTTCATGTGTATGCATTTGAGAGCAATGAGTAAAGATGCAATTACTGATTGTGTCATTACTTTACTCAGTACACAATCGAAGACCATTCCATTGAGGACATACCATTTTATCTGTTGAACATATATATGTGAACTCTCCCACTTTTGGAGGGAGACTCCCTCTTTCAAGGTTCACAATTATTTGAGAATAAAAGGTGTTATACACATTGTCAGAAATCTCTCTACTTGGAAGCAGGTAATTGTTTTCTTTGTTTATATGAAAATAATAAATGTCCCACTAAGCAGGTGAAAATCTCCCACTTTGACCTCAGAAAAAGTTCACATGTAAGACTGAATGTTTGATGGAAAGTGTTTTGATCTGACAGAAATTTCTCTGCCAAAACCAAGGACTTTCAGTTTATGCTATTTACCTTTATTGTAAGGCTTAATCAGGTTTGGTAATATGCCTTGTTGTGTGAAATAATGGGATTAAATGGCCTTCATTTGAAGCTGCCTGTTGAATTATTCACGATGTTACTCATCCAAGCCCTGGGGTATGGTAAAGTTTAATATTACTGAATGAGGACCCTTGAAATCATCATCATCATCATCATCATCATCATCATCATTCTCATCATCATCATCATCATCATATTCATCATCATCATCATCATATTCATTATTATAATCATGGTTATCATCATTATCATCATCATAATCATGGTCATCATCATCATCATCATCATCATCATCATCATCATCATCATCATCATCGTCATCGTCATCATAATCACAATTATCTTCACCAAACTAAACCAATCATGACCATTATCCACCTAATTATCATTACATCATATACTTATAATAGTCATTATTATGACCAAAATGGTAAATCAGACCTTTTCTACCCAATTCTTTTGTCGTATGTTTATTTCCTCTCACACATTTCCCGATCTGTTGTCATACATGTCTTGCTTGCACCAACCATACCAACTTAAATCAAAATTCATAATTTTGTTGTCTGTATCTGCAGACGTCATATAAATACAATGACTTTTCAAATAACTTAATAAGGCATTTCTTTTATCTATTTTATCCTTTCTACAACCAAACAAGCTTTTTACAAATATGCTGATCAAATACAACATTAACTGCATGCAAGACCTGTTTAAAAATTATTTTTTTTACAGTCAATAAACTTTTAGCCAAAAAACGTTGTATTGATAAAATCTCGGACAAACAGTGTTGATCCAGATCAGTAAGCTACTGCTAGTCTTTATGAATACTAATCTAAATATCACATAATAATATATAACAAAATATTTATAAATACTCATTATAAATATAATAATCAATATCTAAACATGTACATGATGCATTTGTAAGCAAATAACAAAAGATTTTGTATTGGCTATTAAATGTATAATGATCAGCGTTAAAACAAGAACTGTTGTAGTTCAGTGACAGTTACGCCAAGCTGTTCACTGCTTGTAGTTGCCATGGCAACCGATTGTTACCAGGTAATATTGATCAGGTGACATACAATACCAACAAAGACACACACAGTAATGAAGGGAAACACATCCTTAGTCCTTGTCATGCTACGCTGGACAATAATCTGATTATTAATTGATTATTGCTCATAATTTAATATAAAGGCTAATAATGAATACCCAGTGAGAATCAAGTAAGTAGTGTAGGTCCTGATCAAAGAGAATCCAGCTTTTATATTATTTGTGTGACCTCAAGTAAATCAAGCTCATCAGGGTACAAGTCAGTTAAACAATATCCAACACATCAGCTTCCTATAGATGTCATGTCAACTGATATCAACGCATTCTGTTTCCTGCTCGGCCATCGACAGAAGGAAGTTAAACATTAAACCACAAAACTCTGCCCCTTTATAGGTAAAATTTCTCTTTGAATTCATACTAGACAAATAACTGCCTTATAGATACACTGTAATGTCTGGAATATTTTACATCATTGCTAGTTTTTAATGGTCTGTCAAACAGGCACTGAATGGAAGTAATTTTAAGCTGAATATGCACAAAGTTAATAGTAAAAAATAATTGGTTTGACCTCCGTCCTAACTACTAGACTCTAATAATATTAATAATGATAAATAATGTCTGGTTATAAGGTCAGGCTATTTAGATGCCATGTCTAACAGAAATGGAGGGCATTCCAAATCAAACTCTGTCTAAAACATTGAGTCAGAAATATAAGCATGCCATTGATCATCTCATTTGAATATAAACTATATTTTCAGCCAATCAATATTTTTGCCATCTATCACATGGAAATTTTTTAGCCCCGCCTCTTTTACTTGATTCTCACAACTTTAAGAAGTTGCTCATTGTTGTCCCAAAATGCATTGTTAGCTGTTTTAAGTTGATGATGTTGCTAAAACATACCAATCAAACCAACCATAAGATTTTCTTTACCATAATTCTAAACAATAATAGCAGTTTAAATAGTAGTCAGTCAGAGGGAGCACACTTAACCTGTTCAGGAGGTTTACATGGAAGGCAGTCAGAGAGAGCACACTAAACCTGTTCAGGAGGTTTACATGATAAAAGTCAGTCAGAGAGAGCACACTTAACCTGTTCAGGAGGTTTACATGATAAAAGTCAGTCAGAGAGAGCACACTTAACCTGTTCAGGAGGTTTACATGATAAAAGTCAGTCAGAGAGAGCACACTTAACCTGTTCAGGAGGTTTACATGGAAGTCAGTCAGAGGGAGCACACTAAACCTGTTCAGGAGGTTTACATAGAAGTCAGTCAGAGGGAGCACACTTAACCTGTTCAGGAGGTTTACATGGAAGTCAGTCAGAGGGAGCACACTAAACCTGTTCAGGAGGTTTACATGATAAAAGTCAGTCAGAGGGAGCACACTTAACCTGTTCAGGAGGTTTACATGGAAGTCAGTCAGAGGGAGCACACTTAACCTGTTCAGGAGGTTTACATGATAAAAGTCAGTCAGAGAGAGCACACTTAACCTGTTCAGGAGGTTTACATGGAAGTCAGTCAGAGGGAGCACACTTAACCTGTTCAGGAGGTTTACATGGAAGTCAGTCAGAGGGAGCACACTAAACCTGTTCAGGAGGTTTACATGATAAAAGTCAGTCAGAGAGAGCACACTTAACCTGTTCAGGAGGTTTACATAGAAGGCAGTCAGAGAGAGCACACTTAACCTGTTCAGGAGGTTTACATGGAAGTCAGACAGAGGGAGCACACTAAACCTTAGAGGGGCGGGATGGGGTGTGTGCATATATTAAGTAGAGATAAAAGTGTATAAAAATGGATTTTTTTTTACTTACTAGCAACATTATAATAAATATAGGACATACAAAAAGGCAGGGTCTGCAAGACAACAGATGTGAGGCAGCTGTTCCCACACCCACGCTATTATGGCTTAATTGAATCATGTGACAGTTTCTGTGGATCATGTGACAGCTTCTACCATTTTACTGTCACAATTGAATCATGTGACAGTTTCTGTGGATCATGTGACAGTATCTACCATTTCACTGTCACAACTAAATTATGTGACAGTTTCTGTGGATCATGTGACAGTATCTACCATTTCACTGTCACAATTGAATCATGTGACAGTTTCTGTGGATCATGTGACAGCTTCTACCATTTCACTGTCACAATTGAATTATGTGACAGTTTCTGTGGATCATGTGACAATTTCTACCATTCCCTGTCACAAGGGGAGCATATGACAATTTCTACCATTACCTGTCACAGGTGGATCATGTGACAATTTCTACCATTCCCTGTCACAAGTGGATCATGTGACAATTTCTACCATTACCTGTCACAGGTGGATCATGTGACAATTTCTACCATTCCCTGTCACAAGTGAAGCATGTGACAATTTCTACCATTCCCTGTCACAAGGGGAGCATATGACAATTTCTACCATTCTCTGTCACAAGTGGAGCATGTGACAGTTTCTTCTTTTTGACTGTCACAAGTGGAACATTGACCGTTTTGAAAATGTCAATGTCATATAAATATATTTCTAGTTTGAAGAGTTCTGAATTGAAACTTCTTCATAACTATAGTGTAATGCATGTTCACCTATAAGCAGATAAAGAATTAACAATGTTGACCACTGACCTATTTCCTCAGTTCCTCCACGACACACCTTCGCAGTTGTTCCAAGTCGATTTAATGCATCATTGTATGCATGAGCTGTGTTAGTGACACCTGAAACATATATGTATATAAACTATAATATTTATCATTGACATGCCTAAAAAACACATGTATATAAACTATATCCTATATCATAGACTCGTAGCAACCTTAAACACAGTGTATACTATATTTCACCTAAAGTCACCCATATATCATAGACTCGTAGCAACCTTAAACACAGTGTATACTATATTTCACCTAAAGTCCCCCATATATCATAGACTCGTAGCAACCTTAAACACAGTGTATACTATATTTCACCTAAAGTCCCATATATATCATAGACTCATAGCAACCTTAAACACAGTGTATACTATATTTCACCTAAAGTCCCCCATATATCATAGACTCATAGCAACCTTAAACACAGTGTATACTATATTTCACCTAAAGTCCCCCATATATCATAGACTCGTAGCAACCTTAAACACAGTGTATACTATATTTCACCTAAAGTCCCCCATATATCATAGACTCATAGTAACCTTAAACACAGTGTATACTATATTTCACCTAAAGTCCCCCATATATCATAGACTCATAGCAACCTTAAACACAGTGTATACTATATTTCACCTAAAGTCCCCCATATATCACAGACTCATAGTAACCTTAAACACAGTGTATACTATATTTCACCTAAAGTCCCCCATATATCATAGACTCATAGTAACCTTAAACACAGTGTATACTATATTTCACCTAAAGTCTCAGACACTTACATAAGTAGGTTATCAACATACCATAGCTGCAATAATTAGGCCCAGTAAAATTACTGCTTGTCTTAAACCTTACAAACATAAAGACAATCTGAAAATATGAGCTTTCCACAGAGCGTGTTAGAGTAATTTGGTATGGATTGTTATGGAACAGTGATCCGAATTTAAATTCTTTGGATTTTAACTGAGATTATTTAATGACATCGCAAAACTTAATCAGTATATAATAATGCATTTTACATAGTATCTTGCCATTCTTCATTGTTGGTAAGATAATAATTTGCCCCTTAGTTACTTTTAACATGACAGCTAATAACTGGTTATTGTTGCAGGCTATGTTATCATATTTAAATTAACAGATCATATTGTTAATGATTATTTAATTAGTAGGTGATGATAATATTGCAAATACACTGTGTAATTGCCGCCAAACTGATAAACACTGCATGTTATATATAGATACAACCTGCCACCAAATATACTGTCGGAAAATAATGTTTGGCAACAAATTATTTATTTCATACTTGAATATTACACGAAATATTTGTGTGATGTCAAATGTTATAGTTATGATAATGGACTACATGTTTATACAAAAAAAAGAAAAGTAACTGTTTGTTTGTTTGTTGTTTGTTACAACGCACCGATACAATTATGGTCATATTGACAATGTCCAGCTTACTATTGGTGGATGAAGACCCCAGATTTATGTCTGGGTAGAACCAATGGCACAAAATTAATGGTTAATTTATCCTTTAATCCTGAATTTTGCTAATATATTATAAATATTACACGATAAGTTTGTTCGTTTATTAGGATTATCGTCCCATCAAGAGTATTTAAGTTATCTGGAGATGGTGTCCACTTGAAGCAGATATAGTGCTGCCTTCACTGTATAGCATGCCATGAACACCTGGCATGATACCACATCCAGTCTCATTATCCTCACATCGGGCCAACCAGTCATGGAACTACCCTTATATTTGCTTGAGTGTAAGTAAGGGAGCTATGCCACTACCATTTTTAATGACTTTGGTATGTCGCGGCATGGGATCAAACCTGGGGCCTCCTGTACCTGAAGCTGATGCTCTGCCGATTGCGCTACCAGGTCCGGTGATTACACGATAAGGTTAATCTATAATAGACACTACGCAGCAAGTAGTGTAAATGCTGATCAGATAGCTTTCAGTCAGGACCTGGCTAATCTGGATCTACACTATTTGCCTTAACTGTATAAATATGTGATAAGCAGGTTAGTTTCCTAGACCAGTATTTACCAACTATTCTTAAGTAAGAATTGTTCAAGTCATGGATTTAAATCCACAATATCTTAATTATGTATTCAGCTGTCTGTATTTTTAGCATTACATTTCAACTTTGTTACTTTGAGCTTAAAATCACATTGAAACTTCAGAAATAAGCTTATTTTTGTTGGAATAAAAATTGTAACTTTGGCTTCAGTCTTGACTTAGGCTTCAGAATGGTTGGTGAATATGGGCCTTTATGTAGATCAACCTTAAATGGATACCTAACAAATATACTTTAAGCCAGCAAGTGTTAGCTTATTGTGCACTTGTTATCTTTTCCTTATTCAAAACCAAACAAAGAGTTTAGAGGATCAAAAGCATGTCCTGGATACAGCAAAATGAAAAAATGATAGATCAAACCAACTCCTACAAGAATCAATTAAACCTTAAGTCAGACCAAAGTTGTGTTGTAAAAAATCATATAAGCTTTTAGACTTATCAGTATTTAAAAATACATCTCAAATGAGAAACCTGTTATTTTTCTATTTGTGAAACAAACAAAAAAAACAACATTGTAAGTGGCTGAAAACATTCTACTCAAAAAGAGTTTCCATTTTTAAACAACTTTTCAACATTTAGAAAATTCAAATAATGATATATCTTTAAGGTGCCACATATTTTTTGGCAACATTAAAATTTTACCTCATTAGTTTCAATTAAGTAAAGATTCTGCGATCTAACCGACAGTATGTAGACATGTATTTGTTTTTCAAAACAAATAAAGAAATATGTTTAAAAACATTAGACAGTTAGCTTAAGTTGTTTATTGGAATAGTTGTCCTAAAATTAATCTGTCAGCTTGATTGGACCAATTTTCTTTTCATAAAACAAGCAAATAAATTACTGTTACTTGAACAGACCTTACAAAATTGTCATTAGAAAAATGTATTTGCTATCTGAGCCACGCTGCACAGTTGCCTATTTTTAAACAAAGAAAACCACTGATGTCGATGTCTATTTTTAGCAGGATTTAAAAAGAATGAA
This sequence comes from Sinonovacula constricta, assembly GCA_007844125.1. Classification (NCBI taxonomy): domain Eukaryota; kingdom Metazoa; phylum Mollusca; class Bivalvia; order Cardiida; family Solecurtidae; genus Sinonovacula; species Sinonovacula constricta. The sequence continues at coordinate 27,308,459 of CM017564.1, forward strand.
CATTTTAGTGTTGATTTACGAGTTTTACTGTCCTAAAACTGTATACTGTTTACTGTCCTAATACTGTTGAAAATCATCTTAAAGTATGATCTTAATTATTTAATTTATATGAATAGCATATCAGTTAAAAATAGCAAAAACAACAAAACATTGATCAATAAGCAGTGCGAAACTGTACACAAATGGAAATGTAAGGCAACACCTACATGACATGCAACACATCTGATTTATGGCACAAACCTATGTCCATTCTTTTAACAAATCCTACTGCCTACCTACGAATCTTAATGTTCAGTAATACAACCTCGCGTTAAAGATCCTGTGTAAACATAAAACAATTCATAAAAAAAATGTCAAGTGTGTTGTTTATTTACAAGACAATGTATAATGTGTTGTTTATCATAAAAAAATGTTAGTTTTGTTGTTTGTCATCAATAATTCATATAACTGTTGTTGTTGATCTAAAAGTTATTTTATTAATTTTAAGTTTTAATCACCAGATTTGGTTTATATCTTATAACCATAGCCAAGTGGTCATATATTAAACCTGCGGAGGTCTTATGGTGCATTTATATAGTTCATGTGGCTACAGTTTCAGTATTGTTAAGACAATCAAGGGGACATGTCAATGTGGTATGTCTCATCTCCTTTTTCTTAATTCTGTCCTGTAATGTGACTCCGTTGGTACATTAGGATGGATTGAAGGTGTGTTACCATACCAGTGATGCTGGTGATTTACTGTGACAGATAACATTCAATCAATCACTAGCACACCTTTGTTTACCTGGCTCCACCCATCTTCTGGCCTGACAGAGGTGGCCAAACTGACCCACAGTCACAGGGTAATTTAACAATCCTGTTGTAGCCAGGTGATAGGGAGAGAATGTACAAGCTGTCTGGTTAGCTCGGTCGATAGAGCATTCGCCCTGTTAGTGAAAGGTCCCAGGTTTATGTCCCGGACTGGTTGCACATTTTTCTCCCTATGTAACAATGGCGCCTAATGTAAATGACCCGCGGTCATTATGGTACAAGAGCTTGAGAAGTGCTTGTGAGGTGTATGTAGAGCATATAGTCTGTGGAAATTCGTGGACGAATTTCAAGTTGCCCGGGTTGTATGTAGCTGGGTGATAGGGAGAGAATGTGTAAGTGGTCTGGTTAGCTCAGTCAGTAGAGCATTCACCCTGTTAGCGAAGGGTTATGGGTTCGAGTCCTGGACTGTCTGCACATTTTTCTCTCTATATAGCTCTGTAACCTCTGTTTTAAAGCACCGAAAGGCTGACCAAAAGAAAATATGGCATCAAACTGTGATTATGGATCTACTTAATTATGACTTGAATGCCTTTGAACATAAAAGTTTTCACTCTAATTTTGACCCAGGCATGTCCTTCCATCAATAAAATTCTTTACATGGACAAAGATTGTAGGAATTGTTACACTCTCAATAAGCCTTCAACTTGCTATATTTATTGTCAACTGATACCAAATATGAACTCTTTTCTATTGGGTTGATGCTTTCGTTACAATAAATATATCAAGGGACTTACTATCAAATAGTTCAGTTATGGACCAGACCTGTTTTCGTAGGAGCTGGCTGATATGGATCGACACTATTTGCGAAAGTTAGATCAATATGTGCTTAGCAGGCTTAGAGTTCAAGATTGCTAGCGCAGTGACTGAAGGAGATATAAGGACTGGCAGTGAGTGTCAACAAGAGTTGTTTCTCACACATTTGGGTCCCAGGAGAGAGATTCTGACAAAATGACATTGATGGTTTCTCTGACAAATGAAGGTTTTCAACCTCCAATGGTTGCTGATTGAATTGTCAAAATTGATATCCACAAAATAGGCATTTATTTAAAATATATATTAAAGTACTGGCATTAGAGGGACAGTCACAAATTTCTAAAATCTTAGTTAAAACACAACTTTAGTAAAAACACAACTTTATTCAAATTAATGTTACAATTAATTTATATGCTATAATTAATTAATATATTAAACCTTGTAAAGCATGACAAAACAAACAAAGTTGATACCAATGAAAAACATATATAGCTCCCAATAACTGGATAATTGGTCTGATTAAGTTATAAAGTTAATGTACACTCTCTGTCAAATATTCAACTTCAACTGTTATAATTTAACAGTGGTTGTTCTTTTGATTGGAGTTGACAAAAAAGCATGTATAGGTGTGTTAAATAAACAGAAAACAATAGTGTGTTACAGATACAAAGTCAACACTCCAATGTGACAACTTACTGTAGGATATTTAGTTTAAGTTATGGTATTTCGTTTCTGACAAAAAAAGTTAAAATCGTAACTGGTAAAAAGGGCTTTAAACAGGAACATGAAGGGAAATAACTTAGGTATTTTGATCACCAATAAAATAGTACTTCAATATGGTCCTGACCTTATTCATCCTTGCTAGATTAAAAGACATTATTTCAGATGGCAGATCAAGGTCAACACTATTTTCCACAGTCAGGACAAGTGTATACAGACTCAATGTCATCAAAGTGCTACTGAGTGCTCACTGTCATCACAGTGCTACTGAGTGCTCACTGTCATTGAAGTGCTACAAAGTTCTCAATGTCATTGAAGTGCTACTAAGTGCTCACTGTCATTGAACTGCTACTGAGTGCTCACTGTCATTGAAGTGCTACAAAGTTCTCAATGTCATTGAAGTGCTTCTAAGTTCTCACTGTCATTGAAGTGCTAAAAAGTTCTCACTGTCATCGAAGTGCTACTGAGTTCTCACTGTCATTAAAGTGCTACTGAGTGCTAACTGTCATTGAAGTGCTATAAAGTTCTCAATGTCATCGAAGTGCTACTGAGTTCTCCGTGTCATTGAAGTGCTACTAAGTTCTCACTGTCATTAAAGTGCTACTGAGTGCTCACTGTCATTGAAGTGCTATAAAGTTCTCAATGTCATTGAAGTGCTTCTAAGTTCTCACTATCATTGAAGTGCTACTGAGTTCTCACTGTCATTGAATTGCTATAAAGTTCTCAATGTCATTGAAGTGCTACTAAGTTCTCAATATCATTGAATGCTATAAAGTTCTCCGTGTCATTGAAGTGCTACTAAGTTCTCAGTGTCATTGAAGTGCTACTGAGTTCACAGTGTCATTGAAGTGCTACTAAGTTCTTACTGTCATTGAAGTGCTACTAAGTTCTCAGTGTCATTGAAGTGCCACTAAGTTCTCATTGTCATTGAAGTGCTACTCAGTTCTCAATGTCATTGAAATGCTAATGAGTTCTTACTGTCATTGAAGTGCTACTTAGTCCTTAATGTTATTGAAGTGTTACAAACTTCTCATGAACATACCCAGTACCTGCCAGTATGATAAATGAAGGGCATATAGGTCATATAAAATCTGTTATCACAGTGCAAATATTTGCTTATTTGTGGCAACTCAATCTTGCTTTCAACAGTTATCAACAACTGTGTACTCAACACTTTTTAAGGTGAACTTGTACATTTTATAATCTACTTGATGACGTCTCACTGTAAAGCTATTTCTGAATAAATTAATGAAACTGGCATACTGAAGATAAAGGAATTTTGTCCATTACAAGGCTGAAACTTAAAAAAAATACTTGAAAAGAAACAAACAATGAAACTTCTCCTCTAACAAAAACAGTGCTTTACATAACAGTTCGAATATTGTATTTATGTTTCAACTGAAAACTATGACTATGTACCAAGTTTTTATTTCACTGAACATGTGCAACCAAACTAACACATTACTAAGTGACCAATTTAAAATTAACATCATAATCTTGAACGAAAATGTTGACTATAACTACTAGGATTGTTTGTGTGTTGTTGTTTTATATTTATTTTATATTTAAACATCATAAACTTCAATGGAAAGAAGAATGTTCATACAATGATTTTTATTTTCTAATTTAGCTTGAATTAAATGTAGCGATATACCTTTACACATAAAGTTATCATAATGAACCTACATGAAAGCTGGCAGCTGTGTGACCTACTAACCAATTCCTCATTTCTCTCTCCAAATCTAACATAGTGTGCAAAAACATCTGAAGTAAATGAAGAACATATTGTAAAAGTTTAAGAACCAATTAAATCATGATGTTTTACACATAAATGTAAGCACAAATATGTTCAGTTAAATAAACTTTAAGTAAATCATTGATGCAATGTAAACTAGCCAATATGTTTGAAGGTAAATTAGTCACAATTTCATGTGAAAGATGGGAAACCACTTTGGGGTAACTGTCATTTTCAGGAAAATTTCATTAGCGAGTTGGAACTATATACAAACACTATTATAAAGCAAAAATTGCTGTGTAAATTAACACAGAAAATAGAAGAATGATGATACTTGTATTCTTTGCATATAAAAGGTATTCTGTTGATAAGTGTTTCCTATATACATGATCAATATTGTGTACTAATTATGTCTTACAGCAAACCCTTAACTGTATGTCAGACTATACATCTGTCACCATCATTTTCAACATGTTATTCTTTCACTTCACTGTTGTATTGATTCTCGGATTTCGCTTTTATATAGCATATGCAAAATAAATTGGCTGACTTAGTTTTAACAACATAGGTAAAAACTTCCATTTAGTTGATATTTTACTTAAATTTAAGGCATTTTTCTGGCATCTCCAAAATAATCTAGTCAGTAAGGCTTGTATGGTATCCATACCAACATGCAATCAGTTGTTTCACTGCTGATCCAAATATGACTTTTTATTAACCCTTTTGTTCATACATATGCCATTTTACGCCTTTGTAAAGCATTCACACTTATTCCTTTTATCTTCTGCCACATCAACACAACTATGGGTTTATTTGTAGACTGGTTTAATCTAGGTTATATAATTATATGCTGAAAATGCATGTGTTTTCAAACATTTAAAACTCTTTCAAAGAAAATCAACAAAATCATGTGATTTTTTAAAACCCTATACATTTACTATGAATGAAGGGTTAAGTCAGCGGTATAAGTATATAATATACACTGTGAATAAATGAATAAAAATTGTGATTTACAATATATACATTCCATCATAAATATGATTTAAAATGTATGCAGTTTGATACAATTACATATATTTTTAAGTAAGCATAGTAAAAAAAATATAACACAAAAATATTATTAAGTGAAGTTATTATAATTATATTTCTTCAATGCTGAGATTCAAATAATCAACTAGCAAAACTGAACATACAATCCTACACATATAACCACTAAAATTAATGATTCTGGCTTTTCTGAACATCCCATGAAGGCTCTGTTTCCTTGTTGTATGTTACAATTACAGTTCAATCAATCAATTACAGTTGATACAACAATTTGTTATGTTACCACATTCTGGCTCACCATACTGTTTAGGCCTCCATAAAAGTAATTTGTTTCTTGTACATTGACAAAGACAAACATAATATGTTGAGATTCAGCATCAGGAGCTACACACTTGACAAGTATTTATTTAGACCTGTATTCACCAACCATTCTTAAGCCTAAGTCATGAATTAAGCCTAAGTCACAATTTTCATACCAGCAAAAATAAGCTTATTTTTGAAGTTTTAGCATGATTTTAAGCTCAAAGTAGCAACATTAAAGTGTCATGCTAAAATACTGACATCTAGCTAAATACCTAATGAAGATAATGTGGATTGAAATCCATGACTTGAGCAATTCTACTTAAGAATGGTTGGTCAATACGGGCCCTAGGATATGATTTCTAATTATTATTAGTAAACTGACTGATAATGATAACACTTAATATACTGGAGCGTGATACTGGACCTGGTAACAGGATCGGTAGGGTTTTGGCTGAGGGCACAAAAGGCCCCGGGTTTGAATCAGGGCCATGACATACCAAAGTCGTACAAAATGGTAGTGGTATAGCTCCTTTGCTAACGCTGAAGCAAATATAAGGCTAGTTCCACGACTGATTGGCCCAGTGTTAGTAAATGTGACTGGGTTTGGTATCATGCCAGGTGTTCACGGCATGCTATACACAGTTAAGGCAGCACTATATCTGCTACAAGTGGACACCATCTCCAGATAACTGAAATACTGTGGTGAGATGATAAACCCAATAAACAAACATATAATCATGATGAGATGATAAGCCAATTAAAGATAATGTTATACTGTCCCAAATATTAATTGCATTAGGTATTTAATTTTTTTAAGAAGAATAGATTTTAGATATGACTTTTGTTTCCTGTTCATAATTTCAATACTGATATTATTTTCTTTTTAGCATTTTGATATTTTTCACATTCTTAATTTATTAAATACTGGTTCATGAAATAACTTTAGTTTTATTCCTTTACTTTATTATTAAAAGGAGAGTTTAATCATTAATTTTCAACAAATTCTTTTGATCTTTTTTAGGTACAGTGAATATAATATACTACAAATGATATTGTATATAACTGACTAACGCTATGTTTATTTGTTATTTTATGTTCCATACATATCTAAGTCTTATTGATTAAGGATGAAAAATGGTTGATTGCGTCTCAGAATGTCCAGCTATCTGTTACTTCATTATGCACACAGGCTCAGAGGGACTTACCTTGAAGTGCCTTGTAATAGGCTTTGCCTGCCAGGAGAATCTGTCGCACACAGTTTATGAAGTTCTCATCCAAATTCTGCAAGTAACAAATGGAGAATGTTGATAAGACGTATTTTTTTTACATTCATTATAGCGACTGTTCAACTTTCATTAAAACTACTGGTCAAACTTTCTTCTTAGATCAGCAAGCAACATAAGGGAAGAGGTTTGTCTTATTCTTCAATGATGTCACTACTTTCATCATAACTTATCGAAGAAAACGTCAGCGCTTGGACATTTTTTTATTCAAATAGACTGGTTTTCTTTTCATCACTTGCATTTGAGGAAGTGCGAGTTAACAGCTCTGTTAAACTGGTTTAAGCACCCCAGTTCGTCCTTTTTGCTAACTGACCGTTCCAAGGCAGAAACTGTTGGGTTTGCCCTTTTTGTTAAATGACTTATCACAGATTTGTTCTTACTTTTACATTTGGCTTGCATGTGAATACCTTTGTCCTGTGCCTTTTACAGGGTTTGGTATATGTTGCAATGCTCATAGGATTATGTCATATAATCTTATTTAGCAATGGTCTGAGTTGAGAGGCCTGTTAGGTTAATGTTCAGAGATTCAGTGTTTTGGGAAGTTAAGACAGACAAGTATACCAACATGATTGAAAGATTGTTGTTGACATACATATAGCTAAACAAACTATCTTCAGCAGTTTAGGCTAACACCATACAGACAATGAGGCATTTTTGTGAAAGAAATATTTGTAATTAACCCCTGTAAGATGTCTTATCTGGGGTAGAAAAAGTCCAGCTGTCAACATTGTATGCCTGAGAGATAGGGAGACAGAGTGATATGTTTAGCCATGTTGTATGTTCTAGAGATAAGCTGCACACAATCATTAACTCTTAGCCTGCTAAGTATGAATTGATAAGACTTAGGCAAATAATGATGATCCAGATCTGATGGAAGCTGGCTGATCAGGACCTTTGCTATGTGCTGCGAGGTATCTACTAATTCTGCAGGAAGATGACTAACATTGTATTTTGTCTTTTGTTTTTGAAATACATCGCAGCAACCAATTAAGATCATTATAGCAATATCCAGCTGTTTTGGTGGTGGAAGACCCGAAACAAATGTCTGGGTAGAACCATTGGTGCACCACAGGTCTCCTGGAAGATGCTCCCACATTAAGTCCTTCGCCCCGAACAGGATTTGAACCCACTCAGTGAAAGGCTAGGCGGTCGGAGGAGTTACAAGTCGGCAACTCTACCACTATGCCATGGGCGCCCACCTAACAATGTACATTGGGTTATTGACAAAATGTAGCAAGATAAGGGTTTAGGTGAGGTGACTTGATGGAGCCAAGGCTATATATGTATCTGAGGTAAAAATCAATACCATGATCCCAATGGGCCTGACCATACATTACTATGAAAGTTTCAAATTCCAGCAGTCACTAAATGGTTGGTTGAGCAAACTTACGGGAGAACATTAGTTTGTTTTAACATCATCAGCAAAGATGCTCACCAAGAATTTAAAGTATTGACCCTATTGTATGCTACATTTATAAACAACCAGTACACAATATTAGCTATTTTCTAATTACTTAACTAGGTATTTTAACAGAGACTTGGAAGAAATAGTGCAGATCCTGATTAAAGATTTCACTGTGGGAGATAGCTGAAAAAGATTGCCAAAACCTGATAATTTTAGCTTAGCAGATTTAGAGTTAAAATCATTGTAGCCATCAAATGTTACCATACAGTGTCCATCACAAGCTTTAGGTTCCCTCTATGCATAAATGTTTATCCTGTTATTGGTTTTAAGTGTCATGCTTTTAACCTGCATTTTAAAATTTTCCAAGGAATATGGAATTTTAAAATATGACAGTACAGATTGTTTGGCCTTCAATTTCTTTATTAGATTTTGTGAAGTTTGATAACTAACTCTTGACTGAAGCCAAAGCAAACCTCATTTAGAAGACTGGATCGTCTGACAAGGACTGAGCGTACTAAATCTAAAAGAGATGCAAATACTGCCACATCCAATCTGCAATGCATCTTTACTTTTACAACTGCACACTTAAAAAATACTAAGCTTTTAAAATAAATTTTGTCTGGTTACTGCTTAGGTTGAAGTTAGGGTCTGTAACTGTGTATATATATCCAGTATTTACTACCATAAAGTTGAATGGATCTTGATTCATACCCCCCACCCGACCCCACCCACCACCCACCAAAATTTTCTGGATCCCCTCCTGGTTAAATTAGCATATTTATTTTTATTCTTATAAAAATTGTTAACATCATTGAACATATTTTAATATTGACTGAAGCTTCTAGGTCTAATACTCTTGTTTTGCATGAAGACAATATTTTCACAATTTAAAGTATATTGTGTTGAAATGTTTTATAGTAAAAAAATCAAAGATTCTTAAATGTCTTGGGGTCTGCATAAAGTCTGCATAAGCATTTAAAAGACAAGCCTTATTGTTTCAATTGAAAATATAATTATTGGAGTGTTTTTAAAAAGCCCGATATTTTGGAATTACAACACAAGATGCTTAAGAAAAAATATTTTCCTCATAAAATAAAGTAAGGGGAAAAAGATAGGTAAGGTTTTGAGATAATGAGGAACAAAAAAAGACCTATTAGCAATTGTATTTCCCTAGTTAGTGAGCTTATAAAATATGTGTACATATTGTAAATCCATGCTTACATCTTATGTATGTTATATTCCATCTTTTAAACAAACACTCTGTTTAATAAAGCTACATTTTAATCATTTACAGTTAAGTTATGCATGACACATTTAACTGCTGTATCTCTCAGTCATGTTTTGCAAAGATCCTCTTATTGATCCTTTATAACTGCAATGCTACGTTACCAGTGTCATTATAAAATGGGGGGGCTGGCACATCTTGGTAGCATTCTCATCAGATTCAGAATTTACAGATTTTATTCAGACTTAATATTTGTTAACAATTAAATTATTAAGTGTTCTTGACATTCTGTTACAGTGATGGCAGTATATCTGCTTGTAAATGTGAAACTATAATCTCACAATGAGTGGAATGTTGCCTATGAGGCAATATAATCACCTAACAAACACACAGTTCTTCATTTCCAACTGCATAACATCAAATGCACCAAAAGATGTCACTGCAGACACATTAACTCCGCCAAAATAAACAGTTTTACATCAGTCTTAAAACTGATCAATGATAAATATGCATACAAACGTTTATTTTCTGTCTGCTGCTGTGTTTTTTTGTTTGTGTTATGTAAATAGATATTATTATGTGATTCAAAAAAGTATCAGCTGAAGCGGAATAAAAATGATAAAAAGTATATCCAAGATAACTTCCTTCATAATCTCCACCTCTGTAATAAACATGAAGCTGGCATCTAGACTCTGGTGTTGTTTAATAGATTATTTATATGGCTGACTTACATGCAGTAAATCTTAAAATTCATCTTTCAGAACTTAGAGCAGATTTCTTTTTAAAAGGAAATACATATATGTGAAGTCTCCCGCTTTCTGGACGAGGACTCCCTTGTTTAAGGTTCAAAATTCTTTGAAAATGATGGGTATTTAACACATTTTGAGAAATCTTCTTACATGGAAACAGATAATTTTGTTCTTTATTTAAATGAAAATAACAAATCTCCCACTTGGCAATTGAAAATCTCCCACTTTGGCCTGAGAAAAGGTTCACATATATGGAAATATCACTTTGTCTTATAGTTTTAAAATTATTATAAAGTAAAAAAAAAATATTAGGCCTATTGAAATAGATCTATACATAATATTATAATAACAAATAAATGATGAAACACATTTTAATAGAAAAAAAACACAACAACAGCATGTTTTATAAATGTCTGATTATTATTCTCACCAAACAGTTTGTCACTGGTCACTTAAACAAGATATCTTACTATATAATATTATTATATAATATTATTATATAATATTCTATATTATTATATAATCAGAAATATCACAAGTATAACACAAGTATATTGCTACCTTAACTGTGATAGCATGTTATAATCCCTTGCCATTAACCCACACCCAGTCACCTTATGAGACCCCCCTCCCCAACCCATGGTTATACCAACTGTATGACCCTGGATTGAACCTGAGACCTTAGTACCTGGAGCTGACACTCTACCTTCCTAGTGCTACCAGTGCCCATGTTTTATTGATGTTTAAGGTATAAACAGACATATGAAATTACCTCCATGCTAAAAGGAATGCTTATACATTTGTTGCAAAAGCTGCATGTGCATAGATATCCATGAAATCAGCTGTGATGACAGTATTTTAAACATACATGCACTGACATACTATAAAAGGATTAAGTAAATTAATTAGAAATCAATTTGACTTGTCAAGCATATTTTGTTCACAAGGCCAAACTCGAACATTGAAAAGAACCAGTAAAATGTTTTATTATTACAAATACCTTTGCTTTCTACTAGGCAACACACAAAATAACATTTAATATAAGGGCTGGTCCATTTGCTCTTATCCTTAACTCTGTAGGTTGAATTGATTTTCAATGGAAGTAAACATGAATTCATTTGTTGACATGTTACAGTTAGCCAGGCAAATATATATATCTGATAGCAGAGGGTGCCCTGAGAGATACCATTCTTGTCTGCTAAACTGAGAATTTAAACTGAAGAAAGAAGTCGCTTTGCAATGGTGATGTGTGAGCATCCATCCTAATTTATTGAATTTTAGAAAACCATTCCTTATAATGATTTAAAATTTAAGGGAGACGTATAAATGAGTTTAAGACACGTCATCTCAGTTAATGGTCGGCACGTGTATTCGCAATTTGAAGCAGATCTAACTCTCATAAATGAGAAAGGAGGAAGCTACTTACATATTTACTTCGCATGTACTGTATTATACTTTAGCCCATGTTTGAGGAAATAAAACATTAAGCATTATGTCACCAGATAACAAATATGTAAACAATGTTACCGTGTAACAAAATTGTAAACAATACACTTCTGCTGGAAAAGCAGACATAGTTACTGTCTATATATACATATTATTAGGTTAATTTAGGACAATCGTAGTCTATCATTAATAGTAAGCCTGAAATATAATCATCGGATAACTCATTACTTGGCATCAACATATCTAAAATTCAGGAATAAAATCATACCTTATAAATAGCATCCGTAAGTTTGTGCACGTCTTCTGAATTATTCATCTTGGCAGCGAAAAAATGTCGGACGCCGGGTTAAATCCGGGTGAATAAAACAAATGCAGTAACTCCGCTAATAAAGTAACAGTAACATCGGCGATGAAGCCAAGTAACGCTGTGATATTAACTGTCACACAGGTAGATTGGGGATAACCAAACACTGCTACGTCACGAGGCAAAAGTTAAGCCAATCGGACATCTCGATCATTATCGTCCGCAAGTTTGATAACGGCAGACGACATCGCCCTTAGGGCGTGGCCTTCCCCCGCAAAATAAAGCTTAGAGATTTCCCTTGGAACGATAACACATAGGAAATCATACGATTTGCTGACAAATAGTCGGGAATGATAGAAATATTGTTCTTATAGAGTCAAGAGACTCTCCACAATTTGTAGTCACTGTCCATTTGGTTTATAAGTATTTATAAGTATATAATCTAGATCTACGTGAAATAAGTATACCCATTAAGAAGGAAATTAAATAAGAAAATGTTATATAGATATTAAGATGTTTGTATTTTATTAGGCAGTAATGCTGCATGTTGAGTATATAGCCCATATAAAAATCACCAACCGTTCTTCGGGACAAACTTGTTATCTTTAAAGTAGTTTAAGATAAATGTCTGAAGTACTGCACGAGGATCTTACAGTGCTAATCTAAAGTGATAATCAAATCAAAATTCCATAAGAAGACTTAAGGTTTATAGTGTATGTTTTGTTGATATGAAATGACTTAAGTTAATGTAAAAATCGTTAAAGAAACAAATACAAGCTATAGCCCATCGCGAAATTATTTGCATATTTCTAGATCAAGTTAACATTTATGTGCAGCAAATCACTAAGTATAGAATGACAGTTTGACAACATGGCAAAACGGCTTTGCGCTAAATTATTAAAAGCAGAAGTAAATTCATTATCAATGACATCCGACTTACGTTTTTGCAATTCACGGGAGAAAACTGTAACCATAAGCATTGCAACATATCATGCAGAGTTTTGTCCCTTAGAAGCACTCTCGCCCCCACTGCCACATACAAAAAAGTTGTCCTGTATTGCCTGCCACTTTGAACAATAACGATCTATAATTATCATAAGTTATTATTTCATTTGAAATGAGATAATCCTTTGTATGATTTAATAAACTTCGTCCACATTAGTAGATTGTTAAGTATATTTTATATAATATTTGCTATAAAAGTTATGACTTTGCATTAAATTGAGTAACAAGTCACAGTACATTTCAAGTGATCCGCCATTGTTTAAGTTTTAATTAAAGCGTCGTTTTAAGCGAAGATCTTAATGAAAAAAATAATACTTTTCCCACTGTCTTTAAAAATCAATTGTTTACTAAATTTTGAGGTTGGTTGAATTTGCTATAATGTAATATATACATATACGATCATTGTACCCAGTTTAGGTAAATTCATGTCAACACACAATTCTAATAGATCTAGTAAGTTTCTCACCAGGAGTAGATCCAGACCGTAAATTTGGCCTATTCACAGTAACAGAGGGGAATTATGTAGCCAGTCCTAGGTCCCATTCAAGTATAAAAAAATGTTTCATTGTAAAAAGAACACAACTACTGTTCAAATGACATACTTTGGGATTGGGACTGGGATTTGCCGACATTTTTGCCGATACTGTGCAGCGATATTTCTATCATTATAGCACAGGGGCACTTATGAGGGGCCCAGGGACTGAACCCGGCCGGTCCATTATACTGACACCGACGAGTCAGGCGTAATGCTGTCCCCTTAGTCCCGAGCGTAAGGAGGGAAGCCACTACTACCAACTTTAAAGTCTTTAGTTTGACCCGGCCGGGGACATACTTTGTTTCCAATTGTTGCAAAATACACGAGAAATATATGCACACACAACGACATTTGATGAAACAACATTATATATGTGTGCCTAGCTTATAATGCTTAGCAGTGGTTTTGGTCAAGGAGTGAAACCAATTACTTGAGGCCTTTTAACAATTAGCTTCAGGACTTTTAACCGTTTCACTGTGAACTGGTATAGATCCGCGGCTGCTCATGAGACTTTGTTTCTTGAATGCTCTTTTGCACGTCGCAAATTACCAAAAACAAAAAAATATATATGAAATTGAAACATATCCAGGTTTGATCTTAACATTTGTTTGTTTGTTACTTGTTTTATCGCATTGACACAATTATGGTCATATTGGTGACGTCCAGCTTATTATTGGTGGAGGAAGACCCCAGACTTATGTCCGGATAGAACCACCGGCGAACCGCAGCTTAGCTGGCGATCTTAACATTCTAATGAGTATTTATTTACATGTCACTCAAAGTAAAGACAGTCGGGGCTATGGACAAACTCTGGATGAAGTATTTCTAGTTCAGAAGATTATGGACCAGTTAAGTGCTACATAAATATTATAATCTAATGGAGCATCTGATCCCGTATTCCTCGTTTTCGAAATAAAAAAAATAATGTTTAGTTATCTCCCTTGTGGGAAGGTTTTTTCATATATTTTATGTAAAGAAATACAATAAATTTAATTTTTCATTTGCTGATTTTTTAAAGCGCTCACGCTTTTGTGTCAATTCTTGTCTCAATCAATAAGATTCGTTTTTGTGCACATGCTTCCGTCTTTAGAGTGTTTTTAAACGTTTTAAAAGGGTTTTCTGCAGTCAGTATATACCAAGACCTACTCACAAGGGAGGTAAGAATGTAGTTTTTAATAGTAGGAGTAAAATCCTTTTACATACGAAAGGGAGGGAGTAGCAGATATAGTGCTGCCGTTACTGTGCTGATGTGCCATTGTTAATATAGTACCTGCCAGGCCATTGACTATAAAAATTACTATGTAGTAATGACTCGACTGGTAATGTTACTTTCAGTCTGCTAGGTGGATGTTCGTACGTACGTACATGTTTACATCTCGATCTTAGTGTATCATCGCGTGGGTCCGAAAACCAATCGGGGCGAGAACTTTCGTGTGCAGAGGTCTTGCAGCTTAACCTTGCAGCTGAACTGCAGCGCGCGGGTGGTCAGCCATTTGTCTTGGGGGTTGTGTTTCACCAATAATTAATTTGCAAATACATGTATGGCCAAAATTGCGATGTTAAGAAACAACACCAGTAATAAGCAAGACTTATCTTTTTATGATATGCGGCGTTGCTGAGGCATTGACAAAGACAATTTTATGAACTTTTCTGCACATAAAATAAGCATTGAAGAACTAAGAATTCTAAACACACACACACACACACACACACACACACACACACACACACACACACACACACACACACACACACACACACACACACACACACACACACACACACACACACACACACACACACACACACACACACACACACACACACAAATTCTAAAGACACACACACACACACATAAATTCTAAAGACACACACACACAAACACAAGTACGCACTCACGCACGCACGCACACACACACACACACACACACACACACACACACACACACACACACACACACACACACACACACACACACACACACACACACACACACACACACACATTGTGCCGACGCTAACAGGATGTTTTTATACATCACACAAATCAATACTTTAGAGAATTTATGGATTGTTTGTGACTTTAACAATCACCCTTTAAACATGTATAGCCTCCCACAGGATGGTTAGGACGTTTCATATTAACAAAACGGTATATAGTGTTACCTGGAATTTTTACCTGTGCCAGTCGCTTTGACATTCATTTAGGCCGACCTTGCGTCACTATTTGTTGAGTACTTCAAAAATGACGTTAGATAACTACGATGAAAAACGCTCACTGCTAACCTAAAACGTGTATGCCTTTTCTTATCAATTACACCTGTGTGTCTAGTCTGTAACTCCTCATCCCCCCCCGTGGAATGGATTGAGGTGTGTGTGTGCGTGCGTGTTCTTGTTTTAAATTTGTTTTGTGTTAAACCTAAAACAGTTTTTTTCTATTTGTATTTTAATTTGTATTTCTGGTGGCCTGCATAACCATCACATGCCGACTTTATGTAGTTCGAATCCCAGTGGAGTTTTGTTTAGTGTCATGATCTACTGCAGTAGTATGTACATACATACATGTAATAGGAGAGGAAAAGTGAGCCTCCGCCGTCGACGATTTATGAACGAGCTGCCTGCAAAACTGCTACACTTCTCCCTCCTTGTACAAATATTTCCCCATAATCTTTCTCTGGTTCTACCTATAACACCGTTGAATATCACATTACATACTACTGCAGTAGATCATGACACTAAACTTAACCCCACTGGGATTCGAGCTACAGAACTATAGTTTGAAGGACAGCACATTTACGTATACTCTAGTAACCAAAGATAATATTTACATTCATACATTGTGATTTAACATATGGGCATGTAGCTTTGAAAAGCAAAATGGAAAATGGCACGTTTAGAAAGAATGAAACGTTTCTCTACCTTCAATTTTAACTTTCAAATTAAACAAATTATTTGACTTACACGAGCTGTATTTTTTTTAACGGACAGCAGTTGTATTACGAACCATTTTTTGAAAAAGAAAAACCAAATTGTTTGCAAGTTATGTTGGTAAATTATTTTGAGGAATTATGTGAGAACCGCAGTAATACCAATATTTGATATCATTGTGTATTGCAATCGACATTCATTTAAGAAAACAACAACTAAAATACGATAAAACTATATAAACTGAACGACAACATGTTTGTTTGTTTATTTATTGGGTTTGTCGTCCCACCAACAGCATTTTAGTTATCTGGAGACGGAGCTCACTTGAAGCAGATATAGTGTTGCCTTTACTGTCTATAGCATGCCCTGAACACCGGGCATAATACCACACACAGTCACATTATCCTGACACCGGGCCAACCAGTCGTGGAACTACCCTTATATTTGCTTGAGCGTAAGCAAGGGAGCTATACCACTACCATTTTAACGACTTTGGTAACGACAACATGTAAAATAAATTTTAAAAAATCTCGTGAATCGCTACGCGGCAGTGTAATGTTATATCATTGTAAGTGTTATTTTTTTTCCAATTCCTAACATCGGATAGATGAAAGTAATTGATTGAAATTTCGGAAAAGTTTATTCTTTCAAATTTACACACATAAAATAACACCAACAACTCAACAACATCAAACAACTCAAGTTGAATAATTGCCTAAACACTCATTTTATTGTATGTTTCACGAGCAATCACATTCGTGAATCAAGACACAGTTGTATACTTAGAACACCATTACCTCCTTTCATGTCTCTCAATGGCATCCTCGCGGAAGATATCGAAGATGCTTTTCTTTACATGTCGCAGAAAAAATATCAATAAATCTCCTTGCAGACGCGTTCCCTATCAGTCGATACCACCCAACTGTAACCAGAGATATCAATTATTCAGAACATTAATCGCGAGATGCTCTAAGTATTTGAGTGACAATTTAAGTAAGGCGTTTTCCATTAATCGTTTATGGTGTTTTAATGTGGCGACGAACAACATTATAGGACAACAGCGTAGACATTGTTCCAGACTTCCTATCGTACCTGAAGCTGTACCCTGTCTTGGGAGACAGTACTTCGAGTAGAGGAAGGCAGGACATACTTTTGTAGTCACTGAAACTTGTGTAATTTTTTTGCAAAAAAGTTTTTTTCAGTAATTAAAATAAACGGGCAAGCGTCAAACAGATCAATTATGTAGTTATCTTTAAGAAAATACGTTTTATCTGATGAAAAATTGATGTGAAATTGATTTCTGTCACCATCAACTAACGCATGCAATTTTGGGTTTATGTTACTTAGACTGACGTTGTCCCTGTACTTTTGATTACGCGACCAAACACATTCACCAAACTACCGCTGAAATTGAAACTCAAAGACATCGAACGGATTTATTCATGTTATCCAAATGAAGACATATCGCAGGCTAGTGGTTGATTTTACAATGAACAGGAAACAGTGTGCTTTGTAAAAGGAATATAGCACAAATAACGAAATTTGTGAATGTTTCAAAGTCAGTTAATAAAACGGTTACGCAATCTGTGAGGACTCTAAACAGGATGAGCACGGCAAGCAGCAGTTCGGAGCCTGAGAGCGACTCAGACGATTGCGACATGGGACCCTGGGAAAGCCTTCCCATCGAGTCTATGATGGCTGCTCTCAGCATCCAGCGAACCGAGGGAGAAATAAGACATCAGAAGTATCATGACAAACTGGCGCGACTGAAAGAACGTCAAGAGAATCTGTTACAGAGAAAAGTCGCCAGACTTAAACAGGACGGGATAAACATAGACATCGAGGCGCTCAAACGTCGGTCAAAGCCAAGGCGCAAAAGGTCGGCGTGGGCTGGCGATGATGACGACGATCACAAGCGGCATGGAAAGCAGAAAGCGATGGATCATTCGGATGAAGAAAGTGATGACATGTATGAAGATTCTGATGAAGGAAGCGAAGAAGAAAACCAAGAGCCAAGAGACTATGCTGAGTGGTATGCCAGGCAATACGGATTCGGTTCTGAGTCGCCTCGTCGAAAGTCCGCTGGATCTAAATCTAAACAGAAAAAGACTAAAAAGACTAGAAATGTAAAGATGGCAAACACAGCAGGTGGTTCTGTAAGGGTGGTAACATTCCGGGCAGTCCGTAATGTCATAAGCGCAACAAACTACTTGGAGAGAAAGGCTCTTGCTAGAAAGGCACAGCCAGAGGGTACGTCTAGTCAGCCGGCAGAAACAGATGCAAAACCACCAGATTTTGTAGCGGAACCAGCAAACCCAACAGAACCATCTGTCCAAGCTGATACACCAAGAATGAATGTAAAGGATGCTAAGCAAAAGTTAAAGAAGGCAAATCTAAAATTAGGCGCGACGGTGGCCTTCAACGATTCACGGGCTAGGAGAAGACCGTTGGGTGCAAAGAAATCGGGAACCTGATCAATGCTTTTAATATTTCGTGTTTAAAGACATAAAGGATAATAAATGTATGGTCCTTGATTATACGAGAAGTGTTCATTATATATCGAACTAGAATTGTGCATTTCTGTTCACAACACTGATTATTATGGTCTTTGTGCATAGCTATCAAATGTATATATGTTCAGTTTTAGTTAACCTCCGCTAACTGTAAAGAGTATGGTCATGATTTATGGTTTATGAAACTTGTTATGAAGCGTGTTGCAATTCCTAAAATACGTTACATATACTTGAAGAAACAAATAGCCATGCAATGGATTGGATTTTCATTGCTATTGATTGTGATTACGATGATCAGGTGTATATTTTCTTTGATAATAGTATTTTTCGATGTACTTAATGGAAAATGTCATTTAATTTTAGTTGTGTATTTTTTAATTCTCTTCTCCCAATAATTGTTATAACTGTTTAAAACACATGCTTTATATGCTTTAATTGCCATAAATATATTGTATGTTTGTTTTGGTAAAGAGACTTAAAGTTAAAGTGTAAACGTGAACCTACTCAAGCCGATAACAGTCACAAACTATTGTTTTTATTATTAATAGTCCACGCAAAAATAACATAAGCATAACGCATGCATACTTTTCAAAATACACAAATGCATTTGCATTCAAAACTAGAACATTATAGGAAGTCGTATCAGACTCCTATGTTACAATATCTACTCCACAATGTGAATCTACACAATACATCTACGCACCCAGTTGTGTTTTAATCAAAAGTGTCTCGCGCAAAACATACGTTTGAAATATCAACGTTTGTATCTAGTCAAATGCAAATATTTTAGTTGCTAGTAACACCAGTTACCAGGCAAGCATTTCAACAACTTTTACAAGTTTTATTTTTCTAGTTTTTTCCTTATTGAATGTGTTACTTAAAAACAAGACCGTGACCCTAATCTGAAACTATGCACCTTGCACAATATTTTTTTTTGTAATTATTGTTTAGTTTAAACATTCCTCGAAGATCACTTATAATGTACTCACATCGGATCATTACTCAAAGCAAAGTTCTCAACGGCCAGTTTTAACGTTTAAATATGACACATTTAATAAATTGATCATTCACAGAATATCCTCTTTTTATAAGTTCTCTTTGTTTTTACGGAAATATTTCAAACAAATAATTGCAAGGGTTTTATCTCTTGTGCCGCTAATGAATTGTCTTCTTGCTTGTACAAACGTGTTTCCTATTCATATATTGAGAAAATATCAATACCTGACATGTAAACAGGTTGTGCACGTTCTAATTAATCTGTATTTCTGCTGTATTATTCTACTAACCCTTGTTTTGTTTGAAATGTCTCCGTTTGTACCTAGTCAAATGCATTTGTACTTGCTACTAAAAACACCAGTTTAAACGTGAACTTTCTTGTATTTTTTATTAATTTACGGATAATTTTCTAGAGAGTGATAACTAAATGAAGCAAAACCAATATGTTAATTTATTTGAGTTCCAGCCCGGTAGCAACAAGTATCTAAGTTCAGTTGTCGAGTCTCCGGTATAACAAAATTCGACAGTGTGAAATGCCAAGCGAAAATTAAGAATTTCCCGTATTTTGAGTCCTTAAAGAAGATATACACAGCTTATTTTGTATTATTCCTATGAATGGATGCCAGTTGTATGTTGTTTTTTCGGTGCGATTTTGACAGAACGTAATCGGAGGAGGGGCTTGAACCCCGCTAAGAAGCAGTCCGTATTTGTTCAAAGAGCTTGTAACACTTTTATAATAGTGTTGTGAAAACAGTTCTTAAAACAATAAAAAAGTAGACTCAACAAAAAATTTTGACCAAGCCAAACGGTGTTCTGTCAATAGCTACCGTACTATTCACCAACCATGACATGTTTTGTATGCTGTGTGTTATTCAAAATACGTGTATATGCACATGGGAATTATTGCAGAGTCAAGAATGAGCCTTGAATACATCGAATATAGCAATCGCCGTCTGATCACACCTGCAACATGCAAAAAGGTGACCTATTGTTAAAGGTGTGAATAATTATAGTATTATCAGTTAAGCGATCAGGAGTTTGCTACAAGTGTTAAAAACTGACAACTGATACGGTAGCTGTGACAACTTTTCACGGATATAAGACCGGTTGTTTATACAAAACCAATTACAGGTATATTTTACAGGTATTGCTTGACATAATTGGCCTACGATCTCTTGCCCTCATGCGATATTTAGGACGTGTATATATTTCTTAAGCGGTAATCTCTAGTCATTTGGTGATTTTTATGAACGTGTTAATATTACGACCACCCATAGAATTGGTTTCTCGCAAACATTTACTCACGCGAAATGTCTAAAAGTGTCTAAAATGATAAAATCGCGAACTTTTTGATGTGCAAAAATAAAGTGTTATACAGTAATTACGCCTTTGTATTGTAGTTTTGTGTTTTAGCAATGAATACAAGTACATGTTTACTCTTTTTACCATAATCCATTTGTCAGTTTCTTCACCTGAAATGTCAAGTATAGTTATCGGATAAAAATCTCCATTAACTCACTCGGCACATCAGTTCAAACATGCTCCTAATGTCTAATCGTGCCGACTAATCTGATCATCAGTGGCGCCCAGCGGCAAAAACAAAAGGGCAGAATACTAAATGGTGTTCTACTTTGCACAGCACTACATCGGTAATGGTAATATTCTGGTGATACATTCGGATTTTCATTGACACAAAATTTGGTTAAAGGAGATATAACGACCTGTAGTTATTAATTTCTATATTTGGACATTCACGCATGGTCAAGCATAACAGAGATAGCACTTTCGTTTGAGGTGAATTGTAGTTCATATTCGGACGTAAGCAAGGAAAATGGATACATCACAAGGGGTTAGTATTTATTAGGTATTGTATATTTTGACATTGCATGTAGTTTTTTTTTTTCTCATTTGTAATTGAGAACAAAACACAATTAGATAGAGGTACTGAAGACAAAGTTGCTGATTGGCATTAAGTGCAGTTTTTAAAGTGAAAATCTTAAATCTATAAATAATTTAACAACAAAGACGTGTTTGTGTGTGTGACATATGTGTACGTGTGTGACTTTTTTATGTATATGTTTGCTGTTGATGTTGTTGTTTTCAAATTCTCAGAAACGGGCATTTTGCGCATGGTGTAATTATTATATGGAGATATGAGGTTCAATTGTGTGTTGTTGTTTTTTTAATCTGTGTTTGGTGCCGATTAAATGTAATTTTTTACTCAATAATTGTAAAGAAGATATGTGTACATGTAAATTTATTTAAACAATAAACTGATCACCTTTCTGGCAACATTTCTCAAGTACAGCTGATGCCGAATCTAGATGCAAAATACAAGGATGCTCCATTAATTTTCAGGTTGTATCTTTTTCAATTCCTTAACTACATGTTTGTAAGAATTGTTTTGCTAGATTAAAAATGGTTAATGTACGGGATAACGGTTTTATTTTCCCGGAAAAGACCTAGTGAACACATTTTGAGATTTCCAAATCCAAATATCTCCCCTTCCTAAAGGTATTTACTATTTCATTCTTTTGTACCCGTAAATATAAACGTTTTCCTGACGACAAATAAATGGCATGAGAAAAAGATGGGTGTGAGTTTAAAAGCGTTTTTATATTCCATGGGAAGGAAATGGAAAAGAAAATAATTTCGGGACAGACTGCTTAAAACGTTTCATTGGGTGAAAAAATAAACACGTGCATTTATATGCGTTAAGTGGAAGACATATTAAGTCGAATGACGTAAATATAGGTCAGTGTTAACCTTAAGATTTAATATATACAAAGAATCTACAATCTTTCCGATTTTAATTGACATTGGGCTATTTTTTGAAAGTATAAATTAACAGATTCTAATTTAACATATGTTATATGGGAACTTATCAAATATTCGTAGTTTTTATATGAATTATAATATTGTTCGGATTGACAAAGGACAAAAGGAATCAGACACCCGCATGAAAAATATTACTCAGTGTATGTCGTGCGCTTCATGAATGTAGCGGTTATTTTCTAAACACGTTCGTGATATTGTATAAGCTATACCAAGGTATTTTTGTTAAAGATCAACTATTTTGCAGATCGTTAACGGACCTGTTCAACTTCAGGAAGCCACCAACGCATCAGAATCAGCCCTAAACACATCAGGCACCACTATTTCTCCGTTTGACTGTCTTTTCACTGACGTCTACAAAATCACCTTCGGTGTGATGGGTTCCATTCTCGCAGTACTAACCATATTTGGCAACAGCCTCATTATCGTCAGCACCTATAAATTTCCCAAGATGTTCGAGGGGAGTTTCTTCTTACTGATCCGAAATCTTGCCATGAGTGAATGGCTCCTTGGGGTGGCCTTGGCCTTGTTCCCTCTTGAGATGGTAATACTGCCCGCCTTGGACGGCAAACTCCTTCACCACTTCTGTATGGCCAGAGCGACACTCTTCATGACGGCATACGCTGTGTCCAGTACGACAATGCTGCTCATCTCTGTCGATCGCTGCAAGGCTGTCACAACACCTTTCGACCATCTGGTCATGTCCAGGAGAAAGTCTTTATTCAATCGGTTAGTGGTCGGTGTATGGATCGTCTGTTTCACTGCATCTAGTGCGCCTATATACGTCTACTATTTTAATGAGCCACAAGAAAAGTTCTATTGCAGCAATGTGTTAGTGGTACCACCGGAATTCGCAGCGGTTCCACCACTTAGCATTATCTTCCAGTTTGTTTTCAATCTAACATTGTATTCATTTGTTATACGAGAACTTCGTCGCAGGGATTGGCAAGGAGAGTATCCGAAGTCCGTCAAAACGAAAACGGTTTCTATGATAGTTGTTTTCGTTGTGTTTGGCATATGCTGGTGCCCATTTGTTGTGGTATCTTTGGTTAACGTAATAATAAATGATGACAGCAATGGTCGCCTGGTTTGTATTGCGGAATATTCGGCACTAGCTGGCTGTGTGTATACATGCTTGCATTGGTTTGTGTATGGACTGGCGAACAGAAAGTTCCGTAAAGCTTTTAAAACACTCTTAAAATGTGGATAGTCGAATGCTTACATTCGACGAACATAATGTGTTTCAGCATTGCAAACCGACTTTTTTTCCATATTGGTTTTATCAAATAACATTAATGAACGATTATATGTGACCAAAATTTACTCTATCCATATGTCATACTTCACTTGTGGTTTATGTGCAAATATTAAACGATTGTGGAGCGCCGAAGATCATAACTATGATTAAAGTGACAGTGGGCATTATCAATATGAACGTGATAGTATCTATATATGCCAACAGTCATAACCATTTTATAATTGCACTTAGAAATTTCCATCACCATTATGAAGATCAAATAATTGCATAGTATAGTGTACTTTTGTTTCGATTAAGTAGACCTAATTATGTTCATTGTGATGAGTTTTAGCTATAATTGGAGGAAGATGACCCGACACAGCACTCAGATCACCCATTATCGGCAAAACATTACGCAGCCAATGGCAATATGATAAACACCATCAATGCGGCAAGTTATTATTTTAAATGAATGGTGGAAACATATTTAATGCGTCCCATGTTGAATAACAAGTTACAAAATATATATAGACAGGTACTTTCTCATTACTGATTGACCAACCGGGCGTTGCGCCAGTGATTTTATTACGGGTTTGGCATCACCAGAGGGCGTGAACTGCAGGTGAACTCTCCGATGTTGAAGGTGGAGAAATGATCTGGTGGAGGAGAAGCGATCTCTGGACAGACTTTTTGGTGGATATCAAAAGAAATGCATGGAGTCAGATAGGGCTAAATTAAAAAAAAAGTATTCAACTAAGTATATCATCACTGCATTACAATCTTTTCAACATTTTAAACAAAGGCCATAAAAGGGGACTTGTAGCCATGGCTCCTTAAATATAATGTAAATATCAGTATTTTACCATTTTAAATGTTTTAATTGTCACCAGATAGTTTTTTTTAAATTACCAGTTCAAAAATCATAGAACGTTGAAGCATATATATGTATATAGTTTCCATGTGATGTCATAGACAGTTTAAGGCAGAAGCTATTGCAGGCCGAAATCTATAAATATGTGCTGTATAAAACTCATCACTGTGTTTATATTTTTCAGTCTATTTTACTGAATTTTATATCATATTTAACAGTTTTATGAATAGGTAAATAAGAAAAGGTCCTATCAAAATTTTCACAGATATTTAAATTTTATCTACCTGCAGACCAAGGCAGACAAGGTAAATGTAAATGTGACAAAAAACACAGAGACGAGACATAACATACAAAAAGAAAAACCATCAGTTACCGCCTTGGAACGGTCAGTCGGCAAAATGGCCAACTGGGGTGCTTAAACCTGGTTTGTGGAGCGCTCCAACCTCGCACTTCCTGACGGTTTTTCTATCAAACAAAAAGTGTAAATAAAAGTATCCCGTCAAAGTGACACAACTAACAATAAGCACCTGCATCGGGAGTTAAAACAGATATAATGAACATATGTACAGTATTTACAGTAGATAAAAGCCTCGGCAACGAAAAAATGCCAAATGAGAGAGTAGTTTAAAATAAAATAAAGCAGTACAAGCGCTGATATATTATAAGAACCATATAATGACGTCATAAATGCCATGACGTCATATGCCAAAAGTGTCAAAAGTGAAATGTAAACAATATGGAAGAAACAATAGAATTTTAGAAAATCAACAAAATAAAACGTAGTATTGTTTAGAGTTAATCGTTTAAAAAAACATATTATAAACGCCGAGGATTTATCCGCAGTTGACATATTATATATGATAAAAATTAAAAAAATCCCGATGTTATACCTACTGTGCAATCTCACGTAAAGGGTATGGAGACTGCTATGAAGTATTTTTCAATATCAAAACAATATTTTGATAGTTTAAAAGGTACAGAACACACATCCAAAAGATACACTGTTCATTTTGCTCAAGGATGAGCCAATACATTTTTTTTATTTCTATGTATTAATTCTTTGTGCATTTATCAATTTTTAAAAATATTTTAAAAAAGTATTGTATTTAAAAATATGAATTTCAAGGGCTTTCCAATGGTGTATAGCTTTTAATTTTTGGACCAAAAATGAAGGAATTACTAGAAAAAATAAATTTTAGGCTTCTATACAATTCATCTGAAGATCCATTGAAGTTGCCATCAAAGATGTCTTCCAAGATAAAGGATCTTCACTGATGTGGAAACTATCTATTGTTACCTTGTCTCGCCTTTCTTGGTTTAACACTCAGTGATGGCGGCTGCATAGCAACATCTCCAAAGGCTACTTCATCTAAGGTAAAATTGAAGACCCTTTAAATACACACATTTATATTATGCCTAAGAACAAATGATGCCAATCTTTACCTGGCGAGCTTATATTTAGGAATCCAACATACAGTGACCTGAAAGGTACCATTTTAGAATGTGGGAAATATGTTGCTGTGGGAAATATGTTGCTTTATACTGGCAGTCGACATAACGATTATGATCCGATAATTTCTAGTCATGTGACAGTGTTCAGTCATCCGTAACACAGTAGGTGGTTCTGTAATGATGGTAATATTCCGGCAGTCTGTTATGTCATAAAAGCAACAAACTACTTGAAGAGAAAGGCTCTTGCAAGAAAGGCACAGCCAGAGGTAACGTCTAGTCAGCCGGCAGAAGCAGAGGCAAAACCACCAGTTTTTGAAGCGGAACCAGCAAACCCAACAGAACCGCCGATACAACAATAATGAATGTAAAGGATGCTAAGCAAAAGTTAAAGAAGGCAAATCTAAAATTAGGCGCGACGGTGGCCTTCAACGATACACGGGCTAGGAGAAGACCGCTGGGTGCAAAAAACCGGGAACCTGACTAATGCTTTTAATATTTCGTGTGTAATGGAATAAAGGATAATATGTGTATGGTCTTTGATTATATGAAAAGAGTTCGTTATATATCTAACTAGAATTGTACATTTCTTCTCACAACACTGATTATTATGGTCTTTGTGCATAGCTATCAAATGTATATATATATTCAGTTTTAGTCAACCTTCGCTAATTGTAAAGAGTATGTGTAAAGAGTATTTATGAATCTTCATGTGCTTAAAAACCCGCAAAGCACGTATTCATTTAAATTTGCAGCGTGTTGCAATTCATAAAATAAGTTATATAAACTTGACGAAACAAATATGCATGCACTGCATTCGATTTTCATTGCTATTCTAAGTGGTTACAATGGTTATTTGTATGTTTTCTTTGATAATTGTATTTAACGATGTTATTGTTCGGAAAATGTCATAATTTTAGTCGTGTATTTTTAATCCTTGTATAGTTCTCTACTACCAAGAATTATTATACCTGTTTAAAACATATGTTTGATATGATGTTATTGTCATAAATATGCTGTTTGTTGTTTGTTTTTGGTGAAGACACTTAAAGTTAAAGTGTAAACGTGGACCTACTCAAGCCGATAACAGCCACAATCTATTTTTGATTTTAACTGTCCACGCAAAAGTGACTTTCTGATAACGCATGCATACTTTTCAAAATACACAAATGTATTTGCATTCAAAACCAGAACATTATAGGAACTTGTATCAGACCCCTATGTTACAATATCTACTCCACAATGTGTATCTTCACAATACATCTACACGCCCAAGTACGTTTTAATCAAAAGCGTCTCGCGAAAAACATACAACGTGCTTAATGGTCAAACAATGCATTGATTTTTGTACGTTCTCCATAAAATGCATAACAATAATGGATTGATGCCGAGCATAACAATAACCGATAGTTATTGTTGAGGTAGCTAAAGATATCACCTTCGTCATTATTGACTTCAGGGCAAAGTGTAAACAACATGGGCTTTACGTATAACACATTCATCGGTTTAGTTTCATTTTTCCGTTGAAAAATAAAAAAAATTCTTTTGCATCTTTAATGTATGAGCCGTCTAACTGACACATCTTAATTATCGTAGTTTAATTTTGTTAATACTGTATTTAAGTATGACGGCAGACATTTCAACAACTTTTATTTTTTCTAGCAGTTTTTTTGCTGACATGTTAACAGGTTATGCACTTTCTAATTAATCTGTATTTCTGCTGATTATTTTTTACCTGTATGCTTCTATTGACCCTTGTTTCGTTTGAAATATCTCCGTTTGTATCTAGTCAAATGCAATTATTTTAGTTGCTAGTTACACCAGTTACCAGGCAAGCATTTCAACAACTTTTACAAGTTTTATTTTTCTAGTTTTTTCCTTATTGAATGTGTTACTTAAAAGCAAGAACGTTGCCCTAATCTGAAACTATGCACCATGCACATTTTTTTGTAATTATTGTTTAGTTTAAACATTCCTCGAAGATCACTTATAATGTACTCACATCGGATCATTACTCAAAGCAAAGTTCTCAACGGCCAGTTTTAACGTTTAAATATAACACATTTAATAATTTCATCATTCACAGAATATCCTCTTTTTATTAGTTCTCTTTGTTGTTTACGGAAATATTTCAAACAAATAATTGCAAGGGTTTTATCTCTTGTGCCGCTAATGAATTGTCTTCTAGCTTGTACAAACGTGTTTCCTATTCATATATTGACAAAATATCAATACCTGACATGTTAACAGGTTGTGCACGTTCTAATTAATCTGTATTTCTGCTGTATCACTCTACTGACCATTGTTTCGTTTGAAATGTCTCCGTTTGTACCTAGTCAAATGCATTTGTACTTGCTACTAACAACACCAGTTTAAACGTGAACTTTCTAGTATTTTTGATTAATTTACGGATAATTTTCTAGAGAGTGATAACTAAATGAAGCAAAACCAATATGTTAATTTATTTGAGTTCCAGCCCGGTAGCAACAATTATCTAAGTTCAGTTGTCGAGTCTCCGGTATAACAAAATTCGACAGTGTGAAATGCCAAGCGAAAATTAAGGATTTCCCGTATTTTGAGTCCTTAAAGAAGATCTACACAGCTTATTTTGTATTCTTCCTATGAATGGATGCCAGTTGTATGTTGTTATTTCGGTGCGATTTTGACAGAACGTAATCGGGAGAAGGGCTTGAACCCCGCTAAGAAGCAGTCCGTAATTGTTCAAAGAGCTTGTAACACTTTTATAATGTTGTAAATGTTTTTATAATGTTGTGTTGTGAAAACAGTTCTCAAAACAATAAAAAAGGAGACTCAACAAAATAATAACGCCTTTGTATTGTAGTTTTGTGTTTAGCTATAAATAAAAGTACATGTTTACTCTGTTTTCAATAATCCATTTGTCATTTTTTTCACCTGAAATGTCAAGTATAGTTATCGGATAAAAATCTCCATTAACTCACTCGGCACATCAGTTCAGAGAATCAGCATGCTCCTAATGTCTAATCGTGCCGACTAATCCGATCATCAGCGGCGCCTAGCGGCAAAAAACAAAAGGGCAGAATACTAAATGGTGTTCTTCTTTGCACAGCACTGTATCGGTAAAGGTAATATTCTGGTGATATATTCGGATTTTCATTGACACAAAATTTGGTTAAAGGAGATATAACGACCTGTAGAAATTCATTTCTATATTTAGAAATTCACGCATGGTCAAGCATAACAGAGATAAAACGTTCGTTTGAGGTGAACTGTTTTTTTTTATATTCGGATGTAAGCAAGGAAAATGGATACAACACAAGGGGTTAGTATTTATTACGTACTGAATATTTTGAAATTGCATGTAGTTTTTTTTTTCTCATTTGTACTTGTAAACAAAACAAAATTAGATAGAGGTACAGAAGACAAAGTTGTTGATTGGCATTATGTGCAGTTTTTAAAGTGAAAAACTTAAATCTATAAATAATTGGACAACAAAGACGTGTTTTTGTGTGTGACATATGTGTACGTGAGGTTCAATGTTGTATTGTTGTTTTTTAAACTATATTTGGTGCCGATTATATGTAACCTTTTACTCAATAATTGTAGAGAAGATATTTCTGGTTATTAAGTACAGCTGATGCCAAATCTAGATGCAAAATACAAGGACGTCTCATTAATTTTCAGGTTGTTTTTTTTCCCAATGCCTTAACTACATGTTTGTAAGAATTGTTTTGCTAGATTAACAATGGTTAATGTACGGGATAACGGTTTTATTTTCCCGGAAAAGACCTAGTGAACCCATTTTGAGATTCCCAAATCCAAATATCTCCCCTTCCTAATGGTATTTACTATTTCATTCTTTTGTACCAGTAATCAGTGAAAGATTTAATACTAATTTACATACATTTATCAATAAAAGTTAATCTACTTTACGGACACTCGTTTTAAAATGTAAACTTTTTCCCGACGACAAATGAATGGCACGAAGGGGGGGGGGGGGGGGGGGGGGGGGAGTTAAAAAGCGTTCCATGGGAAGGAAATGGAAAAGAAAATAATTTTGGGATAGACTGCTTTAAACGTTACATTGGGTGATAACTACATTTATACACGTTAAGTGGAAGACATTAAGTCGAGTTAACAAAACATGTAAATGACGTTAATATATGTCAGTGTTAACCTAAGATTTAATATATACAAAGAATCTGCAAACTTTCCGATTTTAATTGACATTGAGCTATTTTTGCAAGTATAAATTAACAGATTCTAATTTATCTTGTTATATAGAAACTGGTCAAATATTTATAGTTTTATATGAATTATAATATTATTTGGATTGTCAAAGGGCAATAGGATTCAGTCACCTGCACGTAAAATTTTACTCAGGGTATGGCGTGTGCGTCATGAATGTAGCGGTTATTTTCTGAACACGTTTGTGATTGAGTATAAGCTATACCAAGGTACTTTGTTAAAGATCAACTATTTTGCAGATCGTAAACGGACCTGTTCAACTTCAGGAAGCCACCAACGCATCAGAATCAGCCCTAAACACATCAGGCACCACTATTTCACCGTTTGACTGTCTTTTCACTGACGTCTACAAGATCACCTTCAGTGTGATGGGTTCCATTCTCGCAGTACCAACCATATTTGGCAACAGCCTCATTATCGTCAGCACCTATAAATTTCCTAAGATGTTCGAGGGGAGTTTCTTCTTACTGATCCGAAATCTTGCCATGAGTGAATGGCTCCTTGGGGTGGCCTTGACCTTGTTCCCACTTGAGATGGTCATACTGCCCGCCTTGGACGGCAAACTCCTTCACCACTTCTGTATGGCCAGAGCGACACTCTTCATTACGGCATACGCTGTGTCCAGTACGACAATGGTGCTCATCTCTGTCAACCACTGCAAGGCTGTCACAACACCTTTCGACCATCTGGTCATGTCCAGGAGAAAGTCTTTATTCAATCGGTTAGTGGTCGTTGTATGGATCGTCTGTTTCATTACAGCTAGTGCGCCCATATACGTCTACTATTTCATTGAGCCACAGGACAAGTTCTATTGCAGCAATTTTTTAGTGGTACCACCGGAATTTGCAGCGGTTCCACCAATTAGCATTATTTTCCAGTTTGTTTTCAATCTAACAATGTATTCATTTGTTATACGAGAACTTCGTCGCAGGGATTGGCAAGGAGAGTATCCGAAGTCCGTCAAAACAAAAACGGTTTCTATGATAGTTGTTTTCGTTGTGTTTGGCATATGCTGGTGCCCATTTCTTGTGGTATGTTTGGTTCAAGTAATAAAAAATGTTGACAACAACGGTCGCCTGGTTTGCATTGCGGAATATTCGGCACTAGCTGGCTGTGTGTATACGTGCTTGCACTGGTTAGTGTATGGACTGGCGAACAGAAAGTTCCGTAACGCTTTTAAAACACTCTTAAAATGTGGTAAACCTGTATAGAAAGATGCTTACATTCGACAAACATGACGTGTTTCAACATTGTAACCACCTGGTGTTCCATATTGGTTTTATCAAATAACATTAATGAACTATTATATGTGACCAAAAGTTTACTCTATCTATAATGGATACTTCATTGATGGTTTTATGTGCAAATATTAAACGCTTGTGGAGCGCTGAAGATCATAACTATGATTAAAGTGACAGTGGGCATTATCAATATGAACGTGATAGTATCTATATATGCCAGCAGTCAAAACCATTTTATAATTGCACTCAGCAATTTCCATCACAATTATGAAGATCAAATAATTGCATAGTATAGTGTACTTTTGTTTCGATTAAATAGACCCAATTATGTTCGTTGTGATGCGTTTTAGCTATAATTGGCGGGAGGGGAGACAGCAATCAGATCACCCATCACCGGTAAAACATTACGCAACCAATGACAATATGATAAGACCATCAGTGTGGCAAGTTATTATTTTAAATGAGTGATGGAAACACATCTAATGCGTCCCATGTTGAATAACAAGTTACAAAAGTTGTAACCAGTTAATCGATCAGTCATATATATATATATATATATATATAAATATCTATATATATATATATATATATATATATATATATATATATATATATATATATATATATATATATATATATATATATAAAATTATATATATAATTATATCTATCTATCGATCTATATATGTATATATATATAATCTCTAGATAATCTTACTGTTTTGTACTTCTTATGATGTGGGGGCCGCCTAAAAACATTGTCATAAAACTTATTCCTCCCTTCCCTCACATCTGGAAGTTCTTAGAGATCTAAGTATTTTTTTTTAAACCAAACGGTATATAATATAGAGTGTACACAGCAATGGTCGTAATGTTTTATTTTAAATTTTTATATATTTACGTGAATGACCTATACATTTTTATTAATTTTTGTTTAAGATGTCGTCAATCATAGTCATAGACACACAAATCCACATAATCGACACACAAATCTTCCCATCAATATGACATACCATCAGTTATCTGTACAATGATGAATAAAGAATAGTAGTTTCATCATAACCACGCAAAAAAAAAATCGTCTTAGCAGTATGACATAACACACAACATTATCAGTAAAACACACAACATTATCAGCTATCTGTACTGGGCTGAAGTGTATGTTTGTATTTCTTGTTCCTCATCTTTCTATACAGGTTTATTGCCTTGTCCCTCTCCTGGTCAGTTATTCTCTTCTGTGCCATTGACAGGTACTTTCTCTTTACTGATTGACCAACCGGGCGTTGCGCCAGTGACTTTATAACGGGTTTGGCGTCACCAGAGGGCGTGGCTGCAGGTGAACTCTCCGATGTTGAAGGTGGAGAAATTATCTGGTGGAGGAGCAACGATCTCTGGGCAGGCTGTTGGTGGATATGAATAGAAATGCATGGGGTCAGATAGGGCTAAATTATAAAAACAAAGTATTCAACTAAGTATATCATCACAATACAATCTTTTCAAACATTTTAAACAAAGGCCATGGCTCCTTAAATATAATGTAAATATCAGTATTTTACCATATTAAATGTTTTAAATGTCACCAGATAGTTTTTTATATTACCAGTTGAAAAATCATAGAACGTTGAAACATATAAATGTATATAGTTTCCATGTGATGTCATAGACAGTTTAAGGCAGAAGCTATTGCAGGCCGAAATCTGGAAATATGTGCTGTATAAAACTCACCACTGTGTTTTTATTTTTCAGTCTATTTTAATTTGATATAAAATTTAACAGCTTTTATGAAGTATTTTTCAATATCAAAAACAAAATTTTGATAGTTTAAAATGTACAAAACATACATCCAAAAGGATGAGCCAATAATTTTGTTTATTTCTATATATTAATTCTTTGTGCATTTATCAATTTTAAAAATATTTTATTTAAAAAAATATGAATTTCAAGTGCTTTCTCATGGTGTATGAAATGAAGAAATTACTAGAAAATAAAATTTTTGCTTCTATGCATTCATCTGAAGATCCCTTGAAGTTGCCATCAAAGATGGCTGCCACGATAAGGGACCTTCACTTATGTGGAAACTATCTATTGTTACCTTGTCTCCAGGTTTCGCCTTCCTTGGTTTAACATTCAATGATGGCGGCTGCATAGCAACATCTCCAAAGGCTACTTCATCTAAGGTGAAATTAAAGACCCTTTAAAAACATACATTTATATTATATCTAAGAACAAATGATGCCAATCTTTCCCTAGTGATGAGCTTTTATTTAGGAATCCAGCATACAGTGACCCTGAAAGATATCATTTAAGAATGTGGGAAATATGTTGCTGTATAATGACAGTGAACATAACGATTATGATCCGATGATTTCTAGTCATGTGACAATGTTCAGTCATCCGAACGATAGCAAAAGAAGTTGTTATTGTACAGCTAAGCGGGGGAGGATTATGAATTGGTAGAATATTAACACAGGTCATGCTGACTTGGTGTGATACAGGAATGCAAGTGACATGTGTTTGACCTTTGGACATGGTTCCTTACACTTGTTTTTGCCAAATATATTGCGGGGTATATACTGCTGTGGAGTATTTATTATCAAAAATTAAAATATTGTGAAAAAAAAGGCTTAGCGAAGCACAGATGTCTTCAGTGAAAACAGAAATGCATTCATTTAAAAAAAATAATCGAAGGCCAATATGAAGAAACTTTTAGAAATAAACTCTTTGATATAGAAAAATCAATCAATATCAAGTTTTCGGTACTTTTGTACAATAGTTCATTAGTACACCGATTAACAAGGGATTAATCAAGTTTATTTACATGTAGTTAAAATTAACATTTTTATGTTTAATATTATGTAAAATATTTCTAGCAATGTAAAATAATAAAATAAAAAATGACTAGCAAATATGGAACATTTATCAAAGTGTATTTGCGACTCACAACAAAGGATATAAAGTAAGAACTTTTAAAAAAGGAAGCTAAAATGTTTATGCTCTTTCTTAAATCCTACTGATTATAAAAGCATTATAACAAGCTCTCAAATTACCTTTCAGGTAAGAAAAGTCACCTTGTCTGTTCATTCTCCTCTCAGCCTTCATCTCCTTTTTCTTTTGCTTTCTTTCTTTGTCCTTCCTGCAAAATGTTAAGTTTAAAGATGCATACAATGTACAAGTTGTCAGGTGTTGTGAATACTAACCACAGCTTATCAATACTTGTATATTGTGTTATAATGTGTACCTTTTCAATCTATAAGTGCTGTAATAATTGTACATACCAGTAAAAAAATTTAAATATGAAGAACTATTGTTGTTTTAATGATGAGTGATGTTAAGACTGCAAGTGTAGTGTGTATTAGTTTTGACTTTAAAATTAATTTTTGTGGGTATATTTGAATTTTTTTTACATCAGGCGCATATCTGGGTCGTTTTTGAAGTTATAAACAATTACAAGGGAAATAATCTTTGTAGTAATACTTCTGAATATATTCGGTTCTTTTCTAATAAATAACTGGTAAAATAAGGACATGCGATCAACTTAACGCAAAATATGAATGACAAAAATCCTGACATGTATAAGTTTAATCATTTTAAACCTTTAACTTGATTGTATGGTAATAAGATTTTATAACATAGAAACTAAAGAAATAAAAAATATATATATCATTCCTAACCCAGGTTAGGCATTGAATGTCTAAGTGTTTTTGGTTCTTTTAGATTTTCGATTTTTCAAACAGAGGTTATGCTCATGCATAAAGTGCTTAATGGCAGAAATGCACCTGTTGTTTATATATACATAAATAATTAATTTTATTTATTTGAAATTTAAGTAATCTTATTTTTGTTTATAAATTTGTCATTGAATTTTATTTCTTAAATGAGTTTTCATAAGAACATTTTTAATAAAATATTGCAACTGATAACATCTTCTACATTTCAGAATAAAACTATTGTTTGTTTTATACAATTTAATCTAAGATATATCAAGTTTTACCATTCCTTTTTTTAATTTTTCTGAATTTCAAGTTGTAGATCCACAAATCTTGTTTGTGACCCTTACCCGGTATATAAATATGACGATGAATTGACAATACTCCTTTTGTACCAAACTAATCAAATATATGGTGTCATTTTTTTTATTTAAAAGTAAAACATGAAGAAAATTTAAAATGAATTAATTTACCTTATGTTAAGATTAATTAAGTTAAGATTAATTAATTATACTTATAATGATGACATAGGTATGTTATCAAATGATTGCAGGATGCTGTATGTGTGTCTGTGTATCATCTGTAAAAGAGCAAAATAATTGAAAGTATGAAAGCGACATGTGTTGTGAGATCATCACCTTATCCTGGCCAAGTTACACAAAGCAAGGAATTTTGTATTGGACACTAATTTAAAACCATTTTTTCCAATACATAAACCACATTTTTACATGAACATAAAACAAAAAGGACATAAAATTTACTACAATGATGAAGCAACAATATATATATATATATATATATATATATATATATATATATATATATATATATATATATATATATATATATATATATATATATATATTTATAATATACATGTTTAATAAACTTAACCATCCTATTTTCAAAATGTGAGTATTACTTGCTTTCTATAATAATAATAATAATAATATCTTTATTTTACGAAAGTAACTCATAAGCTATATACATACACACACAGCATATAATATTTATCTTTTCTAATAGAGGCCTTCGACTAAAAATAGACATAAATAAATGTGCAATGTAACAATTGAAATACTTACACAAATTATAATGAATACGGCTATTAAACATCTATTAGAAAGATCACGTTCATACAAACAACATTTATCATTTTTATCATAAGTGATTAAGTTAGTATAATACATGTATGTTATATCATTCAAGCAATCACAATGGTACTAGTCGGTTACGTTTACAAACTATATAAGAACACGGAACAAGTTAAATTATTGAAGATATACAATATAATTATCTGACCACAAACAGTGATATACACTTGTTGTGTTTGGTTTGTTTGTTTGTTGTTTGTTTGCATGTTCATTTTTTGTTGTTGTTATTTTGTTTGTTTCTTGTTGTTTTTATTGTTGTTATTTTGTTTGTTTCTTGTTGTTGTTGTTGTTGTTTTGTATAAGCATTTAATCATATACATTAATTGGTACACAAAATTAAACAAAGTGATAAGTATCACACATGTATGCAATTACATTCACACTAGTTGTATCATACATAATATGAATATTCACAAACATAATGTCTACATTAGTTTAAATGAAAAATGGATGTACATATAAAACAAGTATACTGGTATTAAACATTCAAGCAGTCAATCAAAAGAAAATAACATATGTATAATATAATTTCATGTTATATTAAATCACTTTTTCATGATTTTTCACATATTTCCACATACATGTACATACATAAACAAACTATGCACATTGTCTTATAGTTATCTATGTATATGCGTATTGACAAACATATATTTTGGAAATAAAAATAACATTATACATATATATTTAAAAATAGGTTTTCTTCTTGTCTGACTGAAGCTCATAAGTCCAAGATACCAAATCTCCTCATAAGACTGGAAGTCGTGCAATTAGCCAGGATAATCCAAGTCTTGTCAATATTATTTAGCCTACTTATTATGTCCACAGACTTGCATAAAGACTTAATGCATATTTCAATTTATTAAAATGTTATTTATATACACCTTTTAAAAGAAAAGCTTGCATTAATAATATCCAAAACAGAGTTTAAATTCTTACCTTCAATTAATGAATGTTCCCAAAAAGTGCTGGAATGTACCAACATATGTCAACCTTTTCTGACTTT
This sequence comes from Sinonovacula constricta, assembly GCA_007844125.1. Classification (NCBI taxonomy): domain Eukaryota; kingdom Metazoa; phylum Mollusca; class Bivalvia; order Cardiida; family Solecurtidae; genus Sinonovacula; species Sinonovacula constricta. The sequence continues at coordinate 27,345,943 of CM017564.1, forward strand.
GAAGAGCATTTTCATCTCTTCATCAGTGTGTAGAATTTAATTGCAAAAGTGATATTAAATGTAACATAAGGAGAAAAATGTGCAGCCAGTCTGGGACGTGAACCCAGTATTCTTCGCTAACAGGGCGAGTGTTTTACAGACTGAGCTAAGCATCAGCTTACACACTCTCCCTATCACTCAGTTTCATACAACTCGGGCAACTTGAAATTCCTCCTTGAATTTCCACTGACCATATGCTCTACATGGAATTCCCAAGCACTCCTCAATTACATAATGACTGTGTGTCATTTATGTTTATTGCCGTTGCAAAGGACCCTTTGCTAACAGGGCAAAGGCTATACCAAATGAGCTAACCAGACCACTTACAAACATCATCCCTGTCATCCTGCTACATAAACATGTATAAGAAATGTCTTACATAACAAGAAGAAAAATGTTCTTACTGTTTTTTGCCTTCACTTCTGGATGCTTTGCTATATGTTAAGCCTGTAATAGGATCCTTAAATTTGTTGCCTGATGGATTTGACAAGTCCATCTGAAAAGAGAGAGAGAGAGACAATCATTGGCAGGCATTTCCATCCAGTTAATAAAACTAGAACTCCGCGAGTCGGATGTGTCGCCTGACGAAAGTTTTGTTAGTCGACATAATAAAATGTTAATTAGTTTTTTGTTGTACAGATATTAGCAATGTATTTGCACAAAATTCACATATAAAATAACCTTTTAATTGTCTCATTGCAAAAAACATGCACAACAAGTTATGCCCTTTGCAAGACGCCGCCGACAAAGTAATCCCTATATGTTGCCTTTTCAGGCGACACAAAAAGAGAAGCAAATATGTTATATATATTATATTAAATTATTACAAATAAAAGAAAAAAATGCCTGTTAAAATGTAAAAGTTATATTTAATTTATATTCTGATGTAACACATTTCAGAAATAGTAAACACATACTTTAAAAGGCCATTTTTCTGCCGAAACTTGCTATTACTTTTTCAATGTTATGTCATGTTAAAAATAAACTGATAATCTATGCTGGAAACTGTGCCAAAAAAATGAACAGGCTGGTAAGTAAGGCATATGTGCAGTATACCTTATACTTATCTTCTAACTGAGCTGTCAACAGCACACGTTTGGTTTCAATCTCAACTCTTGTGTAGAAATTTCTCTCTGTCTCATTTTTTCCTCTGACAAATTTTGTGGGTTTAGCCATGGGTCTGGTCATTCCTTTCTCCATCCGATTATAATCTGTGAAATAAAGAAACACATTTCCAGTTTGTACACTAACTGATAGAATAGTATAACATTAAATATAGATACATGTACATTATGCAACAAAAAGGCTAATTATGTACATATACTTAAAGATGGTATCCAATGATTCATCTATATTAAAATTTAATATGAATACACTATTTATACATGCAAAATGCATTGTGGCTTTGCCTTTGGAAATGGTAACTTGCCATAAGTATAGTACAGTGTTGCTTTGGGCTGAGGTGATTTTTATCACAATTTGTAACACAACTTAAATGCTTTTGCAACGCATATATATTTTTTTCCATTATAAGTCTATAGGAGAAAGATTGTGGAAGTCATGAGATACTAAATCTCGGTTGTTGTTTTTAACTGTATTTTTTTTAAAACCTTAATTAGGATTTAAAATTAAATTTTTTATGTTCAATGATATTATTGCAACACAGAATTCTTGTTATCTGTCACTATTTAATGCATGAAAACCAGGATAATATTAATAGTTTATCCATATGTCTGTGGCCAAGCATTCCCAAATGATTGGTAGCTGGCCTAACATATCAAACTATGCTGTATATGCAGACACAGGATTCACCCCCATTTATATCATGTCAGTGATGTTACCAGGCAACTCCCAGTCAAATCTGGAACATGAAGAGGGTATTATCTATCAAGACTTCGCGAGTTCACCAAACACTGTGTGTATTTTCTTCAGAGCTATTTTAAGCTCAAAATGTTGGACACCACCTTTAAGAACCTCATGAGTTGTAATTTGATTATAATACCTTACAAAATATAAAACAATCTGTTTAAGGAAATGATTCTTATAAGTATAGAACAGTTTTCAAATAGGTGCAGCCTTTTAGAAAATGTTGAGAATATGTTGACAAATGACCCTATGGAGGAAGGCCCGTTTCCATAGTAACTGAAAAGAATGTTGCTGTCATAAAATCAATTATTGATGAGCATGCAAGTGTACAGTGCAAGAGATAGACATAACTGGCATTTTTCTCTTTTTTTTCCAGGTATTTTAAGATCTTATATCAAAGACTTGGCTTCAGAAGGTATATGGACATTTAGTCTCTCGTTTGCTCGCTGATAAGCAGACAGAATCCAGGGTTAGACTAGCATCATTAATTACTGAAAGGTCTTGAAGAACTTTCCAGGCAGGTCACCCTGGTCTGCTTTACTCAAACCTCCTTCATGTCGATGTCGGACCTGTCCTTGGCAGCTTCTGTCAGTGAGAGAGTTATCCAATCATTTTCTAAAACACTGAGCAATTGGTAAGGAATTATTATTGTCAATTCAAGATTTGTTTGTTTGGTTTATTGTTCCACCAGCAGTATTCAAATTATCTGGAGATGGTATCCACTTGAGGCAGATATAGTGCTGCCTTCAATGTGTATAGCATGCTGTGAACACCTGGCATGATACCACACCCACCTGTCACATTATCCTGACACTGGGCCAACCAGTCCAGGAACTACCCTTATATTTACTTGAGTGTTTACAATAAAGCTATGTTATTACCAGTTTAAACAACTTTGGGATCGGTCCCGGGGCACCCTAGCTGCCTATTTGTTCATCATGACCATACTACCCATACCAACTGCCTACTGACTGCGTCTTCTCTCTGTGGGGTCCATTAAGGAGCTTTCAATGGGCTGAAATCATGATTAACCTTCACCTTACAGGTAAGTCAACCTTAATTTTACAATCATACTTGACTTGTATTTTATAATATTATTTGTTTTGTTTTTTGTTAAATTGCAACAGCACAATTATCATCATATTGGCAACGTCCAACTAATTATTGGTAGAGAAAGACCTCAGACATAAGTATGAGTAGAACCACAGGCGCACCGCTGGTTAGCTGGAAAACCTCCCCACATGAAAGTTTATATAATTACAAACCAAATTTTAATAAAAATGGTTTAGTCTTCAAAAAGTTTGGAATTAAAAAATGCATGGACACACACAGAAGCATAAATAGGGGTAACACTTTTTTGTGGATGACAAGGGCATACAAAATATTTAGAATGGTAAAACAGGATGTCAGAGTGCTAAGCACAAGCATATTACAAGAACCAAAGTAAGCCCCACATTAATCTATCTAGAAAACAAATATTATTTAGCAAATATCATACTAGGGATAATAGAAATGTTTGTTGATTGTTACATTGCACTAATACAATTTTGCTCATATTGGCGATGCCCAGCTAATAATTGTTGGAAGAAGACACCAGACTTAAACCTTCGTAAAAACACCAGCACACTGCAGGTTAGCTGGAAAACCTCCCCAAATGTAAGTTATCACTGAGACTCGAACCCACGCATTGAGGGGATGAGGTGTTTCAAGTCAGCGACTTTAACCATTGGCCACAGATGCCCCCCATAATAGAAATTAAAAATGAAGCTGTTCTTTCATACTTTTATCAAAGTTTGCTATGGTCTTATTATTAACAACAATGATTACAGGGTTGTCATTAGATCAAATTTGGGTAAAAAAATGAAAATCGGTCAAGAGCATGCCCCTGGAACCCCCCAGCAGTGCTTCTCGCCTTCGGCACTTGCATAGCCTAGCCTCCTCAAAAGTTAATTGAGCCTGCTCAAAATATTTAAATATTTCTAGTGTCAACCCTGGGTTAATAAAATCTGGAACAAAAAAAAACATACCTGGCATTTTTTTCTTTTTCACTTTCCCATGGTTAGCTTTCATTTCTTGGTTAAGTTTCATCAAGTCTTTCACTTTCCTTGGAACTTCTTGATTGTCTTCTTCTCCCTCTTCAATTGGAAGATTATTTAATTTCTTGTTTCTGTTTTCATTCAACAAACTGTAAATTAAATAACACTTATTAACAACAAAACAAAAACAACTTAACAATGTCATATATTGTTTTTATAAACAGATGAACACATATTTTGACTTTTTTTTCCTTCTAAAAATAACGCTTGTTCCCAAGATCCAAACCATTAAGCAGGACTTTGATCAATGTACAACAGTAATTATGTAACCTTCTTATTTTTTAGCGTTCAAGCATAGTACTTTAATTTTGTTGAAAACTTTTGCATTGGCTTTACTATATAACCAACATTTTTTTTATCTAAAAATTGCTATCATCTATAAAGCTTGCTTCACTGTAATAGCATGTTGTTTTCACCTGATATATACACTTTGTTAACTATGTATAAATATTAAATTTAAAAACCAAAAAAAATGTAATCAGTATCAGATTGCCAATAACAACTGTGATAAGAAAAATGTCCTTAATTAGAATGGCTGGCAATAAATTCACAGAAAAAAATAATTAGTGAAATTGTTTTTCTTTATTTGGGCTGGTATTTTTGTTTATGTAGAGAGAAAACTAAGTTCGAATGGAGATAACTTTTAAATTTTATGCTTAACATGTTCCATTTTTCTTTTGTGTGTCAGACTCTTTTGTATGACACACAGTGCAGGGTTGTCATTAGGAGGTGGCTGGCGGCCGATTTGACCTCCCCAAATGAAAATCGGGCTGCCTCAAAATTGAAAAGAAAATGAAAAAGAGTTACCCCCACCCTATATATTTCTATAGTGAAATGTTTATCTTAAGAATTGTACAGTAAACCTGGTAAAGTCATTTTGAAGGTTAACAGAAATACTAGTGTTGTGAGTAGTTTGTGTTAAATGTCTGGATAGAAAAAACGTTAACACCTTCCAACATTAAGTCCTTATGCCAGAAACAGGACTCGAACTGAACCGTTCAGCAGTCAGAGAAGTTACAATTCAGAGACTATACTATGAAGCCACGTGGCTCAGCACTTATTTGACCCCACGCCTATTCAACCCCATGACTATTCCCTGAGTAAGCTCTTCCAGATGCCAAAGATGTAAAGTAAATCTGAGAGGAGAAACTAATCCTGTCCCTAACGGGGATTCGATCCCTGGACTTTCAGATCAGTAGGCTGACACTCAACCACGTCGCTAAAGGGTAAACCCGACAGCAAGGCTGTTGAAAGTGCCTATATGCACTACACTCCTCCCCCTTTACTTTTTCTTGGCCCAAGCCCATCTCAGGACAGCCACACCAGGCTTCTGTTTACTTCTGACACCATTAAAGTAAATCTGAGAGGAGAAACTAATCCTGTCCCTAACGGGGATTCGAACCCGGAACCTTCAGATCAGTAGGCTGACACTAAACCATGTTGCTAAAGGGTTAACCCCACGGTTTACTGTCAAAACGTACCTCTCACGAAAACGTACTCCTACGGAAAGTCAAAACGTACCCCTGTCGAGAAGTCAAAACGTACTCCTGTTATAAGTCAAAACGTACCTCCATGTTTCCATAGGCCTATAATATTAACATTTTATTAGACATAATTAATAAAACATCATTCATAATTCATAAGCTATGTTTATTAATTGTATAATATAAACACTTTAATGAGTTATAATTGTTATTTTTGAAGAAATTGTTTCGACAAGTTAGTTGTATCTGTGATGTTTCATTGATGATTACGTATATATTTTACCTTGTACTTTATATTCTATATACTTTCAATTATAATTATAATAAAACTAACACTATTATAACACTTAAGCATCGACTTGTTTTTCGTTTCGACAAGTGGATGTGAAAGTTAATACAATTGTTAATAACGTCACGATTGTATGAAAATGTTAAAATGTTATTGTCAGTAGATGAGTTTTTGAAATGTGCATATATTTGATATTTTATTTGAATAAATGACTTGAATCCTTTAAAATTGATGTTTTATCCGCAGACGTATTGTATGTCAAAGTAAAAAATGGTTAAATTAAAAAAATAAAACTGTCAACAAGATATCGAGGGTTTATTTGCGTCTCACTTTATGTGCATAAAACTTGCAGATTGACTATGATTAACGCATAATTAGTATACAATAGGCGATAAAACACGTAGCAGTAACTGTCAATAACAAACCATTTATCTATCAGCTGTCCTTGATTGATTTTACAAAATGGGGTACGTTTTTACTTCGTCGATAGTACGTTTTGACTCTCAACAGGAGTACGTTTTGACTTCTCATCGGGGGTACGTTTTGGCGAGAGGTACGTTTTGACTGTATCCCTGTTGAAAGAGCCTATTATGCACTACAGATGCTCAACAATGTAGGTCTGTTAGTGGAGAGACTCTGGAAAAGTTGGTCGTGGGTTTGAATACACCTAAATTCAGAAGTTGTTTGTTTTGTTTTGTCTGGGGTTTTTTATGTTTTGATTTTTACTCTTACTTATCGATAGTAAAGATACTTACCTATTGGAATCAAATGTTTGCTTTAACTTCTTGTTCTTCTTGCTTTTCTGTGGTTTACCGATCTTTCCCGTTTTAACTGTTTCCTTCTTCTGTGCCCCTTTTTTGAACTTGGAAGAATTGCGCTTGTCGAATTTTCCATCTTTATCTGTGTGTTTAGCTGAAAATTTACCCATTTCGGAAAAGCACGTTGGTTTGTTTTCATTCCATCCTACATCCGGTGTGTAATACGTCATCAATTATTGAGTTATACGTATTACTCAACTGACTTTCAACAGCTGACAGAAAATAACCCAAAAGGTACGATTTAAAGATAGGCAACTGTAAACTATAATTATATTTCGTTTTTAAAAAATGATAAATAAATTTTAAAGTCAAATCTTCATATTTTACTTCAAACAACCGAATTACATTTCGCTTATTTATTACTTTTACTAAGTTTTAGTGTGAAATGGTTTTGTCCTTGTAAGTTTCGTAACCCCTTTACTTTTAATTTTGTAAACGTTTTTGTTTGTTTTGTTCTTTAATGTTGTTGTTTTTTGTTTTTCTTCTGTTTTTTAAATCAATATACTGGGCTTTTATTCCTTGCTGGGCTTTTATTCTATGATTTTATTAAAAAAAAATAATAGGGGTGAAATTATTGACTCCTCGATTTTTCGAGCAGTTGTGTTCTTTGTCCAATTCTAGTACTGCCTGCAACTCCAATACGAATATCACTCTCTTACACTGTCGGTTTATTTCAAGTACCTCCGTAACAGGCTCAGATTAAGGACATATGACTATGCATGGTGTCAGATAAAATGTTGGTGAGGAATTTGAAAATAGAAGGTTCAAATCGGTTACAAATTTAGCTAAAGAAAATATGTGAGAGAAAGATAAATTAATAGATAGTTTCCATGTGATGTCATTGACACTGATAAGACAGTTTAAGGCAGCAATCTTTGTGGGCAGAAGCTAATGCAGGCCGAAATCGGGAAATATGTGCTGTATTAAACTCACCACTGTGTTTTTATTTTTCAGTCTATTTTACTGAATTTTATATCAAATTAACAGCTTTCATAAAGTATTTTAAATATCAAAACAACATTTTGATAGTTTTAAAGGTTAAAGAAATAAAACCGATAAAATGATACACTGTTCATTTTGTTTTAAGTATGAGCAAATAGTTTTATTTATTTATGTGTATTAATTCTGTGTGCATTTATCTTTCCAAGAGCTTTCCAATGGTGTATAGCTTTTAACTTTCGGACCACAAATGAAGAAATTACAAGAAAATAAAATTTACCCTTCTATACAATTCATATGAAAATCCACTGAAGTTACCATCAAAGATGGCTGCCAAGGTAAGGGATTTTCACTGTTGTGGAAACTATCTATTAAATATTGTTAAATTAAACGATGTCAGCGTATAATTTATTAAGTTTTTGTATTTACGTGTACGTTATAAATATTTTGTGTTCTAGTTTACATTCATGTTATCTGTCTTGAGTAAAAAGTACAGAAAATAATTTGCTAAATTACTCAAATAATTCAAGGTTTTCACACCCCAAAACAAAATTTAATATATAGTTATGGTTATGGTCCTTAAAATCAAGTTCAGTGTGGGTTAGATATCTTTTATCCATTTTGACAAGATTTTTGTCATTGAGCCCATAGTAGAGGTGTTATAGTGAGGTACTAAACAACTCTGCTTGGAGATTGTACAAAATATGACTTTTAAGCTTTTGCTACTCTGAAACAATCATCTTTTCAAAGCGATAACCTCATAATGCTCAAAACATATTCTTGCCATATCTTGTTTAAGAACAGACTGTTCAATGGATAATACCTCTCCGCGATGCCTACATAATATTAAAGTTATATATGGTTTGGAATTTTATTATCAAATTTACTGGCAGCAATAGCTCAGGTGTTAGAGCGTTGGCTTGCAGATCGGGAGGTCGTGGGTTCAAAACCCTGCCGGGTCAAACCAAAGACTTTAAAGTTGGTAGTAGTGGCTTCCCCCGTATGCTCGGGGTTAAGGGGACAGCATTACGCCTGACTCGTCAGTATAATGGACCAGCAGGGTTCAGTCCCTGGGCACCTCATAAGTGCCCCTGTACTATAATGATAGAAATGTCGCTGCATAGTATCGGCGAAAATGTTGGCAAATCCCATCACTCTCATTAAATTTGGTGGAAGTAGCGTTTCAGATACATTACAGGCCATTTTTAATGGCTGTCAATAGTTGTCAACATTATTTCAAATAAGTCATGAAAAAAAAATCATAAAAATAATAAAATCTTTTAGCGCTGGTGAATCTTGAAAGATTTTAAACTTTTAAAATTTTTTCTTTTGTCCATTTTCAAAATGCTCTGATCAGTTACATAAGTGTTTGTTTTATCCTGTTAGCCGCATTTACCTCTGTCTGTGACCCTTAATTCGTAAATAACAATGGCAGATGATTGAAATCCCACTCTAAAGAGGGGTAGGCCAGCTTTGTTTTATTGAGAAAGAAAATGAAGTTCATTAACTTGTAGGATGGAAGATAACAAACCTGAAATTCACCTCAGGTCCTAAAAGCACCGACAACACTGTTTACTTTCGGCTATGACTGACTACGGCCATGAAAGTGAATGTAAGGTCTTTGAAGTTATATTCATGGTTTTGGTTAGTGAGAAGAATAAATGTTATATTTTACTTGTTTTAGCAATTAAACATTTACACTAAAAGATATTATAGACTAACACAAAGTATTTGGCAATGGAAAAAGGTCCATTCCAAAGCCATATATGACTTCAATTAACCATATATCATTACACTCTCCCTATGGCCACAAATGGATGCAGCAACTCCTTTAAATGCAGATAATTTTTAAAACCCAAAATAAAACGAGTTAATCACTCCCATTAATGTACCTGGCTTTTACCCAACAGCTCTTGTATCAGTCCCGGAATAAACCACTCATAATAAGACTGTATTATTGACTCAATAAATCAATAAGTGAATAACAATACAGTCCAAGTGCAAACTATATATAATATAATCTATTGTTTCCTGTTTCTTTTAACTTTAAGATAATTAGTGTTAAAATGAAATCTTCATTTTCATTAAAAACATTAATTTCTCATTGTTATTTTTTGTAGAATGGAAAACAAGGATCTTTGGAGTTAAGAAACGAATACAGTGACATACATATATCTGAATAAAAATGATACCAGTGCTTAAAACAATGGGCAGATCTAGCTTACGATGTTGGAAGAAACCTTTTTCAATCAACATATCTAGACCCTCGAAGTGCAGCATTTCAAGTGACACCAGTGATAAGACGTCATCTGCAGCTGCGTCTAAAGCAGACAACAACAAACATTTAGAAGACTCGGACTCAGAGGATGCTCATATAAAGTCTGCATTGCAGGTGGTCACAACAAACGTGTCTCATCCCACATCTGTGGAGATGGTTCCAGGGAAGGGACCACCTCCAGAGCCTCCTGTAGACTGTTGTATGAGTGGATGTGCAAACTGTGTATGGATTCAATATGCTGAAGAACTCACTAGGTATTTCTCTTCAGACAGTAAAGAAAAAGTGAAGAAGGCCCTTGAACAGATAGAAAATCCAGGCCTACGGATGTTTATACAGTTAGAGTTAGGGCTGCTCTGACACAAAGCATGACTGTGATCTCTGTTGTTGTTGTTTTTTTAAATTTATTTTGTTGATCTGCTGTTTTTACACATATTTTCTTCTTTTTTTATATATATTTGAGATATTTTTAGTGATATTTATGTTTGACTTGATGGCAAAACTTGTAAATGATATACCATGTAATTTGTGTTAAATGCATGGATGTTATTTCAGTTAAGGCAGGGATTTGTTATTTAACATTTTTACATCATAGTGGTACAGTAACACATTTTTAACCAAAGTCAGCTTGAAACCTGAACTGTCATTGTATTCAACTTAACATGTAAATACTCCTTTTTGCTAGATGCTCTTTTATGTTAAATGATATTGCATTACTGTTTTTCCACCTGTTTACCACTTCTTGACAAAACCATTTTTTGGAACAGTTTCAGTAGTGTGTTTTTATCAACTGATTAAAAAGTGTATTTTATCTTTTTATTTATCATAATGAATACCCCTTTATTTTAAAACATTACAAATTGCATATGTTTTAAGTTATTACCAGAATCATATACATGTTTTAGTTATGTTGCATGTAATGTTTAAGCATTTTTACATGAACCATGTAAAGATGCCCAACAATTTTCAGTTTGTGCATACAATTTTGCTATTGTACATATGCTGTATACTTTACAGATATTATATTCTTAACTTGTGTTTAAAATGTTAACTATCTTATATATTTTTAACCTGTTATTATTATAAATAAAGTATAAAATCAGAGTAAGTCCAATTAATGATTTAACAATTAAACATATTTTCCGTTTTACAAAAAAAAAAAAAGAGGATGTGAGAAGTTGTAATACATGTTGCAAAACTCGACAATGGGGTACATTGGTGAAATGGAAATTGTAACCCTTGTTAGTTAATATCCGAGGTATTCCAAATGGCATGTTAGTCCTTTTAGTGGGATTTCTTGGACTTTATAGCCTGGTCTTTTGTAGATATTGCAATTACAAACAGTGAAATGTCTTAAGTGTTGCATAAATATAAGCTTAAAATCCATTTACATACTTAAAGAGATATGTTATTTAAAAAAGAAAATCGAAGTGTTTGTTGATAATGGTTAACCTGGGTATTACAAGAAAGGCAGAAAAGTCAATATCCACGCCAAAGAGCACAAGCATCAAAACTGAGTAAAATAAATTAAAGGACCTACTTGCAGTTAGGGATTATTCAGGGGAGACTATTCATTAATGTATCTCATTTCATATCATGAAACGATTAAGAGTATTTCCCCTTGACCTGATTCATACTGTTCGCAACATTTGCTGGCAGTTGGCGCACGAAGCATAAAATATGCGTTAGTTTTTACGTTAGCTTTTTTCAGGATATGCATGTTTGATTAACCGGAATACGGCATAAATGGACGCTGGCACGAAATCATGACAGTAGTTCGCGGCGGTCACCAAATATACGGCAGATAATTTATGAACGAAGTCAGTTACGAAATTTCGGATCATTATGTAGAGAACGTATCAAGCCAGCCAGCTTATTGTATATGACTTACATATACACATGACGTATATTACGCATGCACAGATATTCTAGGTCTGTAAGCTATTTTCCATACTTTATATACACATGAACAGATATTCTAGGTCTGCAAGTTATTTGTTATACTTTATATACGCATGCACAGATATTCTAGGTCTGTAAGTTATTTGTTATACTTTATACACGCAGGCACAGATGTTCTAGGTCTGTCAGTTATTTTTTATACTTTATATACTCATGCACATATATTATAGGTCTGTAAGTTATTTGTTATACTTTATATACGCATGCACAGATATTCTAGTTCTGTAAGCTATTTGTTATACTTTATATATATACGCATGCACAGATATTCTAGGTCTGTAAGTTATTTGTTATACTTTATGTACGCATGCACAGATATTCTAGGTCTGTAAGTTATTTGTTATACTTTATGTACGCATTCACAGATATTCTAGGTCTGCAAGTTATTTGTTATACTTTATATACGCATGCACAGATATTCTAGGTCTGTAAGTTATTTGTTATACTTTATATACACATGCACAGATATTCTAGGGTTGTATGTTAATTTTAATATGTTATATTATCCATGTGATATCACAGGCCCCGATAAAACAGATGATCCCATAATTTTATATCTTTACTGTGTATTAATTAAAAATATTCTAAAATATGAATTTCAAGAGCTCTTCAATGGTGTATAGCTTTTAATTTGTTTACCACAAATGTAGATGATATTCATGTCTCTTCAAGTTGCCATCAAAGATGATCGCCAATATACGGGATCTTCACTGAGGTGGAAACTATATCTATAGAAACAATATTATTTTCCATTAATGAGTAAGGCTAAACAAATCTTTGCTTGTCTGAACATAAATAAAAAATAAAAAAAACATTTGACCAGCAGTAACTATGACCAGATCGCTATAGCACTTAATATAACAGTAAATACTTAATGTTTAGCATTAACTTATCTACAATACTCAGTTTTTGTTGTTCCCGCTTCTTCATTAAACAAGCCTGCTGATCACTTGGATACAGGAGCACACCATATTTTTTGTACTTGTCTCATCGCATCTTTCGCGTGCGAGCTGTTTTAATGTAATCCACAAGTTTAAGGCGATGCACTTGAATGCTATACTGATGAAGTGGGTCAATGGAGAGAATGTGACCACGCCTAACCAAACCCTTAACATGCTATGCACGAATGTATAAAGCCCCGGCAGGTTGTGTTGATCCAGATCGCTGGGATCTGTCTAAACAGGAGATTTACTGTTCGCCAGTTGCATCTTTCCGTAAATCTTGTTAGATATACAAGTTTAAAATAGATAACGAACATTTACACTTTGTTTAGTCTAATGTAGCATGATATGGGTTTTGAGGACGCAGTGTGAGGCCACATAAACAGTCAACATTTGGACAACTCTAGTTGTGTTGTGGTGTTTAATGTTTTACATTGTATCAAGTCCTCGCTAACTCGCGGATCCTGAACCGAGGAAAATCATGTTTTAACTTTTTAACTTGTATATATGCGTCATTAAAAAGGCTTATAAAAATAGTGTTTATTAAGATCAGTTTGCCTTGCCTGAATTCGTTAATTCAGGAGATGTCCTTTATGCTGCCAAATGTCTAGCCAAATATAGACTACCTTTGCACGTAAATCCAATTCAACATACGAATACTACGTATAGGTTGTAATCAAATTAAACATGCCAATGTTGGGCGTTTTCACAATAATTCATTTTCCTTATCCCTGCAATACAATATACAACAATAGTCAATGGTGTTGTTGTTTTTACGGTTACGGAAAAACGCAAAGGGAGGGAATCTGCTTATTGAAAACAACACACTATCATATCAGCCAGTTCACATTAGAGCTATGCTGCGTATATTATTTGATCATATTTAATATAAAAAAACATTTATGAAAATGATACAATATAAAATAAAAACGCATACATAGCCCAATAATACCTTTTTGTTAATATACTTAGGAACAGACTTCCCTTTTCGGCTCTTATAACTCCAACAGAACTTAGAAAACGCTGTTTGTGCAGCATATGAACAATTAGAACGCGTGGTTTAGTTGTGCCAAAAAGGAACCGTTAAAAGGCGTGGTACATTGGTGCAACATAGGGACCGTCAGAAAGCGTGGTTAGCTGGTGCAACATAGGAATCGTTAGGAAGCATGGTTAGCTGGTGCAACGCAGAAACCGTTAGAAAGCGTGGATTGTTGATGCAACATAGAAAGCGTGGTTAGCCGGTGCAAAGTAGAAACCGTTAGAAAGTGTGGTTAGCCGGTGCAACGTAGAAACCGTTAGAAAGTGTGGTTAGCTGGTGCAACGTAGAAACCATTAGAAAGAGTAGTTTGTTTGTGCAACATAGGAATCGTTAGGAAGCGTGGCTAGCTGGTGCAACGTAGAAACCGTTAGAAAGCGTGGTTAGTTGGTGCAACATAGGAATTGTTAGAAAGCGTGGCTAGCTGGTGCAACGTAGAAACCATTAGAAGCGTGGTTAGTTGGTGCAACACAGGAATTGTTAGGAAGCGTGGCTAGCTGGTGCAACGTAGAAACCGTTAGAAAGTGTGGTTAGCTGGTGCAAGATAGGAACCTTTAGAAAGCGCGGCTAGCTGATGCAACGTAGAAACCATTAGAAAGCGTGGTTAGTTGGTGCAACACAGGACTTTTTAGGAAACGTGGCTAGCTGGTGCAACGTAGAAACCGTTAGAAAGTGTGGCTAGCTGGTGCAACGTAGAAACTGTTAGAAAGCGCGGTTTGTTGGTGCAACATAGAAAGCGTGGTTAGCCGGTGCAACGTAGAAACCGTTAGAAAGTGTGGTAAGCTGGTGCAACGTAGAAACCGTTAGAAAGCGTGGTTAGTTGGTGCAATGTGGGAATTGTTAGGAAGCGTGGCTAGCTGGTGCAACGTAGAAACCATTAGAAAGCGTGGTTAGTTGGTGCAACATAGGAATTGTTAGGAAGCGTGGCTACCTGGTGCAACGTAGAAACCGTTAGAAAGCGCGGTTTGTTGGTACAACATAGAAAGCGTGGTTTGTTGGTGCAACATAAGAATTGTTAGGAAGCGTGGCTAGCTGGTGCAACGTATAAAACCATTAGAAAGCGTGGTTAGTTGGTGCAAGATAGGAATTGTTAGGAAGCGTGGCTAGCTGGTGCAACGTAGAAACCGTTAGAAAGTGTGGTTAGCTGGTGCAACGTAGAAACCATTAGAAAGCGTGGTTAGCTGGTGCAACGTAGAAACCATTAGAAAGCGTTGTTAGTTCGTGCAACGTAGAAACCGTTAGAAAGTGTGGTTAGCTGGTGCAACGTAGAAACCGTTAGAGAGTGTGGTTAGCTGGTGCAACGTAGAAACCATTAGAAAGCGTGGTTAGTTGGTGCAACATAGGAATTGTTAAGAATCGTGGCTAGCTGGTGCAACGTAGAAACCGTTAGAAAGCGTGGTTAGTTGGTGCAACATAGGAATTGTTAGGAAGCGTGGCTAGCTGGTGCAACGTAGAAACCGTTAGAAAGTGTGGTTAGCTGGTGCAACGTAGAAACCATTTGAAAGCGTGGTTAGTTGGTGCAACATAGGAATTGTTAGGAATCGTGGCTAGCTGGTGCAACGTAGAAACTGTTAGAAAGTGTGGCTAGCTGATGCAACGTAGAAACCGTTAGAAAGCGCGGTTTGTTGGTGCAACATAGAAAGCGTGGTTAGTCGGTGCAACGTAGAAACCGTTAGAAAGTGTGGTTAGCTGGTGCAACGTAGAAACCATTAGAAAGAGCGGTTTGTTCGTGCAACATAGGAATCGTTAGGAAGCGTGGCTAGCTGGTGCAACGTAGAAACCGTTAGAAAGCGTGGTTAGTTGGTGCAACATAGGAATTGTTAAAAAGCGTGGCTAGCTGGTGCAACGTAGAAACCATTAGAAAGCGTGGTTAGTTGGTGCAACACAGGAATTGTTAGGAAGCGTGGCTAGCTGGTGCAACGTAGAAACCGTTAGAAAGTGTGGTAAGCTGGTGCAAGATAGGAACCTTTAGAAAGCGCGGCTAGCTGATGCAACGTAGAAACCATTAGAAAGCGTGGTTAGTTGGTGCAACACAGGAATTGTTAGTAAACGTGGCTAGCTGGTGCAACGTAGAAACCGTTAGAAAGTGTGGCTAGCTGGTGCAAAGTAGAAACCGTTAGAAAGCGCGGTTTGTTGGTGCAACATAGAAAGCGTGGTCAGCCGGTGCAACGTAGAAACCGTTAGAAAGTGTGGTTAGCTGGTGCAACGTAGAAACCGTTAGAAAGCGTGGTTAGTTGGTGCAACGTTGGAATTGTTAGGAAGCGTGGCTAGCTGGTGCAACGTAGAACCATTAGAAAGCGTGGCTAGTTGGTGCAACATAGGAATTGTTAGGAAGCGTGGCTAGCTGGTGCAACGTAGAAACCGTTAGAAAGTGTGGCTTGCTGGTGCAACGTAGAAACCATTAGAAAGCGTGGTTAGTTGGTGCAACATAGGAATTGTTAGGAAGCGTGGCTAGCTGGTGCAACGTAGAAACCGTTAGAAAGCGCGGTTTTTTGGTGCAACATAGAAAGCGTGGTTAGCCGGTGCAACGTAGAAACCGTTAGACAGTGTGGTTAGCTGGTGCAACGTAGAAACCATTAGAAAGCGTGGTTTGTTGGTGCAACATAGGAATTGTTAGGAAGCGTGGCTAGCTGGTGCAAGGTATTAAACGTTAGAAAGCGTGGTTAGTTGGTGCAATATAGGAATTGTTAGGAAACGTGGCTAGCTGGTGCAACGTAGAAACCATTAGAAAGCGTGGTTAGTTGGTGCAACATAGGAATTGTTAGGAAGCGTGGCTAGGTGGTGCAACGTAGAAACCGTTAGAAAGTGTGGTTAGCTGGTGCAACGTAGAAACCATTTGAAAGCGTGGTTAGTTGGTGCAACATAGGAATTGTTAGGAATCGTGGCTAGCTGGTGCAACGTAGAAACTGTTAGAAAGTGTGGCTAGCTGATGCAACGTAGAAACCGTTAGAAAGCGCGGTTTGTTGGTGCAACATAGAAAGCGTGGTTAGCCGGTGCAACGTAGAAACCGTTAGAAAGTGTGGTTAGCTGGTGCAACGTAGAAACCGTTAGAAAGCGTGGTTAGTTGGTGCAACATGGGAATTGTTAGGAAGCGTGGCTAGCTGGTGCAACGTAGAACCATTAGAAAGCGTTGTTAGTTGGTGCAACATAGGAATTGTTAGGAAGCGTGGCTAGCTGGTGCAACGTAGAAACCGTTAGAAAGTGTGGCTTGCTGGTGCAACGTAGAAACCATTAGAAAGCGTGGTTAGTTGGTGCAACATAGGAATTGTTAGGAAGCGTGGCTAGCTGGTGCAACGTAGAAACCGTTAGGAAGCGCGGTTTGTTGGTGCAACATAGAAAGCGTGGTTAGCCGGTGCAACGTAGAAACCGTTGGAAAGTGTGGTTAGCTGGTGCAACGTAGAAACCATTAGAAAGCGTGGTTTGTTGGTGCAACATAGGAATTGTTAGAAAGCGTGGCTAGCTGGTGCAACGTAGAAACCATTAGAAAGCGTGGTTAGTTGGTGCAACGTAGAAACCATTAGAAAGCGTGGTTTGTTGGTGCAACATAGGAATTGTTAGGAATCTTGGCTAGCTGGTGCAACGTAGAAACCATTAGAAAGCGTGGTTTGTTGGTGCAACATAGGAATTGTTAGGAAGCGTGGCTAGCTGGTGCAACGTAGAAACCATTAGAAAGCGTTGTTAGTTCGTGCAACATAGGAATTGTTAGGAAGCGTGGCTAGCTGGTGCAACGTAGAAACCGTTAGAAAGTGTGGTTAGCTGGTGCAACGTAGAAACCATTAGAAAGCGTGGTTAGTTGGTGCAACATAGGAATTGTTAGGAAACGTGGCTAGCTGGTGCAACGTAGAAACCGTTAGAAAGTGTGGCTAGCTGGTGCAACGTAGAAACCGTTAGAAAGCGCGGTTTGTTGGTGCAACATAGAAAGCGTGGTTAGCCGGTGCAACGTAGAAACCGTAAGAAAGTGTGGTTAGCTGGTGCAACATAGAAACCGTTAGAAAGCGTGGTTAGTTGGTGCAACATGGGAATTGTTAGGAAGCGTGGCTAGCTGGTGCAACGTAAAAACCATTAGAAAACGTGGTTAGCTGGTGCAACATAGGAATTGTTAGTAAGCGTGGCTAGCTGATGCAACGTAGAAACCGTTAGAAAGCGTGGTTTGTTGGTGCAATATAGGAACCCTTACAAATCGTGGTTTGTTGGTGCAACATAGGAACTGTCAGAAAGCGTGGTTTGTTGGTGCAACATAGGAAGCGTGGTTAGCCGGTGCAACGTAGAAACCGTTAGAAAGTGTGGTTAGCTGGTGCAACGTAGAAACCGTTAGAAAGCGCGGTTTGTTGGTGCAACATAGAAAGCGTGGTTAGCCGGTGCAACGTAGAAACCGTTAGAAAGCGTGGCTAGCTGGTGCAACGTAGAAACCATTAGAAAACGTGGTTAGCTGGTGCAACATAGGAATTGTTAGGTAGCGTGGCTAGCTGGTGCAACGTAGAAACCGTAAGAAAGCGTGGTTTGTTGGTGCAACATAGGAACCTTTAGAAAGCGCGGTTTGTTGGTGCAACTTAGGAACCCTTAATATGCGAGGCATGTGGGATGTTTTGCCTGTTGGAACCCAGGAGGCATCTATATCATGTCAGGAATTTGTCCTATCATGACAGCCCGAAGGCTGCCTGCTGTTCTTAGACCAGTATTCAGCATGCCAATCATCTAGAGGTTTATATGCATGCTTGTGTGCTATAGCTATAGCAAAAATGGCTTTTCCATACCGACTTCTTTTATAACAGTTAAAATACTCATTTCCATCATATAACAAAAAGTTCAAAATAAGTTAAGCCTTAAAACAAACTAATTTAAAGTTCAATATTGAGATGTGATATATTAAATAAACTCTGCGTTCTGAATATTATATCTATTTTCTTATCTTAGTTAATAAAAAGATCAGTTAATCAGCCCAATGGCGCACGTGATCTCTTTTTTATCATTTGGATAACAGAAAAAAAATCACAGCAGAAAAAAAATCACAGCGCCTTGGCATTTGCAACCTGTGAGTTTTAGTTCCCAGCCGTTATCGGTGGCGTAAACCACAGACTCATCGTCATTTAGCTTATAGCGCTCTCATGAAACAGTTCGGACGTTCTCAGCTTCACAGCAACGACGGACTGACGGTTGCCCGTGAGCGGAATGTGCAAGTACAGTCTGAATCATGCCCTTACTTCCGTATTAAAATATTGTTATATCATTGCATAATGAATGCAATTTATTGGGCATATATTCCACAAACATATCTTCCGTTATTCGGAGTTCCCTTGAACAGATACGATGTTGCCTTCACTGTGAACAACATGCCGTGAACACCTGGCACAACACACCCGCTCAAATTATGATCGCACCGGGTCGACCAGGTGTGGAACTATCCTTATATTTGATTGATCGTAAGGAATCTATAGCATGTACCACTTCTGACGTATTATATGTGTTTTGATCAGGGTTTGAACATCCAGTTCCTCGACCCCCACACCTATAGCTGACGCTACCAGGGCCGGTCATTGTATATCGTATGACATGAGGATTTGAATTTCACGTTCACCAAATAACACCACCCTGACAAAACAATGGTGTGTACATAAAGTTCGTGCAGGTGATCGATTATGAAACCTTCCCACCAGCATTAACAATCGATGCTTTATACAGGCAACATATCAATCACCACCATTATTGCACTTGTAAAAGATCTCTTTTGTTCTGGAGGAAATCTTACAGATTGAGCTTTTGTATGTAAATAAATAAAAACATCATACGCAAAGTGGCTTTGTTTATAAATAAGATGGTACTCATTTACATAAAATATCTGGATTCAATCGGCTGGATGGGTTGCACGAGTCTACTGCAATTCGATTAAACTACATATATTTTGTATATGGACACAAAGAGAATCGTAAAGCCGGCTTAACTCTTAAAAAAACCGGTACCAGATATATAAACACATCTAATTTTGCAAAATATATACAATAAGTTTACACTTTCTTCCATTTGAAAAAAAAAATCAATACAAAGCAAAAGTTACAACAGTGCGGTTAGATTAAAAGGTCTTGCTAAAAGCTCCTTGTCGAGGTCTTAGATTTGTATGGGAGTCGCCTTGCAACAGAACAAATATGATTTCGCCTGGGGTTAATCCTACCTCAGCATACGCAGCAACCTTAGCTTATGTAAGATTAACTTGAAAACTTTTTTCAAGTCTGTAAGAGTGATTGATTTAATCGCCCCTTTATGTTATTATATGACCTCCCTTTATCAAAATTAACTAAATGACAACATGTACATTGGAATGGTTTAAACTGACACAAACACAAGTATTTTCAATCCATGGTGTTGTTTATATTAGGATAAAAAAACTAGTTTTGGGGGTTATTGTAAAATGCAATATATTAGATTTAGCTAATTCATGTAAAATTGTAATACTAACTAGTTTTGTTACGTTCTTGAGATTTGCCCATACGTGTTTGAATACATATGCTAGTTATATTATAGGAACAAACTTTATACCAAAACAGTGGCATTAAATATACAATTTCAATCAATTACATTTGCCAAACTAATACATTTAGTTGTTCTCTCTGTTTTGCCTCCCGTCTCCTGAAAAAAATAACGCGCAACCAATTTATGAATGTTTCCCGGCTTTATCAAGGGTCATATCATGTGCTGGGATAAAGAAGGAATGCGTTTAACGACGAGTAAATGCGTGTCAGACCGAAATCGAATGACGTCTTAGATGTTATCGTGATTCCATGCCCTCAGTTTACAAAAAGCACATCGGGTTGAAAATGTTGATACGTTGCAGGAAGAATGTTTGAAGTAATCGACGCCACGCGTAAACCTATGGATAGTTTTTATAGGTATATATTTTATTTCTTGACTAAATATTGTTGCCGTTGTTGGATCATTGTTACACGCAACTCGATCCCGTGCCTAGGTCCGAGATTTGTTGACAAAAATATTTCCCACACAATGTCCCAAATCAAATCAGTAAACTTCAGCACGTATTGTTGAAATATATATATATACTTTTTAATTAATTGATGTAGAAACTATATTGTATTGCTTTAAACAATAGTACATATTAATAGCCTATACAAATCAAAAGCAATGTAATCCCAAGTCATCACGTAGGACAATATACAACTATCAATATTGGGTTTTTTATTATTTAACAGAGAACATTTTATAAATATTATGTACAAGATTCCATTTCAATTCATTTAAGAAACAGCACTTTGTGGCATATGCATTTAGATCTTATATTGTGAAATTCTGCGTTTCATCCTAGACTTATCCTCTCACATACAGATATGTTTGATTGTTGTTGTCATTTTCAAACCTCATTAAAATCTTAGCCATCAGTTCAATTAGCACTAATTCACACAAGTGTTACTGACCAATTATAACAAATTTCTTCGTGTGCCATCAATCTAAGGCTGGACGGCTAGAACCACATATTTTGACTTCGAGCACTATATCATGTACATCATATATACATGTACTTACTTTCTTTCCTCCTTCCTCCGCCTCTCCCTTTTCCTCTGTCTGTCTGTCTGTCTGTCTGTCTGTCTGTCTGTCTGTGTCTGTCTGTCTGTCTGTCTGTCTCTCTCTCTCTCTCTCTCTGTCTGTCTCCCCCCCTCTCTCTCTCTCTCTCTCTCTCTCTCTCTCTCACTTTTTTCTCTCTCTCTCTCTCTCTCTCTCTCTCTCTCTCTCTCTCTCTCTCTCTCTCTCTCTCTCCCTCCCTCCCTCCCTCTCCCAATCTCCCATATCACTCATTTCACTCTTTAGTACTACGTCACTCCAACCACCGGAACCTCTTGCTTTCCTGTCTCTTTATTATATATATAGTTCTCCTTGTAGTATAGTTTGTATAATAATAAGAAAAAAAGATTTTTTTGTTCTGCTCGGTTCTGTTGCGTGGTTAAAAGAAAAGTAAGGCAAACACTACTGTTCGGAGCAGCAATGTATTTATCGTCTCATCAACATGTTCAGGTCCAGTATTGATCAAATTGACTGTGTTCTCCCTGTATCATTAACAGATCCTTATAGAGATAATGTATTTACTTAAACGCAATCAATACTTTGAACTTCTCGCTTGAAAAATGATAAATATAAATTATATTTACGCTACGTTCACTGGTCCATGTATCTATACACGGTTCAGCACTAAATAAATGAGATGGTATGTAAACCACGCGTTTAACGACAAGGAATGTCATATTTATTTAGTTGAAATCAGATTTAAATAGTTTCATACCTGTTTATGAGTGGTAAGAAAGGGTTGATACCCATTTGACACAATCGGAACTCCTCGGGTAATTCCGTCCTCGGGATAATCATCCCTCGGATGAATCTGGTGCAATGATACTTAAAGAAATCACGATCGTATTGTTCGCCGGAAGTCGGAAGAATATGCTTAAAAGGTAGTTCGCACAAAACATAAGCAATGGCGTCGTTTGATAGCTGTGTCTTTGCTGCCACGGGTAAATTTAATTTGAATGATTTAATTTTGAAGCAGCCACAAAGTGAAGCTTTAAAGTAATCCGAGCTGCCATCTTTGTTTTGACGTCTTTCCCAAAGGAAGTCCCACTTAGGAAATGGCCGAGTAAATCCGACTACCTATATACATTCGAGAGATGATTCGTGAATTATCCGAGGTGTTCTGATTGCATCTGACATAATTTAAACTCAGCAAAATAAGGCAAATAAATGAAGTTTTTCTAAATTGTGTATAAAACTATAAAAGTATACAAGATAATATTGGACTTTCCACGAAACTAATCATAAGGAAGTTAAATGAATAAATGAATTATAATTATTGCAGGATTAGAAACGTTAATGGTGGAAAAGTTATTTTCTATTATCATTGCACATTGATAGTTATAAAACAGACTTAGAGACTAATAAAATATTCATATGGTGCAATAAAAGCCGCATGTCGTATTCGTAAGTACAATGGGGGCTTAAGCGTTCCAAGTACAATTTCGTTATATCACGAATTGCAATCGTAGTTATAAAAAAACACATAGCATATATACATATATATATTATTAAATTATCCTGTTACCGTTATCCTTCGATAATATACACAGTGATATTGGGCAGTTAACAAAGAGCTACGAATCTTCAAAGCGTTAAATTACGACGTACTTTATACTTGTACACGTGTACGTTTTGGGGTAATTGTTTTTGGCCGGTGTATAAACAACTTGCCGCTATCGTGGTGTTTTAGGGTGGACTTGATGAGGCGTTTATTGCACTAATAAAGGTCGGCCAAACTTATCAACAAGAGAACATTGATGCAAGGCATCCAAGGACGCCGTCGAGGTCCTGTTTAACAATGGAAAAATTTTGCCTAACAGCAAACCGACCCAAAACAGCAAAACCTTGTTGTTATTACAAGATTTACAATGCCGTCAAAATTCCAATTCTTAAATATATATGCAGTTACGAAATGTCATTGGACACATGGAATAAGGTCCGAATACAAACAACAGAACAGAGCATGACATTTGGCTTGTACATAGTACATCGTCGTAACTAATGCAATCAAATGTGGAACATGAACGATTTTAAGTGACCGGTAATAATGTAGCAACATTTTAAACTACAATCTAATTTAATTATGATATTTACCAAAGTTGAATAATAACCGAAATTCAAGGCATGAAAGCGCCGCAATTCGCTTGTTAAAAGCAACATGGCGCCACCAATAAGGTTAGACGACACTAAATAAGTTTGCTCTATATTCTATAGTGAATCTCGAAAAGATGGAAACAAATTGCACCATGACCAAGTTATGATGGACCCCCATAACCATATATAGGTGAAATGAGCTATTTATTGTCTATCAGAAAGACCCAGAAATAAGGCAACTTTTGCAACTTGTAAGAAGGTTCAGCTTCATAGACTGCGCATACTGCCAAATTGCCAGTCGGTAACCGCCAACTTTCAATGAAATATGTACTTCCTGTAAAAGTGGATCAGTCCATTATTTTGCATAGGGGTTAAAGACTTTTGCTTTCTTTTAATTCTACATAGTTTCAGCTTCCTTTTGATACCAAAAGGTTCAGATTACCTTCAAAATAGGAAATTTAATGCCAAAACATAGCAACAGACTGTTACTAAAGAGAAAAAGTCAATGTCACACATTCTACTTCCGGTCGGTATTTAGTGGAACCACCCCAATAAGACTTTTCCAGGAACGATTACACATAGACGTCTCGCACATGCGCTTCGGCAATAATTATGCGCACATTTTATGCCAAAAGAATCATATTCCTTAATTTTAACTGGCAAACTTAATAACTAATGTTTAAGTTAAGTGTGATTTACTTTGGTGTGTTCGCTTTAGTGTAATTTGTTCATGCATGCATTTTTTTCGGGTTACAGCATTGAAGCATAGACATATAATAACTATTATATGTCTATGATTGAAGTAGAAGGTAAAAAAAGGCATGCAAATTTTACGCACAGTGCTCTTCTTAAAGCTGGTATCCAACAGTTTGCCTATATCAAATACATATAACAATATCGCACCACTTCTTTGGGGAATTTGGGCATCATTTTGTAAAAAAAAATACTGTAGTCTTAATAGATACGTTTGTAACACTAACTGAATTGTTAGACAAAACCAATCGCAAACAAAGAACACTGTGTATTCTTTCCAACTGTATAAAAAGCTCGATAGTGGTCTCGGCTAAAAATTAATATCGACGTCAGAGCGGGTGATCCGGATGACTATATAACGTGATCTCAAAAGTTAGTGGTCACGTGGTTTTCTAAGGTTAAAAATAGCTATCTCTGCAGCGTGGCTTGGATAGGAAACACCTGTTTGCGATGACGAGTGGTGATTTATGCTTGACTGTTCACACAAATCTAGGACATCCATCAACAGCCTTTTTAAGGAACTTTGTTAGGCAACAGTTACTTATTTGGGCGTTTGAGGGGAAAAAAAATTGGTCCAAACTGTCGGATACCTCCTTTAACTCCTTAATCACCCGTCTTCACGTATTAAATATATTTTCTTCACAATGAAATTATCTGTGGCAGTAACATATTAAAAATGAAAAGAAACTTTTCTTTTTGGACAGTGAAAACACACACACACGCACACGCACACGCACACGCACACACACACACACACACACACACACAACAAACAACAAATAAAAAACGTGCTCATATTTTTTCGTAAATCGAGTATTCGTCTCCGCCTAAGCAGATATAGATATTGTGAGAACCACAGTGTTGTGGTTGTGCACATTTGTCTGTATAAATACATGTTCTTTTTTACACCCTGCTTTTAATTAGCTGCTGTGCTGCAATCTAATGTTTGTAACCAGGTATGGATCCAGGGGGTGGGGGGATGGAGTGTGTGTATGTGTGTGTGTGTGTGTGGGGGGGGGGGGGGGGTAAGCATCCCTCTAACAACCAGGTAAAAGAGTCGAGTTGTGAAAACACATACATGAAAGCTTAAAAAAACTAACCTTTTAAAGTAAATTTTGTCTGTTGACTGCTTAGCTCGAAGTAAGGGGTCTTTACTGTGTGTATATATATATAGTAGTTGTTGCGATGAAGTTGAATGGATCTTGATTCATACCCGACAATCCCATCCACCCACCCCACCACCCACCAAAAAAAAAGAAGTCTGTGACATTTTAAACATGCGTCATGACCATGACATCAGGTAGTTCAGATTGTAGGTACGTGAAGAAAATTAATAGGATTTCTTCAAACCAGTATAGTTTTATGATGATTAGGCAGTATCCGGTGTCAGTTATACTATGTGCAATTATAAGCATAATAAAATAGAAATAAGACATTCCAAACTGATGTTTGAATCGCGCATTACGATATGTGTAGAACAAGTACTGCAAACCGTTATGGTGGATTGTATAAGTGATATTTCATGCTAGAGGATTTTAAATTAAAAGTATGTGAGAAGTGTGATGTGCAATCAAAAACCATTTAAAGCGCACGTGACCGTGCAGAAAATCGGCAGCAGCATCTAGCTGTAGATGCCAGGGTCCTGTTCCAAGAAGCATCGACGTTACCGGTCTATACTGTTCATCGATGCGGCATTTTAATTTATGTCCACCAGTGTTTAAGTTATAAAAAGCAACGCGGACGTACAAGACGAAATACTGTAAAAGGAAGCTAAATTTGACATACCGAAATAGGTGTTGTTTCACACGTATTTAACTAATATATACATGGAATGAATAATATTTTCTTTTGTATAGACTGAGGGGATGTTAATGAAGATGAAGTACAAAGTCAGTGGGGTAGAAGTGATTGATTATGATCCCGCTTAAAATAGAAGAACTAAAGTATTCAATACGCTAATGCAATAGGGCCATAACAGCAGACTGTAGCCAAGATTAGGAACATTGGATAACAGTACACGACATCGTATGTAAACAATGTCGGAGGTTTTGAAGTCGGGATTTCTATTATTTAGTGCAGTGTTACGTTCGTTCGATTGGCATGCTTTGTCAACACAGAAAAAAATGGGTTAACAAATAATAAATGCCCAACTCATTCGTTCGCTGTTTCCCTTTTTTCAATAATGTTCGTGCAGTGTATCAGTTCCGGTATACCGATTGCACTTGAGCAGTCAGTTTGCGTATTTTAGCTATCGTTTGTTGTTGTACAGATCATATTTCATTTACAATAGTAGAGAACAGCAGGCGGGTAGAAGGCTGTACAAATTGTGAACATAAAAAGATTGGGTAATTCCACGTTCTCTGCACTTTACAGATTTTCATCTGTAACGGAAAGTAATCATTGGCGTGTGAACTTGGCACGAGTGTATATCGGCTGCATAAGCCAGCAATGTTCACTATTCAATAGAGGCTGCCTATTGACATACCGGTTACAGAATGTGTGCCTGTGTTCCACTCTGCGTATAGACATATAGACTTTAGACGCGGTATTCTGTAATATGATGGGAGAGACCATTGAAGAATACAGAGGATAGAGTCCATCGGAGCATACAAAGCGTTAGTCAGTATGATTCTATCTGGGCTACCCGTGCGTGTAGTAACATACCCTTATATAACCGGGTATATTCATTGATGCGGACTGGTGAACGTAGCGGTGACAATTTTTATTTCAACAGCCCATCTTGTTATGTGAACGTCCTGTGCATAAACATACCGCGATTCAGTGTCTCTCTCTTAACAGTATGGTATATAGTTGGATTAACGCTGCTGTGTCATATATAGGGACCGTAGGCCACCGTAGAGATAGTTTACTTTCCGGATTGTAAAGTTAATTGTATACACGTTCAGGCGATTGTTGTAAATTAACAGTGTGTGGTGTTGACGATCTGTTTTCTCTCTGGATACTCCTATTCTAGCGATGTTTAACAGGCATTGATATGAATCTACATGATGTGAGCGTGTTAGTGTTAAAAGTGCGCAGTGGAGCTGTTCATATTGCAATTAACTAATTATTGTGATTAATTAATTGCTGCCATTTGTGTGTTGTGATTATTACAACGTGCCACATGCGGATGTCTATCATGTAGTGACAGGTGGCTGGATTAGACTGACCAATGGTGCACTCGGCCCTTCTGCTTCTGGCTTGTGTAACTGGACTCTGCTTCATCGGTCGCTCTATACAGGTAGGTTTATAGGTAACCCTTAGAGGGATCACTCAACTTAGGTGGGTGTTATCGAAAATCACTATCTGAGTGGTAAGGAACCAACAGCTAAACTGAGGGACACGAAGACACCCAAACAGACACAGACATCCAAACTGACAGACAGAAACTCAGACATCCAAACAGACAGAACAACCGCTGGCCGACTAATCTATCAGACAAAAAAAAACGAACCTGAAAAAAAAATCGACATAAATAAAGAAAAGACTGGTTGAGATAACGCGAATTACGAAATGTAGATATTACATTAACACCTCTCCAAAAGGCACTTCTGAGCAGCAACAACCTCTAAACAACAACACTTTTATTTTCCCAACAAATGTTAAGTGCATTTTAACCTCTGAGCAGCGCCACTTCTGAGTAAAGGTAAACGGTAATTCAACTTTATCCTTAAAGGCTGTGACAACCTTTGCTGAGCACCACCCGAAGGCTCGTTGAGAAGTATCTTTATTTGATAAATAATCATGGATGACTGATTAAGTATATGTGCTTATCCTGGGTTAATTTGACAGGTAACCAGCTAGGTGTGAAAAACTCCTGATAACATTGTTTCAAAGACATGCTAATAGAAAGGTAATTATCATTTTATTGGTTAGTTTGACTTATGATGATGCTTATTTTAACCACCAAAACGTATTGGCGAGTTTGTAAGAAGTGAAAAATGTAAATGACTAGTCTCTATCTGTAGCTTACAATTCGAATGTATGTTGACTAAATGTTTAGGCATTTATCCATATTCATATCTTAAGTCCTCAATTTGCATATACTTAGATTACGTAATTAAGTTCAGTTATATTTAAGAACCGGCCACAATAAGTCAATTGGTTGAGCTTCGACTTGCGGATCGGGAGGTCGTGGGTTCAAACTCCGGCCGGGTCAAACCAAAGACTTTAGAGTTGGTAGTAGTGGCTTCCCTCCTAACGCTCGCGGCTACGGGGACAGCATTACGCCTGACTCGTCTATGCCAGTATAGTGGACCGGCCTGGTTCAGTTCCTGTGCACCTCATAAGTGCCACAGTTCTAAAATGATAGAAATGTCGCTGCACAGTATCGGAAAAAATTCCGGCTAATCCCATCCCATCCTTATATTTAAGACTTATCTGATTATACTAATAAGGATTTTACTGTGTTTAAAACTACACTTTGCATGTTTCTATTATCTTCTGTTTTTTTATTTCAACAACAATCAACTACATTAGGAAGATCTGTAATACTACTCTTTTTTATATTCTTAAAACACCCATAAAGTAATCTTTAAATGAAATAATGTTTTATATAGAATATTTTAACTTGGCATTAATTTTGACCTCTGCACAGCAACACCCACCACCCCCAGGAGCGACAGTTTTCTGTGCCTCCGCCAAATGTTGGTGTATGGAGGTTTCACAGTATAAAAAATACACGGAAATGAAGCGAACTGCAAAAGATTGCAATGATACCATTAGGTTTTAGTTATCATATGTTAACATGTAGAACAATGATATAAGTTGTATATCTGTCAACAGACTTGTCTACGCTGAGTTTACGAGTGTATGCAGTAAGAAAATTGTTACAGGTATTCTCTGTTTTCATTCCCCATACTTCAGTTTTAGTGTACTTGCACCGCTTTAATACAGGCGTCGCTTTCAATTACAACCCATTTATCACGATTCGTCACGAACATTAACCTTGGAGATATAGATGTTATGTACACTGTAACCTCCAACACCCAGGGGAACCGGGTTGAGACGTTAAAGCGATAGTAACTTGGCACATGGATGGTGGGTGAAAATTTGGTTACAGGTTTACAAAGAAGCATTTTCCATACGACTCCCATTGATGCTGATAAAAACCCGCCCTGCTGTTAATAAGTCAATGATCGTTATAAGCAGTGTTTTATGTCGGCTACTGACTGATCGTGAAGTGTTGAAAGGCGCCAACATGCAGGAAGCTATTACAGGGGTGGAGCTCGCCTTTCATTATTTGTTCAATCGACGCACAAAGAGCGTGCATAAAGTCTATACGTACAATGTATAGATAGTGAACCTTTAAAGGAGGTATCCGAAAGTCTGGTCCTAATATGTTCTCAAATAACAAAATAAGTCATTGGTACCTGACAAGGTCATGTAAAATGTTGATCATTGATGCTAACGATCTTTGAGAACAGTCAAAGATAAATCTCCACTCGTCATTGCAAACAGGTCTTTCCTATCCGAGCCACGCTGGAGAGATAGCTATTTTTACACTGAGCAAAAAAGCACGCGATCACTTACTTTTATTTAGCCATGCGGACAATCCGCTCTGACGTCGATATCTATTTTAGCAGAGATAACTATTCCACGTTTTTTAGAGTTGGAAAGACTGAACATTTACAATATTTTTACTCCCGATTAGAACAGTCTAACAATAAAGTTGGTATTCAAAATCGTCTTTATAACGACTAAAATATGGATTTATGCAAAAACATTATGACCAAATTCCCCAAAACAGTGGTTAGATATTGGTACGTGTATTTAATATAGGCAAACTGTTGATCTAAATATCAAAGTATGGCTAACATGCTGCCCTGTCCTATGTATCCAGCAGGTGAAACGGGGCGTCGTACACTGTGTGTATATTATAATATAAAGCAATATATACATAATATCAAAGTGCTGAGAAGCACTGTTTTGGCGGTGTAAGTTTGACCCTGTGAGTGATTATAGGGATTTGCCAGCATTTTTGCCGATACTGTGCAGCGACATTTCTATCATAGCACAGGGGCACTTAAAATGAAGTTCCCAGGGACTGAACCTAGCCGGTCCATTATACTGACACCGACGACTCAAGCGTAATGCTGTCCCCATAGCCCCGAGCGTTAGGAAGAAGCCACTACTACCAACTTTAACGTCTTTGGTTTGACCCGGCCGGGGTTTGAACCCGCGACCCCCCGATCCGCCAGCCGACGCTCTACCAACTTAGCTATTGCGGAGTGATTATAAGTGTGCAAACAATGGTAAAATTATTTCGTAGTATATCAAATGTGCACGGCATTGAAAACTTGAAAGAGGTAAGTCCTCAGCTGTAAATGAACATCTCTTAATAATCTTTTAATAATGTACCGGTTACAGTGAATTTTAAGCATTCAACGATAGTAAGAATATTTCACACGCATCTATTTGAAGTTAATGTGTTGTATTTGGCAAATAAACGTATAAATAATCTAATTAGGAATATAAACACATCTCATGGCACATGTTTGCAAAAAATTTTATACTTTTCCATTTATACCTGAAGGAGTTTCAGTTTTTGGACAGTTAAATAAAGTCGTATGCTTTCTGTATGGGTGCGTAATATTTGAACGTGTTGCGCCTAGATATTTATTTCTACATAATGATTAGAAACAACAAGAACAATAAGAGCTGCAGCAACAGCAGAAGCAGCAGCAGCAGCAGTAACAACAACAAATAAACAAAAAAACGTACCATGTTCATTTCCAACCCTTTTACAATATAGTTGTTTGTCATGGAAACTGTAACAAATATATATGTTTAATAAAAATAAGTTTCTGTTACTAAATGCGTTTCTTTTAACATGTTGTTCTTCTATATTCACTTCGATAAATGACCAATGTAGAACGTGAAGTATTAGACAGTATCATAACAGGACAACTAAACATAGACCAAATGATTGGAAGAAACACTATATACATATAGTATTAAATTCTCTCTACGGGATAATTTATATTTCACCCACCGCACATCATGACGAAATGATAGTGAATCTATAGCGTATACATATCTTTTATATTAGTTATTATCGACTGAACATTCATGAGATAAAATAAAAATATCAGCGAATAATTATTAACTATATGTATTTCATGTTGTGTGTTGTCTTGCATTTCCTGTCACGCATGTTCAAAGTAAACAATACCAATACAATTAAAACTGAGCCAATACGGGAAACCGGGGACAATGCGAAAAACAAAATAATTTAAATCAAAACAAAAAAGAAATAAATAAAGCGAATTGACTGGCTGGTGCAATCGGGTCAATACGAAAACAACATCAACAACAACGAAACAACAACAACAAAAACAGGAAAGAAGCCTGCTCCATTTCCACCACCGTCGGTGACCACGGCTATTGAATGGCTACCTACATTGGGTGAAACGTTTTCAGTAGCCGTGGGCTCCGACGATGTATTTCCACATGCTTACGTCATTATTTTAATCAAATTGATTCAAATAATTATGATTATGTTAATTTGATATATTTGTGATTAATAGTCTTGCTGTTACTTGAAAATGTATTTAATTGGGAAATTTCATACTGACCATGTTATTTGGCTCTACGGGTTTGGACCAGTGCGGCAGTCCTTGGCCAAATAGTTTGGCAAATATAAATTCAACCAATTGAGATCATAATATTATACAAACACGAACTACCTATTATGTAAAACAGGAAATGTACACTTAACTCGTTTTCTTGTATTTTGACCGTAGTTGTCAACTGCAGATAGGACAAAAACCAGCATAAATTATCAATAATCACTTATACAGAACACTATACTTGTGCAATCAACAGGCAACCAAAACATGATACTATATACGTAAGAAGTATTCATTCTAATCACATCTTTTTGGGGTGATTTGTTTTAATAATGTTGTGTTGTTATTTTTCTTATGTATTAAGTATGTATCTGTTTTTGGTTTATCCGATTGTATCCAATCGGAATATCTCGCCCTTGATTTGGCGAATATATATGATTTTGTGGAAATTGCCGCAGAAAATTTCGATTAATTTTCTGTTAGAGAAAGAAAATTTCGATTAATTTTCTGTTAGAGAAGTAGTCAAGACACCGTATTTTACAATGTAGTGTCTACGCATCACGCTATCGTGACGTGCATCCGGGAAACCTGAAACTGCATACATGCATACTGCATACATGCATTGACCAATTCCGTACTGTCTTTCCATTATCTACCACAATGCGTAATGTTATCCCAATGTGTAAAACTTTCACCCCGATCCTCGACAAAATGGCAGATTTCTTTTCTCAAATTAAATACACTCACCAATATTACTTCATATGTGAAAAGAAAAAAATAATACAACGAACCGTAAAAGTATTTTCACAGAATACATTCTTATTTTCAAATTGCAGGACTGCACTAATTCGACCACAATCTTTTCAATGCCATATTCATGGTAAAACATTTTTGCGTATCAAAGATTTATTTTTTTATTTTTTAATAATCAGTTATCGCAGTTTTTATCTTTTTTAAAACCCAAACAAAAGGTTTTGGGTGCGAATCGCGCAATAACAGCTCGGTGAATATTACAACAATTAGTACGTTTGGTATAGATTTGGACAGACTGCACTAATTATCAAACACATCCGCTCGAACATTTTGACAGACATATATGTAATATTTGCTCTGTAGGTTTGTTAACATTTAAACTTCTTGTTTTTACTGTTGTATTAAAGAATATTACTTTTGCAGACATTTTGCGAAGAAATAAATAGGTCATATAAATTCAATGTTTTTGCTGCGTGTTGTAAAGATTTCGCGCGCTAATGCGGATGTTTGTGACTTCGTACCATTACAAAGTCGTACCACGATTATTTGTTTGGAAACTTCGTACGGCATTTGTTGAGTAGGTGTTGTTCCCAGATGTTGTTGTGTTGCCATAGGAATAAAAAAGTGTCATTCGCACTAACAAAATCACTCAGTTAACAACATAAGCTTTTAAACACATTTTTATTCCACAATAGCAAATAAAGTGGTACTTAATGCTACTATGCTTAATATGCGTAGCTTTCTGGTAAATTTGATGCTATGATTTTTTCTTGTTTATAGACTTTATAAAAGTCTATGAAAGTAGCGCGGCGTCCGTCGTGTAGCGGTAGAGTCGCCGACTTGTAACTCGTTTGATTGCTTAGCCTCACCTCGTCGTTGCGAGTCCCGTGTGTACCAAAGGATCTGAGGTTTGAAGATCTTCTAGCTGACCTGCGCTTTACCGGTGGTTCTACCAAGAGACATATATAATTGGAAAAAAATGGACGTCGCTACACTGACCGTAATTGGTCGTTGCGCTGTATATCTAAACAAACCGTCACATACTATTTGGCAACCTTAAACTGGCACTCGTGAATATTCCCTGATTTACCGAAAATTGTTAACGGTTGACAAACTGTTAACAGAACCAGGACTTCCGTGCGTGTTTATGTAAGAACGAACAATCTCCGACGTTTGTGTGGTTACATTGTCGAAGTCTAATGAGGACTAACACAATGATGCCATGCTATATCAGGAAACCTTATAACAATATGTACACTTATAAACGAAATGCACCTTGTTATCGCCAGTCACGTTATACTTAAGTAGGTAAGAATAGAGAGACTCTTAGAGCAGTACCATTGTCGATACGTCGTCAAACATCAGATCATGTTGTGATAGTACTGTTTTTGTTTGATTGTTGTTTTTGTTGTTGTTTTTGTTGTTGTTTTTTAGATCCATTGCAGCAACCAACAATGATCATTATAGTGATGTCCAACTGTTTTGGTGGAGGAAGGCCCCAGACAAATGCCTTTGTAGAACACGCACATGCGCACTGCATGTCTGCTGAAAGACCTTCCCTGATTAATCCCTTCGTCCCGAACGGGACTCGAACCCACCGGGTGGGAGGCTAAGCAGTCAAAGGAGTTACACATCGGCGACTCTACCACTACGCCACTGGCGCCCCGTGTTGTAATAGTCTTTATCCAAAGACACTGTAGTATAACGACTTGTGATACATTTATAAGTAAATTTGACAATAGTAATACATAAAAATATATAATTCACCATGTATACAATGTCTATCACCCAGGCCGATGGGCCTACAAGTCACCAATTAATATTGTCAAAACTATTTACTGTCTTAATCTCATTTTACATCAGTCCTATGTATCTGACAAATTATACATTTTTTTATTTTGCCGGAGAGGCATTAACCGAATGTATCTTACCATAGCTGTGCTATGTATCCCTTGCCAGCTTCAACAGTTTATTATGTATATCAACATTCATGAGAAAGATCTTATTTCTTTCCCCGAGTCTAGAAAACACTCAGATGATAACACTTTTTATCGGGAACATCACTTTAGTGCAATAAACATTAATCGCTTGTGAAAATTAAGCAATTAAAACTCGTCAATTCTATTTGGTGTTTGGACCCCCATCTGTTGAGAGCTCGTGAAACAGAAAGCATTTTAAGATAAGCCTTGGATATCGCCACGTGGGGCTAATCAAGTAGGGCGGGGGCTGTCTGAGTTAGGTTTACACCAGGGATAATATAAGACGAGCTGAAATAACAAAGGAGAGATTGCAGTCTATGTTTAATCAGTACCATGCTATTCTGAAAAGAAAATTATTAAAACAAGATGGGTACAAAGTAACTCATTTTTAAATAGCTGCATGACAATTTATGTGATTTTATAGCTCGTGAAAAAAAAAGAGAAAGAGGAAACAAAAAACAAGGAAAAAAATTAAAGCGACTTGGTCACAATAAGTTTTTTTTTTTTAAATTATTTTTTTAAATTTATTTTTTTGTTCTTCTAATTGTATTCCTACCGAGGTGGGTTATCTGCGTAAAGATCGCGAGGAAGGCTTTATCCTCGTCGACCCGGAGAGACACATTATCGACAAGTCATCATTAGGATCGCATAAGGATTTTTCTCTCTATTAATTAAATCACAACATTATTGAACCATAATGAATTATGTATGGTTTCAGATATTGCCAGATTGTATGTGAACCATAATGAATTATGTATGGTTTCAGATATTGCCAGATTGTATGTGAACCACAATAAATTATGTATGGTTTTAGATATTGCCAGATTGTATGTGAACCACAATGAATTATGTATGGTTTCAGATATTGCCAGATTGTATGTGAACCACAATGAATTATGTATGGCTTTAGATATTGCCAGATTGTATGTGAACCACAATGAATTATGTATGGTTTCAGATATTGCCAGATTGTATGTGAACCATAATGAATTATGTATGGTTTCAGATATTGCCAGATTGTATGTGAACCATAATGAATTATGTATGGTTTCAGATATTGCCAGATTGTATGTGAACCATAATGAATTATGTATGGTTTCAGATATTGCCAGATTGTATGTGAACCATAATGAATTATGTATGGTTTTAGATATTGCCAGATTGTATGTGAACCATAATGAATTATGTATGGTTTTAGATATTGCCAGATTGTATGTGAACCATAATGAATTATGTATGGTTTCAGATATTGCCAGATTGTATGTAAAACCATAATGAATTATGTATGGTTTCAGATATTGCCAGATTGTATGTGAACCACAATGAGTTATGTATGGTTTTAGATATTGCCAGATTGTATGTGAACCATAATGAATTATGTATGGTTTTAGATATTGCCAGATTGTATGTGAACCATAATGAATTATGTATGGTTTCAGATATTGCCAGACTGTATGTGAACCATAATGAATTATGTATGGTTTCAGATATTGCCAGATTGTATGTGAACCATAATGAATTATGTATGGTTTCAGATATTGCCAGATTGTATGTGAACCATAATGAATTATGTATGGTTTTAGATATTGCCAGATTGTATGTGAACCATAATGAATTATGTATGGTTTCAGATATTGCCAGATTGTATGTGAACCATAATGAATTATGTATGGTTTCAGATATTGCCAGATTGTATGTGAACCATAATGAATTATGTATGGTTTTAGATATTGCCAGATTGTATGTGAACCATAATGAATTATGTATGGTTTCAGATATTGCCAGATTGTATGTGAACCATAATGAATTATGTATGGTTTCAGATATTGCCAGATTGTATGTGAACCATAATGAATTATGTATGGTTTCAGATATTGCCAGATTGTATGTGAACCACAATGAATTATGTATGGTTTCAGATATTGCCAGATTGTATGTGAACCATAATGAATTATGTATGGTTTCAGATATTGCCAGATTGTATGTGAACCATAATGAATTATGTATGGTTTTAGATATTGCCAGATTGTATGTGAACCATAATGAATTATGTATGGTTTCAGATATTGCCAGATTGTATGTGAACCATAATGAATTATGTATGGTTTTAGATATTGCCAGATTGTATGTGAACCACAATGAATAATGTATTACCTCTTATCGCCAGACTGTATGTGAACATGCTTTCCTTCCAATGTGCGCCTTGTCTTTTCGATTTGCTGAATCAAAAGCATCGCGACGTTTTTCAACAACTTTTATTCATTTTAGCTCAACAAACTGGAATTTCTCCTATCTGCGGCATGCCACAATCAAAACGCTGATAGGTTTGATAGTTTCGCAATTATTTAAACACCTAGGACGTATATAATATACTGAACAGAACAGAACAGAACACTTTTATTTACGACTTGTACAAACATACATAGTCTCACATAGTATTCAAATATAAAAATAAGTTATTCAGTCACATGGTACACAATTAATACATTCACATGGTACACAGTAAGTACATATTATGCCACCCCCACCCCCTCAAAAACAACAACAACAAACAAACAAACAAAAACACAAAAAACAACAACAAAAACAAACAACAACAACAACAAAACAACAACAATAAAAAAAAATTTGGAGAGTAAAACATAAGCAAACTGTTTCGAGATTTTCTTTGTTGGTTTTATTTAGGACTGTTTACTGATTTTTTGTGTTTAAATAATTGTTTCTAATAGTTAATGCTTTTTTAATAAATTGTGCAACATTCTGGAGTTTTTTTTCGGTTTACATGTTTTTCATTAGTAAACTCAACTTATAAACTGATGGTCTTCGGAAAAATTAAGAATCTATATGAACCTTTCTCAACTCGTCATAAAGTGGGCATATCAGTAAAAAATGATAAAATCTTCGATATTTTTGGTATAACAACAATTACAATTACTTATATGCAGATATGCGCCGTATGCATCATCGTTATAATACTTATAACATATAACACACGTTAAAACATGTAACAATAAAGTGCGTATAGTTAGGAGCTTCGAGACCAAACCGCTTTAAAGTGAAGTCAGCAAAATTATGGAATCTTATTATTGTCTATGCGGAAATGTCAGTTCAATAACAATAAAGCTGTTTTACATTATAGCAATACTATTTATAACTATACACACAATAATTTGTCACAGACCCCGTAAACTTAGTAGTTATCCAGTCTTAGTTGTAAATCTTATTTTAAAACAATAATATAATTGTTAGCTATCCATTGACGACTTAATGGATCTGCCATCTGGCTGTGATCTGGATCAACACAACTTGCCGAAGCCTCGTCAATTTGCTAATTTTGACTTATTTAACTAATTAAATTGTTTACTTGCTTGACTTCCAGTATGTGTCTTCTAGAGGATCTAGTGTGTCCCACTGGTTCTCTCTAGATATTCCTTACCTGTTGAGACTGGCCGTTACACAGGCATCCCTTTCGAAGACAGAGTTTGTAATCTCTACCAGACTGAAGCCGTCGGCTCAGTCTGACTATATTCTAGTATGTCCATTTTTCAATGCAGAGCGAGCTTTCTTTTTGGAAAAACTACCATTTATCAACTGAAATACGCCTTTGAGTTATTTACTCTCATCAGCCCGTCCGGAAATTCTTAAAACTGTAAATGTGCACTTATTTGTCCAAAATAATGAATACCTATAAGGCTTAACTAGCACTGAACTTTATGTATATATATATATATCCTTTTACAAATTTACACCGCTTCTACCCTCTTTTTTACAATATTTGGGTGCTTTCAGATACATATAGCAATTTATTCTCAGATTCATAAGATTCTCGACGTTTTACTTTAAATCATCTTTTATGTTACTCTCATATCTTTTTATTTGTCCGTGTATTACTTAACTCATTTGTTGCGCATCTCTCTTCTATACATTTCCATTGTACCAGTTCTTTTTTATTGTAAGCGTCAAAGTAGATAACCAAACTGTTTGCTGTTTTGTATTAATTAGATAAAATAATCTTAAATTCCTTAAACATAAATGGTTATTTTTAAACTACTCTTAAATAAATAACGGTTAAAATAATTATATAATAATTATCAATATAATAGATAGCGGTATTTCAGGAGGAATCCTAATATTTACATCATTCATAAAAAACTGGTTAAGTCAACATTATAACATTGTAACTAGAAAAATATTTTTTGATATATTTTCCCCTTTCTTTTTATAAAAGCATTTAGAACTTTTGATACGACATATTACGAATGTTGTTGTAATGTATTGGCTTCGTCATCTTGAATTGAACATTATAAATAATTACAGAACAACTTTCATATTACATGGTTTAGTTTTCTATTGTGTTATGTACATATTTTTTCTCTAAAAGTAAGCATGTGCAAAGCGCACTGAAAGATTATGTTTGGTAACTTTACACATGTAGCTCTTTGGGATGTATGTGGGCGTGTTTGAGTGTGAGTGTGTGCTTGCACGAGCGTGTTGTGTGTTACGTGTAAATACGTGTGTATGCGTATGAGCGCGTGATACTAAAAACATTCTGTATTTTACGTTTTAATTTGTCTTCTTAACTAACTAACTGTTATTTGATTGTTGAATTGTTTGTTTACTTTGCAAACTTTCGTAAATCTGTCACCTCATCTCTTTACCTGAACACTCTAGTTCGCCACTACCTTACAAACTATTGCGCCCTGTTGCCTTCTTCTTCAATTCTCTACCTCTCTTTCGCAATGAAACGAAAAAATAATATTGCGCCAGCATTTCAATATGTTGTGTGTTCTCCCCCAACCTTCCACCCTTCAGTAAAATATCTTTACACTATAAGTTCTTAAGGAAAAATGATACATTCTTGTTAAAGCCGGAACATTTGTATTTTGTAAACATGTATTAGTGTACATTACCCCATGTTGTACCTATTGTACCTGGGATGAAATAAAGGAATGTTCTGTTCAGTTCTGTCTAGGGTCTTTGTCTACCAATTTACCAATTACATATAATTGGCAAATAGTGGACATAATCACCACCCAAACGGTTCAGCGGGAATTTAATATATGTAGAGAAAAACAATCGTCTGCATATTTCATTTTTTTTCAGTTTTTAAAATAGGTTCCGGAGGGAACGTTTTGTTATATACGTTTATTGATACTAAAAGGCGGCGGCAAGATCCCGGATATTTGGTCAAAGATCAGACCTTGTACCTTTGTTGTAAGCACGTTTTCCTTACAAAAAAGCCGTGATGGGGTACTGCTGTATGTTCTATTACAGGTGTATTTACTCCTTTAGAATGAGAAAAGCAAACATTTTGAAATCAGTATAAATAACCTTACGGTATTCAACACAGACACAACCACACACAGACAAATAGTGCATATCGGCTTATTATGAATACACAAACTAATAAAGGACTATTTTGTTTTAAAGAGCACAATACCAACACCGTCTGTGATTTTAATAAACTTAAATCAGGTATCCGACAGTTTGGGTCAAACTTTCTTTTCTCAAATAGCCAAATGAGTCATTATTACCTGATACGGGTCTTCAAAATGCTGTTCATTGATGTCCTAGATTTGTGTGAACGGTCAAGTATAAATCACCACTCTTCGTTGTCAACAGGTATTTCCTATCCGAGCCACGCTGCAGAGATAGCTGTTTTTAAACTGGGAAAAACCGCGAGAATTTTATACATTTGGAAAGAATACACATTCAGAGTTATCTTTATTCCGATTACTTCTGTCTAATTCAGTTAGTGTTCAAAATCGTATTTATCAAGACTTAAGTATGGGCTTATAAAAAGAACTATGCATAAATTCCCCAAAGCGGTGGTTCAATATTGTTACATGTATTTGATATAGGCAAACTGCTGGATATCACCTTTAACTGCGAGCGTGGAACCTTCAAGTCTTCAAATGCAACTGTTGGGAGCTGTCTGATCAGGATCTGTACTATTTCTTACAGAGCAACATGCTAAGTAAGGTTTACCAACGGATGTTAAAATATAACTGAGGCTCTAGGAAAATTAGTAAACATATGTGCAGAATAAGTGCTAAATAACATCGTAGTATTGAACAGCGTGTGGCTTGACGCACTAGCATCTATTACACAAGGTTCCTATTCTCGGATACCTGTAATTTTGGCGGTAAGACCACGCCCTTATAATTGTTTTCTCACTGAGGTGGGTTATCTGCGAAGAGATCGCGAGGAATGCTTATTCACGTAACCCGTAAGAGACGCATTATTGACAAGTCTTCATTGGGATCGCATAAGATTTTTTTTCTCTTTTTCAACATTATGTTTACCGGATTCATTAGGTTGATGTACTTTTTATTTTTTTTATTTTCAAATTATCGCCTATTAGGGAGTCATTTTCCGACATCAAACTTAATTAGATGAGCCTTATTACAGGCGAACTGAAAATTGGAAAGCCTAAGACGTCATTGAAAAACTATAAGTGTAAATTATAAACAAAAAAATAACAATAAACAATTAACAATAATAGGATGATATATATATATATATATATATATATATATATATATATATATATATATATATATATATATATATATATATATATATATATACAATGCGATGATTATATTTGATTTTACTTCTGTATTATATACCGAACGAATTGTCTGTTGTTGTTGTTTTGTGTGTATTTTTTTTCAAAGCATTTTAAACATATTACCAAACAATAAAACAGCACAATATTTTGCTGATCATGTTATGTTGGCTGACATGCCCCAGATCCGTTTGTAAGTACGTACATATCTGAAAGGCTGGAGATGAATGTAGGTGTGGCTTGTTTCTTTGAAAGCAACCGGACATGATCACTTGAGCCTAGCGTTGTGGGGAAGGGAGGGTATGAGCTCGCGACATGCGCGCTTCGCCTGTTGGCTGTAGATAGACAACAGTGGCACTTAACTACCTAAAGTACAGTCGTAAGTACATTGTATATGTATTTCATGGCATCTTCCGTGATGAGTTGAGGATTTGCTCTTCGTAACAATCAACCCTATCAAAGTGCTATATCTGCAGTAGCTGCTGTTCTTATGCATACGACTGTTATTGGTATTAAAAAACTACTTGTTTCATTTCCCCGCATCGTCGGATACCCATGTTCGACTATTCCGTTTACTACATTCGCCGACCGTGGGTTTATTACTAAATTTTCTGTCGTCTTATCGAACTAATAAGAACAAGATTTCGCCAATCATTAACTGCCTTCAAAATCCATACTCTTCAGCGTGGAGACTAGAAGTAAAACAATGGCTGCACCCAGTGCCACAATTGAACGAAACAAGCTTTATAACTGGACAGAAATCTTCATCGAATTATGAAGCGACCAATGAAACATCGATACCAGAAACGGCGAATGGGGGAACTAAATATCCCACGGGCGATGTATGGATAGTAACGGAATGGATCCGTCATGGGTGTCCGACAATGATCTCGCCTTTGTTTTTTCGTTTCAAAGATGAAACATCCTGGCGCGTAGCTGCCTGTACGCAGAATACGCAGCTGCGTACACATTATACCCAAAAAGTGAGAGATAAAAAGACAAAATCTGCTATAAAAATCTTATCCTTGTGTAGGGGTTAGGTATATATTTATTGCGGTCAAATAGAACCCCTACTTGCCCTATGAAAAGCTTGGTTAAATTGTTAAGATTTAGATAATTTCCGTATCCCCGTTGTTGTTTTTGTTGTTGTTTGTTTTTGTTTTTGCGTTGTTGTTTTTATTGTTGTTGGTTTGGGGCATTTTCGACTCTATTTCAAATCAGAACTTAAATAATTCCGTCCTGAAGACAATCGCAGTTTTTAGTATCTGGCCGAGGAATATGTTCCGATTTCACTTTCTGTATTGCCACCACGTTCGATTTAGAAACACAAACTTTTCCATGGAGGTATGGCCCCGGTACCCCGCTAGCAGCCATGGGAGCAAATCATATCGCCTAGCTAAGCCCCGGATGTCATATTGTAGTTTGCCTGGGTATCAAACACACGTTGTTTTACACTTAAACTAATCTTAAATTACATGAACGTACGCGCACGGTGTGTCTGCCTTATTAAGGTGACAATTTTGACAAATTTGACAGTTTAATGGCGATACATCGACACGTGAGTCCCTTCCACCTGCTGTAAAGCGGATAAAGCTGACAATAAATACAACTGTTAAATACATGTATAGTACGAATGGTTACAACTTATTATCCAGTAACTAATTAGAGTTATTATTATGCTTGTAGATAGTTTTAATCAGCAGCTGACATGTACAAAGAATCGGTAGCGGGTGCAGTTAGTAGAGCAATGAAATGCCATACGACAGGCCCGTCAACTAAAACCAAACATTTACAGTTTTGTCCTTTTCGGCTTCTTAGTAATCTTACATCAACAGCTTCTGAATGTTATCTCCGAATTAAAGGTGGTATCCAACAAATTGCATATGGCTAATGCATGTAACTTTTTCTTACCCCTTTCGACAAATTGACTATATATATATAATGCATGTAACAACTTCTAAACCCTATTCTGGGGTATTTGTGTATAATTGCTGCTTTAGCTTGTACTTTAGTTTAAGTTAAGGCTGATGACATTGCCTCGGTAGTTAGACAATACAAATCGTAAAATATATCTCTTAAAATGTCAGTCATTTCAAAATCTATAAAAAGGCACGATGAGAATTTCAGCTAAAATAGATAATGAGGTCAGAGCTGACTACCCGGATAATCGTCACGTGATCTCAAAAGTAAGTGGTTACGTGGTTTTCGAAGCATAAGGTACTAATTGTGCAGCGTGGCTCAGATAAGAAATACATTTTTGTTATGACAGGTGGGGTGATGCATTTAACTGTTTACGTGACTGTAGGGCTTTCCGCAGATTCTTTTTCTGGTAACAGTAATTATTTTCGTTGCATGAGAGAGAAGAAGGTGCAAACGTCGGATACCACCATTATGAATCGTTTTAACCAAATAACATTTAAAACTGTTGTGAAACATAACAGAGATATTGTGGCTTTAATAGGGGAAAATAAAACTTATATTAAAACTATGTCCATCTAACAAAAATATACATGTTTGTACCTCACAGCAAAGTGCCCAAAACGACGTGTTTTACCAAGTTTATATTTATGTTTATTGGGGTTATCGTCCCACCAACAGTATTTAAGTTATCCGGAAACGGTGTTCACTTAAAGTAGATGAAGTGCTGCCTTCACTGTGTATAGCATGCCGTGAACACCTGACATGATACCACACCTAGTCATATTATCCTGACACCGGGCCAACCAGTCATGGAACTATGT
The DNA here is from genome assembly GCA_007844125.1 of Sinonovacula constricta. Taxonomy (NCBI): domain Eukaryota; kingdom Metazoa; phylum Mollusca; class Bivalvia; order Cardiida; family Solecurtidae; genus Sinonovacula; species Sinonovacula constricta. The sequence goes on from CM017564.1 coordinate 27,389,716, forward strand.
ACCCTTTATTCTGCTGGAGCGTTAGCACGGGTGCTATACAACTACCGTTTTTAACGACTTTGGTATGTCGTGGCCTTGATCGAACCCGGGGCCTCTCATACCTGGAGCCGACGCTCGTTTTATCAACTGTTTTCTCATCCATGTTTCATGTCGGTTGTTTCCTATCATTTGCTACTTTGTTGTCATTTTAAAGGTGGTATCAAACAGTTTGTTATAATAAACGCATGTAACAGTATTTTCCCACTGTTTTGAAGGATTTAGGCATAATTCTGTATAAACTCATATTTAAGTTTAAGTAACGACGATTTCGAACACAAACCATATTGTTAGACAGTACAAATTGCGATAAAATACTATAAATTTTTAATTTAAAAACAGATATTGACGTCAGAGCGGAGTACCTAAAAAAAACAATAAAACGTAGTCTCAAAAGTCAGCTGTCACGTGGTTTTCTTGGATTAAAAATAGCTATCTCTGCATCGTCGCTCAGAAAGGCAATACCTGTTTACAATGACAAGCAGGGATTTATGCTGCACTGTTCGCACATATCTAGGACATCAACGAACAGCATATTGCATAACCTTTTCAGGTAACAATGTCTTACTTGGTGTATTTGAGATTTTTTTCACAAATATTTGGTCCAAACTGTAGGATACCCCCTGTAACAGTTGCGTAGGAGTTGTGCCCGAAGTAATCGAATTCGCCAAACGACAAAAAACTGATATTATGGTTCCAAAGATGTGTTGAATTTTCACTTGGTTTCCATCTGTTTAGAGCCGAAAGTGTTTACCCTTTAGTAAAAATTAGAACATTTCACTTACTTTTTATTACATTTGAAGTTATGTTCAAACTAAATTGTTGCCACTTTTGTTTAAAGCCGTACTGGTAACACTTATCCGAAGTAAATATTCTGTAATTATGTAGTTCCTTAAAAAGACCTGGATACCGAAGCCCAGCACCAAACTCAATTAAAATATACTGGTTTATATTAGTTTTGGAAAAAAATGTCCATACTATCATCGCCTGTTTTATTTCTTAAATAAACCGCTTTGTTATACTTGCACACAACACTCACTACCGATTCATATAGGTTAGAGATCAACAAAGAATGAGGGCTTGAAATGTATGGAGGCAAGCACGTTCAAGTTTTTATGCTATTTAAGGAGTAAGTTGAAAAGTCGTTTAGTCCAAACTGTGCAGTAATTTACTTAATGGTAACTGTCAAAACCTATTACGACTCATGCAATTTCTACAAGCATTACAATCTGATCACCTCGGCCTTTATGCTATGCAAGAGACCTCTGACATAATAAGGCGCCATCTTGGATCTACTTTGTGTGTCTTAGTTTTAATACTGGGTATTTAATGTTGACTTTTCAATTTTCCGTAAATCATATAGATTGTATTGATAAAAAAAAATCGTTGTTATTGCAAGATATACTCAACTAAATGATATATATACAATTTGTTACTTTCTCGCGAACGGACACTGTTTCATAACTCAGGCGACGCACTTTGGTGTATTCTAGAGCTATGTACTAGGTGTATTTTACGAACCATACGGAAATACCCGAAGTTTTACGATTGCAAGCATTAGCTACGATCAGTTCATACTTTACACCCACACACATATCAGCCAATGAAGTTTGTTGTAACTAATAGGACTTTTTTTTTTTTACTTTAGATGGCTAAGCGCATTTGATATTTTAAAGTGGCCCAAACTCTTGTTTACTCGAAGGTGTTTTGGCAGAACTCCAGTGGAACATGTAAAGCGACAGTCTGAGCGTTTTTCTTTTATTTTCAGCAATTTAAATGTTGAAAATAACGTGATTTTTTTTCTAACCACCCACCGACGACCCTGTGACCCTAGCCTTTAAAAGCTTCCTACACGCCGGTGGATCTATAATGCAATGCTTTCATCATCTCCGCTGTATTCCCTTTAGATCTACAATGGGATACAATTTTCTTGACGTTTTTTTGCTTTTTTTTTTTTTTGATAATCGTCTTTTCCAGTTTTCATATGCGAATTGCATTTTTTGTATGTATGAGACTCACCAAAGTCCTTAGAGGTAAGGTTCCATCGATGGAATGCAAGGTTGCATTGTTGCAAACACTTTTTGCTGTTTGGTAACTATCGCATTTCCAAGGAACAACGTGTAACACGTTTTTAATTACGAAATTGGCAGTAACGACAAAATACGATGGCGCCTGGTGAACATACATGATGACGTCATCAAAACATGTGGAGCTATATATCATTACTCACAGTTGTTGTTCCCAATATTTTTTTCTAGTCTATTTGCATAGCTGTTTAAGCTTTTTCGATCAATTCCCTTGTTCGTTGATTCTATAAATGCCAAATAGTTATAAATATACAGTCGCAAACACGAAGCCTTTTGCTAATGGAGAGAGGGCATTTATCGTACAAATCACTAAATACTTTCATTACCAATAGGCTTAAATTGTAAAAAGGACACACTTTAGGATAAAATCCATCTTTTGCCGATTCCTTTTGTTTATATTTGCGTGAGAATTTTTCCAGGAAGTCTTAAAAGCGTGAGTTGTTGAACGAAAGCGTGAGACCTACACCGACGTGTGAGCAGGTAGGAGCTGCCAAGCTGTCCATTCGAATGAGACAGAGATTGGGAAACTCTCAATGTTAACCATACATGCGAACCTTAAAGGAGAAGTTGATAAAATAAGTATCAATCTATTATTTAATTATTTGTCGTTTTTTGTGTAGATACTCTCGTGGTTTGGACGAGAGCGAGAGTGTAGGTCTGGGTCGCGCGCCAAATGAGTGAGAGGCAGATAAGCTTTTGTTATTTTTTGTATTTCTTTTCACTTTGTACGATGCCGTTTCAATTTGTTGAACCAAACTGACTGAGGCAGAGATTGGTCTTTTTTCAAGAAAAGTTCATCAGATATCGTCGTTAAAATAGAAACCTTAATTTGCTTCTACTGCATTGATAAGAAAATACATCAAGCAACAACAAACAGAAATGGTAGATCTATAGATGCAGCAGCCATACATGTGTGTGTGTGTTCATAACCCCACACCTGTTAAAAAAATGAATGGATATTGATTCATAACCCCGCACCAAACTTTTCTAGATCCGCCCTATCTTTCAAGAAGTCAAATGTATGGAGAACAAATGTTGTCTCATGAATCCGTTAATTTATTTGGTTAAATTTCTGCATTTCACATTCTGTCTGTATGTAAATGTGTACCACTTCAGTCATTTAACCTTGTGACAAATGATTAATGTTATCAGTAAATTAGCAATGCCAAGTTGATGGTTTTCTAAACTAGCATGTTTTCAATTTAATTGTTGTTCTTTTCTATTGTCCAATTAAACCTACCCCAAGATAACAATCTAATTATAAGCAAGCTGAGCAAAACTTTACATATATCTACTGCTTGGGTGTAGTTAAAATAGCATTAACAAAATCATGAGACTTCACAAAACTATTAACTATACAACAAGCTAATTTTATGTCCTATATAAGGTAGATCTAACTATCTGTCCTATATTTTCAGATAACACCGGAGTACGAAATCAATCTTCACCTTCATCAACAGAATATTTCTTGGCTCACATGTCCAAATGGTGAGTTGCCTATAACTGAACTCTAGTTGATACTATATTTAAATAATAAAATGGTATTGAGTATTTATATATACCATATGCATAAAAGTGTATATTTTAGCAGAATATAGATTAATGTTATAACCTTTTTAAATTTGTAATACATTTACAAATTGTTTAATAAAACTCCTAAATATAAATTGCTGACCACATTGATAAACAAATTCTTACTTTGAACTTATCTTAAAATTGCTGAAGTATGAGATATACACATGTATGTATAAGCAATTACAGATTTAAATTTTTTTACACCTGTACATGTGTAAACATGACCCTCGACATTGTATACTGATCATATATATATATATATATATATATATGTAGCTGCATATTATGGGTAGGGACATTGCCTTAATCAAGTCGACGTCCAAATTGCATTGGTCTCAGACTTACCATATGAGATTTATTTTTATTTCAGACACAAATAACATATAGCAAGTCCAAAATGATAAGCACTGTCAGAAATTAGACACTTTGAAGAATTAATTTTCATTCTTTAGTCAATTTTCAGAGTGGGGCCATTTTTAAGCCTTCGTGAATCTAGCCTTTTATCTTTTAATATATAGCAATAATATTGATAATTGATATATATTAATAAGACTGTTTAATCTAATAATATCATTTCTCTGTAACTACTTTTGCATTGTTTAATCTAATGACTACAGTTATAATTTAAGTTCAATGTAATTTCTTTGTCAAAGCTCTGTACAAACATTAAAGTGAATAGTGTAATTTCTGCCTTAATTCTATGGCAATTATCTATACAATTAGTAAAGTTAAACATGTACATGTAGCATGTCTCAGTAATTTTTTGTGACAAAATTCTGTACAAACACTAAAATTTCTATGTACTTCCTGTGGCAAAGATACATAGAGAATCCAACAAATAATGTAATTTCTGTGTACTTACTGTGACCAAGATACATAAAGAACACAGCTAATACTGTAATTTCTATGTACTTACTGTGACCAAGATACATAAAGAACACAGCTAATAATGTAATTTCTATGTACTTACTGTGACCAAGATACATACAGAACATAGCTAATAATGTAATTTCTATGTACTTACTGTGACCAAGATACATAATATAGAACACAACTAATATTTTGTAATTTCTATGTACTTACTGTGGCAAAGATACATATAGAACACAGCTAATAATGTAATTTCTATGTACTTACTGTGACCAAGATACATAAAGAACACAGCTAATAATGTAATTTCTATATACTTAGTGTGATCAAGACACTTATAGAACACAGCTAATAATGTAATTTCTATGTACATACTGTGACCAAGATACATAAAGAACACAGCTAATAATTTAATTTATATGTACTTACTGTGACCAAGATACATATAGAACACAGCTAATAATTTAATTTCTATGTACTTACTGTGATCAAGATACATATAGGACACAGCTAATAATGTAATTTCTATGTACTTACTGTGACCAAGATACATACAGAACACAGCTAATAATGTAATTTCTATGTACTTACTGTGACCAAGATACATACAGGACACAGATAATAATTTAATTTCTATGTACATACTGTGACCAAGATACATAAAGAACACAGCTAATATTGTAATTTCTATGTACTTACTGTGACCAAGATACATAAAGAACACAGCTAATATTGTAATTTCTATGTACTTACTGTGACCAAGATACATAAAGAACACAGCTAATATTGCAATTTCTATGTATTTACTGTGACCAAGATACATATAGAACACAGCTAATATTGTAATTTCTATGTACTTACTGTGACCAAGATACATAAAGAACACAGCTAATATTGTAATTTCTATGTACTTACTGTGACCAAGATACATATAGAACACAACTAATATTGTAATTTCTATGTACTTACTGTGACCAAGATACATGAAGAACACAGCTAATAATGTAATTTCTATGTACTTACTGTGACCAAGATACATAAAGAACAAAGCTAATAATTTAATTTCTATGTACTTACTGTGACCAAGATACATAAAGAACACAGCTAATAATGTAATTTCTATGTACTTACTGTGACCAAGATACATAAAGAACACAGCTAATAATTTAATTTCTATGTACTTACTGTGACCAAGATACATAAAGAACACAGCTAATGATGTAACTTCTATTTACTTACTGTGACCAAGATACATAAAGAACACAGCTAATATTGTAATTTCTATGTACTTTCTGTGACCAAGATACATAAAGAACACAGCTAATATTGTAATTTCTATGTACTTACTGTGACCAAGATACATAAAGAACACAGCTAATATTGTAATTTCTATGTACTTCCTGTGACAAAGATACATATAGAACACAGCTAATACTGTAATTTCTATGTACTTACTGTGACCAAGATACATATAGAACACAGCTAATAATGTTATTTCTATGTACTTACTGTGACCAAGTTACATATAGAACACAGCTAATAATGTAATTTCTATGTACTTACTGTGACCAAGATACATATAGAACACAGCCAATATTGTAATTTCTATGTACTTACTGTGACCAAGATACATAAAGAACACAGCTAATAAATAAATACAAGGGAAATAACCTTTGAACTACTAATTTTGAATATATTCGGTTCTTTTCTAAAGAATAACAGGTAAAATGTGGACATGCGAGGAACTTAACGAAAATATGAACGACTAAAATCCTGACGTGTATAATTTTAATCATTTTAAACCTTGTAAACTTGATTGGTGTTGTAATCAAATTTTATAACATAGAAACTACGAAAATAAGACATATCATTCCTATCCCGGGTTAGGCATCGACTTTCTTAGTGTTTTTGGTACTTTTAGATTTTCGATTTTTCGAACGGAGGTTATGCACGTGCGTAAAGTGCGTAATGGCAGAAACGCGCCTGTTATGTGGCAAAGGTTCACTGCAGCTAATAATTTATATGTAATTTCTATTGCAGATTGGATAAAGCTTGGCATCCAGTGCATTAGAGTGTTTACAGAAAAGGTTTCATTTGCAGAGGCAGAAGTAGTATGCAGAAGGTATGTTGTGCGTAGAACTTGAACGCATTGTTGATGGCTGGTGGTATCATTTGATCTATTTGTACTTATCTCTGTGAGGATATTTCTAAAGTAAGAAGGTGAATGTTGTTGCATATTAGTGTCCAAAAAATGGGTTTAGATGTCTTAACTTGTTATTGCTGCTGTTGTCAATGAAATGTTGATGCTGATAACAATGCTGCTATTGTTTATGATGATGATGAGGAGGATGATGATCAAAGTGATGATGGTTATGATGATGATGAAAGTGAAGTTGATGATGATGAGGAGGAGGATCGGGAAGTATTGGGGATAAACCACTTGTGATTTTGACCATTGATAAAGCAAAGATTTGTGCAATTTAATCCTGTAAATCAAGGTCTGAACCACAGCCACACCCTTTCTAAAGCCTTTATCTTGTAACTGCTGTGTTACATGGTGTAACTTGTCTGATGTATTACTCCCAGCATCTCCCAGGCTGGCAGTCAGTCATATATCTATCACCCAGCTTCTTACTAACCTACGTCTTAGCAGCACCTACAACCACCAACACTAATACACAGTTTATATCACTTCAAGTATTGTTACTCAAACAGTAAATATTATAATCACATATAAGCTTAGATCAAGTTTAAACTATTAATGTTATGTCAGTAACTTGCTTTATTTAAATCTACCCAATCAAACACAATGGGAAGGTTTCAGATATTATTATTTAATTCCTAATTAATCCTTGGATATTATCCTTGTTTTGCATCAACTAAAAGTGCTTTTTTGATTTTAAGAAAATGTCTAATTACGCAGATTTTTTTAGATAATGTAGGAAACTAATTATTTTACTGTTTGAACATTAAAAATGTTATGAAAGTTGATATCTCAACTATATCAATCTCCATCTTTGTAGACACAACTTTATGTTGATCTTACTTCATAGTATTTAATGTACATTTGACTGGAGGATGAGAAGCATGACGCTCCCATTACTGAATGCTGACAGGGTTGTCATTAGGAGGCAGCTGGCGGTCATTTTGACCGCCTCAAATGAAAATCAGGCCGCCTCAAATTTCAAATTAAAAATGAAAATCGGTCAAGAGCATGCCCCGGACCCCCCTAGCAGCGCTACATGCCTTCGGCGCTCGCATAGCCTAGCCTCCTCAAAAATTAATTGAGCCTGCTCAAAATATTTGTAGTGACAACCCTGGCTGATTGAAATTGTGTTTGTTTATGTTTCACAACTCTGATAGGGTCAAAATTTTCGCAAACATTATTTGAGTTTTGTTTTGGAAATTTCATGCAGACATGCTGTATTTATTTTCACCCTTTTGATAGTGCAGGTTAAACATAAATATGTTTTTTTTTCTTACATCATACCAACACAATTATGGTTATTTTGGCGGTGTCCAGCTAATTATTGGTAGAGGAAGACCTCAGACTTATGTCTGGGTAGAACAAACAGCGCAACGCAGGTTAATTGGAAAACCTCTCCTCATGAAAGTTCTCACCCAGACCGGGACTCGAACCCACGCAGTGAGGGGCTGAGGAGTTACAAGTCAATGACTCTAACCACTTGGCCACAGGTATCCCCAACCCGCAGCACAAATGCAGTGTGTCAAATGTACTGTAACAGTATTATTATATATTTTTTGGTTCTCTTTTATCTTTTTGTAGTTCAAGGGTACTGAATATATGGAGTGCAGACATTCCATGTTTAATACAGCACATTATAACTGTCTTTTAAAGCTTCTTAAATTACCAAATATGTTATTTTTACCTACAAAATATCTTGCAAAATAATATTAATTGTTGTCTTATATCTATGTCACAAGTGAAACGTAACTTAAAACTTGTAGTATCAAACATGTACTTTCTGTCTGAGACTGCGCAGCAATTTTAAAACTGAGAAAATCATGTGACCACATTTTTAAGATCACTTTATATCATTATCCAATTAATGCACTTTAACATCAATATCTATTTTTAGCAGAAAACCAAATCATGCTTTTGCATAGATATGGAAGGAATGAGCAATTGGAGCAATTAATTTCACTATTTGTTCTGTCTCATTTATAATCCAGGTAATGTTCAAAATAATCTTCACTTAAACAAAAAACTATGTTTTTATGCAAAACTATGCCTGAATTCCCCTGACGGGGGAGAAATATCATTACATGTATTTGATACAGGCTAACTGTTTAGATACCAACTTTAAACTTCTTCATATGTATAAATAAGAACTACAGTTTCCCTAGCCTTTCCCTTTCATGCAAGTGTTTTTAAGGCTTTGATATTTATCTGAGGCTATCTTTCTGTAACAAGTCAACAAAACTAGTTTTTCCAATTTTTATTATCAAACACATTTAAATGTGTTTTGTTATCTTCATTTTATGGTAAAATATTTGAGTTTATTATCAGTAGAGTGATAAGTCTTTATTTCTAACTGTGTTATTATCAAGATTTACAATGAAGAGATATGATTATGTAACTGTTTATATGATAGGCCACACTTTAAAGTGCAATAAGCATAAGATTCCAATGATAATGACATTACCTTATGATACCTACTTTGTTTGTTAATTTTCTTCTTAATTGATTAAATGCAGGCAAATATTGGGAGCTGGGAGTCCAGGAAATATCCTTATTAAAATAATATCTTTATTAAAAATCTCTATTGAGTATAATTGTTAGCAAAAGCTGAGAGTTTGTATAGTTTTAAACATATGAAGTAGTCTCAGGGTTAACCTCAAACCAGTGATATTAACCAGTGTAGAACGAGGTGCAAAACAATTGCAAGTGTGTCATAATCACAGATTACTTGGGATAAATTGCCCTCCTGGCTTGCATTGTTTTATCCTGTCTGTCACATAAGGCATCCAACGTCATAACATGAAGTAAAACACAAGTGTCAATTATCGCTCCCTGCGTCCCCTTCTCTGTAAACAGTTGGGTTTGACTTTAGAAGACCAGGCTTATTGTCAAGATAAGAGACAACATCAAGATGTTACATTGCCAGAGAAAGCTGGAAGTTGTTTAAGTCCGGGCTGCAAAAAAGTAGGCAAATATCACTGTTTTTGTTATTTGTTTTGTCAAATTGCTTAATAGAGATTGTAAGAGGTTGAACAATGTATGCTGTTGACTGCATAGAACAGAGCGTTTCTGGTCAATAACTTCAGTTTGGATAAACCAATCTTGTTTGGACCTAGCTTGGGATAGGATTTGGGGCCAGTCGGGTCAAGGTCACTGTTACTAAAACAAACAAACAGTTTCTGCTTATTAGTTTGTGTTAAATTGTTAAATCGTTGAAAACCTGACTTCGTGGCATGGCCACATTTCTTTTTATATCTATTTTAATGTCCATCCCAATCTCCATCTCCTCTACTGAAAATACTCCTATTTGATAGTTTTTTGTTTTAACTGGTTACCTGTTGTGTTTTCTTTAATTTACCTAACTATAGATTGTTCTCACGTTCCCAAAGATTTGCAATGCGGGTTCTCTTTTAAAGTAATGGCTTGTTCCCAGTTAAACTCTGGGAAACTTGTTCTGAATAGATTGTTAAATATTAAATTACATGTTAATTATTGTGGATGCCTTAAAGGTGGTATCCAACAGTTTGAACCAAAAATATTTTCATTAAACATCTAAAAAACCATTGTTATCCGAACATATCTCTCGACATGCTGTTTATTAATGACCTACACCTGTCTGAAAATGAAACATAACATCACAATCGTCATTACAAACATGTATTTCCTATCTGAGCCACGCTGCACAGTTAGCTATTTTTGAATCAAGAAAACCATGTGACCACTTACGTTTTAGCTCATCCACGTCATCCGTTTTGACGTTGATGCCTATTTTTAGCAGGAATCCCAATTGTTCTTGTTTAAAGATTTGAAAAGAATGAACATTTCAAGTGTTGATAAACGAGTTTTACTGTCCTAAAATTGAGATACTGTTGAAAATCGTAAAACCTTTGTCTGAAGTATGTTGCTTTTCTGCAGAAATTAAGCCCAAATACCCCAAACAGAGGTCTGATAATGTTACATATATTAGATATAGGCAAACTGTTGGATACCACCTCAATTATGATGTGCATTACAGTACATTTGGTTGGATACAACATGTTAAAAAGAACTAGTTAAATATTTAAGCATTTTTTTCTGTCTGATTATTTTTCACTGTGGTACCAGTGTAATTTCAAATATTATTGACTCATCATATTATTTTTTGTCATTTGTATATGTCACATGTAATTAAATAAGTCAAAATGCAATTAATTTATCCATTTACAATATCCCTTTTTTGATCGAAACTGTCCAATAGCTTTGTTATGTCTTTCAACTGTCTTTCATGTAATTTCGTAATTTCTTGCTGGCCTAAAGTAAACATACCAGGTTACTTAGCATTCGAAGACAGATCAAATGCTTCAGGAATAGAAACTCTGAAAAAGTAATTGCTTTTTAATGCTGATTTGTATCAACGATTCCCTGGCAGGTTCATAGAGTGCAGACATTCCAAGTGTCATTGTCGATTACTTCCCTTCCCAGCATGCTAAGAGGGGGTCTGTGAAAGGCACCTTATGACATTCATAAAATCATTCATCTCTCCCACATTCATGTCAAAACTCAGACAATCAGATCTATTTCGTTTATTCATTGAAGACCTACTAAATTATAAGGATCATTTCTAAAGCTTACAAACGAGACTGACATCATTTGTTTGGAGAACAGTGTGTTAAAAATTAATTGATGTAATTTTATATTAAATGTTCAAAGCATAATGTTTTATGTATGTCGCAATGATTGCAGAATAGCTCCCATTTCCTATAAAGGTGCTGTGGATTGTGGGATTGTGTTTATACTGAATCATGATTAATGGAACTGAAAGCTGATAGCAGAAGGCAGAAATTAAACTGGCCAAAAGCAATTAAAAAGCATTCAAGTGAAATTATACCCGGGGTTTATGAGGTAATGGTTTCATGTTGCCCTTGTATAGTAACCTACACAAAGCCACAGAACTTAAACCCATTTAAACCATTTCAAATTAAATGGAGAACTTTTTAGCATTTCATTTCAAATTAACAGAATGTTTTATTTTGGTGTCTATCTTTTATCTCTTTATATTGCCTAAAATAAAGTTATAAATTCAGACAGACTCACTTATTTAATTAACACAAGCATTTATACTTATTTACTGGGAGCTGTAGCTTAAGTGGTAGAGCGTCAGCTTGTGGATCAGGATGTCGTGGGTTCAAACCCAGCCAGGTCAAACCAAAGACTTTAAAGTTGGTAGTAGTGGGTTCCCTCCTAACACTCTGGGCTAAGGGACAGCATTATGCCAGACTCGTCGGTGTCAGTATAATGGACCAGGGGGGGGGGTGGTTGAGTCCCTGGCTATAATGATAAGAAATGTCGCTGCACAGTATCCGCAGAATTGCCAGCAAATCCCATCCTATCCCAATCCCTATACTTGTTTAGGGCTTAAAATATATTTTGATCATATGTCTATTTATTATATTTCAATTTATAATAAGTTAATACTAAAATTTAATAATATATTAGATCTTTCATCAAACCTAATGTTAAAAGGTTAAATGCCTTCGATACATCAATATCGTCTAGTTATAACATTCTCCAATTTTGTATCGTAATGTTAACAAGTTAAAAAAAGGAATAATTTCTTTATCAGGTTTTAGGAACATGCATCCTTGAACATTTTGTGTTTTCACATTGATGAACTCAAATGTCAATATGTGTATAACTTAAATTTTATCATTTTTAAATAACACAATCATTTTTTTTACTGTAAAACTAAAAAAGTTCTAATATCACTAAAATTTCATAGCTTATGCTTTGTGTTGGCCAGTTCAAAATTCCCTACATCATTATATCATTGTTTATATGCAGTTTTGTTGTATACACAATATGCACATTATTGCTTATAAAATAGCAATAATGATAGATAACGTATACCAACAATACCATTAAAGAAGCTACCTTGTTACCTAGATTCAAACAGTTTTGCATCACCTGCTTCCTTTGTTTGGTCTTTGTATAAAGTTAAAAATGTTTGTGTATATATCAGTTTTATGAGCGGTGTTTTGTACCATGTGTCTGTCTTTACTTTTCAACCACCCTGCCCACCTGCTACTGTCTACTGTTGTGGTCTTGTAATAATAGCCACACAGTTGTTACGCCTTTTGTTATGAGGTCTTTGAGTTAAAGGTGGTATACGACAGTTTGCCTATATCTAATATATGAAACTGTTTCTGACCTCTGATTGGGGTATTTGTACACAATTTCTGAAGAAAAAATCATATGTTGGTAATCTTTAACGATTTTCAACAGTATCTCAGTTTTAGTAAATGTTTGTAATAATGACTTTGGTTTTATATTTTACTTTTTATACAGATGTAGGACATCTATAAGCAGCACTTTTTGAAATTTGTTCAAATAACAATGTTTTACTAAGATTCAAACTGTCGGATAACACCTTTAAATTATTTATACATGCTTTGTCATAATTCTAGTATTCTACTGTAAATTACACATAGCTAACTCACAGGTGATGACAAAAATAATGTAATAAAAAGAATCTGACATCGTTATTATTGAATACAAACATTTATAACACTCGGTCAGGAAGAAATGATAGTAAGCTCACCATAGGCTTGGTTACTATTACTTTTCACTTACTATTACTTTTCCTGTTTGCATTGCCAATTATGGTTTAATTGATCCAGTCTGGCAATAATGCATTGCCAATTATGGTTCAATTGATCCAGTCTGGTGATAAGGCATTGCCAGTTATGGTTCAGTTGATCCAGTTTGGAGATAATGCATTGCCAGTTATGGTTCAATTGATCCAGTCTGGAGATAATGCATTGCCAGTTATGGTTAAATTGATCCAGTCTGGTGATAATGCATTGCCAGTTATGGTTTTACTGATCCAGTTTGGCGATAATGCATTGCCACTTATGGTTAAATTGATCCAGTCTGGCGATGATGCATTGCCAGTTATGGTTTTCCTGATCCAGTCTGGCTATAATGCATGGCCAGTTATGGTTCAATTGATCCAGTCTGGCGATAATGCTTTGCCAGTTATGCTTGAATTGATCCAGTCTGGCAATAATGCATTGCCAATCATGGTTCAATTGATCCAGTCTGGCGATAATGCATTGCCAATTATGGTTCAGTTGATCAAGTCTGGCGATAATGCATTGCCAGTTATGGTTTAACTGATCCAGTCTGGCAATAATGCATTTCCAATTATGGTTTAACTGATCCAGTCTGACAATAATGCATTGCCAATCATGGTTCAATTGATCCAGTCTGGCGATAATGCATTGCCAATTATGGTTCAAATGATCCAGTATGGCAATAATGCATTGCCAGTTATGGTTTAAAATCATATTTGTTAAAGGTATAATTGATGATGCAGTTATGGTGTCTCCTTCTAAAACCCACATCTTTAATCCATGGAAACACTACAATAGGCCAGGTTTTGACTTCCAGTATTCATCCATTAAAAAACATGAAATTAAATAGGCTTTTTTCAACTTGCATATCACTTGTTTTATACCATGCTTGCAATAAATACTTTATTGAGATTTCCATGGTAATGCACATTTTTTATGTCCCCCCAATTTTTTATTATGGCATGATTTGCCTTTTGTGTTGTAATTTTGTGTTGGCTGTTATTGGATAAAAAAGCAAAAGAAAGACTTTGTATCTATTGATACATACATTTCTTTATGACTTAAACTGTTACATGGTAAGAGAATTAACTTGATTTTATCTGCATGATTTTTTTACAATCTTACTTTTAGAAGCTAAAGATTAAAGGTTTAAATAAAATAAAATGACAAGTGATCAATATGTTATATTTTTTATTGCTCTATTTATTCATTCAGCCTGCAATTACTACAGAAAGAAATTAAATGCCATAAATGAGGCGTAAGTTTTGCCTGATATGGTTTGTGTAAGAGTAAGGTCATTTCAGGCTTTGTGTATTTTGGTTAAGTATTTAAATTATATGTTAAAAAGTTCATTTAAAAAGCTTTTTATGTTATTAAAGTGTTCCTTTTTTATTCATAATTTGATATTAAACTTTTTTCTTTCTCATAAAATAAAATTGTTCCAGGCATATTACTCAACTTGTAAAAGGCCATGCCTGTGGAACATTTTCTCATTTTGTCAAATGAATTTTTCAAAATTATAGATGAACTATGAACGCAATCCTCCCCACCCACTGTCTATGGCTGTTGTCTATTACTCAAAGTGGCCTGTCCACAGTTTAGTGCTTACACATGGCACATAGAACCACACATTCTGCAAGTTTTAAGTTTTTTTCCATTATCAAGCCAATAAGTTTTCTGTTTATGAATGATGTATGCACATGATATAATATTCCAGCATACTATTCCATGTTGATAAACTTCAAATGGCTAAATATAGTTGAGAATTGTGTTTTTGATCTCCCACCCAAATGACAAGTTGACAACCCATGTTATGAAGAACAGGATGTTCACATGAAGTCTAGTGATGAGGGGTAATATTTAAAATTTTAAACCGTGACTGAGTGGTTACAGTCACTGACTTGTAACTCCTCAGCCCTTCACCGCTTTGGTGAATCGGGGCAAGAATTTTCATGTGGGGAGATTTTCAAGCTAACCTGTGCATGCATATGAGCTCTCCCACTCTTGCAGGGAGACTCTTACTTTTTATTTTCAGATTTATTGAAAAGGGATGTTTTTACAGATTTTTAGAAATCTCCCTATTTGGAAACAGGTAACTTCCTTTTTTGTTTTATATGAAAATATCAAATCTCCTACTAAACAAGTGAAAATCTTTCACTTTGACTTCAGAAAAAGTTTACATGTATACCTGTGGTGTGCTGGTGGTTCTACTTCCTTTACCAATAAAGAGCCGGACATTGCCAATTGTGTTGATGTGATGTAACAAAAAACAAAACAAACACAATTTTAATCCACATCATTCATTGTGGTTTGGCAACGTTTTGCTTTTTAAGCAAAGATTTAAAAATGCAAATTTTACCAACCATTTTCAAGCAAAATCTTACTATGCCTGCTATAATTATTCAATAGCGAGTAGCACTTGTCTCTTGTATATATAGTCATTTTGTTGTGTCACAGCACAAATCTATACTGAAATACCCCACAAACAAATTACACCTTCACAGACATATCATACTGTAAGTTGAGAAAATCAATTCCACATTAGCAATGGGGAGATGGCTCATTGCAGGAAAATTGATGTGTATGTTTCTGTTATTTGAATACCTGTTACAGACAAGAAGTTTAATTCAAGCATCGATGTTAGAGGTAGAAGCAAAATTAACAATTAAACTGTGTGCTATCAAATTTAAATGCATTTGTTATTGGGCTCCTAAATGTATTATGTGATTATGTTTCCAGCCCGAATATAAAAACCCATTAGCACCTGCAGTCATACTGTCAAATGTAAATTGAAAACTTGATTGCTACCAGTAAATATTATGATTTCTTTTTAGTGAAATGTCTTTATAACTTTGGAAATTTGCCAAAACAATTTCTAGTGAATAGCTCAGCAAAAAATACTAAAATAACCAGACCATGGGTTTTTGTCCAGATCATGGTTCATTGAACTACCTGTAATTATAGGTCTATTGAGCTGGCCAGCATAATACATTTTATTTTTGAAATGTATCAAATGTGTGTTTTCGTTTGTTTACAATTGCAAATATCCCAAGTAATCAAATTTTAGTAACAAGAAGATAATGTCCACCTAATCTCACTAAAGTCACATCTTACAAAGTAGATATAAGGCAACCTTCCCTGTTAATTTGTGCTGTAAACACGACTTGACGACAAGCCAGGTGGCACTATGGGTACTCTTACAAAGACTTGAGAAAGATTTGAGAAAGAACATAAGCAAGACAAAAAAACTACTGGTGTTCTGTTACTGACCATCATCTTTGCATCAGGGTAGTATAAAATAGTCATATAATTACAAACTTAGGAGAAATGTTATAGATAATGACAGTGATCTTGTCTGTGGATTGAGGATTGATGCGAGCCATAATTCTACTAGAGTTGTTTTAAATTGTTGCAGTCAGGACTGTCATTGTAAAACATCAGTTATGTAAAAGTAAATGTATCTGTTAATTGTGGTCCATGTGATTGATAATTTGTGACTGGTGATTGGTCCTTGAACATCTGCTGCAATGAAATTTTACAATTAAGTCAAAGTGTGTCATGCGGATCGGGAGGTCGCGGGTTCGAATCCCGGCTGGGTCAAACCAAAGACTTTAAAGTTGGTAGTGGTTGCTTCCCTCCTAACGCTCGGTGCTAAGGGGACAGCACTACGCCTGACTCGTCGTTGTCAGTATAATGGGCCGGCCGGGTTCAGTCCCTGGGCTATAATGATAGAAATGTGGCTGCACAGTATCGGTAAAAATGCTGGCTTATCTCATCCCACAGTGTGTCATTGATAATACTTTATATACTACTAGTAGATTTATTTTGTAGATAGAAATGTATTTCTTCAAACTGTGTTAGTCCTTACTTCATTATTGAATGACTGTCACGAAAATAATAGCAAGGGCAAACACAGTGGCATCAATGATCGAGGTGGTATCTGACAATTTGTCTTCATCAAATACACATAAACCTGGATTGGGGGGAAATGGGGCCAAATTTCTGCAAAACGCCAAAACTAAGTCTAACAAAAGGTGATTTTGAACATTGTCTAAATTGTAAGACAGCAGAAATCTTGAACTAAATCACTCTACATGCCCATTATTTCTAAAACTATAAATAAATATTATTGTGGTTTCTGTTAAAAATAGGCATTGAGATCAGAGTGAATTACCTAAATAATTATATAAAGTTATGGGTCACATGGTCCAAAATGTCGTATACCACCTTTAAGGCTATGAACTGAGAGTCAGTGAGCCTCAGTTACGAATTTCAGACTTGGCACAAGATGTTAGTCCATGGCCAAGAGTATTTAGATCTTTTACACATGTTTATGCATTGCCCGAGGTAGGGACTACCTGAGCATACACTTGAAATCTCCCACTTTTGGAGGGAGACTCCCACTTTTAAGGTTCAAAATTACTTGAAAATGAGGGCTGTTTTACACATTTTCAGAAATCTACCTACTTGGAAACAGATAACTTTTTTCTTTGTTTAAATGAAAACAAATCTCCAACTTTGCAAGTGAAAATCTCTGACTTTGGCCTCAGAAAAAGTTCAAATGTATGCCTGAGAATTGGTTTTACCAAAGAATTATAATGGAATTTAATGACCACAGGGGTAATAAAGGCTTGATTGCATTTCTGTTGTTATCCTTGAAATAAAACACTATCACCTGTATGAAAACCATGTTTCTTGTTTGTTTCAGTCATGGTGGTCACCTGCTGCAGGTGGGAGGGATCTCACTGAACCAGGTGGTAGGGCAGCAGGTGGAGCGGGTGACGTCAGGTCCTGTCTGGATAGGTGGGTACCAGTACTCATACCGGTGTTATTATGTCCACCTTGAAGAATTACCAAGGGGATTAATGTATCCCTTGGCCCTGGGCCTTCTTATCAGTCCATAACCCAATTCTGATTTAATTGCTAACAACTTTATGCAAAGGCAACCACATATATACTTTTAAGATTTCTCAGAAAATTGTGTAGCTCAGAAAGCTCCCAGCAGGGAACTGGCTGATCTGTATCTACACTTTTTACATAAGCTCAAGCAGTTTTTTAGTTAGTAGGTTTAGCCATACGGTGTTCTTTTAAATCTGTAAAATTTGTCAATGAAACATGTTTGGCCAGGAAAATTGAAAGAAGATTTTGCCAACAATAGAAAAATCTACAGCGATATTATGGCTCCTTGCCTCTAAATACATGAAACATAATTTACTGTTGAAAGAAAATTAGAAAATCATAATTTTTAGTTTATGCTCATAGTACATTAATAGCAGAGTTGCATATTTTGAGAAGGTATGGTTCATTAAACACAAGCATTATGTCTGATCACCAGTAATCAGAAAATTGAAAAACCTGGTTTTGTGTCATTTGACATGCTCCTGTTGTTGTTTTAATTAAAAATTACAGCTCATATATCAAATAAGGGATACCTTAACATTCATCTTCTTTAATTTTAGGTTTCCAACGAGACAAATATGGTGAATATAAATGGACAAACGGAGCTAAAGGTGCAGTGTATGAGGGGATATGGCTGCTGGGTCAGCCAGAGGTCAAATGGAATGACCTTGACCTTTGTGTTTCCATGGTGACAGAGAATGGGGAGGGGAAGTACCGTTGGAGCCTTGGAGGTTGTGAGGAGAGACATGGGTTTGTGTGTGAAGGGGAGGCATGTGTGGATGGTGATTTCCGCTGTGACAACAACCAGTGTGTGGGGAGGAACTGGCGTTGTGATGGGCAGGAGGACTGTAGTGATGGCAGTGACGAGGCCAACTGTGGACAAGGTATGCAGTGGGATATGGGTACAGTTATTGTTAGTTCTTTATACAATGTACATATACTGACTGATATTTTAAATTCTACTTGAAATAACATACTTTAGTTTTAGTTACCTAATTATTATTATAAGATGCATATGTGTACTTTGTACTTTATTAGTTTGTTACATTATTATGGAGATGTCACTTCTAATTCTCAACACATTTTCATGTGTTTACACTACGTTACATTCCATTGAATGCAATATATTTTATTTTTGCCAGTGAAACTATCATACAATATGTAATACCACAGGTTGAAGGCTATGTCCATTTTTCTGGTTGATCCAAACATTCCCTGTGGAGTCTGAAGCATTTGTCAGTGAATTACAGAGCTTGATTTCTTATATTAATTTTAATATAACTACATTGGTTCCATTAAATTCATCCAGTTTTTAGGAAGACTTGTCATTGGTTGGTGTAGGTATCCAGCTTATGTATGTTTCTACAGCATGTGTGTTAACCTGGAGAAATAAACTTTGCAGACATATTATTCAGTTGAGATGTCAAGCTAAGTTTTGACCACATCATTATTGCTGCTTTGTTAAATCTTCTCTGTCACATTAACTGCACTTGCACTTTTTGCCAGGTGTATGGTGTTAACAAATAAGAAATTTGTAAAAGTATTTTTTTGCTAGAAACCATCTGGAAGTAAAATATGAGCTTGAGCAAAAATCGTCCCTGATAAATGTTTCTGCAAGATGAGCCAGTACAATTGTGGTTAGTGACTGGTTTACCTGCTTATAATTACCAGAACAATTAAAGATATACACATGCAATACCAGTCTTGGCACTGGTATTTTTTAAAAGCAATGGCAACTACATATTGTTGCTTTCTTTAACAATAGGCTTAAAATGGTTCTAAATTAAACAAATATACAAAATATGACAGAATGATTCTTTCGTTTATTTTTGTGAAACTGATATTCAAAACATATATGTGGCTAGATGAAAAGTTAAAAAAATTTAAAAAATTGTTTTTTCTTTAATTAAATAGAAAAGACTTTGTTGCTTTGTTGTTGGTGAATTTAATTTATATGATGTTAAAATAATATTATGAAAACAACATTTTTTTTTATCTCATCATCTTTGTATACCAGACCTAGTAGTGCAATCAGTAGAGGGTAAGCTGCAGGTACTGGAGGCCCCAGGTTCGATCCCGGGCCCCAACATACCAAAGTTATTGAAAATGGTAGTTGTATAGCTCCCTTGCTAACGCTCAAGCAAGTATAAGGGTATTTCCACGACTGGTTGGTCTGGTGCCAGGATAATTTGACTGGGTGTGGAATCATGCCAGGTGTTCACAGCATACTATACACAGTGAAGGCAGCAGTATATCTGCTTCAAGTAGACACCATCTCCAGATAACTGAAATACTATTGGTGGGATGATAAACCCAACAAACATCTTTGTATAAAAATATAACTCACGTCATATGGAAATAACAGAGCTGAACTAAGATGTGGCAGGTTGATGTGTTATTAAATTATGAGAAATTTGATTGACAGTTAGAAATACACCCTAATTTGCATCTAATTGAATATTAATTGAATATCAATTAGTAAGGAAGAATGTAACTAATGGAGTAATAGATGAGACCTTTTGATGTATGTCTGTTGGAGGGGTTGGGTTCGCAGTGATGGATTGGAATAAAATCTGATGTATGCCCTCGTCTCTGTTCCAACTTTCTTAGCCAAGATTTACTATCACCCTTAGTCTGATGTATTTGATAAGAGCCCATACTAAAGTCTTCTCGTTTTCTTCTTCTAACTTCATGCAAAGGTTACCTCTATATCTAGACATAGAGACTTAGCAGCACAAAGTATTGGTTCTGATTTGACATCTCACTGCTGAACTAGATCTACTCTATTGTCCCTTAGCTTTATCTGTTTATACTTCCAGCCTCAGAGTTCATTTACGTCACTTTTTGGTGGCTAGTGGGATTTCCTTACACTAAATAGTTGCAGTATGATTCATGCTCGTCTATCTTATTTTCTCCATACAATATTTTCTTCATCTAAATTAAAGTTAAATTTAATACCAAAATTTTTCGATGTTTTGGTTCCATTGGGGATGTAGGAACACCTGTTATGATCATATTTACTTGCATTGATTCAGCATTTAAAGGTGGTTTCCAACAGTTTGCCTATATCAAACTCATTTAACAATACCTTACCAC
The DNA here is from genome assembly GCA_007844125.1 of Sinonovacula constricta. Classification (NCBI taxonomy): domain Eukaryota; kingdom Metazoa; phylum Mollusca; class Bivalvia; order Cardiida; family Solecurtidae; genus Sinonovacula; species Sinonovacula constricta. The sequence goes on from CM017564.1 coordinate 27,411,093, forward strand.
TGCTTTAGGGAGCTAGGGGATAATTTCTGCATAAACTCATACTTTAGTACAAATAAAGACAGTTTTGAACAATGCCTACAGTTTTAGACACTCTAAAATAGCTATCTCTGCAGCATGGCTCAGATAGGAAATACCTGTTTGTCAATGAACAGCATTTTGCAAGATCTTTTCAGGTAACAATGACTTACTTGGTCATTTGAGAAAAATATTATGGTCCAAACTGTTGGATACCACCTTTAATGTAGTAAATAGAGTACATTGTCTTTTAAGTAAACTTAAATTTTTGTTACATTACTGAATGAGCAAAGTAATATGGTTGTATAAGTTTAAATGGTACAAAGTTACTTTAAGTACCTTGATGGGATTTGACCGTGTAACCATGCAATAGTTACTGATACCTTCAGATATAAATGACATTTGTAGAGGCAACAAGGTGTGTGCATAGGTTTTTGGTTATGAATTTTGTGTTTAGGTAAGTATAATAGTTATTGTTGGTTCGGCGGTCATCGCTGGTACCACGGTCATCGGAATACTCCTTACTTGCCTACGAGGCGTCCTGTGTCAATTGTTTACGCTGTTTGACCTAGATCAATATATTTAAAAGGCAACTTTCATTTCTTGTTTGCGAAGAGATAGAGTTATTATGAGTTATTCTGGGTATAAAGAAAATTAACTACCGCGGTACCAGTGAAGACCATCCTATATCGGAAATTTCTACCAACTTTGATATTTATCCAGGCTAACCTTGCGTCAGCATGTCTAAGTACACCAAAAGTGGGGTCAGACAGTTTATTGTGCTATTAATACTATACTACATTTACATTTTGGATGAATTTGTATCTTTTTCAAGGTTGTGTATGCTAGGAGGTCCATATGTCTCAAAGAGTGTACATTGAATGGAAACTTTGTTAATGCCAACAATCAGATATAACTTAGAATTCAACTTTCATCCTTGCTAAAAAATCATGAATGTGCAGCAATGATGCTCAGCAAATATTACAACTATTGTCCTTAAGTATAGCCAAACTTTACATCTACTTTTTTTTTTATACTCAAAATATTGTTCTTCATTTAGTCTGTATATTTTCTTCCACAATCAAAATCTACTCTGTAAGTAACAGAGTAAAGTTAAAAAAGTAACTTCTTGTACAATTCTTTCCACAAAAGTGGCATAGGTATTCCAAAATAAGAAAGTTTTTGTTTATGAACAGCAGCTAAACTTGAGGTCCCAGGTCCAAACCCCGCTTGGTGAATTTTTATTCCTTTCTTCAGAAAAGATGGAACACATTGTTTTTTCAGATGTCTGCCAGTCTATTGGTCGGTCTTTAGATCACTTCATTTCCAATTGATAACAAGATATTTTATGGACTCAAATTCCTCATACTTTCTAGGGACAATAAATTGGTCAGGGCATGTAAAAAAAATACCTGATTAATTTTTTCATTAGCAGGGTAAAGGTCATTGTCATAGTGACCTTCATTCAGATGACCTTAAAAGTGACACTTGTTAAAGATAATAATTTTTTAACAATTACTCAAGACTGATGAAACTCAAATTACTTAAACTTGGTAGGAACATTGGTCCTGGTGAGTAGATTACTCTTGTTAATGTTAAGGTCACTGGCACAAAGGTCAAGGTCACAACAACCTGGAATGTGGTTTTTGTTTCCAATTGATAACTAGAGATTGCCCGATCCCTCAATCGTTCCATTAAACTTAATTGGTAAGTAGGAAACCTGGAATGGTTTTGGGGTAATAAAACCAGGAAGTAAGTGGGGCGGAGGTAAGATGGCGAGAATATGTTTTATAATTAATTGTTTAATTTTTTTATGTGTTATATTTAGTTAAAATAATGATTTGTTTTTCCCCACTTTCTTTACTTAGCAGGACATAAACATTATCTTGTGAGGTAAGGAACTTTGAGAACAAATAACTATAATCGAATTTTGACCAAAACTATTGCATATAATATAACAGTACCACTGACACAATAAAACCTGATAATGCAAAATGTGTGCATATTATATAAAATTAAAACAATGATATAATTAAGTAGTGCAGAAAACATATATTATAACTTTTCTTGTATGACACATTTGATTCTACTCTAGTATAATAAATTTGATTCTACTTCAACCAATATGCAAAGATGTATGCATGTTATAGGGTTTGTGTAAAAACTATATTCACATACACTCTGATCCAGCATCACTGGCCCCAGCACCTGGCTCTGTGTGTACGTTGGATGGGCACAACTCCTCAAAATCAGCCTCGGAAGCACTTGTTGCTGCCGAGTTTCGAGCATGTAATCCTGTTCTTGCTGCCATGTTGTTATTAGCAAATGCTTCAAATTTTTGTATTGTTATAAATGATAGGTTGCTGAAGGTTCAAATTCAGACAGTCTTGACCAGCTCCTAACAGGGATATATATGTTACATGTCAGGGTTGATATACTTATAAACAGAGACTGAGTAGCAAATAGTGCAGATCCTGATTAGACAGCTCCCAGCAGGGATATATATGTTACATGTCAGGGTTGATATACTTATAAACTGAGACTGAGCAGCAAATCTCATAGGCAGGACCTTTTAAGACTGTAAAAAAATTTTTTTGAATTAGTAAAGACAGCTTTTAGTGACACCTTGAATAAACATTTTCTAAATGTGTCTCTGGCATGACATACTATTTTACATTTTGACATTAATAAGGTCATTAGGACGACACATCATATAAGGTTTATGAATTAATCAAGGGGAAGCCATTGTTATATGATTATGTCTTTCAAATCATATGCTAATGAGGTATATTTACATGAAATTAAGAATCGTTTATATGCTTTTTTTTATTTTAACAGAGTGGCATGTATAGCAAACACAGGTGGTAACTTATTATTCTGTTTGTATTTCATTCTATCTGAATATTAAGTTATTTTCTTAAAGACACAATTTGTTATTGTAGCTTTTTTTGTCATTCTGTGTGTTCCTTTGTTAAAAATCATTTATTACTAAAATTTGTAAATTTTTTAATTCATAAAATAATTGTCCCTGCTACATCCATCTGCAATATTATGAAATACCCTACACTGCTTTACAAAGTTTTGCTACTTTAATTTATTGCTTTCATGCATAGTTAATTAATATGTTAATTAAAAGTGTTCTAAGCATCAACATAAACTATGGGCATAATTATAATTATAAAGCACTTGCTTAACTGTTTATGACATGACATATAACATCTGGGATAATAAATTTGGTGTGAATGATGAATATACCAAGGGAAAAGGGTTGCAGCTTCAACAGTTTCCCCAAAAGACAAAGATTAAGTGTCATCTTTTCACCTTCTCTGACAGTTTCTAACCCTTGTCATGCTGTATTTGTTAGTAACCCAACAAACCATACACATTCTTAGTCATTGGAATACATCCACCTGCAGTCATGCCTATTTCTAAAGAAATGGCAGCAAATAGTGCAGATCCTAGTCAGACTGCCTCTAGTCTTCTCTTTTGAGATAACATTATAATTTATCATCATCTAGGTAATCCGCTATGATGTTGGTATCTATCTTGCTTATATATAGATTTGGAATCATGGAAATTTTATACAGTTTCCTTGGTGATTTGTACTGTCTTACAATGCAGATAGTGTTCAAATCAGTCTTTACTTATACTAAAATATGTGCTTATGCAGAAATTATGCCCCCAAAGCAATGGTAAGGTATTGTTACATTAATTTAACATAGACAAACTGTCAGATATCACCTGTAAGACATCGGCTCCAGGTACGGGAGGCCCCGGGTTCGATCCCAGGCCGCGACATACCAAAGTCGTTGAAAATTGTAGTGGTATAGCTCCCTTGCTAACGCTCAAGTAAATATAAAGGTAGTTCCACAACTGGTTGGCCCGGTGTCAGGCTAATGCGACTGGGTGTGGTGGTATCATGCCAGATGTTCATGGCATGCTAAACACAGTGAAGGCAGCACTATACCTGCTTCATGTGGACAACGTCTCCAGATAACTGAAATACTGTTGGTGGGATGATAAACCCAATAAACAAACAAACATCATCTTAAGGTGTGAATTTACTTTCCTCGCAATGCTTCATACATTTTGAATCTAAATGTATAAAATTATCATGCATTTAGATTCATTTTGTTAACCATATGTATTTGCTTCAACTCTTTACTCCAGCAAGAATTTACAAGTTCTAAGAAAATAAGTTGGACTCAGATCAGTCACCTTCCATGGAGAGCTGTCTTGCCAGAACCCATAGGTTTTGCTTCTGCCTTATCAAGGAAAATTGTTTAGTAATCTTTACATGCTTTTCGTAGCAAGTAATTAATGTATAAGAAATAATATGGGTGTTATAACAAATAATTATGGAGAAGACTAGGGAAAGCTTGACAGCACACAGAAGGATTCCTAGAAAGTTAGCAGTGAACCTTGCTTGCATCGTATCTGGATTACAAACAATCCGGTTGCTGTTAGATAGTTAATCATAATATCCTTTCATTTTTTGATGATGTTTATGCTGTTATGGCATGAACAATATGGTGCAGGAGACTGCAGTGTGTCCGGTTTCATTTTGAATTGGTTATATGGCCTGGGAAGAAAATGATGCTGGAGGAAAGAAGAATCACCTTTGCTGGCTCCATCAACCTAAACTTGTATGCAATATATTACAGTTCATGAAAATGCTAGGTCCAGCCCATGACTAGAATCCATCAACCACTGCTAGGCTCCATCTTTATACACTTGTTCTCTGTTTAGTACACTCCCCAATGAAGGTAAAAATTGAGGATAAACAAAACCAAATAATGAAACCCAATCATGGCCTGGACCAGCTCCCTGAATTCTACCGACTCTACCCACACATGTCATACTCCCACAGCATGTCCATTTATATACTTTTTATTATGATCAGATGTAGAGGGATGGTTCAGCCTCATGAATACAAACTCCACCCACCCATGTCAAGCTTCATCTACATATACTTATATCCTTGCCTTTACAGTCCACTGTACAATGATGGTTCAGCCTTATGGTTTACAAACTCCACCCACCCATGTCATGCTCCATCTACATACTCTTACGTCTTTGCCTTTACGGTCCACTGTACAATGATGGTTCAGCCTCATGGTTTACAAACTCCACCCACCCATGTCAAGCTTCAGCTAGATGTACTTCTTATTTTTACAGTCCACTGTGGAGGCATGGTGCAGCCCCCTGAGTACAAACTCCACCCACCCATGTCAGACTCCACCTACCTGCCTGACCTTACCTGTCGCTGGCTCATCCAGGCTCCAATAGGACACAAGGTCCATCTTCAGGTGAGTTTTAGAACATATTAATTGTTCAAACAATACAAGGTTATTTGTAGAACAAGTAAGTTCAAATAATATTGAACATGGTTAACTTGTAGCAGAGTCATCATGTTTCCTTCGACATACGTATTACATATAATTCTGTACAGGCACTGTTTTTAGCAGGCATTTACTGATAGCGGGTAGTGGCCATGCCCGGTCTGTCTTTATGCTTCCAAAATCAAAAAATTCGTATAATTCCCCTACCACCCAAAAATCCAATCAGTTCAAGGAAAACTTCTTGATTGACCTTTGCACAAATAAATTGTATATATACATGTATACAATAGCTGGATATAACTTTTTCTTTTTTAAATTTTTTATTGAGTTTAGAAAAATAACAGTCTGTTATGTATTAAAATGGAAATGAAAAAGGATAGCATCATTGTTTTTGTCAATGAAAGTAACCATAAAAATATTTAATTATACCGAAATAAATCTCATGCCACATTTAATATCTTGTCTGTTTATAATCTACCACTTTTTGCCTCCGGTATCTAGGTAACAGAACAACAGATAAGCAACAAACAAGTTTTTATGTAGAAAAAAAGAGTAGTCAAACACAAAGTGTTAATGACATTGTAGGTGTGGTGTTATTTGCATTTAATGAGAATTGCAACAAATAGCGCATAGACAAGGTGGCAAATGCATTGACTCGAATAATTGCCTTCTGCACGTTCTGGTGTGAGATATGATGATGTAAGTGATAAATCCTCCTAATTGATTGCTTAACCCATGTTTGCGTAAATGCCGCTTATTTTTATTGTGCTTTTTCTTTGTAACGCGTTTTGCCGTTGTAATAATTTTATGCTTGAGGGTATTTTTAAGGAAGAAAGCTGAGGAGTAAATAAATATGGTAAACAGCAGTGACTTATGACTAATGACTTATTATCAGGGTTAAAAAGAACATACCTACAGTGTAATGAGGGGGCGCCCATGGTGTAGTGGTATAGTTGCCAATTTGTAAGTCCTCTGACTGCTTAGCCTCCCACTACGTGGGTTTGAGTCCCGTTCGGGTTGGCGGACTTAATGTGGGAAGGTCATCAAGTTGACCAGCAGTGCACCAGTGGTTCAACCCAGGACATTTGTCTGGGTTTTTTTTTTCTACCAGAACAGCTGGACATCCCTACAATGATCATAGTTGGTCAGTTCAAAAACAAACAAATCTACAGTGTAACGAGTGTTTCCTGTATATGGCATAAAATTATATTATTGAGAAAATTGTGGTTTATTGTCTAATCACAAGTCGTAATGTCACAATAAGAAAGTTTCTACAATATTAGGGATCAGTGAACAGGGAAAGGATAATTATTTTTTTGTAGATTACATTAAATACCCTTAAAAACAACACAAAACACCTCCATAGAAGAAATTAGTTATTTCCCACTGGGTGTAGTCCTGAAATTATTTTATTTAAGTGCATGCTAAAAGATTTGTAATAAATTATGAACTTATTGTATGAATTCCATGCTCTTTTAAGGGTTATAAGAGAGATAGAGAAGATGCATACATTCTTCCATAACCCAGACCAGCATGGAGTCAATACGGGGTATTTTGTATGCAAGTAAAACCAGACCCCAATCAAGAAGCCCCCAAGTAAACACCAGCATTTGTAAATTACAACTTCATGAATATTTTGTTGATTATATTCTATATTTAAAAGCTTGTAAGTTTACAGAACTGGTGGGAAGATATGCATTTTGGCAATGTTTTCTTGACTGCTCTGGAATCTTGTCTGTACTATTGTACAATGATTGACGAGTGTGAGATTGTTACTTCCAGAAAATATAACCTTAACCTGCTACATGTGTTTATTACCCACATTTTTGTAAAATAATGTCCAAAGATGCCGATAAAAATGCAAGAAGAAATATTGCCATAGAACTAGCAACAAATGAGGCAAATCTTGATCAGAAAGTCACAATTTGACTTGTGCTATTTGCTAGTCCAACTTGGATGCGTAGCAAGTTAGGAGCTGAATAAATCTGCTTGGAACAGTTCTTGAAAAAAAAAATCTGATATCTAGATTGATTCAATATTATCAGTAGCTGCTCCTCATCTATGCCAAGTTGATACACTGTATATCATAAAGTGCATTAGTTGTGAAAATATTCTATCTTAACAACCTGCAGGAGATTGGGCTTGAGTTGATAACATCACTAAATATCATTGTGCAACATTGTTGGTGCTTTCATTACAACATTGATTAGCCAGGAAAATATCTTTGAAGTTTCATCTTCAGGAATAGTTAAAGGTTTCAGTACATTTATGTCAGAGTTTGCATAAATTTTAACTGTTTGTCTTGGAAATGTGTGAATTGTTTTGGAAATGAACACTTCAAAGTAAAAAAAACCCTTAGAAAGTAAGAAGAAAGTTTTAGCCAATTCTATAACCACACCACTGCTTATAAACACTTGAGGCTATACTTTCTCTCATGTACTTCTAGCATGTTCTATAATTAATTGAATGGGAATATCTGGAACCTGTAATCCAGTTTTGATGCTGAGCTCATAAAACAAGCAGAGCTGAATTAGCTATGGTAGACACGCCCTTCATTAAAGCAAGCTGATTTCCCCATAATCCCTTTCATCACCACAACAGGCTTTCTCCCTGCAGGATGTCAGCAGTCGTTAGCAGCTCTTTGAAATAATGTAGGTTTAATGACTTTTATGTATACTTACATTCTTGGAGAGCAAACAAAGTTTGAAAGGTATGCATGCATTTGTCAAGTGGCAAGCATTAGTAAAATTAACTTTTCTTAAAAAAAGCAGTCATTTGTAAAGCAAGCATGTATGATGAAAATATAAATTGCAAAGCTGCATGCACATTTCTGAATCTGAAAGCAATTTGATTAAGCAATAATTTTGTAAAGTAGGTATTTGTAAAGAAACCAACCAGTTGTAAATAGGGGCGCCTGTGGCATAGTGGTAGTCGCCGATTTGTAACTCCTCTGACTGCTTAGCCTCTCACCACATGGATTCAAGTCCCGCTTAAGGCGAAGGACTTAATGAGAGAAAGTCTTCCAGCTGACTTGTGGTGCGCGGTGGTTCTACCCAGACATGGGTCTTGGGTCTTCCTCCACCAAAAAATAGATTTTGCTATAATGATCATAAATTGTTGCTGCAATGTATTTCAAAATCAAATCAAATCAAACCAGTTGCAAAGAAAGTAAGAATTTGTAAAGCATGCACACATATGTGCACACCAACAAAAGTAATCAGGTATAAGTATAAGCAAGTATTTGTAAACCATACATGCATGTATAATGCATTAAATAAAGTTTGTTAAAGGGAACTGTGTTAAAACAACTGAGCATTGGTAAACCTACTATTCAACCCATGGGTCAATTTTTTTTTGTGGGGATGGGGATTCAGTTTTCATAGGCCTTATTTGCTAATATTTCTGGGGTATGGCTTTTTTTCTCCTTTAATATAATAATCCCAAATGATGCAAAAATACATAAACAAGTCATTAACAAGATTTTTGTCAAGCCTGCTTGTGGTGAGCTGGACATGACAGTTTGATTTATGGTCATTCATTTGTATGTATATTCTTGTAGAGCCTGTATCTGCCTTAAATTTAGAATTATTTTAAAATACCTTGGCACCATTGTTCACCACCACAGCATGGCATGGTATCGGCCTGATAGACATGTTACCAAAAGGTCTAGGTCATACAGAGGTTAAAGGTCAAAGATAATTTTAGCATTGTCCCATTTCTACCTCCTTTTGCTTTAAATGATTTTATTTAAACTTTACACAAATGTTCAGCAGCGAGTATGGGTCAAGGAAAATTATATTTTATAAAAACAAGTGTTTGCTAGTATAAGATGGTAAGTAAAATGCAGTAATCCAATGTTGGGAAGTCAAGGATATACTTCAGTGCTTCATGTAAGGTCAATGGTCAAGGCTTTTTTTCACTGCAAGGGGAAGGAGCCCATGCCCTATAATTCTTGGGAAAATGGCCAGATTTCTTCCTTAAAAGAGAATGAAAAGACCGGATGTAAAGTCAGTTTTTGGAGAAAACTGCATGATTTTAAAGGACTTTTCTGAGGGGAAGGTGCCTGTAAATGGCTCCTACTAACAAGGAAAAAAAGCCCTGATGGTAAAGGATATGTGCTGAGTTTTTAGTTCAGGTTTAACTTGTTGCCTTTGGGCACCTAGTCTCAACAGACTCTTTAACTGTTAAGTAAAAGCAGTTCGTTATTTTGATGCAGTGACATATTAAGAAAATATATGTTACATCTATTTTATAGTCCTAAAGGCCCTGTTGGTTCATATGCTCTGAAAATAGAAAATTGAGAGAAAACCTCTTCCCATTATTGCTACATTAAGTTAAACTTTTCCCCCTGACACACTACATAAACATTGGTTGTCACATTTTTTTTTCAAAATAAAATCTACTGTGTTAGTAACACAGAAAAAATAAAAAAGTAACTTCCTGGACATTTGTTTCAATAGGAATGACAGTTCTTTCAAGAATTTTTTCAACAGAAATGACAGTTCTTTCAACAGAAATGATGGTTTTTTCAACAGAAATGACAGTTCTTTCAACAGAAATGACAGTTGAATCAACAACAGTGACAGTTCTTTTAACAGAAATGACAGGTCTTTCAACAGAAATGACCACTCTCAGCAGAAATGACATTTTAATCAACCGCAATGAAAGTTCTTTCAAACAATGACATTACTTTGAGCAAAAATGACCGTTGAATCAACAGCAATGACAGCTCTTTCAACAGAAATGACAGTTGAATCAACAGCAATGACAATTCTTTCAACAGAAATAACAGTTTTTTTAATAGAAATGAATGATGAAGTCAAGTTAAACTATGAGTCTGTATGAACAGCAAAGAAATCTATCTGAATGGTCTAATGGTTACATGCTAGCCTCAGTCTAGAGACTCATGGTTCTTACGTTACATTTCACATTTAATCTTTTTTGGCATAGCTTCATAACATCAATTTTGGCCTACTCATATAATATATTATACTAATGCAAGACAAGCCTGGATGAATGTCTTTTGCACTTAAGTTCAACACTTCCACTGTGCTTTTTTCCCCAAATGTTGCAGCATTTGGAACTCCTTAGCCACGCCTACCTCCCCACACAATAAAGTTTGTAAAATGAAAACTTTTTATTCCATGGATCAAGCTTAATCTGAATTTATCTTCTCTGGGATTTAGAAAGTATATTAAATTTTTGCATTGAAAATTTATTGACAGGTGCAATAACACTTGGCACTTTTTCAGATAAGTGGAAAACGTAACGGCCATCACTGTTTTTGCTTAATTTCAAATCTGGTTGCATAAACTGAACGATTTGTTCATATTTATTTCATATTTAATAAAAATATAAATTAAAATTAAAATGTATTCTATGTTATTATGTGTTCTTTGACAAAATATTTATTTTTTGTCAAAAATATCAAACTTTAAAGTTTTGATATTTTTGACAAAAAAAGAACTAATGACCAATTCATGACACACATCACAAATTTAATGTACTTCTTTCAATAACATCTTTGGAGTTATTATGAAATAAAAATGCCTTAGTTATACAATTTATGCAACCAGCTTTGGAACTAAGCACCAAAATGTAATGGCTGTAATCATTTCGAGTTTATTGTCACACTGTAAAGCATCGTCAACACTGCACATCTTTTTAAAACATATATTTTAATAATTATTTTGTTTAGTAATGTTATGAGTTTGTTGAGTTAAGTTTATATCAATAACAATTATTTTATTTAGATAAAATATTTTCATTTTGTGTATAAAAGGGACTGTAAAAAAAGTGTAGCCAAACTTATGGACAGAACCAGAATACAGGAATGATATAGAAATTATTTGAAATATTACTAAATATCTGAGCACATATTGTTTATGCAAAAATGCTCATTGTTACAGGTTAAGGTCATTTTGTGAAAAACAAAACAAAAGCAACCTGCTTCAGATGTGATTGTGGCTTCTTTCTCAATAGATATATTTAAATGTATATATTTTTAGTCCAATTTAATTCAATTAGATGGATGAAATGATTTTTTGTTTATTTTATTTGGTACTTCATTTTTTTAATTCTTATTACATAATGAACACTAAATTCACTGTTCTTTATTGAAGAGGAAATTCAAAAGTACATGCCATTCAGAGATGTACATATTGGACTTATGTTTACAACATATGCATTTACAACAATTTTGTAAGCTCAACTTTACTGGACTAAGATGCGCAATCGGTAGAGCGTCGGCTCCAGGTATGGGAGGCCCCGGGTTCAGACCCGGTCCGCACCATACAAAAGTCGTTAAAAATGGTAGTGGCATAGCTCCCTTACTAACGCTCAAGAAAATATAAGGGTAGTTCCACGACTGGTTAGCCCAGTGTCAGAATAATGTGACTGGCTGTTCACGGCATGCTATACACAGTGAAGGCAACACTATATCTACTTCAAGTGGACACTGTCTCCAGATAACTGAAATACTGTTGGTGGGATGATAAACCCAATAAACACAGTGAAGGCAGCACCATATCTGCTTCAAGTGGACACGGTCTCCAAATAACTGAAATACTGTTGGTGGGATGAGAAACCCAATAAACATTGTCTCAACTCTTGTTGATAAAAGTGATAAGTCTACTGGGAAGGTGACACAGGAAAGTGTCAACTTCCTGTCATGTTTACTAATGAAAACTTGGTTGCTAGGCAATGGTTGACATGGTTGCTAGGCAGACATCGCAAGGTTTGTTTGGTTTCTAGGTGGACAATCAAACAGAAGTTCATGTTGAACGTAACATGCTCAAGATGTTTTTTTACCACAAAGATTTCTCTTTCCTTTTTAGATTTTTTTTGTGGTTAATCACCAAAGGTTTCTAGTACTATTTATGTAGCCTTTAACATTCAGGGTAATGGAGAAGTTATGTCATCATTTTAGTTCCTGAAACCATGTTCAAAATCAACCCACATTTCTCACCTTTAATGATTTTGTTATACTATATAAGTTATAGTCAGGTTAGCATCTTACATGAGAGCGGATTAGCACACAGTCACATTTGGTCAATTTTTTTTATTTTGTAAAATTTTGTGTTCCCAAAAGCTGTTTCAAATCATAAAAATAGCACATCTGATTACTAGATTATATGTGAACTTGATGTTCTTTAAAAGATTGAGTAAGATGTTCCCAGGTTGTGCGAATTAACACTATTTTAGAAATTTTAAGCTCAACAACCAAGTATATCTCAGAACCGTTCATGCGGTAATATGCACCATGTGTATATGTCAATCATAAACATTTCCATCTGGTTGCCACCTATCATCACTTGCTTTGTTTCTTTAAAACCAGAACAAGCTGACGCTGGTGGAGCAGCAATGTTAGCAAGACACTAGTTAGTGGTAGGCTTCTTTATATGTTAATAAATAAGTGATTTGGTCAGAGGACCATAGACAAATAACAGGGCCAATATCAAATCACTTTTTTATTGACAATTTTATTCAATAACTTCATGTACTTATAACATTTCACATTTAATACTTACTTAGTTTTTGCATTAATCCAAGTCAAAATGCTTGTATTTTTGTGAAATCTACATGTTGTAAATTTAAAACGTATTCAGTTAAACACTACCAATTCATGCCTTGAATGTTTGAAAACTGCGAATATTTTGTTTCATTAATTTATGCAACCTGTCTGGTCTACATATAGAACAAGTAAGAACAAAATGGCTGCCATGTCCTAGAGCTTGTTGCTGAAATCTATATCATTTATTGGCCCTGCCTTATTATCCAATCAAATCACTTCAAATGCGCGCTTTATATTAATATCACTTGTCGGCCTGGGGCCGAAAAAGTGATATTGACATTAGCACTGTTATTAAGCAGGCCATCATGTTATTGAATGTGGCAGATGCTTTTTTATAGGACTAATAATGTATTGTTATTTAATAACAGCTGTTATTAGCCATTGCCAGCTGGAACTTCTTTCTGTAGTCCGTGAAATTATTTAGACAGCCAGCTAGGGTTCTTTTAAGCCCTTTTTCACCAACCATTGTTAAGCCTAAGTCATGACTTAAGCTCGAGCCACATTTTTTATACCAATATTTATATTATTTATGAAGTTTCAGTGACATTTTAAGCTCAAAGTAGCAAAGTTAAAGTGTCATGCAAAATTACATCAATGTATCATGTAACCAAATATAGAATGAAATTATTGTGGATTAAAATCCATGACTTGAGCAATTCTTACTTAAAAATAGTAAAATTGTGAATATTAGCAATAGTTCCATTCTACAGGTCTAAACCATACTTTTAAAATACAAAAAAATATCATAATGCTCTTATTTAACAATGCAAAATGCAATACATTCCTCTCTTTTTTATCATTTGAATTTTAATATAACCATAGTTTTTTTCATATAAAAAACATCAGAGAAAGGATGTTGTTCCTTGTACTTGTCTTTTGGAAGGGATCATGTTTGTCCTGGCTTGTATGTCAAAAATGTCAGTCCTGACACCCCTTCAAGTGTTTCTTGTCTTGTTTTATTTAAAAGTACTTGATGGCCTGAGATGAAAATTTGCATAAGTTGATAAATTGCACAACTGGGTGTGCCTTATATGAGAACTGCATGGCTTACATTTGCTACAATAAAACTGTTGTCAAGAGCAATAGCTTTTAATTTTGTATATTTTCCCCAGTGAGCACTGTAGAAATGCTTTCCATCTTAAAGGTTTGGATTGTTAATACTTGTAAATCCATTATGCTGTCAGACTTAAAGTTATACTACTTGCCAAGGCCTATAGCTAGGCATGATATGAGTGTACATATGGCAGCTAGGGGGTGTAGGGGGCATTCTCCCCCCCCGCTGGACAATTGTTTTTCTAGATCAAATGTGGTAGCAATACAGAATTTGCAATTCTGTACATGTCCCACTACAAGATACTACCATGATAAGATCGTCTTGAGGACTACATTATCAGGGAAGCTCCAGTTTAAAATACATTAATAAAGGTATTATAAATACCCATTAATAAAAAAGGCAAGGGTACAGAAAGGTATTTAAATCAATTTAGCAATTTAACATAATTATTTAATGGTGCAAGTAGCGGTACCAGCTCGCAATTATAATACACCTAACCTGTACTAGGATAAGATTTTTATTGCAGATTTTAATCTTTTTATGTTTTCATTCTTTGAGATCGGTTTGTACGTAGCTGCGTATTCTGCATATAAACTTCTATGTGCCTGGCTTAACAACAGGGTAATGTAAATTAAAACATTTTATTCCCTTCAGATATGCTTTCAGATTTAGTTTAACCATAAACAATAATCATGAATGCAGTTTGAATAAATGTGATACATTAGAAAATGCATATACTTAAAGCAGTGCTCCGAATCACTATTTCTGCTCATTTTTAAACCTGAAAGATTAAGTTTACGGTAAAAAAGGATTTGTTTTTTGGGAAAATTAAAGAAAAAGCAACAAAGAAGTTTGACTGTCTTCTTTGTGCATTTTAGCTGAACTGATAACAAACTGCTTTAGAGTAAGTGCTCTCGTCAATGGTGATAAACCACAGCCTATTGTTATCTTTCATTGTTGTCATATCATTTTTATGTGAAGTTTGTTGATTTGCTAGACTCTCTTAATAACAGTTCCTGTGATAAAAACAGGTTAAACTGCTAAATTAAGGTTTTAAAAACAGACCTGCTGACAATTTGCCGGCAATAATGCCTGCAGCTATCCGGTAATAAAAATGCAACTGCAAGCCGTTGAGTGGGTGCATGCGAGTGCTGTCGACACAAATTGGCAGAGGGGGAAATCTAAACTGGCAGTTATAGGAAGGCTGGTGAAGACATGGACTCCTGATACACACCCTACTTCCTATATCTCCCTGACAGAACAATAAAACATGTGGAGATGAAAGCGTTTCATAAAGACCCATTCTAAGAAAACTGAAGCTGATAGTTTTTTGTAGTAGATTCAGTTTTCATTCAGAGAAACTGTTCTCTTCCATGCTGTCACTTGATGTCAGAGAGTCATTTCTGGCAACACTCAGGTGAATTGGTTTAACGTCTTGTGGCAGCAGGATTTTAATGGCCAGATGACATTATCTGAGAAAGTTTTGCCTCCGGTTTCATTTTAATATGACAATTTCTTCAATTCAGACAACTTGCAATTACTGTTCATTAGATGGTGTTTTTATTTATTCATATTGATAGATATTGTCATAATAGTGACATTAGGCATTAACACATTACCAGGAGTTTCTATACAAAGTGTCTTTAAGTAGATACTTGCTAGAATACATTAAATGTATCTATACAGTAACAATTATTTGTTCCAGAATAATGTATTTGCTAAGGTTACAGTGTTATGTGTACAAAATTTCTCAGCTTATATATTAGAAACCAGTGCATAGAGTGAGCCTTCAAACTTGAAACTACCTTTAATGATAAAAAAGAACACAAGTACTTTTACTGTCTTTTACTGCCATCCTCTTAAATAATATTGTTCTCTTTAAAAATCAAGATTTCAAATCTTTAAATTGTGACAAAAGTTCTTAAAGAAATAATATTTTGTTAAGTATAATTTTTTGTAAGAAACCTTTTTTTTGTGTGACATGCAGACATGCAATGTAAAAGCCATTCTGTGCCACACAGGTGCTATTTCACTTTCTACAAGGGTGTGTCTCATCCAGGGTGTGCATAGTGAGAAAATTCGGTGATAACAAATCACCCAGTTGTTGATTGCCAAGGTTATGTGGGAGATGCTCAGACATTGCAGGCCAGCTTTGTAGTCTCTTAGAAATTTATAAAAGATAACTGCAAAATAGACAAAGACTGGTGAACAGAGGTCTCCTATCAAAGAAAGGTTGTTATTTCTCTGTTTAAGATACATTGTTTTCATCCATCTCCTTTTTCACATACTCCATTTTTTTAGCAGCTGTAGTGATGAGTGAAAATAATGACCTGACAGATTGTGAGATTTTATTGACTGGAGATAAAAGTAACATTCATTCAAATAGAATGTCCATTCTCCAAATACTGACAGATGCAACAGAAAAGGATTCCATAATAAATCAATATGACCTATTCTTATTGGAGAGGTTTTAGTTCATATACATACATGTGAACTTTTTCTGAGGCCAAAGTGGGAGATTTCACTTGCAAAATTGGGGATTTGTAATTTTCATATGAACAAAGAAGGAAGATGTCTGTTTCCAAATAGGGAGATTTCTGTAAAAAAAACCTCATTTTCAAATAATTTTGAACCTTAAATGGATGGAGTCTCCCTCTAAGAATGGGAGAGTTCACATGTATGCAGGGGGTTTGGGTGGCATTTTTCCTGTTTCAATGTTTTATATTATTTCAGTTTGAGACGTTTGACACAGAGGAGAGTTATGATGTTGTCACACTATACGATGGGCCCAGTATTGGAGATACTGTCCTGACTGAGCTGTCAGGGCAGGGAACCAGCCAGATGACCTTCACCTCCACCACCAACTTCCTCCTCCTCTCCTTTACATCAGACCACAATGTACAGAAGTCAGGCTGGAATGCCTCATGGACATCCACAGGTACAGAAACCACTTTTTGAATCCTAAACCAAAAGCAGAGGGGATAAAGTTAATGGTGTTGTCAATCTGACTGTCTTTCATCTTAACTTTTGCCATTTCTGAGAGAGTTACTAGTAAATCTTCATGAAAAATTAACACAATTACAGTAAACCAAAGTGCAGTCATATACATTGTAGAGCAATGTTTACGGACACACTTTGAAGACTATTGTCACATGGCAGGCAATACCAATAAATCATTTCTGCTTGTTCTAAGTGTGCATTTTCACAAATTCTCACAAGTATTTTCAGATAAGGAAAATATTTTCTCTTTGATAAGGTTTGGTTTGTTGTTTTATTTGTAATTGCGACACACTGGAGCGCGCCGCCTATATATGTATATGGAATGCTAAAAAAGTTTTCACATGAGAGTGGATGTCCTCAGACATTCTTGTTCTAGCTAGAGAATGATCAAGGGAAAATGGACAAGGTGTTCCGAATTAGTGATTTACACATTCCCAACGTACGGGTCCTCTTTCGGTAAATGATGTTCTTTTTATATATAACTATAGCGAGTATGCAGTATTATTATTATATGTAAAGTTGTTCTTTGTATTAATATGTTTATAAAACTTACTAAAAACTATTGTTTATCTGTTTAAATTTACTATTTTCTCTATTTCTAAAAATAGAGCGATAGCATCTGTAGTGGCACGTTATGAAAAATATCAATTTTACTCACACAAAGATGACAATCGTGGAATAGTGTAGTGGTTTTGAACTTGTTCTGATCTTAACAGTCTCCAGAGATTGCAATCAAAAAAAAAATTTTCTGACACTTTTTTCTTCTTTGTTTTTATAATAAATATAATACACTAAACATTTAAACAGATAAAAATATTGATCAATAACAAATGTTAATTATTTTTATTATTAATTATTACTTTAGTCTTATGATGATTGATATCTATTGCACATTTGCATACATGTGAACTCTTCCACTTCTGGAGGGAGACTCCCTCTTTTAAGGTTAAAAAATAATAGAAAATGAGGGTGTTTTACACTTTTTCAGAAATCTCCTTGGAAATAGAAAACTTCCTTCTTTATTTATTATATCAAAAGAACAAATCTCCCACTTTGCAAGTAAAGATCTCCCACTTTGGCCTCAGAAAAAGTGTGCATAGATCCAAAGGCACAGATAATAATTAAGAACACCTACAATTTGTAGTTCGAACCCCAAGCAAAGTGAACACTTTTATTGTGAGGTCTTGTAACTGTTTTATCTAAAATGTCTATGGTCTTCCTTAACATAGAATGTTTGTTTGTTTGCTTATTGGGTTTATCATCCCACTAACAGTATTTTGTTTATTTGGTGATGGTGTCCGCTTGAAGCAGTTATTGTGCTGCCTTCACTGTGTATAGCATGATGTGAACACCTGGCATGATACCACACCCAGTCACATTATCCTGACACCGGGCCAACTACTCTTATATTTGCATGAGCATAAGCAAGGGAGTTATTCCACTACCATTTATTTCGATTTTAGTATGTCGCAGCCCAGGATCAAACTTGCGGCCTCCCGTAAGGGGAACCAATGCTCTACCGATTGCGCTACCAGGTCCGGTGATTACCTAGAATGAATCACTATAATAACTACAACTAGTTGTGTGCAATATTTGTTTATAACAACTCCAAAGGCCATAGCTGCTTTTGTGTACTCTTAAAGAATTCTCAAATTGTCAATTTTTTCAACAGAATCTACATTATTTTATTCTAAGGCTGTATCAATTCTAAGTCTCCCGCTATATAACTTGTAACCTTACATAAACATGTTGGCAAATATCTAAAAAAAATGAGAATAGTTTCTTATAAAGTGTAGCAGATGACTGGTCCCCTGGCAATGGCTGATCTTGTGCAAGCCACCATCTAATCTTACATACAGTTTGAAGTACAGTCCGCAATAGCTCAGGTGGTAGAGCATTGGCTTGCGGATCGGTAGGTCATGTCTTCAAACACCTGCCAAGTCAAACCAAAGATTTTAAAGTTGGTAGTAGTGGCTTTCCTCCTAATGCTCGGGGCTAAGGGGACAGCATTACGTCTGAGTCGTCGGTGTCAGTATAATGGACCGGCTGGGTTCAGTCCCTGGGCACCTCATAAGTGCCCCTGGGCTATAATGATAGAAATGTCGCTGCACAGTACCAGCAGAAATGCCGCCTAATCCCAATCCCAATCCCACAGTTTGAAGCTGTATTAATATTATCAAATGCTTGTAGTATATCTCTGTGTGACAACAACAAATTCCATCTTCACAGACAATATAATATTCTTTTCTACAAATAAATAATTTATGAACTAATAAAATGTTTATGTCTGCTCTATTTGTAAAATGTATGCAATAATATCAAGGTAAGGCACATCCATATCCATACTTTGTTTTCCTGTGGCACTGATTAGAGGGGTTGGGTAATTTGACAGCTGCTGGTACATAATCATGATAATCAACATGACATTTTTATTTGCTTGTGTTAAATGTTAAAGGTCTACAGAATATGCACAGCAAAGCAAAATGTACACAGTTGATGCCTTTCCCTTTATTTTAAGCTTTAAAAAGAGGGGGACAAAAAATCATCAATTTATGAGTCATACAGGAGAAGCATTAAATCGTGTATGTATTAATAATATAGTGGAGATATAAAATAGTGTATGCATGATGGATAGATATGAAAACATGTAAATCATATTACAATGTTTGCTATTTAACTTAAAGAACCAATGGATGTAAATAAAGTTTACCACATTTTCATGCATCATGGATCATGGATGAAAATCTATATCTCATTTTTGAATGCATGTAAATCTAAAGTTGTGTCAAAATATTTAAATTTGCAAGCAGTTTGCATATAAATTATCACATTCCAGCAACACCTGTCTATAGGCTCGCAGTTGCTGCATGGGAAAATCTGTACACTGTTTATTCCAACGCCCATGGCTGGGGCACTGGAATATTAAAATAATTTTCAGAATGTTAAAAAGATAAACATGTTAAAAAAGTAAAACAATTTGTTTCAACACTGACATTTGGTATATCACAACCTTGCATATGTTAAATAAACATAACCTTCAAAAATAAGAACAGATTGTTTGTAGAGATTGTGAGTTGAGTAAATAACTACTCACATTATATGACAACATCCTGATTAAATGTAAGCAAAAAGCTCAAATCCCCTTCCCTTTCCTGACACCACTGCAGCTTGAGAGGCTCACCCCACAATCACTTCCTTTCCCCACCCATTAACCTTCCACGGTGACCATGGTGTGAAGCCAGATAAGGCCACATTCCAAATTTCAAGGTCTTTAACCAGATGAACATAAGTCCTTTGCAATTGGTTAGTAAAGAAGTGTTGAAAATGAAAATAACAGTGATGCTTGTAGTACTGCTCTTTCTTATTATAAAGATAACTTTGAATTTGCTGCAATAATACCATTGATAACTTTGATATGGATGATTATGTTCATGTTATTAATTTTGAGTAAGATAATGTGGAGAGTTCATTCCGGAAATGCTGATAAGCTTCCTGTGTGTGTTGTTTGCAAAAACAATTGCCAAATGATTGCTAGTTACATGTAGTGGGGTATTTACACCAGTGATGAAGTTAGGCTGTTTTGTATATTGGGGGCACCCAACAGATTATGATTGGGTGTGTCCACATTTTGAATTATAGTTGCAGGGTTAAGGACTATTCATCATATTTACTGTCTGAAGAATAAAGTGGAGTAAGTTTATAAGAGGGTTGAAGAACAATACTTTTGTTGAAGAATATTGTAAAGATGATTGCTCTTTGTTTTTAGATTGATCTATGGTCTGAACATGTTCAACTAGTACACTTAAACTATATACTGCTTTAGTAAGTTAAAATGTTTAAGGAATTGTACTCATTATTTGATGATGAATTATGATGAAAGTTGCAGCAGTCGTTCTACTGAAGCTAATATGATGGTTCATCAGGAGAACCTCTTCAATGGTTCTTCCTAGAATGTAGTAAAACAAGAAATACAGCTGTAACGTGCAGTATCACACTTCCTTTATCAGCACCCTCATTGTTTGCTGATCATAGGGTAGGTGGGGTCCAGGACCTCATTGTTTGCTGATCATAGGATAGGTGAGGTCCAGGCCCTCATTGTTTGCTGATCATAGGGTAGGTGGGGTCCAGGCCCTCATTGTTTGCTGATCATAGGGTAGGTGGGGTCCAGGACCTCATTGTTTGCTGATCATAGGGTAGGTGGGGTCCAGGCCCTCATTGTTTGCTGATCATAGGGTAGGTGGGGTCCAGGACCTCATTGTTTGCTGATCATAGGGTAGGTGGGGTCCAGGCCCTCATTGTTTGCTGATCATAGGATAGGTGGGGTCCAGGCCCTAATTGTTTGCTGATCATAGGGTAGGTGGGGTCCAGGCCCTCATTGTTTGCTGATCATAGGGTAGATGGGGTCCAGGCCCTCATTGTTTGCTGATCATAGGGTAGGTGGGGCCCAGGCCCTCATTGTTTGCTGATCATAGGGTAGGTGGGGTCAAGGCCCTCATTGTTTGCTGATCATAGGGTAGGTGGGGTCCAGGCCCTCATTGTTTGATGATCATAGGGTAGGTGGGGTCCAGGCCCTCATTGGTTGCTGATCATAGCGTAGGTGGGGTCAAGGCCCTCATTGTTTGCTGATCATAGGATATGTGAGGTCCAGGCCCTCATTGTTTGCTGATCATAGGATAGGTGGGGTCCAGGCCCTCATTGGTTGCTGATCATAGCGTAGGTGGGGTCAAGGCCCTCATTGTTTGCTGATCATAGGGTAGGTGGGGTCAAGGCCCTCATTGTTTGCTGATCATAGGGTAGGTGGGGTCCAGGCCCTCATTGTTTGCTGATCATAGGGTAGGTGGGGTCCAGGCCCTCATTGTTTGCTGATCATAGGGTAGGTGGGGTCCAGGACCTCATTGTTTGCTGATCATAGGGTAGGTGGGGTCCAGGCCCTCATTGTTTGCTGATCATAGGGTAGGTGGGGTCCAGGACCTCATTGTTTGCTGATCATAGGGTAGGTGGGGTCCAGGCCCTCATTGTTTGCTGATCATAGGGTAGGTGGGGTCCAGGCCCTCATTGTTTGCTGATCATAGGGTAGGTGGGGTCCAGGACCTCATTGTTTGCTGATCATAGGGTAGGTGGGGTCCAGGCCCTCATTGTTTGCTGATCATAGGATAGGTGGGGTCCAGGCCCTAATTGTTTGCTGATCATAGGGTAGGTGGGGTCAAGGCCCTCATTGTTTGCTGATCATAGGGTAGATGGGGTCCAGGCCCTCATTGTTTGCTGATCATAGGGTAGGTGGGGCCCAGGCCCTCATTGTTTGCTGATCATAGGGTAGGTGGGGTCAAGGCCCTCATTGTTTGCTGATCATAGGGTAGGTGGGGTCCAGGCCCTCATTGTTTGATGATCATAGGGTAGGTGGGGTCCAGGCCCTCATTGGTTGCTGATCATAGCGTAGGTGGGGTCAAGGCCCTCATTGTTTGCTGATCATAGGATATGTGAGGTCCAGGCCCTCATTGTTTGCTGATCATAGGATAGGTGGGGTCCAGGCCCTCATTGGTTGCTGATCATAGCGTAGGTGGGGTCAAGGCCCTCATTGTTTGCTGATCATAGGATAGGTGGGGTCCAGCCCCTCATTGTTTGATGATCATAGGGTAGGTGGGGTCCAGGCCCTCATTGGTTGCTGATCATAGCGTAGGTGGGGTCAAGGCCCTCATTGTTTGCTGATCATAGGGTAGGTGGGGTCCAGGCCCTCATTGTTTGATGATCATAGGGTAGGTGGGATCCAGGCCCTCATTGTTTGCTGATCATAGGGTAGGTGGGGTCAAGGCCCTCATTGTTTGCTGATCATAGGATAGGTGGGGTCCAGGCCCTCATTGTTTGCTGATCATAGGGTAGGTGGGGTCCAGGCCCTCATTGGTTGCTGATCATAGGGTAGGTGGGGTCCAGGCCCTCATTGTTTGCTGATCATAGGGTAGGTGGGGTCCAGACCCTCATTGTTTGCTGATCATAGGGTAGGTGGGGTCCAGGCCCTCATTGTTTGATGATCATAGGGTAGGTGGGGTCCAGGCCCTCATTGTTTGCTGATCATAGGGTAGGTGGGGTCCAGGCCCTCATTGTTTGCTGATCCTTGAGTAGGTGGGGTCCAGGCCCTCATTGTTTGCTGATCATAGGATAGGTGGGGTCCAGGCCCTCATTGTTTGCTGATCATAGGGTAGGTGAGGTCCAGGCCCTCATTGTTTGCTGATCATAGGATAGGTGAGCTCCAGGCCCTCATTGTTTGATGATCATAGGGTAGGTGGGGTCCAGGCCCTCATTGTTTGCTGATCACAGGATAGGTGGGGTCCAGGCCCTCATTGTTTACTGATCATAGGGTAGATGGGGTCCAGGTCCTTATTGTTTGCTGATCATAGGGTAGGTGGGGTCCAGGCCCTCATTGTTTGCTGATCATAGGGTAGGTGGGGTCCAGGCCCTAATTGTTTGCTGATCATAGCGTAGGCGGGGTCCAGGACCTCATTGTTTGCTGATCATAGGGTAGGTGTGGTCCAGGCCCTCATTGTTTGCTGATCATAAGGTAGGTGTGGTCCAGACCCTCATTGTTCGCTGATCATAGGGTAGGTGGGGTCAAGACCCTCATTGTTTGCTGATCATAGGATAGGTGGGGTCCAGGCCCTCATTGTTTGCTGATCATAGGGTAGGTGGGGTCCAGGCCCTCATTGTTTGCTGATCATAGGGTAGGTGGGGTCCAGGCCCTCATTGTTTGCTGATCATAGGGTAGATGGGGTCCAGGCCCTCATTGTTTGCTGATCATATGGTAGGTGGGGTCCAGGCCCTCATTGTTTGCTGATCATAGGATAGGTGGGGTCCAGGCCCTCATTGTTTGCTGATCATAGGATAGGTGGGGTCCAGGCCCTCATTGTTTGCTGATCATAGGATAGGTGGGGTTCAGGCCCTTATTGTTTGCTAATCATAGGATAGGTGGGGTCCAGGCCCTCATTGTTTGCTGATCATAGGATAGGTGGGGTCCAGGCCCTCATTGTTTGCTGATCATAGGATAGGTGGGGTCCAGGCCCTCATTGTTTGCTGATCATAGGATAGGTGGGGTCCAGGCCCTCATTGTTTGCTGATCATAGGATAGGTGGGGTCCAGGCCCTCATTGTTTGCTGATCATAGGATAGGTGGGGTCCAGGCCCTCATTGTTTGCTGATCATAGGGTAGGTGGGGTCCAGACCCTCATTGTTTGCTGATCATAGGGTAGATGGGGTCCAGGCCCTCATTGTTTGCTGATCCTTGGGTAGGTGGGGGTCCAGACTCTCATTGTTTGCTGATCCTTGAGTAGGTGGGGTCCAGGCCCTCATTGTTTGCTGATCATAGGATAGGTGGGGTCCAGGCCCTCATTGTTTGCTGATCCTTGAGTAGGTGGGGTCCAGGCCCTCATTGTTTGCTGATCATAGGATAGGTGAGGTCCAGGCCCTCATTGTTTACTGATCATAGGGTAGGTGGGGTCCAGGCCCTCATTGTTTGCTGATCCTTGGGTAGGTGGGGGTCCAGACTCTCATTGTTTGCTGATCATAGGGTAGGTGGGGTCCAGGCCCTCATTGTTTGCTGATCATAGGATAGGTGAGGTCCAGACCCTCATTGTTTGATGATCATAGGGTAGGTGGGGTCCAGGCCCTCATTGTTTGCTGAACACAGGATAGGTGGGGTCCAGGCCCTCATTGTTTGCTGATCATAGGGTAGGTGGGGTCCAGGCCCTCATTGTTTGCTGATCATAGGGTAGGTGAGGTCCAGGCCCTCATTGTTTGCTGATCATAGGGTAGGTGGGGTCCAGGACCTCATTGTTTGCTGATCATAGGATAGGTGGGGTCCAGGCCCTCATTGTTTGCTGATCATAGGGTAGGTGGGGCCCAGGACCTCATTGTTTGCTGATCATAGGATAGGTGGGGTCCAGGCCCTCATTGTTTGCTGATCATAGGGTAGGTGGGGCCCAGGCCCTCATTGTTTGCTGATCATAGGATAGGTGAGGTCCAGACCCTCATTGTTTGATGATCATAGGGTAGGTGGGGTCCAGGCCCTCATTGTTTGCTGATCATAGGATAGGTGAGGTCCAGACCCTCATTGTTTGATGATCATAGGGTAGGTGGGGTCCAGGCCCTTATTGTTTGCTGATCACAGGATAGGTGGGGTCCAGGCCCTCATTGTTTGCTGATCATAGGGTAGGTGGGGTCCAGGCCCTCATTGTTTGTTGATCATAGGGTAGGTGGGGCCCAGGCCCTCATTGTTTGCTGATCATAGGGTAGGTCAGGTCCAAGCCCTCATCTCTGTTTAATGATGGCCAATGCTGCTTGGGGGTCAATGCATCTTCAGATGGTAAAAAGTAAACATTTTCAGGCTTGATGTGTTTGTACAATGTTTATAAATAGTGATGCTTTTTTTCATGTTCCTTTAAGGGTGGTATCTGACAGTTTGCCTATATAAAATATATGTAACAATATCTGACCTCTGTTTGGGGTTTTTGCGCATAATTTCTAAAGAAACAATTATACTTTAGACAGGACCTAGTAGCTCAATCGGAGGCCCCGGGTCTGATCTGGGGCTACGACTTAGCAAAGTTAAAAAAAAAAAGGTGGTATAGCTCCCTTGCTAACGAACACTTAAGCAAATATAAGGGTAGTTCAATGAATGGATGGCCCCATGTCAGGATAATGTGACTGAGTGTGGTATCATGCCAGGTGTTCACAGCGTGCTATACACAGTGAAAGCAGCACTATATCTGCTTCAAGTGGACACTGTCTCCAGATAACTTAAATACTGTTGCTGGGACAACAAACCCAACAAACAAACAATTATACTCTAGTCTAAGCTTTGACGAGTTTCACCATTTTCTCAATTTAAGAGGCTTTAAAACTTGTTAATCATCACTTAAAATGTTTTTAAATTGTCTTTTCAAATCTGTAAATACGAACGATTGGGATACTGGCTAAAAAAAGACATCGACATCACATCAGATTACGTGGATAAACTAAAACATAAGTGGTCACATGTTTCTCTCAGTTTAAAAAAAAGCATTTTGCAAGATCTGTTCAGGTTACAATAATGACTTTCAGATGATAAATGAAAATATTTTTTGGTCCAAACTGTTAGATACTACCTTTAGCCATGTCTCCTCCAGTCATATGGCAGAATAAAGTAACAGGAACAGTTATAACAACTAAATAAAAATGAAAAATGGCAGATTTGTGAAATTATTTCCCTTGTGATCAATTCTGAGCTTGGAAACAACATAAATCAATGCACTATGATTTTGTATAGTCTATTAATTAATGCCGCATAGAAAGAATCACTGCATTCTCCGCATGGTGAGTTATCCGGCTTCATAGATTCAACTTCATTGCTGTGAACTGATATGCACAATTGCCTGTAATTTGAAAAAGAAATGGGAATGACTCTTCATTTATTTGCTACAATGGACTAGGGTCAAAATTTTTGTTCTTAGAAAGGTTATAAAAGTCATGTCACAAGTGTTAGCTCTCTAGTGATGAAGATTTAAATATGACAGCCAAATAATAAACTTGTAGATGAACTGATGACTGCTTGTATACAGTTGATTTATTTGCCATTTGAAACCATCCACTTGCCAGTTATGGTCGTGTTCAGAGACATTTAGCCAAGGTGTGAATATTATTTACAAGCAGCATGGGGTATAATAATTAATAACACAACTCAAGACTGACAGTGTATCTAGTGAAATTAGTGTATGCTTGTTGGGTTTATCATCCCCTCAACAGTATTTCCTTTACTTGGAGACGGTGTCCACTTGAGTAAATATAGTGCTGTCTTCAATGGGTAAATCATGCCATGAACAGCTGGAATGATAGCACAACCAGACACAATATCCTAACACTATGTTGATCATACTTGGGGCTTACCATACCTGGGTCTGATGCTCAACCAAGAGCACCACCAGGTTTGGTTTTAATGTATGTAAACTATTGTAGTACACTTTTGATTTATCCCTTATGCTACATTTTGTTACAAGCCCATGTGTTATTCTTAGTATATAGCTTGACTTTTATGTTATTATTATGTTATTTATTAAGGTTAATTAATCTACACATAGAGATACTGCAGTAAATAGTGTAGATCCTGATCAGAGGGTACCCAGCAGTGTCTGACAATAGAAACTATTATCTTCTTGTACACATACTACATAAAAAGGTTAACGAAACTGCTTAAGGGGACAAAGCAGCAAATAGTGTAGATCCTGATAAGTCAGGGTGCTGGCAACAGGAGCAACAACAATAAAACACCAGATATGCCTTTACCTTGTATGACATACAAGGTGACAAATTCCTTAATGAATTTGGGATATAAATCATTGTTTCTCTGTCACAAGCAGCCTTGCTGGGAAACTGGCTAATTCACTAAAACATTTGGTTGACATGTAGTTGACATCACAGGGACCACACCTTGTAGCACCAGACTGACTTTGAAGGAGACAAGCAAATCTTTGTATAATGGACGACCCCCACCTAAATACAGAGTTACCACCATGTCCATGTCTCTTAGAGTTACTTCCCTTGTGTTCTGAATAGTATTAGTTTGGACAGATTTAAACATATAGTCTGAGAACATTCAGTACCTGAGCATTATGTGAATAAATGGCATTCAAATTTTTTTTATCAGAGTATTGCATGAAAATAGGATGACCTTGCAGCCAACAACCGGAAAAAATAACAGTCATACCCCCAGATCGAGTAGCGTATCATGTCTTATTATTTGTTAAGTTCAAAGAATATTGGCAATTAGTGACATTCACCACCTGACCCTTTCTTGTGTCTTTGACAAATTTTGATGCGTATAATAATTAGTTTATTTGTAGTAATATTTAAAAAAGTGTGTTTTTGACATTAAGTCCTTAAAGGCGCTGACATTTTTGCCATTCATCTAATAAAATGGCACAATATAGACAAAGGTTTTATAACAAATGTACTTTTATTTGAACAGTTTTAAGATTTATTTATTTATATATTTATATATTAATATAAATTTATACATATAAAAATATATATAAACTTAGATAAATCTAAATATATACAGAAATGATTGATGAAAACATATTTCTTTTTAATATTCGTTATAACTGGTACATGGGTGTACCCATCGCATAACATGTGACATATGACATTATTTTACCTGTGGGCTAATACAACCCACACGGTCAAATAAATATATTTATATATATGCATAAATGATAGACGAAGACATATTTCTCATTAATATTCCTTACAACTGGTCAAACCATCGCATAACATAACATGTGACATATGACATTATTTTACTCATGGATGAACACAACACACATGACCACATCTTGTCCATCAGTATATTTATATACATAAATGATAGATGAAAAAGTATTTCTCATTAATATTCCTTACAACTGGTCAAGCGATCGCATAACATAACATATGACATATGGCATTACCTTACTCATGGTTTAACACAACACACGTGGCCACATCTAGTCCATCAGTATATTTATATACATAAATGATAGACGAAAAAGTATTTCTCATTAATATTCCTTACAACTGGTCAAGCCATCGCATAACATAACATGACATATGGCATTATCTTACTCATGGTTTAACACAACACACGTGGCCACATCTAGTCCATCAGTATATTTATATACATAAATGATAGACGAAAAAGTATTTCTCATTAATATTCCTTACAACTGGTCAAGCCATCGCATAACATAACATGACATATGGCATTATCTTACTCATGGTTTAACACAACACACGTGGCCACATCTAGTCCATCAGTATAACATATTTCTCTTTAATATTCCGTACCACAGGTCCACAGGTGTAACCATCGCATAACATTTCATAACGAATTAGCTTACTCATAGTTTAACACAACAAACGTGGCCACATCTTGTCCATCAGTATATTTATATACATAAATTAGAGATAAAAACATATTTCTCTTTAATATTCCTTACCACAGGACTAACCATCGCATAGCATGACATAATTATGACATATGGCATTATCTTACTCATGGTTTAACACTACACACATGACCACATCTAGTTCCTCGGTACATATGGATCTAGCAGCCGTATAACACTGAACATGTTTATTTCAAATTTTATTTTTCTTGTCACTTAATTACCCCATGTATGCTTTATTGCAGAGCCATTGTTTGTCCATAGATAATACTCTATGAAATTGAATTTAAATAATAAAGAAAATCAGTTAAATGTTTATATAATAGTTAATATATGTTGAAATGTTCATTATGTGCATTAAGATGTATATATTTTTTTAAGATAGTATCATTGTTGTATTGTTGGCTTATAATAGATATAATGTCCACTGGAGTTCTGAGAGGTCATGGTTTGTAATAAAAGAGAACAAAGAGTCATTTGTTTATTTAATAAGACTTGATAAAAAGCCATTCAAATAATAATGCGACATTTTAATATACACAAAATTCAAGTCTTTTTTTCCCTGTATACACCACTTGCTAGCGAAACCTTATTCTGCTAAGAAATATCAACTTATAATGTTACACATCATCACTACTACCTTGCTAATAGCTCCCTTGCTAACGCTCAAGCAAATATAAGGTTAGTTCCACGACTGGTTGGCCCAGTGTCAGGATAATGTGACTGGGTGTGGTATCATGCCAGGTGTTCACGGCATGCTATACACAATTAAGGCAGCACTATATCTGCTTCAAGTGGACACCGTCTACAGATAACTTAAATACTTATGGTGGGACAATAAAACCAATAAACAAACTATTAGCTCACACTAAATTCTTAGTTATTTCCTTGAGTTTCATGCAAAGGTAATAAAAAATGTACTTAGGTAGATAGGAAGCAAATAACAAGGTCCTGATCAGAGAGCTGCCATGTAAGCAGGAGCTTGCTAATCTGGATCTAGCAAATAACAATGTCCTGATCAGAGAGCTGCCATGTCAGCAGGAGCTTGCTAATCTGGATCTAGCAAATAACAATGTCCTGATCAGAGAGCTGCCATGTCAGCAGGAGCTTGCTTATCTGGATCTAACAAATAACAATGTCCTGATCAGAGAGCTGTCATGTCAGCAGGAGTTTGCTAATCTGGACCTACACTCTTTGCCAAAGCCTGGATCATAATTTATTGAGAGAAAATATGAATTTTACCTGCAGTTGTTCCTGAAGAAGGATTGCAGCAAAATTAATTTGATTACTAGATACATTCCTATATGGTTTTATGTTGCTGTCATGTTTAATGTACCAGTGTGGTTGTGGAAATGGTTGTATAGCTGATTACATATTATTCAAATGTTGTATGCAATAATGCTTAATTCTGCTAAGCATACATTGATTAGGCTTAGACAAATTAAAATCAGTTCTGCCTTATTTGCTGTATTTTCTTAAGCAAAACATTTTCATGTTATCTTTGAAAGTAGAAACAAGGATTTTGTGTTGCTGATTATGGGTTAAAGAGTTTCGGTGTTCCTTTCAGACTCTGGTACATGTGGAAAAGAGTTATCTGCAGATGACAAGGTGCAAAGAGTGTTCTCCCCTGGCTATCCTCTCCCGTACGCTGGCAACCTGCAGTGTGTCTGGCAGATCTCTGCAGCAGACGGACAGGAGGTTATCACCTTACACGTGAGTTAACATGTATCATGTGATATTTGCTAACCAGCTACAGAAAAACACAAAAGGTTTACATCTACTTCATCCATAGGTAGAAATATGTTTACTTAAAGCCTAAGTAGTAAAGAGTATACATCTTAAACAGACAGCTTACTGTGGGACCTCCTTGATCTGGATCTACAATGTCTACCATGGCATTATCAAACCTAGCAAGTTGAGAGGTTATGCTAACAGCAACAACACAACTGTATCACTTGTCGATTGTGCTCAGCAATCTATATGCTTGGGCAATATGGCATTTTACACTTGAAGACATTTTGTTCTCTACAGGGCAAGTTCTTAAAACTATGTTGACTTGGTATCAGTAGGATAGCATTTGGATGCCAAAGATTTTTTTATTTGAAAGTTCAAGACTAGTGACTACCAGAAGTTATATTACTGTCTTTGTGACTGTTTTGTAATGACTGACAAAAAGTTATTGCCTTGTGACTGTTTTTCAGTGACTTCCAAAAAGTTTCATCACTGTCTTTGTGATTGTTTTTCAGTGACTTTCAAAAGATTTCATCACTGACTTTGTGACTGTTTTTCATTGACTCCCCAAAAAGTTAATTACATTTATGGTACCCATTTAAGGACAATTGAATGAACTTTAATCTTAAAAATCCTTGAACACCTCTGCTAAGAGATGAGAATGACACCTGATTAACCCATGTGGTTTTAAGTTGCCAAAATTAGTACATTATGTAGATTGTAAGAAGTTGTATTGGTACAAAGACTCTAAAGTCTAACTACAACAGCTGCCTATGGACAAATTTCTAATATACTACATAAGGGTTGACACACTTTAGCCCAGACAACAATAAAACAGTAGATGTTGTTGATGTTCTTTCTGGTAGAAGACACCAAGAGCAACATATGAAACATGATAGTAATGGGATCATAACCAAATAATTCAGAAATCACTGAAGAATGGTCCACTGCTGTAACAGTGATGAGTTTTAGTTGCTGGCTTTCTAATTAAAAAAAAAAGACAACTATATTTAAGTTCGAAAAATTGTAATTCTGCAAAAATGGTGCAGAAATCCCATGTTACTTGTATGATGCATTATTTATTTCCGGAGTTGAATGTCATGTTGTTATCTACTGGTAATATAAACATTGTCTTATCCTTTACTCAATATATTCTTACTTATTGTCCTTCAGACACTTACTGTCTTAAAAAACTAAATTTAAAATTAAATGCTGTTCAAACTATTGATTTTGTAATCAAGTTTGATCACTTCATTGATAAATTGAATTTTAACATTTAATTGACTCTAATTTTTTCTGACTGATTACAATAACACACACGTGATTTCTTTGCATAGTTTGACAGATGTGAATATTCAGTTTAAGATAACAGATTAATGTTTCATTGGATTCTAGGCCACTTTTTCAAATAAGTTTTTTTCTATAAATAGATCCATGACCTTGACCTTGGTGCTGGTGACTGGTTGGATGTGATGGACAAGACCGGGGCCCACCAGCTGGCTTCATACAGTGGTCAGGTGAAGAATGAGGTCATCACAGTGTTTGTGTCGGGTGTCTCTCTCCATCTCTTCACAGACCTCACCCTCAGTGGCATGGGTTTCAACATTTCATATCATACAGGTATCATGTTATTGGATATTCTTTTGAGATATTGTGATTATATAGGGAAATTTTAATAGCAGACATTTAGTCTGTTCAACCATCTACAGTATTCTTGAAAAGTATTGTGTATATGAAAAGCCTATAAATGTTTTCAGCTTTTATTCAGCATACAATTTCATCACTGAAAGGTATTGTGTCCTCTAATATGAGCTATTTTTAGTCACCCTTCTTTGTCCAGTTGTGATCATTGAAAATGAATTTTAAAGTTCAAAACAAGTAAACATTTGTATTCTGTGTTTTATATCAATTTAATAAGTAAAACATGCAAGTAAGGGGTGCCTCTATCATATTGGTAGAGTTGTGGACTTAATGCGGGAAGGTCTTCCAGCTGACTTATGTAGCACCTTGGTTCTACCCAGACATTTGTGTGGGGCCTTCCTCCACCAAATAGCTGGATGTGGCTACAATGATCATAATTGGTCACTGCAATGTATTTAAAAAACAACAACAAACAACCATGAAAGTCTATTACAGGCAGCATTAAACTGTGCCTTGGATAAATCCCTGTGTCTTTGAATTTGGAAGTTAAAGATCTTTTACAGAAGCCACACATTTAGTTGGTCAGAGGAAATATCACTTTCTTGTTAATATTTTTCCTCTTTATTTCTTTTTATTTCTCAGGCTGTACAGCTGTTTTGTATGGGGGCTTTGGCCACATAGTTGTTGGTGCTGGGACTGGGTACCAGTATGCTCACAATCTCAACTGTTCCTGGGCCCTGCATGCCTCCTCATCCAGGAATGCTACTCTAGTTTTCCATCAACTGAACACAGAGGCAGTCTTTGACTTTATAGAGGTATATTTAGCATGTGTGACAAACAAGTCATGTCACTTATCAATATTTGAGTTAATGCAGGTTCTATGCTAGCATCAAAAACAAAAATCCCTGAAATTTTCTATTTAAATTAATGTTACAGAAATGCTATGCATATCTCCCCTATTAAGAAAAATGTTCAAATAGTTGTAAAAGCAGCAGTTATTTGCTTGTTGGAATTTTTTTATCGTGTCAAATTTAAAGTGATAGGTAAAATTGTAAAATAATGGTCTATATAAAATAATGGTCTATATAAAAGCCATGAAAAAACAAACTATGTGCGCCTGATTTGTCACTTCTTATTTTCAATAGTCTGTCATTTTGTTACCCTACTGTGGTTCATGGCTTTATGACATTTTACAGTCTCTGGAGATCTGAGGCTTTAATTTATAGACACTCAGTGTACATTTGCATAAATGTCTCATCTACAAGCTGATGGCACTAAAACATTCTGTAAGTAAACCGCAAAAACTTTTGACAATTGAACAGGTTTTTCACCTTTCTTTTAATTTTTTATTTAATAAAAATGTATCTGATACTAATTACAATAAAACAAATTAAAAATTAAATAGTGTTGTGAAATTTTACTTTTTCAATTTCACTTTGTTTAAGTTATTCTTTGGAACTGATTTTATTGTACTTGCTTAATATTTTCAAGCTGTGTAATGGTGTAGCAATTAAGGGGCAGCTATTCCACCAAAAAACATTTCTTTGATTTTTTATTTTATATAAAATGTAAGCACTGGCGAGATGCTTCATTTCAGAGTCATCTCTGTGACTAACCTATCTCTACAAAGAATGATTTCTTCTTAACAAGTGTGATCTCTTTTAATTTTTCACAAAATGAATAACAATAATATCAACTCTGCCTAAGCCCAAATGCGAGCTTTTAATGACCTGTATTGAATTAATGACATGAATCTAATCCATAAGCCCTTCCCCTGTTGCAGGTGTATAACAGATTGGACCAATCAAAAGGCAGCCTGGTTGCTAACCTTAGTGGCCACACCCTCCCTGATCTAGTCTCCTCCTCCAGAGGAGAGTTCCTGCTCATCTTCGTCACAGACGGTCGTCTGGCCATGGATGGATGGTCGGCTTCATTTTCATTTGGTATGTGGGTTTATTTTAAGGCCTTTACTTTTCTTAATCGTAATTGTATACACATACATTATCTACTACAGGAGTGGCTAATCAGAGTCTTTTGTTTTTACTTTATGTATATACATTAACAAAACAAACTGTGAGTTTAAAAATTACATATCTTAATTAAATCTATTGATTTTTTCAATTAGAGCTTGTCATTTATGTACATATATCCAATTACAAATTTACTCATTTACAAATACCTAAAATAAATTTCATTTTTTATATTTTTAACTAAAATGAACATAAGATAATATTTGATATACCGGTATAGATAATACTCGTCAGACATGTGACTGGGGTCTTCCTCCACCAAAAAGCTGGGTGAGAATTACTAATGCACTTGAACATCCTATCAATGCACTAACTCCAATCCAGATTGTACATGTGTACGTTCTCCTTTTTATATAAATATCAAGTTCTGTTGCATTAAAACCCATTTTTACAAACTGACACAGATAAATAAAGTGTAGTTTTCAAATAATTTTACATCCGCATATGTGACATCATTTGACATAAATGGAACAAAAACAAGGGAATTAAATCTGTCCAAACTATTGTATTTTTGTCATAAGCCATTGCATCCCTCAAAAACTGATTTCTTTTATGAATTGACGACGCTTGGAACTCCAAAGTTTGGCATGGAATTTATGCAAGTAAAAAGTGGCGTCTCTGGATTTGCGTGACAAGTTTTACACACTGGTGTTTAATAAAGGAAATGTTATCACAAAGGGCCTTACATATCTAATGTCTGAAGGGGATGGAAGGATAAAATTGTGTTAAAAAATATTTATGACTAGATATAGGAGTAGTCACTGGCTTTGACATTTTTGGCAATGGTGACAATGATGCTGACTTTTACTGCTGTTAATTTGCAGGTTGCCAGGTAGAGACACCTGTCTCTGCCCATTCTACTGTATCCTCACTCACTGCCCCCTTCACCTCATTTGTGACTTATAACTGTGATACAGGGTACCACCTGTCTGGTACCCATCAGCGTCACTGTGATAGTGCCGGAAACTGGCACACCCCTCCACCCACTTGTAACTGTAAGTGCTTAATATATTGTATTTTATTAATATGCCATAAAAATTTTATTTTGATAATTGAAGATTTTTTTCTAGTTCTTAGCTGTCATGAAAGAGGATTTTATTCATTAATATGTGTATATGTATTAACTTAGCTTTTTTAAGCAATTAGATTTAATTCAATAAATTTAGACCAGTAAAGTAGGGCTGGTTTTTATCTCTAGCAATGAGCAGGGTTTTTTTCTTCTCCTGTTGGGAGTTCTAAAGGTGAGAATCCATTTATACCCCAGCTGTATCCACAAGGATAAGGCAAAACTGTATGCAGCACTCATATTTTAGTAGCAAAACATTGGACCTACAGAGGCTTCATCAAAATGAAAGATATTTGATACATTGGATTTGGTGTGTCAAACCTCAAGATCTAGTCTCTTCTGCCAAACTGCACTGGAAGCTGGGGATTAAAATGGTCACAACAGTTCATGATCACGGCATCTGAGCTTGTATGGGCATGTTGAATGTGCCACTTTATATATCAACACAGTCACTAGCCTGGCAATTCCTGGCTGCAGAGGTCATGGTAGTCAAAGAATGTGTTATGAGTGACCTGAAAGTGTGCAATCAGTCCAGCACTGATCTGCTGAACAAAGTTGCATGGAGAGCATGTGTAAGACACTCTAGTAGTCTCTAGCTCTAGCTGCCCCCAAAACTGGGACAACTGCTGGGACAATCTAATCTGCATCAGACAGACTCATATGGTTCCACACCTTGTGTAAATCCACATATGCAGCACAGAAAATGGAAAATGTTCTTTCATGTTCTTTGAGTGCCTTGAGAATACCAGCGTTCTGATAAATTATGTTTGGAATCTCAATTGACGTGTTTAAAAGGATGTATACAGTTATATTCTGGTAAAAATTAAGACTGAAATTTGGTTTTTGTTTCACTGCACCTCCACAGTAATAAATAGAATTTGTTCTTGCAACATATTTGCTATTGCTATTGCAGTTCTGCTTTCACATATAAAATCGAGATCTACAATTTTTTTTTTATATATGTGATTGTTTTTCAGTAATTTATTGTGGCCCCCCTCCTGTAATTGAGAATGGTGTTCTACTAAATCTGACCAGTAGATACTACAATGGTACTGCCTACTACAGATGTAACCAAGGTTACCAAGTCCTTGGACAGGTCAAGGTCACCTGCCAGGGTCAGGGCTGGAGTGAGCCACCAATTTGCCAAGGTTTCTCTATGCATTGCAATTTGTTTTTAAATCTTTATTTTATTTGTCAATAAGTGCAAATACTCTCACTTACGCAGGTAATATAAGCTTTTTTTGTAGAAATCTGGGTCTTATGCCCTCATTAGAAATCACCACACAGACATTGTTACCTGTGCATATAAAAAAGCAAAAAGCTAAATATTTGTTATATGTGTTCCCATTACATGGTAGTCATTGAAGACAGTTTTAAACAGGTTTCTCTCTAAATTTAAATTCTTGCAATAAATAAAACATGATAAGGTTTACTTCATTAAAATCCTTGATTTTAAACTTTGGTACACCATTGTTTTGAGTTCTTTTTACAAGTCTTTCTTCCACTATGAAAAGACCATTGTTTATAAACTTTACTTGTTTTCCAGCATTACTTTGCCCGAAGATTTCATCTATCCCTTTTGGCAAGATTTACACTCCCCCACGCTACCTCACTTACAGCCGGGCGATGATTCAATGTAACCAAAATTACCGGTTGCTAGGTTACGCCTACTTTGAGTGCCTTCCAAATGGAAATTGGTCCCACCCATTTCCTAAATGTGTGCCTGTACAAAGTAAATAAAACTTTTAAACTGTAGAATTGATCATTCTAACCTCATTTTGAATGTTTATATGCAAATAAGATAAAATGGAAAGCATTTAATACATGCTGATTATTGTATAAATGACAATGTTTATATACAATATATTATTGTAGCAGCATTTTGTGCTGTTTTAAGAGTTCCATATTTTTATAGATAAAATTTTATTTTTATTTTTTCAATTGTACAATTGCTGAGATAATTGAAGTTCATTTATTTTAACTTATTTTAAAAATTCTTACTGTTTTAATCAGTTGATATGTTGTCTAGTTGTAAAATACCGTTTCCATATCTCTAAGTTTTGCTTTCTTATAACTATTCCAGGTATTTTTGTAACTATTTCAGATATTTTTTGCCATGAGCTGAGCATTACTCATGGTTCAGTCAATATGACAGGACCAATAAGTAATGGAACAAGTGTCCATGTTACTTGTAACCACGGTTACAAATTGTCCAATCAGACGGCAGCTGTACTGACATGTAAAGACAACGGGGAATTTGACAACCAGATACCTTATTGTATAGGTAGGTTCTTCTATATTTACATGTCTACACTGTCTGCATTCAGTTACCAAATACTGGCCGCAATAGCTCAGGTGGTAGAGCGTTGGCTTGTGGATCGTGAGGTCACGGGGTTCAGACCCAGCCGGGATAAACCAACGACTTTAAAGTTGGTTGTAGTGGCTTCCCTCCTAACATTCGGGGCTAAAGGGACAGCATTACGTCTGACTCGTCATTGTCAGTAATGGACCAGCTGGGTTCAGTCCCTGGGCACCTCATAAGTGCCCCTGTGCTATAGTGATAGAAATGTCGCTGCACAGTATCGGCAAAAATGCTGGCAAATCCCTCTCATTTACCAAATACTGATTGATTTGTATAAAAAAAACATAAGTACTTAGCCTTTAGGGGAAGTTATCTGTATTGCTGCTATCACACTTTCCCAAAAAATGAGAAGGATGAATACACAGTAAAGGAAATGTTTAAATCCAACTCTGGTTGTAAAAAAAAAGCAATTTGTAAGTGCGTCTTAAAGGTGGTAACCGACAGTTTGGGCTAAAATTTCTTTTCACAAATAACAAAATAAATCAATCTTTATTACCTGAAAAGGGCCTTCAAAATGCTGTTCATTGATTTCCAAGATTTGTGTCATTGCAAAAAAGGTATTTTCTATCCTAGCCATGCTGCAGAGATTGCTATTTTTAAACTGAGAAAACCATGTGTCCACTAACTTTAGAGTTACATTATATAGTCATCCAGGTAATCCGCTCTGACGTAGATACGGATAAGGATGCCACCTTTAAGCCATTGTATGACTGCCAGTTAAAATTATTTTGCAGCAACTTTGTGGGCAGTGGCAAAATCTCCTATCACTGTTGGTGTGAAGATGCATTGAAACTAACCAATTATGTATTAGAAGAAAAAAAAAAATCACTGTCATTGAAAAATTAATAAGTGTCATACATGTTTCATTTCATTATAACC
The DNA here is from genome assembly GCA_007844125.1 of Sinonovacula constricta. Lineage (NCBI taxonomy): Eukaryota > Metazoa > Mollusca > Bivalvia > Cardiida > Solecurtidae > Sinonovacula > Sinonovacula constricta. The sequence goes on from CM017564.1 coordinate 27,449,730, forward strand.
TCATGTTATACCTTTTTCTCTCCATGATTGTAATCCTTCTATAAATACTATATATGATCAGTGTTCTGAAATGATATATAATAGCTCATTGTATATATTCCAGACATAGATGAGTGTACTAGTGAAGGAAATCGAGCAGACTGTGAGAAGGATCACAAGTGTATAAATACAGATGGTTCCTACTGGTGCAGCTGTGCTGCAGGGTACCATCACCTGGATTCCACAGGGCGATGTGAAGGTCAGGAGCATTCCTACATGTACAAAGTCTGCATTTTGTCATCACTTCTTGGAAGCCTCGTATATATATGATATCTGTATCCTTGTTTCCAAGAAATAAAACTTATAAAATAATCAGAAATAAAACAGGGAAATATATTATTGCATATAGAATATCTTTCCCTCCTTGCTTTGTAATTATATTTTATGAAAGTGTTTATTTGCATGTTTGCATTTATTTATGTATATGATATCATTGTTGCAAATACTGTTGAAATATTTTCCATGTAAGCTATGTCAAGAATTGTTTAAGCTTATACTGCATCTGCTTATACCCTTTGAATCATAGTAAATATTTAGGGTTTTAAAAATTCACTTGATTTTGTTGATTTTCTCTGAAACAGTTTTAAATATTTTTGAACACATGCATTTTTGGCATATAATTATATAACCTAGATTAAACTAGTCAACCAATAAGCCCTTAGTTGAGTTGATGCAGCTAAAGATAAAAGGAATAATTTGTGAATGCTTCACAAAGGCGTAAAATGGCGTATGCATGAGCTAATGGGTTAACAGAATATACTTATACAGTGGTGACTTTTTCTGCCCATAGATATCAATGAGTGTAACTACAAAAATGGCCTCTGTGAGCATAGTTGTCAGAATACCCCAGGAAGCTATAAGTGCCTTTGTGAACAAGGATACCGACTCTATGACTTGCCCCAACTGTTGCCACTTTCCAATCAAGTGCTCATCCCTAACATATCCTGCTATGGTAAGTGTGGATTCCCACTGCTGCATAATTTAATGTTGTAGAACATTTATGAACAAATTACATTTTAATTTTAGAAATACAGTCGAACCTCGTTTGACTTAGTGACCAGTAAAATTAATAGACTTAATGATTTTTATACACATTTATTGCATCGACTTATCAACTTTAAATTTTATTAAATATATAAGGATTAAAGACGGGACCGCTCGTTTTCATCGACATAGGAGAAAGTATCGACTTAGTAAGATACGTGTTAATGAGGATTGACTGTATAAATATCTAGTTTACACCTAGCCATGATCAAGATATTGGTTTTACTCATACCTTTAAAAGCTTAAAGGATGAAACCTTTATCAGATAGAATTGTCTTTTTCTTAAGTCTCTTTATATTTATAGTAATGAACAATTTATTGGTATCAAACTTGTAGGTTAATTAAAATATAATTCCTTTTGAAGTAAAAAAAACACAATGATATTTAAACAAGGTATCCAGTCATTTGTTCTTGGAGCTTAAAGTTCTTGTTTAAATTGAATTATAATCTTGTGCCAGGACTTGTAAAAGCTTGTGCAGTGGTTTCTGTTTGGGAATATTGTGATGACTCTACACATCTACCCATCTCTATATGAAGGGATCTTTTTGACACAAATAATCATCTTCTCATTCAATAGATTGCTTATTCTGCAAACAAGTTTACAAAACATTTTTGATGTAGTAATCACACAGATATCCTCATCATCTTTTCAGTAACATGTCCTGCTATGTCCTCTATGGTGGGGCTAGAGAATGCTGACCTGTTCTATTCCACGGAGCCTGTCCCAGACGGCAGCTATCTGTACCCCACGTTACTAGCGATACAGTGTCCACTGGGAACCACCCTGATTGGGCCCAGCTTTGTGGATTGCCAGGATGATGGTAACTGGTCATCCATGGATATCAAATGCTCAGGTAGTGTGTACAGCAGTTTTTTATTGTAAAATTCTCAAGTAAAGTGTACGGCAGTAATTGTGTAATTAAATTACTCAGGTAAAGTGTACAGCAGTTAATTTGTAGGAAAGATCTCAGGCAGAGTGTGTAGCAGTTATTTTGTAGGAAAGATCTCAGATAGAGTGTACATCAGTTATGTTGTAGGAAAGATCTCAGGTAGAGTGTACAGTGTGCAGCAGTTATTTTGTAGGAAAGATCTCAGATAGAGTGTTTAGCAGTTATTTTGTAGGAAAGATCTCAGGTAGAGTGTACAGCAGTTATTTTGTAGGAAAGATCTCAGGTAGAGTGTGCAGCAGTTATTTTGTAGGAAAGATCTCAGGTAGAATGTTTAGCAGTTATTTTGTTGGAAAGATCTCAGGTAGAGTGTGTAGCAGTTATTTTGTAGGAAAGATCTCAGGCAGAGTGTACAGCAGTTATTTTGTAGAAAAGATCTCAGGTAGAGTGTGCAGCAGTCATTTTGTAGGAAAGATCTCCAATAGAGCGTACAGCAGTTATTTTGTAGGAAAGATCTCAGGTAAAGTGTACAGCAGTTATTTTGTAGGAAAGATCTCAGGTAGAGTGTACAGCAGTTATTTTGTAGGAAAGATCTCAGGTAGAGTGTGTAGCAGTTATTTTGTTAGAAAGATCTTGGGTAGAGTGTACAGCAGTTATTTTGTAGGAAAGATCTTGGATAGAGTGTACTGCAGTTTTATTGTAGGAAAATTCTCAGCTAGTGTTTACAACAGTCATTTTGTTAGAAAGATCTCAGGTAGAGTGTGTAGCAGTTATTTTGTTAGAAAGATCTCAGGTAGAGTGTACAGCAGTTATTTTGTTAGAAAGATCTCAGGTAGAGTGTACAGCAGTTATTTTGTTAGAAAGATCTCAGATAGAGTTTACAGCAGTTATTTTGTTGGAAAGATCTCAGGTCAAGTGTACAGCAGTTATTTTGTAGGAAAGATCTCAGATTGTAGGAAAAATCTTAGATAGAGTGTACAGCAGTCATTTTGAAGGAAAGATGTTAGCTACAGTGTACAGCAGTTATTTTGTAGGAAAGATCTCAGGTCAAGTGTACAGCAGTTATTTTGTAGGAAAGATCTCAGATTGTAGGAAAAATCTTAGATAGAGTGTACAGCAGTCATTTTGTGGGAAAGATCTCAGGTCAAGTGTACAGCAGTTATGTAGGAAAGATCGCAGGTAGTGTTTACAGCAGTCATTTCGTAGGAAAGATTTTGGGTAAAATGTGCAGCAGTTATTTTGTAGGAAATATCTCAGATAAAGTGTGTAGCAGTTATTTTGTAGGAAAGATCGCAGGTAGAGTGTACAGCAGTTATTTTGTAGAAAATATCTCAGGTAGAGTGTGCAGCAGTTATTTTGTAGGGAAGGTCTCAAGTAGAGTGTACAGCAGTAATTTTGTAGTAAAAATACTCAGGTAGAGTGTGCAGCAGTTATTTTGTAGGAAATTTTTTAGATAGAGTGTACAGCAGTCATTTTGAAGGAAAGATCTTAGATAGAGTGTACAGCAGTCGTTTTGTAGGAAAAATCTCAGGTAGAGTGTACAGCAGTTATTTTGTAGGAAGGAATCGCAGGTAGTGTTTTCAGCAGTTATTTTGTAGGAAAGATCTCAGGTAGAGTGTACAGTAGTTATTTTGCAGCAAAGATCTCAGGTTAAGTGTACAGCAGTTATTTTGTAGGAAAGATCTCAGGTAAAGTGTACAGCAGTTATTTTGCAGGAAAGATCTCAGGTCAAGTGTACAGCAGTTATTTTATAGGAAAGATCTCATATTGTAGGAAGAATCTTAGAGTGTACAGCAGTCATTTTAAAGAAAGATGTTAGATAGAGTGTACAGCAGTCATTTTGTAGGAAAGATCTCAGGTAGAGTGTGCAGCAGTTTTTTTTGTAGGAAAGATCTCAGACAGAGTGTACAGCAGTTATTTTGTATGAAAGATCTCAGGTAGAGTGTGCAGCAGTTTTTTTTTGTAGGAAAGATCTCAGGCAGTGTGTACAGCAGTCATTTTGTATGAAAGATCTCAGGTAGAGTGTGCAGCAGTTTTTTTTTTGTAGGAAAGATCTCAGACAGAGTGTACAGCAGTTATTTTGTAGGAAAGATCTCAGGCAGAGTTTACAGCAGTTGTTTTGTAGGAAAGATCTCAGGCAGAGTGTACAGCAGTTTTTTTGTAGGAAAGATACCCGATAGAGCATACAGCAGTTATTTTGTTGGAAAGATCTCAGGTAAAGTGTACAGCAGTTATTTTGTAGGAAAGATCTCAGGTCAAGTGTACAGCAGTTATTTTGTAGGAAAGATCGCAGGTAGTGTTTACAGCAGTTATTTTGTAGGAAAGATCTCAGGTAGAGTGTACAGCAATTATTTTGTAGGAAAGATCTCAGGTCAAGTGTACAGCAGTTATTTTGTAGGAAAGATCTCATGTTAAGTGTACAGCAGTTATTTTGTAGGAAAGATCTTGGGTAGAGTGTGCAGCAGTTATTTTGTAGGAAATATCTCGGGTAGAGTGTACAGCAGTTATTTTGTAGGAAAGATCAGGTCAAGTGTACAGCAGTTATTTTGTAGGAAAGATCTTGGGTAGAGTGTGCAGCAGTTATTTTGTAGGAAATATCTAAGGTAGAGTGTACAGCAGTTATTTTGTAGGAAAGATCTTGGATAGAGTGTACTGCAGTTTTATTATAGGAAAATTCTCAGCTAATATTTACAACAGTCATTTTGTAGGAAAGATCTTGGGTAGAGTGTGCAGCAGTTTTTTTTTGTAGGAAAGATCTCAGATAGAGTGTGCAGCAGTTATTTTGTAGGAAAGATCGCAGGTCAAGTGTACAGCAATTATGTTTAGGAAAGATCTCAGATAGAGTGTACTGCAGTTTTATTGGAGGAAAAATCTTGGGTAGAGTGTACAGTAGTAATTTTGTAGGAAAGATCTCCAGTCAAGTGTACAGCAGTTATTTTGTAGTTAAGATCTGAGCTGTCTGGTTTAGGCCTTCTTAGACATCATGCTTGAATTTCGTTTGTTATGCACATTATAGGTGTCTATCAGCAAGTTAAATTTGTTATGCATACTTATTTTCTTTAAATTTTAAGTGAGATACATTTTACTGTTCATTATCGTCATAGGCTTCATCATGTTGAAACCCCAACATCAGAATGGAATGTTGATGTAAAAGGATTTACATGTATTTACAATTTCCATTGCTTACTTAAATAGGAAAGCAATGGAAAATACAAAAGTGTAATGTAACATACATTAATTCACAGAAGCAAGTAGTTCGAGTAAGTGGAATAGTTAGAATAAGTGGTGATTCATGCAAATTTCTGAAAGTTGGTGTAATGAATAAGACATAAAAAGATGATCCATAACCTTTAACCTTGATACTGTCATTCCAGGAGGTCAGTGCGATACTGTGGCCAATATTGAGCATGGCCATGTGCTGTATACATCCAGTGATCGGACAGTGGGCACGTTTGTCCAGTTTATGTGTGAGACCGGATACGGCCTGGTGGGGAACCAGCACAGGTTCTGTCACCAGGATACAGATGCTGAGAGTCAGATTGTCTATGTCTGGAGTGGTGCCCAGCCTATTTGTAAAGGTTAGAGGCTTCTATTAACTTCCTTTGCTCTAATTATACCTTACAGTAGCCGTACACATGGCTCTCATTATACCTAACAGTAGCAACACACAGAGCTCTAATTATACCTTACAGTAGCAGGACACATAACTCTAATGATACCTTACAGTGCCCATACACATAACTCTAATTTTACCTTACAGTAGCAGGACACATAACTCTAAATATAACTTACAGTAGCTGTACACATGGCTCTAATTATACCTTACAGTAGCCGTACACAAGACTTTAATTATACCTTACAGTAGCTGTACACATAGCTCTAATTGTACCTGACAGTAGCCTTACACATGGCTTTAATTATACCTTACAGTAGCTGTACACATGGCTCTTATTATGCCTTACAGTAGCTGTACACATGGCTCTTATTATACCTTACAGAAGCTGTACACATGGCTTGGCTCTAATTATACTTATATTAGCTGTACACAAAGCTCAGCTCTAACTATACCTTACAGTAGCTCTGCACATAGCTCAGCTCTAATTATACCTTACAGTAGCTATGCACATAGCTCAGCTCTAATTATACCTTACAGTACTATACACATAGCTCTTATTATACCTTTCAGTAGCTGTACACATAGCTCAGCTCTAATTATACCTTACAGTAGCTGTACACATAGCTCAGCTCTAATTATACCTTACATTAGCTGTGCACATAGCTCAGCTCTAATTATACCTTACAGTAGCCGTACACATAGCTCTAATTATACTTAGAGTAGCTGTGCACATAGCTCAGCTCTAATTATACCTTACAGTAGCTGTACACATAGCTTAGCTCTAATTATACCTTACATTAGCTGTACACATAGCTCAGCTCTAATTACACCTTACATTAGCTGTAGACATAGCTCAGCTCTAATTATACCTTACAGTTGCTGTACAGATAGCTCAGCTCTAATTATACCTTACAGTAGTTGTACACAGAGCTCTTTGCTTTGTTTATTATTTAATTTGTATCTGTTCTTCTTTCTATATACGGTATGTAAGGCATGTCCAGAAATATGCATTAACATGACTTGTATTAAAAAAAGGTGATGTACTTTTGGTTTGCATTTCAGAAATAAATAGTGTTTTTTTTAGTTCATGACTTTTCTTAAGTGTTGTTCTGTAATTCAATTTTAGTAGGAGTATAATTCCTATTAATGGTAATGCCAAGTAATAAGCATCAGCATCAGGGACTTCCATAGTCTGTGATTACCCCCATAGTTTGTGATTACCCTTGTTGTCTGTGATTACCCCCATAGTCTGTGATTACCCCCATAGTCTGTGATTACCCACATAGTCTATGATTACCCACATAGTCTGTGGTTACCCATATGGTCTGTGATTACCCACATAGTCTGTGATTACCCACATAGTCTGTGATTACCCAAATAGTCTGTGATTACCCCACATAGTCTGTGATTACCCACATAGTCTGTGATTACCCCACATAGTCTGTGATTACCCCACATAGTCTGTGATTACCCACATAGTCTGTGATTACCCAAATAGTCTGTGATTACCCACATAGTCTGTGATTACCCACATAGTCTGTGATTACCCAAATAGTCTGTGATTACCCACATAGTCTGTGATTACCCACATAGTCTGTGATTACCCACATAGTCTGTGATTAACCCAATAGTTTGTAATAACCCTCACAGACTGTGGAAAGATGATACATTCAGAGTGATTTTTTTCATGTTTAGTTTTGTCTAACAAATCAGTTAGAATTCAAAATCACACTTACATGTATTAAGACTTGCGTATGGTACAATAATTGTGACTAAATTCCCCAAAGCAGTGTTATTGTTTTGTGCATTATTGTTTGACACTCCTCATATATAAACAATATAAATCTTAACATTTCTGTCACAATTAAGATGTATTTATTCAATGACTAAGGTTTCTGTCTCATTTACTTTCAGCTGTAGACTGTGGTGGACCTCCAGCTGTCCCAAATGCCTCTGTTAACTTCACATCCACTCTCTTCCATATGGAAGCAGTCTACACATGTCACCATGGTTTCAAACTGGTTAGTAACGACCGCAGACAGTGCATAGCAACAGGCCTCTGGACACCTAATATCATACTGTGTGTTGGTGGGTTGTATTTAAGTCTAAACATTCTTTGCACTTACAAATGTAGCATGCATTATAGTTTGTTTTACAGTGCTTAAAACTTCTAAAAGGTATTTGACAATCAGAAATACCTAGATTTATATATTGAATGTTTACAACACAAAGCTCTGTCTTATAGTTAAGATCTATTCACTGCACTGTCAAACAATGTTGTTTTTTTTTGTCTTAACTATTATGCTCATATTGATCTTTTATCTGCTTTTTAATAAGGTGAAATCATATTTCAAGATGAAACAAGCAATACATTTGTAAAACATTACTTATAATAAAAATGATAATTTTAATAAATCCCAGTATACCTTAAGGGTGGTATCCAACAGTTGGGACAAGAACCTCTTTTCTTTATTAAGTAAATAAGTCATTGTTACCTGAAAAGTTCCTGCAAAATGTTGTTCATTGATGTCCTAGACCTGTGTGAAGAGTCAAGCATAAATCTCCACTCGTCCTTGAAACAGGTATTTCCTATCCAAGCCATGCTGCAGAGCTATTTTTAAACTTAGAAAACCATGTGACCACTTTCTTTTGAGATCTCATTATATAGTCATCAGAGTAATCTGCTCTGACGTAAAAATCTATTTTTAGCATAGACCACTATCTAGCTTTTTATCCATTTTTAACGATTAGTTTTGTCTAACTATTCAATTAGTGTTCAAAATCGTGTTTATTGATACTGAAGAATGAAAACTTATGCCCACATTTCCCAAAACAGTGGTAAGATATTGTTGTATACATTTGATATAGACAAACTGTTGGATACTACCTTCAAAGCAAAAAAAATGCAAGAAGCTTTATAATTTACGGAAGCATCTTATATATGCTACATGGAAATAAAATATAAATGATCAGCTTCTCAATAGCCAGTGTTTATTTTTCCAGAGGAGGTGTGTCCGAATCCAATTATGCCAGCCAATGTGAAGGTCACAACTAAGTCTGGGGTTGCCATGACTACAGGAACATCTCTCACCTTCTCTTGTTCCAGGCAGGGGTATCAACTCACTGGTGAGTTAATTGTTGTTTTTGTTACAATTATGATAGACACTCCTTTCTTTTTATAGTCTGGTGCCTTTATTGTTTTTAGCTCACCTGAGCACAACGTGCCCAAAGTGAGCTTTTCTGATACCCCTACATTCGCGTTAACAATTTGCTTGTGAACACATTTGGATGAGTTACACTGGGTCACTTGGGGTCAAATGTTGGTCACTCAAATGTTATAGAAACCTTGTGAACATGCTAGAGGCCACATTCGTGGTCCAATTTTCACTTTAAAAGGCCAGAATGTTTGCCTGCTTAGAATGATGGATGAGTTTGTAACTGGGTCACATGCGGTAGAAAAATTCTTGTTGACATGCTACAGACCACATATATAGTCCAGTCTTTACTTAACATTCCAGAATGTTTGCCTGTATTGAATCATGGATAACTAACTACATGGATTCGAAAAGTAGATCTCTAGGTGAAACCTAAGAATAACCTTGCGAACACGCTAGATGCCATAGTTATGGCCTTATCTTCACCAAACTTGGCCAGAACGTTTACCTACATGAATTCTGATGAGGTCATTTGGGGTCAAAAAGTAGGTCACTAGGTCAAATCCTAGTTATCATCCCAGAGGCCACACTTATGACCCAATCATCACCAAAGATTTGGGGGCGCGCTGTGGCGTAGTGGTAGAGTCGCTGATTTGAATCGCCTCTGACTGCTTAGCCTGTCAACACATCAGTTTGAGTCCAGGTCGGGCAAAATTCTTGCTGTGGGAAGGTCTTCCAGCTGACTTGCTGTGTTCCACTGGTTCTACTCATTTTTCTGGTGTCTTCTTCTGCCAAATTGGTTGGAATCGCTATAATGATCATAATTGGTTGCTGCAATTCATTTCAAAGACAAAACAAGCAAAATAATCACCAAAGATTTCTAAAGTAAATAATGCTTAATTACTTGGTGCCAGATATAAGCCTACTTAAAGCCTGTGTACTCAAGTAAGCAATGCCATCAAGGCCCTTTTGTTTCTTGTAACTTTATACATGTAATTATTTTTTTGTAGTTTATTTCAGTTGAATTTTTATTGTTTTTATTTTTTTTTTTTTTTATGTAGACCCTTTTCCTGTCACCTGTGCTAAACAGTCCACTTCAACACCACAAGCAGATGTCAACGTGACCTTGCCACAGTATCGCATGACTGTTCTATTTGCTATGACAGCCACGTTAGGACATGGTTCCGAGCAGTTGTCCCAGTGCTCTCAGAAGTACAGTGCTGACCTGGGAAAATTTCTGTACAGTTACTGCAGTCTGGGTGCTGAGGATAATTACAAGGTCAACATTACCACAAATAATGTACTCTGGACGTCAGATGATAATTTGGTGAGTTGCAAATCAAACAAACAAAACAATTTTGAGTATAATTAAAGATTTATTGTACTATTTCTTTTAATTATCTACATTTTTACTAGCTTTCTAAAAAGATAAGACTGTACCAAACCAAGGTGATTGATCATTGGTCTTTTAAGCTTCATATATTGCATGGTTTTGTCAAATAACTTGTGAAATATGATACAATATGCTTTATGTTTGATTTTGTTTCCAGGTCACTGTTAATCAGACTGTTATCCTCGGTCCAGTAAATGGATACCTAGCTACACCCGTGTCAAGGGTATGCCATGACAACATCAGCCAAAGTGTGACTGGGTCCAACAGACTCTTCAGTATCCCTAAATCCCAGTCATGCCCTGCAGTATGTGTGAAATGGTTATTTATGCACATATTTTAATACCGTATTTTGCAGAATATACCCCACAACTTGTTTCTTTAGAATCAGAGCATGTGGGGTATCATCCAGAGCGGGGAATCTATTAACAAAATTGTATTTTGGTTGGGTGGCAAGTCTCTAAAAATATTGATCAGTATTTGGCTATGAACTCTGCTTTTGTTATTTTACAAGTTGTACAAATATGAATTTAATGAATACATTCATGAATACTGTTGCAATGACAATGGTGAAAATAACGAGGAGTTAGACTAAATTAATCACTTTCTTCTCCAAGTCTCTCCTTATTTTCCCCATAAATTCTGGGCTTGCACTGTGCGACAATCAAAGAGTCAGTTGTTGTTGTTGTGGTACAACTTAGCAGGGAGGATTATGAATTGGTGTTACATAACACAGGTCACACTGACTTGGCCGAGATACAGGAATGTAACTGACACATGTTTGACCTGAGGATATGGCTTCCTTACACTTTTGTTTTGGGAACTTTGTTGCTCGGTATATACTTTGGCGGGGTATTTATTACCAAAATTTAAAAAAATCAAGCTTTGCAGGGTATACTCCAAGGTGGGGTTATAATATGCAAAACATGGTAATCAATTGCATTTTTGTGTTGTTTGCTCAAAATTCAAGCAGTTAGTTTTATGTATTGAAAAAGAATTTGGGTCAAGCAGGGTAGATCCTGATCATACAGCTTCCAGTGATTGCTTGCAGATCTGGATCTATACTACCCCATATCCATATTTGGCTTAGATTGAGCAGTTCATGCTTAGCAGTTAAAAAGGATACAGTTATGCCTTGTTTTGTTTCCCGTTAAGAAATCCTTGAAAACATTTTTTGTTTTTGCTCAATATATTTAATTATTTAGACAATGCATGTTTGATTGTTGCTTAACATAAGTATATTGTGCCCATTTTTCAGGTAACTCTGTACATGGTTAGCATTACTGACTTGAAACCACTTATAAGGGTTATAAAGATTTTAATGAACTCTTAACATGCTTCATTTGATTATAACCCATACTAAAGTCTTTGCTATTTGCTGTCAACTACAGTGAAACCTCACTAGTAGGACCACCATTGCTTCTTTTAAAATTTGTCCCTTTTAGCGAGGTGGTCTTTTTAGTGAGTAAGCCAAATTTTAGCCAAACATCATAACTTTATATAGTTTGGATGTCGGAACAAATTTAGTCATTGTAGAATATTATGAAAAACGTCATAGCAAAACAACAATATAAGAAGAAGAAAGAAGATATTTTTTCTCTAGAATGTTTAGTCAACTTTAGCTGTCACCTTATTCATTAAGATCAAATTATATTTTTCTTATCACAAGTGACAAACAGGTTCAGGCCAACCTAAGAGTGAACAGCGTATCCAGTCAGAGTAAAAAGTAACAGCTTTGATCTGGTGGTATTCCTATTAGCGGGATTAGGAAATGTGAGAATTTGATGACTGAATATGAAATAAGTGTCATGGGTAGCGAGGTGGTCCCCTTTCCGGGGTTCTGAGACAATGAAATGTACGAGAACAGAAATGGTTTTGATGAAAAGTGCCCTTTTAGCAGGGTGCCTAACTTAGTGAGATGGTCCTCTAGCAAGGTTTTATTGTACTGCCTAATTTTTTGACTTAAAGTGTGTGTGTCATTGTTTTTTATTGAACAGTAAAATACGTATTGGCCATATTTCCTGTAATGTATGTTTATGTTTAAGGTCCATGTGTTTCCCAGCAACATAACTTTGTTGCCCCCAGTAACAGTATGTCCCCAGGGTGAATTGGTGCAGTATGATGACATCACTTCCTGTGTAAATGTGCAGCGTGGGATTGGTAAGTCAGTGTGTAAGCTACATATGCATGCGATTCTTTCTCTTTGAGTTTCCATTTCATGTCTAGAAATAGACAATTTGTACTCAAATAACCCTTTTAGAGTTGACTGAGAAGCAATGTTTGAGGTCTGACAAAAAGAAATGACTCCTTGCTATGTAATAGTTTGACTATTTATTTCATAGATGGCTTTTTTGTCTTTTCCTCTGTAGTTATTTGTGTGAATCTAGTTTTCCACCACTACATAAATGGTTGGTAGATGCATTTAAATCATCCCAGTCTGTTCCATTTTTAACCACAATCTCAGTCAGCACAATTAATATGATTATTGGTCTAGTTAAAACAAAAAGAAAGAAAAATGATTGAGTTAAATTGCTATATGTTTTTATCAGTTAGAAATTTCTGTCTGTTTATTAAGACATTTCTTCTTAAGTGCTCTTCCTTTCCAAAGCTAGCTCAATTTTTTTGCTCTTAATTAAAATGTAGCCTAACTATTGTTTGCTAAAGTTAAACTGCTATATTTACTCTTTGCTCCTACATTCATGCTAAATTTACTTTTTGTGTTTCATATATAATATCCTTAACTTCCATATATATATCTCCATGTAATTATTTACACTTTCCTCTTGTTTTTCCCTTCTTTGCTATATAAACTTCTAAATATACTATATAACTTTGGTCTCATAGCAAAACCTTGTAGATGAATATTTGAGGTCTTGTTCGTAAGAAGAAAATGTTTAATGACTTGTGTAGATTTGGACAAATTTTAAAACTTTTAGACCAGTAGGAATTTTCTTTTGGAGAGGGGAATGGGGTGGGGTGAGGAGGTTGGGGTGGGGGAGGGAGGAGCATTTATATTTTTTTAACCATAAACAATATTGCCTGTAAAATAAATATAAATTGCATGCAAGGTTTTTAATATAAGGCCAGTGTTATGCTTAATTTTCCTTATTTTATCTAACTCTGTGACGGCTTCCTAATATTTTTACATAACCACCTGCACTTTATTCTTACCATGCTTTTTTTTGCACCCTTTCAGTTGCTTCTACTCCTGTGTTCACTGGAGAAACTTCCACAGTAGATTCAATAGAACAAATCAGTAGTTTACATATTGCAGAGCAAACTGTTTCTGAGGCTATAAGTCATGGAATAAGCATACATGTAGACACAGTGTCTAAGATCATACCAGACTCATCAATACTACCATCAACATTGTTTATAAATGGCACCGACAGAGGTATTTCTCCGGAACAATTGGAAAGTGTTCAGAATTATTTTTTGACAAGAGTTAATGATGATGGCCACATGTCTACTGACCCACAGAACTCTGGAATTTCATCAGCTTTTGTTAACAGTGCTCAACCTTCTTCTACAAGCCACAAACACAATGAGTCAAATTCTATGTCTACTAAAGGCATGGAAAGTATTTATTCTTCAAATCAAGGGAACACATTTGCAGAAAGTGGTCATCGTGGAAAGCAGCCATTTACACATCCCCTAGAGATGCCCATTGATAGAATAACTGAAAGATATTATGTAATGAGAGATGACCTTAGTAGTGGCAGCATTCAGCTTCAACCATCCTCAGCAGCGAAGAACATAAGAACTATATTGAAGAAATACCACCTGACCAGGAGTCCTAGCTCTAGTTTTAAAAGCCAAGCTGCAACCATTACTAGAGAACTCAGCTACTCTCAGCCTGTTGTTTTAAGTGCAGTTTTAAGTACTAGCAAGCTTGAAAGCAACCTAGGCAAGATGGTTATCAATTCAGAAACTGCTGGTTATTTGAGTTATGTTTCTGAAACATTTGATTTTTCAAAGACCACAATTTCATCCAGTACAGTCAGTTTTTCAGTTTTGTTCAGAGGTATTCATACTTTAAAACCAACTGAATCTGGCTCTACAACAAAAGAAAAGGTTTCATTTGATATATCTGAACACCCACATATAACGCAGTCATATACATCTGATTCAGTGTCATACAGCCACTCAGATTCTTCAGCATTGTTACATTTATCAACTGTCAGAAAAATTGCCCCTAGCAAACCAGTCAAACCTTCAGCTCAACATTCAGAGGGCAAGGATAGGACTAGTATCTTAATTATTTCTAATATTAGACCTTCAGAAGGAAGTTACAATACTAAGACATCTGATCAGTTTTTTAACAATGTATTGAGCAAATTCTCAAGTCAGATACTGTCATCGTCATCTGCCTTATATCAAGATACTGCAACCAATTCTAGACATGACAGTGTTGTTGAAGTGTCTCAAAGAACTAATATTAATGAACATGTAAAATCAATTCTTCAACCTTCTTTTAAGTCCACCTTTACAACAGCTTCTGGTCTGGAATCGAAATCACCACTCAAGTCACTAAGCCCAGATTCACAAATTGATCTAACCATTATAACCCAGTCAGCAACTTTGGACTCATTGCAAGGACAGAACAAGTCTGCCGATACAATAGATCACCCATTAAATATGCAACAGCTTGACAATTATGAGCAGATGAAGGATCTCAATATATCTGAAAAAATATATCTCGAGCTTGGTCAAGATCTTGATGTGTTGCCAACTGAAGCTGTTCTCGACAAGAAGAATAACAAAACAAGATCAGAAGACACCAACATTGTCAAGATGAAAAACACAAACGATGGAGAAATGACTTCTTCAACTGTAGAGAAATTTCTTAAAATTAATTCCACAGATGTAAATGTTGTTGAAGAAAGTACTGGTATGCTAAATAAGAAGACTAGTGAAGATAAAACAGTTCATCAGTCAAGCTTCCATACTGATGATTCTGTTCAGCAAGACAGCTATTTGCCTTATAAAACCAGAGCCTTTGTTCTACAGTCTTCCACTTCTGACAATATCAACACTAGAAAACACATAAGTTGGCCAGCATCAGTAATATCAAATATTAATACCACACTAACAGCAGACTTAACTGTACCCATAACCCATCAACAGACAAGAACTAGTGTCTTAGCAACACCAATTAATGTGGATTTGACAGGAGTTGCCTTTGAAGGTTACACAGCTATTAAACAGTCAAATAGAGCTTCTGAAAGTTCAAAAGCAACAGATAGTTCAGTAATGATGGAAGATATAAGTACTTCAATTGTATCATCACAGAAATCAGTTGTTGAAACTCATGGAAGTGTAAATAGCCAACAACTAGGCATACAGGAAGTACTAGAAAGTTCAGTGGGTTCAACCAGTAGAGATTCTGTGCAAAAGACATTAAGACTTGTACAGTATGTTTTGACTTCTTCCATACAGAACATTCACACTTCAAAAACAACTAAAGATGCAGTAGAGCATTCTGACCATGAACTTAGAAAAGATACTGTGATGGCCAAAATAGCTGATGTATCTCCTAGACAACAAGATTCACTTATGTCTAAATCACTTCATTCTTCCCCAGTGATGAGGATCCCTGAACATTCAGTTAGTTCAGTAGATGGAACTCTGCCTACAGACAGCACCAGGTTTGATCATTCAACATATGTGGCTGGAAAGACAGAAATAAATGTCTCGGATAGCAAAGAAGTATTTAGAGCTTTAAATACCCCAATACTTGATTCTAAGTTGACTACCAGCACAGATCTGTCAGCTGATGTACAACAATCTGCTTTACCATCTACAAGGGAGAAGACTCCTCTATCAGTCAAAATTAAGGTGGAACTTAAGGCCAAGAATAGTGGGTTACATGGAGGCACAGATAGGAAACATTTGTTGGACACCTCAGAACCATTCAGTTCCAAATATGGTGTTGGTGTTTATGATGGAGGTAGTGATACAACCAGTACTGTACTGACATTGACATCCACATCTGATTGCATTTCTGCATGTTCAGCCTCTTCTGTATTGAGTTCACTTATGTCTGCCGATTCATTGAATACACAAACTAATTCAGTTTTAATTGGATCAAGTGTGTCACCTGTATCTTCACAAATCAGATGTATTTGTGACCCACAAGGCAGTTCCACTGCAATACAGCCCACTTTGTTTTCAGGTATTTCTAATGTTTGTGCAAATGTCATGTCATGTTATGTGCATACAGAGTTCGTTTCTGTTCATCATGTTTTTTACTTATTTATTCAGTTTTTATTGTAATAAATAGAGAGAAGTTGGGTATTATCTGCCATTTAACATTCAAAGCACAGCCAAAGCATTGCTTTTGTGTCATGTAAGTAAGATATATACAATTGCTTCAGAATTCTTATTTGCAGAGAAGTACTTTATATAATATACTAAATATATGTTCATGCATGGATTATGGACTAATTTATGATTTAAATGCTTGTTTGTAGTCATTATCCATTATGGCAGCAATTCTTTGCATAATTTTTTATCAATCATAAACAAAAACGACAGTTAAGAGGAATTTTAATACAATAATATTTTATTGTGCAGATGTTTTGCCAAGAAACAAGAAGTTTGATAAGTTGAATTGATGAAATTTTTAACAAGACAGTTCCCCTGAGCTTTAATTTGCGGACTTTTATGTAAACCAAACAGTAGTATTTACTAAATTATAAGATGCAAATTTGTCCATCTGTTGTTTTAACATGTATGAGGTTGTATATTTTAATAATAATAATTCTAGTTTAATGTCTAACAATGTACTTTGATGTTTTTAATCGCTTCTAATATAAATTGTAACTTACATCTAACTCTAATCCCAATCTCTGCACACAATTATGTAATCAATTTTTATGTTGTTGTTTTTTGTTCTAGATGCATATTAATCACCATGTATAATTTTTTCCCCACAGGGTCTTTATACAGTTTTAGCATCTCCCTGCAGCTTACCATAGCAAACTTCACCATGACAGCCAGCTGCTCCTCCAAGACTGGAGATCTTCTCAGCAATGTAACTGTGGCTGTGATTGGTTCCCTTGATATCAAGGAACTGTGCCCTGACTCCCCTGACGCTCAGCTGACCAGAACTACAGGCACCATTCAAACAACTGGCTACACAGTATGTTCACAATCATTGAGTGATAATCTCTCAACTACAGATCAATTACAACAATATTTTTTTTTCTCAGTTTCTCAGTTTAGGACCTTTTCATTAAATTACTGCTCAACATTTATTACATGTACATTTTAATAACTACTTCAGTATTTGGAAAAAAAAGATGTAATAAAAGTCATTTTTTTATTTAATGCGTTTGGGAATATATTCTTAAGAAAGGTATTTTTCTTACTATGTTGTTTATTTTTATGTTGTTTATTTTTTGTAATGTTGTTATGTTGTTGTTTACTTATTGTCATGTTTTTTCCACAAGAGATTAACACCTATTAACTACTTTTTTTGTATAGTCACACTCAGTGCCTAATTAAAAGCAATGTAGGAATAATTATAACGTAATTAGACATTATAATTTCATACTTGCTCAACATTTAGAGACCAAAACCAGTATAAATAGACCCCCAGCCCCCAGATAGTTGAGATTTAAAATGATAACTCGCGTCTTTGAGAACCCAACCTTGTTGCAAAGATACATCTGTGCTTTCCTTCATTCCACCAGGTGGATATATGGCTGCCATTCTACCTGAGCGATCGAACCCAGACCTTGGCGCAAGTGACTGTGTGTGGCCACACCCTACAGTCCACCATCCAGGCTCAGCTGATGGCTGCAGGCCAGGACCTGGTGTCCTCTCTGAATGTGTCCTGCTCAGTCCTAGGTGTGATTCCTGGCAGCGTCAAGTCTGTCCAGCTGACACAGGTCTGCCCCTCTGGATACTCTCCCCATGCTGTCACAGGACTCTGTGTCTTCTGTGGAGATTGTCAGTCTACTTTAACTACAACTACCATTACATCACCAACTACTACAACAACCACTGTGACCAGTACAACACCAACTACTACAAGTACAACTTCAACACCAACTACAATGACCACTACAACACCAACTACAAGTACCACTTCAACACCAACTACAATGACCACTACAACACCAACTACAACAAGTACCACTTCAACACCAAGTACAATGACCACTACAACACCAACTACTACAAGTACCACTTCAACACCAACTACAATGACCACTACAACACCAACTACAACAAGTACCACTTCAACAACAACTACATCAACTTCCACTTCAACACCAACTACAACAACTGCCACTTCAACACCAACTACAACCACTGCCACTTCAACACCAACAACAACCACTTTCACTTCAACACCATCTACAGCAACTACCACTTCAACACCAACTACAAGATCTACCACTCCAACACCAACTGTCACTACAACTACTCCAATAAGTACTTTTCCAACCACCAGTAAACCTACACCAACACCATCAACAGAAGCACCAAGCACAGAAAGCACCTCACAAGCTACACAAGGTCCCCCGACTAGTACCACACAGTCTCCTTCAACAAGCACCATGGTTCAAACAACAACCAATCAAACCAAGCAGCAGCCTTCTACTTTATCTACTACTAGCAGCCCATCCTCAACAAGTCATACTATAACAACACCAGTTTCAACAATGACAACAGCATTGACTTCAACTGCTACAACTACCAAAGATACACCCAAAACAACAGCTTCCACCACAACAACAGTATCATCCACAACTACTGAATCTCTCACTACCCAGCCCACTGTCACATCATCCAGCCTACAGACTGATAGTACAACAAGTGCTACAACACCTGCACCACCAACCACCACTGCAACAACCACAACAACTTCTACTACTCAACCAGGCTCCACAACAAAGGGGTCATCCACAACCAGTGACCCTCTGAGTGAGTGTGGTGTACAGCCCAGCGTGGACAGTTTACCCATGGTACCAGCCCTGAATCTGAGTGTTGAGAATCTAGCAGTGTCCTACAATTCCTACATCAGCATGTCCGATACCTCTGAAGAGTGTCTGCAAGGTTATGCCACTGCCTTTGAATCTAGAATGGCCAGTCGGGAATCTCAGTTCAACAATCTTCCAGAAATTATTTCTGAATGCACCAACATGTTTGTTCACATCCGCTTCACCAACTTCACCTTAGTGGCCGATTCAAGTAGGGTGAGTTTAGTTTTCAGAATTTTACATTTAGAAGCTCAATGTTTGATGATTAAGGATTTTTTTCAGTGTCTCACCAGTGTCTCCATGACATTACTTGTTGAAAGGTAAATAAATGTTTAAAAAACATTTAAATTTCTTGTTTTTATGCTGTTTTTTATTTCTTTTGAGAAACCATTTCAGTCTTAATATAAAATGAAAGAACTGCAAGCACTGTTCCTAAGAGTAGTCACATTGTGAAACAGTGACAACTGTGGAGGAAAACTGCTGTACATAATTTTTGTGTAAGATGAACTTTCTCTTCTGAAGCTATACAACTATACTTACATATAGTGGACATGATCAGAAGGTTAAGGGCTGGGAACCTATTCAACTATACTTACATATAGTGGACATGATCAGAAGGTTAAGGCCTGGGAACCTATTCAACTATACTTACATATAGTGGACATGATCAGAAGGTTAAGGGCTGGGAACCTATTCAACTATACTTACATATAGTGGACATGATCAAAAGGTTAAGGGCTGGGAACCTATTCAACTATACTTACATATAGTGGACATGATTAAAAGGTTAAGGGCTGGGAACCTATTCAATTTTACTTACATATAGTGGACATGATCAGAAGGTTAAGGGCTGGGAACCTATTCAACTATACTTACATATAGTGGTCATGATTAGAAGGTTAAGGGCTGGGAACCTATTCAACTATACTTACATATAGTGGACATGATCAGAAGGTTAAGGGCTGGGAACCTATTCAACTATACTTACATATAGTGGACATGATCAAAAGGTTAAGGGCTGGGAACCTATTCAACTATACTTACATATAGTGGACATGATCAAAAGGTTAAGGGCTGGGAACCTATTCAACTATACTTACATATAGTGGACATGATCAAAAGGTTAAGGGCTGGGAACCTATTCAACTATACTTACATATAGTGGACATGATCAAAAGGTTAAGGGCTGGGAACCTATTCAACTATACTTACATATAGTGGACATGATCAGAAGGTTAAGGGCTGGGAACATATTCAACTATACTTACATATAGTGGACATGATCAGAAGGTTAAGGGCTGGGAACATATTCAACTATACTTACATATAGTGGACATGATCAAAAGGTTAAGGGCTGGGAACCTATTCAACTATACTTACATATAGTGGACATGATCAGAAGGTTAAGGACTGGGAACCTATTCAACTATACATACATATAGTGGACATGATCAGAAGGTTAAGGGCTGGGAATCTATTCAACTATACTTACATATAGTGGACATGATCAAAAGGTTAAGGGCTGGGAACATATTCAACTATACTTACATATAGTGGACATGATCAGAAGGTTAAGGCCTGGGAACCTATTCAACTATACTTACATATAGTGGTCATGATTAGAAGGTTAAGGGCTGGGAACCTATTCAACTATACTTACATATAGTGGACATGATCAGAAGGTTAAGGGCTGGGAACCTATTCAACTATACTTACATATAGTGGACATGATCAGAAGGTTAAGGGCTGGGAACCTATTCAACTATACTCAAATATAGTGGACATGATCAAAAGGTTAAGGGCTGGGAACCTATTCAACTATACTCACATATAGTGGTCATAATCAGAAGGTTAAGGGCTGGGAACCTATTTAACTATACTCACATATAGTGGACATGATCAGAAGGTTAAGGGCTGGGAACCTATTCAACTATACTTACATATAGTGGACATGATCAGAAGGTTAAGGGCTGGGAATCTATTCAACTATACTTACATATAGTGGACATGATCAGAAGGTTAAGGGCTGGGAACCTATTCAACTATACTTACATATAGTGGACATGATCAGAAGGTTAAGGGCTGGGAACCTATTCAACTATACTTACATATAGTGGTCATGATCAAAAGGTTAAGGGCTGGGAACCTATTCAACTATACTTACATATAGTGGACATGATCAGAAGGTTAAGGGCTGGGAACCTATTCAA
The DNA here is from genome assembly GCA_007844125.1 of Sinonovacula constricta. Lineage (NCBI taxonomy): Eukaryota > Metazoa > Mollusca > Bivalvia > Cardiida > Solecurtidae > Sinonovacula > Sinonovacula constricta. The sequence continues at coordinate 27,471,064 of CM017564.1, forward strand.
CTATACTTACATATAGTGGACATGATCAGAAGGTTAAGGGCTGGGAACCTATTCAACTATACTTACATATAGTGGACATGATCAAAAGGTTAAAGGCTGGGAACCTATTCAACTATACTTACATATAGTGGACATGATCAAAAGGTTAAGGGCTGGGAACCTATTCAACTATACTTACATATAGTGGTCATGATCAGAAGGTTAAGGGCTGGGAACCTATTCAACTATACTTACATATAGTGGTCATGATCAGAAGGTTAAGGGCAGGGAACCTATTCAACTATACTTACATATAGTGGTCATGATCAGAAGGTTAAGGGCTGGGAACCTATTCAACTATACTTACATATAGTGGACATGATCAGAAGGTTAAAGGCTGGGAACCTATTCAACTATACTTACATATAGTGGACATGATCAAAAGGTTAAGGGCTGGGAACCTATTCAACTATACTTACATATAGTGGACATGATCAAAAGGTTAAAGGCTGGGAACCTATTCAACTATACTTACATATAGTGGACATGATCAAAAGGTTAAGGGCTGGGAGCCTATTCAACTATACTTACATATAGTGGACATGATCAAAAGGTTAAAGGCTGGGAACCTATTCAACTATACTTACATATAGTGGACATGATCAGAAGGTTAAGGGCTGGGAACCTATTCAACTATACTTACATATAGTGGACATGATCAAAAGGTTAAAGGCTGGGAACCTATTCAACTATACTTACATATAGTGGACATGATCAAAAGGTTAAGGGCTGGGAACCTATTCAACTATACTTACATATAGTGGTCATGATCAAAAGGTTAAGGGCTGGGAACCTATTCAACTATACTTACATATAGTGGTCATGATCAGAAGGTTAAGGGCTGGGAACAAATTCAACTATACTTACATATAGTGGACATGATCAAAAGGTTAAGGGCTGGGAACCTATTCAACTATACTTACACATAGTGGACATGATCAGAAGGTTAAGGGCTTGGAACATATTCAACTATACTTACATATAGTGGACATGATCAGAAGGTTAAGGGCTGGGAACCTATTCAACTATACATACATATAGTGGACATGATCAGAAGGTTAAGGGCTGGGAATCTATTCAACTATACTTACATATAGTGGACATGATCAAAAGGTTAAGGGCTGGGAACATATTCAACTATACTTACATATAGTGGACATGATCAGAAGGTTAAGGCCTGGGAACCTATTCAACTATACTTACATATAGTGGTCATGATTAGAAGGTTAAGGGCTGGGAACCTATTCAACTATACTTACATATAGTGGACATGATCAGAAGGTTAAGGGCTGGGAACCTATTCAACTATACTTACATATAGTGGACATGATCAGAAGGTTAAGGGCTGGGAACCTATTCAACTATACTCAAATATAGTGGACATGATCAAAAGGTTAAGGGCTGGGAACCTATTCAACTATACTCACATATAGTGGACATGATCAAAAGGTTAAGGGCTGGGAACCTATTCAACTATACTTACATATAGTGGACATGATCAAAAGGTTAAGGGCTGGGAACCTATTCAACTATACTTACATATAGTGGACATGATCAGAAGGTTAATGGCTGGGAACATATTCAACTATACTTACATATAGTGGACATGATCAAAAGGTTAAGGGCTGGGAACCTATTCAACTATACTTACACATAGTGGACATGATCAGAAGGTTAAGGGCTTGGAACATATTCAACTATACTTACATATAGTGGACATGATCAGAAGGTTAAGGACTGGGAACCTATTCAACTATACATACATATAGTGGACATGATCAGAAGGTTAAGGGCTGGGAATCTATTCAACTATACTTACATATAGTGGACATGATCAAAAGGTTAAGGGCTGGGAACATATTCAACTATACTTACATATAGTGGACATGATCAGAAGGTTAAGGCCTGGGAACCTATTCAACTATACTTACATATAGTGGTCATGATTAGAAGGTTAAGGGCTGGGAACCTATTCAACTATACTTACATATAGTGGACATGATCAGAAGGTTAAGGGCTGGGAACCTATTCAACTATACTTACATATAGTGGACATGATCAGAAGGTTAAGGGCTGGGAACCTATTCAACTATACTCAAATATAGTGGACATGATCAAAAGGTTAAGGGCTGGGAACCTATTCAACTATACTCACATATAGTGGTCATAATCAGAAGGTTAAGGGCTGGGAACCTATTCAACTATACTTACATATAGTGGACATGATCAGAAGGTTAAGGGCTGGGAACCTATTCAACTATACTTACATATAGTGGACATGATCAGAAGGTTAAGGGCTGGGAATCTATTCAACTATACTTACATATAGTGGACATGATCAGAAGGTTAAGGGCTGGGAACCAATTCAACTATACTTACATATAGTGGACATGATCAGAAGGTTAAGGGCTGGGAACCTATTCAACTATACTTACATATAGTGGACATAATCAGAAGGTTAAGGGCTGGGAACCTATTCAACTATTCTTACATATAGTGGTCATGATTAGAAGGTTAAGGGCTGGGAATCTATTCAACTATACTTACATATAGTGGACATGATCAGAAGGTTAAAGGCTGGGAACCTATTCAACTATACTTACATATAGTGGACTTGATCAAAAGGTTAAGGGCTGGGAACATATTCAACTATACTTACATATAGTGGACATGATCAGAAGGTTAAGGGCTGGGAACCTATTCAACTATACTTACATATAGTGGTCATGATCAGAAGGTTAAGGCCTGGGAACCTATTCAACAATACTTACATATAGTGGACATGATCAAAAGGTTAAGGGCTGGGAATCTATTCAACTATACTTACATATAGTGGTCATGATCAGAAGGTTAAAAGCTGGGAACCTATTCAACTATACTTATATATAGTGGACATGATTAAAAGGTTAAAGGCTGGGAACCTATTCAACTATACTTATATATAGTGGACATGATCAAAAGGTTAAAGGCTGGGAACCTATTCAACTTTACTTATATATAGTGGACATGATCAGAAGGTTTAGGGCTGGGAACCTATTCAACTATACTTACATATAGTGGACATGATCAGAAGGTTAAGGGCTGGGAACCTATTCAACTATACTTACATATAGTGGACATGATCAGAAGGTTAAGGGCTGGGAACCTATTCAACTATACTTACATATAGTGGACATGATCAGAAGGTTAAGGGCTGGGAACCTATTCAACTATACTTACATATAGTGGTCATGATCAAAAGGTTAAGGGCTGGGAACCTATTCAACTATACTTACATATAGTGGACATGATCAGAAGGTTAAAGGCTGGGAACCTATTCAACTATACTTACATATAGTGGTCATGATCAAAAGGTTAAGGGCTGGGAACCTATTCAACTATACTTACATATAGTGGACATGATCAAAAGGTTAAAGGCTGGGAACCTATTCAACTATACTTACATATAGTGGTCATGATCAGAAGGTTAAGGCCTGGGAACCTATTCAACTATACTTACATATAGTGGACATGATCAGAAGGTTAAAGGCTGGGAATCTATTCAACTATACTTACATATGGTGGACATGATCAGAAGGTTAAGGGCTGGGAACCTATTCAACTATACTTACATATAGTGGTCATGATCAAAAGGTTAAGGGCTGGGAACCTATTCAACTATACTTACATATAGTGGTCATGATCAGAAGGTTAAGGGCTGGGAACCTATTCAACTATACTTACATATAGTGGTCATGATCAGAAGGTTAAGGGCTGGGAACCTATTCAACTATACTTACATATAGTGGACATAATCAGAAGGTTAAGGGCTGGGAATCTATTCATCTATACTTACATATAGTGGACATGATCAAAAGGTTAAGGGCTGGGAACCTATTCAACTATACTTATATATAGTGGTCATGATCAGAAGGTTAAGGCCTGGGAACCTATTCAACTATACTTACATATAGTGGACATGATCAAAAGGTTAAGGGCTGGGAACCTATTCAACTATACATACATATAGTGGACATGATCAGAAGGTTAAGGGCTGGGAACCTATTCAACTATACTTACATATAGTGGACATGATCAGAAGATTAAGGGCTGGAAACCTATTCAACTATACTTACATATAGTGGACATGATCAAAAGGTTAAGGGCTGGGAACCTATTCAACTATACTTACATATAGTGGACATGATCAGAAGGTTAAGGGCTGGGAACCTATTCAACTATACTTACATATAGTGGACATGATCAGAAGGTTAAGGACTGGAAACCTATTTAACTATACTTACATATAGTGGACATGATCAAAAGGTTAAAGGCTGGGAATCTTTTCAACTATACTTACATATAGTGGACATGATCAAAAGGTTAAGGGCTGGGAACCTATTCAACTATACATACATATAGTGGACATGATCAGAAGGTTAAGGGCTGGGAACCTATTCAACTATACTTACATATAGTGGACATGATCAGAAGGTTAAGGGCTGGAAACCTATTCAACTATACTTACATATAGTGGACATGATCAAAAGGTTAAGGGCTGGGAACCTATTCAACTATACTTACATATAGTGGACATGATCAGAAGGTTAAGGGCTGGGAACCTATTCAACTATACTTACATATAGTGGACATGATCAGAAGGTTAAGGGCTGGGAACCTATTCAACTATACTTACATATAGTGGACATGATCAAAAGGTTAAGGGCTGGGAACCTATTCAACTAAACTTACATATAGTGGACATGATCAAAAGGTTAAGGGCTGGGAACCTATTCAACTATACTTACATATAGTGGACATGATCAAAAGGTTAAGGGCTGGGAATCTATTCAACTATACTTACATATAGTGGACATGATCAAAAGGTTAAGGGCTGGTAATCTATTCAACTATACTTACATATAGTGGACATGATCAAAAGGTTAAGGGCTGGTAATCTATTCAACTATACTTACATATAGTGGACATGATCAAAAGGTTAAGGGCTGGGAACCTATTCAACTATACTTACATATAGTGGACATGATCAGAAGGTTAAGGGCTGGGAACCTATTCAACTATACTTATATATAGTGGACATGATCAGAAGGTTAAGGGCTGGGAACCTATTCAACTATACTTACATATAGTGGACATGATCAGAAGGTTAAGGGCTGGGAACCTATTCAACTATACTTACATATAGTGGACATGATCAGAAGGTTAAGGGCTGTGAACCTATTCAACTATACTCACATATAGTGGACATAATCAGAAGGTTAAGGGCTGGGAACCTATTCAACTATACTTACATATAGTGGACATGATCAGAAGGTTAAGGGCTGGGAACCTATTCAACTATACTTACATATAGTGGACATGATCAAAAGGTTAAGGGATGGGAACCTATTCAACTATACTTACATATAGTGGACATGATCAGAAGGTTAAGGGCTGGGAACCTATTCAACTATACTTACACATAGTGGTCATGATCAGAAGGTTAAGGGCTGGGAACCTATTCAACTATACTTACATATAGTGGACATGATCAAAAGGTTAAAGGCTGGGAATCTATTCAACTATACTTACATATAGTGGACATGATCAGAAGGTTAAGGGCTGGGAACCTATTCAACTATACTTACATATAATGGACATGATCAAAAGGTTAAGGCCTGGGAACCTATTCAACTATACTTACATATAGTGGACATGATCAGAAGGTTAAGGGCTTGGAACCTATTCAACTATACTTACATATAGTGGTCATGATCAAAAGGTTAAAGGCTGGGAACCTATACAACTATACTTACATATAGTGGACATGATCAGAAGGTTAAGGGCTGGGAACCTATTCAACTATACTTACATATAGTGGTCATGATCAAAAGTTTAAAGGCTGGGAACCTATTCAACTATACTTACATATAGTGGACATGATCAGAAGGTTTGGGGCTGGGAACCTATTCAACTATACTTACATATAGTGGACATGATCAAAAGGTTAAGGGCTGGGAATCTATTCAACTATACTTACATATAGTGGTCATGATCAGAAGGTTAAAGGCTGGGAACCTATTCAACTATACTTATATATAGTGGACATGATTAAAAGGTTAAAGGCTGGGAACCTATTCAACTATACTTATATATAGTGGACATGATCAAAAGGTTAAAGGCTGGGAACCTATTCAACTATACTTATATATAGTGGACATGATCAGAAGGTTTAGGGCTGGGAACCTATTCAACTATACTTACATATAGTGGACATGATCAGAAGGTTAAGGGCTGGGAACCTATTCAACTATACTTACATATAGTGGACATGATCAGAAGGTTAAGGGCTGGGAACCTATTCAACTATACTTACATATAGTGGACATGATCAGAAGGTTAAGGGCTGGGAACCTATTCAACTATACTTACATATAGTGGACATGATCAAAAGGTTAAGGGCTGGGAACCTATTCAACTATACTTACATATAGTGGACATGATCAGAATGTTAAGGGCTGGGAACCTATTCAACTATACTTACATATAGTGGACATGATCAAAAGGTTAAGGGCTGGGAACCTATTCAACTATTCTTACATATAGTGGTCATGATCAGAAGGTTAAGGGCTGGGAACCTATTCAACTATACTTACATATAGTGGACATGATCAGAAGGTTAAGGGCTGGGAACCTATTCAACTATACTTACATATAGTGGACATGATCAGAAGGTAAAGGGCTGGGAACCTATTCAACTATACTTACATATAGTGGACATGATCAGAAGGTTAAAGGCTGGGAACCTATTCAACTATACTTACATATAGTGGACATGATCAAAAGGTTAAAGGCTGGGAACCTATTCAACTATACTTACATATAGTGGACATGATCAAAAGGTTAAGGGCTGGGAACCTATTCAACTATTCTTACATATAGTGGACATGATCAAAAGGTTAAAGGCTGGGAACCTATTCAACTATACTTACATATAGTGGACATGATCAAAAGGTTAAGGGCTGGGAACCTATTCAACTATACTTACATATAGTGGTCATGATCAGAAGGTTAAGGGCTGGAAACCTATTCAACTATACTTACATATAGTGGACATGATCAGAAGGTTAAGGGCTGGAAACCTATTCAACTATACTTACATATAGTGGACATGGTCAGAAGGTTAAGGGCTGGGAATCTATTAAACTATACTTACATATAGTGGACATGATTAAAAGGTTAAAGGCTGGGAATCTATTTAACTATACATATAGTGGACATGATCAGAAGGTTAAGGGCTGGGAACCTATTCAACTATACTTACATATAGTGGACATGATCAGAAGGTTAAGGGCTGGGAACCTATTCAACTATACTTACATATAGTGGACATGATCAAAAGGTTAAGGCCTGGGAACCTATTCAACTATACTTACATATAGTGGACATGATCAAAAGGTTAAGGGCTGGGAATCTATTCAACTATACTTACATATAGTGGACATGATCAAAAGGTTAAGGGCTGGGAACCTATTCAACTATACTTACATATAGTGGACATGATCAGAAGGTTAAGGGCTGGGAACCTATTCAACTATACTTACATATAGTGGTCATGATCAGAAGGTTAAGGCCTGGGAACCTATTCAACTATACTTACATATAGTGGACATGATCAAAAGGTTAAAGGCTGGGAACCTATTCAACTATACTTACATATAGTGGACATGATCAAAAGGTTAAGGGCTGGGAACCTATTCAACTATACTTACATATAGTGGACATGATCAGAAGGTTAAGGGCTGGGAACCTATTCAACTATACTTACATATAGTGGACATGATCAGAAGGTTAAGGGCTGGGAACCTGTTCAACTATACTTAAATGTAGTGGACATGATCAAAAGGTTAAGGGCTGGGAACCTATTCAACTATACTTACATATAGTGGTCATGATCAGAAGGTTAAGGCCTGGGAACCTATTCAACTATACTTACATATAGTGGACATGATCAAAAGGTTAAAGGCTGGGAACCTATTCAACTATACTTACATATAGTGGACATGATCAAAAGGTTAAGGGCTGGGAACCTATTCAACTATACTTACATATAGTGGACATGATCAGAAGGTTAAGGGCTGGGAACCTATTCAACTATACTTACATATAGTGGACATGATCAAAAGGTTAAGGGCTGGGAACCTATTCAACTATACATACATATAGTGGACATGATCAGAAGGTTAAGGGCTGGGAACCAAGACTGGTTGACCCTCTTAACTGGAGAGTAGGTGTCTTCTGCCCTGTACTTGTTACTTTGCATAAACCACTTTTCACCAGACCTGGTAGCGCAATCGGTAGAGCGTCCGCTCCAGGTACGGGAGGCCCCGTGTTCGATCACGCGCCGCGACATACCAAAGTCGTTAAAAATGATAGTGGTGTAGCTCCCTTGCTAACGCTCAAGCAAATATGATGGTAGTTCCACGACTGGTTGGCCCAGTGTCAGGATAATGTGACTGGGTGTTGTATCATGCCAGGTGTTCACGGCATGCTATACACAGTGAAGGCAGCACTATATCTGCTTCAAGTGGACACCGTCTCCAGATCACTGAAATAATGTTGGTGGGACGATAAACCCAATAAATAAATAAACCACTTTTCACTGAGAGAGTCTGGATGCTGTATTCTTGCACACTTTGGAGGGTGGTTTATTTATAAATTTGTACTTCATTTAGGGTTGTATTTAACAATCACATTGGCATCTTGTTTAAACAAACTTCACACGTTCATGTAAGTTATTGATGATTTTATTCTGATACAAGATTTTTACTGTGATTATTTTTGCTTTTTCTTTCTCATCAAAGTAGGAAATATGTAGAACTTCTTTTGGGATTCTTGAAGAAAAGGACAGTACTGCTGTACAAACTCTTAAATAGAGCTATTTTTATTATTGCTAAATAAAAATTAAAAATATGCTTAGTTTATATGTTTATTATCATATGATTTTCCTTGTTTTCCATTCAGTACACCCATGACTTATTTGTTGTATTATGTAATACAGCTCTTGATATCAAGACAAATTGTCACATGCAGAATTTGGGTCGCTACCTTAAAGGTTAAGGTCACAGTGTGACCTTGAACCAAAATCATGTCCAGCAAATACATTTTTAGCTCACTTAAGCACAATGTGCTCAGGGGGAGCTTTTGTGATACCACATCATCCGTCGTTCGTTGTCAACATTTTACCTTGTGAACACACTAGAGGCCACAATTTTTATCCAATCTTCATCAAACTTTGTCATAATGTTTGTCTGCATGAAATCTTGGATAAGTTCATTATTAGGTCACCTGGGGTCAAAAAGTAGGTCACTAGGTCAAATTTTAGGAAAAACTTGTGAACACACTAGAGGCCACATTTATAGCCCAATCTTCACCAAACTTGGTCAGAATGTTTGTCTGGATGAAATCTTGGCTGAGTTCGTTATTGGGTTTCGTGGGGTCATAAAGTAGGTCACTTGGTGAAATTTTAGAAAAAGCTTGTGAACACACTAGAGACTACATTTATAGCCCAATCTTCACCAAACTTGGTCAGAATGTTTGTCTGCATGAAATCTCTGATGAGTTCACAACTGGGTCATGTGGGATCAAAAAAAAAGGTCACTAGGTCAATTCTTAGAAAAAGCTTGGGGTCTAAAACACACTAGAGGCCCCATTTATTGTCCACTCTTCATCAAACTTGGTCAGAATGTTAGTCTACATGAAATCCTGGATGAATTCGTTGTTGGGTCTTGTGGGGTCATAAAGTAGGTCACTAGTTCAAATTTTAGAAAAAGCTTGTGAACACACTAGATTATGGACTTTCAAAAATAGAAAAAAAGTTGAAAAAATCAAGAACTTCTACTTTTTTCTTTGGCTTCACTCTTACACCTTTAAAAATATGAATATTTCTAAGAAAAAAACATTGTTATTACTGTCAAGGGGAGTAACATTGGTCATACTTTTATAGGAAATTGGCAATGTTGTAAACACTCAAAAAAAGTAGCATTGCTAGTGGTTAGAAATAGAAGACTAAACAACAAATAGTGTAGATTCTGGTCAAACATTGCTTGAAAGCAAATAGCCTAGATCCTGGTCAAACATGGCTTAAAAACAATTAGCATAGATCCTGGTCAAACATGCCTTAAAAACAAATAGCATAGACCCTGGTCATACATACCTAAAAAAACAAATAGTGTAGATCCTGGTCAAACATGCCTTATAAACAAATAGCATAGATCCAGGTCAAACATACCTTAAAAGCAAATAGCGTAGATCCTGGTCAAACTTACCTAAAAAACAAATAGTCTAGATCCTGGTCAAACATGGCTTAAAAACAAATAGCATAGATCCTGGTCAAACATGGCTTAAAAACAAATAGCATAGATCCTAGTCAAACATACCTAAAAATCAAATAGTGTAGATCCTGGTCAAACATACCTAAAAAAAAGTGTAGATCCTGGTCAAACATGCCTTATAAACAAATAGCATAGATCCAGGTCAAACATACCTTAAAAGCAAATAGCATAGATCCTGGTCAAACATACCTTAAAAAACAAATAGCGAAGATCCTGGTCAAACATACCTAAAAAACAAATAGCCTAGATCCTGGTCAAACATACCTAAAAAACAAATAGTGTAGATCCTGGTCAAACATACCTAAAAAACAAATAGTGTAGATCCAGGTCAAACATACCTTAAAAGCAAATAGCGTAGATCCTGGTCAAACATACCTAAAAACAAATAGCGTAGATCCTGGTCAAAAATGCCTTAAAAGCAAATAGCATAGATCCTGGTCAAACATACTTTAAAAGCAAATAGCATAGATCCTGGTCAAACATGGCTTAAAAGCAAATATTGTAGATCCTGGTCAAACATGGCTTTAAAGCAAATAGCATAAATCCTGGTCAAACATGGCTTGAAAACTAATAGCATAGATCCTGGTCAAACATACCTTAAAAGAAAATAGCATAGATTCTAGTCAAACATGGCTTTTAAGCAAAAAACATAGATCCTGGTCAAACATACCTTAAAAACAAATAGTGTAGATCCTGGTCAAACATGGCTTTAAAGCAAATAGCATAGATCCTGGTCAAACATGCCTTAAAAGCGAAAAGCATAGATCCTAGTCAAACATGGCCTAAAAACAAATAGCATAGATCCTGGTCAAACGTGCCTTAAAAGCAAATAGCATAGATCCTGGTCAAACAAACCTTAAAAACCAATAGTGGAGATCCTGGTCAAACATGGCTTAAAAGCAAATAGTGTAGATCCTGAACGTGCCTTAAAAACAAATAGCATAGATCCTGGTCAAACATGCCTTAACAACAAATAGTGGAGATCCTGGGCAAACATGCCTTGAAAGCAAATAGCGTAGATCCTGGTCAAACATGCCTTAAATGCAAATAGCGTAGATCCTGGTCAAACAAACCTTAAAAACAAATAGCGTAGATCCTGGTCAAACATGGCTTAAAAACAAAAAGCATAGATCCTGGTCAAACATGGCTTAAAAACAAAAAGTGTAGATCCTGGTCAAACATGGCTTAAAAACAAATAGCCTAGATCCTGGTCAAACATACCTTAACAACAAATAGCATAGATCCTGGTCAAACTTGGCTTAAAAACAAATAGCGTAGATCCGGGACAAACATGCCTTAACAACAAATAGTGTAGATCCTGGTCAAACATGGCTTAAAAACAAATAGTGTAGATCCTGGTCAAACATACCTTAAAAACAAATAGTGTAGATCCTGGTCTAACATGCCTTAAAAGCAAATAGCCTAGATCCTGGTCAGACATGCCTTATAAGCAAATAGCATAGATCCTGGTCAAACATACCTTAAATGCAAATAGCGAAGATCCTGGTCAAACATACTTTAAAAACAAATAGTGTAGATCCTGGTCAAACATGCCTTAAAAGCAAATAGCATAGATCCTGGTCAAACATACCTCAAAAACTAATAGCATAGATCCTGGTCAGACATACCTACAAAACAAATAGCATAGATCCTGGTCTAACATGCCTTAAAAGCAAATAGCCTAGATCCTGGTCAAACAAACCTTAAAAGCAAATAGCGTAGATCCTGGTCAAACATACCTACAAAACAAATAGCCTAGATCCTGGTTAAACATGCCTTAAAAGCAAATAGCGTGGATCCTGGTCAAACATACCTACAAAACAAATAGCGTAGATCCTGGTCAAACATGGCTTAAAAACAAATAGCCTAGATCCTGGTCAAACATGGCTTAAAAACAAATAGTGTAGATCCTGGTCAAACATATCTTAAAAACAAATAGCGTAGATCCTGGTCAAACATGGCTTAAAAGCAAATAGCATAGATCCTGGTCAAACATGCCTTAAAAGCAAATAGCATAGATCCTGGTCAAACATGCCTTAAAAACAAATAGTGGAGATCCTGGTCAAACATGGCTTAAAAGCAAATAGCATAGATCCTGGTCAAACATACCTAAAAAAACAAATAGTGTAGATCCTGGTCAAACATACCTTAAAAACAAATAGCGTAGATCCTGGTCAAACATGGCTTAAAAACAAAAAGCATAGATCCTGGTCAAACATGGCTTAAAAACAAATAGTGTAGATCCTGGTCAAACATGGCTTAAAAACAAATAGCCTAGATCCTGGTCAAACATACCTTAACAACAAATAGCATAGATCCTGGTCAAACTTGGCTTAAAAACAAATAGCGTAGATCCGGGACAAACATGCCTTAACAACAAATAGTGTAGATCCTGGTCAAACATGGCTTAAAAACAAATAGTGTAGATCCTGGTCAAACATACCTTAAAAACAAATAGTGTAGATCCTGGTCTAACATGCCTTAAAAGCAAATAGCCTAGATCCTGGTCAGACATACCTACAAAACAAATAGCATAGATCCTGGTCTAACATGCCTTAAAAGCAAATAGCCTAGATCCTGGTCAAACAAACCTTAAAAGCAAATAGCGTAGATCCTGGTCAAACATACCTACAAAACAAATAGCCTAGATCCTGGTTAAACATGCCTTAAAAGCAAATAGCGTGGATCCTGGTCAAACATACCTACAAAACAAATAGCGTAGATCCTGGTCAAACATGCCTTAAAAGCAAATAGCATAGATCCTGGTCAAACATGCCTTCAATTTCATTAAAATCACATGAAAGTTGTTATGTGTTTAACTTTCAGTGTGATTTGTTCTGTTTTGCAGGTGGAGGTGCGCTTCATGGCATTGTTGTTGGCCATCTCTGACAGTGGCCTCATTGACCTTATGAACACCATGTCCAGGTGTGCGAGTGTGGTGATAACTAATCAAGCCGTTACTAATATGATCTGCCTTTTGAATGCAGTCCACATCAGCTCGCCTATCACAGGTTGTGCAGACCTCACCCTGTCTGGTGATAATAGCATTCAGTCTTTTGATGTTTACGGGCAGTGCTATAAAGGCTGGACCAAACACCCGTCTATTGCAAAACTTTGCGTTCAAGGTTGGTGCATTTGAATAAAAACATATATACTTCTTTTTTGTATTGGAATGGTCATTTTCTCCTGCCATACATATATTTTTTTGTATGATTAAAAAATAAGCTTACCTCCATAAAAATGTTTTATTTACAAAGTACTGACAATATCAACAGTGACATTGTCATTAAACATACAACATATAACTTGCATAAAGAAGCATTTTTATCATTTACAGATACCTCTTCTACAACATCATTAACAACTGAAAGTGTTAGTATATCAACAACATCATCACCACCAGTTACTACATCTACAACAACTATGCCTCCAACAACAACAACAACAACCATGACAACATCTACAACAACTGTTGCCCCACCAGTTACTACATCTACAACAACTATGCCACCAACGACAACAACAACCATGACAACATCTACAACAACTGTTGCACCACCAACTACTACATCTACGACGACAATGGCCTCAACAACAACAGCAGCAACAACAATCATGACAGCACCAACAACAACCAAACCACAAGCATTATTGGAGTGTTTTACATGTAGTCGTCAGCGGAATAATAACCCAGAGTGTACGTCAACATTTGATTCCTGCCCCCAGGAAGGTGTAAGTTGACCATAAGCTTAATTTGCTTTTTGATTTAAGTTCAGTAATTGTACACAGTATATTGCCATTGTTATGCTTTTAAAACCATTGTCCTTTTTGAGCTCACTTGAGCACGTTGCAAGGTGCTTTTCTGATACCTCTTCATCCGTCGTGCAACTTCAACAATTTAGCTAGTGAAGACTCTATATGCTTTAGTTTTTATCCAATCTTCATCAATCTTGGTCAGAATGTTTGTCTGCATGAAATCGTAGATGAGTTCATTATTGGGTCACCTGGGGTCAAAAACTAGTATAAAACTCAAATTTTAGGAAAAACTTGTTAACACACTATAAGCCCCATTTATATATAAATTTAGGTTTATGAATTAATCAAGGGGAAGCCATTGTTATATGATTATGTCTTTCAAATTATATGCTGATGAGGTATATTTACATGAAATTAAATATCGTTTGTATGCTTTTTTTTATTAGCTCACCTGAGCATGATGTGCTCAAGGGGAGCTTTTGTGATACCGCTTCGTCCATCGTCCGTCGTCAACATTTTACCTTGTGAACACACTAGAGGCCACAGTTTTTATCCAATCTTCACCAAACTTGGTCAAAATGTTTGTCTGCATGAACTCTTGGATGAGTTCATTATTGGGTCACGTGGGGTCAAAAAGTAGGTCACTAGGTTAAATCTTATAAAAAGCTTGTGAACACTAGAGGCCACATTCATTACCCAATCTTCACCAATCTTGATCAGATTGTTTGCCAGTATGAAATCTTGAATATGTTTTGAAGTGGGTCACGTGAATTCAGTAGGCCACTAGGTAATATTCTAGAAATGTTTTTCTGCCCAGTGGCCACACTAATGGTCCAATCTTCACCAAAGATTTCTTGATACCAGATATGAGCCTACTAAAAGTCTGTGTCCTCAGGTGGGTGATTAAGAGCCATCATGGCCCTCTTGTTCTCAAGTGGTTTTGCAAAACATGTTTTTACTTTGAAGAGGTCTTTTTTAAACATTTTTTCTAACATTTTGTTTTTGAATAAAAATATAACAGATATAAGCAGTAGTCTTGATAAATTTCATTCTTTAAAAAAAAATCCAGCCTTTTACCGGGATAGGCATAAATAGTTTAACATTAGACAAGGCTTGACAATTGCACACTTGCATACTTTCATTCATCAAGCTGTAAGTTAATATCATACATATATACAAACTTTGACAATATATTTAGGTGAAGATGCCCAGAAAATTTCTAACTCTTCATTTTTTGTCTTTTATCTAGTCTGTTTGTCAGACAGAGATCAGGTATGCTGGAAAGAGTCTCAGCTACATAAACAAATCTTGTGAGACTAGAAGTAATTGTGAGAGTCGGAAGAATAGTGCTGTCTGTTCAGCCTCCCATAACTCTCCCACCTGCTACTATTGCTGCTCAGAGTCCAGGTGCAATGAGCAGATAGAGATACTTACCTTTAAAGGTCGCAGGAAGAGGTCAACTGCAGATACATCACCGACAAGTACTGGACTTCAGTGGAACAGTACCATGCCACAGTGTGTAGGTGGGTATGAAGGGAGAATTTGCAGGGTTCGACTTTCGATCGGAAATTGCGGAGCGGCTCCAAATATTAATGAGCTACGTTCGTAGTGCAGCAAAGCGTAGCTCATTAATATTTGGAACCACTCAGCAACATCTGATCTGCTCCGAACATTAATGAACTAATATTGTTCATATTGTAGCAAGCCTTTCTGAACACGTGATTTACATCATCCATTGGACTATTTATTTTATTGAAATGAGCAAAATGCCTGGGAAGTGTACTTTCAGTCAACTCTGTACAAAAAGGAAGGAGTAAAAGGAATGGCTACAGCTACATAAGGCCGACAGGAGTAAGGCTCTATTGCAGAATTTGCTCAACCTGCTACATCATACCTCTTACCAGACATCTGCATGTAGATTTCAGAATGTACGAGTAGAATGATCCAGCAATTGATTTTGGTCAATAAATAAGTTTAAGTTAAAAAAAAAAGTATTTGAGTCTATTTAGCATAAAAAATATATGACAATATATGGTCGTTGCTACATGGTTTTGTTCAAAAAAGGTCCTTGAAAATAAGATTTTGGCTCCTTGAAAAGTCCTTGAATTTCATCAGCCCAGGGCTGTATTAACCATGATTTAATACCTTGCTAGAAATCTTCACTGCCATACTGATCAATATGTAGTAGTGTTAATCATAAACCATGTTTATTGTACAGTCAAAAACACCCTGATCTACTCTCCTACCAGGATCAAAGTAGAGGATGCTTGTCAAACATCACAACATTTTATATTTTTGAGCATTTTACCTGTGTTAGAATGGTGGTATCAGGGAATTTTTTTCCTTAAATATTTACTGAAACATATTGCCTTTGATGTAAACAAAATGTTTATGTAAATTTTTTGAATGTAATAAATCTGTATCTTAAGTAATTAGTCTCTTTGTTTTATACAGACTACATTATTACTCTACACTGTTTTTTAAGAATCATTAATGATTAATTTTTGGCTTAGTCACAAGAAACAATTCTCAAGTGCATTTTTATAGCAACAACTGACTTGTCTATGTCCTTGCATCTAATGATTATGCTATGGTGATAAGTGAACAAACACTATTATTATGCAAGTTAATTAGCAGTCAAGTACAGGATTGTATTGTTAAAAATTCAGTTTTCTTAGGGCTCCAACAGGAAACATTGTCAAAATTTAAATTGCCTCCCTTTTTAGATATATTTGAGGTAGTCCACATAGCAGGTAGGTCCTTTTAGTTGGAATTCTTGGACTTAATCGCCTCTGTTTTTACAGATGGTGCAATATCAAAAAGTAAAATTTCTTTTGCGTAAATATGAGCCTTAAGTCCATTGAAATACAGAGATATTTTATTTAATCAACAAAATGGAAGTGTTGATAGATGATAATGAACCTGAGTATCACAGGAAAGGCATGATAGTCAACATACACTCCAAAGAGTACAAGCATAAATACCGAGTAAACCAAATAAAAGGACCTACCTGCATTGAGAGATTATTCAGGGGAGACTATCCACTAATGTCTAATTAGCCGTGTCCATACCTTACTGTACATAAGTTATAAATCCTGGATTATTCTTTTGTAAAAGCAGTCTTAAAAAGTTACAAATAAATAGCAAAAATTGAGGATACGTTTTTTTTGTTGTAAATTGTTTTAATCAAGATCTACCATTGCTGGAACTAAAACTGTCAGTTTTTAGTAAAACATGTGGACAAACTTAATAGAGAATAGATGCAGGATGTGTTAAACATTGGCTAAATATTTATTTATTATTTAAATACATTTTTTATGGAGGGTAAATACATTTTGTTATTTTGGGTTTTGTTTGCAGTTTCTTCCTAACATTTAAAAATAAGCTTATCTTTGCTTACAGTCCAGCAGCATCACAATTTTGATTGTTTCTCCATGTTTCCTTTATGTAGATTTGGAACCTCCAGTATTCACCAACTGTCCAACGCAAAGCATTGTTGTAAACGACTATCAGATTCCTATTGCTGTCACTATCCCTGTTGTCATGGCAACTGATAATTCAGGAGTAGATCCAAAGATTACGATCAGTCCGGAGGGCTTCTCACTGCCCTACATTGTCACAAAGGTAAGGATTGTGAAATATCATACATCCCAAATACTTGTTAAAAATACAGTTGATAAATGATTTGATAGAAAACTTTTCTTTTGCTTAAAGCTTTTAATGATCTAAATGTCACTCAGATCAAAGCCAAACTATAGAATATGTGCTGGTATCTAATGTGATATTTGTGTTATTTTCAGCCTACCATCATCACTTTTACTGCTACAGACAACGCAGGCAACAGGAATGTCTGCTCTGTTGTTATTCATGTTAAAGGTAAATATACCTGTGAGAAGTTGTTACATTCAGTTTTTAATTGTCACATCATTGGATATGCACACACAAAAATAAACAAAACATGTTAATGATAGAGAAGACAAATATCTTAAATAAAACAATTTAAGTGGAATCATTTTGTAGTTTAATATTTTGTTTAGAATATTATCAATTCTCCTGACTGGTTATTTGATATTTTTTTTGAAGAGCATATCCTCAGTAAACTACGCAAACCATTGTTTTCTGATTTTTTGTCATAATATTATTAATATTTAACGTTGATATTTATATTAAATTTGGTTACAACACTCAAAAAAGTTTAAATTAAATTATTTACGAAAGTTTAAATGCAGCATTGTTTGATTCCTGTGTTTGCCAACCTAGTGTCTTGCCCTTGTTTCAGCTACAGTCTGTAACCGTGCTGTGATTGGTTCCCCGGACAACGGTAGTGTGACATGTCGTCCTCTGGGAGATGGTTCGGTGTGTGTTGCATCATGTAATGAAGGTCATGTCTTTGTCAGGATACCAGCACACAACTATACATGCACAAACAGTAGTGGCTGGATCCCATCCAGGCCTGTACCAGACTGCGTTCCTGCAGGTTGGTTTAAAGGGTGCATAATACTAAATGAGCTAATTCAGTGTTGCATTTTGTGACTCAAATAACATTGCATGGCAGATTCATAGAGATTTCACTGTCTGTCAACCGCAGTGTGGGCATTGAGGTGTCATACTTGCTCATCCATTGCATAATTGCAAAACTGTTCAATGAATTTACTTTCAATTTCAATATTGATATTGTAACAGGAGCCAAAAAATATGAGCCTCCACCAGGATTCAAACCACAGACCTCTCCAGTGCTACCCAGTCGCTCTGATCTGCAGAGCCTCTGTGAACGATTTACCAGTGAAACTGTAACATTACCTTATAGGGTGTAGAAGTGCATTGCACAAGAACTGACATTCTGGCTAATCGTCTTCCATAATTTGTCTCTTTTGTTGATTTAAAAACTGCAACAAAAGTTATCTGGATTATAACTTCAACACTCTTACACAGTCTTCGATTTTTACAGTTAAATGGACTGATGGTCCACCAGAACTGTCATCCACATATTTTCAAAATTCTGAATTATTATGAAATCATATATGATAAACTAAACCAAACAGCGCTTTATAGCCTTCTACTGAATCCAACCATTTGTAACACCTTTGTCAGCTCACCAACCGCTTACAGAAATTTCCGATATGTTCAGGTGTCTAAGCTGGCATTGCTTTATAAATAACAGAATAAAAGCATGATTGGCAAAACTAGCTCTTTTTGTGTTAAAATGCCAAAATCATACCGGTCCAGTAAAATTTGGTCCAGACCAGTAGGTATTGCTAGTTTGGCAGATCAAAGGTTTGGTGTTTGTTAATTTCTTTTGTGAAGACTGCTTGCATGGATTTTCACTCCAAACTTAAAACAAAATTACCTTAGAGGTTTAGAAGTGCAGTACACAAGAACAATTAGTCTAGCCATTTAATTCTTGAATTGTCCTACCAAGTTGATTTTGAAAAAGAAATATCACTGTGTTGCTGATACATTTTTTAACTGTTGGAAAGCAAGTGTTTCTGGAGTGGCATTTAGTTTATTTTTTAGTAGTCATACCAATATTTCCAATAAAGAAAAATGTAAACACTTGGTTTAGTGCAATGTATGACATAAAACAATAAATACCATTTATTGAAAATGAGCAATAAATACCATTTATTGAAAATGAGCAATAAATACCATTTATTGAAAATGAGAAAATGAGCAATAAATACCATTTATTGAAAATGAGCAATAAATACCATTTATTGAAAATGAGCAATAAATACAATTTATTGAAAATGAGCAATAAATACCATTTATTGAAAATGAGCAATAAATACAGTTTATTGAAAATGCAATTTCCAATTTAATCACTGCAGCATTTAGATGACTGACAGGTTAAAGGTGGGATGTTAAACAACTAAACAGAGACAATACTTGGCATTTTTTATTAAAACAATAAACAAATGGCAAAATGTTAAAGCTAGAAGTTGACATTTTAGGTCTTTATACTTCATTTTTCAGTAACCATGCAATGTCCTGTTTGGACATACAACACCACCTGGACCCTTGTTCCTGACGGCGCCATGGGGACACTCCAATGTAACATATCAAGTGACACCCTATCACAACCCCTGCAGGCTCACCTGGCCTTGTTCTACTACAACATACCTTTGACCCTCATTGTCTTGGACGTGTCCACTATCCAGGCCAATGGCAGGGTAAGAGAGATAAATTAGTAGTGTTCACTTTGCAACATTATTTGTTCGATATGTTGCTGTTCACTGATGATTGTTTTGAAATACTTCTTCGGTTATTTTAAGAATCTCTTTATGCAATTATTTACCAACAGTAATTAATATATTATTTTTGGGTGTATGTTTAAATTTGGAAAGTTTTTATGAAATTTATAAATTCCAACCCTAAAACTCAATTGTTGGATGAAAAATTATCAACCTTTATGGTGCCATAGGTCCTTTGCATTGACGTGTACATTTAGTGCCATAGTTGACTTGCGTCCACCAATGGTAGTGCAATTTCCTTGGTGTTTCTCATGTTCTTGTATTTATTGTTATTTATATTATGAGTTTTTTATCATTTAATATTATTTATTGCATTTTATTGTTATTTGCTTTTTTTTATTACTATTTAAAAAAAAATCTTTATTGTATTTATTATTATTTATTGATTGTGCAAGCTTTAAAGGTAAGTTGTGCTATCTGCTATTTAATGCTGGACTCTGGGTAGCTATGTAAATAAAAATTAGTTTCCAAATAATTTTTCTAAAATATATTTGATGCTGAGCTGTACTTTTCAAGAAATAGCACAGAAAGAGTTTATATTACCACACTCCTAATCTGATATTGTGTCACCTTCCCTTAATGATAAACAGATTGTGGTGAATGCAAGATTCAGTTTGACCAGACCTGGGGGAGTAACTGAGGCAGAGTGCGTGTCTCTGGATGTATCGGATCTGGATAACCTGACCCTAACCCCATCATGCGCAGCTACCCTGACAAATCCTAATAGTACCCATAGCAACAAGGACTGCCCACCAGGCCTGGTGCTTGTAACAAACAACCAAACGAATGGCGTCTGCTGTACGTTGTTAGTTACCTATTTTGTATTATTAACTCCACTTTCACCTTTGTGTTAAGGTCTACTGGCTTGCGGATACTTGATGACTTTCGATCAACTTAAGTTGCTATCATGTTTGCTATTTTGTATTATTAACTCCACTTTCACCTTTGTGTTAAGGTCTACTGGCTTTCGGATACTTGATGACTTTCGATCAACTTAAGTTGCTATCATGTTTGCTATTTTGTATTATTTACTCCACTTTCACCTTTGTGTTAAGGTCTACTGGCTTGCGGATACTTGATGACGTTCGATCAACTTAAGTTGCTATTATGTTTGTTCTCATTGCCATAATAGCCCTGTCCCTGCCATGCAACGGACAGTTTTAACTACTTGTTCTCTACTTCTGTCAGTCACTTGGCACCTGCATGATGCATTACTATAGACAGTTTCCACATCAGTGAAAATCCCTTATCTTGGCAGCCATCTTTGATGGTAATATCAAGGGAGTTTCATATGAATTATATAGAAGGGTAAATTTTATTTTCTTGTAATGTCTTCATATGGTCCGAAAATTAAAAGCTATACACCACTGGAAAGCTCTTGAAATTCATATTTTTAGAATACAATATTTTTACAATTGATAAGTGCACACAGAATTAATACACAGAAATAAATAAAACTAGTGGCTCATACTAAAAACAAAATGAACAGTGTATCATTTTCGCATTTATTTCTTTAATCTTTTAAACTATCAAAATATAGTTTTGATATTTAAAATACTTTATAAAAGCTGTTCAATTTGATATCAAATTCAGTAAAATAGACTGAAAAATAAAAACACAGTGGTGAGTTTAATACAGCATATATTTCTCGATTTCGGCCTGCATTAGCTTCTGCCCACAAAGATGGCTGCCTTAAACTGTCTTATCAGTGTCGATGACATCACATGGAAACTATCTAAACAAGGAGAAAAATTTATTACAAATATACCATGCACCGTGTGATTTAAAAAATCAGTGATCCTTCTTCATTCCTTAAAAACAGATAGCAGCCTTTCTGCAAAATGTTTGAGTTTAGTGAGCAATGTTTTGATATGACTGAATAATGCTTAAAGTAACTTAACAAGGTTGACTATACAAACATTATTATTTCCATAAAACTTTCCAAGTATCGCCTACATTGTTGTTGTAGATATCGTATCATTCTACCCATAAAATGCATAGTATCTTCATTTGTGTGTATAAAACGACTAAGTTAGATGGAACATTATTGGTTTCTCAGATATATTCGCCCATGTCCAAAACCTCTTCAATGCTTTATTTGTCTACAGCTATCAATTGTAGTATTCAAAATACCCGCTTCCCCCTTATGTCTATCCACAGATCCCTGTCCTTTGGGCACGGAGGCTCGGACCCAGGTCTGTGAACCCTGTCCTGTCGACCATTTCCGTGACACCTTCAGTTCGACTGGTTGCCAGCCGTGTACTGAGGGAACCTACACCTGGAACCAGACAGGCTCTAAATCTGCCAGCAGCTGTAAAGGTAAAGACTTGTTATAAGGAAATATTAGGATTTGTTTTGAAGGGTTATTTTTTTCTTTTATTTTTTACTGTATGGTCATAATTTTATTTGACTAACATAATGGCATAGGGCTAAAAAGAAATGTATATTTTTTTTCAAAAAGCGTACCTTATCAAGTTGCTCTGTCAATTTTAAATAAGTATCTTTACTCTCATGAATTTATTATTAATTGATAAACAAATAAAAAAATCCATGATGCGTAATATTAAAAAAAGTATTAAAACAGAACAGAAATTTTATTTGTACATTAGGGGCTTGAGCCCATGATACAATTTGCATAATTATACAGTTATACAAAATAATATCAAAAAAGAAAAAAACAATGTGCTTATACAAGGTTTCTTGGTAACTTTACTGTTGCAGCTCCGTGTCCATCAGGTGATGGTCCGGCAACCCACTGGTCTGGCGTGTGTATCGTGTGTCCCAAGGATTATTATCTAGACAGATGGTGCCGCGCCTGTCCAAACAACACCTGTACACTGACCCAGGGGACCGGAGGCATCAACCAGTGTAATGGTAAGAATCAGTACCACTGAGGTGTCAAAAGTTGTTCTTTCCAACATTTTGTGTACTTACAGAGGAATGGAGCGGCAAGCCATCAACATTGAACTTTTTTTTCAAGAAATTCTTGTCGTTCTTACTTTGCTTACTGTTACTGACATGGAACCAATGTATGAAAAACTATTTCATTAAACTACAAAAGCAGGTTCACTAAACTGTCATACAGATAAACTTCTAACAATGGATTTCTTGAAAGCATAAGCCTTCGTAAATTATCTTACAATATAAACTGATAGACTTTGTCCAAGCAGTCTTTGATTGAACTAGTCTATCAAGTGCGATCTAACCAGAACTAAAGATTACCAGTAATAAAGAAAAATGTTTAAAGTTCATATAGAGCATTTTTTTTGTTCTCCTATTGTTGAAAAAGGTAAGAAAACAGATTTTTACAAACTTTCAATTTCATGTTATATTTTTTTGTAAATTATGCATAAATTCTACAAAAAATTGCAACATATTCTTAGTCTGCATAAATTCTACAAAAAATTGCAACATATTCTTAGTCTGACATGGTTAGCTGCCCCTGATTTCGATTTGTTCCATGATCCTTCTGCTACATGTGCTACACATGCAACTTATGTCTACCTGTTATGGAGCTATGTCAGCCATATTAAACAACGCTGAATCAATTTGATGCAGCTAAAATCAAGTGACTGTCTCAATTTTATTTTTCCAGATATATTAGACTATAGCGAGACTAAAGAAATGACATACATGCCACACTGGATGAACCAGGGAATCTGTCAACCTTGATTAAATAAAAAAAAAAAGTTTTATTTACTGATAGAATAAAAACTGGATATTAGAACTGTCTTGAGATAAATGTGATCAATGTACTTGAGTGCCTGGGGTTTTATTTATATATTGTTCACATATGGATAGGAAGTTATGTATGATACATAACATAAACACTGTGTAAACAAATGCACATATATATACATAAAAACAACTGATGAACTTGTAAATACATTCCTAACTGTGCACCTGTTCTACACTTACAGCCTCCAACTGTGGCTCCCCCTGTCAGAGCTCACCATGTGGAAGAGGGGGAGTCTGTATGCAGGTTGACTCAGGATTTAAGTGTTCCTGCGGACAAGGTACAGTACCTGATAAGTGATTATCTCTTCGTCCTTCAAAAGAGAGCAGGCATAGTGTTTTGCTTTTATATTGATTACTTGATCTGTCTGTTGGTCTGTTGATGGTAGATCACTTTGTTTTCTGAGACCTTGGTCATAATTGAGTAATTCCCCTTTTTCATTTTGATTCATTGTGCAAAGGTCAAGGTCACTAAGAACTTGGATATTATTTAAATTTTTTACCGAATTTTTGGAAAAGAATGCTTATGACTCTGTCGAGTTGAGAATACATTCTCTCATCCTCTGTGAAATGTGATGTTTATATAATGTATTCACATGAAGGCCAATGTACTATTTTCAGCATGATCTATATGTACCTTATTACATGTATTAAGGTAAAATGATCAACCCTGGCCCAGTTTTGTAGTAATATTATTTCTCATGTCCTGCTGATGCCTTAACTCTCAACATAACTTCCTTTTTATTGCCTTTACACACATGATATGGCTTTCAATTTACTAGGGTATTTTATAGAAAAGATAATATTTAAAAAATTACTTGTTTAATGAAATTGTGAATAAATTGAAACTAAATAAAGCATAATAATACAAATGGACTCTAGACAAAATAGAAGCTTTAGCAAGCTTTTTTTTACTCAATTTTGTACAATTTATGTTGCTAGGTTACACGGGCTCCCTGTGTGAGTTGCTGGAGGGTCCATGCACTAGCAGCTCATGTGCGTATGGCCACTGTATCCCAGACTACAACAATCTCACCTACAGTTGCACGTGCTACCAGGGATTCACAGGCGTCAGGTATGCTGCAGTTATGGTCGTATTTTATTTCAAATGGGGATTCCTATATAGACTAATGATTCAAGGGATATGAATGATTCGTTGTTTTTTGCAGGCAGCATAGTTTTCTTTATTTAACTCTAATTGAAGACAACATGTGTGCAATCATGTTGCACAGACCACAGGTATGATGTAAATATTGACTAGGTTTTTACCAATATTGACCAGTGTCTATATCATGATTTCTTTATTTGTGTTTAAATCAAGCCATCTATGCTTCCACAGTCATACAGGGTTAGGATATTTTATAATTGTTTTAAAGACCTATACACACACAAAGTGTGTCCGTTGTGCCTCACTTCTGGTCCTAATTTGTGTTCCCTTACTTTTAAAAGGTTAAAAATATTATAAGAAATGTATTTTATAACTCCAACCTTATAACAGAGAAAAATGCCATCCATATAATCAATATTTCCAAAGTTATATTGCTGCTTACTCATTTCATGATGACTGGTTATTGGCTATTTGTACTCCAGATGTGATGAGAAAACCAAAGTCTGCGCATCCAGTCCATGTGTAAATGGAGGTCATTGTATTGAACTCCTAGATTCCTTTGTCTGCAATTGCTCAGTAAGTCATACAGGATGTTTTTAAATATTTAAGAAAGTTTTTAAAAATTGGCCACTTGTTTATAATAATACATACCATACATAAAACTGAATAAGGCTCTTTTTCAGATAACTGGAAAAAAATAATGGCCATTACATTTTGTGCTTAGTTTCAAATCTGGTTGCATAAATTGTATTTTTAAGGTATTTTTATTTCATTAACTGCAAAGCTATTATTGAAAAAAGTAGACTGCTTTGAGTTGCTTGTCATGACTTGGTCATTAGTACTTTTTTGTCAAAAATGTCAAAACTTTAAAGTTTGACATTTTTGACCCCCGCCCCCCTCCGCCCCCCCCCCCCCCCCCCCCCCCCCCAAAAAAAAAAAAAATTTAGTCAAAAGAACATATGGTAATGTTAAAAAACATTTTAATTTTAATTTTTATTAAATATGAAACGAATATAACCAAATCATTTAGTTTATTTGACCAGATTTGAAAATAAGCAAAAAAAGCATTATTTTTTCTGAGAAAGAGCTATATAACTGATACTCAATCTGAAAACACATATCTGACAAGAGTAAATTTGTAACATTTAGGTCCTTATGTGTAAATTAGTTTTTCTTTCCATGCGAATAAACATGTAAGTTGTCTAACTTAAAAAAAAGAAGAAAAAAAAAGATTTCTTTCAGAAAATACACACAATGCATGTATTTAATTGTATTTAAAATGTAAGGTGCTTTAAAAAATGCATGTTGTATTCATTGTTACATTCTAAGATGCAATCCCTATAAATAAAATGGTTTGAACTATTTTCAGGGTACTGGTTACCATGGCGTCAGGTGTGAGGAGATGGATGATATGTGCTACCATGGAAACTGTCTCTATGGAGGCACCTGTTTCAGCACTGGGACCAATTACACATGCAGCTGTCCACAAGGTAATGAGACATCCAGATGGAAGCACTTCCTCTGTTCAGGTGTCCATGTTGTTATACGGATTTTTCTGTAAAAATGGACCAATAATACAATATATAATAGTGTTTTGTATAATTATTTTATGTCTATTACAGAGTACACGGGGAGTTTCTGTGAGACCAGGAGCAGTGCCTGCACAGAGGACACGTGTTTAAACGGGGGATTGTGTTTAGCTCAGGCTGACTCCATATGTGCCTGCAAGGTGAGACAACATCAAATAAATCTGTTTTTCATTCTATATTTAGAAATTATACTTTGATAGGTTTAAAATCCATAACCATATATATTTATTATTTATATTTTTAAACAAAAAAGGAGACAAAAAGTATTATAACATGGAAGAAGTTTCTGGTTTATGAAATACCAAATTGTGAATTTGTTGCTCTCTTACAAAAAAAAAAATCATTGGAAAATACACTTTCAACTAAAGTGGCGCCATCTGCCCACTATAGAAGCCAGAGGGAGTGGCTAATCTAGATTTACCCTCTCTGCTTTAGATAAATAAATGTGTGCTATGCAAGCTCAGAGTTTGTGATGATGTTATTGATGTGACAATGTCAGGGATGTGATGTTGTCATGGATGTGATGATGTCATGGTTATGATGATGTCGAATGTGATGATGCCATGGATGTGATGATGTCATGGATGTGATGATGTCATGAATGTGATGTTGTCATGAATGTGATGATGTCATGGATGTGATGTTGTAATGGATATGATGTCATGGTTGTGATGATGTCATCGATGTGACCATGCTATTGATGTGACGATGTCATGCCTATGATGATGTCATGCATGTGATGACATCATTGATGGGACAATGTCATGGATGTTATGATGTCATGGATGTGATGTTGTATTGGATAAAATGTCATGGTTGTAATGATGTCATGGATGTGATGTTGTAATGGATATGATGTCATGGTTGTGATGATGTCATCTATGTGACCATGCTATTGATGTGACGTTGTCATGGATGTGATGATGACATGGATATGATGATGTCATGGATGTGATGATGTTATCGATGTGACAATGTCATGGTTGTGATGATGTCATCTATGTGATGATGACATGGATGTGATGATGTTATTGATTTGATGATGTTATTGATGTGATGTCACAGATATGATGATGTCATGGATGTGATGATGTTATTGATAGGATGATGTCATGGAAGTGGAAATTTCATGCAAGTGATGATGTCATGGACTTTACAATGTCATTAATGTGATAATGTCATCAATGGGATGATGTCATTGATGTTGATTTTAAAATAGTAGCCACCATACTGAATTTTCTTTAAATGTCAGCTGGCCTAATTTGAAACTATTTTTGGAAAAAAATCTCTGGTGATTAAGCAGCTAATTGACATAGGAAATGTGCTTGTCCTACATGGCCCACATCTGCTTAAAAACCCACAATTCCAACTGCGTGTGAGGATATACCTTACAGTCAAATGTTTTTGATGCCATTGTTGACCTTATACCCTTATTGATCATTAACACCATTAAATATTTTAGATATTTTATCTTGAAAATGGATTAAATATACAAGTATAACATTCAAGTATATACCATAATAAAGAAATTAAAAATATACACTGAAAATGAAAACATTTATAGAAATGCCATGAAGTAGTTTATAGTATAAGAAATGTTTACAAAAGTTGTTTATTATATAAGAAATTTGTACAACTTAATGTTTATGAGACAAAGTGTATATGATTAAAAAAAGGCAAACCTCAAATGTTAGTATGTAATTTAATTGTGGTAAGGTAATACCTAATAACTTAGAGATGTAAGTAGTTTTCTATCTTGTTTTGTGTATTTAATGTAATATACTCGTAACTTATTTTTTGCACTAGTTCGTCTTTAATTCTTTTTTTATTCTACTGAATCATTGTTTCCGATCCTAAAGTAGATAGTAGATGCAATATATAGCCTCGGCTGTTGTGGAAAATAATTCTGACTGAAAGTAAATGAATAAAACAATATTATTTTTCAGCATGGATACACAGGGACTAATTGTAAGACCAAAATAAGTCTGTGTCTACCCAACCCCTGTCTGAATAATGGAACCTGCCTTGAGTCTCAGGATGAATGGTCATGTGACTGTCCCCCAGGTATGGAGTGCTTTAGGAGTGGCTCTTATATGAGATGCTCAGATCTAATTTTTTATCAGGCAATATTTTGTTTTATTTCCGAGTTTTCTCCCTTTTATTAGTATCATAAGGAGAAAAAATGTCCAGCCAGTCCATGACTCGAACCAGAGACCCTTCACTTACAGGGCGAAAGCTGTATCGAATGAGCCAAACAGACCTCTTACACATTCTCTCCCTATCACCTGGCTACATTAGTATTACAACATTGTTATCAATTTGATCATTTTGATTTATAATAGGCCCCTAATAGTTTGAGGGGGTATATAGGAGTGAGCTTACGGCTGGTGAGGTCAATGTCAAGGTCACTGTTACTAAAAATAGAAAATGGTTTCTGGATGATTACTCATGAAAGGCTTGAGAGATTTAAACAATGTTTGGTACAATGTGTTTCATCACAAGATGCAGATCAAGTTTGACATAGGTGCTGGTGGGGTCAAGGTCAAGGTCAATGTTACAAAAAATAGAAAATGGTTTCTGGATGATTACTCATGAAAGGCTTCAGAGATTTAAACAATGTTTGGTACACATGTGTAACGTCACAAGATGCAGATCAAGTTTGACATTGGTGCTGGTGGGGTCAAGGTCAAGATCACTGTTACTAAAAATAGAAAATGGTTTCTGCTCAATAACTACAGTAAGGAATGAGATACTGCAATAAAACTTTCTGTATAGGTACATGTAGCTTCTGTGAACATGACTTGGGGTTGATATGATAAATTTTGATATGTATTATCGATACATGTTGCCATTTCAGCATTATTTGGCAACAACTAGGCGTGTAACTATCCTCCAGATAAGAGATGGGTCATGAATATTCGATCTGATATATAAACAGAAAAATGGATTGATATTTCAATTATGCAAGAGAAGTATTCTTTGTCATGTGGAGCAATTTTCTAATTGATGATCACAGGTCAAAAATTGATATTTAATCCTGTGCTCTGTCTCATTAAACATTAAAATATATTAAAGTGCAAAACTTTGCTAGTACTATTGTACTGCATTTTGTCTGTTACACAAGGTGATTTATCTTTTATATGATAACATGTACAAACTATTTAAAACAGTGTCAGATTCTAAGCTTGTTTGCTTCCTAAACAAGATTTGGTATTCTCAATAACTTACAAACTTTTAAACTGTTTATTTGCTAACTTTATAACTTTTTAATTAAATTTTTAAACGGTTTTATATCTCAGCCTGTTTGCAATTATTATTTACTTTATTTTATCCTCAATATAGATTTTTTTATTTTTACTCACATATTTTAATTTTAACCTGATTATACTCAATTCTTGCTTAACTTCACTGTATTCAGCACCGTATGATCTATCAAGTGTTGGTGTGCCATAAAACCCAAAATACAATACAAAAATACTTTCACATAAGGGATAATTTTATTAAATGATATATCATATGAATTTATAATAAATGGTTCTGGTAGTTTGTTTATGACAATTTCGGCTCTTTTAATCTATACACATCAGAAGATAGGCTTTTATTGCACATGCGGTTCTAGCAGAATCATATGGGATTACATCCTTTTATTTAATGTACAGAAAAAAACATCAAAGCAATTCCATTGTTTATTGATCTTTGCTTAATTGCTTTTTTAGGTTTTAATGGTGATGTATGCGAAAGCATAATTGATGGGTGTCGGGAGAACCCCTGCAACCAGAGCAACACAGTCTCCTGTGAGCCCTCCCTAACCAAGTACAAGTGTTGGTGCAAACCTGGATGGACAGGTAGGCATTGTGCTTTAATAATCCAAACCTGGATGGACAGGTAGGCATTGTGCTTTAATAATACAAGCCTGAATGGACAGGTAGGCATTGTGTTTTCATAATCCAAACCTGGATGGACAGGTAGGCATTGTGCTTTAATAATACAAGCCTGGATGGACAGGTAGGCATTGTGCTTTAATAATCCAAACCTGGATGGACAGGTAGGCATTGTGCTTTCATAATCCAAACCTGGATGGACAGGTAGGCATTGTGCTTTAATAATACAAGCCTGGATGGACAGGTAGGCATTGTGCTTTAATAATACAAGCCTGGATGGACAGGTAGGCATTGTGCTTTAATAATCCAAACCTGGATGGACAGGTAGGCATTGTGCTTTCATAATCCAAACCTGGATGGACAGGTAGGCATTGTGCTTTAATAATCCAAACCTGGATGGACAGGTAGGCATTGTGCTTTAATAATACAAGCCTGGATGGACAGGTAGGCATTGTGCTTTAATAATCCAAACCTGGATGGATAGGTAGGCATTGTGCTTTCATAATCTAACTCTTGATGGACAGGTAGGCATTGTACTTTAATAATTCAAACCAGGATGGACAGGTAGGCATTGTGCTTTAAAAATCCAAACCTGGATGGACAGGTAGGCAAAGTGCTTTCATAATCCAAACCTGGATGGACAGGTAGGCATTGTGCTTTAATAATCCAAACCTGGATGGACAGGTAGGCATTGTGCTTCAATAATGCAAGCCTGGATGGACAGGTAGGCATTGTGCTTTAATAATCCAAACCTGGATGGACAGGTAGGCATTGTGCTTTAATAATACAAGCCTGGATGGACAGGTAGGCATTGTGCTTTCATAATCCAAACCTGGATGGACAGGTAGGCATTGTGCTTTAATAATACAAGCCTGGATGGACAGGTAGGCATTGTGCTTTCATAATCCAAACCTGGATGGACAGGTAGGCATTGTGCTTTAATAATCCAAACCTGGATGGACAGGTAGACATTGTGCTTTAATAATCTAGTCTTGGGGCTGCGTAATTGAAATTAATGTTAACACACATTTGTCCATGTTAAAATTCCAACTGACTTGTAACTCCGAGGCACCTCACCATGTGGTTTACTGACTTGTAACTCCGAGGCACCTCACCATGTGGTTTACTGACTTGTAACTCCGAGGCACCTCACCATGTGGTTTACAGACTTGTAACTCCGAGGCACCTCACCATGTGGTTTACTGACTTGTAACTCTTAGGCACCTCACCATGTGGTTTACTGACTTGTAACTCCGAGGCACCTCACCATGTGGTTTACTGACTTGTAACTCTTAGGCACCTCACCATGTGGTTTACTGACTTGTAACTCCGAGGCACCTCACCATGTGGTTTACTGACTTGTAACTCCTAGGCACCTCACCATGTGGTTTACTGACTTGTAACTCCTAGGCACCTCACCATGTGGTTTACTGACTTGTAACTCTGAGGCACCTCACCATGTGGTTTACTGACTTGTAACTCCGAGGCACCTCACCATGTGGTTTACTGACTTGTAACTCCGAGGCACCTCACCATGTGGTTTACTGACTTGTAACTCTGAGGCACCTCACCATGTGGTTTACTGACTTGTAACTCCTAGGCACCTCACCATGTGGTTTACTGACTTGTAACTCTGAGGCACCTCACCATGTGGTTTACTGACTTGTAACTCCGAGGCACCTCACCATGTGGTTTACTGACTTGTAACTCCGAGGCACCTCACCATGTGGTTTACTGACTAGTTACTCCTAGGCACCTCACCATGTGGTTTACTGACTTGTAACTCTGAGGCACCTCACCATGTGGTTTACTGACTTGTAACTCCGAGGCACCTCACCATGTGGTTTACTGACTTGAAACTCCGAGGCACCTCACCATGTGGGTTCAAGTCCTGATCGGGCTGAGAACTTTCATGTGGGGAGGGTCTCAGCTAATCTGCAGTGCACCAGTGGTTCTACCCAGACTTATGTCTGAAGGTTTTTCTCCACCAATAATTAGCTGGTCACCGCCAATATTACCATAATTTTGTCGCTGCAATGTAACAAAGAATAACAACAAAGAAAATAAACAAACAGATAATCTTTTCCTCATTGTTAGACTTGTCATACCTGAATGCACAAAATAGCATTTACTATATCTCACCTTTCTTCCACAATAGGACCCAGCTGTAGTGACCTCATTAACCTCTGCCTGTCTGACCCCTGTAGAAATGGAGGCACATGTCAAAGCTATGACAACTACTATGAATGTAAATGTATTCAAGGCTACACTGGAACCAACTGTCAGGTAATGTTCTAAACGCCATAGCAAAGTGTGATCATTTAAATGATTTACCTTGCCATATTGTTATGGAATTCCACCTTTTACTGCTTCTAGATGCACAATTTTTGATAAAAATAAATAAATTATTAAGTCCAAGGTCAACTGACCAACTAAAACTGGAATTGTTAAATTATTAAAAATATTAATACCTTTTTACCCTTACTGGTACTGTTATTCATCACCTTACTTCTGTAAATGAATTTTCAACAATTTCTTCTCTCATCAGCACCAGACCAATGAGTGTTCCTCAGGGCCATGTGTTAATGGAGGCTCCTGTCATGATGGCCAGAATTATTTCACGTGCACGTGTCCATCGGGATTTAGGGGTCTCACGTGCAGTGAAGAGGTGGATGAATGTCTCTCAAACCCCTGTGTCCATGGACAGTGTCTCAACAAGATCAACGCTTTTCATTGCTTGTAAGCTTGTACATGTTTGAACATGAATAAACCTGTATTCAAGTTCATGCTTTTGTACAGATAGTGTTAAAGTCTTTTTGTACTGGTATTGGGAAAAGAACAAAGGAGAAGTATAATTATTGACTCTTAGCCTTAGGTAAATTATTCGATATTGCCCTAACCGATAACCTTAAGGTGGTATCCAACATTTTGGACCAAAACTATTTTCAATAAACATCATAATAAACCATTGTTAACCGAGCAGACCTCGCAACATGCTGTTTACTGATGTCCTACATCTGTTTGAAAAGTGAACCAAAATGTCACAATCGTCATTACAAACATGTATTTCCTATCAGAGCCACGCTGCACAGTTAGCTATTTTTAAACAAAGAAAACCACGTGGTCATTTATGTATAAGCTCATCCACATCATCTGCTGTTACATCAAAGTCTATTTTAGCAGGAATTCCAATCGTTCTTAAATGTAGATTTGAAAATGAAGAACATTTAAGTTTTGATGAATGAGTTTTACTGTCCGAAAATTGAGATACTGTTGAAAATCGTCAAAGCTAAGACTTACATATGTTATTTTTTTCTTCAGAAATTAGGTACAAACAGAGGTCAGATATTGTTGCATATATTAGATATAGGCAAACTGTTGGATACTACCTTTAAATAATTCTTGATATATATAGTCAATTGGGAAGACACTGTTCAGCTCATTTTAAGCCTATTTGGTACCCTAGGTAATGTATGTACATTGTCCTGCCCAAGAACATTCATCAAGTGTCAAGTGCAGAGATCAAACCTGGCACCCTCTGATTCAGAATCCAATATCTCGACACTCAACCACAGACTTTATCTCACATCAGTATTATTGTTTCAACTTCAAACTAAGATTGATGAATTTATATTTACACCATGTTTGATTCAACCTGTTGGAATGTGTTTAATAATTCCTAATGTCCACAATGTGCAGCTGTGATGACAACTGGACTGGTACCCTGTGTGACACCCAGCTCGACCCCTGCATTAGTCTACCCTGTATTAATGGGGGAACCTGTCTCCAAAGAAACTTAACCTACACCTGCAATTGTACCACCTGTAAGTTGTTAAAGGAGACATATCTTATTTATAATTTATAAAGATATGAACAATTTTTTTTTAAATACAATTGAGATAAAGATGAACATAAAAAATCAAAATTAATTATAATTAAAAAGAACATGTCAGAATATTAAATAGATCTAAATGACAAGAGACATATGAGGCTTTATTCATTTTAATGTTTCCTTAGCATAAAAAATACTGTCATACATTTGCTTACAAGTCAATTTGGATTGATGTTTTATCTGCTATATCTCCTGTACACAGGAACTAACTGTGATGTGTTTTATCTGCTATATCTCCAGTGTACACAGGAACCAACTGTGATGTGCCTGTGAAGCCATGCGACCTTGACCCGTGTGTTTCAGGCGGCATATGTTTAGACCTAAGAACCCACTTCCAGTGTGTGTGTGCCAGGGGCTATAGCGGCTATTTTTGTGAGGAGAGTCTGCTGTTGTGTAACTCCTCCCACTGTCAGAATGGGGGCACCTGTCATGAGGAAGGCAGCACAGATCCCTGTATATGTCCTCCTAGATATAAAGGGCAGTACTGTGAGAAAGGCAAGTTTCTTCATAGGCTGGATTCCTAATTTATCTGATTTATGAAGTTTACAGTTATACTCTTAAAAGATAAATAAGAATTTAAAGTTGCTTTTTTTTTAAAATAATAACATAACATAAACCAAACATTTGATGTTTAAAGTTCTTATTTCTCCATTTCCACAGTGAAGTTGTTTATAAAGTTATCTATTAAGAATTATAGGATTTTGCAGTTAAAACCAACTTAAAAATTATAATAATGACCACTTTATTGTGTTTAACTTGAATTTTAATATTCCATTGCAGAGAAGTCTCCAAACTTTGATCTGATGTTGATGAACACATCCAACCCTCTAGTGTGCAGAACCTCTCTAGTTGAGACCTTATCTAAGATATCTGTGTGTGTTTGGTTTAGACAGCCTTCTCAGAGCAGAAATGGGACACTGCTTCAGCTTACCAGTGCTAGGTCAGTGAGAGTTGTTTCCCTGTTAAGGTTGCTAGTGTCTGCCAGTCAAGATATTCTGTGTGTCATTGGTTCAGCTGGTGTCAGTATAGGGACATTACTCCAGATCATCAGTGCTTGGTTGATCAGAGTTATCTGCCTGTTATTATAAGGTTGTGCTATGAAATAATAAGTGACATGGCTATTGGGCAGTCCGATAACTAAGTTGTCTGTCCTTGAGTACTCTCCGAATGCGCATGCGCACTCCCGCTGATTAAAACTTTCGGGGTATAAGTAGAAATTTTATCAGTGTGTATAACACAAACATCGAGTGACATGGAAATTTAATTAAAGAAAGAAACAAAATATTGCTGAATATGTAAAGGTGTTTATAGAATGAAGGTGGTCGAAAACAGAACTGTTTCATTGCATCGATTTCCTCAAAACAAACGACCGACACATTTGGATGGTATTATAACACTTCGCCCTTCCTTAACTGGTAACAGTTTGCCCTTGATTGGTAACAGCTTGCCCTATATAGGTAACAGTTCGCCTTTGCTTTATAACATGTCGCCTTCAAATAAAGTGTATACATCAAGCAAAAAATAGTAAATTTGTTAATTTACTTATAACCATGCACATTGTATTTGTTTAAGAAATTAAGTAAAAAGAATGAAAACTTATTTTTTTATTATTTCGACACCATTCACATTAAATTTATGCTTCCCTCGTCTCCTTATTCTTTATTATTATTTACATCGTATAATTAGCATTGTAAATTATTATGTTTTTTCATATTTTAAAATTGTTTTAACCAAAGAAAAAAGTCTGATCCTTCCAGTACAATACGAACTGTTGCTGTTCCTTGATTTAAATGCAATGTTACTTCCTAAAATATAATAATTATACTGTGTACATGGTTTATTTATTTCACATTTTATATTTTAAATAAAATTCCGCTGTTGCAAGGATTTTAATGTTACTAAGTTGCATACATATTTTGTTGCCAATACTTTAATAAGGTTGTCACACTCAAGATGACTTGAGTATGCAGTTATCTTATAAATTGCACATAAAAGCGTGAACGTTAATTGATGTTTACCTACAGCCATTATTGTGATGATAGCATTCGCACTTATCTTGATTGATAATTAGTCAGTGTGATCTTAATTAATGTTTACCAACATAGACATATATAAAAATCAAAATTAATAAATTGGTCAGTGTGTGATAGTTAATTGATTTTTGCCTACAGTCATTATTGTGATGATAGTGTTAGCATTAATCTTGATTGATAATTAGTCACTGTGATCTTAACTGATGTTTGCCGTCATAGACGTATATAACTGCTTGCAATTAATAGACTGGTCGCCAAATAGTTTGTAATTAACAGCGAGGGTAAATAAGTCCAAGTAAGTAAGACTGGTCAGTGTGTGATTCAATCTAGCAACGTACGCTAGCTTTATCACGATGCAGTATGAAGAAGTCGACAAAGACGGCAACCAACTAGTTGTGTTTGTATGCATATCTTATAAAATACTATATATATTATACACTATATAACAAATTAAATCAAGTATATACTTTACTTGACATCATTTCCCCCCTTTATTTAAGGCGTGGAAATGGTACACTTATATCCGAAGTACTCATAATGCATATGTTTCTGATGGAAACAAATACAAACTGATGTGAATGGTTCGAAATAATTATAAATAAGTTAACAAGTGTACATTTTTGCTTGACGTATACACTTATAGCCGACAGCGACATGTTACCGATCAAGGGCGAACTGTTACCGATTAAGGAAGACCTGTTACCAGTTAAGGGAGGTCGAAATGTTACTAATTCTTCTCGAGTCAATCTCTCCTTTACAATTCATAATTGCCAGTAATATCTAGCTTGTGAGCGCCGATAATTCGCTCCATTAGCTGATATTTCCTTCCGGATCCATTTAAACGACGATTCGCCAGGTACTTTTTCAAATCTGTTAGCTTGAAATGGTCCAACTTTTAGTTGTTTCCATAAGCTTCGTTGATTTCTTTGTCCTTCTCTGCCATCTTTTTACTTAGTCCCCAGAGGCTCAGCGCCGAGTAGCCTCCCTTTGAAATCAAGGGACGTAACCTAGTTATCGGACTGCCCAATATTGTGGTCTTTTTGTCAACCAAGTTGACTTTTTCTTTCTCTCTGTCTGTCTCTCTCTGTCTGTCTCTCTGTGTCTGTCTGCTGTCTCTGTCTCTCCGTCTGTCTGTCTCTCTGTCTGTCGTTCTGTCTGTCTGTCTCTCTCTCTCCTCTCCTCTCCTCTCCCAGACTTAAAAAAAGGTTGAATTGGTAAACTAATAAGATTTGGTTAGTTCGAATTATATAAAGAGACTAATATTAAATATTCATTAAATAATATTCCTGATTTGGTGATTGACTTGGTTTTTGTTTTATACCCAAATAGAATATCTATGAAATGTAGAACTTTAAATCAAACCAGGATTATACAAGCCTTCACACATAGTCCTGTACTAGGGATGAATGTCTGTCTGAAGATTATGTTGGCAAAATTTATTAAAAATCCTAATACTATCTTGTTAAAATCAGTTATATTCTAAACTCTTTTTTGTGGGTGTATAACTTGTTAGCTCCATTTTAAAACTGAACTCAACTAACAATACCATAATAATACACTGTCATTCCTACAACCATATCAGTGGACGCTCCCTTCTGTCTGTGAGTCGCCAGCGTGTAGTAGTGTCATTTTGGAGTGACCAATACCGTCTTGTTTACCTGCCACCTACCAAGGTCCAGGATGACCGCTGGCATCAGGTTTGTGTCACATGGTCCAGTCAGAGCGCCATCTTCACTATTATTCTAGATGGGCAGACTGTCCGACAGGGCACAGACTATGGCAAGGATCTCATGCTAGGAAGGTGAGCCTTTGATCATTGGAGTAAAAATATTTTTCGTGCTTCCTTAGCCCTTTACCTAACATATTTAGTTTTTAGGATCATATATGGGGTTAGGTATACTACCAACCTCATCGTCCAATTTTGTATAATGACCTAAAGGATCATTAAATGTTTCTGGTTAATGCAAACTCTCGTGACTCAAAGTTCTACTTAAGATGAATGCATACATGTGAACTGTCGCACTTTTAGAGGGAGATATAGAATTGCAGTTCAAGTGTCAAATTAATAAAAACTTAACAACAGAGTATAGTATTTCAAAAAGAACATAGATAAGCTGCATAACATATAATTATTTGTTTTATTTTTGTCAATTAGGCATAATATATTATGATTTATCTTTCCTTTTTCATGATTATGCAATATGTAATGCAAATTCTTTCTATTCAATATGCTGTATCATGTTTTAGCTTCAAATTGGAAGTGGGTCAACCAAACATAACAGAACCATTCCAGGGGCAGATTACTGGGGTCAACATCTTCAGATCTGTCATCACACAACCACCTAGTGTGAACGGGTTATGTCACACTCCCGGTTACCTTGGAGACATCGTAAGCTGGGCGGAGTTTACTGACTGTGCCAGTAAAGCTGGCAGCATTACTTTCCCTTCTGTTTGCCCTGGCAACAGCTGTCCACAAGGATTTCAGGGAGATAACTGTGATATAACTGTTGGTAAGAGCAATAGTCTTTGTTTTTTATGCCTTGTCATGTATCAGTCACACTGTCCATCCATCCATCTGTACATATGTACCTTCATCTGTCCATCCCATTTTTGTGTCCCATTCATCTGTAATATTTACAGTACTTCACTCAAACTCACCATTTCAGGCATTAATTTGAAGGTGTTGCACATAACATTTAGAACTGAAACTCTTATGGTCAATGTCTTATTTAATGTCATTCTGTATAAATGGCTCCCAGATTGTAACACTTTAATAAGACTACCAGCTCACAGACATACACTTAAAGCTGTATTTTTCAAAACATTTACAAATTTTAGGGTCATATTCAAAATGATATTAAAAATGATATTAAAGGTCAAGGTTATTTTTCAGGTTATTTCACCTTTAGGGGATTATGTCAATTCAAGTGGTATTTCTTGTTATTTATGTTATTTTTTAATGTTTTCTATTAATGTTTATGTCTTTTAAATAGTGTTATTTACTGAATCTTACTAAAAAATGAACAAAAGTTTAGCTTCAGCATTCAACATTTACTTTCTATATGTCTTTAACATGAAAAACATTTTCTCTCAAACAACAAGAAAAGGTGTTTAAAAGTTAATAGTTTTCAGCGTTTTAAACACCTGAAACTTAAACAAAAGGTGTTGTTCATTTTTCTGCTCTTGAAATACCTTTATTTAACTTCACTCAACTCACAGTCATACAGCTAAAGCACTGTATTCCCATTTTTATCAATACCTTTTGTGATACAACAAAAGCACGTAATTAATGTGTTTAATTTTTATCAAAAATTGGACCAAACTGTAGGATACCTCCATTAAGGCATTGAAAATGGCCTGCTTTAGAGTACAGCTCCCCAATCCCCAAAAGTTAACACCATGCTGTGAGATCAAAGCTGGACACTTGATAAGTTTATTATAAACAGATGTGTCATATGGGGACGAGGTCATAAAACAATGTCACACATGATGCACATGGACTAACTGCACTGCCATTGGTGAGTTACGCACTAACCCCACTTCTCCTGATACTGCTGCAGTCGGCTAGACCCACCCCACATCCAGTTCCTTCTCCCAACCCTCTAACCTCCTACTGTGATCACAGTGTGAAGCCAGATTAAGCCACATTTCAATTTTCAATGCTTTTAAAACCAGTGTCAGGATGTATATTATTTACATTTTACCTTTCATCTTGTGAGTTTTGCGAGAAAAGGGAGGATTACAAAAGGATGAGCTTAATCTATGAATAGATGGTTATGATACTGTGTAAATGTAGCATTATACATTGATTAAACAGAAGGATATACACCAATTATATTCCAACGGGACCTGGCAGCGAAATCGGTAGAGCTTCGGCTCCAGGTATGGGAGGCCC
This sequence comes from Sinonovacula constricta, assembly GCA_007844125.1. Lineage (NCBI taxonomy): Eukaryota > Metazoa > Mollusca > Bivalvia > Cardiida > Solecurtidae > Sinonovacula > Sinonovacula constricta. The sequence goes on from CM017564.1 coordinate 27,511,616, forward strand.
TGGGTTCGATCCCCGGCGGCGACATACCAAAGTCATTAAAAATAGTAGTGGTATAGCTCCCTTGCTAATGCTCAAGCAAATTTAAGGGTAGTTCTGTGACAGGTTGTCCGGTGTCAGGATAATGTGACTGGATGTGGTATCATGCCAGGTGTTCTTGGCATGCTATACATAGTGAATGCAGCACTGTATCTTCTTCAAGTGGACATCGTCTCCAGATAACTGAAAAACTGCTGGTGGGAAGATAAACCCAACAAACATAACCAATTGTATTCCTAAACGTTTACTGACTGATACAAATATTTTAATTTAAATGATTTACAACTTTGGTCAATAAATCTAGAAGAGAGTTTAAACAAGAAGTTGAATGCAGATTCTTACATTGCTGTAAATGCTGTGTAAATCAAATCCAATGTTGTAGCAGGAAGTTTTGCACATGTCTTACTCACCAGTATTAGTCTTAGCATCATAATAAACAGAAAATGCATGTCATATAAGTGTTGGAAGTATAATAATTTGATTTATTTACTTTTTTGATAAGTACAGTTTATTTTATGTTACTCGAACACAGTATCAAAATTGACCAAGATTATAAAAGTTTGCTACACCAAACTTAAGTTTAAAAAATTCTTCTGCTATATGTTATGGACACACTAAAAAATCTTGATGAGTTTTAGAAGACATTTGTTCAAAATATCTGTTTTTTTGTTACCATGGTAACCATGCCTTTAAGCTTGCAGCAATAATAAACTGCTCAAGAGCATGGCGATCTGAAACAGTCATGTTTCTCTAATACTGGAATATGTCAACATGAAAAAAAAAAACTTAAAAAAAATGATGAATTAATATCCGTGGATGCTTCAAATCATCATCATATTAGAAAAGTACAAATACCATTGTATGTTCATTTTCTAACCAAATGTTGCTTATTTTTTCAGCTTTTTTATGTAAAGACTCAACAAAACAGCATTACTTAAAAGTTAACAACCGATATTGAGTTGTCTGAAACTAACGACCAAATCTTGCCTCTTATTAACTGCAATTTCTTTCATAAAACAGTTGAACCTAACTGTGGCAGATTACACACTACTTAAAAGATACCCTTTTGTTGACTGTTAATAAAACAGGGCCTGAGTGTTTTATTTAAACCCTTAAAATGATTAATTTATTCTCAAAACATAATTCTTAGTTACTTTCTAATAACTTTATGCATAAGTAAAAATAGTTACTGAAAAGGACTTGGCAGCAAAATTTAATATTGAAGATCCTGATGAGACAGAATAAAGCAGGAGATGCCTGAGCTGGAGCTACACTTTTTACAAACAATTTGCGTACATGTGAACTCTCCCACTTTCGGAGAGAGACTCCTACTATTAAGGTTCAAAATTATTTGAAAATAAGGGGTGTTTTACACATTTTCAGAAATCTCCCTATTTGGAAACAGATAACTTCCTTCTTTGTTTATATGAAAATAACAAGTCTCTCATTTTGCAAATGAAAATCTCCCACTTTGGCCTCAGAGAAAGTTCACATATATGAATTTGTACTTAAAAGGCCAAAAAGTTAAACAATTGTTTTCATAACATGTATGTTGCAGACAAGGAGGCCCCTCAGGTATTATACTGCCCAGATGATGTAGTGCATGTGCTTCATACAGACCGTCTACTCACAGAGGTGTCCTGGACAGAGCCGAACTTCTCAGATAATGTGGCTGTTATAGAGGTGCTCCAGTCACACTACTCCGGTAACTGCGAATCTTTGACTCACTTATCTTAGCTGCTTTTCTTGATGACATATAATAAGGGATAATATGTGCCAAGGTTTTTGTTTATAACTATTTGCAAACGTAACATGTCTTATTGCTAGAGTCTCTGCTGCAAAAAGTGATGATCTTAATCAGACATCTCCCAGCAGAAGACGGCTGTTCTAGATATATACTATTTGCCAAAGTCTTTTTAATATGTGTGTGAGCAGGCTACAAGAATATAAGTCATGATGCTGAGGCATTATTCTAAGTCATTGGTCGGTCCCAATCTTTTTCTTTATATAATTTAATGTAAAAAACCTCTGATTATTCATTTGCATAAATCAAAGTTTCGGCATTATCTGAAGACAATACACAATGGTCGACAGATGACGCAATCAGACTTTAGAATATAGCATAAAAACTGTATGTTAGGGACCAGTCTTGGTCCGTCGAACATTGTGTATTGTCACCAGTCAAACTGGGAACTTCGAGGAACATCGATGTTTGTCTTTGTTAATTGCTTGTTATTATTGGATTGGACATGTTCATTAGTTTAATCATTATGATGTATAATCAAGAAAGCAGAATCAGAAACCATATTAAGATTGACATTGTATTTACTTCATAACCACACTGGTATTGCAAACTGTCAGGTTGGGTAGGTACAAATTCTGACAGATATCACCCTCATCTCAATACAGAAATGGCAAGCATAGTGGGTAAAATCTTAGCTGTGCCATCTGAAGAAGGATTCAGCAATTGGGGGATACCCAGATTGGTCACAATTTTAAATTATGTGCTTGTAATATTTATGTAAAGTACATTGCAGTCTTTTTGACGCTGATAACATGTTCACATCTATTGCTTTATACATACATGCATAAATTTCCTTGCACATAACATAATTGCATAATTCAAGATGGCAGACACCTGAAAAAAATTTTGTTAGTTAAGGCAATTTTAATTATTCCAACCCATGCAATGTTCGAGGTAAATCAGTGGTCCCAACGACTTCGAATTCAACTGTACATGTAGTAAAGTTTTAAATGTAAATAAGGTCTAAGTTGAGCATGTGTTCTACAGTCACTTGAACACTGTTTTAACAAAGGATTATTTGGAGAATGAAATGACTGACAGTGGTAAATTAGTTTTGCCTCGTTGTGCATTTATTTTATTTGTTTTTAAAAGCAACTTTTAGACCACACCTGAAAAAATGATTGGAGAAGTTAAATATGTTACTTTATGTAAATTATATACAGCTGAGGATGAAACTGTTAATTGAAGTTACAATTTGTTATTGCATGTTTTTAATTGTGTTTAAAGGTATCCTTTTTTAATTGTGTGTGTTTAATGAATATAATCTGTCAAATATTTGATAGTCATTGTTTTACTAATATTTTAGGTCAGACATTCACATTGGGCAAGCATACAGTGGTGTATACAGCCTTGGACCGAGAACATAATCATGTCAACTGTGTGTTCAACGTTATCATCACAAGTGAGTTCTTCTTCATCTTGTTACAGTGACTATCAAAAGCTGTCGCACATTTTGACTCCAAGCTTGTATTCAGTTTTGTTGTGTATTGGTATATGTTCCAGTTGTTGCTTATGTATGTATACTGGTTCATGTTGCCCTATCACCCCTTTATACATTCCATACATCTTGTTGCACACATCATTTGTGTTTTTTAAGGAAAGTGATACGTTAAAATAAGATTTTGAATTTGTCAGGCATTTTTATTACAATGATAATGTAACCTATATTGGTCTGTAAACATTGCAGCCCTGCTGTGTCAGGATCCTGACCCCCCAATCAATGGTGTGGTGTTATGTGAGATGGTAGACCAGCATGGAAAGGTGTGCAACATCTCCTGTGTGAATACAACGCTGTACACCTTTGTAGACCTGCCTGCCAAGCAATACACCTGTGGACAGGATGGCATTTGGGACCCTCCAACAGGGAAACATTTCATCTTCCCATCTTGCGCCATGTTCTCCCAGCCCTCATACTTCCTGCAAGGGACCATCACTCTGTCAGGCCCAGAATGCTCGGAGGAGACAAAACTAGCTATGACAAATGTTATACTGCAAAGACTGTCTATCGTTGGGGTATGTGACAAAAAGAGCACATGTGACTCTGTGCATGTGAACTGCGCTGCTAATGTCAGGGTCAAGAGGTCAACAATTGCCCAGCTGTTTGAGGTGTCCTTCAATGTGCCAATGGCAAAGTAAGGATTTATTTCTTAAATTATATGTCATGCCATAATAAATCGTAGAAACTACCTGTAGTTTTATAACCTTAGAAAATAATATACCACATTGTTTTAGTTTGATACTTGGGGGTGGAGACAATAATAAAACTTATGTTTTAATAGTCAATGTTTTAATGTAATACTAAATATATTCATATACATCCTCTATGAATAATTATCACAATAATTCATTTATTCGCAGATAAATTAAACAGCCCAGTATATCTTAAATTATTGTGGTAAAGAATGTAGTCAAGGTCGACAGTGTAGACGATGTAGTCAATGTAGATAACGTAGCCAACTTATGTCAGTGTATACTAAGTAAGCAATGAAGATAACGTAGAAAACTAATAACAGTGTAGACAACTGATGAGTGTTGACATCTGATAAGTGTTGACAACTGATGAGTGCTGACAACTGATGAGTGATGACAACTGATGAGTGTTGACAACTGATACTGAAGAAACTAGAAACTGACTATAAAATCAACCTGTCACAACATGATCTGGCTAAAATGAGTGATTTAAAATGTTGATTTAATTGTTATTAATTATTATTCATTTTTTTTTCTGAAAGCTTAAGTGCCCCCTTTTTAAAATGTCTGAACATTGAAAACGTGTAATTTCAGTTTTGTAATTACTAATTTACACGATGTGCCACACAAATATTCACTTGTAAAGAATATCTTCAGTTTGTTTTGACTGAGTTCCTTTTCATAAAACAGTGCCAATGATTGTTTACTTATTTCTGAATGACCATAATGTCTTCATTTAAAGTTTAGTTTAATATTTCTTTTATGTCATTTTATTTCTGCTCAATACATCCTTATCAGACACAAAAAAAATATATCGAATCCCAGGTATTGACTAAATTTACACCCTGCCATTATGATGACACCAGGCTTTCAAGCGGGCACTACTTTTCCTACTTTTCCCTACTTTTTTGGGTTTGGCCCTACTTTTCCCTACTTTTTTTTTTAGAGCCCTACTATCCATACTTTTTGAGAAAAAAAGTCATATTTAATTTTTTTACATAATCTTACATGAATATAAATTTGTTTTTAAATAAAAGTTAATAATTTTTCTGCATTTTTCTTTTAAAAACTAGTTGCTAGTATATTTCAAGGACACAAAGGATGGTACCAGTAGTTGGTCTTCAGTGGTGCAGAGAGATTCCATTATGAGGATGGTTGGAGCTGACAAGACATTAAGCCAGACAAGGTTTAATGCCCAACTCATCCTTGTGGAATCCCTGTTGAGACACTGAAGACCACTTTACAGGTGCCATGAACATGTTAGTAGGTGTTTTTTCGCAGCTGAATGGTAAGTAGACAGCCCTATTATCCCTACATTTTTGCTATGAAAATCCCTTCTTTTCCCTACTTTTTTAGGAAAAAATCCCTACTTTTATCCCTACTTTTTTCTTTGTGGTCACTTGAAAGCCTGGTGTCAATTTAACTCAATTTTAACATGGTAAATCTTGCTATGTTACATATTTATCTCAGTTGTCAATTGTCATCTCCCTAAATCTTTTGACATTATGTTTGGTTCCCCTCAGTGGGTCCCTGGATGAGGTGACAGTACAGCAACAGCTGGAAGCCTTAGAGAAGTCTAGCCAAGATGGGTACCAGATGGAGACCATCCAGTTGAGTCGGAAATACAGCTGTAATGTGGGACAGACACTCTCGTACAACAACATTTGCGGTATGTGGTCAATAAATGCCAAATAAAATAAAATATTTTAACTGTCATCATACGGCATTTTCAATAGCCAATATTTATGTTTATTTTGTTGCTTACAGCTTATTGCATTTTGACAAGCTGTACATATAACAGAAAAACATTCTGGGTTGGGTGGTTCCTTGTGACTGCTTTTCATCTTTTTCTGTCATTTGCATTATTAAGTAAATTTAAAAAAAATGCCTTATTATGTTGTTTTTTTCATCATTATCTTTTTTGAACATGCTTGACTTTTTTTATTTATTTTTCTGTATTTGTTCATGTATTTTGCAGTTAATTGTGCCATGGGGTATTACTATAATGCTTCTCTGGGCCTATGTGAGTTATGTCCCCTTGGGACATATTCCAGCGCAGAGAAACAGACAGGGTGCACACCCTGTAGCCAAGGTTACACAACAGAGTTTCTTGGGGCAACCAGTCCACACCAATGCTTTGGTATGTCATACATGTTCAATGTTCACTTTATTAGCCTTTCGCACTGCTCTTTTGTATGTCATACTCCAGACTTTTTAGAATTTTTACGTTTTTCTACTATTACAATGTGTTGGAATGTCAAACATTTTAAAAAGACAATTTTTAAGTTTTTCTGCTGTACTATAATAAAATTTTTCAGTGGTCAAAAGTTATTTTTGATTTATATTCATTATATAGACTCCTGTCATTTGGAGTTGGTGTTCATTTAGCTTAAAGCATCAACATCACTAGACTTAAGATTTTGTCTTCATTGTGTAAAATCAATGAGCTAGAAATTAAGGTTTTGTCTTCATTGTGTAAAATCAATGAGCTAGAATTGAAGGTTTTGTCTTCATTGTGTAAAGTCAATGAGCTAGAATTGAAAGTTTTGTCTTCATTGTTTAAAATCAATGAGCTAGAATTGAAAGTTTTGTCTTCATTGTTTAAAATCAATGAGCTAGAAATGAAAGTTTTGTCTTCATTGTGTAAAGTCAATGAGCTAGAAATGAAGGTTTTGTCTTCATTGTTTAAAATCAATGAGCTAGAATTGAAGGTTTTGTCTTCATTGTTTAAAATCAATGAGCTAGAATTGAAGATTTTGTCTTCATTGTTAAAAATCAATGAGCTAGAATTGAAAAAAGTGTTCAGATACAAGCAGAGTATTAGCTACTTTCCTTCATACATGCCATTGCTGGCCTTGATAATATGGATACCCTGGACCATGACTCGTCATGGTTTGAGAGAGAGAGTCAAGGAGTGTAGTTCTTGCCTTGTTTCCTTCTCTGATAGAGACTCCCATAGTTTCTCTCATCAAGATATCTCATTAACATTTCTCACCACCTCTAGGGAAGTTGACAATACATTAAAAGCTGCCGGTTAACTTTCAACTCTGATATGCGTGTGTAATTTAAACATTGGAATGGACAACCTTTAAACAAGATTTATGTTTTCAGTATCATGTAATCCTGGCTACTACCTGTATGATGGGATGTGTGAGTCATGTGATGTGGGCTTCTACCAGGACCAGCATGGGGCGCTCTCCTGTATACCATGTGACCTTGGCCAGACAACACGTGGGGTGGCCTCCACAGCAAGTGAAGACTGCTTTTGTAAGCTTAACATCCATTTTGGGCAGCTTCTTAACTATATGCAGTATTTTTTAAAAAGTATAATTATTTGTTTGGATGTAACTTTTGTGTTACAATACTTGAATCGGTATTTTGGATTATACTATACTGCCAAGTCTGTCAGTTAGTCTATCGTTCTATCAGTAAATGACATTAGTCTGCACTTTTTATTGGCTCTGTTGATGGGATTTAGGTGAAGTTTTAAAGGCCTGTTAAACATACTATGACTAATTTTGCATATTGTTGGCACATTAGGAATGGCTTGATTTTACATGAGTTATTTCCCTTCGTTATCTTTACAGAAAGTCGTAAATCAGAATACTTAGCAGTATTTATCCTCTTCAATAAAAATTCTTTTTTTTTAAAATGATTTTGGTATCTTCCATGATGCCTGCTTATTGCGTTTCCAGCATATTTATTATTTACATTTTTTTATGTAAATGTTGCTTGTAGCTCTTGTTTTGTTGTTTCCTTCAGTTGCATGTCCATCTCTGGGTGTAGAACAGTCAGTTGATGGAAGTTGTGTCCCCTGTGCTGTGGGCATGTACAAGGGAACTAACTCAAGCTTTAGCTGTGAACCATGTCCCTATGGTTATACAACCAAGTCACCAGGTGCAACTAGCAGAAACGACTGTTCAGTTGGTAAGTAGTCTGGCAAAACTAGAACTTTGATATATATTTTCACTCAAACTTCTTTAATGTTATGTAGTATTACTGAGTCATATGATGCAGCATTTATTAAAGCTAATGTTGTCTTAAAGGTGTCTGACAGCTCTATCAAAAATCACATGCAGTGTTTGCGATTACAATGAAAAATGTTGGGTCCCTGGGACCCAGTACCTGGAAAAATGTTGGCTAGGACCCAGTACCTGGAAAAATGTTGGGTCCCTGGGACCCAGTACCTGGAAAAATGTTGGGTCCCTGGAACCCAGTACCTGGAAAAATGTTGGCTGGGACCCAGTACCTGGAAAAATGTTGGGTCCCTGGGACCCAGTACCTGGAAAAATGTGGGGTCCCAAGCAAAATCCATGGAGCGCTATGAAATTGTTATGTACTATTTCATCTTATACAATTGGTTTTGGGAACAATACAGAAAAAGCACATTAGAGCAGAAGATCTAAACTGTCTGATGATACCATTTTGCCAGCATCCGGCAAGGTGCGTGTAACTATGCAACCGCAACTGGTTACCATTGATACTCAATAAAATTGCTATCATTTTTCGCATTTATGAAGAACCAGCTGAGAAAGTGACATGTTTATTATACATAACATTCAATAGTAGTATTGCCCAGACTATTTTTAGTTCAACTTCAAATATGGAACATTTACATTGTGTCCTTGGGACACACTATCCCATTTGAAAATGCATCCCAGACAATTTCAGTGCATATTTTGATATGATCATGCTGTAGTTGCGAACACTGACAAACATACATGTGATATAAGCTTGAGGCACATTCTGATCACAAATGGCTGGAACAGGCAAGTTAAGCTTGCTTTACATTTTACTTGTGCCATGTAAACGTCACATACATGAATGAGTTGAGATGTTGTCTTGGTTACAGTACGATGCAGACGTGGATCCTGGCGAACCAGCAACAACATATGTGAGCCATGTCCTCTTGGCACATACCAGATGGAGGAGGGCACTGACAGCTGCTACAGGTAAGGGCAATAACTCTATGAAAAGGAAGATATAAAAGCCCAAGGACCAAAATTTAAGTCAAATGGATAAAGGTTTAAGGTAATATGGTATTTTGTTAATTGTAAATATCAGTACTTTACACATCAACAGTTTTCAGTGAAAGAAGTATCAAGTGCTGCTTGCAGAAAACAATTCTTGGTTGAGATTTTTGTTCAGTCACAGAATTGTATTACCGGAATATGCCTAACATAGACTAATGTTACATTTCCTATTGTATATTCATTATTTACCTGGAAAGATTGAGGTATTAACATATTCAAGTCCTGTGTAAAAGAAATTTATATTTGTACGCTGATCAAACATTGAGTGCTAGCAAAATGTCACCGGAGAAAAAATTCTACAAGTAGAGTCAAGAGGAAGTGTGTAAAAAACACATTTTTGCAAGTAAGCTAGAAAATCTCCTGGAAGTTGTGTAGCATGTGGGACTCACTGTGAGATCATACATGTGATCCACTTTTGGAGGGAGACTCCCACTTTTAAGGGTGAAATTTTTTGAAAATGAGGGATGTTTTTCACATTTTCAGAAATCTTCCTACTTGGAAATAGATAACCTTCTTTGTTTATATAAAAATAATGAATCTCCCACTTTGCAAGTGAAATTCTCCATTTTTAGCCTCAGAAAAAGTTCACATGTATGTGAGATGTGGAGAAGATCTTAAGTGGTAACTTATACTGCTTACATGTCATAGTCCCATTCCTTTTGACATCAAATCTCTAGAAGTTGGTTGTGGGTATTATGTATCTTAAAAGGTCTAAATAATTATTAGAAAAAATTGTTTTTCTTCTCCTAGATGTCCAAATGGTTTCACTACAGAGGAAAGTGGTTCTGTTTCTGCAACAGACTGTGTGCCGGGAATTGTAGAACCATGTAAGTCACATGACTGTCATGTGACTGCAACATGTGTCCCCAGCAACTTCACATTCACCTGCCAATGTCAGGCAGGTTTCACTATGAACAATGCAGGTGTCTGTATAGGTACGTTTAGCTTAAACCTATTTATTTATAGTCAATTGGGAAACAAGTTCTTTCAACTTACATTAATCCCTCTCGAGTGTTCACATCCTGGGTAGAACCAGTACTCAGGTGCTGAGTACCTGGAGCATTATGCAATAAATAGTTTTGCTAAAGGACTAACATCACATGGTCAGTTTCGGGGTTCAAACCCGGGACCCTCCAACTTGAAGTCCAACATCTTAACCACTAGACCACAGATGCCCACTGTATAGGTACGTTATTATTATACAGTAACCAGTTCTCATTATAATATATAAGAAAATATCATAGATCCTTTATCTACTGATTTGAAAATTATAAAAAGTTTAACCAGACTTGGTAGGGCAATCAATAGATCGTCGGCTCCAGGTAAGGGAGGCCCCAGGTTTGATCCGGGGCCCCCACATACCAAAGTCGTTAAAAATGGTAGTGATATAGCTCCCTTGCTAACGATGAAGCAAAAAATAAAATAAGGGTTGTTCCATGACTGGTTGGCCCAGTGTCAGAATAATGTGACTGGGTGTGGTATCATGCCAGGTGTTCACAGCATGCTATACACAGTGAAGGCAGCTCTATTTCTGCTTCAAGTGGACACTGTCTCCAGATAACTTAAATATTTTTGATGGGATGTTAACCCAATAATTAAGCAAATAAAATTGGTAATATTGTTAATATAACAATACATTGAAAGTCGTAAAGGATATTTTAGCAGTCATACAAAAATGGCTCAGTTTTTAGTTTTATTGTGGGGTAGTTCAATAGGTAAGACCAGTTGACAACCTCATATTTATATATATGTAGCACTATAAAAGAGAACACAGAACATTATCAGAATCTGACTGCATGAAAATCTTGATGGGTTAATTTATGCAGTGATTGTCCAAGTTAAACGTTCGTGATAATTAGATGCTACAGACACTGTTGTGTACATATTGTTTTGTAATTATATTTTAAAGTGTACAAAAAGCCAGGTGGGTGAGTCAGAGCCATCTTGTTTTAATATTAACACCATTTGCACATGACATTTGCTTTCATATAAGTCTTAATACAAATTCCATTTAAAGGTGGTATCTGACAGTTTGGACCAAAAACATTTTTATTAAGCATCATAAAAAAAACATTGTTACCTGAACAGATCTTGCAGAATACTGTTTATTGATGTCCTACACCTGTCTGAAAAGGGAACCATAACATCACAATCGTCATTTCAAATATGTATTTCCTATCTAAGCCACGCTGTTCAGTTTGCTATTTTTCAACTAAGAATACCATCCACGTCATTCACTGTGATGCCTATGTCTATTTTTAGCCGGAATCCCAATCATTCTTATTTATAAACTTTGATAGGAATAACAATTTAAGTGTTGCTTAACTAGTTTTACTGCCCTTTAATTGAAAAACTTCAAAGCTTTGACTAAAGTATGATTTTTTCTGCAGACACTATGCACAAGTACCCCAAACAGAGGTCTGATATTGTTACATATATTAGATATAGGCAAACTGTCAGATACCACCTTTAAGTGTACTTTTATGGTTAAACTTTTTATTTCAGACAACTGTGACTTTAACCAGAACTACTGTAACGGCCATGGGATCTGTTATAAAGGTACAGATGGGGGTCCACTGTGTAAGTGTAACCAGGGTTACTATGGCAACACATGCTCGGAAGAAGAACCAGGTAAATAGTTCAGTGATCACCTGATAACTGTATTGTTGTTTTTTGTGAGTGATTGGTTTTTATATTGATTTTTATAACCATAACTAGGTCTTGCAATTATTGAAACATTTTTCTTTAAATTCGACCAAATGAACATATCTGATTATGAAACCTCATAAAAGTGACCCTGAGAATAAATTTTCCACAACTTGTACCTGTACCTACCTAGAAACTAATAATTATATGACCCCATTTGTATTTTAAAAGTCGAAAGTCATAATTAAAACCAACAGCTTGCAAGGTAACAAGGAAATATCCTTAAAAGCACCATAATCAAATTATTTTACTGTTATAAAAACAGTTGTGTTTGCTTTTCAGCCATCAGCACTGGCGCCCTTGTGGGTATATTGGTAGGATGTTTGTTTTTCCTGCTGCTGATTGGATTTCTGGTCGTGATCTTTATACGCATGTAAGTTCTATACATAACAGAATATATTAACAGTGAAGTAATTAAAACTGTCTAAAGAATACCTTATTACTGTGGTTTATGATATACTGACTACTTCTTGTACTACAGGTTAAAAGCTTGCGCGTGTTAATTGTTAGTTGAAATTCAAATATAAGAAAAATAGAATGACAGAAATAGAAAACATTATTGTTGACCTTGTCTAGTTGTGGTAACAATTTCACATTTGTGTTAAATGCACCTTGCCCTTGGTGGAACTTTTCTGAAAAGCACCTTGACCTTTTGTTGAACTTTTCAGAAAATCAACTCGTCCCTTGGTGGAACTTTCCTGAAATGCACCTAGTCCCTTGGTGGACCCTGTATAAAACTCTCCTCGTCCCTTAGTGGAAATCTTCTGATATGTACCTCGTCACTTGGTGGAACTTTTCTGAAATGCATCTAGTCCCTTGGTGGAAGCTGTATGAAATGCACTTAGTCCCTTGGTGGAAGCTGTATGAAATGCACTTAGTCCCTTGGTGGAACTTTCCTGAAATGCACCTAGTCCCTTGGTGGACCCTGTATGAAATTCACCTCGTCCCTTAGTGGAAATCTTCTGAAATGTACCTCGTCACTTGGTAGAACTTTTCTGAAATGCATCTAGTCCCTTGGTGGAATCTGTATGAAATGCACTAAGTCCCTTGGTGAAAGTTGTATGAAATGCACCTAGTCCCTTGGTGGAAGTTGTATGAAATGCACTTAGTCCCTTGGTGGAACTTTCCTGAAATGCACCTAGTCCCTTGGACCCTGTATGAAATGCACCTAGTCCCTTGGTGGAGGCTGTATGAAATGCACCTAGTCCCTTGGTGGAAGCTGTATGAAATGCACCTAGTCCCTTAGTGGAAGCTGTATGAAATGCACCTCGTTCTTTAGTGGAAATTTTCTGAAATGCACCTCATCACTTGGTGGAAATTTTCTGAAATGCACCTCGTCCCTTGGTGGAAATTTTCTGAAATGCACCTCATCACTTGGTGGAAATTTTCTGAAATGCACCTCATCACTTGGTGGAAATTTTCTGAAATGCACCTCATCACTTGGTGGAAATTTTCTGAAATGCACCTCGTCCCTTGGTGAAACTTGTCTGTATACTAGTTGTGTGATATTTATACAACATGCTTTAATAAGTAAAAATATAGTCTGTAACAGTCTCCAAGCAAGCATGTATCTATTAATTTCAGGAATAATTATACAGTTTCTACTCATGAACCATGAATATCATATGCATCTTTTTTCAGTTTCCGTATGGGTCAGGATGGTGAGAGGAGAGAATTTTTTGGGTTCCCGATCCATCGAAGTGACCTCCGGACAAGTTTTCGTGCCTTTGCTGTTGCCATCAATCCATTGTCTGACATGGGTACAGACCGAACACCCTCCTCAGTCCTGTCACGCACACGGCCCAAACATCGCTGGTCTGCTTCTGACAGGGGACATGGTTACAGTGATCATGAGCCTAGATAGTTGGTCTGATATGGGACATAGTTGTGATACTCATGAGCCCAGATAGCTGATCTGACATTGGCCTAGTTATAATGTCCATTAGCACAGATAGTTAGTCTGACATGGGACATTAATATAGTGATAATAAGCACAAATAATTGGCCTGACATGGGACATAGATATAATGATAATTATCACAGATGGTTGGTCTGACTTGCAACATTGTTATAATGATCAACAGCCCAATAATCAATTGATGGTATCATTTCTTCAAAGACAACTCTCAGATAATCATATTTTGGTATCTATAAAGACAGCTACCAGATAATCAATCAATGCTATAAAAAACAGCCCAGATAATGTTGGGTTGTATCATATTTACAGATGGCTACTGTATAATCAAGTGGTGGTATTATTTCTCCAAAAACAGCTACCAAATAAGTGAATGGTGGTATTATTTATCCAAGAACAGCTCCCAGGTTATCAAGTGGTGGTATCAAAGACAGCTCCCAGGTTATCAAGTGGTGGTATCAAAGACAGCTCCCAGGTTATCAAGTGGTGGTATCAAAGACAGCTCCAAGGTTATCAAGTGGTGGTATCAAAGACAGCTCCAAGGTTATCAAGTGGCGGTACCAAAGACAGCTCCCAGGTTATCAAGTGGTGGCACCAAAGACAGCTCCAAGGTTATCAAGTGGTGGTATCAAAGACAGCTCCAAGGTTATCAAGTGGTGGTATCAAAGACAGCTCCAAGGTTATCAAGTGGTGGTATCAAAGACAGCTCCCAGGTGATTAAGAGGTGATAAAGTGGTGGTATCAAAGACAGCTCCAAGGTGATCAACTGGCATTTTCAAAGACAGCTCCAAGTTGATTAAGTGTAGTGATAAAGTGGTGGTATCAAAGACAGTTCTAAGGTGATCAACTGGCCATATCAAAGACAGCTCCCCGGTGATTAAGTAGGGTGATAAAGTGGTGGTATCAAAGACAGCTCCCCGGTGACCAAGTGGCCGTATCAAAGACAGCTCCCCGGTGATCAAGTGGCCGTATCATTTCTCCAATGACAGCTCCCAGATAATGAAATTGTGCTGTCATTTTCTCAAAAGACAGCTCTCAGGTGATCAGGTGGCGTGATCATTTCTCAACATCCCAAGACTGCAATCTCAGAGGTTTATAAGTGGGCCCAACTCAGAAATTGGTCTTAGTTTTTTGTGTGCATTTGTCAATAATGTTAATGTTATTGTTGTTTTTATATTTTACCATGTAAACTTTTTTCTTTTCAATTAGAAATATTTTTTAATACAAAATGTCTGTGAAACTTATGACCAGAGATGGTTATTAAAAATGAAAATTTATTGTGATAGTTTCTATATTTCAATGCTTTATAATACCCATATGTTGCCACATTTAACATAAAACATATCACTTTTACTCATTTTCTTCATCTTTGACTGCCTCTATGTTCCCAAGGGGTACACTAGAAGTTTGTGTCAAAAATATTGTGGACATTATGTTTGTCTGTTACTTTGGTGATATTAATCCCTCATAAATGCCTAGTCCACTTCCAAGAAGTGCTGTTGTTGTCACATTATTAATTGTTGGACCCAGGGTCATCATGTTTTTGTATTACTGGATGAATCATTAAGGTCAGGATCTTCATCTTGTAAAAAACTCATCTGCATCGCAACATAATATACTGTGAACAGGATCAGATGGAAGGGACTGAAGTTTGGACCTAGTAGCGCAATCAGTAGAGCATCGGCTCCAGGTACAGGAGGTCCCGAGTTCGCTCCCGGGCCACAACATACCAAAGTCGTTAAAAATGGTAGTGATATAGCTCCCTAGCTAATGCTCAAACAAATATAAAGGTATTTCCATGACTGGTTGGCCCAGTGTCAGGATAATGTGACTGGGTGTGGTATCGTGTCTGGTGTTCACAGCATGCTATACACAGTGAAGGCAGCACTATATCTGCTTTAGGTGGACTCCGTCTCCAGATAACTGAAATACTGTTGGTGGGACGATAAATCCAATAAACAAACATTTGCGAAAGAGTATATGTGTACTGATATTGAAGCCAGACCTTCTTTGGCCTTGTTTGATATTGTTAACTACTCTCCACATGGCATGTAAATATATACGTTCTGTGGATAAAATTGTAGAGTGTTTTATACTGTATTTTTGTATATAAGTTTATAAGATGTTAAAAATAAAACTGCTCTCAGTCAATTATCTGTTATAAATATGTACTATTAAATGATCATTTGTTCATATTGTTCATATAAACTTTATACACAATATACATTTTGAATTAAGTTAATGTTAATAGTGTACATAAAATAAGTTGTACATAACACATGTGATGTTGTGATATAATTGGTGCCTTTATTATGTCTAAAGGATGTTTAATTGTATAATTGATTCACCTATTTATGCATCAAGGTATTTATTTCTCTTAAGTGTCAAATCTATTCAAACATTTTTTCCCCTGATTTTTCAATAGTAAGAACAGCCTTCTTCTCAGTTCCTCAAAAAGTTATACATAAATCAGAAATAAAACACATTGATTTCACTAATTGATATCTAAATAAATATCTTCCACTACAATTATTGTATGAGTATTTAATTACTATTGAAGTGTTCATTGGTTAATTTCTCAATAACTGTCAATCTAAAGTCTATTATAAAATAATAAATTATATAGAGCTTTCCACATTATTTAAAATTTAACTTGCACTAAAAAAATGTAGATTACACTGCTTTTCCTTATAAACACAATTCCTTTTTTGATTTATTTTGTTTATCTTGTATATAAAGTGTTCCTTCGCCTCAGTATTTATTTGATCAGTACTTTATGCTGTTTATCCTTTTTTGGATATTTTTCCTTATAGATCAGTAATTCCCTATTTTTTTACCCAGATAAAATTCCCTATTATCGAAATGAAAGAAAAGTTTCAGTTATCTCCCTTGTGGGAAGGTATTTTCATATACTTTATATAAGAAATATAATGAATTTAATTTTTAATTTGCTTATCTTTTTAGAAAAGCACTCAACATTTTTTTCAGATTCTTACCTCAACCATTAAAATTCCATGTTATTCATATGCTTCAGTCTTAAGTGTTTTTCAAAAGTTTAAAAATTGGAAAAATCATAGGTTTTCTGCAGTAATTATATGTATACCAAATACCTACACACAAGGGAGGTAAGAATGTACTTTTTTAAACGAGTAAAGTCCCTTTACATACGAAAAAAGGGAATTGAAGCATGTCTTGGTGCTCTAATTTTGCCCATATTAAATAAGAGTGGAATCAGCATTTTCCATTTTAACATTATCATGCTAATTGTGCTAATAGAGCAAGCTGAAATCTTTTGGCCAATTGTATAAACAGTGGTTAAATTTTAACCAATTTGGTAAAAGTTTGGTTACCTAATACATTTTGGTTAACATACTGCTTAGCTATTGTATAAATGTTTTTTATTCATTTAACTTGTTCCGATTTTAACCATTTTCGGTTGACTTTAACTATTTTCCCAGTGGTCTGTAAAAGTTATAACCAAAAATAAAAATGGCGGCTCATTTAGCAGTACCAAATAGTGCAGATCCTGATTAGACAGCTCGAAGCAGGAGTTAGCTCACTTGGATCAGCAACTTTTTACGTAATCTTTCTAACCAGTACTTAGCATGCTAAGAGTTAAAATATGTTGTGAATGAGATCGAATGTGCCATTGTATTTTATTTATATGTAATTAAAACTTAAGATTTTGTTGTTATTATTTTGTGATGTCATTTAAGTTTGACTTCTGGCTGGTGGTGTGATTATTCTATCGCAACTTTTTTATTTAATTCTGTTCTGTTGTGGAAATAATAGTTCACATTTGCAGAAATTAATTTTCAATTATTTTCACATTAAAATACCAAAAAAAGATATTTAATTAAATTTACTGAAAGCCTAATTTTAAGATTAAAATACAAAAAAATTGCATCAATTAATTAAATTCTAAAATAATAGCACAATTTACTGGAAGCTTTATTTTAAGATTAAAAAAAAAAAAATTACACCATTTTATTAAATTCAAGAATTATGACACAATTTACTGGAGCTTTATTTTAAGATTATTTTTTTCTTTACATGTAATTTAATTCTAGAATTATGACACTTTACTGGGAGCTTACCTTCAGAATTGTTTCTCGTACTTTATATGCAATTATTGTAAGGCTTTTGCTCGATTTCAAAACTTATTTGTTTGATGTATTATTTTATGCACTTGTTTCATGCTTATCCTGTTGCCATTGTATATATTAAACCACACATTCCGATGTCTTTAGGAGGCCATATGTTACAATAAAGTTGAAGAATTACAAATGTGTACTTCTTTGTTACTTCCAAAAGCAACACAGATGTTTGTTATTATAATATGGCAATTTCAAAGTATCCTAAATAAACAATTATATCTGGAAATGGAACAACTTAAAAAAAAATTAAAGGCTTTTTTACACTTTTGAACTTTTAGAAATTACATGTCAGCATACATAAACATATAAATGTTATAAATTCACAAATATAGATCTGATTTCTATGAACCCTTTTTTTCAAGATGGTTTCAATCATCTAACAGACATCTAAATGTCACAATGTGCTAAGATTTTTATATTATAATTGTCTGAATATATCTGATTTACACCAGTCATTAACTATCATTAAGGTTACATGGTGATGTCATTAATTAAGATAAATAACCTAGGTAATTATTAATTTATGGAAAGTTAGGGTATTTGTGATAACAATGACACTATCGTTACATTGATTTGTGTTTCTTTAAAGCATCTTTATATGATAACATGTATATGATATTAGCTATGAACTGTAGTACACATGATAATGTCTATGAGACATGTGCTATGAACTGTACGACACATGATAATGTCTATAAGACATGTGTTATTAACTGTTGTAATACACATGATAATGTCTATACGACATGTGGTATTAACAGTAATACACATGATGATGTCTATAGATAAGACATGTGCTATTAACTGTGATACACATGGTAATGTTTATAAGACATATGCTATGATCTGTACTACACATGGTAATGTCTATAAGACATATGCTATGATCTGTACTACACATGGTAATGTCTATAAGACATGTGCTGTGAACTGTAATACACACGATAATGTCTATGAGACATGTGCTATTAACTGTAATACACATGATGTCTATGAGACATGTGCTATTAACTGTGATACACATGATGATGTCTATGAGACATGTGCTATGAACTGTACGACACATGATAAAGTCTATGAGACATGTACTATTAACTGTGATACACATGATGATGTCTATAAGACATGTGCTATTAACTGTGATACACATGATGATGTCTTTGAGACATGTGCTATGAACTGTACGACACATGATAAAGTCTATGAGACATGTACTATTAACTGTGATACACATGATGATGTCTATAAGACATGTGCTATTAACTGTGATACACATGATGATGTCTTTGAGACATGTGCTATGAACTGTACGACACATGATAAAGTCTATGAGACATGTACTATTAACTGTAATACACATGATGATGTCTATAAGACATGTGCTATTAACTGTGATACACATGATGATGTCTATGAGACATGTGCTATGAACTGTGATACACATGATAATGTCTATGAGACATGTGCTATTAACTGTAATACACATGATGTCAGTAAGACATGTGCTATTAACTGTAATACACATGATAATGTCAATAAGACATGTGCTATGAACAGTAATACACATGATAATGTCTATAAGACATGTGCTATGAACAGTAATACACATGATAATGTTTATAAGACATGTGCTTTTAACTGTAATACACATGATAATGTAATAACTCATGTGCTGTGAACTGTAATACACATGATAATGTCTATAAGGCATGTGCTATTAACTGTAATACACGTGATAATGTCTATGAGACATGTGCTATGAACTGTTATATACATGGTAATGTCTATAAGACATATGCTATGGTCTGTACTACACATGGTAATGTCTATAAGACATATGCTATGATCTGTACTACACATGGTAATGTCTATAAGACATGTGCTATGATCTGTACTACACATGGTAATGTCTATAAGACATGTGCTGTGAACTGTAATACACATGATAATGTCTATAAGACATGTGTTATGAACTGTAATACACATGATAATGTCTATAAGACATGTGCTATGAACTGTAATACACATGATAATGTCTGTAAGACATGTGCTATGAACTGTAATACACATGATAATGTCTATAACACATTTGTTATGAACAGTAATACACATGATAATGTCTATAAGACATGTGCTATGAGCTGTAATACACATAATGTCTATAAGACATGTGCTATTAACTGTTATACACATGATAATGTCTATAAGACATGTGCTATGAGCTGTAATACACATGATAATGTCTATAACACATGTGCTGTGAACTGTAATATACATGATAATGTCTATAAGACATGTGCTATGAACTGTAATACACATAATAATGTCTATAAGACATGTGCTATGAACTGTAATATACATGATAATGTCTATAAGACATGTGCTATGATCTCTAATACACATGATAATGTCTATAACACATTTGCTATTAACTGTAAAACAAATGATAATGTCTATAAGACATGTGTTATGAACAGTAATACACATTATAATGTCTATAAGACATGTGCTATGAACAGTAATACACATGATAATGTCTTTAAGACATGTGCTATGAACGGTAATACACATGGTAATGTCTATAAGACATGTGCTGTGAACTGTAATACACATGATAATGTCTATAAGACATGTGTTATGAACTGTAATACACATGATAATGTCTATAAGACATGTGGTATAAACTGTAATACACATGATAATGTCTATAAGACATATTCTACTAACTGTTATACACATGATATTGTCAATAACACGTGCGGTGAACCGTAATGCACATGATTATGTCTATAAGATGTGTGTTATGAACTGTAATACACATTATTATGTCTAAAAGACATGTGTTATGAACTGTAATACACATGATATTGTCCATAAGACACATGCTTTTAACTGTATTACCCATGATAATGTCTATAAGACATGTCTTATGAACTGTAATACACATGATAATGTCTAAAAGACATGTATTATGAACTGTAATACACATGATAATGTCGATAAGACATATCTTATGAACTGTAATTCACATGATAATGTCCATAAGACACGTGCTATTAACTGTATTACACATGATAATGTCGATAAGACATATGTTATGAACTGTAATACACATGATAATGTCTATAAGACATGTGCTGTGAACTGTAATACACATGATAATGTTTAAAAGACATGTGCTATTAACTGTAATACTCATGATAATGTCAATAACACATGTGCTGTGAACTGTAATACACATGATAATGTTTAAAAGACATGTGCTATTAACTGTAATACTCATGATAATGTCAATAACACATGTGCTGTGAACTGTAATACACATGATAATGTTTAAAAGACATGTGCTATTAACTGTAATACTCATGATAATGTCAATAACTCATGTGCTGTGAACTGTTTTACACATGATAATGTTTATAAGACATGTGCTATTAACTGTAATACTCATGATAACGTCAATAACTCATGTGCTGTGAACTGTAATACACATGATAATGTCTATAAGACATGCGCTATTAACTATAATGCACATGATAATGTCTATAAGACATGTTTTATGAACTGTAATACACATGATTATGTCCATAAGACATGTGCTTTAAACTGTAATACACATGATAATGTCTATAAGACGTGTTATGAACTGTAATACACATGATAATGTCTATATGTGTTATGAACTGTAATACACATGATAATGTCGATAAGACGTGTTATGAACTGTAATACACATGATAATGTCGATAAGACATATCTTATGAACTGTAAAACACATGATAATGTCTATATGTGTTATGAACTGTAATACACATGATAATGTCTATAAGACGTGTTATGAACTGTAATACACATGATAATGTCGATAAGACATATCTTATGAACTGTAATACACATGATAATGTCTATAAGACGTGTTATTTACTGTAATTCACATGATAATGTCTATAAGACAGGTGTTATGAACTGTAATACACATGACAATGTGTATTATAAGACATGTGCTATTAACAGTAATTTCGTGTTTAGGACAACATGTGAACAACCCATAAATTGATGGTGATGTCCCAAAGTTTGCCAATGCCTACTACGTGTACCAACATCTTATGCCCCTGTTATGAAGAATAGTTGCACTATTGCTGCATGAACTTAAACCTTAGTTTAAGTAAAGGCTGTTTATAGCATTAGCTTATTTGTAAGACAGTACAAATCGTCACATGGTTGTCTTAATTTAAAAATCGCTAACTGCAGCATTACGTGGCTCGGAAAGGAAATTTTTGTTTGCAATGGCAAGTGAGGATTTATGCTTTGCTGTTCACACAGACCTATGGCACCAATAAACAGCATTTTGCAAGGACCGTTTCAGATAACAACAACTTGTTATGTGAGAAAAAAAAAATTTGGTCCAAGGTATCGGACACCACCTTTAACTATAATATATACACATGATGAAGTACTAATGGCATAATTTACATGTGTTAACTGAAATAACTTACTTACTGAATATGCAATGTGATAATAAATGTAAAGCACATGATAACATGGTTATGACATGTGCTATTAGCTGAAAAACACATGATAACATGGTTATGACATGTGCTAGTAGCTGTAAAATACATGATAACATGGTTATGACATGTACTTTTAGCTGTAAAACACACGAGAACATGGTTGTGACATGCGATATTAGCTGTAAAACACATAATACCATGTTTATGACATGTGCAATTAGCTGGAAAACACATGATAACATGGTTATGACATGTGCAATTAGCTGGAAAACACATGATAACATGGTTATGGCATGTGCTATTAGCTGTAAAACACATGATAACATGGTTATGACATGTGTTATTAGCTGTAAAACACGTGGTAACATGGTTATGACATGTGCTGTTAGCTGTAAAACACATAATAACATGGTTATGACATGTGCTGTTAGCTGTAAAACACATAATAACATGGTTATGACATGTGCTTTTAGCTGTAAAACACATGATAACATGGTTATGACATGTGCTATTAGCTGTAAAACACATAATAACATGGTTATGACATGTGCTGTTAGCTGGAAAACACATGATAACATGGTTATGACATGTGCTATTAGCTGTAAAACACATAATAACATGGTTATGACATGTGCTATTAGCTGTAAAACACATGATAACATGGTTATGGCATGTGCTATTAGCTGTAAAACACATAATAACATGGTTATGACATGTGCTATTAGCTGTAAAACACATAATAACATGGTTATGACATGTGCTGTTAGCTGTAAAACACATAATAACATGGTTATGACATGTGCTGTTAGCTGTAAAATACATGATAACATGGTTATGGCATGTGCTATTAGCTGTAAAACACATTATAACATGGTTATGACATGTGTTATTAGCTGTAAAACACGTGATAACATGGTTATGACATGTGCTATTAGCTGTAAAACACATGATAACATGGTTATGACATGTGCTGTTAGCTGTAAAACACATAATAACATGGTTATGACATGTGCTATTAGCTGTAAAACACATGATAACATGGTTATGACATGTGCTATTAGCTGTAAAACACATAATAACATGGTTATGACATGTGCTGTTAGCTGGAAAACACGTGATAACATGGTTATGACATGTGTTATTAGCTGTAAAACACATGATAACATGGTTATGACATGTGCTATTAGCTGTAAAACACATGATAACATGGTTATGACATGTGTTATTAGCTGTAAAACACATGATAACATGGTTATGACATGTGCTATTAGCTGTAAAACACATGATAACATGGTTATGACATGTGCTATTAGCTGTAAAATACATGATAACATGGTTATGGCATGTGCTTTTAGCTGTAAAACACATGATAACATGGTTATGACATGTGCTATTAGCTGTAAAACACGTGATAACATGGTTATGACATGTGTTATTAGCTGTAAAACACATGATAACATGGTTATGACATGTGTTATTAGCTGTAAAACACATGATAACATGGTTATGACATGTGCTATTAGCTGTAAAACACATGATAACATGGTTATGACATGTGCTATTAGCTGTAAAACACATAATAACATGGTTATGACATGTGCTATTAGCTGTAAAACACATAATAACATGGTTATGACATGTGCTGTTAGCTGTAAAACACATAATAACATGGTTATGACATGTGCTGTTAGCTGTAAAATACATGATAACATGGTTATGGCATGTGCTATTAGCTGTAAAACACATGATAACATGGTTATGACATGTGTTATTAGCTGTAAAACACGTGATAACATGGTTATGACATGTGCTATTAGCTGTAAAACACATGATAACATGGTTATGACATGTGCTGTTAGCTGTAAAACACATAATAACATGGTTATGACATGTGCTATTAGCTGTAAAACACATGATAACATGGTTATGACATGTGCTATTAGCTGTAAAACACATAATAACATGGTTATGACATGTGCTGTTAGCTGGAAAACACGTGATAACATGGTTATGACATGTGTTATTAGCTGTAAAACACATGATAACATGGTTATGACATGTGCTATTAGCTGTAAAACACATGATAACATGGTTATGACATGTGTTATTAGCTGTAAAACACATGATAACATGGTTATGACATGTGCTATTAGCTGTAAAACACATGATAACATGGTTATGACATGTGCTATTAGCTGTAAAATACATGATAACATGGTTATGGCATGTGCTTTTAGCTGTAAAACACATGATAACATGGTTATGACATGTGCTATTAGCTGTAAAACACGTGATAACATGGTTATGACATGTGTTATTAGCTGTAAAACACATGATAACATGGTTATGACATGTGTTATTAGCTGTAAAACACATGATAACATGGTTATGACATGTGCTTTTAGCTGTAAAACACATGATAACTTGGTTATGACATGTGCTATTAGCTGTAAAATACATGATAACATGGTTATGGCATGTGCTTTTAGCTATAAAACACATAATAACATGGTTATGACATGTGATATTAGCTTTAAAACAAATAAAACCATGTTTATGACATGTGCTATTAGCTTTAAAACACATGATAACATATTTATGACATGTGCTATTAGCTGTAAAACACATGATAACATGGTTATGACATGTGTTATTAGCTGTAAAATACGTGATAACATGGTATGTGCTATTGGCGGTAAAACACATGATACCATGGTTATGACATGTGCTATTAGCTGTAAAACACATGACAACGTGGATATGACATGTGATATTAGCTGTAAAACACATGATAACATGGTTATGACATGTGCTATTAGCTGTAAAACACGTGATAACATAGTTATGACTTGTGTTATTAGCTGTAAAACACATAATAACATGGTTATGACATGTGCTATTAGCTGTAAAACACATAATAACATGGTTATGACATGTGCTGTTAGCTGTAAAACACATAATAACATGGTTATGACATGTGCTGTTAGCTGTAAAATACATGATAACATGGTTATGGCATGTGCTATTAGCTGTAAAACACATGATAACATGGTTATGACATGTGTTATTAGCTGTAAAACACGTGATAACATGGTTATGACATGTGCTATTAGCTGTAAAACACATGATAACATGGTTATGACATGTGCTGTTAGCTGTAAAACACATAATTACATGGTTATGACATGTGCTATTAGCTGTAAAACACATGATAACATGGTTATGACATGTGCTATTAGCTGTAAAACACATAATAACATGGTTATGACATGTGCTGTTAGCTGGAAAACACGTGATAACATGGTTATGACATGTGTTATTAGCTGTAAAACACATGATAACATGGTTATGACATGTGCTATTAGCTGTAAAACACATGATAACATGGTTATGACATGTGTTATTAGCTGTAAAACACATGATAACATGGTTATGACATGTGCTATTAGCTGTAAAACACATGATAACATGGTTATGACATGTGCTATTAGCTGTAAAATACATGATAACATGGTTATGGCATGTGCTTTTAGCTGTAAAACACATGATAACATGGTTATGACATGTGCTATTAGCTGTAAAACACGTGATAACATGGTTATGACATGTGTTATTAGCTGTAAAACACATGATAACATGGTTATGACATGTGTTATTAGCTGTAAAACACATGATAACATGGTTATGACATGTGCTTTTAGCTGTAAAACACATGATAACTTGGTTATGACATGTGCTATTAGCTGTAAAATACATGATAACATGGTTATGGCATGTGCTTTTAGCTATAAAACACATAATAACATGGTTATGACATGTGATATTAGCTTTAAAACAAATAAAACCATGTTTATGACATGTGCTATTAGCTTTAAAACACATGATAACATATTTATGACATGTGCTATTAGCTGTAAAACACATGATAACATGGTTATGACATGTGTTATTAGCTGTAAAATACGTGATAACATGGTATGTGCTATTGGCGGTAAAACACATGATACCATGGTTATGACATGTGCTATTAGCTGTAAAACACATGACAACGTGGATATGACATGTGATATTAGCTGTAAAACACATGATAACATGGTTATGACATGTGCTATTAGCTGTAAAACACGTGATAACATAGTTATGACTTGTGTTATTAGCTGTAAAACACGTGATAACATGGTAAGTGCTATTGGCTGTAAAACACATGATAACATGGTTATTGCATGTTCTTTTAGCTGCAAAACACATGATAACATGGTTATTACATGTTCTTTTAGCTGCAAAACACGTGATAACATGGTTATGACATGTGCTTTTAGCTGTAAAACACGTGATAACATGGTATGTGCTATTGGCTGTAAAACACATGATGACATGGTTATGACATGTATTATAGACTGCAAAACACTGATAGCATAATCATGACGATCTATTAACTAAAACGCAAGACATGTTCTATTAACTGTAAAACACATGATAAGATGGTAATGACATGTGCTATTAACTGCTGTACATATGATGTGTATGTAAGACTGATATGAACTATAAAACACATGATAAGGTTTATTTGACATTGGCTTTCAGCAGTAATTCACATGATACGATGTACATGGCAGGTTCTATCTACTGTAATAGACATGAAATGCGATATTAACTGTAAGACACATGGTAACATGTGCTATTAACAGTTCTACAAGAGGTTTCTTTTAAATAATATAATGCGGCGTTGGTGCAACGTTAGTTGCTAAGTGTGTATGCAACCATGGCGTATATTTACAAAACTTTGAACACAATGTATTGATCCGTTACTTACACAGAAGACGAAGACAATAACAAAATTGTACATTATCTGATATTACTAGTATTTAACACTGTTTTAATACGGCTAACTTACTCTGGTAATAATGTAACCACTTCTGAAAATCATGTAACCAACAAAATAAAGATTTGCACATTCTTGTTTAGCGTATTCTTTTCATCGATCATTAAAATCAGTTAAATGTCTATTCAAATTACATACGTTCTATTAACTAACCAATTTAAGAAAACGTAAAGTATACTTCTTACAACCCAACGAAGTTAAATCAAATCAAGATAGATGCAAGTAAAAGTTCGCTGGAAAGCTCCGAATGCTGCTTTTATCCTATACTTGCGGATAAAGATACCTTACAGTGGTAGCGGCAGACTTTAGCACACAGTGTGTGTATAGGTCGTTTGATAAGTGTTGTGTTTCTTTTTTAGATGAGTATAGTGATGCAATGGGACATTCCTACCAACGCGGACCTATTTCATATATATGGAAGGGGATATCCGCCAATATTTTATTTCTAATTTGCAAATTGCAACACTGCATATGCTTAAATTTGCTATTTGTTTGCACAAACACGTCCGTTATTGCATGTATCTAATTTACACTTCTCGTATACAATTTGGAAATTACAAATCTCAAGTCACAATTATCAAGTCACAAATGTTATGTTCGCTTACGTTTTACAAGTTACAAATCTCAAAGTCACAATTCTTAAGTCACAAATTACTAATGTACAAGTTAAGAATTGGCAACATTCAGACGCTATAAAAATATAGACGTCACTAAGCTAAAAATAGAACGGACTATCATAAGTTAAAAAAAGAACGGAATCTTAAATGATTCTTCAAGGGAGATACAAAAGAAAGCAACCAAAGTTATTTGGCGTCTAACTGAACGCGTTATATTTTGCCAAAAGTAGTTATTAATGTATATATTATAATTCTGCAAGTAATTTGACCAGACAAGTCTTTGTTTTTCTTAAAACTACATTCAATTCAAGTACATATACGTATCGGACGTTTCCAGTAGAACATATTCTCATTCACATTCGGATTTGTTTACAATGCATTGAAATTAAACTACATCAACAGGAGTGTGTGATGTAGTGAGAATGCTTTCCTCAGAGTCAGGTGCCCATGTAGCTCAGTTGCTAGAGCACCTATCTCAAGAGCAGGATGTCTTGGGTTCGACCCCCGCTCTCGGTAATGGGATTTGTCCTGCTTTTTTTTAGTTGCGTCAGAATTAATTCTTCAGAGAACCCTGGTGAGCAAGAACATGCTAGGTACTGGTGGTTCTGTCCATTTGCAATCTCATTAAAATCACATCCCAACTTTCGCTTCATTACTTTCCGCTGGTTAGGATCTGATAACATCCCGATAAAGGTCGCCTCGAAGTGACCTTTAAGTTATAAATATTAATGAGCCGATGACGTCAAACTTGACCAATCAGAAACCTCGTTACACCGCGGTGTCGTTGTCAGACAGCGTCAAACACTTCATTACCTTTTTCATATTCTGAAGGCGTTCTTCATTGATTCTAAGTTTTTGTTTGAACTGTTTTGAGTGTGTTTGCTCGCACTACCCGTTATCAGAACCTGGAGAAATGACATTCCGCAAAAACAGCACCGATCAACTAACGAATGTAATTTCTTTTGCGTTTGTTTTACTGGATCGCATGTGTTAATGGGGGCTGCCATCTTGAAAATGTGACGCACCTTTAATCGGAATACCTTGGACATTGCCGCATAATATGAATTTCCGTAAATAGCCGTAATCTGGCGAATATTCATGAAGTTATACCCCAACATTTTGCAGCCGACGGTTTCATTGGCTAATCAAAGGTCAAATTGAGGTGACACCTAATGCGATGTCATCAGCGGAAAGTAATGAAGCGAAAGTTAGGATATGATTTTAATGAGATTGGTCCATTTGATACCTGGCTAAAAATAAGGAAGGTTAAAAGCTCTCTCCCAGGTAGGCCAGGTGGTAGAGCACCTGATTACGGAGAAGGTATTGGGTTCGAACTCAATACTGTGTACCGTTAACGGAATTTTGCCAGCTCGGATCACTTCGGTTAAATCAGAATATATGCAGTTAAATGAAAGAGGATGAGACCATAAAGGTTGAAAGGAGTGGGGGCGGGGGCGGGTAGGTGCTTGTCAGACCTGAGAGATAAAAATATACGAACAACATTTTTTGAACCGATTCATACAGCTAGAGGAAAAAGTAGAGAAGTGTAAATATGGACCAACTTTTATTGGTGCATGTCTACAGAACTTGTCACGAATGATTATAAATGCATGTGTCACGCATTTTTCTTAACGTGCCACTAACACTGAATTGTCACTTTATTTCTATAATCACAAACATAGGCCTATTTATACAAAGTCATATTATGATCACCAGTAACGTACAGAATAATATCCCTAAAATTGTATAGCACAAATAAATTACACATGTGTCTGATTCTGTCGGTAAGAAACTGACAACTAAAAGTACACACGAACGGGGACCAGCTCAAGCGGTACATTCTATTGATAAATGGAGATAACAATCAGGATGTGGTAGAGTCTGTGGTGGGTCTCATATTTCACATTTGTCAAACATTCCAGAATGGTTTCGGGGCGGCACAGAGGGTGTGTGCCTATCATTATTGTAGCACTCTGCTAAGTTCTGAAAATCAAGCAATTGTGTTTGAACAATTGGCTCATCTGTTTTCATGAGATGACGTCTGTTAGAAACGCAATCTTGGGTTTGAACATGATATGATCTATCGCTGTGTTTCCCTGTAACAATAACTGGTTTCCATTTTTTATTTGCATTTTGCATCCTTGCTGAGTTCCCAATGTCAAGTTTAGGGAGTAACTTTGCATTTTTGTCTTAATGCTTCTTTCCCTTCTTCATGTTTGACTCAAGTTTCTGTTTTACTTCCTCTAGGGCAATGTATTTTGGCATCAAATTTGACTTGCTAGTTGGTGCAATGGATCTGATCTGTCTACCCATTAATAATTCGGAGGGAGTGTAACCAATATCTAATGGGGTATTTCTGTACTCAAGAATACCAAGGAGAGCATCTCTGATGATTTTGCTTTTGTAAAGATCCGTTTGCAAATTATGACATATACCTCACTAAATCCATTTCCGGTTGGATGACGGGACTTGAAGTTTTATGATTTAAATCATAACTCTTTGCGAATTCGATAACCTCAGAGCTACTGTTACACGGTCCATTGTCTGATAACAACTACCTCAGGGATTCCAAATCTTGCAAATATACCGTTTATACGATTGATGACTGTATTGCTTCTCAAGTTTGGCAATTCTTTAACCTCAAAGTAGTGGGAGTAGTAATATACCAAAATGATATAATCCTTGTCAATTCAAGATAACAAATTTGCCAGGGATAGTCTGGTGTCTCATGTGACATAAGTAGTTCCCTTGCATTAGAATTTCTATGTTCTAAGCAAATTGGGTAGTTAAGCACCAATTGCTTTATATCACTTGAAATCCGAGGCCAAAAACATGGTAGTGCGAGCTCTGGCTAAGGACTTTTCTACACCCATACGACATGTGTGGACAATATCGAGCATGTTTTTTTTCTCAAAGCTTGTGGCACAACAATTTTGTGACCTTTCATAATAATGCCTTCAACAACAGTCAACTCATAATACCAGTAATCTGATACTTGTGAATGGCATTCCTTTTTAGTGTTAAGCCAACTAAACAGTATCACTTGTTTCAGGTGCGATAACTGCTGGTCTGTGTCAGTACAACACCTAATTTCTTGCATTTTTCTGTCATTTACAGGTGAGTTAGTCATGACCATATTGACTTGCAATTCTGCATATTTAGATAGTTCTGGGCAAGTGTCTGATAATGGCTTTCTTGACAGCGTGTCAGGGACGGGAATGTCTTTTCCCGGTCTGTATATAACCTCTTTGTCATAAGGTTTCATTTGTAACAGCATTCGTTGCAAACGAGCAGGTGCGTTGTGAAGCGGTTTCCTGAACACAGGAATCAGTGACAAATGGTCTGTTTCAACCATGACTTTCCAACCATAAACCCATTGATGGAAGCGTTTTAGTCCAAACAAAATGCCAAGACATTCAAGCTCTGTCATTGCACAATTCTTCTCTCTAGAAGTAAGTGACTTGCTTGCAAATGCAATTGGTCTACCACTTTGTAACAATGTGGCACCTATGCCTTGAACTGTCTGTCTGTAATGTGACTGGCTTATCTGGGTTATAGTAACCTAGGACTTGATCATTTGTGATAACGTCCGTGACCTTTTCAAAGGCTTCAATTTGTGGCTTCTGACATGCAAACACAACGTCTTTGGCCAACAAGTCGCGCATTGGGCTTGTAATTTCTGAGAGATTGGGTGCGAATCTCTATAGGTAATCGACCATTCCTAATATGGTTTGCAACTCAGATTTGCTGTAGGAGGGGGCATGTCCCTGATCGCAGCAACTCCGACTTCCATTTTATTTTTGTTAAAAATGATACCCTTATCAAGAGCTTTTTGAAGTACTGCTCTTAAATTGTCATTATGTTCCTTTCTTCTCTTGCCACTTACAAGTAAGTCATCTACTATACTGACCACCCCATAAAGACTTCAAAACATTGGTTAATCCTTCGAATGAACACATCACCACTCTTGGACAATCCGAACGGCAACCAAAGGTAACGGTATCTCCCAAATATGGTTTTGAAACATGTGAGATAGAATGACTCTTCACTTAGGCTTATCGCCCAGTAACCTGACCTAACGTTGAGTTTTGTGAAGTATTTTGCATCTGTCAATGATGGAAGCACATCTTCAAGTTTTCTTATATGATAATGAGGGCGTTGAATATACCTATTCAACTCTATAGGGTCTAGGCATATCCTAAGTTTTCTTTTCCCCTTATCTACTAGGACCATTGAGTTGATCCATTCTGTGGGTTCTGTGATCTTTGTTATGACCCCTAACTTTTCCATGCGATCAGGTTTTGTTTTGCAACTGTCCTGTAATGCAACTGGCACCTTGCGCGGTGCATGAACAACGGGAATTGCATTTGCTTTTAAATGAATATTGCATTCTCCAGACATTGAGCCTTTGCCTTTAAACAGCTGTGGAAATTCCCGGATAACTGAATGCTTATTCATGAAAGATTCTGTACTGTGGGATTCCACCGAATATGAAACAGTAATTAGTCCAAAATCTATGGATGTCTGGAGGCTAAACAGGGATTGTGACCTTGTGTCTACAATATGGAACTCTACCTGTTTTGACCGGTGTCCACGATTTGGCAGCACCCGACGTACCAGAACGACCCGGTCCATAGCCTTATACCCGGTGTTGGAGGGCTTCTGATTGGTTAAATGTTCTGTGCGGCTTCTTTGAGGATCCATTGCGCGGTTTTCCTCTTGCGTTTGATATTGTCTATCGACTTTTCACTTTTCATATGTTTCATTTGTTCCTGGGCGTACTCGTACGTTTCATTTTTCAGACAATGTGTACGCAACTGTGTGTTCTGCGTACAGGCAGCTACGTGCCTACGCTTGTCACAAGTCCTATTAGTTCTATCAAACATAACAAATCATTATTCCATGCACGATCGATCGTTTTCTAGCCTTTATATACATTTTCAATGGCCAAAAAAGCACGCATCAAAAGTTAGTTGTAATTATAATTCCTTAAAATACCAAAACTACATCTATCACAAACAACTTAGTAGAACATATATACTGTAATGATGTGTCTAAAAATACACCGGACATCAAACTATGTGTATCAAGCCGGCTTATTATCTCTCATGTGCCTATTTAACATAATATATATCAGTAAGTCAGTTTATAAGTGATTCAATGTTACATCTATAGTTATACATCCAACTATATACATATCGAACATAATATATCAAATACAATACTTGTCTGATATTCAATTGTTTTGTGTCCCCCCCCCACCCCATTATTTAACATAACAAGGACATGGCTGGTGGTCAAATACGGTATCATAACAACCGGATACATTCAGCACCATGATAATAACCACAGTGACACTCATCTTACCATTGTGGGAATACAGATCAATGGGCCTTCATGCTGTTATCTTCAGATATATAAACACACTGGCCACATAGATGATCAAACATTTGCTTCGCAGTACTGTGCACATCGTTTTGGCTTTATTTTCGTTATAATAAAGCATTTAATAAACTCTTCATAATTTGACATCATAGTTTTATTGTAGGAATACTTTTATACTGAAGCATGTGGAGATTGTGGTCGTGGTGTGCTGTAAGTGCGGTCCTTGGTTTAAGCCTGGCCGGAGCAGCTCAAGTGAGGGAAGACCCAGAAGTTCATATGGACGTGGTTAGTGTACACTTTTTGATTTGGTGTTGTGTATAGTGCTCTATACTCTTAGAAGAGTACTATCACGCTGCTGCTGATGATGATGGGGGCGCTAAAGATGGCTATGATGATGTTGTTGATGATGATGATGTAGATAGCTATGGTCATTTTATGATAATGATGGTGTTGTTATTGATGATGATGTCTACTAAATGTTTATTGCCATTCCATTTTGTCAGCGTCAACTGGTGACCAGTAAAGGCTACCCATTTGAGGACCATGAAGCCCACACACGGGACGGGTATATACTCGGACTTCATCGTATACCACATGGCAAAAATGGGACAAGTAGGTTTCTAAATAGAAGACTCACTTCATAAGACATAGTTTTTATGTTCACATTTATTAACTATTATTTGAAAACAATCATGTATATGTCATTGAAGAGGAACAAAACATTTAAAGTAACGCTGGACCTTTTCAAGAAGTTATCTTTGATGATTACAGTACATAATAAAATAATGAGTAATTGTGCCTTATTTGACTTTTTAATCACTTATTAACTCGTCCATTAATACATTTAAGTTGTCTATGGTTGTTTCAGATGAAAATGTGTCTTATATATTTATATATATATATATATTTTATTATATTTTTCTGATCCACCCTGCTATCGTTGTTGTTATCAGAGGGCGGTGGTCCCGTGGTGTTCCTACAGCACGGCTTGTTGTCTTGCTCGGCATGCTGGGTGGAGAACCTAGCTAACGAGAGTCTCGGCTTCATCCTGGCTGACGCCGGCTACGATGTTTGGATGGGCAACAGTCGAGGTAGCACATACAGCATGAGACATGAGCGTCTGTCCCCGAAACAACGCAAGTTCTGGAAGTTTACGTGAGTTAGACGTCGGTGGAGTTGA
Organism: Sinonovacula constricta; assembly: GCA_007844125.1. Taxonomy (NCBI): domain Eukaryota; kingdom Metazoa; phylum Mollusca; class Bivalvia; order Cardiida; family Solecurtidae; genus Sinonovacula; species Sinonovacula constricta. The sequence continues at coordinate 27,546,032 of CM017564.1, forward strand.
TACCATATAGTCTGTGGATTAGTTTATTAAATTATTTTTACGAGCCTTTACTTCTAAGCTCTAAAATAGAATGCGTTTATTGTTGTTTTACCAAAAGTTTTAGAAACATTTGACCTGTCTTACATTGAGGTTATAAAGGTTCACTTCACGCCAGGAGAAATGACAACATCATGACTGGGGTTAGGGGAAGGTTTCGTAACTGGACACAATCTCACAGTCTATCCTGATATGAGAGCAGCAGAAAGAGAGATACCAGTACCAAGAATAAAATCCGGCATCTATCAAAATGCCAACAGCGGCTACATGGAAGACTTGACGATTACTACCCAGTCACATGTGCAAGCCCGATGGGTACTGAGTGTACTTGATGAGGTTTTTTTGTTGAGCGAGAATGAAGTTCAAGCCGAAGAAGTCACATTTTATGGGTTTGAAGAAAAGCCGTATTACCAAGAATGTTGCCCTTCGGGTCAAAGGAGAGGAAATCCCACCAATCATTGTCAACGATGTAATGTGACATGGCAAATGGTATGGCGATTCTCTTAGTGACAGCAAAAACGTAGACATCAGAAAACAGACAGAAAGTCAACTGGCTAAATAAAGTTTACAATAAGAATATATGACAAAGTCCTATGAGCATTGCAACATATACCAAACTCCGAAAAGGCACAGAACAAAGGTATTTCACATGCAAGCCAAGCGAAAAGTAAGAACAAATTTGTGATGAGTCATTTACCGAAAAGAGCAAACCCGACAGTTACCGCCTTGGAACGGTCAGTCGGCAATATGGACCGACTGGGGTGCTTAAATCGGTTTTACAGAGCTCAAACCTCGCACTTCCTGACGAGTTTCTGCAATGCAAGCAATGAAAAGAAAAACAATCTTTTTGAATACAAAATGTCCAAGCGCTGATATTTTCTATAAGTAATGACGAAAGTAGTGACGTCATTGAAAAATAATGTCCACATAGTGTTTAAAAAGAATTTTGTATTATTTCGATTTGATAAACTACACAAAAATAGTTGACTATAAATAAAATTAACTTTCAAGTCTGGTGTACAAGCTGAGAAAGTGGCTTGGAGTTTCTCCGAGCTTTCGCTCTTTCGGCCTATATAGCAATACTTTGCAATTACAACTGCCTTTTTCATCCATTGTGGAAGAGTTTAAAGTATCCAAGTGCAGGTTAGTCGGTCATTCATGATACTGAAAGACTTGCCAGAGAAGAAAGTCGGCGAAGCAGGAGTTGTTACTCGGACAGGTAAAAAGTGGTCAGCAAGTGCAACAGTGGAGAGTGCCGAAAGTATGTTCCACTTTCGAGAGATCATCGGCAATACATGCACTAATTGTCAAAGTCTTGGGACAGGCCACTTTCAACTGTGAAACAAAGCCATGGGAAATAAAAAAGAGACATGGTCAAAGCAAAGGCCAGAAAAGAGGAAGAACAGAAAAGAAAAGGCAAGGCTATGGAGCATGGAAAACAAGGAGATTGGACAGGGTGGAAATTACTTAACACAAATAGTATCATTGTTGGATCTCTGGAGATTAGAGCCAGTGAAGATCTTCCTTCCTGCTCAGGTCACTCTATGACACCCTGCCATCACCAACAAATCTGTGCACATGGAGACTGTCAGTTGAACCAACATGCCGATTGTGTGGTGAGCGGGCAACAATGCGGCACATACTTTCTGATGGTAAAGATGCCCTACAGCGAGGACGATTTCGATGGCGTCATGACCAGGCTCTTTTAGTTCTTGCTGACTTATTTGAAAGGGAGAGGAATCAGAAAAGACTTGGCATTCCTTTTGTAAAAGCAAGGCAGAAGGCAACTACATCTCCTCCATGTCCATCTGATCTTCTTCATCAGTCGGTTTCATGGGAGATGAGGGTAGACCTGCGTTAAAAACTCATCTTTCTAGATGTTGTTCGACAAACCTGAGGCCTGACATTGTGGCATGGTTAGTATCCAGTAAGAAAATCATCATGACTAAACTGACTGTGCCCTGGAAAGATGCTTGTGGAGAGGCATATGAAAGGAAAAGCTTCAAGTATGCTGATCTTCTTTACTCATGCACAGAAGGGATAGGGCGCATGGCTGTTCCTAGTGGAGATTGGAGCAAGGGGTTTCCAGGCCGGTCAGCATGGAGGCTACTTCAGATGATGAGGATTCTCAGGAAGAAGAGCAGCCATCAAGCAGCAAGCAGAAGCAGCAGTTTCATGCCCCACGCCAATAGCGGGTAGTACTTTTAAATACCGACCCCGCAAACAAGAGGTCGTAGAGGAAAAGGGGTCGAAACGTCTTACGATGGATAGAATCCACCTGATGACGCTCTTTACGTCAGAACATAGTCATCATCTTGACTTGTCCATACCAACGAAGCCGTGATGACTAACCAAAATGGAGTTATTTAGTATAAAGTCTTCGCTGATGATTATACATAAGAAAATAATAATCTATCTAATAACGTTACGTTATTTCGGATGAAACTTTAAAGCAAACTGTTTAGCAAACTGTTTAGTGACTGAAACTTTCTCAAACTAGCGACCTTAAAGCTTGACGCCAATTGTTCACATTTACTTACCTGAGGTCTCATAAAAATCTCTTTCTGGCTTTGACTGAATATGGCAACACCATTCACGTATAAGCTGGATGTCTTAATACAAATTTATCTGTTGATAGGACGAGGTAAATGGCAACGGTTCAGAAGCAAAACGCACCCAAACATAAGTAAATTGAACTACAAACCCCATTTATGGCTAGAAAAAGCAACAAATTTTCTATTCTCATAAAAATCAGATTACAGGTACAATACAATTTTATTTAAAATGTCAATTTTAATTAAGATAATTTGGCACTAAAAACATTGCCCATGTGAAGATTTTATCAAAATAGACACTTTCTGTAAACTGGATCATTCTACATTCTATACATAAACGTGAGCATCAGTCACTATCTACTAATGTACCTATAGTTGGGACGATTAAGATCCTGAATGAGTTCTTTACACCTGTATCTATTGCTGGGACGAGATGGACCCAGTACCTAATAGTAGTTTACACCTGTATCTATAGCTTGGTCGGGATAGACCCTGGATTTAATAAGTTGTTTACACATGTATCTACAGGTGGGACAAGACAGTCCCTGTATTTCATAAGGGACGAGACAGACCACGTATTTAATTAATTGTTTACACCTGTATCTATAGGTGGGGCGAGATGGACCCTGTAGTTAATGAGCTGCTCACACCTGTATTTATAGGTGGGACGAGATGGAACCTGTATTTAATGAGCTGTTCACACCTGTATTTATAGGTGGGACGAAATGGCTCTGGAGGACTTGCCCGCCAGTATCAGCAAGGTGCTGCAGGTGTCAGGGGCTGCCAAACTGGTATATGTGGGCCACTCCCAGGGTGGAACCATCGCAATGGCTGGCTTTTCTGCAGTCCCTGGCCTCCAGGACAAGGTTAAGTTAATCGTACCCCTAGCACCAGCTGTGTATATGGCCAACATACGCAGTCCCATCCGGCTACTGGCGCCATTTGCAAGGGAATTCGAGGTAAAACAGGATACACTTTAATAGCGATTTTGTAATGAACATGCTTCTGTTTTATGTAAATGCATCTGTAAGTATACGTACATAAGCATTGCTATAAGATGTTTACTGTAAATTTACTGAGATAAAGCTGTTAACATTTCAAATGTAATAATATATTTAAAGTACATCAAAGTCTCTAGAAAAACTTATAACAACACAAATTCCCGCACTCTATCATTGATTGTCGCGGACAGTGGATCTGTGAACTTCTTGGGACCGGAGAGCTACTGCCGAAGTCTGAGCTGATCACGTGGTTTGCAAGTGTGGCTTGTGGGGACATCCCGTCCGATCTCTGCGAGAACTTCTTGTTTTTACTGGCAGGTTATGACGAGGCACAGATGAATAAGGTGGGTAGCACATATGTATTATAATTGTAACTGGCCATGACGAGGTCCAGATGAATAAGGTGGGTAGCACATATGTATTATAACTGGCTGGCCATGACGAGGCCCAGATGAATAAGGTTGGTAGCACATATGTATTAAAACTGGCTGGCCATGACGAGGCCCAGATGAATAAGGTGGGTAGCTCATATGTATTATAACTGGCTGGCCATGACGAGGCCCAGATGAATAAGGTGGGTAGCACATATGTATTATAACTAGCTGGCCATGACAAGGCCCAGATAAATAAGGTGGGTAGCTCATATGTATTATAACTGGCTGGCTATGACGAGGCCCAGATGAATAAGGTGGGTAGCTCATATGTATTATAACTGGCTGGCCATGGTGCAGCCCAGATAAATAAGGTGGGTAGCACATATGTATTATAACTGGCTGGCCATGACGAGGCACAGATGAATAAGGTGGGTAGCTCATATGTATTATAACTGGCCACGACGAGGTCCAGATGAATAAGATGCACAGCTCATATGAATTATAACTGGCTGATAATGGTGCAGCCCAGATGAATAAGGTGTGTAGCGCATATGTATTATATAACTAGCTGGCCATGACGAGGTCCAGATGGCCATGACGAGGCCCAGATGAATAAAGTGGGTAGCTCATATGTATTATAACTGGCTGGCCATGACGAGGCCCAGATAAATAAGGTTGACAGCTCATATGAATTATAACTGGCTGACCATGGTGCAGCCCAGATGAATAAGGTGGGTAGCTCATATATATTATATAACTAGCTGGCCATGACGAGGCAGAGAATAAGGCTTTAGCATATGCATACATGGGCGTCGCAATATTAGAATAGGTAAATAAGAAAAGGTCCTATCAAAATTTTCACAGATATTTAAATTTTTATCTACCTGTAGACAAAGGCAAACAAGGTAAATGTAAATGTGACAAAAAAACACAGAGACGAGACATAACACACAAAAAGAAAAACCATCAGTTACCGCCTTGGAACGGTCAGTCGGCAAATATATATATATATATATATATATATATATATATATATATATATATATATATATATATATATATATATATATATATATACGTTTATATATATATGTTGTCTAATATGGCGTCTACCGTGTACTTTTTCAAATTTAAAACGAGCAAAGCAAATTGTTTGTGTTTAACTCTTGAAAAAGCCATTTTCCAAAAGTTTAAGTGAAAGCGTTTTTAGATACAATTCCGTATGGAGCAATTCTTGACATTGTGTATTAGTTAGAGTGAAGAAACAAGTTACAACTTTAGTCGAATATTCGAAGATAATTTTCAAGTATCGTTTCAGTTATATACATTCAAGTCCACATTCCAAAGTATTGTTTAGATCGGACATGAAAGACCCACGTCAGCAAGAGGCGATTGGTCATGTTTAGTTTAACCAGACTGTTTATCTAAACAATTGAGCCTCAATTTTTATTGTTAAAAATCTCGTTATTTGAACATTTAAAATGTTATTTGCATTCATATCGAATTTGAATATGAAGTATTATGTAAATTTCCTATTTATCTCACTCAATAACATTTCATTTACACAAGTGTATATCCAATGTAGTTGTATGTTGTAGACTCGTATCCCGGTGTATGTGGGCCAACATCCGGCTGGCACGTCAGCACTCAACGTCGTCCACTTTGCTCAGGTACATGTAACTAGTTCAAGTTTCAAAGTTAACTTACGTAATTGGCTGGCATAAATCTTTTACTATATTAACCCAGACAGTTATTGGGAACAGTAACAGTCTCACTACGTTTAAGACTTACACGCTCCCTGGCATTAATATGACCATCAGATATAACCAGATGTAAATGGGGTTGATGTCTTTGCTACTAAATCGAGCTATATATCGACTCATTTTAAATAAAGTCACCGCATATTCTTATTATTCTTTACATATGACCAATATGCAATGTGGTGTTTCAGATGATTAACACAAAAGAATTCCGGATGTTTGATTATGGTCGAGTTGAAAATATGAGGAAATATAACCAGGTAAATGCTATAACAAAAGTACATAAAACATACTTTTTGGTTTTTTGTTTTCTTCTTGTCATGTTCTGATATATTTCATAAGCAGAAGTCACCCTTTTAGTTAACGTGAGCTTAAATTAATGTTTAAACTTAAAAGCTGAATTAGTCTTACATGTTGATATCATCTTAAATAAAAGTGCACTTGCATATTTTGCACATTTAACGCTGTATTTTGTACCCCCTGGAGTTTTACCATAAAAACGGCAATTGTGATCCAAACGACATACCTCTATTGTAGACTACTCCTCCCACTTATACCCCGAGCAAAATCACGGTGCCAGTTGCTCTATTTTCGGGAACCAATGACTGGCTGGTGAACTACGAGGGCGTCCAGAATCTGTCTAAGGAGCTCCCTAAATTGGCCCTAAACGTTGTTGTCGCTGGCTGGGAACACCTAGATTTTGTCTGGGCCATGGACGCACCCTCCGTCTGCTACGATCCTATTATGAAACTGATTCAGAAATACACGTACAACTGACCGACTTGCTGCTGTCATAATTTAAAACAATGAAATAGCGGCGATAAGATGGCTCACGATTTGGACTCATCTGATAACAGTGATTTTTTTCCACTCAGGTCTCGATTTAGACCTAACAGATGGCAACGATTTGGACCAGTTACCATACAGCAAAATTTGTAGCGAGTTATAATCTTTTCTAAGTATCATTTAGCTTAAAGGGAAATGATTAATGTTAACTATTAAATGATAAGATTCTTTATAATTGCTCTATAAATGCACATTGATATTGATTTGCGTCGTTATTGCATGTATCCCTTAGAGCTATAAATAGTTTGGAATTCCGTCATCAAATTTGATGAAAATAACGTTTTAGATACATTATATGACATATATAATAGCTGTTAGCCATAGTTGTAAACATCTTTTTCAAATGAGTTATGCAATAAAAAATCACAAAATTTATAAAATCATATAGCTCTAGGGAGTCATAAAAGATATTAAATTACTTCGGTCGAATCCCAAAATGTTCCGATTAGTTACGTAAGCGTTCGTATGATCCATTGACCCGCATTTACACTTTCGTACGTGACCCTTAATTCCTAATAAACTATCACGGAGGAAGGAAGCCCGACTCTAAAGAGAGGAAGGCCAGCTTGCATTATTTGGCAAGGAAAAAGATCATTAACTTGTAGAAAGGAACAGTAAGAATCTAGAATTCGCCTGTGAAAAACACCGACGACACGGTTCACTTTTGGCGTGTTTAACGGAAATGCCCGATATAATTATCGGCTATGCTCGACTAGGGCGACGAAAGCTAAAGTAAGATTTTTGTTATAGTTGTTTGGTTAGTGAGAAGAATAAACGTTATACTTTGATCGTTTTGAGCATTTAAACATTCACACTACAAGATCATACAGGCTAACATACAGTATTTGGCAACAGAAAAAGGTCCATTCCGACGCCATATCTGATTTTAAGTTAAAATTTAAAAAATCGTATAAAAATGACTTATTGTTAGAAAGAGCGCGTTAATATACGCGACGTCAACACTTCCGCCTCGACATTGTTTGTATATGTTAACGACGTAACGTTAATAAAAAAGGTCGAACCTGGTACAGCGCTAGTGTTATTACTCACACATTTACATTTGATGCCATGACGAAAATACACGAATTTACAGATGCTTATAGCATAGAGAGACGCCGAGCGAGGGACAATTAAAATACCTTCAGTGGTTGGATGATGCAAAAAAAAAACCCCAACAAAAAACAACAACACACACACCACAACTTGGTACAGTTTGATACAGTATTCAAGTCCCTTTAGAACAAGGTAAGCTTGTTAAATTCAATAAATGAAGAAATCATTTCGAAGACAGACGTCGCTTATGTACATGAAGAAATGTGACTACAGATGTGTATTCTTTAGACATTGAGCTGCAGATGGGATATTTACGAGAATTCAGGCACAGTTGTGTCCTGCCACCTATCTCGCCTCGCACTGATTCCCTTATCGTACCTGCTACGCACAGAAGCATTGCCGAAGTACCGAGCATCCCTTTTACTACGAATACCTCATCGTCTATTTCATCCCAGCTACACAAACTACCTAAACTCGAGCTACCACACTTTGACGGCGATATACTTACGTGGCAAACGTTCTGGGATTCGTATAAAACGTCTGTACTCCGGAATCCAAACCTTACCGACGTCCAGAGATTTTCATATGTGAAAAGTCAGCTACATGGAGTACAAGCCGGTGGTGACGTCACAGACCCAGCTGGAAGCTGTCGTATTACATAAATCGTACCAACATTCCCTGTTTCAATGTTAATAGGGGCTGACCATTATTGAAAATTATTGGTGGGACCGCATGGTCCGGGGAGACGGACATATAGCGGTTGCATCCAAGTTAGGCTATTTGCTGTCTGGGCCACAATACACACAAGGTAATAATCCAACCAGTCACATCATGAATTCATTACCTGCCGAGTAGCCAACGTACAAGATCTAGAACGCTTCTGGAAGACAGAGAGTGCAGGAATCGACCCCGGCCCTTCAGACATAACATGCAACAAATATCTTGAACATTATCAAGAGAAAAGCATTGGATTTGACGTTTTTTGCAGGGCCACTGTACGTTCGGTAAACACATGGCAACCAATCTAAAGAATACGTGTGTTTATTTACATGCGCCTGTACTAGAGTTCTTCAATTAGAGCTATCCGCAGACACCTTCCTCCAAGGATTTAAAATTTTTTGTAGTCGGAAGTCGACACCGCGGATTATGATATCCGCTAACGCAACAACGATCAGTGCAGCTGCAGACATTTTAAAACGTTTTTCCGAAATATACTGAGTAGAGACAGCACTGAGTGGAAATTTATTCCCAAAGAAGACCCCTGGTATGGCGGCTGCTGGTAGCGACTAGTAGGTATGACGAAACAGGTTCTCAGGAGGGTACTAGGATGCTCATATGACAGCTTCATCACACAACAAACCATCCTCGGAAGAAGAAGCTGCCATAAACGAACGCCCGCTGACATACTTTAGTTCCCACATTGCCGACAATGAAGCAATAACACCCAACCATCTCCTATATAGCCGACGGATCACCAAACTTCCGGATTCAGACGCCACCATGGACACAGCAACGTGTGCAACTTTGGGAAATGTCGCCAGCATCACGAAGCGTCTCTATACCTAACAGATGCTTATCACCAACTTTCTAAATCGTTGGAAACAAGAATATTTCACCGCTTTGAGAGAGCACCGCCGCATGACCGGAATCAACAACCAGATGATCGCAGTCGTACAAGTTCATGATGACGGTCCAAGGAGTCAATGGAGCCTCGCAGTAATCCATAAACTCATAACGGGGAATGACGGGAAAATTCGCGCTGCAGTGATAAAAACTAAGAACGGACTTTCCAACAGACCATTTACAGGATCGACCGTCGTAAACATATACAAACAATGTCGAGGTGGATGTGACGGCACGGCGCCACCAAACTTAGTGACGCCGCTTATATTAACACACTCTTTCTGTTACTTTTGTCCCAATGTATAACCTATTTTTTAGAAAAGGTGTTTGTTTGCGGCTAAAGAACTGCCTGTTTTCCAATATCCAATGCGTTGTACATTTGATTTACTACGGAACAATTTTGCCCACTGTTTGCACAGTTGTAATTGCTTACAAGGTCAAATTTATACCGCCCAAACAGCGCTTTTGATTATTTTTGCCGCTTTTTTGTCATAGTCGGAAATAGGCTGTATGAAGTACTGTGTAGAGAACTAGACCTTAAACAAGACTAACCCAACTATAGAAACAGCCAATCATCAAATTACCTGATCACACAGATGAGGACAAACTCTTAGACTGTTTTCAATTGGTTTCGCGCAGCCTAAGAGAGAAGGAAATATGAAAGAGTTATATTAAGAAAGAGAGAGAGAGAGACAGAGACACAGTGAGTCAGAGAGAGAGAGAAAGAGAGATAGAGAAAGACAGAGAGAGAGAAATCAAATACACGGGTCACAGACAGAGATAGAGAGAGAAAGCGAGAAATATGTAAATGATGATGGTGTTGTTTTTGTATGGTTGTGATGATAATAATGATGATAGCGATGGTGATGACGACGACGAAGATGATGATATAGCCGATAATAATAATAATAATAATTATAATAATAATAATAATAATGATGATGATGATGATGATAATGATGATGATGATGATGATAATAATAATAATAATAATAATAATAATAATAATAATAATAATAATAATAATAATAATAATAATAATAATAATATTTTTGTCGGCTGTTTGACGGTCTATTTCGCTGGCAGACATAAACAATAAGATTAAGTTCGGCTCCGTTAACCTACAAATGTATGCATCACCGCAATATTAAACAAAAAGGGTGGGTCTGCTTTGAAATATAGGTTGTTTTAATTTGCAAGACAATTTGTTTTGTAGTATAGTCATTGTTTTACGGCAAAAGACGATTTTGAAAAAAAAAAATAATTGTACCGTTATAGGGTGTTTGCAATTATGTGCAAAATAAGGGCTGGTGAAAAATATATACAGATGGAAGCAAAGATCCACTCACATGCATTGTGGCCTCTGCCTTTGTTATCCCTTTTAAAGATTTTATACAGATAGACAGAATTACATATAAGAATTCCATCTTTACAGCAGAATTGTACGCCATAATACAAGCTTTATACTGGGTACTAAGACTCTTTCGGACTTTTTGGCTTCACTAACAACAATTAAATGTCATAATAGCAGATCTAAAACCGACTTCTTAAACAAAATTAAAATACTTATCAACCAGTGTCAAGAGAAGGGTTACAAGGTCAAACAAGGTGTCACATGTAGGCATTTCCGGCAACGAGAGAGCTGATGTGGCGGCTAAAGAGGGCTTCAATCTATTAGATGTGACTCAACATCTTGGTTAATCCCCATCTGAAATATATTCTATTAGCAAAACACATCTTTTGCAGAAATGGGTTAACAAAACAACAGCAGAAAATACAATACATTATAATGGTAGGTCCTTACTCACCCTTGACCTAGCCTTTATGTATTTGAATAACTTAAGACTAGACAAATTTATCACTAGGCTGAAAACTCCCTGGTAGCAAAGGAAACTATATACTAAACTTAAATCCTTCCTTTGTTACATGTAAAACTATGAATGACACTCATATTTTATGCTGCAGAACTCCTTAGGAAAAAAGAATTAACTAAGACGACGTTTTTTAAAAATCAGCAGTCTTCCACTTAATCAACATAATCTTCTATACGCCCCATTTCCTTTTTACAAATCCTGTCTTTCGAGCAGTTAGTGACCATATTTAAATTGTGACATGATCAGTCAGTTTTATTAATTGAAACATCCAATTAAGCTGGAACGGATGGGCGCCCTAGAGAGGAAAAGTTTCTAATTAATAATATAATAACGATGTAGCCGAAATAATGAAGTCGAAAGGCGTGCGACTAGACAGTATGTCATCAGAATCGAACTGATAATTCACATAGGAACTGCATCTGCATGGACCAATGTTTACTTTCCTAGTCGACTGCAGTTTCCTTTTTTGTATATCAGCACATCTTTTGGCAAATTAAATTTAATATATATATTTAATATATAAAATTGATCCAAACCTTAAAAGTAAACATTATGAACAGACTAAACCAAATATATATCCGTAGGAAATAGAATCAGCATATGTACATATAAATAAAATATATTAATGTTTTGATATTACCAATAAAGTATTAATGAAGGTGTTACTTACCTTTATATCCTTCTTACGTATCAAATAGTCATGTAAATACATGTAATTTAATTAAAGTAGGAATAACTTTTCAACCTATTTATCTTGTTAAACCTTTTTGTATCCCAAATTATCGCTCTATCATAGTTTTCTAAATTTCAGCTAGGAGGCAATACATAGTATAATAAATAGTACAAACTATGACGAATGTGGACATACTTTTAACAAAATATTATCAATGTTATATCGGCAAAATAAATCAAGTATTCACATACAAATCCAACAACACTATGCATATATTTTATATAACTAAAATTTACAATATTTAATGCCAGTAGGTATATTCATTACTAGTACCGTGAATGTTAAGTAAGTTCACTTTGTCATATATTCTTATTCAAATTTACTTCGTGTTTAACACTTAGTTTAGCGAATTTTCATGTTCGTGTAAAAAGTATAAGAAACGATAGCACATGGTGTTTATAAACAGACGTTAATGCAACGTATGTTTATTGAAAAGAAAGAAGTTATAGATTATTGTTGTAACACTGAGATAATTGCGATAATCATATAAATCAAGCCTAATCTATTGTTGGGTAATGAGATGACGACGGCAGGATACGAGATGTCTGCTCAAGTTTACGAGACAGCCGGTCGATTGGATAGTACGAAACGTCTAGGGTACGAGATAGCTGGCTCCCGCTTACAATATGTAAACAGTAGGAAAACATATCTATATTTTAAAATGTTACTGTAAAACTCGGTGGTAATTAGTGAAGCCTGCCTTTGCAGACAAGTATATGATCATATTACTGCTAAAATAGCATAAACATAACCGTTAAAACTATATGATCACTTCTTAAAGCTGTGACGTCACCCCATAAACATTTTAAAACCGATAATAAATACCAGAACAAGAAAGAGCTAGGATGTGCGACATCCATGGCGCCGTGGAGAGCATGCGCGTTAAACAAGAAGGTGAGTATCCTGGAAACTAAACACTCTCTTTCAATGTCTGTTAATTACACAAACCATAAACATTTGACAGAAACGAACCATAACTCTGATGGGAACTAGAGTAGTTGCTACTTTATTTGTTTTCCATGTTATCTGCTACATATGTATTTAAAACCTCCATTGCTAACATCGGATTACTCGTTTTTTGTTTGTTAAATAACAATTCACCAAACAGACAGAAGCTAATTCCGATAAATGTCAGTTACGTTTTTATAATTGAAAGCTACATATTATTGTTGCAAGCTACAATGTTAAAAAAGGGAATACCCAGTTCATCAAAACTTTTTTTTCTGAAAAAGGTCTCACCGAACAGCTATGATTTCCTGTTTTTACCAGCTACACTATCGTCTCCGCAATACATTACATAAAAGGCACTGCTCTCCATAGCGGCGCCAATAAGGGTCGCCGTTCTCGGCGATTCAATAAAGACAACGCTGACGCGGGACTATGATCGCTGGTTTGGTAAAACGTAAATCCGTTTTAAATACATAGTTTTTAACTTTCTGTATGTTTGTAATTGATATGATTTTTATTTTTAAAAAATGTGTAACATTTGTCAAAATGTCGAAAAACTACAAATCTGCTTACCGGTTACGGAGGAAATGGCAAATGAAATCGGATCTTCGCTTGTCGTATTGAAAATTAAAAAGGTGTTATTTTACTAGGTTTATTAAATTATTTATACTGTAGGTATATTGTATTGTTGTGAAATGATAAAAGGCAGAAAATAACATTATTTAAAATGTAGAACGACCATGTGTAAGTTATTTAATGACTAAATGATAATAATTTTACTATAAAGAAGGAAATAATTTCATTTCGTGTGCATAACAACCCTGACGATAAAGTATATAGAAATGAATGTGATGCGGTTATTTCTTTGGCTTAATTGTCGTTTAAATTCTCTCACACCAAACAATAAAGGCAGAAAACAATATATATGCATATGATACTTGAAAAACACCGATGTGATGTGTGTACTATTTTCATGACTCAAGCTTAGCCGTAGAGAGCATGCTATGTAAACAAGAATATGGCTATCCTTTACACACTCCAATTTTACTGTCGATTCATTGCATAAATATATTTTGAGTAACTATCTGCTACTTTGTATTCTTTCTTGTTGACTGCTACATCTGTAATTTCAAGCTGCATTGCCTACATCGGCATATTTTGTTTCCTTTGTTAAGACCTAGTCAAACGGCTGCGAATTGGTCCTTCTATCTAAAAGTGGCATCAAAGAACACCAGCGACATCGTGTTAATGACTGCTACACTCTCGTGCCCATAAAATGCATTCCATAACAGGCACCGCTCTCAAGAGCGGAGCCAATAAGTATACACAATCATTCCATAAAATAAGAAATAATAAGAACAGCAAGGGCAGGTTGATTTCGTTGTTGTCCATTGTTAATTTTTGGCAGGCCAAATCAAGACAATGCAACTGCAATGGAAATTGAATGGCAATATCTGTTAAAAATAATTACTTCATTTAAAAAAAGATTCATTTTCATTATAATGGCATTGTTTTAATACAATTCAAAGTTGATTTTAAAAAACAACTCTTTTTCAGCATAGCTGTCTAACCTCAGGTTTTGACCTTCCTACAGATGCTGACGAATGGTCAACGCGGATGAATATCAAAACAACTCTCATTTACCATCATATACTCATATAAACAAGACACATACATACCAAAGGTGAGCAGTGGTCTACTTATTATCGGCTGGCATTACTGTAGGCTACAATCTCACACCCGCACCGCTACACTGACAACGGACATGCGAGGAATGATATGAATAAGTCATTTACTGCCAGCGCTGTCCCACTAGTCTGAAAACTGAGGGCTTTTCTTCCCAACCTGTTACGAATATAATGTTAGGTTATAACAACTTATCGTATTAATGACTTAAGATACTAATGTTGTACTATTTCCAAAATAATGGCTTTTTCACTCTGACAATAAAATCAAAACAGAGCCGTAAAATCAACAAAGAACCATAAAATTGCATCGTAATAGAACATTAATCATAAACAATTCTCATTTTATCCAAAACGGCTTGTCATTGCCGTAACGTTGACTTGTTGGCTGCAAACTTGATAAGCAATACAACAACATGTTTTATGTTGAAATCGTTTATGTATATTTTATTATTAAACATATACATTCATTGATAAAATTTGACAGGCTTGACGTTAGGGCTAACAAAATAAATCTTAAAATGATGAGTTTGCAAGGACATTTGCTATATTAAATGGCTCAGTTATGACAAATACGCGTTGGTGTTCTTGTTTTTCAAGTTAACCCTAACAGTTTATATCAACGCCATTCATCGTAAATGAACTTTTTTTTGTCTGCTCAATAAATGTGAATGTATTTTGCATGGTGTGTTGCGGAAATAGTATGTACATTAAATGGTCTATTAATTCCACTTAATCAGTCTTCGGCAAAGCCCGGTGGACCGTGGCCCGAGCCCACCAATATATCTGTCGGTCCAATAAATTTTATAAGTTGAACGGACCGACGGTCCACCAGAAGTGAAAGCCACGTCGTTTTCGAAATTCTGAATTAGCATGAATATATATATATATATACTAAAGTAAACTAAACAACACTTTACAGACTTTAACTGAACTCAGTCACAGGTAACATCTCGACTACCTTACTAACCTTTGTTGTCAAAAGGTCAAGATCATGCTGGTCCAGTAAAATTTGATCCGGTCCAGTAGTAATTGCCAGCTTAGTGGACCGAAGGTCCAGTGTTTTTAAATTTCTTTCGTGAAGACTGAACTATTCAATGACTGATAGATCACTTCTGAGGCCTTTTCACTTTATACCAATATATAGAGGTACGTTTACTATTCACTTTGCTGTGATTATTGACCCAAAATTATAGAGTTACACATAGACTGAAACATAACACAATTATTTTGTTGACCGACACCTGTAACAATTCACATGTTAGATTTCAACTTAACAAATGTTATATCCTTTGATTTACAAAATCTATTAACACTGTATAATTTAATCCCAAATTAGTACCCTTACATAAACGATGATGACAGTTTGTCTTGAAGTGTGCTTAATTGGGAAAAGTGCATAATTTGCAACACACTTACTGCTACTTTTCTGTCTAACCTAAAACTGAACGACGCGACTATTGATTGGCATAAAGTAGGTCAATCAGTAGCACAACAGTCAACTGGCCTCTTCATATTATAACTTGTGACGAAGTTCCTCTTGGATGACCACTGGCTAATGTTCTGGTAAAATGCCATCATATGTTGACTTGCGAATACAACTTCGTACACACGTACGTTTAGTGTTAACCATTCAGAGTTCTAGCTCTGCATGATGTGACGCGTACGCATTGCAGCAAGTGGGTCGAGGGGTCTAAGGCCAAGCTCCCGGACAATTGTTTGTTTCTAGATCGTGGTGTCTTCTCGGGAGGTAAGATGTTACGTTAAGTATTATGTTATATACATTTAAGTATTAAAAGCTCTTTATTTCCAAAAGAGAAGCTACAAGCACTAATTGTCTAGTTATGACCATTACGTAAAATTTGATCCATGCTATTTATTTATACCAATAATAAATCACTTGTTGGCAGCAGACGTATGTTCTTATTACCGTGTCTTCAAGCAAAGTGCCTTGATATGAAGAAAACAATGATTGCATTTAAGCCATTTGGGGAATCGAAACAGACAAATATGGTTAAGGTGCAATAAGTCTTATTGATATAAAGTAATTCGAAAACAAAGGATGTTTTATAAATTGTCTGCCGGATTTAGCTATGTCCCGTGATTACACAAATGGCATATATATGACATATCGACTTGTTTGTCATCCTAACAACAAAGATAAATGTTTTGTCATTTAAATGCAGTAACCATTTTATGTCTAACGAAATATGAAATGTTAAGTGGCAAACAAGAACAAAAAGTTGCATTTCTGTACACATCCTTTCATCAGATACTATAACAGTGTGATCGTCCTGAGATCGGAACTATAGATGTTCTGTTTTGAATTTTCAAGTTAAAAACTTGTCACATACCAAAAGGAGGGCTCTACAGAAAAGTTACTAAACCAATTTAGCAATTGTACACATATTTCATGGTGCAGATTGGGGTACCAGTTTATGGCAAGAAACATACACCTTAACCCTACTAGAGAAAGATTATTTCTTTGCAGATGTAATCTTGTGTCTTCAAAGTTTTTTTTTTAGAAAATGTGTATTCTGCGTTTTTAATTGTAAGACAGCTTTAGTGAATTTTTATACATGTACTTTTAAATACTGCTCTTTAAGACATGTGTCCTTTTTGTAGATTTGTTCCCTCTATGCCAACTTCATACCTTTTTCTATTCCCACTTTGCCCACTTTCCATTTCATGGTATGGGCTTACCTGTAAATAATCAAGCATTACAGTGACAACATTATTGCCTCTGCAATATAATCACTTATCATAATGAAGGTAAATAATATTGTCCATATATTATTATTATCTATGTTGGCGTTATTTTTATCATAATATGGACGAAAAAGAAAAAAGGCACAGGTAATATTCATTATTTTTCTTTAATTTTCAACACAATGAAAAAAATAATGTTCTCATGTTCCTTCATTACAACAGTAACAATGCGTCAAATAAGTTTAGTAATTGTTAATTGCATTTGAATATCTAAATTCATGTCAGTTTTAATGATTATTTAAATTGCTATTAAAAATGATATTTTTATTATAAGTCTATTGGCCGTACAAATGCCCTTTCAATGTAATTCGATAATTATAATATAAACTATTCTTAAATTAACTTTAAAATCAGCTTAAATATGATGAGAAATAATATTCAACAACTGCAGTTACATGACCAAAATACCGTAGGTAACTTTTACTATGACACTGAGCGGAATAACGCCTTGTCAAAAACACCACAAAAGTCTCACTTTGTCACCTCTCTATTTGGAACCAAAATATACAAAGTTGGCAAAGTAAAACCCATTTTGTGCACATTTTCAGAAATCAAAGATATTACCTCATTATAAGGACTCATAACGTACTGACACATGGTAGAGAGGAATAAAAAACATCAAGACTTTAATGTTTTATTTGATTTTATATAATAATACAGTTATAATAATTTATAATTAAAAAATACATTAAAGTAGTGTCAAAACCAGCTTGAAAGAAGAAAAAGTGCATTAACTAAGTACAAATTAACTATTTAACAAATAATGCATGTAATTTTGTGCAAACTGTTTGCACTCTGGGATGATCATGTTTTAATGGCCTAATACACCATATTACCTGAATGTCAATAAACTATTTTTTTAAAACCAGTTACTATGTTAAACACATCTGAGTTGGATTGTATAGAGGTACAGGTACAAGGAATCTTTTGGTCAAAACATTCATGTCTGCAGAGAAGATATGTGAAGAAGATATGTGAAGACTTGCTTTATGGCCTATATGTAATTAATTGTACTAAATTAAATTCGGATAAAGTAAGTGTAACAAACACTATGTAGAATTAGAAAATTAACACTATTGCTTTGTTGAAAGTCGTAAAATGAAACATGTTCGCTAAATTTAAATAAAAATCCGCCACAAAGTTCAAGTTCTAAACTAATGGACATTTGTTCTGATCTATAACATGAAAAACCTCCAATATACATACATACATATATATATATAATCGTTTAGTTCGATAAAAGAAGCAACAATGGAGTTTTTGACATTAACATTTAAACATAACATTGGGCATAGAAAAAAACAAGCAACTCAACATTAACATAAAGGAACATCGTTAGATAGATTATTTTTTTTGCATTTTTAAAATTAAACCATATTCAAATACTAATAATTTATTAAGAAGACATCAGTGCATCCACTAAAATAACATCTGTTATAAAGGTACTATACTGGCAATAGTAAAGAAGCTAAAGCAAAAATGTATAAAATAATGTTTAAAAATGAATGCAAATCGCTATACAATCAGGCTTTTATATTACTTTTTGTGAGAAAATATTTTACTTAAAAATCTATTTTAAGCAAAATACTACAAACATATAATGTAATTGAATGAATAGCATATGTACAATTGTAACAAGCAGTACATGCAATATCTACAATATAGTGAAACCAGAATCAAAGGACACAATAATAATTCCAATATGTTTTGGAGTTATATAGCCTGTACTGGTAAAATGCATAAATATATTTAAAGTGCACGAGAGAGTTGATAAAAAGTTATGAGACAAGTCTAAAATGGTGAACTTGGTGTTTCAATGTAAGGTTACGGTTTCCTATAGGGTAATCTATTTCTGATCGAAGTTCATAACATTATTTATGAGGATGACGCTAAATTGATTGGTAACCTTAAGTGTTAACAGAATGTTATTTCCACCACTGCATATCAACATTTTATCATCGTTCACATTAATCCGATTAAAATCATAGTTTAAATGATTATTTCAGCCAAACAATTCAGCTATATTCAGACTTCTTGACATATTGACATAATTAATATTCTGTTGTCATTTAAATTGATCATCGGAGCATGTGTTTTGCACATACATCACAAATGTACAAAAAATTGCATAGTGTTAAAATATTAACACTATGTTAAGGGAAAAACAAAAATCACTAAAGCTTTCCTTATTGATCATTATTTGAAAAAATGTAATGTTTATCATAAGAATACGTGCCTTTATGCGGTTTAGGTGATTACGGAAAAGACATGTCACTTGATTGCAACAGTTGTTGGAAAAAAATGTAAGGGTATTGTCAGTCTCGTTTTCTTTTGACGCCATGAAAGATGGAGGTACAGTAGTCTCATGAGTAGACTTCATGTTTGTCACAATAAGATGCATAGCCGGTAACTTGGCAAACGTGTTTACTTCTTTAACTTGTCTGTTTGTATTTGTTATGTTAAACTGACACACTTATGGTCACATTGGCGATGTTTAGATAATAAGTAGTAAAGGTAGACTTGCGACCATGTCTTAGTAGAACCATTGGCGCACCGCAGGTCTGCTTGAAGATATCACTATGACTGGAATGCATTTATTTCTTATGTAGATCACATCCACTTAATCTACAAGCAGTCTGGTGGAAAATTGGTACATGATGTCATTGATGTTGAAGTCTTGCATCGATGATAAATAGCATCTTATATAAAGTTATGTCTTTCACTCAGCTTTTAAGAGAACACATGCAATTCTTTTTAATTATTGGAAATACAATTTGTAACACATGTAATTTTTAAAACTATATTATCAACATGATGTCATTTATGATCAGTGTAACGTTATGTTTTTATCAACATTCTCTCTATATGATTTCAAATTAGCTGAATATTCCACATTTTAGCTTTCAACTCATACAAGTTGACTAAACACAAAAAACAACGCCTCATTAATCATGTTTATGAAATTGCATTGACATATACAATGTCAACATTTGAACTTACAATTAATGATTCAGGTTCAGTTTGAACTATTAGTTAGAACTGTGTTGTTAATGCATATATGTAACAAAAACCTGTTGAATTGCAAAGTAAATTGACTACTGATTCAAAAATTGTGATTAAATCCATAATATTTTTTCGTCAAAATTTCTACACATTATACTTTTCTTTATTTATACATAATTCATTACTAACACTACAGACTTGTAAAAAGGCACTCAGTTTGAAGGACAAACTTGTACTGGAAAACGTTGCTCTTTATATTCAAGATTTTGATATGAAATTATCAAAATACAAAATAGAAATAAAAATAAAAACATAATATATAAATAAAAAAAAGTCTTTATTTGCTAGCGAAAAGCATTTAAATTTTTTATATTATAAAATCATAACAAAAGATTACGAAACATTATGGAAAATAAGCAGTCTCACTTTAATCCTTGAGTACAATAATTAAACAGATATAACATTTGAATCAACTATTGATTGTGTTTTAACATCTATCTGTCTTTTTTGCCAAGAATTAAATATTGCAAATTTGACAATTGTAACCATGTTGCTTAAGCATTTTTCTGTTTACACTGGTAGTTGAAAACTAAAACAAAAAAGAATAAGGTTGTTGATTAATAAACTACATGCAACAACATTGTGATAGATACATTGCACAAGCACATATATGAGGAATACTTCCAGTTATTATTGGTCTCAAAAAGAATGTTTGAGTCGAACCATTGATGTTCAGACTACTGTAAGAGTTCTTTATGAAAGATCCTGTATTTCAAGAACTCAAAAATCCCCTTTAGTGCTATTTCATTCATATCGCAATGGTAAATCCCTTGTTCAGGAAGGAATGCCATGTCGAATATTCCTCCTAGTTGTTTGTACTCCGGTGAATTCAGGACTCTTTCACTTGACTGGTTTGGTAGGGCGTGCTTCGCCTTGTGGTGCAACACTATAACAGCAACTTCAGGGCTACCTGGATAACAAAAACAGTTTTGGATAAAATCAAAATAAATATAACTGCATGATTAAAGTGATGTAGGTATAATGAATATTTACCTACATCATAAATTATAGGTTATTATGAATTATTTGCAGCAAATGACAAAAAAGAAAGGATATTACAGCATGAATCGGTATAGGGCGTTTTGTTTAACATTGTCAAATTGATATGCGCTGTTTTCTGTACATATTCAAAAATATTTGGATGCTTTGTCCACCCACTCAAAAATGGATGTTTTGATAATGTGATGTTTTGATCTATATTCCAAAGGAACCAATAGAGCAAAAACCTACACTGCGTGTACCAATTTACCACATCCTACACTGTATGTACCAATATACCACATCCTACACTGTATGTACCAATTTACCACAACCTACACTGTATGTACAATATACCACATCAAAAACTGTATGTACCAATTTACCACAACCTACACTGTATGTACCAATATACCACATCCTACACTGTATGTACCAATTTACCACAACCTACACTGTATGTACCAATATACCACATCCTACACTGTATGTACCAATTTACCACAACCTACACTGTATGTACAATATACCACATCAAACATTGTATGCACCAATATACCACATACTACACTGTATGTACTAATATACCACATACTACACTATATGCACCAAAATACCACATCATACACTGTATGTACCAATATACCACATACTACACTGTATGCAACAAAATACCACATCCAACAATATATGTACCAATATACCACACCATACACTGTATGCACCAAAATACAACATGCTATACTGTATGTACCAATACACCACATCCTACACTGTATGTACCAATATACCACATCCTACACTGTATGTACCAATACACCACATCCTACACTGTATGTACCAATACACCACATCCTACACTGTATGTACCAATATACCACATCCTACACTGTATGTACCAATACACCACATCCTACACTGAATGTACCAATACACCACATCCTACACTGTATATACCAATATACCACATCCTACACTGTATGTACCAATACACCACATCCTACACTGTATGCACCAAAATACCGCATCATACACAGCATGTACCAATACACCACATCCTACACTGAATGTACCAAATACACCACATCCTACACTGTATATACCAATATACCACATCCTACACTGTATGTACCAATATACCACATCCTACACTGTATGTACCAATATACCACATACTACACTGTATGTACCAATATACCACATGCTACACTGTATGTACCAATATACCACATGCTACACTGTATGTACCAATCTACCTCATACTACACTGCATGTACCAGTATACCACATACTACACTGCATGTACCAATATACCACATACTACACTGCATATACCAATATACCACATACTATACTGTATGTACCAGTATACCACATACTACACTGCATGTACCAATATACCAGATCCTACACTGTATGTACCAATATACCACATGCTACACTGTATGTACCAATACACCACATGCTACACTGCATGTACCAATATACCACATACTACACTGTTTGTACCAATCTACCACATGCTACACTGTATGTACCAATATACCACATAATACACTGATTGTACCAATCTACCACATCATACACTGAATGTACCAATATACCACATACTACACTGTATGTACCAATCTACCACATGCTACACTGTATGTACCAATATACCACATACTACACTGTATGTACCAATATACCACATCCTACACTGTATGTACCAGTATACCACATGCTACACTGCATGTTCCAATATATCACATACTACACTGTATGTACCAAAATACAACATCCTACACTGCATGTACCAATACACCACATCCTACACTGCATGTACCAATATACCACATCCTTCACTGTATGTACCAATATACCACATCCTACACGGTATGTACCAATATACCACATCCTACACTGTATGTACCAATATACCATATACTACACTGTATGTACCAATATACCACATCCTACACTGTATGTACCAATATTCCACATACTACACTGTACGTACCAATATACCACATACTACACTGTATGTACCAATATACAACATCCTACACTGTATGTACCAATATACCACATCCTACACTGTATGGACCAATATACCACATACTACACTGTATGTAACAATATACCACATCCTATACTGTATGTACCAATATACCACATCCTACACTGTATGTACCAATATACCAGATCCTACACTGTATGTACCAATATACCACATCCTACACTGTATGTACCAATATACCACATGCTACACTGTATGTACCAATACACCACATCCTACACTGTATGTACCAATACACCACATCCTACACTGTATGTACCAATATACCACATACTACACTGTATGTACCAATATACCACATCCTACACTGTATGTACCAACATCCACATACTACACTGTATGTACCAATATACCACATCCTACACTGTATGTACCAATACAACACATCCTACACTGCATGTACCAATACACCACATCCTACACTGTATGTACCAATACACCACATGCTACATTGCATGTACCAATATACCACATGCTACACTGCATGTACCAATATACCACATGCTACACTGCATGTACCAATACACCACATCCTACACTGTATGTACCAATACACCACATGCTACATTGCATGTACCAATATACCACATGCTATACTGTATGCACCAATATACCACATGCTACACTGTATGTACCAATATACCACATGCTACACTGTATGTACCAATACAACACATCCTACACTGCATGTACCAATACACCACATCCTACACTGTATGTACCAATATACCACATACTACAGTATATGCACCAATACACCACATCCTACACTGTATGTACCAATACACCACATCCTACACTGCATGTACCAATACACCACATCCTACACTGTATGTACCAATTCACCACATCCTACACTGTATGTACCAATATACCACAACCTACATTGTATGTACCAATACACCACATACTATACTGTATGTACCAATATACAACATCCTACACTGTATGTACCAATACACCACATACTATACTGCATGTACCAATACACCACATACTACACTGCATGTACCAATATACCACAACCTACACTGTATGTACCAATACACCACATACTATACTGTATGTACCAATATACAACATCCTACACTGTATGTACCAATACACCACATACTATACTGCATGTACCAATACACCACATACTACACTGCATGTACCAATATACCACATCCTACACTGCATGTACCAATATACCACAACCTACACTGCATGTACTAATACACCACATCCTACACTGCATGTACCAATATACCACAACCTACACTGTTTGTACCAATATACCACATGCTACACTGTATGTACCAATATACCACATGCTATACTGTATGTACCAATATACAACATCCTACACTGTATGTACCAATACACCACATACTATACTGCATGTACCAATACACCGCATCCTACACTGTATGTACCAATATACCACATCCTACACTGTATGTACCAATATACCACATGCTACACTGCATGTACCAATATACCACATCCTACACTGTATGTACCAAAACACCACATCCTACACTGCATGTACCAATATACCACAACCTACACTGTATGTACCAATATACCACAACCTACACTGTATGTACCAATACACCACACCCTACACTGTATGTACCAATATACCACATCCTACACTGTATGTACCAATATACCACATGCTACACTGCATGTACCAATATACCACATCCTACACTGTATGTACCAATATACCACATCCTACACTGTATGTACCAATATACCACATCCTACACGGTATGTACCAATATACCACATGCTACACTGCATGTACCAATATACCACATGCTACACTGTATGTACCAATATACCACATCCTACACTGTATGTACCAATATTCCACATCCTACACTGTATGTACCAATACACCACATCCTACACTGCATGTACCAATATACTACATCCTACACTGCATGTACCAATACACCACATCCTGCACTGTATGTACCAATATACCACATCCTACACTGTATGTACCAATATACCACATCCTACACTGTATGTACCAATACACCACATGCTACATTGCATGTACCAATATACCACATGCTACACTGCATGTACCAATATACCACATGCTACACTCCATGTACCAATACACCATATCCTACACTGTATGTACCAATACACCACATGCTACATTGCATGTACCAATATACCACATGCTATACTGTATGCACCAATATACCACATGCTACACTGTATGTACCAATATACCACATGCTACACTGTATGTACCAATACAACACATTCTACACTGCATGTACCAATACACCACATCCTACACTGTATGTACCAATATACCACATACTACAGTATATGCACCAATACACCACATCCTACACTGTATGTACCAATACACCACATCCTACACTGCATGTACCAATACACCACATCCTACACTGTATGTACCAATTCACCACATCCTACACTGTATGTACCAATATACCACAACCTACACTGTATGTACCAATACACCACATACTATACTGTATGTACCAATATACAACATCCTACACTGTATGTACCAATACACCACATACTATACTGCATGTACCAATACACCGCATCCTACACTGTATGTACCAATATACCACATCCTACACTGTATGTACCAATATACCACATGCTACACTGCATGTACCAATATACCACATCCTACACTGTATGTACCAAAACACCACATCCTACACTGCATGTACCAATATACCACAACCTACACTGTATGTACCAATATACCACAACCTACACTGTATGTACCAATACACCACACCCTACACTGTATGTACCAATATACCACATCCTACACTGTATGTACCAATATACCACATGCTACACTGCATGTACCAATATACCACATCCTACACTGTATGTACCAATATACCACATCCTACACTGTATGTACCAATATACCACATCCTACACGGTATGTACCAATATACCACATGCTACACTGCATGTACCAATATACCACATGCTACACTGTATGTACCAATATACCACATCCTACACTGTATGTACCAATACACCACATCCTACACTGTATGTACCAATACACCACATCCTACACTGTATGTACCAATACACCACATCCTACACTGTATGTACCAATATACACATCCTCACCTGCATGTACCAATACAACATCCTACACTGTATGTACCAATAACACAACCACATCCTACTGTGGTACCAATATACCACATCCTACACTGGCATGTACCAATATACCACATCCTACACTGTATGTACCAATATACCACATCCCACTGTATGTACCAATATACCACATCCTACACGTATGTACCAAATACACATCCTACACTGTATGTACCAATATACCACATCCTACACTGTATGTACCAATACACCACATCCTACACTGTATGTATCAATATACCACATTCTACACTGTATGTACCAATATACCACATCCTACACTGTATGTACCAATACACCACATCCTACACTGTATGTACCAATATACCACATCCTACACTGTATGTACCAATATACCACATCCTACACTGTATGTACCAATACACCACATCCTACACTGTATGTACCAATATACCACATCCTACACTGTATGTACCAATATACCACATCCCTACACTGTATGTACCAATACACCACATCCTACACTGTATGTACCAATATACCACATCCTACACTGTATGTACCAATATACCACATCCTACACTGTATGTACCAATACACCACATCCTACACTGTATGTACCAATACACCACATCCTACACTGTATGTACCAATACACCACATCCTACACTGTATGTACCAATACACCACATCCTACACTGCATGTACCAATACACCACATCCTACACTGTATGTACCAATATACCACATCCTACACTGTATGTACCAACATACCACTATACCACATCCTACATTGTATGTACCAAAATACCACATGCTATACTGTATGTACTAATATACCGCATGCTACACTGTATGCATACCATTATACCACAAGCTACACTGTATGTACCAATGCACAACATCCTACACTGTAAGTCCTACCAAAGTAGTTAAAGCTACAATGTACAAAATCAATATTTTAAAACCTACACTGTATGCCAGATAAAGCCATTGCAACGTCCCTGCCAAGCCTGGAAGCATTGATGCATAAAACTATTGTCGGCTTTCCACGCTTTAAATCAGTTTGGGAGTCTAGAGTGATGCAGTTCACTGCTATGTCGGCAGTTAGCTTGCACTTGGTCTTAACCTTTTCCTCAATCTCCTGAGCAACATGTGTCAGAAGTTGGGTCCGCTGGAAGCAGATCTGCAGCTCCACTGCCAAACAAAATCATAAATGTAATATTATTTATGGCCAATAATGGACTGATATTAGGCAACTGGTAGTGAAAATAACTTTTTTTAATTTTTAATAATTTTAGTTAGAATCTTAGTAAAATTTGAGAGTGAATAAAAAGTTTTACATACATTTATCAATCTTGTATTTTTTAAACATTTTTTGCTAATTTATATGTTTATCTAATATTTTGTTCAAATAGTATATTTTATAAATAGGTTAATGAAGATGAAAATCATATATTGTGAACGTAACCTTTGAGACATTGACCATATCTAATTGTGTGGGCATCTGTGGTCTAGTGGTTAAGAACTGACTACGTGATGTTAGTCCTTGAGCAAGACTATTTACTGCACATTGCTCCAGGTACTCAGTACCTGAGTACTGGTTCTACCCAGGAAGTGGGCAGGTGAGAGGGATTAATATAAGTTGAAAGAACCTTTTCCCCAATCGACTATAAATAAATAGGTTTAAAGGAATCTGATACTCACCCGTCTTCTTCTTGTTCAGCTGTTCATTCAAATAACTGTTCTGATGTTGTACTTCCTGTATTGTTTTCTGTAAGTCTTGATTCTCTTTACTCAGATCACCAATAGTCTGTTCATGCTGTTCACATATTTTGCTTTTCTCTGACAAACTCTTTCTCAGCAACTCCAAATGTGTTTCAGCAAGATTTAATCTTGACTCAGCAGTTTTCAAATCATCTGTTTGGGTCTTCAATAATACTTTTTGTTCATTTAATAAATCTAAGTGTTCGTTGCAGTTCTTGATATTATCCATTTCCTGTTGTTGCAATGCTGCAAGCTCCTGCTCCAGTTTGGATATTTCCTGCTTTAATTTGTAGTCTCTATCAGTGGATGTTTGCAGTGATGTATCTACGTTACTTCCCGTACAATTATGTGATGAAACATTGCCAGACACCTTATCCTTGTTTATTTCACCGCTGATGTTAATTTCTAATCTGGAGGGAGTTAGGCAGGTCTCCCGCTTCTGAGCAGTATGCTGCCAAGTTTCATCAAATGTGTTGTAAATAGATTCACTTAAATGCTCCGTTACAATCGACTTGATGAAAGAATCTAACACATAAATGTTTTGTAACATGGACTGCATCTGCAGTACCCCACCTTTCTGAAAAAAGGTAAACAACTAATTGGAACTCTTTCATTTCAAAATAACCAAGACCTACAAATCCATACACAACAAAGGACTTGCTCCTCACAAATAATATGAAGCACAAATTACAGTGATACACCAATAAAGCATTTAAAGTGAATTGGTAACAGCATTGCATATGTATATGACACGTATAACCACACAATCCACACTTTAATCATAGCTATGTACATTAGTTCATCACTATCAACCCAATCTGTGTATTTTTACTAGCTTATGATTTTTCCACATCCCATAATGCCACTCAAGTAGTGCAGAAAAAAACTGTAATTTCGAACTTAAAATGACTAAAAACACTTTTTAGTCTCAAAACCTGAAGACGGGGGTGTCCAATGCATAGTAGTAGTCGCCGATTTGTAACTCTCCTGACAGCTAAGCCTCCCAGTATGTGAGTTCAAGTCCCGTTCGGGACGAAGGACTTAATGTGGGAAAGTCTTCCAGCTGACCTGTGGTGCGCCTGTGGTCCTACTCAGGCATTTCTAGGTCGGTCGCTATAATAATCATAAATGGTAGGTGCGATGTGTCTCCAAAACAAAACAAAACAAAACTGAAGACAACACAATCAGTAATTTGAAGGACAGCATGCCTGTTAGCTAATGAAACTTTTTTTATTTTTCATTCTGGTTCAATGATGCTTTGCTTTGATAGCTTTTAACAAATTAATATAATATCAATTTATTGTGCCTTATATATATTGTCTCTTCAAATATCATAATGATGAATGTGAACTTATATGGTAAACACTGTAAACAGTTTAAAGGAGCCAATGAATAAGATTTAACACTAATTGTAATTCTATTTCACATTAAATTCTCTTCTATTGCCAGTAATTACGTCTAATAAAGTTAATAACTGTGCACACTTTTTATAGAAATGATAACAACATTTAAATGAAATGAATAGCAACACAAAACTAAACGTTGAAGTAAGCTTTATATATTCACATAATCATTCTATTTCCAAACTACGTGATAAGACCTGTACATGTAACTTACCTGTAAAGAATCCCTTATTTTCTGATTACGCGCATGCCTACTGGAATCAACTGTCGGGACTTTGGAATTTCCCTTTTGTTGACAAACTTTAACAAATATAACAAAAACAGTCAATAAACAACAATAACACAAAAGACATACGTATTATATGTTTCAATTAAATGCAGCCAGTACAACAAAAAAGTTGATAAAAACAATAACACAAAAACAATCATATACATACTATGTGTTCTTTTCCCTGTTTTTTACTGAGACTATTGTGATATGATTTTGCATGCAAGGTTAAGGAAAAACCTTCAGGAAGTGCGAGGTTGGAGCGCTCCACAAACCAGGTTTAAGCACCCCAGTTGGCCCTTTTGCCGACTGACCGTTCCAAGGCGGTAACTGATGGTTTTTTCTTTATGTGTGTTATGTCTCGTCTCTGTGTTTATTTGTTTTTCACATTTGCATTTACCTTGTTTGCCTTTATCTACGTGTAGATAAAATTTAAATATCTGTTAGAGTTTTGATAGGACCTCTTCTTATTTACCTACTAATAAAATGCTATGCATATAAGACATGTGTGCTTACTTTAAAGCAGGCTTCATAGGAGATTGTTGTAACAGTCCACGGACAATTGCCAGGCAGGGATCCAGCATGTGTTCATGTGGGGCATGGGGGTGGGGATCGTGGAGTCTCATGTGTCACTATGGGTATGCATCTTGCTCTTGTATTATACATGTATGTGGTATCTGACAGTGTATTGATGTTAAATACCTATAACAATAGTATACACAGATTTGTGTATGTAAGAAATATTTCTGGTTGTATGCCGTTTTTGTACTAAGCTTTTGAAGAATATTTCTCATCTTTTCTACATGTGTCAGATAATAATAACTGTTATAATTTACATCAGACATGCAACTGTTTTTCATTTCTGCAGAATTTATGAACCAACATTGTTTCCTTTCTAAACTGCCCTAATAAAACTATTACTTTATCAATGCCACACATGTGAACATGTTTTTTGAAGCCAAATGGGGTGATTTTCACTTGCAAAGTGGAAGATTTGTTATTTTCATATACACAAAGAAGGAAGTTATCTTGTTTCCATTTCTGAAAATGTGTAAAACATCCCTAAATTTTTTAATACTTTTGAACCTTAAAAGTGGGAGTCTCCTTCCAACAGTGGGAGAGTTCACATGCATGCACTGCATATATGGTCAGGTGCTACTAGGCATCTGTCTGTGGATTATAAACAGCTGCATTTGACGCATTTATACAGACTGTACAAATGAAACAAAATGACCACAACAGAACTGCTTAATATACAACAAATTTTAACTTTTTAAATTAATGTATGGTAGATGTCTTACTTACGTTTTTGCATAATGTAACAAGGCACTACAGTTGTCTGCATATTAAATTTAGTTTTGTAAATTGTGCTTACCAGTGTTTATATGTCCTAATCTTTAGCTATAATTTAAATACAACAAAATTGACAGAATACATGCACTATTTGTTTATTGGGTTTATTTTGCCACCAACAATATTTCAGTTATCTGGAGACAGCGTCCACTTGAAGTAGATATAGTGCTGCCTTCACTGTGTATAGCATGCCTTAAACACCTGACATGATATCACACCCAGTTGCATTATTCTGATGTTTGACCAACCAGTCGTGGAACTACCCTTATATTTGCCTGAGGATTAGCAAGGGAGCTATACCGCTACCATTTTAACGACTTTGGTATGATGCGGCCCGGGATCAAAGCCGGGGCCTCTCGTACCTGGCGCCGACTATCAACCCATTGCTACCAGGTCCGGTCGATTACGCCATATAAGTATAAAATGATTTAAACATATGTTGATGTTACTCTTTAATATGGATATGTTTTAATATTGTTAATCACACAGAATGTGTTTGTCTAAAGAAATGTTTATCACGATAAAATTGTAAAATTGGTGCTGTAAATCAGAGAACATGCATGACTCGTATTCAAGTTTAGTTATAACTTAGAACCAACAATAAAACAGCAGAAATAATTGGCTAATATATTGTCAGGGGTCAAACTAGGTCAACAATTTTAGAGAGTTGCCCCATCTATATGAACACCTGGCAAATAAGCAAGGTACTATGATATCGCAATAACCCAAATAGTGCACCTCAGCAATTATTCAAGGCACCTAAAGCACATATATGTGTGTTTGTAAATGAACTTAGTTTTTTATGTGTGCAGTCCATTAATTAATTTAAACAAAACAGAAACTTACTGATTGCTGTATGCATGCTGCAGTTTTGTAAAATCAAACTATTACATCTTCCTGCTAAAGTATTACTAGTTGTATTTGTTTCCAGCAAGAATAATAAATATATACATATTTGTTCCATCCCACCAACAAATTGATTCATATTGCCAATGTCCAGCTATTTATTGGTGAGGAAGACCCCAGACATATGTCTGTGTAGAACCACTGGCACAGAGTATGTCAGTTAGAAGAAAGGCACCAAATTCTAATTATAAAACTCAATTGACATAATACAGTTACTACTGCTGCTGTATGACACCATGATTCAGCCTGATATAGAATACCAACTTGACCTCTTTGTGATGCTGGAGCTGTTTGCCCTGCTGTGACGAACTGGATTGATGTGTCATCTGGTAAACTTTGCCATTTTGGCTATCTCTACTTCTCCAAACTCTCTGCCAGGGCTGCAAGCACCTGGTCGTGCCACCACCGATACCCCCTCTGCTGCAGGGCTGTCTTGTAAGCAGACAGAATATGTCCCATTGAGGCTCTGGATCCACATGAACTACAAGACGGATCCTCAGACATACCCCAAATGCAAAGGGTAGTTGGAGATGGAAGGTGTCACACACAGATCGAAGTAGCAAGTGGATTCGTACTGGTTTCATTCCCCATAGGTCTGACTATGTCATACGACGGTCAGGTAATTCCCACCTGGTCCATGCACCTTGTTTCCCAAGCTCCACAGCCTTGTTTATTCTCTGCTCCTCCTCTTCTTTTCAGACTACTGTAACAACCATATCCCTCGTTTTCCCATCAGCTTTGTTCCACTGCTGGAAGTGTCCTGTACCAAGCCATTGGCGACTAGTACATGTGTTACCAACAATGTCACGATGTTTGAGCAGGCTCTCAGCGCCTTTAACTGAAATACTAGCGTCACACTTATTTCCTCTCCTTGTGACCACTCCAGCTTCTCTGACCTTCATGTCTGATGAATCTCTTATGTGTCATGACTAGCCTACACTTTGCAACCTTGAACTCCTCCATAACTGATAACAGAAGTAGCTAAGCTAACTTGTTTTGCGGTATAAGCCTAACGCAGTGAAAC
This sequence comes from Sinonovacula constricta, assembly GCA_007844125.1. Classification (NCBI taxonomy): domain Eukaryota; kingdom Metazoa; phylum Mollusca; class Bivalvia; order Cardiida; family Solecurtidae; genus Sinonovacula; species Sinonovacula constricta. The sequence continues at coordinate 27,579,254 of CM017564.1, forward strand.
TAGGTGGAACTCCTAACCATCTTCTCAGCCTCTGATTGATGGTTCTTTCTAATTCCCCTACTGAAGTGGTGGCTATCTTATAAATAGTTAAGATGTCATGTAAGCCGATGTAAAATACCATGCTGGTATAACTAGGCCTTGTATCTTCCAGGAACCCCAGGCTTGTCAACCTTGTTCAACCAGTCACGCACTTGCATGCACTCATTATTGCCACCTAGTGAGCCATCGTACCATTTTCAAAGACATTTTATTGGTTTCTCGATGATGATGGGATCTCCTCTCCCTGGACATCCAATGGAATGTTATTTGTGAAGCAGCCTTTCTTAATAATCATGCACGTGGACGTCTTAGGTTTGAATTTCATTCTTGCCCAAGCAACAACTTCATCCAGTGTGTTGAGAATCCATCGGGTCTGTATGTGCAATTGAGAAGTAATTGTGAGATCATCCATGTATTCTCTATCAGCAGGTTGGTAAATGCCAGACTTCATTTTTGGTCCTAGTGTCTCTCTTTTAGCTGCCTTCATGATGATATTCTTTCTCATAACGAAAATGAATTAAAGATATTTTGGAGCCAGTGACAATTCCTTTTTTAGATCTTGCCAAGATGTAGTAAAGTCTCCATTCGTAAACCTTATCTTCAAGCTTTTAAAGTACAAGTTGATCAGTTTTGTGACATGAGCTGGGACATGGTAGTGATGAAGTGCTTTTTCAATTACCTTGTGTGGAATCCCGTCATAAGCATTTGCCAGGTCAAGTCATACCACCAATAGGTCCCCTTTGTCAGCTTTTGTCTCGCGTATCATCTGGCTTAGGATACTTATATGCTCGATGCCCAGAGAAACCAGGGATTGCGCTTTTCTGTGCTGATGTGTCGATGAACTGATTACTGGTGATGTAAACGGTCAGCCTTCTTGCCATGATGGAAAAGAAAATCTTGCACTCTACACTAAGCAGTGATATAGTCCTGAACTGATGAACTGGATCGTTTCTCGTTTGGAATAAAACATCATTCAGATCTTCGCCAGATGTCAGGTATAGTTCCTTTCCTCCATAATGTCCTCATTAGCCTCCAAAGACGGCGTAAAAGCCATGGGTAATGTTTGAACACTATAGAGGAGATTCCACTTTGACCAGGTGCAGAACCAGCTCATGCTTTCTTTACTATCTGTTGTACTCCCTTCCATGTTGGCTCTTTCATGTTGAATTGGATCTCAGGCTGTGGAGCATCCTTGGTTCTTGGACATTCACCCTAAGGCTTCCCTCTGTCTGGGTCACTGTGTGCCATGTGTAGGTGCTGCTCGGTTTCTTCGCGGGTACTCTCTAGTTTTCCAGATCTTTCTTCACTCAAAAGTGAGCGAGTGAATTTGAAAGAGTCTTTCACAAACTCTTCCCTCTTTTCTGTTCTAGATTTCCGCCTTAGCCATTTAGTCCTTCTCAGTTTTTTCAGCCTGCATTTTAGTGAATCTCTAAACTTTCCTTCTCCACTTCTAGGGCAACTCTGTATCTTCTCTTTGGGTTGTTCAGTTCCTTACGGACATTCCTGATTTCCTTGTTCCGTCTATTTTCTGAGCAATGTTCTCTGATGACCTTTACTTCCTGTACTCCAAAGCGTTCTTTACCAAGATTGTATGCCACTGTTGACAGTGAAGAAATCTTCCTCTCAGCTGATCTCTATAGAATGTCATTCAAGGTGTTGTTCAAATCATTGTCATACTTTGTCCATTCCCCTTCTTGCTTGGATCTTGGCCATTTTACTCTTCGCTTTCTCTGTGGCGCGTGTAATTCCTGCTGGTTTCCACCGACTCCATCTGCCGTCAAAACGTTGGTCTGCTGTGACTCATCAACAGGGAGGTCCCCAGTGCTGTGGGTTGACTCCTGACTGGCCACCTCTTCCGTTTTACAGCAGAACAGCTCTTCGAACGTGATTGATGACTATGAAGTCCCCTTATATTCTGGCCTTCTTTGCCACTTCTCCTGTCAACGTCAATTGAACGACACGCCCTTATGATCTTGTCCTTATCCGTTCCGTTTTCGTTTCCATTGTATCAGTCTCATTGAGCCTCTCATCCTCCCCCAATTCGGGAGACTCTGGGGTGTTGATTATCAGATTGTGTTGTAGCGAATACTGGTGTTTTCTTATGAAAACAAGGGTGCTGACACTGGTAGCCATCTGTCTCTCCAGTGTCATAGGTTTTCCCCTGTCGTCAACCAGACTTTCCTGGCAGTCACTGGTTGCACAGGTTCACAATTGACATAATACAGTTACTGCTGTTGCTAAACAATTAACTAGAATGAAATCTTTAGCAAGGTTGTGATGTATGAGCAATTAACATACTGAAAAAATAATGCCAAAAAACCTACACAACGTCTCTTTGAAGTTTTTGTCTAAACAAGTGGGAAAGGTGCTGAAGTTCTACTTTAATATACTTGATAGAGGGATCCAAGATGCTTCCATAGGAAACCTTATGTTTCTGAAATGTCTGAGATTCATTCTGAAGTTTACACATGTTTTCGTCACATAACATCAACATATTATGTAATATTGGTACCATACAGGTAACAGGTAATTACTAGTAAAGGAAGACCCCAGATATATGGCCTGGACAGTGGGTAGAAACACTGGCATGCCACAGTTTACATAAAGTACCTCCCCCTACCCCCCTACCCCCCCCCCCCCCACACACACACAGAGTTCCCGCCTGGACCAGGACACAAACCCGAATGGTGGGGAACTGGCATGGATTTTTTTTCTATTTTGTCAAACTTTTTTATAAATACCTAGGCATTCATTTTCTGCTAGTATATTGTCAATGTGGTGTTGGTAGGACTTTAGTGTTTCGATAACACCTAGACCTGCAGTCTGCATCTGCACCAACAGAGTCTGTAAAAAATGTGATAAATTTTTCATGAACCATCGTCTATTTTTTATTTTGTCAAAATTAAGATTGGAATTTTGTGTGTATTTGACAAGAAAGATTTGATTTAAATTCATAAAAAAGTACATTTTGCAAAAGGCTAAACAAAAGAAAGTCTAGCAAAATAGTAATAATTTAGAACCGTGGAAACATTTTTCACTAAAGAAGAATATCACCAGTGGTACTACTGAGAGTAAGTAAATATCAATGTTTAAAAGGGGCAAGAGTGAAACATTTCTGATAGTAGTTCATTCAAGAAGCTTCCATTGTTCACTTGCTGAGAAGTGTCCTGCTAGTTTGGGATGGAATGCAGTTCGAATCTCAATTGAGGCTAACTTTGACTTCTCCTTTTATACATGACTGATTTAGTTATTTATAAAAAAATGTTTTTCAATTGAGTATTTGCTACCTTCACATTTATGTACTCCGAGGTTGGTGTTCTTCTAGTTCCAGGATTATTCCCCATGTCTTCTGTAAAAAGTAGTGAATAGGTAGCCTAACAGTAAACGCTACATGTTCGTTAATCGATTTTTGGAAAAGTCATCAATGGTTGAATTGAGCAAAACTAACTTTCTTACTTTCGTCAGTTTAGATTTCGATGTGTTTGATGTAGAAAATGAAAATTGGTCTTCCTTCATATTATTAGAACAACAACTACTACTACTATATATTATGTTGTCTATGAATACAATAATAAGATAGTATTACGCCATAATTACCTTTCTTTTTCGTTCGCAGTGTTGTCCTTAAAGTTTCCGGTAGGCGTGTGTTTCAAAGGGGCAAAACTCATGCAGCTCTCGCAAATCCCCGGTTTTACCTACAAAACCGAAAGTAGATCTATTTGTTGTCGGAGAAGTATAATAAGTAAGCACTAAATCAGACGTTCGGGGGATTTCACAAAAAGCTGACAAAAGACAAAATTTAACGTACAGAATGCATATTTTGAGGGAAATATGTTTCCTTCTGTGGCTGAGTTAATATAATTCCTACTACTGAACACATATTTCATGTAGAATCTACTTTTTTTCAGAAAAATTATTGCCGTGTAGCTTTAAAACTTTGCTTTTTGTGCATTTTAAATATAAATTTTGAAGCCCTTAAATTAAATGGCTAATTTTGTCTGTTAAATGACTTTTAACTATATAATAAATTGTGTAGCCATCAATGTATCTATGTAGTTTTGTTTGCCTTTTAATGCAATTTTAAAATTTAAAAAACAATGTTTATCCGCGATTCTACCAAAATGATAATTCTTCTAAACTGTAAAAAGTAAAAAACAAAAACAAGAAAACAACTTTTCATTTTATCATTGAAAAAAATGGAGATTTTCGATGGTTCATGCATATATTACCATGCTTCCAATGATTACGTACACCACTTGAAAAGATATACCTACACAAATTATGTGATTTTGTATTCTTTAGAAAAATAACTGTATTCTATAATTTCTATAATTTATTCATCTTGAAACAGACTCAAATTAAAATAAGTAAAAACTGCACGTGTTCAACAATGTTAAGAAAACATTGTCATAACTGTTACGAAGAACAGGTTTTCACAACAAATGAACAAACTGTCTGTTGTTGAACAGGTTTATTTTAAACTTGGCATACACATAATCATAAAACAGGCACTACTTAATAACCATTTATTGAACTTTTTTGTTATTTTCTGTTTATCCTTTCCAGAAAGCTTGTAGCTCCTTTTTGTTTTTCCTTTATTTCAACATTAATCTTCCCTGGCAGTTCGTCAGCTGTATCTGCTGGTTTATTTGTTATCAAATGTTCATGAGTATCACCATCATTTCTGTGTCAACTTGTCTTTGGTTTCTTGTTTATCAGCGACTTGACATTTTAACCACAACAACTTCTTTCGCATTCTAGTAGACACTCCTGACAGCAGCATGACAACTGTCTTACTATAGTGTGTCTCTGTTAAGTGGAGCCACTGCATGTAGTTTCATTGTGCCTGGAACCCCATCTTGTATTGTGCACTTTTCCCTCTTCACTGCCATATCAGCAACTCTCTTGACGGATGCCCCAAGTCCGTCACAAGGACCCTTTCCATGCCCACACTCTAAAAAAATCCATCGGACTTGAACGCCAAATTCATGTGCATGATCACAAACTAACTGGAAAATGGTCTTGTTTCTATATTGACTGCTTGGCGAGTCTGTTAGATAATGTATTTGATTAAGTGCTTGTAATTCATTTTTCACTGATGGGACCAACTTCTTTAAGATTGCATACACAGCTGATGCATTGTGACTCAGGGAATTTGAGACAGCTAGGTAGCTTTGAACATTTTTTTTCATCCTTCTTTGGGAAACATACAACCATTGTATAAAAATTTGCTGATCACACTGTATTTTGCGAAGCTGCAGACGATGTTAGGAAGCTCAACCGGAAGCAGTGCGAAAAAATAATTCGTGAAATTTGCTCTATATAGCTATGCGTAATTCTGTTCTAAAAGATTGTTATGGAAATTAGACGTTACGGAGAATTATAGAAAAATATAAATCTTTACACACAAATATTAAGAAAATGCTGTTTTACAGATAAATTACACTTTCTGAAATCCGATTCCATCTATTGAATTTGCACACGAAGCTTAGTACCTGCTGCAGGACTGACTTCAGAAATAAGGGTTACGGAAGCATAGAATTTAAAACGCGAGATCTGAAAAATTAACTTTATATCATTATTTCAGCTTGGAAAATTATCACAAGTAAATATTGTAACAATCATTTGAAGCTACAATGAACCTGCTGCATTATGTTTGTCAGAGATTGTCCTGAGTAGTAACATAGACTTACATTAAAGGGTCCACAAAAACTGTTATGAAGTCAAAGGTGGTTTGGGCGACATCTTTATATGACATGTTCATGGTCAATTTATCGTGAACAGTCAAGAAATGTATTTCTTGTTCCATTTGTCGTATACATAATTTTCTAAAATACAAATAAAAGTCTGAATTAGGTTACGCAACTCTATGTAGAAAATGGGAGGACAAACTGGCGACAGTGTATTTTGCCTACCCTTCCCATTTTCACAATCATGGGTTTGGAATGAAATAAAGGCGTGCTAAAACTTTAAACTGAATATTATATTGATTCAAAATAAGAGTTTTATTCAAATTATGTTTTATTTTTAAATATTATCATATTCTGATAATTAGAATGCTTTAAATAACGGCGACATCAATATTACGGAAATTTACCCATTTTGGTGGAATGGCTGGTATATCTCATTTATTATACACGACTAGTTTTTGTCTGCTGTGTAGGATTAAAATATATGTTGAAAGTTTTAAAGGTGGTATCCGACAGTTTGCCTATATCTAATATATGTAACAATATCTAAACTCTGTTTGGGGTATTAGTGCAAAATTCATGTAGAAAAACATCATACTTATGCGTTAGCTTTGACGATTTTTAAAGGTATCTCAATTTTGGGTCATTAAAACTCGTTAATCCACACTTAAAAAAATTCTCATTCTTTTCATGTCTATAAATAATAACGATTGGGAATACTGCTATGAAAAGACACTGATGTCACAACTGATGCCGTGGATAAGCTATAACATAAGTGGTCACGTGGTTTTCTTAGTTAAAAAAGCTAACTGTGCAGCGTGTCTCAGTTAGGAAATACATGTTTGTGATGACGATTGTGGCATTATGGTTCACTTTTCCGACAGGTGTAGGACATCAAAAAACAGCATTTTGCGTGATCTGTTCAGGTAACAATAGTTGATTAAGATGTTGAATGAAAATAATTTTGGTCCAAACTGTCGGATACGACCTTTAAGTCCTTTAAGTCTAATAATGTGTCTCGCATGTTGTATCTGCCCTTTCGTTGATTCTAAGTACACAGTAGTTTACTATTCCTTTAGTTCATAGTAAAATAGTTGTATAGAGTTTGTAAAGCATCAATATACATGGGTAGTATTGTCTGCATTTAAGTGCATTATTCAAATATTATTATATTACATTATTTATATTTTACATTATAAAGTTAAACTTCATTAAATTGATTGAACATTTTGGCCCACTAATCAGTTGTAGATAATTATTTTCCTAATCTTCCGGATTAAAATGCACACAACATTTTTGGTTTGTTGAAATTATCCCATTGTTTTGGTCTAAACAACCTTAATAATGAGACGACTTTTTAAAATGTTTTTAAATTTATTTTTCTTGTTTTGCATCGACAGTACACCTAAACTTCAGATTACAGGTTACAAGTGATAAAACATACCCTAAAGTGGATGGAAGGACAAACTCATTGACAAATGAAGCATTGTCGGTGTTGTAGTCAGTCAAGTATTGTTTATGACAGACAGATACACTTAACGTATAACTTGTTGCACATTTTGGACATACACTAAACAGTATTACAGCACTAATAGACAAACCTGGCTGTGTACATTGAAAGACTTTATTATCAGAATTTACAAACAACACACTGAAAATGAGACAAACATGGTCAGACTGTATTATAAGTACTTTAAAAACAATAAAAAGCAGAGAAAACTGGTCATATAGATTACAAGAAATCATCTGTAATAGCAGTATAAAATTAAGACTAAAAAGCAGATAAACCAGGTCATATAGATTAAACGCCTTTATATATCAGTATTTTAAAACAAACTAAAAGGCAGACAAACAGGGTCATAAAGATTAGCCGACATTGTTATTTATATTAAAACAAATACCATACAACAAAGGCAAAGCTGTTAAAAAACAGTAATCGACTTAAAAAATAATATTTCAAAATGTACTAAAATGTAAACCAAACTGGCTAGATAGAATAAACGACTTTAAAATTAATGTTTTAAATTGACTAAAGAGCAAACAAAACTGACCATATACATTAAAAGACTTTAAAAAAGTCAGTTTACAGTGTTCTGAAGAGCAGAAAAATAATTCTATATGAAGGTATGACATTCAGCTTTCAACGCCGATACCTTGGTCCTGTGTCTTTTCAATTTTTGTATATGTTGCAATGCTCATAGGACTTTGTCTTATATGTTCTTATTCATTATCACAACAATGTTACTTGTGCAGTGTGGCGGTCGTAAAAAATCTCCCCGTGCATGTAATCTATGTTGTCATTTAATTCACCCTATAAGGATTGTTACGTGTATTTCCATTGATGGACATTGGACTTTGGTTCCTCAATTCCAACTCCGCATGAACAGGATGCTGCAACCATTTATTCTCCTCTGGTCATTTTTTCTTGATTCGAAAAGTTATTTTCATTTGCTGTTGACGTTTTCTGTAGGTTTTCTTATCGAAATAATACCTATCTCTCTTCTAAACACTATGTCGACATTATTTTTAGATGACGTCACTGCTTTCGTCATTACTTGTCAAACAAAACGTCAGCGCTTGGACACTTATTCAAATGGATCAGTTTTCTTATCATTGCTTGCATTCGAGAAACCCACCAGGATGTGCGAGGTTAGAGCTCTGTAAAACCGGTTTAAGCAGCCAGTCGGTCCATATTGCCGACTGACCGTTCCAAGGCGGTAACTGTCGGGTTTGCTCTTATTGTTAAATGACTCATCACAGATTTGTTCTCATTTTTATATTTAGCGTGCATGTGGATACCTTGGTCCTGTGTCTTTTCATTTTTTGTATATGTTGCGATGCTCATAGTACTTTGTCTTATATATTCTTATTGAGAGTAACGAACAGGACTGATGGGAACTAGACTATTTTCTACTTAACGTTTGTCCTTGTTGTTTGCTACATTTATATTTACGCATTCTATTGTTATAATAAAAATATTATATTGTATTGTTATTGATGACAAATCGAGTACGTGTTAAGCACATGCATCTCAAATGTACACAGAATTGCATAGTGTAAAAATTCTAACACTAAGTTATGGGAATAGCAGCAACCATCAATTTTACAAAATGATAAATGTTTATTTGAGAAAATGTAATGATCATGAGGATACATGCCTTTATGTGGCATGGGCGATTTCCGGAAAGATATATCACTTGACACATTATGGTCATATTGGCGATTTCCAGGTAATACGTAGTGGTGGAAAACCCAAGACCATGTATTGATTGAACCACTGGCGCACCACAGGTCAGCTGGAAGATATCCCCATGACTGAAACGTATTTTTGTCTTGTTAGTTTGGGGTACACCCACTTTGTCTACGTGCAGCATAATGGAGAAAGAGTGATAACCTGACTTATTTGCCGCTGACATTCTTCATCGAGGATCACTATTATCTAGTATTAAGTTATGTTATCATTTAGTAGTTCAGAGAACGAATTCAAATTGCTCTGAATTGCTGGGAGTATAATGAGCAACGCATGAAATTTTTAAAACTATATGATAAACATGATGTCATTTATAATGAGTGTGATATAACTTTTGGATAAACACTCTCTGTACATGATTACAACTTAGCTGAAAAATATTGCACATCTGGCTTACAACTCGTACATGTTGATTTATAAAAACAAAGATCATAACCATTTTATGAAACTACACTTCCATGTACAATGTAAACATTTGAAATGGGGATGGATAAGGTCCGGTTAGAACTCTTGTTTGAACTCTAATGTAAGTATACATATGTAACAAACACCTGCCAAAGTAAATTCTCCATTGACTGATAATGCAATATTAACATGTCAGAATTAATTATATTATTGCATCTCTATAGAGTCAATTGGTTTACGGTTTTTGAGTGATGTGTACACCTGTATATTCCCGCATAAAAAGAGCAGTGCTATACTAAGGTCTTGAGCTTAAAATGGAGTTAAAATCATTGAAGACCAAGACAATGCTTTTAATTGTTCTCAATCAAAAGACAACACAAACTTCTTTTTTTTGTCCGTAAGAATTTAATTGAGACTAGTGTTAAACTGAGACACGTGTTCATTCTGTTTAACTTCCGTCATTTATTTGTAGAAAGTCACGTTATATCAGGAATCTGTATTCAGCTGGCAGGTAAGTCTGATGATGTTTTACTTGCCTACTAAAAAAAGGTCAGAGGTTATAACTACCTAATGGGTTATTTTAAACAAAATAAGTTCCAACATAGACTTTGTATTATTATAACAGTTGTCTGTATGTTTTTCAAACTATTTCATCATAATTTTACAAACACCACTATTAATTTAGACGGTTGTGTTGGCGATAGTTAAGGCTGGTAGAAGAACACTCAGTTCGATGGCAAAACTTTTACTGGCAAACATTGCTCTTTATATTCAAGGTTTTATTATAAAATATCAAAATACAAAACAGAATAAAACAAAATAAAGAAGAAATAAAAGTAATTAATAAAAGATAAATAAAAAATTAGTTTTTATTCGCCAAAAACGAATTTAGAACTCAATGAAATGAAAGTGGGCACGTCATGGATGTTGTTAAAATCACAATTTAACAAGCATAGTGTACAACACAACTTCTTTAACCACTTGGCCATCTGTCTTGACTTGATTATTTTTGGACAAGTTTTAACCATTTGCAGTTTTCAATTACCCACGAATTTTGCTCAAATGTATGGAACCTCTCCGAACGATTTTGAAACAGATTTCGAAACATGATGGAAAAAAGTAGTCTCAGTTTTGTCAGTATGGACAATTATAAAGCAAACAGAGGTTACATTTGAATCAATTATTTATTGTGTTGAAACAATTGCTTGCCTTATTGGCAAAAAAGAAACAAAATTTGACTAACGGGGACCAATGTTTTAACAGTTCTCTTTTTACATCGCTAGTTGAAGACTAAAGAAAACAGAATCTGGTTGTTGATCTATCAACTACATGTACATGCAACACCATTTCAATGTTCTTATCGTAGTTTTAGCTTGTTTGTATTTATAGCACAGTTATGGATAAAATGTCTCTTTCCAACTACTATGGCCGAGAGAGGATATATGGGTAGACTTATTGATGCTTAGCTAATTAGAGTGTTTATTCTAAATGATCCTGTCTTTTAAGAACTCAGAAATCCTTTTGAGTGCTGTTTCGTTAAAATCACAGTCATAAATCCCTTGCCCCGCGAGGAATGCCATGTCGAATATTCCTCCAAGTTGTTTGTACTCCTGTGACACCAGGACCTTGTCGCTAGACTGGTTCGGTAAGGCATGCAATGCCTTGTGGTGTAGAACTACGACAGCCACGTCAGGGCTACCTGAATATAAACAAAGATTTAAAAAAGGACAAAACATAAAACATAAATATCTGAGAAAAAAAGATTGAATTAAAGGCAAGAATATTCTAAGTGAATGAAGCATTTTTGTGGTTAGACAAAAGCTATATAAACATGTTTTTTTAAAACAATAATTTAATGCCTTTTAAAGAATATAGTTTGATTATGATAAGAATAATAAAATTCCTTTAATCACAACTAGAAGAGTATATTAACTTAAAAAAGGTCACTTGCATGCATGTGTGTAAGTACGTATGTACGTATGTATTTTCGTATGTATGTAGTAATGTACGTATGCCTTCAAATGATACTTGCAGTATATTTAAATCCATATAATGTTAAACCTTATACGAACCAATTAACCAAAACCTACAATATACGCACCAACAAAATCTACATAATTCATATCAGTATACCCAATTTTATAATATAACAAGGTCCCCTGATTATTGAGACATATATTTAGGCCCGTATTTACCAACCATTCTTAAGCCTAAGCACAATTTTCATACCTACAAAAGTAAGCTTAATTATAAAGTTCCAATGTGATTTTAAGCTGAAATTAGCAAAGTTAAAGTGTCATTCAAAAATACAGACATGTAACTAAATATACAATGAAGACACTGTTAATTAAAATCCATGACTTGAGTTATTCTTACTTAAGAATGGTTGTTGAATACGGGCCTATTAAACTTTAAAAGGAACACAACATATGTGTTTGCATGCCAAATGTAAAAGTAACAACAAAACGGCGATGCGACTTTTAATAAAATAGAGATAACCCCACAGTTACCACCTTGGAACTGTCAGTCGACAAGAGTGCCGACTAGAGTTCTTAAACCGGTTTTGGAAAGGTCTAACTTCGGTACGTCCTGTTGGATTTCTCAAATTCTCAAATTCAATCTTTTTGAAACAAAACTGAACAGGTGATGACATATTCGTACGGCTAAGTTACGACGTCATTAAAAAGGAAGTAGTGATGCAAATAAAAATAATGTCAAGATTCAATTTGGGTTGCGCGAAAAGTATTATTTCAATCAGAAGAAGTACGCAAAGTTCAATATCGTAAAGGAAAATAGATCTTACATGTATTTAATCTAAGACAAAATAACCAGAGAAGAAGTGTAAATGGTTGCAGTGTACTGTTTTCTATTCTTTTCAGCTGTTCTTGCATGTGTAGATGTAATTGTAGTGCCATCATCAAATGAACGTCAAAAAAAAAATAATACACGTAACAATCTTGATAGGATGAATTATATGCCAAAAAAGATTACATGAGATTTTTACGACAGCCACACTGCACCGGTAACACTGTTGTCAATGAACAAGAAAATATGACAAGGTCTTAAGAGTATTGCAACATTATATTAAATATTATACCAATTTACACATGCCGGTCAAATTTAAAAATGACACCAAAACTGTTATGAGACATAAATAGAGAAAACCAAACATATATTAACTATATACCAGTACGGCAAAGTATACATCAGATTTACTAAAACCTTTATTCTAAGTACCAATATACGAAATTTACACAGTAATTACCAATATACCAATACAAATACTTTACATACCTAAACCTATTATTTTTAGTGCAAAATACCAAAACCTACATTTTATGCTACTTAAAGCCGATGATACGTCCGTGCCAAGCCTGGAAGCATATATGCACAACACCAAGGTGGGCCTGTGGGGCTTCAAATCAGACTGGCAGTCAGGAGTGATGCAGTTCACTGCCATGTTGGCAGTTTGATGGCACTTGGTCTTTACTAGTTCTTGAATCTCCGTAGCAACTTTTGTCAGTACGTCAGTCCGCTGGAACCAGATCTGCAGCTCCACTGCCAATCGTAAACATGAGTGTACTGTTCAAGGGTCCTAATCAACAAATGGTCCAAATGCGCTCAGCTATTGTATGTTTATGAACTTCAGTGAAATGTGGTAATTGGTGAACTAAAAAACATTAAAATACAGTGTTCACTGTTTAAGACCACTTTTGTGTAATTTTGCGAATGACATATTACTAAATCAAACATTTAATATCACCAGAGAGCTGCTTTTGCTATACTGTGAAGGTGCTAACTGATTAACACTATTACACTAGATGTAGACATTAGTATAATTAATTAAGAAGCCATGTTACCATGCCAAAAATTTAAGCTTTTGTTAGATTTTGAATGCTCTTTATACGACTTTTACGTATTGTTTATTATATGAAAAAAAAGTAATTTAAATTGATATAGGGCGGTAAAAGCAAATCTGACTATATTCATTTCAGGTCCTAACTGTCCAACGGATTAAAATTGGCAGTATAACGTATGCTTAAAATGAACAACATAAAAATATTTTATAATCATTCTCTGTGAAGTCTCGTTGTTAATGTCGACTTATAAACTGCAGACTTACAACTTTATACATGATCAATGGACTCGGTAAGGTCAAAAATGTCCATTCAAACTGCTGTTATAACGTCATATTCAGAAATGCTTTAGTCAAACATCGTTTTTATGAACAATTCTTACACTTTCGACTTGACATTTGTTCTGAATTTCATAGTAGAGTAATGCTTTGCCAAACCCGAATATAGCCAAACGTTTAATAAAAATGTATTTATTTGCCACGGTTAAATGCTTATTGTATCAGCTCGTTTTAAATTTCTATTATTACAACGTATTTCAAAAGTTTGGTACTTTTGTTTGCTAGAGATATTTTCAAATAAATCTGGCTCCGACCATGCATGCAATGTCCTTAAATGCCATCAGAATAAGCACTTTTTTCTAACAACGCAGGAACGTAAATCTTCTCTTATCATAAACGTAACAAATTGTGACATCATTATTTCAGTGTTTGTGAATGTGACATGGGAACTTTCCGTTTATCTTTTATGTACTTTCCATAAAGTTATGATAAATTCTGGGCTGTATCAGGTAAATGTTAACAAAAATTTTTCGAGAATATATTGGCACTAAAAGAAAACTATTTTTATAAAAAGCGAAAACTTCATATGAGCAACCAAAAAGACAAAACAACAGCAACAAAAAAGACTAAACAAAGAAACAACAGCAACAACAGAAATATCAATCTGTCGATTAGCCAGTTAACTGAAGATTCCAACCTGATATTTCACCAAATATTAGTTTGATGTAAGGCAACCATAAGTTTAGGTAATAGAAGCTGATTTAAACATGTATCAAACTTACCTTGCTGTTTCTTGCAAAGCTGTTCACGTAGACACTCAGTTTCCTGCAGTTGTTCCTTAACTGTACTCCTTAAGTCATCAATTTCATTTCTCAGGACATGAAGGTCATATTCTTGTTGTTCACGGATTGTTCTATTTTCAGAAAGACTTTTTTGCAACCTTTCTAATTCATCCTCAATGGATATAATGTGTTCTTTTTTGCTACTCAACTCTGCCTGCAGCTTCTGGTTCGCAACTTCAGCTAATGAAAGATTGGACTTGACTATATATTAGCAGTCTGCTTTTCAATTAATTTTCCAAACTCTTAACCATTGCAGGTTGTTATATAGAAAATGTAAAAGTGACAAAACGCACAAAGACAAGACATAACACACACAAAAAAGCCAACATTACTGCCTTGGAACGGTCAGCTGGTAAAAGGATCCACTTGGGTACCTAAACCTGGTTTGTAGAGCGCTCCATCCTCACATTTCATGAAGGGGTTTCTCTCCAGAAATAGTGTAAATAAAATATTAAACCAAAACAAGCAACTGCATCGGCAGTTAAAACTGACAAAAGGTACTTATATACCGACAGTTTTTTATTATAATATACTATCAACATATATGCAATACTTATAGTAGATAAAAGTTTCGGCAACCTAAAAGTTCCAAACGAGAGAGCAGTTTGAAATAAAACAGCCCAAGCGTTGACGTATTATAAGAACAATTTAATGACGTCATACGATAAAAATGTAGTGACATCATATATCAGTTTCAAAATGTGAAATTTACAAAACACTGAGGAAACCATCGGATTTTAGAACAATCCTAACCAACAAAACAAAATGTTGTATTGTGAAGAGATATTATATTATGTTATAAAAAGTCGAGCATTTAACCGCAATTATCATATAATATAATAAAGGCAAATAAACTTCCAAAAGTATACCTACTGTGCAATCTCACGTAAAGGACATGTGGACTGCTCCAGTCGTCTTACCTATATAGGACACGACTGGAGAGATGAGGAGACAACAATCCACCAGTGTCCGACAAATTATGACTTTAAGTCACAATTTTCATGTAGTGTCAATGACATGTCCAGTCATTAATTAAGAAATTCTAAAGCAATGCAAGTTCTTAAATCGTAAATCATTTAGTTAATCAATCTTTGGGATTAACATTAACATTACATGCCTTACCATATTGTTTCTGTTCTTGTTCCATCACTGCTAGTCTATCCCTTAATTTTCTAATTTCTTGATTGAGGTAGGTGACATTATTAGTGGATGTTTGCAATGTTGCATCAACATTATTTCCTCCACTACCATTTGATGGACTGTAGGGTCCAACTCCGCCATATACCTGATCATCATTCGTTTCACACCTGCTGGTAAATTCACATCTGGAGGGGGATTGGCAGTTCTCTCTCTTCTGAAGGACCTGCAGCCAAGTTTCCTCCAGTGATTGGTGAATACATTCACTAAAATGTTGCTTGACAGATGACTGGATGAGAGAATCCAACAAATACATGCTGTGCAACAGAGACTCAATCTGAAGAATACCGCCATTCTGAAACAAAAAATAAACAACATCACGCAACCAATTACTCGTGTAATTATTGGTACAAACAAGCGACTTCTTTCAAATGAAGTTTTCATGAAGGGCAATGGAAAGACGCGAGGTTTTTGAAAGTAGTAACTTAGTGGCTTGATTTACGAAAATGCAACTTAGAGAAACACAACTGTAGAATAAAGAATGTAAATCATTAGTGGCAATCTTACTCCTCATCAAAACCCAACTGAACTGAATGTAACTCCTTATGACAAAGGCTAAAATTTATATTAATTTATAATAATAAAAGGCGGTTGGGAATATTCTGTCTGTCTAGCGGTTGAGTGCTAGCCCCCCGAACTTGGGGACTCTGGTTCGGATTATGTTTGCTGCTATCTGGTTTTAGGTAAACAAAGATATTCTGTTAACAAAATCTCATTTTACGCCATTTCTTACGCAAATAAAAAATCTTTTCACCGAGTGAATTTTTGCAACTGTTAAAATGTGTCGCCTAACTGACGGAAAAGACATTCAAGCAGTCGAAACGCCTCGGGTAATTAATAAATTATCTATCGGATGTATGATTGGAAAACCCCGCGAAATTAAACATGTCGGGCCTATGTCGTCATCAAAACAATAAATATACATGTTTTGTTATCTTTGCTGAAAATGCAGTAAAATTTGTATATCTAACGAGATGTGAACAGTTAAATTGATAAGTGAAAGTTTATAGATGAAATAGTCTTTTACACTACACCTATCGCTTTTTTTGCAGAACCTTTTATGGCGTATTCTTCTTCAGGTGAACAAAACAATCGTGATTATGTACGTATCATTGCACCAGATACAAGTTAGAGATGATTGTCCCGAAAACGGAATTACCCAAGGAATTCTCGACTCTACCACTACGCCATTGACGCCCCCTTAAGGAAGGTCTCAACTAATTATATTATTCCCTGTTTATGCCAAGTCAATTAGTTATGCTTTAATTGTAAAAATGTTTGTCCGACTAAACTTGTAAAAGTATTTACAACATGATGACGACAATGTTTGTTATTGTGTGATATTTATATATAAGTACATATACCGCAATTTTCGTTATAGAAAATCGCTGCAACAAATAAATAAGAATACAGGATTAGAACAGACACGTCTTTCGAGTTATAAAGAAATCCCTAACATCACGCATTACTCTTGAAATAAGTACGTCCTGATAAATTTTAAATTTAATTTTTCTTTTACATATGCTTGTAGACCGATTTTAAGCAAGAACGTCTAAAACGTCGAAGGGCATCGTATTTAGTTTGGTTTACTATTTCGTAGCATTTATTCCACTAAAATCCGTTTTTAGTTTTTTTATGCATTTACTTTTGGATGAACTTTTGCAGCAGCTTATTCGAAAATGGCCAACAACATGTCAAAAGCTAGATCTACTTGTCTGTTTGTCTGCTAAAAGTATCGGGTCATCTTTCGCATTGTATAAACAAAACACATGCAGTTATCATAATGCAACTATCTCCATTTAAGGTTTATAAATATGATATGGAGTCTTAGTATATTTGTAGGAAAATGTTCCTTTAATGTTTCAATTGTAATGAACCCTTTAACTTAGAGTTAGTTGAGATCTTACATCAAAAGAAAAAATGGAAACACATCTGCTGACAGCACATGATAGTCTTCATTGCTAGATTTGTTTCTTGTTGTTTGGATTAAGAACTGTCTTAAGGAGACGTGTATGTTACAAATACTTAAAGCATAACAATGTCTAACATCTCTCTTGACACGTTATAAATTATACTCTTTCCTAATAAACTAAATAATTTTTTATTAAAGAAAGCAACTGTAAAGTGATGACAATCCTAATGATAAATGTGTAAACAAAACCACAATGCCTATGTTTTTAACTATAAATGTTAGACGTTTAGACGGCGTTTAATTAAAGAGTGTGTTAATTCTCTTCAGACATGCTTAAAATGTATTTACTTTTATAAAAAAGAGTTCTATTGTATGGAACAAATACGAGTTCATACAATTAAAGTCCAAACAAAACGCGCAACACGTATTCAACCTAGGGAAGAGGAAGTTTGACTGATCATAAATATTTTAAGTTTTTAACCGGGTCAAAATTTTTACCAAACCCAATTGATGAATATAACAGGGTTACTGGGTGAAATATTGATATTGATTTGTTTTGGCTAGATGTCAAATTACGTTATCAAAGTCAAAAGGTGACATATGGAATTCTCCAAACCGTTTTAAAATGTTTTATGTAGTGACAACTTGATATTATAATTACGTGAAATTAGACATGAAAGTAAACGTTCATTTGCAAAAGGATACTAATTTAAACTTGTGCTGTTTCTGTCCCTTTTTTACAAACTTCAATACTCATTAAATAAAATATCAATTACATGTCAATAAATCGTACACACATAACATCTAATTTTCGTACATTTTTGTTAAGGAATTTGAGTGTGTTATAAGATCTCTTTCTTACCTCTAGAGCCTTGCGAATCATTTGATGATGTTGATGCTTTGAATCGTTATCATGTTTGTATGATGTTGGCCAATATGATTTCATTTTTGAAGATTTATCTGGTGGAGAAAAGAAAGCTATATACATTTAACACACAATGTCCTGTTTTATACTGGCAGTGGATATAAATGTCCAAAATTTTGACTCGTATTTTTAAGTTAAAACAACTGCAGCAAACTTAACTTTAGTTATTTTTTAAAATGGTTCATGTCGTAACAATGGATTTATTTATTACATGTACATGCTATCGTTTAGACAAAACTTTAAAACAGTTTTGTCTAAACGATAGCATGTACATGTATGTACATAATTCAATAAGTACCATATGTCTGTTTTTGGTAGCAAGTTGAGTTGTACTTGCTGTGCCTAGCCTTAGTCACTGGATTTTTTAAGGTAATTTATATTAATATTTGCCAATATTTGTTTAGTCCATTGTTTAAAAAATAATATTTTTGCACAACGCCAATGTCTGGAAGATTTCTCCAAATGCCCACAGTTCTATGACAAACTAAATATTTTATTTTTCTTTGTCTAATCTTGCTCTCTTTCTGTATAATTCCTTTTTTAGTACTCTAACGATGCTATCATCTCTCTTAATCATATTATTCTTTAATATTTGTGAGTTGTTATTTTCAGTTTTGTTTTGTATCTATCTAATTGTGATATTACATATTGAATAGTTCAGGTAACATCTTTGTTGTCTCATGTGGAATGGTATCAATAGTAATTATTCTGATTCAAGTCAGAATGCCCATGCTCAAAATAAGCTGTATTGTTTGAATAGATCTTTCGTTCACACGTTCCGATGACCCGTATAAAGCTCCTATAACAAATTCTGCCTTTTATGACTTTCTCTAAAATATGTTTATTAACTCCTGCATCCTTATCTGTAATACTTTTATCTATGTCTTTTACGCACTCTGATACTATATATGTCCTCCTGTACTTTCTATCATTTTCTGTGTTTATATTTTCTTATTTTTTCCATTAGCAATCCGATTTTGCTGTCTGCTTTTTAGAATGTTTTAAAATCATATAATAAAGATTTGCTAGAGATGCAGATATTCAGCTTGTTTAGAAAGCATCTGTGGAATTCCTTGTCGAAAGCCGTCGTGGGCTCGCAATAATCCACATCTACATTTCCGCTCTTTCCTGTAGTCTATGAGTGATATTTTTACTCGGCTATGTGCATTAATAAATCTGTATTTCATATATATCTAAATTACAAAATATAATAAACTTCCAGTTTAAACACACAACAATATAATGTTATCATTTGAAGCATGCCTGGACACAATTGACTAATTTGACATACATATTTGTTCTGTACACGCACTACTTCTTCCCAGGAATAAATAACTGACCCCGAGTAGTTAAAGTTATGCATGGTCAATTCTGTGTGCTTCAGAAATCCAGTTTTATATAACTCATGTATAGGTTATCCTCTTGAAAGTTTTCTCACTTGGTTCCTAATCGTTTGCATAGACCATGACATTTCTACACTTTGTTTATACGTTTCTTACACTAAATTTAACACTTGGGTTTTTTCTTTGCTCATAATTATAATAAGTATCACTTTTTTCCGTATGGAACAAACGTATTGATCACACCATTTATACTCCACTGGCTTTTTTACATCCGCATCATATAATGTCAATCACATTGACATCTAATAGTTTCCTCGTTTCATCAATGTCTGTTTTATTAAGCTTCACTTTGCTCCTTACTGTTTCTGTGTATCCATAGAAAATGAACACTTAAATAGATAAATGCTTACGCCTTCCATTTGGTTTCCACCCTCATTGCCTACAAACTATTAGACGTGGGCGACTACTGACAGCATCGCATGTAGGCTCAATTATTTAGCGCATATCACAAAGTGTAGTTAAAAGATTACTCATTATAATATCCAGCTTGTTCAACTATTTAATAATGGCTCTACTTTTCAGTATAAAGCGTATGCAACGGTTAACAAAGTTTAAAGTCATTATCTGAATATATTATATTTTCTGATTGTGATAGAAAGCAAACAGATTTTCATTATTTACAATTCTGAAAAGTATTCAGCACAACTTTTTTCCGTTGAATTTCTCTCACAGATGAAGTTTAACGATTTTCGTATGCATACATAACAAAACCAGAAAAGGTCCATTTGATCTCTGATGCTATGTATACATTTTCGTAGTGTCAGTTGAGGCCAAACAACGATGACGAAAATTATATTCGCATGTCAGAAGTTTGTCAGCGCTGTCTGTCAAGCTGAGTTTACATTGACCACGATGTATTTGATCTTCTACCGAGGGAGGTATTTTAAAACCTGTAGGCAGCGCTGCGACTTTAGAAACATCCCTTATCGGCGTTGTTCGTGAATTCAGTCTCCGATTCCTAGTTGATTGTTACAAATATTGGCTTTATTTGTTTTGCTGTTCTCGTAGCACAGCCCAATTTTAGGCTTAGTTTGGTGACGTAAGTGGAATGTGCTCTTTAACTATATTTTGCACTTTTTATTTATGAACGCTTTTTACTGCTTGTTGCCTTTTGAGACATACGCTCTTATATAAACATTGGGAGTCTTTAAAAGTATATATAGTATAATTTATTAAGTTCATCTATAGTTTTCAGTTGAGCATGCTATATGAATGTGAAACTGCAGATTGTTTACAACTGGAAAGAAATACCTAGCCGTTCATTTTCTGTTAGTATTTCGTCAATGATGTGTTTGTGGAACGTCAGTGTTTCAATAACAGCTTGACCTGCGGTCTGCATCTGCACCAACAGAGTCTACAAAAAAACACCACAGAAATTATGATAAATAAATCATTAACTCTTAACATAACAGCATATCCAGATCAACTAATTTTGTTATAAATAGATGTAGCATGATTCAGAATTTGTGAAAGCAAACACGTTGATTACACACATTTATGTTGCTTACTTATTGATGTAACAGTCATGCATTACTAGTAATATTTGTAAAAGTAGTCCATGTCTTTTAACGAAACAAGTTGTCAAAGAAGACTTCAAACAGACATTTTGCACAAGACATAACAAAAGAATAAATAAAACGACTATGTTAGAGACAGGGTTAACTTCTTGTATTGACATTTATTCTACAGGAAGTGTTAGATAAATGTTAGATAAATTATGGATGCTATGCAGACACCTGGGGTCTTCAGAAAATTTCAACAAATACAATAATAAATGTTACATATTTCGCAAGACTCGCTATTAAGCTACACTTGTATTAATGGAACAAATTTCGTGACTAAAATGTTGACTGATAATATCTAAACAAACTAATGATTATATTGGTCATGTGAATCTATTGTTCGCGGAGGAAGACATTAGACAAGTATTTATTTTAATAGAAACGTAAACATACTGCTGGTCACCTGGTAGACTCTATATGAAAGTTATTGTATTAACTGAGTCTCGACCTTGAGTTGTGAGGGGATGAAGGGTTATAAGCCATACAATCCAAGTAGTTTGATTTTATTTAATCTCACTAGGTAGCTGGCCTTCTTGGAGTGGTTTCTGGTTCGAAAATCCGCGGAGGTTCATATTTTTCTTTCCTGTTCTCCTGTTGTAACATTTGTTGCAATGGTTTAAGGTGGCAGCAGGTTTTGTTGTGATATACTGGGGTTTCAGAGAAAATATTAAGAGCTGAGATTTAGGGCTAGTCTCATCATTACAAAGAAAAGAGTGTAGCAGTTTTGCAAGTTCTTCATTCAGAGTCTTTAAAGCTCAACTGGAAGAGCGATCGTATAGAAAAATATGTCCATCGAATCCCAATAGTCCTCTTTTACCGCTTCTGTTACACAACATTGATCTAATTTTTTATGTTTTGCTACCTTGACATTTATGTACTCTGTGGTATAAACCGATTGTGGACTTTCAGCTCCTTGAACATTTCCCATGTCACCTGTAAGCAGAAAACCCTGGTTCAATTAAACCATAATTTTGAAGACCTAGATAAATTGATAAAATGTAATTGTTCCTCTACCTTATAGCAAATCTCTTAATAAAATGAAACCAGCTTGCGTCTACAGAAGATATAATAAAAATATATTCGAGAAGACACCGACATGTTTTAATACAGACTAGTTTGACCTTAGGATTTTTCAGTGAGTGGTAATTCAACGGTGTTACACGTAACACCGATTCTTCAAAACCTGTTTATGCTGTCCATCTTGAAGCTTACAGAAGTGGAAGAAGTGAGGGCTGGATCTTTCGTCCTGTCAAAGAATACTTCATCAACAGACTAATAGTATAATTGCAGAGCGCACATGACACAACGTGTTAATTATCTGTCAAGCGGTTAAGAGAGTTAGTAAACGGCATCGTTCTTCTGTGGATGTCAGGGCTTATGAGTATTATTAAAAAAGGAGGTAAAATATTGTATACTGACAATATTGGTAAAAGTGACAAATACGTGAAGAGTAATTTTAGTAAATAGATGGAAAGACCAAAACGCGAAACTTACATAGAATTGACCTTAATGCAAGTCGGAGAGTTTTGCAAACTTTTCTAACTTTTTGATGGGAAGTCATCGAATTGGTCAATGTCATTTGTCTGCAATTGTTTTATAAGTAATGCACAGAACATAATTGCAGGGTGCTTGGGAATAAAATATGTTCATGAAATAAATGTCATGCACAAATGTTTACTACTGGTTGCTTCTGTTTTACATTATTAAGTGCAAACTCAAAATTGTGGACATCAATAGTTGCAAATCAATTTGGATACATTTGTTTTTAAACTTTTGCGTTCTACAAATATTTTAACAATGCATGCGTATTAAAATAAGAATACACTGCAACTGATTATTTTTATTGAATTAATTAGAAAAACAAGACACAAAAAGAGCTAGACAAAAGCTTAAACTTTGGTGAATTTAGTATCAGTATCAGTATCGTTAAAATATCGGTATCGTCTCGTCAGTATCTGTAACGAACCAGTTTGTGTCAGACGATATCCAACCCTTTATCTCACTGATACGAGTTGTGTACATGGTCACAAGTTGTTATCTTGTCCTAATTATGTTGTTATCCGGGTAGTCTGCTGATACTCCGTTAGAGTAATTTCCCTATTTTAACAACAACCACTACCATATCACTGCTAAAGTATTGCCATTTAATAATTAATTAATAAGTATTGTAAACTGTTAACCTTAATTTGTTGTTCATTGGAAGTGTCAGGAGTATTCAAACCAAAGGGGCATAACTCCGTATTTTTCGGAATTCCTGCATTTCCCATCGAAATTTGACATTTTCATTTAATTATATGAGTGTTTTGATATATTTTTTGTTTTTGTTCTTATTGTGTTTTTTAATCAGTAAACGTTCTTTTAATAGAAAAAACAACAACAAAAAAACCCTACTTCTAGCGTTTTGTCTGTCGGTCGTGGGTGTCCGCTGCACACTAAAATAGTACTTTTTCAGCGTATTAAATATGCTCCATTATTACAATGGCTTAGCCATTTCTGATATTATTTGGAGAAAATTCCTTCCCTTGGGATAATGTGAGTGGTTTATACTGAGGAATAACAAAAGAACGAAGATATTTAGCGTTGTATACCCAATGTTTTAGACGAATAAATATAAGCTATATGACCAAATATAAGCATCACGTACACAAGCTTAAATGAAAGTAGGCGCTCTTTAACAAAAGAACTCACTACCATACATAATAAAAACTTACCACCAAATACTTTTCCTAGTTTCGATTTCGATGTAACCGTGATGGATGTAGACGAATGTCTACATATACTACTAGCATAACTGCAGTCATGACACTTGTTTTGTTATTTAATATTCATAGATGCTTTTAAATTGCATAACATGACATTGCATAACAAGTAAGACAAACGTTATTACCTTTATAGTCCTTGCTGGGAGGCGTGTGATTCAAAGGGACAAAACTCATACAGTGTTCGGAATTCCCGGGATTTTTCAGCAAAACCGAAAGTAGATATTTTTCTGATCGGACTGGTATGATAAGAATTTTTAAATTTAAAGTTGTGTTTAAATGTTTAATATCTTCTTACATTATTTGATGTGTATTGTGTAAAGAACGCTCTATTTGTTTTCATAAAACCTAATTTCTCTTCTATATATTTTGTTTTGCTTGTGACAAAACGGTTAAAACGGATACAGATGAAACGTCAGCTTTTTTCTTAATGTTGTATAACCTCTGCAGTTCTGTTCTATCTACCCATTATCATCCAATATCATCAGCGTTTAAGGCAATTATTACGTATGTGTAGAGCCACCTTCGCAGGGCAGGTAAACTAAAAGACATTCAGTCGAAACCTAGCAATAACAGGCTAAGAAGTCAGAGGAGTCGGTGAATCTTCCACACGGGCGAACAGCGTTTATAATTAGCTTAACTTTAATATGTAATTAAGTAATTTGTACGATGGTTTAATACGCTTGTTGGGACAGAAAAAAGGTTAAAGAGAAAGGACTAGTCCGGGCTTTCCCTATATGTTACATATTGTCAGCGTTTTTCTTTGATTCTATACTTTGCTTCTAGAAAGTCAAGGTTAAATGTTTCAAGAAATTTATTGAACTAATATGTAATAGTTATCATATATTTTTAATCATACACAGGGATACACAAACTCGCCTTGATATTTTCTTTAACACAATTGACCTCTTGTAACTTTGAAATCTATTTCTAGCAATTTAAGGTGGTATCCGACCGTTTGGGCCGATATTTTTCTCCCATGTAACAAAATAAATTATTGTTACCTAATCACCCCTGACGTGGATATCAATTTTTAACTGAAATCCCCAACACATCCTTAAAGAATTAGATTTGGAAACTTAAAGAGATATTGTTCTTGTTCCCGTATTGGACAATCTTGCAAATGTGGTAATGTTATAAACAGCCTTTACTTACATTAAGTATAAGTCTATGCAACATATATATATATATATTAGAAATAGAAAAATTGTCTGAAACAACATTTAAATTACAACAAAGATTACATGCTAGGGAAGATTTTTTATGACCGCCCAGTGTACATTTACATGGTTTTAACCACGAATAAGAAAAAAGGTCCAGGGTGCATACATTATACTTACATCCTGTGACATATATTAAAATTTGAAATTGCACAGGACAAAGGTATTCATCACATTGCCATTCAAATGTAAAAGTTACAAGTGTCAAGCAATTATACAAAATAAAGAAACCACATTGGAAATGTCACTCGGCAAAAAGACTGACTGGGTTGCTTGAACCGGTTATGCAGAGATCTAACCTCGCTTTCCTGATGTGGTTTTAAATGCAATCAGTAAAACAAAAACAAACCTAATTAAGATACAACTTTCCCAGTGATGACATTTTCTTATTATTTTAGGACGACAGTAAAAGGTACTAACTAAATTAGACTGCTGTTCACATAGTGACATTGGTGAGGAATTGTTTTGTTCTATATATAAACTAAACAAAATTCATGATTGCAAAAGAAATTCAATATTTAATTCACGAACAAAAACATGAAATAATTGCTTCAAGTTTGAATTGATCTCATAAGAATGTCTGGATAGAACCACTTTAGCTCAGACAACGTTAGGAGGTTCTTGAACTAGCCAGAATTAAGAACTCAGAAATCATTCTCAGTGCCGCATCATTCATATCACAAGGATAGATCCCTTTTCCAGACAAAAATGCCATGTCGAATATGCCTCCAAGTTGTTTGTACTCCGGTGACGTCAGGACTCTGTCACTAGACTGGTTTGGTAGGGCGTGCTTCGCCTTGTGGTGCAACACTATAACAGCAACCTCAGGGCTACCTTGATTCAAAAAAAGTTTTGGGTTAAAACAAGTTTGATATAAGCAAAATAATAAGTCCTTGAATTAGATGTAAGACTATCCTGAGTGAAAGAAATATGCTTAGAATAAACAGGAACTGACCGTTATATAATAATTCTTTGTGTAAAAAACATTTACAACCATTTGGTCACTACTAAAAGGGCATGTGAACACGTAATAGTGATTCAATGCATTAGATCGTGCAAACTTAAATATATATGTTTACTTATATAAAAGCATACGGTACATATAACAGAATGCGTAAACCTTAAAAAATTTATATATATATCACCAAAGTATATAACGTGTACCAATATACCAAAAACTTGCTCTGTATGTATTAAATACCAAACACTTCATTGTATGTAACCAATATACAAAACATGCAGCGTATAGAGCACATTCTTTATTCAAAACTATACAGTGTAAGGCATATATAAATATTTACAAGAACTCACATTGTATGTTATCAAGAGCCCTTGCAACGTCCGTGCCAAGCCTGGAAGCATTTATACATAACACCATTGTGGGCTTATTAGGCTTCAAATCAGCTTTTGCGGCTGGAGTTATGCAGTTTACTGCCATGCCGGCAGTTTGATGGCACCTGCTCTTCACCTGTTCTTGAAACTCCACAGCAACCTGTTTCAGAAATTCAGTCTGCTCGAACCAGATCTGCAGCTTCACTGTCAATAATAATTTTAAATTTTAGTATTGCATTCATAATCAAGTTATAAGATGTACTTATGGAGGTCATAATTATCCGATGGTTCAGATGCACACAGCTAATATACAATTTAAATGTGAATTACAATAAAATAAGGTAACTGGCTGGAGTACGAACATTTTCTAGAACAACTAGGAAGCAGTGCTTAACCGGTTTATCAGATAAAATCATAAAAATATTAACCGGTTACAAACTCTATAACCGGTTAATGGCTCGTTATATTAATATGCATAATTGTTAGATGAGGATTTTGATTGTTCACTTTATTGCGAGTGTTTATCAAAATCATTATATGAGTGAGTTTGCAATCTCTTTCTACTTATCCTTTAATAAATTGATTGATTAAGAAGAATGTGTAATAAACCTTGAAGCGCATTCATCGTCGCAATATTTGTGTTATAGCCACACACACACACACACACACACACACACACACACACACACACACACACACACACACACACACACACACATATATATATATATATATATACATATATGAAAATTTACTCTGCTACATTATCGATTAAGGCCTGAATACACCATGAACTGTGTAATTTGTTATGTTATTGGATCTGTAGACATGCTAATCTGTTGGTGGAAACACACATTTCGACGCTTTTGAAAGATAATAAAACATAAAAATATAAGAATAACTGACTTTTAATGTTAATGACCAGTGAAAACCAGTTTTTTAGTTGGGCTTGGAATGCTGTTTGTAATTCCACTGACATGTTCACAATTGTCCGAAAAGCGAGCTCTGGCGGGGAGGGTGGTGTTTTTGTATTGTTTATTAGTTTGGTGACAGTCATTTACTGATACATACCTTGCTCCTTCTGATTAAGCTGTTCTTTTAAACAATTGTTCTCTCCTTCTAAAGCTTGTATTCTTGTCTCTAATTCTTTGTTTTCTTTTTGCAGACCACCAAAATCCTTTTCCAACACATGTAGTTTTTCCTCAATGGATTTATTATGCTCAGTTATACTTTGTAACCTATCTATCTCTTGTTGTTTACTATCTTTATCATTTTTCAGACCATGATTTTGATTCTGTAAATCTTTAAGTTCTTTATTCATTGATTCTAACTTAACACTACAGTCAACGACACACTCATCTTTCTGTTTTCGCATTTCTGCTAGCTCATCATTTAACTTCCTAATCTTTAGCTCTAGATGGGCATTATTTCTGGATGGTCCGTCATTTCCATCAACACTACTTCCAGCATCATTATGTGATGGACCACTGGGTCTAATCCTGCCTGGCACCTGGTCCTCATTACTTTCCCTGGAGACAGGTATGGAGGTCCCACCATTCTGAACGGTCTGTTTCCAAGTTTCCTCCAGTGACTGATAAATAGATTCACTGAAATGCTGTCTGACAGCTGTATTGATAAAATAATCCAACAGGTCAATACTGCGTAACATTGATTCCATCTGAAGGACACCTCCTTTCTGAAACAACAAAGTTTAACAACAAAGCCAGAATTCCTTTATTCTAAATAACTGTAATTTACCACTCTCCACTTACAAAACATTTTATAAAACAACTTCATCATTACGGAGTTATTATCACTGGGAATTAAATGGTCGTTATTACAAGAAGCAACGATTAAGTGTTCTGTTCTGTGTCATAAAGGTGCGGTCACCCTCAGCCGCTGCAAGACGCCATCAGGCAACAGTGCAACACCACTTTAAGGTGGAGCAAATATAATGCTGTACCTCCAATTGAAGAGTATTAACATTAGGGTTAAAATCCTTGAAAACTGGTGCTGAAGGTTTGTATCTCGGTATGGGCACGCATGGTCAACTTTTCTTTTTTCCTACTCTTTCACTGTTTTTATATTTTATTTCTGCATCACTCTACCAGATAGGCATAAAACATGTGTAGTTTTTTGATTTTTATTTTGTAAATGGATTTTAATTTGGGATGTCATCAGTTTACCGGTAAACCGGATAACCGGACAACGGATAACAATTTACTATCCGATTAACCTTATAAAATGCCCATAATTAATAAATATTATCACATGTCTGACTCCGCTAAATCTGGAATCTGACTCCATTATTCTGTGGTTAATTATATCGCCGGGCACAACCACTTCTCCCCTACTGCTTTTCACGGTTACGTAACGCAGGCAGCTGCGGACACGGGGACCAGCTAGCAATAACCACATGTGTCGGGTTATTGTTAAGGTAATTAATTACCTAGTCCAATTAAGTCAGACTGTCAGTATCTATCGCTACCAAACTGTGCAATGTGCCAATCAGGCTAGCGTGTAAATGATGGATATATATATTTTCACAGATATATATATATATATATATATATATATATATATATATATATATATATATATATATATATATATATATATATATATATATATATATATATATATATAAATAAGCATCCTATTTTCAGAACTCGCGATTTTTTAAGTCCAGTACTTAATCATTATCTTAAACAGACAGGTAGCTCCTCTCATTCAGCTACTTCCGCTTTCTCTAGTTTCCTTTGGACACTGCGATATCCACAATTTTCAGACCCCGATTTTCGCGACTTTCTCAAATATGTTTAATTTGTTTTTGTCATATTGCTACTAAACACACATTAACGTCCCGAAATGACATTAATCAAACCGACTAAAACTTCGATCATCGTTTTCTGATAAAATTGTGATTTTTATGTTTTTATTTACGTTTTTGTTGTTGCTACATGCCAATTTCTTAATGTAACGACAACACAATGTAGTAAACTACAAGTACTTATAAATTTATATTGTCGTAAACATGTATATACAGCTGTAACATACGGTTAACCGGATACTATCCGGATAGTGTTTACGTCTATCCGGATAGCAAAAAGTCACTTGTTGACAACCATAATTTTAAATGAATGATTTGTGCTAAACTTGATTATACACATTTACTACCTAAATAATTCAATGTTCAAAAACATCAAAACCATGTGTTGAAGTTTTTTATATTTTGCAGCATCTAATAAACCTTATAGATCATTTTGGGTAACTCAAGAATAAATCATTTGGCTATCAAGAATTCCGTGATTTTTTAATAAAACACAGACAGCAAAAAAATGCAAAAAAGCAGTCTAAAACGTGTTGAGTTTGTAAAAAATGAATTACATGTTCGGGAGAGTTTGAGTGAAACCAATCAAGTAATATGTTTGTTTGGTTTGTCTAATGCTAAAATAGCAAAACATCTCTCCTAAAGAAGATATAACATAATATTTGGAGCTTTCTTATATCTGAAATGAAAACGCCTTAAATATCAATTTTATCAGAAAAAATGTATCGATAAATTCAAACCGATTTTTACTCACATCTATGGCACTCTTAGTCGCCTCTATATGCAGACGCAGACGCTGGTGCATGTCCCATTCAGAAGATCCTCTACTTAAAACTTTCTTCTTTTGTAGAGCTTCGGCTAATGGAAAAACGAGAGCAATATAAGCTTAATACACAATGTTATATTATAAAGCTATATGCATGCATTTTAAAGTATAGGCTTGTATTTTTTACAGACTGAAGCTACAGTTACCAGCTTGGTGATTTATTAAATGATTAAATAAAGAAATGGTTCGTTATATAACAACATATTTATGTTTACGTCACGTTTTCTCTGAAGAAAACAACAACATTCACGATGTACAGCCAATAAGTTCCAGGACTAGCCTTATGAAATATGCCATTCGAAGTATTAAGTCGTCGGTAACTTCACCTCTTTTATTATTTCATAGACAGTTCACTCTAAATTTATTTATCAATTTATAAGATGGGAAATAAACCAAATAAACTTCCTTATCTAAGCTCCAGCATGTTTTCTTTATATAAAATCGGTTAAGTGTTGATGTCAGGTACTGTCATGATCAACCTTAATATATATATATATATATATATATATATATATATATATATATATATATATATATATATATATATATATATATATATATATATATATATATATATGGTTCGAAGATATAATTTGTAGACAACACATACAAGTATGTTTATCTGTTTTGGTTAAACTGTCCTGCATCCTTAAGTGGTAAAGAATTAAACCATGAATCATTGACAATGTTACACCACTGTTGATCATTATCACTGGCTTATTCATGGACACACACACACACACATTCGCGAGCACACGAACGCACACACACACACACACACACACACACACACACACACACACACACACACACACACACACACACACACACACACACACACACACACACACACACACACACACACACATGTGAGCCCCCTCCCCACTTCCCACGCCCCCACAAAAAACAAAAACAACAACAACAAAAAAACAACAAACAACCCTTAAACATACGCAATGACACGCACAGTCACGCTCACTCACACCGTTTATTGAAATGTGCTTTTTTAAAGAGTCAGAAAGAAGGGACATATAGAACGGGTTTTCTTCAAGATTTGTACTGTCGAAAGATTGATGCAGTGTTGAAAATCACATTGCTTATACCACAGTATTTTTATATATTATTAATGAAGGCAAACTGCCGGATACCAACTTCAAATTACTACTGAGCATAATTAATCCATATTTAATATAAGTAAATAATGTAAAATCAAACTGGAGGTGTTTCTTATAAAACAGAACCCCACTCCGCTCACTCTGCCATATGCACTTCAATAATTTCAAATAATTGTCTGGTCCTGGAAATAAATTGTGCATTTCAAACATGTTTAATTTATAGTTATAATATTATATTGATTTGATATGTTTGTTTGTCTTGAGTATTCATTATTCAAATAGTTTATTCGTTTGTTTTATTTACGTTGTAAAGAACAGGTTTCACATTGTTCATAATTAAAATAAAAGATTAAACAATGCAATTACTTAGTCTATCATTTTCTGCTAGAATATCGTCAAAGGTATGTCTGTGTAACTTCAGTGTTTCAATAACACCACGGCCCGCTGTCTGCATCTGAACCAGCAGAGTCTACAAAACAGTCATGAGAAATAATTAAATCAATCTTCGCCTGTAAAGCACAAATAAGGAATGGAGAGATCCTGATCAGCCATTTCGTTTTGGCGATTTACAAATTTTGCATGATGAGGAAAAACACGTCATATTTTCTACATGTTTTTGTCAAATGTAATATTTGTTATTGTTTTTATAAAATAAAAATATTGTGTATATTACATGTATGTTTCTAAAAATATCTAAGAATATATTTTTAATTTATGTTTCTAAAAGACTAAGTGGGGCGCAGATGGCGTAATGCTATAGCCTCCGATTTGACTGCTAAACCTACTACTGCGTGGATTCGAGTCCCGTCGGGGCGAAGGTCTTAATGTTGGAAGGACTTTCAGCTGACCTGCGGTGCGCCGGTGGTTTTTACCAGGCATTTGTCTGGGGTCTTCTTCAACCAAAAACAGCTGGACGTCGCTATAATGATCATTATTTGTCGCTGTGATGTATTTAAAAAATAAAACAAAAACAAAACAAAAACAAAACAACAACGGCTCAGCTCACAACTAGCTGAACTTATCTTGGGAAACGATATCGTGACATAATATTCTTTTTAAGAAATAATAAAGTACCTATCGATAAAAGTAATACTATACTAATGAACAAGAAAAATAATTCTAATTTAACTTATAACAATAATAATGAAAGGTTAAGATAAATTCTTGCAGACATTATTGTAATTGGTAATATTGTTTGCCTTTACAAATTACATGGGACAATAACTTTGGAACATTTGGAAAAATGTTTCCATACTTTCTGAATGGACTTAAATAAAAAAAACTCGCGTACAAAGAACCAGCGTACTTTAAACCAGTGCATAAAAACCTAGTACAAATATAAACGTAGCACAAAGTTTAGGTCATTGATAACTTCGTTAGTGAGAGCACTAAGTGTACTGTTTTAATAAAACGAACGTCAGATAATAGAGACCGGGATCAGTACACAGCGAAATATCTCCATAATTTAGAGTGTATACTTATTGTGAACGTGGTAAAAAGAGAGTACAGACATAGAGGGCGGTGCATTAATGTGCTTATTTGACTAGAAAAATTGTGATCGAAAGAAGGTGGTGTGTTTCTACAGAGGAACTGGACATTCGACTCTTGTTCTTGTAATGGTAATGCTATAATGGTCATGCTATTATTTGTAGAATACAACCTCAGACACTTGGATATTTTGCGTAGAACTGCCAGCACACTTTTAGCTAGTAGACTTCCCTGTTTGAAAGTTTGTGCAAGGACTGGGATCCAAACTCGGGCGCTGAAGCATATCACATATTGGGAACTATACCCTCACCCCGCCCACTTGTCCAGCTATTCTTTGTAGAGGTTGATCTTTGATAAGTATATCTCTGTGTAGAACCACAATCATCAGCTGGTAGACCTATCTATATGATTTTTTTTGCACTTACTCGGAGTCGAACCCAGGCAAGGAGGAGCTGACAGGCCATATATAAGCAACGAAGTAGTCTGTTTACAGAGCATTTAAGCTCAATTAGTACATAAACCTGTTTATATCGGGGTACTATCTGGTTCGAATCCCCGAACAGGCTTTTTCAGTTCTTGTTTTATTGTAACACACAATGGTGTTGTGGACAGATTCCTTGGTGAGACTGATAAAACACAGATGCAGAAACAAACGGATACCGCATTGGAACGACCAGTCAACAAAAGGACCGACTGTGGTGCTTAAACATTGTTTAAGAAGTGCTCCATCAGCCCACTTCCTGGTTTCTCAAAAAGGTGTGTAAAACTAAGAACTACAAAATAATATCTACATAATATCATTACATATAAAGAAAATGAAAACATACAGAACATGAAATATTTGGAGAAAATCCATCAGTCTCTTCCCTGTTTGGGACAGTTCACTCACTTTTACTGCTTAATTGATATTATTATTTTTATACTTTCAGTATTAACTACCTTCACTTTTATGTACTCCGTGGTATAAACAGACGGTGGACTTTCACCTCCAAAAACATTCCCCATGTCACCTGCAATTAGAAACGCATGCTTAAGTAAGGAAGATATTTTTAACAAAGTACTTCAATAATTTTATATTTCCCACATTAGCTGGTACCTCAACAATGGTAATATTGTGCTTGTACAGTCCTATCAGTGTAATCTTCATAGAAAAACCATGTTACTATTTATTTGGTTTTTAGTCATAATTAAACGAGAATTCTAATCATATTGTTTGTATAAAAAGATTTTTACATGTGTAACCAAATAACTTTTACCATATGTACCTAATGTCTAAATCTAAATACTAGGTCTACTGCTACATGTAAGTGTGTATACACAAGATGCACAGACATAATTATAAAGACACATCTCATGCACGTGCAGCCGATTGCATAATACTTGCCCGCAAATTAAGCTCTCACCATCTAACATTTATCCCCAAATGACCACTTATGGCTGCCCTACTTTCGATTTCGATGTAAACTTGAAGGCATTGAAAAACGTTACTTGATTTCATTTTCAAACATCAATCCTATCATGACATTGCTTCACCATTTTCAATAAGTATAAGTTAGCGATCGATATAAAGTATAAACTGATAAGTAAAATAACTGTCATACCTCAATATGTAGTCCTTCTGCAGGGTTAAAATCTTGACGATGCTGGTATTTTGGTGGCCGTACGTACTAAAGGGGCATAACCCTGCAGTTTTCGGAATTCCCCCATTTTTCCTATCCAAATCGAAAGTAGAATTTTCTTTGGTCTCTCTTTTCGGAAAAGTGTTGTACATCAGGACTTGTCGTTTTATTTAATATTGATGGTTCACGATATTAATATGATTTCAAAGGTTTGAAATAAAGAAACGTAAGTTTAATTAGTGTTTATAGGTAACATCAACAATTTTTGTTTTTTTATTTACAAAAGTAAGTAAACATATTTAAGCAAACTCTTTATTTTACATTTTGTTGAATATGATGTAAATGTATGAATTAATAACCCTTAAGTTTAACTTGTATTTAAGGGTCATATAAAACAGTTTTAGATTTTGCATTTAAGAAAAGTAAGTAAACATATTTTAGCAAACTTTTTTATATTCACTTAATATAACGCATACCTAGCCATTAAAAACACAGCGTATTATTTAATCTTACATTATTATTTGCCCCTGATTTAGACGTGCTAATTTATTTTTAAAGTTTGTTATCAGAAACTGTCAATTCACAGACGCGACCGACGCGACCGCTATTTCTTAAAAAGCTAGTGACCCCAAAAGTATGACTGATTAATACCATAAATTGTTGTCAATCCTATTGAGTTATTGACATATTGCTTTGTTTTAACTTTATTAGTTACTGGCGTAAATTGTTTTTAATTTTCTTATTCATTGTCATATACTGGTGGGTAAAAATAACAAATAAAAAAGTAAGACATGGAAACAAAATATGAAGTGAAAAAAAGCGTTTATTGGAGGCTACTGACAGTGCAAACTCAACTGTTCCTGCACTTTTCAATCCACTTAGTTTTCATATCATCTTTGGCCCTTTCCGGACACGCTAGTCCGAAAGAAGCCCCCAAGGAAATAGTATGATGACTACAAACAGATTCTCACTAGGTGCTTCGATCTTCCTACATCGATTTGCAAAATGTTAAGTAAGATCAATTAGAAATAACATAAAAATAACATGTTATAAACATCTATACAATACTCTTAATAGACGATAATTTAAACTTTATTGCTTAAGAAATTGCCCAAGCTGTTGGGCTATGCCTGTCTTTGTTGATCATTTTCTGTCATTACAATGTTATTTCGTACCGATGTTGTTTCAATACATACAAAGGTACCTTTGTACGGTGCGCAGTTAATTCCAGTCGGAAACAATTGAACTAGGTATCTATCTGCTGCAAATTCATTTTGGAACATTTTACATTAGCACCGTTCGACCGAGGTCACGTGAGCGTCTGAAAATTCAAAATGGATGGGAAAGCTCAACTACACTAAAATATGCGTGTTCTATACCAATAGAAACCTGTCAGCCCATTTCTGTATTAAGTTCGCAGGCAGTAAATACATAGTAACCATAAAAAAGTACAACCAGACAGTTGTAAATATATATATAGGGAATATAAGTTAAGCAAATGTATAAATCTTTATCAAAGGAAAAGAAAGTTGTACATAGTTCCATACATAGAAGACCACTGTTGTCTATTTCAAATGTATAGATGCCGCCTTGACAGAAAACATCCGTCACTATAGAACATAAAAAAAATCTTTTGATCTACCAACACTAAAGAACAGCCGATAAAATTGTACCGTTGTATGGTTTTAATAAAAAATCAACAAATACTGTTGTCATAGTTAATATATACAATGTAATAACACATAAATATACACATATCAATCATTCTAAGGTAAAATTTGATCACTTTAACGTCGACGCTTGTAAACCTTTGATGAACAATGACGTTATTTTGGATATAAGTGTCTGTAAGAAGAAATATATCAATTTTATATTTTCGCAGTAGAAAATTGTAATCATCTAAATTCAGAAGACACAATGATTATTCTTGTCAAAAACCAGATTTTACTAGTCAAACTTTCCCCAGCTCTAGGTAGGGTATTTAGAAAACGTTTTGTTTACATGTTTGTTCCTTTAAATATAACTTACTTTCAAGACTTTTTTGAGCTGGAGCAGTTCAAAGATACAGCATAATATTACAGTTTATATACTAATTTTATAATGTTTATTATATGTAAATTCATAAAAACGATACAAACAATACGACATCTGATAAACTAAGATAAAAAAATAAGCAAGTTGGGGTATTCCCAACTTGCTTATTTTTTCACATAAAGTATACTTGAATGAATTTGAATACAACAAACTAATATAAATATACATTTTGCAAAGATGTACATACCTGTAGCATGTACTTTTTCTAAACTAGCCAGTTTCACAACCATCCATCACAATGTATCGACAGGGATAATCACAGCATGTTATTTAAGAAATTGGTTATTGTGCCATATTCACTAAGTCCCTAGTCTATTACCACAAAAGTCCCTTATTCTAGATAGCTAGATAGCTAGATAGATAGTTCTATGAAAGGAAATAAAATGTTTTGCAATCGTCTATAAATCCTCTCAAAATTTCTAACTAATGGATAAAAATCGATTAATAAGGATGTAGGAGAGAAACTACAAAGGGGCTTTACTGACTTTGCTTTTAAAACAGTTACACGGACTTTTATCTCAAAATGCAATTTAGCATGTGTTTAGTTAAACCAATTGGCACCTATCTCTGCCATAATGAAAATACTATAGTTGTTTACAACTTAACTGAAACCCCATCGCATCCTCTATCGAATATTAAGCTAGGATTCAAAACACATACGCATTGTAAACATATCACTTCATAATTTTGGTTTCAGCAAAAAGTTTGCAATTCAATTCATATTCGGATGAAAGTTTCATTGTTTTATCTAAACTAACTTTCACGAGGCTAGTGATAAGTCATCTATATGAATTCCGAAACTCACAAACCTACCAAAATTTAACATCAATAACAAACTACGACAGTCACTACATTTTTAGAATGTTCATGTCTGTTACCATTGTTACCACTATTCAATTTTACGATTTTTTTAGTTGACTAAATAGCTTAGTCTTCAATGTCTTAGTATAGGACATTGGTTCTAATAGGTATGGTGTCAAGAGGCATTAAATAAATTAATTTATTGAAGGTACATGCAATTCTTTTTAAAAATATTATGAACATGTAATGGAAACTATTTTGCACTGAGACAATAAACTGGATTTAAAATTCAGAATGCAGATAGTCGCCCACCACTGTTAAACCCATTATTGTAACAGACCTTTCAAAATAGATTGAACTTAGTTTTCCTCTCCCCTTCCAAATGACATAACAGTCTTTCCAAAGACATGCATTCCAGTGACTAAAGGGATTATTTTTTCACATATCCTACCGCGCGAGCGTGAGGTAACCCCCATGCGTTATCTTTAGTAACGGACAAATTACTTATCGTCTTGTGACGTCATTAAGTTTGTGTAGTATATATATGTAATTAGTAAAGTAACTTTGTGTTCATACAATCAGGCAAAACTGTACAAAGTTTGTACATCCATTCACCTTCGTTCAAAAGGCGTTTCCAATTGTTGTTACCTTTATCAATTGGCATTAATGAAAAATCATTAATTGAGTGCCCCTTGGAATTGAAGTGTTCTGCAACAGTTGCAGTATCAAACTTATAGCTATTCATTCTTACACCCCATTTTTTAGTGAATAGCCATAGGTTGGTGCAGGCACTAAATACATAGTAACCATAAAAAAGTACAACCAAACAGCTTAAGTCCTAACAAAACTTCAATGACGAAGAAATTTTACATATCTATCTGCTTAAATGTTCTTTAGAAGTCTGTGATAATAAGTACAGTGTGCCCTTGCAGACGAATAAGTGC
The DNA here is from genome assembly GCA_007844125.1 of Sinonovacula constricta. Classification (NCBI taxonomy): domain Eukaryota; kingdom Metazoa; phylum Mollusca; class Bivalvia; order Cardiida; family Solecurtidae; genus Sinonovacula; species Sinonovacula constricta. The sequence goes on from CM017564.1 coordinate 27,617,642, forward strand.
TGTCAAATAAAAATAAGAATCAACAATTGATATGAGTAAGATTTTAATTGTGATTTATGTCCCAGTTCTTAGGTGTTGTTCTGTTTTGTTTGTTGTTGTTGTTTTGTTTTGTGTTGTAAGTTAAAGAGGTTAAAATATATAAAATATATATATATGTGGAATATAAAAAAAAAATGTATAAATCTTCATCAAAGGAAAAGATAGTTGTACATAGTTCCATGCATAGAAGACCACTGTTGTCTATTTTAAAAATATAGATGCCGCCTCGACAGAAAACATCCGTCACTATAGAAAATAAAATAAAAAATCTTTTGATCTACCAACACTGAAGAAAAGCTGATAAAATTGTACAGTTGTATGGTTTTAACAAAAACATCAACAAATACTGTTGTCATAGTAAATATATACAATGTAATAACACATAAATATACACATATCAATCATTCTAAGGTAAAATTTGCTCATTTTAACGTCGACGCTTGTAAACCTTTGATGATCAATGAGATTATTTGGGATATAAGTGTCTTTAAGTAGAAATATAATCAATTTTATATTTTCGCAGATAGATTGAACTTAGTTTTCCCCTCCCCTTCCAAATGACAAAACAGTCTTTCCAAAGACATGCATTCCAGTGACTAAAGGTAATATTTTTTTCACATATCCTACCACGCGAGCGTGAGGCAACCCTCATGCGTTATCTTTAGTAACGGACTAGTTACTTATCGTCTTGTGACGTCATTAAGTTTGTGTAGTATATATAATATTATGTTATTAGTAAAGTAACTTTGTGTTCATACAATCAGGCAAAACTGTACAAAGTTTGTACATCCATTCACCTTCGTTCAAAAGGCGTTTCCAATTGTTGTTAACTTTATCAATTGGCATAAATGAAAAATCATTAATTGAGTGCCCCTTGCAATTAAAGTGTTCTGCAACAGTTGCAGTATCAAACCTAATGCTATTCATTCCTACACCCCATTTTTAGTGAATAGCCATAAGTTGGATATTAAACATTTTTCAAATACATTCACAACTGTTAGAGAACACTGTGGCCGAAACGTTGTTTTAAATAAATAATTATGTTCTGAAGTTTGACTTCTTTTAATATATTATAATGTAGTATATATGCCATTTTCTGATCAATTATTTTCGCCGTTTTATGCGTTGTTTTGGACAATTTTATTTTAATTAATAAAAAACACATTTTAGTCATGTTATTTTTATGAAACATGGTCGCGTAAAGACTAAAACTATTTTTGTGCCGATTCTTTCAATCCGAATTACACATGATGATGTTTCAGTTATGTGATTAAAAGAATTAAATATTCGTGTTCGTAAGATGCTGGAAATATTACCTCGTTGTCTTAAATAATACGAAACGAGGCAGAGCCTCATCAGTTCATCCAACTCGTTTATTGTTTTCAGTATCTTATGAACACTCATATCAGATCCTATATTTATCATTCTTCATTTTGATGAAACAAGATTTACCTTAATGGAAAAAATGACAATTTGACCAATCTGTACCAAGTCGTTTGAACACTTTCCCTCCTACAAAAAAGTTAAAAATTGAGAAACCAGAATTTAACGTTGATTGAAAAACGACAATTTGTACCGTTTGAAAGTTCTAACCATGGTTTCTGTTTACATGTCCAAAGAATACCATAATTATGGCTATTATGGGTACGTCTAGTGATTATTGATGGAGAAAAATTATCTGGATAGAACCACTGACGCAAAGACTACTTTGTGAGTTCCTTTTGAAACATCCTGTATTTTAAGAATTCGAAAATTCCTCTTAATGCAATATCGTTCATATTACAGGCATAGACCCCATGTCCGGCCAAAAAAGCCATATCGAATATTCCGCCAAGTTGTTTGTACTCCGGTGAAGTCAGGACTGTGTCACTAGTCAGGTTAGGTAAGGCATGATTTGCTTTGTGGTGTAACACTATAACAGCAACATCAGGACTGCCTGAATATCAGAAACAGTTTTATTAAAACGATGTAAGATTATTGCTAGACGAAGGTTAGTTGCATTAAAAGCAGGGTATTTGGGTCACTTTTTAATTAGACAAGAGACAAAACGATCATAATTAAAATAATTCATTGTATAGATCGCATAAGAAACTTGAGATACCGATACCAATAAAACTGAATATTATTTTTAATTATGGGATTTCTTATTTCTTCTTTTATGGGTACACACGAACTCTTGAAACATGCACTTCATTTTGCACGTATAAGGAGTAAAATGTGCTAATCAAATTTCAGTTGAATTTAACAAAACATATTTCGAGAGACTCTGCAGCAAAATGTAAAGCTCTTGCTCAGACAGCTTCTGATCCGAGCTGAATTTACTCAGTACTTTTTGACTAAGCCTAACAAGACTAGGTGTTTTAACAGCAGGAAACGAACAATATAAGATCCATTTTGAGCAAATAAACTAAATCCTACAATACCTATGTACGAAAACATACACTCTTTCTACCAATACACCAATCCTTTATTGTGTGTACCTTTACACCAAAAATTTATTACATATACCAATATATAAAACCTGCATTGCATGAGGTAATATGCTAAAACATCATTATCTATAGCAATGATCGGAAACCTAAATTACATATAACAATAAACCAAAAATACAATAAATGTGTCAATATAGAAAAACTACCTTAAATAAACCAATATACACAAACCCTTCATGATATGAACCACTATCCTAAAAATTGCATTTATGTACCATTGTAGCAAAAGTCAAGTTGTTTGTAACAATATAACAAAACCTGCATTGAAATTATCAATATGCAAAAGTTCTGTTTGTACAAATATACCAAAACCCTACCTCACACGTGCCATGAAAAGGCACAGGGCAAAAGTATTTACACGCACGTCAAATGTTAAGTCAAATGTAAAAGTAAGAACAAATCTGTAATGAGACATTTAACAAAAAAGAACAAACCCAAACAGTTACCACAGTGGGACGGTCAGTTGGCAAAAGAGGCCTACTGGGATGCTTAATCTGGTTTTACAGAGCTCTAACCTCGCACTTCCTGTGGGGTTTTTCAAACGGAAGCAAGATAAGAAAATCGATCTGAATCAAGAAAATATCGCGGCAAGGAAGTTTTCTTTTGATATGTTATTACGAAAGTAGAAAATTTACTTTGATACATTGGTAATACCAAACTATCAAAGTCTACATTGTATATAATATATATCCTAGTCATTTTATAAAAACCAATATACCCAAACCTACATTGTATGTTATGAAGAGCCATTGAAACGTCTGTGTTAAGCCGGGAAGCATTGATGCATATAACCAGTGTAGGCTTGTTAGGCTTCAAATCAGACTGGGAGTCAGGAGTGATGCAGTTCACCTCCATGTGGGCAGTTTGATGGCACTTAGACTTCACTTGTTCTTGAATCTCCATAGCAACCTGTGTCAGTATTTCGGTCCGCTGGAACCAGATCTGCAGCTCCACTGTCATCATAAACATTAGTATAATAATGTTAATATAAGTACTGATTTAAGAGACTAATCAACAGTTTGCTCAAATGCAGTTAAGATAAATTTGCATGGAGACGACAATTAACCATGGTAACTAACGAATTTTTGTACTATTCTTTTTCAGAAAAGAATCATCTAGGGATGACTATGGTAACCTGACAATCGGTTACCATCTTAACATATAGGTCAATTGTATACAAATAATGTCAACGTTTAATCGCTCGTTATATTGATATGCATAATTTGTAGGATAACAATACTGACTTTAACTTTATTGGCAGTGTTTGTTACATCACTAGATGAAGTAAATTCACAATCCCTTTTTACTTATCCTCTAATAATCAAGTAACTAATAACAAGCTGTGTCAATGTGCGACCACAAGGTGTAACGAACTGTAAAAACAAGGTCTAACATAGGAATGTGCGTGTTACAGCCCCAACCACGTAGTCACTCACAATTTTAAAGTATGTAAATTTCGGAGCTCCTCTGCTTTAGTGTACCTTTGTTAAACTTAAATGTTAAGAATGTTCCGACCCAAAGTAATGTTCAAAACATTTTTATTTATTCTCTTATGTTTTAAACATTTGATATATTTCTAGAAAATTAACTCAGTCTAGTCTATTTCTGATTAAGACATGAGAGTACATCATGAACTGTGTGTTTTGTTGTGTTACCATAGAGATGCTTATCATTAGATGTAAAAACATTTTTCGACTCTTTTTTTAAAGATAATAAAACATTTCAATATACGACATTTAATGCTATTGACCAATAAAAACCTCCAGCTTTTGTTAGGCTTGGAAAGCTCTATCTAATTCCACTGACATTTTCACAATTTTCCGATAAGCGAGCTCGGGCGGGGAGGGGAGATAAACAGTTGTTCATTACGTTGTTGTGAGACAATAAATTATTTAGACAAAGCTGGTATATACCTTGCTCCTTCTTGTTAAGCCGTTCTTTTAAACAAATGTTCTCCCGTTGTATATCTTGTATTTTTATCTCTAATTCCTTTTCTTCTTTCTTCAGACAACCAAAATCCTTTTCCAACTTATCTAGTTTTTCCCCAATGGATTTATTATGCTCATTTATACTTTGCAACCTATCTATCTCTTGTTCTTTAATATCTATATCATTTCTAAGACCATGATTTTGATTCTGTAAAACTTGAAGTTCTTGTTCCATGGACTCCAATTTAACACTACAGTCATTGACACACTCATCTTTCTGTTTTCTCATTTCTGCTAGCTCATCATTTAACGTCATAATCTTTAGCTCTAGATTGGCATTATTTCTGGATGGTCCGTCATTTCCATCAACAATACTTTCAGCATCATTATGTGATGGACCACTGGGTCTAATCCTGCCTGGCACCTGTTCCACATTACTTTCCATGGAGACAGGTATGGAGGTCCCACCATTCTGAACGGTCTGTTTCCAAGATTCCTCCAGTGACTGATAAATAGATTCACTGAAATGCTGTCTGATAGCTGTATTGATGAAATAATCCAGCAAGTCAATACTATATAACATGGATTCCATATGAAGGACACCTCCTTTCTGAAACAACAATGTTTAACAACAGAAGGAGAACTTTATTCTAAATAACAGTAATTTACCAATCTCTACTTACTATACATTTTATAAAACAACTTCACCATTACGGAGTTATTATCTCTGGGAATTAAAATGGTCGTTATTACAAGAAGCAACGATAAGTGTTCTGTTCTATGTCATAAACGTGCGGTCACACTCAGCCGCTGCAGGACGCCATCGGGCAACAATTCATCACCACTTTAAGGTGAAGCAAATGTAATGATGCACCTACAATTGGAGAGTATCAACATAAGAATTAAAATCCCTGAAAACTGGTGCTGAAGGTTTGTATCTCGGTATGGACACGCATGGTCAACTTTTCTTTCTTCCCTACTCTTTCACTGTTTTTTTAATATTTTATTTCTGCATCCTTCTACCAGATAAGGCATAAACATGTGTAGTTTGTATTTTTTATTTTGTGAATGGATTTTATTTTGGGATGCCATCAGTTTACCGGTTAACCGGATAACTTGACAACGCACGCGTGTCCGGATAACAATTTACTCTCCGATTAACCTTATAAAATGCCCATCATTAATAAATATTATCACATGTCCGACTGCGCTAAACTTGGATTCTGACTCATGATTCTGTGGTTAATTATATCGCCGCGCACAACCACTTCTCCCCTACTGCTTTTCACGGTTATGTAACGCAGGCAGCTGCGGACACGGGACCAGCTATCAATAACTACATGTGTTGGGTTATTGTTAAGGTAATTAATAACCTAGTCCAATTAAGTCAGACTGTCAGGATCTATCACTACCAAACTGTGCAATGTGCCCATCAGCACGACGTCTGTGACTTTTTACTTCGTTAGTTTTTCACCTGACTGTTTTTGCAGTGTTTCCCAATTTTGATTAACATACCAAATTCTTAATGTAATTACAACGCAATGTAGTAAAAACAAAATTGATTATCAATTTTATATTGTCATATGATGAATCATTTGTGCTAAACTTGATTACACATTTATTACCTGATAATTGAAGGTCCAAAACATCAAAAACATGTGTTGAAATTATTTTATATTTTGCAGCATCTAAAATACTTTATAGAACATTTTGGGTAACTCTAGAATAAATCATTTGGCTATATATTATCCGGCGATTTTTAATAAAGCACAGACAGCAAAAAATAATGAAAAAACAGTCTAAAACGTGTTGAGTTTGTAAACAATTAATTACATGACTGGGAGAGTTTGAGTCAATCCAATCAAGTAATATGTTTTAATGGTTTGTCTAATGCTATAATTTGTTTCCAAACGACACTTAATAGCAAAACACCTCTCCTAAAGAGGATATAACATAATATGTGGAGCTTTTGTTATTTCTAAAATGGACCCGCCTAAAATATCAATTTATCAGAAAAAAATATCGATAAATTCAAACCTGGATAGAGAATTTTCTAAAAAAAGGGATACACGTCAATATTGAAATATAAAATAGGTTAGTTAATGTGTTAATTTTCATATTCTTTATACTATCTGTTAGACTTGCTGTACCTTACCTGCCCGTTTATCACCACACACATTTGTCACTTAGCGACAATTAGCAATAATAAAAGATGAAATCCCTGAAAGCACTGCGATATTCACTGCCACTGAACAGTGGTCACATTTTGAGACAGCAAGAATCGATGTAGATATCCTGCCGTACATCATTTTCCTTTTATATTAGCCAGTTCATAAACTAAACAGCAGAAGATGAACATAAGCAGAAGATGTAGGACTTTGTCAGTCATACTTCAATATACTGGAAGCATTATAACAGAAAATGTTTTCTTCACTGATAATTTTCATATATGTTTAATGCGGCAATAATTTAGATTTTTAAGCCGTGATTTTAATTAGGGAATCAGAACATGTTTGCGTATTTTACTTTAAATATAAGCGATTATACTACACAGATTTACAAACACAACAAAATGCTTTAAACTATGGTTGGTAAAATTGATATATATCTGAGCACATTAAACCGATTTTTACTCACATCTATGGCAATCATAGTCGTCTCTATATTCTGACGCAGATGCTGGCGCATGTCCCATTCAGAAGGCACTTTACTAAATAACGATGTTTTCTTTTGTAGAGCTTCGGCTAATGGAATAACAATATATGCTTAATATACAATGATAGCTTATAAAGCTATATGCATACCTTTTAAAGTATAGACTTGTAATTTTCAAACAAGGTCTGGAATCTTCATCTACCAATAATTATTTTGCCTATGCGATGTAACGGAAAATGAAAAAAAATAATTTAAACACTGAAGCTATAGTTAACATAGCTTGGTAATCGATTAAATGATTTAATAAAGAAATGGTTCGTTATATAACAATATATTTATGTTTACGTCACGTTTTGTCTAAAGAAAAGAACAACATGCACGATGTACAGTCAATACGTTCCATGACTAGCCTTATGATATATGCCAATTGAAGTATTAAGAATCGAAATTCCAAAAGAATGACTAAACACTAATCAATTTTGCCGTCTTTAAATCCTGTTGATGTAATCCACTATGAAATAAAATTAAAAACATATCATGTTTCATTTGTACCATTAGAAAGGCTTCAAACACAAAAGTAACTCAGTCAGTTCACTTTTATAGGTCTGTTACAAGGTTCAACTGACATTGAACTCGTCGCATAATAAGACTTATTTGTGATCTTCCTTTTTATGTAATGTCGTCGGGAACTTCACCTTCATTATTATTTCATAGACAGTTCACTCTTAATTTATTTATTAATTTATAAGATGGGACAACAACTGTCTACACCACATATAAGATTTTATCCTGCATACATGTACATGTATCAGCCGCTGTATGTGACGAACATTACCATATAGACATATTTTTAATTCTGTTGTTAACTTTTTTCCTTTTTTCTTCATTTATTAATGAACAATGCATTATAGGAAATCATACTACTTCTCCAAAGTACATTATGGGACGTTGGTAAAGACACTGAGAGAATTCACACACAAACATTCAGATCGTCAATGCAAACATTAAATAAAATATATATATGGACGTCCGTGGTCAAGTGGGTAAGACGCTAGACTCCGGATCGGTGGGTCCCAGGTTCGAACCTCGAAATTGACCACGCGATGTTAGTCAATGAGCAAGACTATTCACTGCACATTGTTCCAGGTATTCAGTACCTGAGTACTGGTTCTACTCAGGAACTGGACACTCGAGAGAAATTAATATAAGTTAAAAGATCTTGTTTTCCAATTGGCTATAAATGATTAGTTTTAAACTAAATAAAAATACCTGCAACATTAAAAACACGGCTGATTAGGCGTTTGGTCACTAACAGAATAAACAGTAGGCGTTCGTTCACTAACAGAATAAACAGAACATCGCATCGATGTTCCCTTCAGGTTGACCAATATTGATACTTTTATAAGAACACCAGACAAATAGAAATGCACAAAAATGATATTTTTGTTATTGTGTTTTCCCCTTCAAATTGTCTCAGAAGCGTTCAAAATGGCCATTTTTTCTTCCAACGTGTGACACATTTCGTACGTTAATGAAACCGAATTTTAGCCAAAACTCGGTGCATTTCGACTATAATGATAAAATGGTGAATAGTCGTATTATATCCTGTTTGGCTGAGTACTCATTTTGTTTACAATGTTCCCATTGTTTATAAAGTTGTTAGAACTATCGTTTAATATGTTTCAATACTTTTTCGCCTTTTAAGTTATTGCAAATATTACTTTTGACGTATGTAGCTACCTGAGCTAATATTGCTTCTTTAGAGCTTGCTAAGATGAATTCTTATTCTCTCACGAGATAAACTTCCTCATTTCAGCAACAGCATGTTTTCTTTATATACCATCGATTAAGTGTTGATGTCAGGTATTGTCATGATCAACATTAATATATCTATGGTACAAAGATATTATTTGTAGACAACACATACAATTATGTTTATCTGTTTTGGTTAAACTGTCCTGAAACAAAAACAACAAACAAACAGACGCAAGTACCCGCACATTCACGCTCACTCACACTGTTCATTGAAAAGTGCTTTTTAAAGAGTCAGACAGAATGGACACATACAACGATTTTTCTTCAAGATTTGTACTTTCGAACGATTGAAACAGTGTTCAAAATCGCAATGATTATACCACAGTATGAGTGTAGATAGAAATTATACTCAAATTTCCCACAAACATGGCATGATAAATTGTTATATACTTGATATAGGCAAACGGTCGGATACCAACTTTAAATTACTACTGAGCATAATTAATCTATATTTAACATAGGTAAATAATGTAAAGTCAAACTGGAGGTATTTCGTGTAAAACAGAACCCCACTGCGCTCACCCTTCCATATGCACTTCAATAATTGTCTAGTCCTGGAACTAATTTATTGCATTTCAAACATGTTTAATTTATAGTTATAATATTATATTGATTTAATATGTTTGTTTGTCTTGAGTATTCATTATTCAGTTAGTTTATAAGTTTGTTTTATTTACTTTGTAAAGAACAGGTTTTAAATTGTTCATAATTAAAATAAAAGATTAAACATTGCAATTACCTAGTCGATCATTTTCTGCTAGAATATCGTCAAAGGTATGTCTGTGTAACTTCAGTGTTTCAATAACACCCTGGCTTGCTTTCTGCATCTGAACCAACAGAGTCTACAAAACAGTTATGAGAAATAATTATATCAATCTTCGCCTGTTAAGCACAAATAAGGAATGGAGAGATCCTGATCAGCCATTTCGTTTTGGCGATTTACAAATTTTGCATGATAAAGGAATAACACGTCATATTTTCCACATATTTTTGTCAAATTTAATTTTATAAAATAAAAATATTGTGAATATTACATACATGTTACTTAAAATATCTAAGAGTATATTTCTTATGTTTCTAAAAGGCTCTGTGGTGCGCAGATGGCGTAGTGGTAAAGCCGCCGATTTGACTGCTTAACCTACTACTGCGTGGATTCGAGTCCCGTTGGGGCGAAGGTCTTAATGTTGGAAGGATTTTCAGCTAACCTGCGGTGCGCCGGTGGTTTTTACCAGGCATTTGTCTGGGGTCTTCTTCAACTTAAACATCGCAGCGATGTATTTCAGAAATAAAAACAACAACAACAGAACAACATCTCCGCTCACAACTAGTTGAACTTTTATTGGGAGACGATTTCGTGACATAATGTTCTTTTTTAAGAAATAATAAAACACCTATCGATAAAAGTAATACTATACTAATGTACAAGAAAAATAATTCTAATTTAACATAAAACAATAATAATTTCAAGGTTAAGATAAATTCTTGTAGACATTATTGTAGTTGGTGGTATTATTTGCCTTTACAAATTACATGGGACAATACCTTACCTTTGATTTGGGGAAGTGTTTGTATACTTTATGCTAAAATAAACAAAAAACAAAAAAAACTCGCGTACAAAGAACCAGCGTACCTAAAACGAGTACATAAAAACCTTGTACAAATATTAATATAGCACAAAGTTTAGGTGATTGATAACATCGTTAAAGAGAGCACTAATTGTACAGTTTTAATAAAACAAACGTCAGATAATAGAGGCCAGGATCAGTAAATAGCGAAATATCTGTATAATTTAGAGTGTATACATATTGTGAACGTGGTAAATAGAGAGTACAGTTTTGGAGGGCGGTGCATTAATTTGCTTATTTGACTAGCTTAATTGTGATCGAAAGAAGGTGGTGGAGGAACTGGACATTCGACTTGTTCTTGTAATAGTAATGCTATAATGGTCATGATATTATTTGTAGAGTACAACCTCAGACAAGTTGGTATTTTGGATAGAACTACCATCACACTTTTAGCTAGTAGACTTCCCTGTATGAAAGTTGGTGCAAGGACTGGGATCCAAACTCGGGCGCTGAAGTATATCACAAATTGGGAACTATAACCTCACCCCGCCCACTTGTCCAGCTATTCTTTGTGGAGGTAGATCTCGGATAAGTTTATATTTGTGTAGAACCACAATCATCAGCTGGTATACCTATCTATATGAATTTTATTTGTACTTACTCGGAGTCGAACTCAGGCAACGAGGAGCTGACAGGCAATATATTAGCAACAAAGTAGTCTGTTTACAGAGCATTTAAGCTCAATAAGTACATAAACCTGTTTATATCGGAGGACTATCTGGTTCGAATCCTCGAACAGGCTTTTTCTTATCACCTATTTATTTGCGTACAGTTGCTTGTTTTATTGTAACACACAATGATGTTGTAGACAGATTCCTTGGTGAGACTGATAAAACACAGATGCAGTAAAATAACGGATACCGCATTGGAACGACCAGTCGACAAAAAGGACCGACTGTGGTGCTTAAACATTGTTTAAGAAGCGCTCCATCAGACCACTTCCTGGTTTCTCAAAAAAGGTGTGTAAAACTAAGAACTACAAAATAATATCTACATCATATCATTACATATAAGGAAAAAGTTAACATACAGGAAATTAAATATTTGGAGAAAATCCATCAGTCTCTTCCCTGTTTGGAACAGTTCACTCACTTTTACTGCTTAATTGATATAATTATTTTTATACTTTCAGTATTCACTACCTTCACTTTTATGTACTCCGTGGTATAAACAGACGGTGGACTTTCACCTCCCAAAACATTCCCCATGTCACCTGCAATTAGAAACGCATGCTTAATTAAATAAGGAAGATATTTTTAACAAAGTACTTCAATATATTTTATATATATCATGAAATTCCTACACCATTTTCATTAAGTATAAAGTTAGCTATTGATATAAAGTATAAACTGATAAGTAAAGTAACTGTCATACCTCAATATGTAGTCCGTTTCCAGGGTTTAGATCTTGACGATGCTGGTATGTTGTTGGGCGTACGCAGTAAAGGGGCATAACCGTGCAGTTTTCGGAATTCCCCCGTTTTTTCTATCAAAACCGAAAGTAGAATTTAGTTGGGTTTCTCTCTTCGGGAAAGTGTTGTACAGAAGGTCTTGTTGTTTTATTATTATCGTTGGTTCACAATTTTAATATGATTTTATATGTATGAAATAAAGAAACGTAAGTATAACTATTGTTTAGGGGTAATATACAATTTTAGGTTTTGCATATAACAGAAGTAAGTAAACATATTTCAGCAAACTTTTTACATTATCGTAATATAACGCATATATAGCTTTAAAAACGCAGCATATTATTTTGTCTAACATTATTATCTGCTCCTGATTTTGACTCACATTTTTATCCAAATGCTATGCGCGCGACGTATGAGTACCTGTTTCACATTCATTCAAGTAGCTTCCTGTTCCATATTTAGATTATTTGAATTTGTAACATGCAAACAGTGAATAAATCTTTGCTATCAGAAGGTGACAATTCACAGGCAGCTTGCCTTTAAAGTAAGCAACCCCAAAATGGTGACTGATTTATACCATAGATGAATTGCTGCCAATCATAATTGAGTTGAGTTGACATATAGCTTTGTTTCAAATTTATTAGTTACTGGCGAAAACATTTCCATATTCATTGCATATACTGGCGGGTAATAATACACACATTGATTTCTGCTACTATGGTGGATGGACGTTACGTTCCGTTCAATATGCGAAAGTTCAATGTATGTTATGCGTGAATTACATGTGAATGCAAACATGACAGTTTTAATACACAATGGACTTAATCATTGTGATAAACTGGTTTGAGGATCAGATCAGAGTCAAGCAAATTAAAAAGAACACAATACGTATTGACAGGTGGCAAAGCACACACTAGTGCTCGATGGAATATGAATTAAGCAAATGTATATATCTTCACCAAAAGAGAAGAACGTTTGGCATAAATCGATACATATAAGAACTCTTTTGTCTAATTTAAATATACAGATGCCACCTTGACAGAAAATATCCATCACTATAGAAAGGTAAAAAAATATTTGCTGGATCTACCAACATTTTAGAAAAGCTGTTAAAATTTAACAGTTGTATAATTTAAATAACACATACTGTTGTCATCGTAATTATATATTATGTAATTAAAAACATAAATATACACAAATCAATCATCCTAAGGTAAAATTTGCTCATTGTTTACGTTACACTTGTAAATTTTTAATGATCAGTGACAGTTATTAGGGAAAGAAATGTCTGTAAGTAGAAATTTATTAACTTTATATTTTGCAGTCACACCTTTGTAATAATCTAATTTTATTAGTCACAATAATGAATCCTTCCAATACCAGATTTTACTAGCCAAAATTTCTCCACAGTCGTAGGTAGGGTGTTTAGGAATGTTAACTTTTTATATACGTGTATGTTTCTTTAAATATAACTTCCTTTCAAGACTTTATGGACCTGGAGTAGTTCAAACATATAGAATAAACCATCAGGAAGTGCGAGGTTAGAGCTCTGTAAAACCGGTTTTAGCACCCCAGTTGGTCCATATTGCCGACTCACCATTCCAAGGTGGTAACTGTCGTGTTTTCTTTTTTTAATGACTCATCATAGAGTTGTTCTTACTTTTATATTTTGCTTGCATGTGAATACGTTTGTCTGGTGCCTCTTAAATTTTGGTATATGTTGCAATTCCCATAGGACTTTGTCATATACTCTTTTTCATGATCACAACATTGTTACTTGTGCAGTTTGGCGGTCGTATTAAATCTCCCCGTGCATGTAATCTATGTTGTCATTTAATTCATCCTGTAAGGATTGTTAGGTGTATTTTCTTTGATGGAAATTGGACTTTGGTTCCTTAATTCCACTTGCACATGAACAGGATGCTACAAACATTTACTCTTATCTGGTCAGTTTTTCTTGATTCAAAAAGTTATTTTCATGTATAATTAACACTTTTGTGTAATTCTTCTAATCGACATAGTACCCCTTTCATCTAAACACTATATGGACATTACTTTTCAATGACTTCACTACTTTCGTCATAACTTATAATTTCAGCGCTTTGGCATTTGTTTATTCAAACCGGTTTTCCTCTTCATTGCTTGCATTTAAAAAACCCATCAGTAAGTGCCAGGTTAGAGCTTTGTAAAACCGGTTTAAGCACCCCGTCGGTCCATATTGCCATATTGTCTGTTGTCTCTTCAAATTTTGGTATATGTTGCAATGCTCATAGGAATTTGTCATATATTCTTATATATAAATTCATTTGATATAGCAACAATACAAACTATACAATATCTGATTAACTAAAACTTTATTCACAACTTGCATACTTTTCACATACAGTAAACTTAAATTAATTTAGATCCAATTAACTAATATATAAATATACATTCTGAAAAATTATACATACCTATAGCATGTACTTGTATAAAATCTAAACAGTTTCACAACAACCTTCACAATGTCTCGACAGGGACAATCACCACATAACTTATTTAAGAAATTGGTTATTCTGTCATATTTACTATGCACTTAAACTGTTAGCACCAAAAAGTTCATCATCTTCAAGGCTTATTCACAAAACACCAAAAGTGTTTCATTGTACTTATATCGCAACCAATGAAAATGTCTCTTATATAAAGCTCGAAAAAGGGCATATGTTTAAATAGATTAGGAAGCTCGAAATATTATACCGTACCATCTTGTGCTTTTCGATTAAGGATAATAACTTGGAAAACATAATGGCTTTAGGAAAACAAACTAAACTTGATTCTATATAATTTTTGACAGTTTAAAACTTTGTCAATAGAACCTACTTGTCTCTTAAAAAAAACTTTGGCCTGTATTATATATGTTTTCTTTCACTACATAAATTTGAGAAACTCCTCAGGAAATACAGTAAAATAGAGCTCCGTAACCCATATAAAGCACGCCAGTCGGTCCTTTGCCGATTGGCCTTTCCAAGGCGGTAAGTGTTTGGTTTGCCCTATTTTATGCAATGCCTTGTATCAGTATTTTGCAACATTTGCCTTGGACTGGCCGATTCAAGGCGGTAAGTGTTTGGTTTGCTCTATTTTATGAAATTTCTTGTAACAGTATTGTGCAACATTTGCATTGGACTGACCGTTTCAAAGCGGTAAATGTTTGGTTTGTTCTATTTTAAGTAATGTCCCTTCTAAGTTCTTCATTGTAACATTAACATTGCAGTGGCAAATGAATGCCGTTGTTTTGTGTGTGTTTTTTTTATATTTGAATATTGGCTGTAATACTCATAGGACGGTGTCATGTTTTCTTATTGTTACTTTGTTAACCTACCTATTCCAGTTTAAAAGCTGGTTTTAAATAAATGTTGCCGAATAAAAATAAGTATATTTGGATTCGCAGGGGTTTCGATATTTAAGTGTTTTATTTAAAAGTCTTTTTTCAAATGTTTATGCTACATTATGGTTGCTCGTTCTATTTATTATAACTTTATCATGTTATTATGATCTCTTAAAAGCTTTAATAAACCAGAGCCTGAATATACTGTCATACCTAGCATGATATATCCGATAAATATTTATTATTAATACCAGAAATGAAAATAAATATGTTCATCCTAAATCTGTAAAACGTGATTCAGAAATACGGATCAGAGAGAGTAAAAAGTAAAAAAGACATTAATTTTACTCTATTTAAATTGATCTTTCGCTGGAGTTGCTGCACAACCCTTTCTCCACTTACTTAACTTCTTGACATATAAGTATTAACCACTGTTCAATTGCATGGTCAATTATTAATTAAAATCCTTTTCAAATATAAGCCTAATGATATGGGATTGGATTGGGATTTTCGGCGTTTAGCCGATACTGTGCAGCGACATTTCTATCATTATAGCACAGGGGCACTTATGAGGTGCCCAGCGACTGAACCCTGCCGGTCCATTATATTGACACCGACGAGTCAAGCGTAATGATGTCTCCTTAGCCCGAACGTAAGGAGGGAAGCCACTACTACCAACTTTAAAGTCTTTGGTTTGACCCGGCCGGGTTTTGAACCCGCGACCTCCCTAATAATTTGGTAAATTTTCTTTAAGTTCTATGAAAACAACAGCTTATATATATTTAACATACCACATGACACAGTGACACATAAAAAAACGCATGGCAAGTAAAATAAAATTAGATCAGACACATTAAATTATTTTTACATATAAAATAGAGCACCTGTAAAAAGTTAATACAATCAATATATACAATAGACTAAACACAACACCAAATGTTTAATTTGAGTTACTTATCATGTTATAGTATTATTAAGTATAACATATAAAACAAATAAAAAGGCATAAAAATGATGGACTGCATGTTCAATTTTAAGTAACTTACATATGATGTACGTCTGGTTAAAAGCATAGAAAGACTAATGCGCCTTCATGAAATTTGGTTGGCGAGCATTGTTGCTATTATATTTATGCGCTGATTACATTAACATATATGACGGCTGTTTGACACAGGCCATATTCGGTCTAAATATTTTAATGTGAATAACATGCACGAACTTTTCAAGACAGTATCCGATGCTAAACTTGTTTGCTTCCTGAATGAGATTGGTATTCTTAATATTTATAAAATTTTACACTATTTATTATTCTAACTTTGTACATTTTAACTGTTTAATATGTTAACCTTTTTTCACTTGTTATTCACACTTTTAAACTGATAGATTTTTATTTCTACTCAAATATTTTAGTTTTAACTTGATTATATTCTATTTTGTTAATCTTCAATGTATTCGGCGCCATATGACCTATCAAGTGTCGGTGTGCAGTAAAACCCAAAATACAAAATACAAAAATACATATGACGGCTGTTGCTGATCATAAGGTTCAAAAGTCAATATCATTAACATGTTCTTATAAACTGTCGCTGAAAATGAAGAAAAGAAAAAGAAACATGGACTTTATAGATCAAATGGAAGTTTGGTATAAGTATAATAAAATCAATTGGCATCAACAAACTGGCAATCTCTACCATAAAGAGAATAGCTACAGTTGCTTGGTTATCAACTAAATAATAAATCCAGGATTTATAATACACAAATATACACAAATATCGTAAACAAAAAAGGAAAGAGTCATAAGAGAATTGCAAAATATCACAATTTTAACTACCACTAAATAAATGGACACAAGGTAACTGTTATAGTGATAAAACACTGTAACGAGACAGTACACACACAATAATGAAATAACAGTAACCTCCGTGGAAAGGATCGACTGGGCGTGCTTTAACTTGGTTTATTGAGCGCTCTTAGATAAAAGATAAAAGTATCGACACCTTAACAGTTCCTAAAGAGCGAATAGATTGAATTAAAACAACCACAGCAATCAACGTTATAAGGACAAGTAAATGACGGCATAAAATACATTGACTTCATATGTCAAAATTAAAATGTACATGTGATTAAAAAACGCTAAGGAAATTAGGGATTTAAAGAGAACAATTCAAACCGACGATAAAACAGTGGTATTTTAAGCAATTATTTGTAATGAGATCCCCAAAATAATTATAAGGGTGCTGTGGAATACCATCTACTTGTCCAAAAACAATGTTACCGCATTTATGAAAATGTTTTCTAATGAGAAACATTGTTTAACAAACATCAATGCAAGTCCAAATCTTGAATTTATCTAAGAATGCGTTGGATAAATGTTTACATTTATTGCAAGGCGTATATAAACGTTTACCTCGAGCATTTCTTTTGATTAAAATAATCAACTTGGTCCTAATCACATCACGAGGTCATAAAGTATACAATGAAAATAAATAATCAGAGTAATGTAAATTTGAAGTATATAATTTTTCCAACACTTAAATATTTTTTAATTACTCAAAAATGTAAATTTCGGAATATTTATTTTTTACAATATTTAACAATATGATTACGAACTGCAGTCAGACAAGACGTAAGAACATGCAGTTTAGAGACGATAGTTTAGACAGGATATCAGTGGTGATATTAATGAATGGTGCAATTAATTATGACCTGGGCGGTGGTAAGATCAGGAATGCAGTACAATTAGAGATTTTGCACATTTTATTCCATCTTGATATTTTTTACACCAGCGTCAGATAACATGAATTGCACCGGGTATTTACATCGAATGTTAGTGTCAATTGCATCTGTCAGGCAATATTTCGGAGCCTTAAAGAGTAAATTATGTAACTTATCATCGATAATGTTTAAATCTGTAGTAATGATATAACCAGAAGTCAAATAATAAAAAGAGGTTGAATAAGTTGAGCAGTTACAAATAAATTGATAAGAATCATTTAAGTGAAGGCCTTCTACAGTTTGGTAGTAATTAAAAATACCTTTTTTTGGTGTTTGTATTTATAACAAATCATCGGATTTCCTTTGATTTCAAAATAATCGTAGATTATTTTGATGATTTTTCTATCTTGAATTATACTGTGTCAGTAGAATAAGTCATCCTCTTCATTAATTTGTTTGATTTTCATGACAAGCTCAATGTGATAGGGGTTTCTATTTATATGCGGTCTGAATGCATGGTTAGTGTACTTTTGCATAATAGTAGCTTCATCATAAAAGGATGAGTACGTTAATACAATGTAGCCATTTCATTGTTCAAAACAACTAGGGATCTTAAAGGTAGATTTGTAACTGCACAAAGTAAAGCATGAATGCCAAATCGAATATAACGTGTGTCCAGATCTTGAGTAGACGCATTATTACTAGAAATATTAAATACTAAAGCTGTCTCCGTTCGGACTTTTAAAAATAATGCCTGTCTGTTTTATATTGTCAATTGGATTTTATATGAATATTCTCGGACGAAATCACTCGGGTCGAAGATTGAATTACTGAACTCTGAAAACAACACTGTATCTATACTAAAATAAGTGCCCGCTTAAGTTTGTTCAACGTACGGAATTTTACAATTGGGAAGATTTCAGGTTGTTACATAAACTATGTTGCTGCTTGGTCAAGCAAGAGCAATCAACATCATAAGGTGAGGATGTTTTACATCTTTGAACACTGACAGTACACTTGACATTGGAGTTACGGGTAAAGAATCTATATGAACTACTTCTTTAACAATTAACCTTGGTAATATTAAAGTACACACAATATCCACTCTTTTTTGTGTAGGGAAATTGTATCCTTGTTATTATAAAATTTACGCAAAATGTTCGACTGCCGAAAAAATAATTTACTTTTATTAGAAACAAACTACCAAGAAGTGTTTATTAGTAGCTTGTCAATGGTTGGGTAATTTCAAGTAAATTGGCCCTAAGTCCAAGATATGTAAAATAATACATACACAACACTCCTGATTGCACTTAATAAAACAGGTCATGGTGGATTCAACAATCTTTTTTTTTTAATTTGCAATATCACAATCCAAACCTACTTTCCACGAAGCTAGCGATAATAATTTATTTATATGAAGTTCACAACAAATTAGCTACAACAGCCGCGATAGTTCTAAGTTATAATTACCTTTGTTATTGAATAATTTTTCTTGGTCATGCGCGTGGTTTCAAAGTCGTTATTTTTACATATACATTGCACAATCACAATCATGGTTTACGGATACTTCCAGCTTTTACTGATCGAGGAAGAATGACCGGGTAGAATCACTGACATAGACCATTACCATTCCCTTTGAAATATTCTGTATTTTAAGAATTCTAAAATCCCTTTTAGTGCCTTGTCATTCATATCACAATGATAGATCCCTTGTTGAGCCAAAAATGCCATGTCGAATATTGCTCCAAGTTGTTTGTACACCGGTAACGTCAGGACTTTGTCGCTAGACTGGTATGGTAGAGCGTGCTTTGCTTTGTGGTGCAAAACTATGACAGCAACGTCAGGGCTACCTGAATATCAGAGACAGTTTTGTAAGAATATGTATATGTTTATAGTATTCTTGTAATGTATACAACAAATTACCTAATAATAATACACTACGACAAAACCAAATTTATCTGTACTAATATATAAATACATATATCCTATACCGACATTATATCAATCAATCAGCCAATTTCAATGTACTAATATACGTAGATCTACAGAATATACTTGTATCATTCTAACACGATAAATGAAATGTTATCTTTGCACGGAAGGATTTACCGTGCATTATTTTTATAAATCTATGCACGGAAAAAACAACAGTCTTACTCCTGCGTTGACTTATCAACCGTAATGCCGTGCTGTTAAATTTCTCCCTGATGCGCGGCGTCCCTTATGGAATGCATTAGAAATTTCTCATTGGTCTGTTGCTGTATTTATCCTTTATTTACATGGGCTGATCTAGCGGGGGTGGGGGTCGGGGGGTGGGAGCGTATCACTGAACTTGTCAAAAATACCTTCCAAAAAAGAGGGTTTTTCAAATTTTAAGGTGCGGCACATCTTTATGGCACTATCATTATCACTTACATGCCTAGTGCTACAGATAACACGAGTAAGATAGTGATTATTTTTATAATATTTTGAGAAAAAACAACAACAACAATAAACTAAACTATTTCTCTAAGAAGCGCCGTGGGCATCGAAATTTAGGCCTACGTATAAAAAGTCAGGTGCGCAATTCCGCATAATATACATTTAGCAAAGGGAAATCATCCGAGTACGCGCACTTTGTCAGACTTGTTGTTAGTTTTATCATAAATGGGTGAATTTAGTGGTAGCTCGAAATCGTGAATGCCAGTTAATATAACCTTGAAGAGATCAAAATAGATTATTCGGAAACAATATAAACATTAACAGAAAAATAGCATTGAACTTCGGTTATATTGAAGTTGTTCATCAGTTAGTAAAGTGATACACCATTAAAGCCCCAGCTAACACAGACTTGAGGGGAACACTTTGGGCTCATGCAAAGAAAGTTCCTAGCAGGTTCTGAAATTCAGGAAATGGTTCTGTTTTGCTGCCACACTCAACAGGGTTTCCTGATGATCATGCCACTAGACTCCTAGTGCACGGATAGCACATCTGTTGCTTGCCTAATTAGGACCCCTAGTGGAATAAATCGTGGATCTACTCCAGATTTGTAACTACTCGGTGGTATAAGGACAAGTAAAAGTGTAGAAAGTGTTCCATCTTGTTATTTTATGTCGACTACAATTTAACTTTAAAAAACAACAGATGACTTAATATAGCGTTTGATGACGTCATAAATCAAGTGAATTAAATGAACCGACATATTTTTAAAAGTGCATTCAACTTTACGTAGTAAAATGGGGAACAATTTTTTGTTTTGCGTAATATATATCGCATCATAGATTTTGTTCAGATACTTTGTAAATTTATCTCTCGGGTCAAGGATTAGATTACTGCGATCTGAACGCAACACTGTACATATACTGAAATAAAACATTGTTACTATAAATAGTAACAAAACAGCGGCGATAGCGGACTTATATGACTGCACGTGCATTTTTTTGGCCCAGCTTACTGGGCGGATTAGCGATACTCGTTCCAGTAAACGAAAGCAGGCAATTTCAACAGATCACCATATTACATCACAATGACGGACAGAAATTGACAAAAGTAATTCTCAGCGTGAATTGCCTCAAACATTTTGGCAACCCAGAAATGGTCTAAGAAGGGCAAAGATTTAAGGTTACTTTCCATAACAAAATATGTATTATAAGAGATGATATAACAAGGCGCTGGGCCGAGCGCTAACGATTGGCCCTAGCCCAAATAACAGCTGTTGGGCCCGCCACAGGTAAATAATAAGAACTCGGCTCAGGTCATTCGTATTTCACAATCTTAACTTGTATTATAAGAGATGATATAACAAGGCGCAAAAACGATATCTTATTTTAGATATACCAAAAAGCTGCATTAAATATGGAAAAAAATATATACAATGAAAAACATGCTAAAAGCACAATGTAAATACCCTTGTATCAAAACCTTCATTTAAAGTACGAATACGTAAAAATATGCATTGCATAAATCCAAACCGATATTATAAGTACCTATATACATACCCTGTATGTCATTAAGGGCCACTGGGACGTCCGTGCTAGGCCCGAAAGCATTAATGCACAACACTAGTATGGGCTTGTCTGGCTTCAAATCAGCTTGATAAACGGGAGTAAAGCAGTTCACCACCATGTCAGCCGTTTGCTGGCACTTAGTCTTCACTTGTTCTTGAATCTCCCTGGCAACCTTCGTCAGTAAATCGGTCCGCTGAAACCAGATCTGCAGGTCCACTGCCAATCATAATCGCAAACATTAGACTCTAATACAGCGATCTATAAGGAAACGGACTGACACTGGTAAAACAATCGGATTATTATAATTAACTTATATTTGTATATAGGTAGTGGGTCAGTACTCTTGATACATTTCCAGCGTGACTAAAATGTGCAAGTACAATACCAAATAAAACGGGAATTACAAAAAAATAACTGGGAAATAAATGGAATCTGTATACAATATTACATATTAGTAGGGTAGTTTTTAAAATATGTGTATGAAGAGGCAAATCCAGCTTTCGGTACATACCCAGCGTAAATCATTGAGCAAAGCTGATACTTACCTGTCCGCAGCCTTCTATGCTGTTCATTCAAATGGTTGTTCTCCGTTTGTATAGTCTGTACTGTGGTCTGTAGGTCATAAATCTTGTCTGTCAGAAAACGAATTTTATCTTTTTGCTGCCTAAAGGTTTTCATTTTCTCACACAGAATTGATTCGTGGTACTCAGTTTCAGTCCTTAACTTTAACTGCAGCTCTTTGTTTAAGTTTTCACTTGCGGAAAGCTGGGATCTTAAACGGGTTGCTTCATATGTGGTCTGCTGTTTAGTCTCACATAGTTTAGCCTCAGTAGATTGAATGTATTCAATTTTAGTAGATAACTGTGATTGCAGCTCTCTGGTTTGGCTGTTAAGTGTAGAAAGCTTGGATCTAAAGCTGTTGGTTTCATCTGCAATCTGCTGTTTGCAACTTCGCAGCTCCGCCTCAAGAGACTTTACGTTCTCAGTTTTAGAATTTAACTGTGACTGCAGCTCTCTGTTTTGGCTGTTAAGTGTAGAAAGCTTGGATCTAAAGCTGTTGGTTTCATCTGCAGTCTGCTGTTTGCAACTTCGCAGCTCCGCCTCAAGAGACTTTACGTTGTCAGTTTTAGAATTTAACTGTGACTGCAGCTCTCTGTTTTGGCTGTTAAGTGTAGAAAGCTTGGATCTAAAGCTGTTTGCGTCATCTGCGGTCTGCTGTTCAATCTCACGCAATTTAGCCTCAATAGATTGAATGTACTCAATTTTAGAATTTAACTGTGATTGCAGCTTTCTGTTTTGGATTTTAGTTGTAAAAATCTGTGTTATTAAAGTATTTGTGTCATCTATGTTCTGCTGTTCAGCCTTCCTTAGTTTAGCCTCAAGTGATTTGATGTACTCATTGTTAATATTTAACTGTGACCTCATCTCCTTTTCCATTGCATTCAGTTTGTTCTCAGTTGTTTTAAGATGGTCTTCTAATGACCAAAATTTAACTAGCAAACTAACTATATCTTCTTGTTTTTCAACAACAATTGCCAAACCCCTGCCACCCACCTGGTCATCATCAGTTTCACCTTCTTGATTATCTTCATCTCCTGAGGAATCCCAATTCTGGACAGACTGCTGCCAGGTTTTTTTCAGTGATAGTGGGAAAGATTCAGCGAAAATAAATATCGTCTGGATGGAAAGGTCTAAGACCTTAATACTTTCTAATATGGATTTCATCTGAAGAACGCCATCTGTCTGAAAACAAGGGATAAAAACTACATGGAAATCGTTAATTTCAAAAGGTACACACAGACAAGAATTGCTCCACAACATGAAAATACTAATCAAAACTAATCTCAGTAAATTAAGCATTTAACTTAGCAACAATATATATATGCAGTTTGAATTAATATGGTACCAGAACCAATGTGTACCAAACCAGCTAAGGAAGTATACTTGTAATAGAACCTCACAGGCGAAGATTATTTATTTTGAATCAATATATTTTGGAAAGCACAGGTATACCTATCTTTATTAGGGTCGTGGGTTCCCATAAGAACCCAACTTTTGTATTTTTGTCACAATACAATACAGTTATATATGGGCATACATTTGTAAAATGTTAAAAGATTACCAGTATCGTGAATATTGTTAGAAAGGCATCCAACACTTTGAGTACATAAAATACATGTAAGTATAGTATATAGATCTGTATTTGTAAGAGTGTATGTATGATCGCTGGCCTAACGCCACTTTTTAAGATGAGTTTTATAACAATTTATATGGTAAGAGAGTACTGAACTTTTCAATTGGTGTTGTTGTTTTATCCTTATCGTTTGTTACATACGATGAAGATATTTACTATTGAAAGATAGCGAATATGATATCTAAACTTAAGGTACATTTTGCCACAATTTTATGACCGGCACATTACTATTCAACACAGTTTTGTCCGTGATAAGGTTTTCACTTTAGCAAATCATAAAACGCCATTTTATATAAAACACAAAATAAGTGTACCAGTACCTTTAAAGTTTATGTTGTCATCTTTATTAACAAAGCAGCGAAATATTTTGGTGAAATACCGTATGTGCATACTGTTATTAAGTTTACATGTGTTTTGGTTATGCAACGATGTATTCAACAGAGGGAAAAACGATTGCTAGACATATTATTTTATGTCAATCAAACCTGATCAAAACACGTTTAGTTAAATATGGAATAACATATTTTGTGGTCTTGCCAAGAGCCCATTACAACTAATCTACCTTTATAAACTTGTATTTTAAAGTCCTAGCATTTTAAATTTTAAATATAGTAATCATTTGTGTGTGTGTGTAAATAGAAATGATCATTACAATTAAAATCAATTAACGACATTAAATGTGTTTAACCATTCTAGAAACTAATGGATGAATGTGAATTATGATGCTAGACATTACATAAGTATGGACGATAACAAAATGTCTGATATAATATAAAAGTCCATCTCCAAGTTTAACCCTCTTGTATTGCAGTAAATAATATTTCTAATATAGGTCAAAAAATTGTACAGACTATTGTACACACTATAATATAAAATGTAAAGCAGACACAACTAAAATGAAAAACCAACGTAAATATGCAATAAGCTTTCTGCTTACATGTATGGTCCTGATAGTTCTGACTAGTGTTACAACTGACCTGTAAAGAATCCCGAGTCTTCTGAATATGATTGTGCTGACATGAATAATTCGTCTTGCCTTTTAATTTCCACTTCTGTTCAGCATCTACACCAAATATAGTAAAATCATAAATATTACCCAATCATTCAGCACATAGCACATGTTTCTTTCAAATGAAGACATTGAAGCATGAGTTCTTTAAAAAATATTTTCCTTGCCCTTTCTAACTTGGACTATTACAATGTACTTTTATATGGAATCTGTCAGGCTGAAATAAATAAAATGCAGTAGAAGGATATTTCCAAAACAGTTGTATGTGTGCCAAAATAAGAACACTCAAATGTATGCCGCAACAGAAAGTATCTTACCATGAAATGCGTTTGCAGAGCAATTTGAAAATTAGTATGAACCACAGATCTCGTGTGGCACACGTCGGACGTAATGTTGTTTTTTATATGTTTTTTTTCAAACCAAGCTTAACGCTTAGAGCGGTATTTAACCACTTCCACACATTTTATAGTGCCAAGACTTAACACAAAATGACAATGCTTATATGATTGTGCTGACCTGAATCATTCGCATTGCCTTTTATGTTCCGCGTCTGTTCATCATCTACACCAAATATAGTAAAATCATAAATATTACCCAATCATTTAGCACATAGCACATGTTTCTTTCAAATGAAGCCACTGAAACATTTGTTCTTTAAGAATTTATTTTTCTTGCCATTTCTTAATTGGACTATTTCAATGTGCTTTTATCTGGAATCTGTAAAGCTGAAATAAATAAAAATGAAGTAGAAGGATATTTCCAAAACGGTTGTATGTGTGCAAAAATAAGAGGTTTCTTTCAGAACACTCAAATGTATGCCGCAACGGAAAGTATCTTCGTGTAATGCGTTTTTAGAGCAATTTGAAAGTTAGTATAAAACCACAGACCTCGTGTGGCGCACGTCGGACGTAATGTTGTTTTTATGTTTCTTTCAAACCTAGCTAAACGCTTAGAGTGTTATTTAACCACTTCCACACATTTTATAGTGCCAAGTATTTTATCATGTTATGCGTTCGTAGAGCAATTTGAAAGTTAGTACAGAAACAAAGACGACATGTGTTGGGAAGCGCGCAATATGGCATATTACGTTGTGGCGCAAATTTCACCCTAGACTTGGAAATAAAACTGCAACATCTTCTAGTGCTGAATGACAAGGATTTAAAGAAACTACTACTCGCCCGACCGAAATCACAGACATCCACGAACAGGCCGCCTTCATCAGCTACAGTTATTACCGCCGCGCCAGAAGCCAAAACGGACAGCATGCAAACTTTTACCTACAAACTGTGAAAGAAACATCGTTTAATTCTGCAAACTATTCTACATTTCATAAGATACCAAAACTTGCATTGCCTACTATCAACGGTGATATGAAGTCGCAAACATGCTGGGACTCTTTCGAAGCCACTGTTTATTTCTTACAGATGTACAGAGATTTAGCTACCTGAAGGCAACGCTTTTTTCTGACACTGCTAGCACAATTGATGGTTTTACGCTCACTTATGCAAACTACACACGAGCTCTTGACGTGATGAAATCAAGATATGATCAGGAACAGAAAATTATCCACGCTACTATTAAAGCATTTCCGAAACTACGACTTCCCAACAAAACATACGCCATTTTCACGACAGGATGGTGACCTATATTCGGGGATTAGAATCCCTCGGTCAGTACAAAGAAACATATGGCAAATTACTAGTGCCGATTGTGTGAGACAAACTTTCAGCAAACATCAGAAAAAACTTTGCCTGTAATCACGGAACCAAGTACTGTGAACTGGGTGAACTTAAGCAGCCCATTCGTAGAGTGCTGGAGATCATGGCAGCTGGAGATACAGGGAGCGTTTATTCTGGGATATCCGAGTATGGCACAGCTACGTCATTTCTGAGGCGAGATCAAAGACTATCAACGCCAGCAAACGGAAGCAAACTTCAGCGCCATTCACAACAGCAACATATGCCTTCATTGGTGCTTATCATTTCGCCCGGAAGCCGCTGTCTTTAATTCCGCATCCAGTCCGTTAGTTAGTTGGTTCCGGTGTATTGTTATGTCAGTTACTGTGGCGTTTGCGCAGACGCGAACTTGTTGTTAGACGAAGGAGCGCAACTGTCGTTTATCACCGAAGCATTAGTCAATTAACTGAACTTACCTCGAACTTAACTAAGGACGAGAAACCATTCATCTTTCGGCATTTGAAGATAAGTGTAAAAAGGTCAGGCATCCGGACACACCCACCATAAATTTGGCAACCGACGAAGAAAATGTGACTCCTGTTAAAAAGCAGGTTGTATCGAACATAGCGACTCCTATTGAAAAGAAAATGATATAGCATTACAGCTTCCTAAGGGGGCTGCAGTTAGCTCATCACGTGACAAGAAAGGCATAGTTCATCATTTATGTATGCTAATCTGTGCCTACTACTGGGAGCTAGTACACGACTACATTAATATATATGCCGGGCTGGCAGACAGCTGTGACATCAAAGCTAGGATATTTAGTCTCTGGTCCGAGAGCAGAAAAGAAACTCAACAGACCATATAATGAATGTAAACAATACATCCCTCTCTGCAGACGAACTTTCGCTAGAACTTTTTTGCAACTTAGACAGCACGGGCATCTTAGACAACTTTGAAAATGGTAAATAAAGCGTAAAGTTACCATGGAAACAGGCCAATCCACGACTGCATTTCGACGAACATAAACGACCATCAGAAAGTAAGCAAGTGACCCGAATATGCCAAAAAATGTATGGGGAAATAATAACTGACCAAGAACGAACCGGATTCAAAAAGATAATCGATGACGTCACAAACAGGGCGTAAAGTGGAGACTACATTTCTCATCACCATGTACGAAAGGATTCCAGCAAAATTCTGATACGAATAGTATATGAAAGTAGTTTCAAGCTGTTTAGTCATTACGCCAGCCTAAATGATTGTCGAGAGTCCACGCCATCTGAACTCAATGATATATCGTCAATTTGTTGAAATTTAGCTTGCATCAGTTTGTTGCAACAACTGACATTGAGAAAGCAGTTTAAGCAATTGGACTTCACTAACAAGATCTTGACGTCACGCGTTTTCTTTGGTTGAGCGACCCAAGTGACCCAGAAAGCCCACTCGTGACATCTAGTTAGAGGTTGGGACGCTCCACAGGCCAGGTTTAAGGATCCCAGTCAATCCTGTTGCTGACTGACCATTCCAAGGCAGTAACTGCAGGTTTTTCTTCATGTGTGTTACGTCCCGTCTCTGTGTTGTTGTTTGTCACTTTTACATTTACCCTTGCTGTAGCTGTCTATAGGTAGTGTAGATTTAAATATCTGTGGTAACTCCTTTGTGATTTACCTATTCAAGGAAGGTTATTTCTGATGCAGGTATGAATCTCAAATCGGTGACATCCAACAACCAAAATTTGCGACAACATGCAGCAGACGGCAATGTTATGAACGCAGGTGACAATTGCAGAATACTTGTCATGCTGTGGAATACGACTTCCGACATGATTATATTCGCACGCAAGGAAACTTGACCAAGTCACCAAACGGGATGTACTAAAGTACTTCTCGTGCATTTATGATCCACTAGGCCTATTTAGCCAATTCACTGTCCACGCCAAATCCATGACGCATAAAATATGGCCACTGAAAGTAGAATAGCATGAAATTTTACCAACGAGTGTTCAAAGAAATGCAATTAATTAGCTTCAGATCTGAACGCAGTTGCAAGAACAGAAATACTTCTATAATGAGTTATATCGACACAATAATTCACAGACAGAGGTCCGCGTATTTACTGGCGCTAGAATGATGGGGCCGCGACTAGCAAAGCACGTGCAAACCTCCCTAAACATAAATCAGGTAACTTCTGATCCGACAGTCAGATTGTACTCACCTGGCTACAAAGTTACAAGCAGCTAGAAAGATTTGCTCCAAACAGCGCGATATACTGCAGCATGGAGATACTGTCATATATGATACAACCCATCTGCTTACACAAGGAATCCTGGACAAGCCCGAGTACAAACGCACTGTGTGAACCAGGCCCTGTTTGAATAACTGACAAACAATAGTGGCCGACAATGAATCTGGTCCCACACAGCCAGTCACAAGACTCCATGGCACGTGCACTAAAATAACCGGTCTACGATGCAAAGCTACATTGTTTAAACATTGAAGAAGACTTTAACGTAATATTGGAAATGTCATAGAGTCAGCAGATGCAACAGTTTTGGGAAGCTACTACTTGACAAAGCTGCTTGTAATGTGTTGTATTATGAACGCCCGAGGGTCACATGAAAATCTTAATAAATTGACGTCGTAAGAGATTAACAACACTAAGAAACTAGAGATACGTCGTGTATAAGACTGCTCCTACAGATGAATTCAGAAATTTAAAAGAAGGTACCACGAGAGCGACACTAATAGTAGTGGCCGACAAAGAATCTGGTCCCACACAGCCATGACTCCATGGCTAGTGTACAAACACAACGGGTCTCCGTTACAAAGCTACATGGTTCAAACATTGAAGAAGACAGTAAAGTAATCTTGGAAAAGTCATTGACGTTGACGCAGTTGCATCAGTTTGGGAAAGCTACTACTTGACACAGCTTGTAATATGTTTTGTTATGAACGCACGAGGGTCACATGCAAATCTTAATACATTGACGTCGTAACAGATTAACAACACTAAGAAACTAGAGATACGTGGTGTACAAGACTGCTCCTACAGATGAATTCAGGAATTTGAAAGAAGGTACTACGAGAGCGACACTAATAAAAGAGCCAAGACCGTTCGTAGATAAAGACGGCTATGTACGGTGTGGTTGTAAAATACATAATGCACTGGGGAATGAAACAGCCAATTCCCAGTATTGACTACCGAATAAGCATCATTTCACACATCTGTCAGTTAAGAATTTATGATTTTGCTATTTTGAGTATTTGTATCCTATCCCATATCACAATTTTTGGCATCCAGAATGTTCTGTATTGCATTGCGCTGTGTTTTAACATAAGAATATGAAAGGACAATAAACCCAATAAACAAACATTAGCATAATCAAAAAGATCGAACCTAGCACAACGAAGTCATTCAACCACTCCAACTCATAGTGATTTGGATAGGTCAATAACTTTTCTGACCTCTTTACAAACTTATAAGAAAATGTATTGCTGGCGGTTACAACCACGGAATTCTTCGTGTTACTGCATTTCTTGCAATTAACTCTTTTATAGTCAAGAACTTGCATTGCTTTTAAATTACACGATGACCGGATATGTAGTTAAGACTATATGAAAACAGTGACTTAAAGCCACAATTGGACAGCCACTGTTGGATTTCTTGACTCCAGTCGTGCCGTATATAGATGAGACAACTTGAGCAGTCTCCATGCCCTTAACTTGAGATTGCACAATAGGTATAAACATCGCGATCTTCTGTACATTTATTATAAAGTATGCCAATTACGGATAAATCCTCGGCCTTTTTATTTTATATTATTTGAATCTCATTTCCTAATAAATCCGCAAAAATACATTTTATTTTGTTTTTGTTTTTTCTAACATTCGATGATTTCTTTTTGTTCTTTTTCAATTTTCAATTTTGACACTTTTGGCATATGACGTCGATGCATTGTATGACATTATTAAATTGTTCTTATTATACGTCATCGCTTGGGCTGTTTTATTTAAAACTACTCACGACATTTGGAGGTTTTAGGTTACCAAGGATTTTAACTACTGAACATAATGGGCATATGTTGAAAGTTTTGTTTATTACTAGTTATTTTGTCTGTATATTACTTATCAGTTTTAACTCCCGATGAGTGCTTACTGTTAGTTGTCTCATTTTGACAGGATATTTTTATTTACACTGTTTGTTCGATAGAAAACCCTTCAGGAAGTGCGAGGTTGGAGCGCTCCACAAAACCAGGTTTAAACACCCTAGTCGGCTCTTTTGCCGACTGGCCGTTCCAAGTGTGTGTATGTGTGTGTGTGTGTGTGTGTGTGTGTGTGTGTGTGTGTGTGTGTGTGTGTGCGCGCGCGCGTGTGTGTGTGTGTGTGTTTGTCTCGTCTATGTCGTTTTGCTTTGTCCTAGAGATACTTATGACTTAAATATCTGTGGTTATTTGTTATTTCTATTTCCTATTTACCTACCACTGGATTATACCGCAAGTGAGGTCAAGTTATTTAAAATCGACGTACCAAGTCAGAATTATGTAATTATGATAATATGTAAGATTTGATGGAACACGTTGGTGCAGTGCTAACTCACTTGACCTTTAATCAAGAGGCCCTCAGTACGATTCCCGGCCATGGCGATGAATTTCTGTGGTGAGTTCTTGGAGGTCTACCAACCTTTTGCCTTGCATGTCTGGGTCAATTTTGATTCAGTCTATATTCCTCTGGTTAGAGATTTTGTACCATGCATACATTAGACCTCTTTAGTCAAATTGCCTATGTTCATTTTTGAAGTTTTCTCTGTAATAAAGTATTCGTTTCAACTTTAAAGTCTAAAGCATTTAACATACTTCATAGTGTCACCTGAATCATATTCGCTTGCACACACAAATTGATAACAGTCCCTTACCGGTGTTACGTCATTTTGATTTCCTCTTTGTTTGCCACTTTATTCCATTACCGGAAACTTTGGTATAATAAAATGCCGGCAAACATTCGGAAACACAAGTATTCAGAGGGACGTTATTTGAACTGTTTAGCAGTTTGGTGCCATACTCGGATCCTTTATTGTACTGTTTATGAACATTGGTGTTTCGCAAAATCAAGTTGTTTCGAAGTTCATAACTTGGCTGCGACAGTGACTACAGCTGCGATGTGGATGTAGAAATACAATATAAATACATGTATTATAAATTCAAGAGTTCCAAAGCTCAGACCCTGATGGAAATGCTGGTGAGTTATTCCATACGTGCCTGGGAAAAGTAAACATTACGGCCTTGACCTATTACTTTATTTGTACAAGTTTTAACAGTTAGAATGTAAATTTTGATAGAAACTAAAATACCTGTAATCTATCATTTATATATAAATAGTACATTGTAATAATTTTGATAATTTTGTATACTTTTATGTTTCGGTTATTTTGTTAGGAGATGTTAAGACTTTTAACTAGTCAACTTTGACTTAAGTATTTTATAGTAATTGCGACATAAGGTTACCTTACATAATTGCTTGAAAAACGAAAATAGCTTACGAGACCAGTAGATTAAGTAGAATGAGAACCATCGTTCCTACTGGGTAGCTAGGGTGCGTCACTAGTAAGAGGCATCATTGTGTTGGCCAGACAAGTAAAAATAATTTCTCAAAAATTATGTAATACGTACGGTGAGTTAGAAAGAATAGAGATGAGAGGGACATTTGATATGTTATCTTATTGCTTTAGGTATATTGCTCCTGCATAGTCTCTGAATCCCGGTTGCCATGGTACGAGAGGCATTACATATTAGTATGAATGAATGTCGGAAGTGGGAAGATATAATCAACGGATTGTGTGTGAAATCGAGGGATCTAAAACGGAGGTAAACTATTTAACGACGGAAACGAATCTTGATTAGACAGAGTGTGACAATAATTGTAAAAAGGGCATAACTATGGATCACTTACGTGCGTATTATAGTGATGCAAAACTAAGTCACGGTTTGCTATCCGTTCAAAATTATTCACTCATCTAAACTGATGGTTTACATATATTGTATAAGATTTATTATTACTAAGTCTAAACATCAACATGTCACAGGATATACATGGCCATATGACTACATGTGTTGTTAGTGCTGTTATTACAATATTTTTCTTCAGTAATATCTCAACATTGTATATGAATAAAATAATAAATAAGTATAGGAATTGTTCATAATTTGATAAAGGATTTTTGTAAATACCTTGGCATGCATTTTCGGCCGTAAAATTATCTAAGACATCTGCGTATGATTTCAGTGTTTCAAGGACACTTTTGCCGACAGTCTGCATCTGAACCAACGTAGTCTACAAAAAAAATAATCAATACTTAAATGCGGTCAGTCTTTCTACATATTTAATTCAAAGTTATCACCTCTACATACAAAAAAAACATTTCACCAGACAGTACATTTTCCTACAAACATCATTTAGTACTTTCTATGCCTTTATCATGTGACCAAACATGCCCATATTTGAGAAAATGTTCCATGTTGATTTCAAACAGAGCGCATTTTTGTGACTGTGATTTTTTGTAATGACAGTGTTTTTAACTCGGCGGTGTGGGTTAGACGAATTATAAGTCAGATATTCCAAGAAGATTATTTACAGGCCATATTAGCTCCCTTTTAAATACTTTTGTTTCTTCTCTTTTGGTGACAGGGTTTACAGCAATAGTATATTGTATAGGGATAAAATAGTGTTGTAGATTATAAGAACACAGTGCTTATAAGAATGAATATCTTTGTTAAACGAAGTAAGAGTTTATAAGTTTTGCTAGTAGTTCAGTTAGTAGAGTGTCCGGTAAGTTTGTTTGGGAAGGTATGTCGTTCGATTTCTCCCAATGGAGTCCCACTCTTACTGTCTCTGATACACAACATTTATGTAAAATAATATTTTATAATTTGAGTTTGCATTACCTTTATACCATTGTAGTCTTTTCTAAAAGCAGATGGCGGACTTTTGGTTCCAGAAACATTCCCCATGTCACCTGTAGTTAGAAAACCATTTTTAAATGATAATTCTAAAGAACTCAAGTTGTTTTTCAATACATATTTTCTAATTTAACCCGAAGTGATCATTGTAAGGGAATATCTAGATTATATAGTTACCTCCGATTGTCCTAAATGTGCCACTGACTTTAAACAAAACCTGTTACCACAAGATTTTGCTGTGTTAAAGTTCAATTATGACATTCTCGTTAATCAAAGGACATAAGGAGAGCTGACTTACCTTATCAAAATGATGTTTTATTTACCTTCATTGCCTTTGTCTATTGGTAAATAAAATTTAAATATCTGTGAAAATTGTGATAGGACCTTTCAGGAATGTTTTGAAATAGATGCAGGAAATTATGTTCTAGTTCCAAATTGGTATTTATATCAATACAGCTTCTTAGAATGGGCGCAGTTTGTCCACCAAAGGACATTATATTTATTGATATAATGTTAACTTGCTTAACGTTAATGCCTGTTCACCCTCCATTGTATCACATTCTTCTCTCTGAGAGACTTCGTGCCATTTTAGGAGCAAGAGAAGAAAGAAAGAAGAAAGAAGAAAGAATGCACTCATATCCTTGACTTGTCAATACATGAATACAAGATTTTTCTCTCATTGATGTTTGTACGTACAATGCCGACAAAACATATTTTAGACACAAGCACGTATCGCTGTTACACGATACAAGCTTACAACTAGAGCTTGCTGATTTATAAACAAAATTCTAAATGTTTTTTCTTCACTCCATACAGACAACCACAAGCTTTTCCTACTTTCGATTTCGATGCATCCTTGAATACTCAAAAATATATATATGTACAGATCCCATTCACATTCTAGCAGCTGCCACAAATATGGCTTTACTATATTTTCATTTAGGATCAACTGACGCTTGTATGCATTTCTTGTTAATAAACATAAGCTGGTTTACCTTGATGTGTTGTCTTTTCGAAGTGACGTTGATGGGGGGCGTTGAATTAAAGGGATATAACTCTTAAGTTTTCGGAAATCCCCGCATTTTCCAACCAAAGGGAAAGTAGTAGTTTTTGTGCATCTATTGTCGAGTTATACATTTTGTCTCATAAATCGATGTCCTTTGATGTTTTATAACATCAGCAGGCACAACATTTTGTTTCAGGATTAAACGAAATGTGAATCTCTATTTTATTTCGGTAGAGAGGTTGATATTAAAGACACGTGTATCCCTATTTTTTTAAGAGTAGAACCCTACTAAGATTAACTTCAAAATAGTCGTGTATGCATGTATAAGATATGTAAACGTAATAATATTTGTTCTAGTTGCATACTAATATTATTTAAATAACAAACAAACATATACACATACGTGCATATAAGTTATAATATATTGATACAGGGGACCGAAAACATCCGATTTTTCATTTACGAGTAAGTTTCAACAGTTTAGTCTGTTGTGAATGATCTTCAGTTCGAGTTGCTGAGCAACTTTATATCCTGACCTTCCTGTTCATATCAATATTAATCATTTTAAAAACAATTAATATCATAAATTCCTTTTAGACTATAAACCTAATAATTTGGTGCATTTACTTTAATGTAAACAAACAAGCATGAAAACAATTAAATAATAGTTGATTTTAATAATAATAGAAGAAGTATGTACATGTATGTCTATATAACATATATTTAATCAATGCAAAGCAGAGTTTAAGCTTTTCTTATACGAATAGTGTTACTTAATGGTTCCTAATACTAATAGAAAACAGTAATGAAGATTTAGGCAGGTATTCACCAACCATTCTGAAGTAAGAATTGCTCAAGTCATGGATTTCAATCCATAATATCTTCATTTTGTATTTAGCTACATGTCTGCATTTGTGCATGACACATTAACTTTGCTACTTTGAGCTTAAAATCACACTGAAACTTCATAAATAAGCTTTTTATTGTTGGCATGGAGATTGACACTTGGACTTAAGTCATGACTTAGGTTTAAGAATGGTTGGTGAATACGGGCCATAAAGTAACTGGATAAGTTTGGACGTGTGTAAAAAGTTTATACAATAAGGCCTAAAATAAAATTGTTTTTGTTTCCTCTCCCACGACCGACCCGAGAAAACCGTCCCGGCCCAAAAAAATTATCGACAAATTCAATTTAATATTTTTTTTTACTTCAAAAACTGATCG
Source organism: Sinonovacula constricta (assembly GCA_007844125.1). Taxonomy (NCBI): domain Eukaryota; kingdom Metazoa; phylum Mollusca; class Bivalvia; order Cardiida; family Solecurtidae; genus Sinonovacula; species Sinonovacula constricta. The sequence continues at coordinate 27,653,736 of CM017564.1, forward strand.
TAGTTCAAATGTTCCGGTACAGAAATTCGAAATGCATTGAGTACGAAACTCCGGTTCAGAAAATCGAAATGCATTGAGTACGAAACTGATCATCATGATCGCCGAGGCACTTTGTTCTGAACAAAATGGCTGAACGCGAACGCGTGGTTTGTGTATCGGTATTTGCAAATTATAAGGATTTAAAAGTTCTTAAACCAATTATTAGCAAGAAGATATGTAAATTTTCGACACAACTATCCATTAGTGATATAGTTAAAGAGGTATTAGTTGATCAAGAAATTGATAAACAGATTAATTCTGCTGTCAACAACTGTAATTTTGTGACAAAACTGTCGGAGTCGGAAAACGGTGATCCATTTACAATTGACTGTGAAGAAAACTTACAGACGGCGATTGACTTTTGTTCTAGGTAAAGATTCATCAACTTTATTATAAAAGTTGCCAGCACAGACAAAAAAGAAAGAGTTGTGTGAAAACTTCCGAATTGTCCTACCAGTGTGTGCGGACTGCCTTAGACTAAACAAGGAAATTCCAAAGCCAAACACTGTGAAATAAATATTTGGGATCATGCAAACTGATTGAATATTTGTGTTAATTAAAGTCATTTGAACTAGTTATTGACCTTAAAGAATGATAAGAGACTATGACTCTTTCACAAAGAGAGGCTTTTGCCTTGCTCTTTTTTATTCTAGTCAGTGTTTATCTTAACTGTGTTTGTCTATCAATTTTTTTATGATGGTAGTGTTAAATAAGGAGGCATTTCTTTTCAATCATTAAAATATGAAACATTTTCTTGTTTTGTCGTTAAAGGTAAATTTCTCCAGGCAAATAAAAATAATTACAAGAAGTTGAAAAAAATAATATTTTACCTACCTACCCATACCTAATATACCTGGGTCGTGGGAGGGGAAACCAAAAATATTTTAAGTCCGGACTAACTACAAGCAAGATATACAATATACACATTGTAACATCAAATAAGCACGAAATGTACAATATGTGTGATATAATGTGCATATATAATCGTCAAGGAAATGACAAATGATGTATACGTCTGGCTAAAATATAACAGAGACACAAAGGGCCCTTCATGGTATTCATTAACAGCAACCCAATTATACACATATTGTTTCAAATTATAGTCGTACATGCAAGGTTTACAATAAAACTTGTAATGGTATATTTCAGTTTGAACTGTTTTAAAAACAATATATACAGCTTCGAAACTATTCGATTGTCTAGCAACTTTGCTAGTATCTGTATGTGCCGAATTTGTAAACACACAGGCAGAATGCACTGAAATTGAAAACTTCTATAATGTGGCTTTGGGTAGAAGGGGATATATTTAATATGAGGGCATGTTCAAAGCAATATAACAACAAATCTTAACTCGACAGTGCACAGGTGGTTTCTACATGGATATCACTTATTTGTCCAAATAAGGTTTCTCCGCATTTTATGAAAAGTTTATCATTAGAAAACATAGTCTCACAAACATCAATACAAATCAACATCGTGAATTTTTCTAAGAATGCGTTGGGGCAGCGATTATATTCATTGCAAGCAGTATATTGTTAAATTTTTATTGACCAACAAAAATAAATTCCGTAATTTTCATACATTTGTTTCAAAAAATCTAACATTGTGATTACGAACTGCAGTCAGACAAGACGTAAATATATGCAGTTTAGAGATGTTTATGGTGGTAGAGCTGGCATTAGCTGATTCTTGACTTGTCATGTGTTTTGGGAAGGTTAGGAATCCAGTACAATTAAGGATTGTTTTTACTGTTTTGATTCGATCTTAATATTGATTTTTGCAATATCTTTCTTTATTTGTCACTACATGAATGTCAAAGTTGATATTAATGTAAGTGCTGGCACATTAACAGAATTATCGTATTCTGAAAGGACTCTACAAGTGTTTAAAATGATAATTAACCTTCTTATGTAAACTAGAACGGTAGAACTTTAGGCGATTAAGTATTTTCTTGGAAATTGATTTCTGTGATGTATCGCGTGCTACTGTATCCGTGTTTATCTTTTACAACAGCATTAGATTAACATATTAATTGCACCAGTACTATTTATAACAAAGGTCAAAGTCAATTTCATCCTTACTTTCATTGATGTTTGAATCTCCAGTAATGATATAACTACAATATAATTAATAGAAAGGTTGAAAAATAAGAAGAATCGTGGTAATTGTCATTTAGGTTTGGGTCTGCTACAGAAACATGTCGCCAAAAACAAAAACAAATAAGCAATGTTCAAATGTGTCTGCCATAGTTTTGTTTCATTTTCGAAAAATGCATTGCATAACCACAATTATGTTTTTACAAATACTATCAGCTATTGCTGATCGAGGAATAATGACTGGTTATAATCACTTTATAAGTTCCCTTTGAAATATACTGTATGTTAAGAACTCTAAAATCTTGTTTAGTGCCATATCGTTCATACTACAATGATAGAGCCCTTGCCCGGCCAAAAACGCCATATCGAATACGCCTCCAAGTTCTTTGTATTCTGGTGACGTCAGGACTTTGTCACTAGACTGGTTTGGTAGGGCGTGCATTGCCTTGTGGTGCAGCACTATAACAGCAACGGCTGGGCTACCTGAAAATCAGACACAGATGTGTAAGAAGGACAAAGTAAAAAAACGGCTCATGGATAAACAATTAGTGTTTACTTTACAAGCTAGGGTATCTGAGTGAAACACTTTCCTGATTAGAAGGAATACAAAACGGTCATTAAATAATCAGAGTCTTGAAAACATTCGAAACACATATCAAATCAAAATTGAAAGAGCAAACTAATGTGATTACGATTTCATTTAGTCTTTTGTGATAAAAGACAAACTCGTGAAACATACACACTCATCACGTTACATCTATTGCTAAGGATTTGGACTTGCGGAAATATGTATTTAATACACACTTCATTCAAATGTAACATACTCGTACATATTTCTAGAAACTCAGTTGTAAATAGATCATACTGTTTTCATTGTTCTTGGTATTTTCCAAAGCCTGGTGAATTCGTACTTAGCAGAATTAAACAAATTACGGCGCATTAAATAAGGTGTTGAAGCAGCAGTATCGGAAACGCACAATATGTTACATTATGTACAAATACACTGCAATCTGCATTGCACGTACCAGTAATCCAACCACTACATTGTAATTTGTATATACCAAATTACCAAAATCTATTTTACATGTACCTATAAATTAAAACCTGCATTATATTATTTGTACCGATAGATAAATAAATATTTCCTATACCTACACACAAAAACCAACACGGTATCAACCAAGAAACCCTAACATTGTATTGTAGATAAAATGTACCAAAAAACTTATGTTCAAGGTACTTATGTACCTAGACCTACAGTGTGTACATGTATCATTCTCTTACGATCAGTGAAACATTCTTTATAAGTATAGAATGATTTGCACTATTTTTAAATCATCAAAAATACCTTCTATGTATCACATTATATATTTTGTAGTTTTGTTCGGGTGGTTTGTAAAATATTCACTCTATGATCAGATTACTGCGCTTCGGAAGGCAACACCGTGCAAATTCTAAAATGAAACATTGTTGTTTTAAATAGTTACATAACAGCAATGATAACGGGCGTATATGGCTACACGTATATTTTCCGGCTCAGTTAAAACGGTTGATTAGCGATAATACCTCCAGTTAAGCGAAAGCGCGCGACATCAATATCTAAATATGTCAACTGATCCTATCTTTTGAACATAAATGTCTCCAGGACCCTTTTTATACCCACAGGACAATATCCAGACGTCGGATGTCTCACTTTGATGGGATATTTTTACAGTTTGTTAAACTTATTTTTACACTGTTTGGCAGAAAAACTTCAGGAAGTGCAAGGTTGGAGCTCTCCACAAACCAGGTTTAAGCACCCCAAACTGACCGTTAAAAGGCGGTAACTGCTGGTTTTTCTTTCTGTATGTTTTGTCTCGTCTCTGTGTTTTGTCACTTTTACATTTACCATGTTTGTCTTTGTCTAGAGGTAGTTTAGATTTAAATATCTGTTGTAATTCGTATAAGACGTTTTCTTATTTACCGAGACATCCGCATTCCATTGTCTAAATATATAGCGACAAACTGTATTCTTGATATACCACAACCTCATTTGCATATGCCAAACTTTATATGAAATGAAAAACAAAATAAAAATGCTAAAAATGTACGTTGTACATACCAAAATCTATATTATAAGTACTAATACACAAAAACCTACCCCGTAAGTTATCAAGAGTCTTTGAAACGTCCGTGCCAAGCCGGGAAGCATTAATGCACAACACAAGTGTCGGCTTGCAAGGCTGCAAGTCAGCTTGAGCGTCGGGAGTAAAGCAGTTTACCACCATGTTAGCCGTTTGCTTGCACTTAGTCTTTACTTGTTCTTGAATCTCCCCAGCAACCTGTGTCAGTATATCGGTCCGCTGAAACCAGATCTGCAGGTCCACTGTCAATCACAATCGCAAACATTAGGATATAGTAAGACAATCTATAAGTAAACGGATTGACACTGTGAAACAGTCGGGTTGTTATGATTAATTTGTTAGTAGTATTTCGCTAGTGAGTCAAGACTCGTGACACATTTCGAAGGGGAAAACAATGTGCAATATTATACAAAACTGGTATTAAAATTTAAACAATAACTTGATGAATGGAATCTGTATGCAATATTACATAGAAATAGTTTAGTTTCAAATATGTGTATGAAGATGCGAATCCAACTTTTGGTACATAACCAGAGTAAATAATTAAACTAATCTGATACTTACCTGTCCGCTGCCTTATAAGGTGTTCATTTAAATGGCTGTTCTCCGTTTGTATAGTATGTAATGTATTTTCTAGGTCATGAATCTTGTCTGTCAGAAAACGAATGTTATCTTCTTGCAGGCTACAGGTTTTAATTTTCTCACACAGAATTGATTTGTGGCTCTCAGTTTCGGTCTTTAACCTTGACTGCAGCTCTTTGTTTAGGTTTTCACTTGTAGAAAGCTGGTGTCTTAAACTGTTGCGTCATCTGCGGTCTGCTGTTCAATCTCACACAGTTTAGCCTCAATAGACTTAATGTACTCAGTTTTAGAATTTAACTGTGACTGCAGCTCTCTGTTTTGGCTGTTAAGTGTTGAAAGCTTGGATCTAAAGCTGTTTGTTTCATCTGCAGTCTGCTGTTTACAACTTCGCAGCTCCACCTCAAGAGACTTTACGTTGTCAGTTTTAGTATTTAACTGTGACTGCAGCTCTCTGTTTTGTTTTTTTAAGTGTAGAAATCTGGTATCTAACGCTATTTGCGTCATCTGCGGTCTGCTGTTCAATCTCACACAGTTTAGCCCCAATAGATTGAATGTACTCAATTTTAGTATTTAGCTCTGACTGCAGCTCTCTGTTTTGGTTTTCAAGTGTAGAATGCTGGGCTTTAAGGCTGTTTGTTTCATCTGCAGTCTGCTGTTTACAACTTCGCAGCTCCGCCTCAAGAGACTTTACGTTGTCAGTTTTAGAACTTAACTGTGACTGCAGCTCTCTGTTTTGGCTTTCAAGTGTAGAAAGCTGGTGTCTAAAGCTGTTTGTTTCATCTGCGGTCTGCTGTTCAATTGCACCTAGTTTAGACTCAGTGCATTTAATGTACTCAGTTTTAGAATTTAACTGTAACTGAAGCCATTTGCTTTGGCTTTCATTCTTAGGAAGCTGGGATCTTATGCTGTTTTTATTATCAGCAGTCCGCTGTTCAATCTTATGCAGTTTAGCCTCGACGGATTGAAAGTTCTCACTTTTAGTTTTTAACTTCGATTGCCGCTTTTTGGCGAGGTTCTCAGCTGCAGGAAACCGGTCTGTGATGCTTTGTTTGTCATCTTGGGTCTGATGTTCAATACTGCTTAGTCTTTCTTTAATTGATTGAATGTCCTCCGTTGTAGTATTTAACTGTGACTGCAGTATGTTCTTGGTCGTTTTAAGCTGGTCTTCTAATAACCGAACTTCCCATTGCAAACTAACTAACCCTTCTTGTTTGTTAACATTAACTGCCCCACTGTGATTTTTAATCAGAAGTCCACCCAAGGCATGCACCTGGTCATCACCAGTTTCACCTCCCTGATTGTATTTATCTCTAGAGATGGAAGCGGAAGTGTCACAATTCTGGACAGTCTGCTGCCAGCTTTTCTCCAGTGACCGGTGAAAAGATTTACTGACATGGTGCTTGACAATCTTCTGGATCAATACGTCCAACATCTCAATACTCTGTATCATGGATTGCATCTGAACAATGGCCGTATTCTGAAACAAAGTTTAAGGACGGAAATTCACATAATAAAATTAAAAATAACTAAACAATACACAAACGAATTGTTCTACAAAATAATCGCACCAAGCAAAAATAAGCTTAGTCAATTAAGCATTTATTTAACAACTTCATAAATACGGAGTTACTTTAAAATAATAAAGGTCCAAATATCAGAACCAATGTGTACCAAACCAGTTAAGGTAGTACGGGTGTGTCTATCTTTTTAGGTTGTGTGTTCAAACCTCTTCAGGATCCAACTTTTTGTATTTTTGTCACAATACGATATAGTTATATATGGGCATATATATGTTACATGTTAAGAGAGTACCAGTATCGTGTATTTTGTAGCTACGAAATGGCAACTTACTCTTTGCGTAAATAAAAAACCTGTAACCATAGCATTTAGATCCGTAGTTCTAAGAGTATATTAATAATTCATGACCTAACGCAATTTTAAGATGTGTTATATAACAACTTCCATGGTAAGATAGTATTGAACAATATAACACTTAAACTGATTTTTTCGTTTCCTCATCGTTCTAACATGCGACGAAGATATACATTACAAATGTATAGCGAATATTACCTACAGCAGTTTGTAATCTTTTACCAGATTTATTTATTGGCTCATCACTATGCACCACTGTTTTCTACTGTCTTGAATTAATAACAAAATATATGTAGCGTTGATGAGGCTTTTAAACGTTTAGCATCTTCCCTGTGACGACTTTTTACCAAAATCTACATAGCAAACTGTATCGTTATATTTTTACAGAAAAGAACCTTGCAAGAACAAATACATGTGTAGAAAAATATTATACAATTCAGACAATAACAATATTTTGCACTTTTAAATATCCTTAAATAGCGCACGTAATAAGATTTTCACTTTTGTTAACCATCAAACGCGATTTTTATATAACACACAAAATAAGTTTAACAGTACTTTTAACGCTTATGTTGTCATATTAATTAACAAAGCAGCAAAAATGTCTTGGTGAAATACCGTATGCATATACCGTTATTAAGTATACATGTGTTCTGGTTATGGAACAATGTATTCAGCTGAGAGAAGAAAGATTGCTAGACATATTATTTTATGTCAATCCAACCTGATCAAAATACGTTAATTTTTAAAATGGAATAACATATTTATGGTCTTGCCAAGTGCCCATTACAACTAATCTACCTTTATAAACTTGTATGTTAAAGTTCTAATATTTTAAATATTAAATGTAGTAATCATTTTGAGTGTAAACAGAAATGATCAAAACAATTAAAATCAATTAACGACATAAAATGTGTTAAACCTTTCTAGAAACTAATGGATGAATGTGAATTATGATGCTAGACATGACAAAAGTATGGTCGACAACAAAAAGTCTGATTTAATATTTCAGTCCATCTCCAAGTTAACCCTTTTCTATTGCAGTAATAAAAATCTCTAATACATGTCGAAAATTGTACAGACTATTGTACACACTATATTATAAAAATGTAAAGCAGACACAGTTAAAATGAAAAACCAACGTAAATATGCAATAAGCTTTCTGCTTGCATATATGGTCCTGATAGTTCTGACTTTTGTTATAACTCACCTGTAAAGAATCCCGAGTCTTCTGAATATGATTGTGCTGACATGAATAATTCGTCTTGCCTTTTAATTTCCACTTCTGTTCAGCATCTACACCAAATATAGTAAAATCATAAATATTACCCAATCATTCAGCACATAGCACATGTTTCTTTCAAATGAAGACATTGAAGCATGAGTTCTTTAAAAAATATTTTCCTTGCCCTTTCTAACTTGGACTATTACAATGTACTTTTATATGGAATCTGTCAGGCTGAAATAAATAAAATGCAGTAGAAGGATATTTCCAAAACAGTTGTATGTGTGCCAAAATAAGAACACTCAAATGTATGCCGCAACAGAAAGTATCTTACCATGAAATGCGTTTGCAGAGCAATTTGAAAATTAGTATGAACCACAGATCTCGTGTGGCACACGTCGGACGTAATGTTGTTTTTTATATGTTTTTTTTCAAACCAAGCTTAACGCTTAGAGCGGTATTTAACCACTTCCACACATTTTATAGTGCCAAGACTTAACACAAAATGACAATGCATAAGTAACTTTCTATTCGGAATGAACACAGAAGCCTTATTAATCGATTAGTAGAGAAAATAGAAATTGAATTTTCGGAACCATTTGAATTCGTCTCCATTTTAAAAATATGGTGTTTTTTTGTTTTGTTTTGTGAAATACATCACAGAGATCAATTATTAGGAGGAAGACCCCAAACAAATGTCTATGTAGAACCACTGCCGTTCTGCAGTTCAGTCCTTGCACCGAACGGGACTCGAGCCCAGGTGGTGAGAGGCTACGCGTTCAGTGGAGTTACAAATCGGCGACTTTACCACTACGCCACGGGCGCCCCGGAAAAAAATAGAAAATAAATCAAAAGCGTTGGATTCTATCAATGAGAACATTTTAGAAAGCAAAGATGCAGAAAACTACAAAGAAGAACTGCTATTCAAGGATTTCGTCCTACACTAAAACTGCAACTTCTTCTAGTGCTGAATGACAAGCGATTTCAAGAATTTACTACTCGACCGGCCAAAACCACAGAAATCCACGAACAGGCCACCTTCACCAGCTACAGTAATTGCCGCCGCGCCAGAAGCCAAAACAGGCAGCATGCAAACTTTTACCCACAAACTGTGAGTGACACATCGTTTAATTCTGCAAACTATTCTACTTTTCATAAGATACCAAAACTTGAATTGCCTACTTTCGATGGTGATATATTGAAGTCGCAAACATTCTGGGACCCTTTCAAAGCCACTGTTCATTTCTTACCGATGTACAGAGATTCAGAGACCTGAAGGCACAGCTTTTTTTCTGACAATGCTAGCACAATTGATGGTTTTAGCCTCACTAATGCAAACTACGCACCAGCTCTTGACGTTATGAAATCAAGATATGATCAGGAACAGAAAATTAGCCACGCTACTATACAAGCCATATTACACATTTCCGCAACTACGACAGGATGGAGACCTATATCCGGGGATTAGAATCCCTCGGTCAGCACAAGGAAACATATGGCAATTTACTAGTGCCTATAGTGTTAGACAAACTTCAAGCTAATCGTCAGAAAAAACTTAGCCCGTAATCACGGAACCAAGTACTGTGAACTGGGTGAACTTAAGCAGTCTATTCTTAGAGTGCTGCAGATCATGGCAGCTGGAGATACAGGGAGCGTTTGTTCTCGGATATCCGAGTATGGTACAGCTGCGTCATTTTTGAGGCGAGATCAAAGATTATCAACGTCAACAAACGTAAGCAAACTTTAGTGTCATTCACAACAACAACATATGCCTTCATCGGTGACTTATCATTTCGCCCGGAATCCGCTGTATTCCATTACCCATTCAGTCCGTTAGTTAGTTAGTTCCGGTATATTTCCATGTCAGTTCCTGTGACGTTTGCGCAGACGCGAACTTGTTGTTAGACGAAGGAGCACAGCTGTCGTTAATCACTGAAGCATTAGTCAATTTACTTAACTTACCTCGAACTTAACTAAGCATGTGAAATCATTCATCTTTCGGCGTTTGGAGATCAGTGTAACGAGGTCAGGCATCTGGACACAGCCACTATAAATTTGGCAACCGACGAAGAAAATGTGATTCCTGTTAAAGAGCGGTTGTACCGAACATAGCGACTCCTATTGTAAAGAAAATAACATAGCATTACAGCTACCTAAGGGGGCTGCAGTTAGCTCATCACGTGAAAAGAGAGGACCATTTATGCATGCTTATCTGTGCTGACTACTACTGGGAGCTAGTACACGACTACATTAATATATATGTCGGGCCGACAGCTGTCCAACAGCTGTCCGACAGCTGTGACATCAAAGCTAGGATATTAACTCTCTGGTCCGAGAGCAGAAAAGGAACTCAACAGACTATATAATGAATGTAAACATTAAATCCCTCTCTGCAGACGAACGTTCGCTGGAACTCTTTTGCAACTTATACAGCACGGGTATCTTAGACAAGGATGAAAACAAAACAGCAATCGAGATACTACATTAATACATGGAAAATGACTTCAACTTTGAAAATGGTAAATATACCGTAAAGTTACCATGGAAACAGGCCACTCCATCATCGCCCTCGCATTTCGACGAACAGAAAACACCATCAGAAAGTAAACACACGACCCAAATATGCCGAAAATGTATGGGGAAATAATAACTGACCAAGAACGAACCGGATTCAAAGAGATAATCGATGACGTCACAAACATGGCCTCAAGTGAAGACTACATTTCTCATCACCATGTACGAAAGAATTCTAACAAAATTCCGAAACGAATATAATATGAAAGTAGTTTCAAGCTGTTTAGTCATCACGCTAGCCTTAATGATTGTCTAGCGTCCACGCCATCCGAACCTAATGATATATCGTCAATTTGTTGAGGTTAACTTGCATCAGTTTGCCGCAACTACTGACATTGAGAAAGCAGTTTTAGCAATCGGACTTCACGAACAAGGTCTTGACGTCACCCGTTTCGTTTGGCTGAGCGACCCAAGTGATACAGAAAGCCAACTATGACTTCTAGATGCGAGGTTGGGGGCTCCACAGGCCAGGTTTAAGCATCCCAGTCGATCCTGTTGCTGACTGACCATTCCAAGGCAGTAACTGCTGTTTTCTCTTCATGTATGTTACGTCCCGTCTCTGTGTTATTATTGGTCACTTTTTAATTTACACTTGCTGTAGTTGTCTATAGGTAGTTTAGATTAAAATATCTGTGGTAACTCTTATAGGACCTTTTGTGATTTACCTATTCAATGAAGGTTATTTCTTTTATTTCTTTTGCAGGTATGAATCTCGGATCGTTGACATCCAACAACCAAAATTTGCGACAACATGCAGCAGACGGTAATGTTATGAACGCATGAACGCAGGTGACAATTGCAGAATACTTGTCATGCTGTGGAATACGACTTCCGACATGATTATATTCGCACGCAGGGAAACTCCTATCGTTTGCTAAGTCACCAAACGGGATGTACTAAAGTACTCCTCGTGCAATTGTGATCCACTAGGCCTATTTAGCTAATTCAATGCCCACGCCAAAGCCATGACACAGAAAATATGGCCACTGAAAGTAGAACAGGATCCAATTTTAACAACAAGTGTTCAAGAAATGGAATTAATTAGCTTCAGATCTGAACGCAGTTGCCAGAACAGAAATACTTTTATAATGAGTTATATCGACACAATAATTCACAGACAGAACTCCACTCCGCGTTTTTACTGGCGCTAGAATGATCACGACTAGCATAGCACGTGCAAACCTACCTAAACATAAATCAGGTCAACATCTGATCCGACAGTCAGATTGTACTCACCTGTCTACAAAGTTACAAGCGGCTAGAAAGATTTGCCCCAAACAGCGCGACATACTGCAGCATGGAGATACTGTCAAACATATTACAACCTATCTAATTTGCTTACACGAGGAATCATGGACAAGCCCGAGTACAAACGCACTGTGTGAACCAGGCCCTGTTTGAATAACTGACACGCAATAGTGGCCGACAATGAATCTGGTCCAACACAGCCAGTCACAAGACACCATGGCACGTGTACAAACACAATCGGTCTCCTTTGCAAAGCTACATTGTTCAAACATTGAAGAAGACAGTAAAGTAATCTTAGAAAAGTCATTGACGTCAGCAGGTGCAACAGTTTGGGGAAGCTACTACTTGACACAGCTTGTTACGTGTTTTGTTATGAACGCACGAGGGTAACATGCAAATCTTAATAAATTGACGTCGTAAGAGATAAACATCACTAAGAAACTAGAGATACGTGGTGTACAAAACTGCTGCAACAGATGAATTCAGAAATTTGAAAGAAGAGAGCGACACTTATAAAACAGCTAAGACTGTTCGTAGATAATGACGAGTATGTACGGTGTGTTGGTAAAATACATAACGCACTGGGGAATGAAACAACCAAGTCCCCGTATTTACTACCGAATAAGCATCATTTCACACATCTGTCAGTTAAGAATGCACACGAACAACTTTACCAAAGATCGCATAATGATTCAAAAGCACTCCGAGTAACAGGAGTTGATTCCATAGGGGCGCTTTTTAAAAGAGGCGACGATGGCAGGAAAACACAGGCATACTTTTGTTTATTCACACGTGCCGTACACGTTACATGTTGAGGTCGGCCGGGACCTTTCAGCGAACAAATTTATATCAGATAACATGAACGGTAATATTCATTGCATTCTTGAAGAAATGTGGCAAAAGTTTAATAAGGGACTTCTAGATTACTGAGATTGCTCCTTATGTATTGTACAAATTGTACAAATTGGCATTTAATCAATATAAGTACGCATGAATAAGCATAAGTTTCATACTTTTTATGATTTTACTGTTTTGAGTATTTGTATCCTATATCACCATTTTTTGGCATCCAGAATGTTCTGTATTGGATTGCGCTGTGTTTTTACATAAGAATATGGTGGGACGATAAACCCAATAAACAATAATTAGCATAATCAAAAAGATCGAACCTAGCACAACGAAGTCATTCAACCACTCCAACTCATAGTGATTTGGATAGGTCAATAACTTTTCTGACCTCTTTACAAAACTTATAAGAAAATGTATTGCTGACGGTTACAACCAGGGAATACTTTGTGTTACTGCATTTCTTGCAATTAACTCTTTTACAGTCAATAACTTGCATTGCTTTTAAATTACACGATGACCGGATATTTAGTTAAGACTATATGAGAACAGTGACTCAAAGCCACAATTGGACAGCCACTGTTGGATTTCTTGACTCTTCATCTCTCCAGTCGTGTCGTATATAGATGAGACAACTTGAGCAGTCTCCATGCCCTTAACTTGAGATTGCACAGTAGGTATAAACATTGCAATGTTCTGTACATTTATTACAAAGTATGCCAATTGCGGATAAATCCTAAGCCTTTTTTTATTTTATATTATTTAAATCTCATTACCTAATAAGTCCGCAAAAACATACATTCTATTTTGTAGTTTTTTTCTAACATTCGATGATTTCTTTCGTGTGTTTTTTTTTAATTTTCAATTTTGACACTTTTAGCATATGAAGTAAGGGCATTGTATGACATTATTAAATTGTTCTTATTATATGTCATCGCTTGGGCTGTTTTATTTCAAACTATTCACGACATTTGGAGGTTTTAGGTTGCCAAGGGTTTATCTACTGAACATAATGTGCATATGTTAATAGTTTAGTTTATTACTAGTTATTTTGTCTGTATATTACTTCAATTTATCAGTTTTACCTCCCGATGAGTGCTTACTGTTAGTTGTCTCATTTTGACAGGATATTTTTATTTACACTGTTTGTTCGATAGAAAACCCTTCAGGAGGAAGTGCGAGGTTGGAGCGCTCCACAAATCCAGGTTTAAGCATCCTAGTCGGTTCTTTTGCCGACTGGTTGTTCCAAGTGTGTGTGTGTGAGTGTATGTGTGTGTATACATATGTGTGTGTGTGTGTGTGCGTGTGTGTGTGTGTGTGTACATGTGTGTGTATTTTGTCTCGTCTATGTATTTTTGCCTTGACCTAGAGGTAGTTATGATTTAAATATAGGTGGTTATTTGATATTTTGATTTCCTATTTACCTACCACTGCATTAAACCGCAAGTGAGGTCACGTTATTTAAAAATCGACATACCAAGTCAGAATTTTGTAATTATAATAGTATGTAAGATCTGATGGACCACGTTGGTGCAGTTCTAACTCACTTGACCTTTAATCAAGAGACCCTCAGTCCGATTCCCGGCTATGGCGATAAATAACTGTGGTGAGTTCTTGAAGGTCTACCAACCTGTTACCTTGCATGTCTGGGTCAATTTTGATTCAGTCCTTATATTCCGCTGGTTTGAGATTTTGTGCCATGCATACACTAGACCTATTTAGTCATATTGCCTATGTTTATTATTGAATCTTTCTCTGTAATAAAGTATTAATTCCAACTTTCAACTGTAAAATTTAAAGCATTTAACATACTTCATAGTGTCACCTGACCCATATTCGCTTGCACACATAACTTGATAATAGTCCCTTACCGGTGTTAGTATTCAGAAGGACGTTCTTAAGAAACATTGTTGTTCGCAAAATCAAGTTGTTCCGAATAACTTGGCTGCGACAATGACTACAGCTGCGATGTGCATGTAGAAATACAATATAAATATTATAAATTCTAGAGTTCCATAGCTCAAACCCTGATGGAAATGCTGGTGAGTTATTTCATACGTGCCTGGGAAAAGTAAACATTACGGCCTAGACCTATTACTTTATTTGTACACATTTTAACAGTTAGAATGTAAATTTTGATAGAAATTAAAATACCTGTAATCTAAAATTTATATATATAAATAGTACATTGTAATAATTTTGATAATTTTGTATACTTTTATGTTTCGGTTATTTTGTTAGGTGATGTCTAGCTTTAAACTAATTCACTTTGACTTAAGTATATTACAGTAATTGTGACATAATTACCTTTTAATGTTACCTACATTTTTGCTTGTAGAAACGAAAATAGCTTACGATAACCATCTTTCCAACTGGGTATAAAGCTAGGATGCGTCACTCGCAAGAGGCATCATTGTGTTGGCCAGACAAGTAAAAATAATATCTCAATAATTATTTAATATGTACAGTGAGTTAGAAAGAATAGAGATGAGAGGGACATTTGATATGTAATCTTTGGTTAAGGTATTATTGCTCATGCCTGCATAGTCTCTAGATCCCGGATGCCATGATACGAGAGGCATTACATAATAGTATGAATGAATGTCAGAAGTGGAACGATATAATCAAAGGAATGTGTGTGAAATCGAGGGATCCAAAACGGAGGTGAACTATTTAACGACAGAAACGAATCTTGATTAGACCGAGCGTGACAATAATTGTAAAAAGGCATAATTATGGATCACTTACGTGAGTAATATAATGATGCAAAACTTAGTCACGGTTGCCATCCGTTCAAAATTATTCACTTATCTAAACTGATGGTTTACAGGTATTGTATAACATTTTATCATTACTTAACATAAACATGTCACAGGATATACATGATCATATGACTACATGTGTTGTTAGTCCTGTAATTACAATATTTTTCTTCAGTAATATCTCTGCATTGTATATGAATAAAATGATAAATAAGTATAAGAATTGTTCATAATTTGATAAAGGATTTTTTGTAAATACCTTGGCATGCATTTTCGGCCGTAAAATTATCTAAGACATCTGCGTATGATTTCAGTGTTTCAAGGACACCTTTGCCGACAGTCTGCATCTGAACCAACGTAGTCTACAAAAAATATTATTCGATACTTAAATGCGGTCAGTCTTTCTACAAATTAAATTCAAAGTAATCACTTCTACATAAAACAAAACGCATGTCACCAGACAGTACATTTTCCTTCAAACATCATTTAGTACTTTTGATGCCTTTAACATGTGACCACACATGCCCATATTTGAGAAAATGTTCCATGTTGATTTCAAACAAAGCGCATTTTTGTGACTGTCTAATGACAGTGTTTTTAACTCGGCGGTGTGGGTTCGACGGGTTATAAGTCAGACATTCCAAGAAGTTTATTTACATGCCATTTTAGCTCCCTTTTAAATACTTTTGTTTCTTCTCCTTTGGTGACAGGGTTTATAGCAATAGTATGTTGCATTGGGATACAAAAAGTGTTGTATATTAAAAAAGCACAGGTGCTTATTTTATAAGAGTTTATAAGTTTTCCTGGTAGCTCAGTTAGTAGAGTGCCCGGTAGGTATGTTTTGGAAGGTATGTCGTTTGAATCCTCCCAAAGGAGTCCCATTCTTACTGTCTCTGAAACGCAACACTTATGTTAAATAATATTTTATAATTTGAATTTGCGTTACCTTTATACCATTGTACTCCGTTCTTAAAGCAGATGGCGTACTTTTGGTTCCAGAAACATTCCCCATGTCAACTGTAATTAGAAAACCATTTTCAAATGATAATACTAAAGAACTCAAATTGTTTTTCAATACATATTTTCAAATTTTACCCGAAGCGATCATTGTAAGGGAAAATCTAAATGATATAGTTACCTCCGATTGTCCCAATTGTGCCACTAACTTTAAACAAAACATGTTAACATAAGATTTTGCTGTGTTAAAGTTCGATTATGGCATTAATCAAATGACATAAGGAGAGCTGACTTACCTTATCAAAAAAGATGTTTCGTTCTGACACTGGATTACAGATTAATACAATATACAGATGATTTTACAAACTGTATTAATATTTCAGGAATGTTTTGAAAAAGATGCAGGAAATTACGTTATAGTTTACACTAACTTTGTACATTGGTATTTATATCAATACAGCTTGTTAGCATAGACGCAGTTTGCCCGCCAAAGGACATTATATTTATTGATATAATGTTAACTTGCTTAACGTAAATGCTTGTTCACGATAATCAACCTCTATTATACTACAATCTTCTATCTGAGAAACTATGTACTTTTTTTAGGAGCAAGATAAGAAAGAAAAGTATGCACTCATATCCCTGACTTGCCAATACATTAATACAAGATTTTATTTTTCTCTCAATAATGTTTCTACGTACAATGCCGACAACATATTTTAGACACATATCAAGCACGTATCGCTGTTAAACGATACAAGCTTACAATTTGAGCTTGCTGACATATAAACAAAATTCTAAATGTTGTTTCTTCATTCTATACAGACAACCAGAACTTTTTCCTACTTTCGATTTCGATGCGTCCTTGAATAATCACAAATATATTTGTGCAGATCCCATTCAGATTCTAACAGCTGCCACAGATATGGCATTACTATATTTTCATTTAGTGTCAACTGACGCTTTTAAGCATAACTTGTTAATAAACACAAGCTATTTTACCTTGATGTGTTGTCTTTTTGAAGTGACGTTGATGGAAGGCGTTAAATTAAAGGGACATAACTCTTAAGTTTTCGGAAATCCCAGCATGTCCCAACCAAACGGAAAGTAGTCGTTTTTGTGTATCTATTGTCGAGTTATACATTATTTCTCATGAATCGATGTCCTTTGGTTTTATAACATCAGCAGGCACAACATTTGGTTTTCAGGATTAAACGAACTGTGAATCTCTATTTTATTTCGACAGAGAGGTTGATATTGAAGACATGTGTATCATTTTTTTATTAAGAGTGGAACCCTATTAACATTTACTTCAAAATAGTTGTGTATGCATGTATAAGATATGTAAACGTAATAATTTTTGTTCTAGTTGCATACTAATATTATTTAAATAACAAACAAACATATACACATACGTGCATATAAGTTATAATATATTGATACATGGGACAGAAAACATCCGATTTTACATTTAAGAGTAAGTGTCAGCAGTTTTAGTCTATTGTGAATGATCTTCGGTTGGAGTTGCTGAGCAACTCTTTCTTTACTTCCTGACCTTCCTGTACATATCAATATTAATCATTTTAATAACATGGCCAATTAATACCATAAATTCCTATTAGACTATAAACCTAATAATTTGGTACATTTACTTTAATGTAAACAAACAAGCATGACAACAATTAAATAATAGTTCATTTTATTATTAATAGAATAAGTATGAATGTCTATATAACATATATTTAATCAATGCAAAGCAAAGTTTAAGCTTTTTATATAAGAATAGTGTTAATTATTGGTTCCTAATACTAATAGAAAACAGTAATGAAGATTTAGGCAGGTATTTACCAACCATTCTGAAGTAAGAATTGCTCAAGTCATGGATTTCAATCCATAATATCTTCATTATGTATTTAGCTACATGTCTGCATTTTTTTTTTGCATGACACTTTAATTTTGCTACTTTCTGCTTAAAATCACATTAAAACTTCATAAATAAGCTTTTATTGTTGGTATGAAGATTGGGACTTGGGCCTAAGTCATGACTTAGGTTTAAGAATGGTTGGTGAATACGGGCGGCCATAAAGACACTGGATAAGTTTAGACGTGTGTAAAAAGTTTATACAATAACTACAAGATGATATACAATATACAAATTGTAACTTCAAAAAAGCATAAATGTACAATTTGTTTGATATAATGTGCATATATAGTCACCAAGTTAATGACAAATGATGTACGTCTGTCTTCTAATATAACAGAGTAACAAAGGACCCTTCATGGTATTCATTAAAAGCAACTCAATAATACACATAATGTTTCATATTAGAGTCGTACATGCAAGGTTAATAATTAAATTTGTAATGGTATATTTCCGTTTGAACTGTTTTAAAAAGACTTAACATACTGCTTTGAAACAATTCAGCTGGCTAGCAACTTTGCTAGTATCAGTATGTGCCGAATTTGGCAACACATAGGCAGAATACATTGAAATTGAAATCTTCTATAATGTGGCTTTGGGGATATATATTTAATATGAGATGTAATATGTTCAAAGCAATACAACAGCAAATCTAATATCGACGGTACACATGTGGTTGCTACATGAATAGCACTTATTTGTCAAAATAAAGTGTCTCCGCATTTTAAGAAAAGTTTATCAGTAGAAAAGATAGTATCACAAACATCAATACAAATCCACATCGTGAATTTATCTAAGAATGCGTTGGAAGCAGCGATTATATTCATTGCAAGCAGTATTTTGGTAAATTTTTATTGACCAACAAATTTAAGTTCCTGATTTTTCATACACTTGTTTCAAAACATCTAACATAGCGATTAAGAACTGCAGTCAGACAAGACGTAAGTATATGCAGATTAGAGATGTTTATGGTGGTAGAGCTGACATTAGCTTTAATTCGTGGCTTGTAATGTGTTTGGGAAAAATTAGGAATCCATTACAATGAAGGATTTTTTGCTGTTTTGATTCGATCTTAATATTGATTTTTGCAATATCTTTCTTTATCTGTCACTACATGAATGTCGAAGTTGATATTAATGTAAGTGCTGATGGGGGGTAACTCTGCACTCAGTACATTTTTGTAGTATATTGCACCAGTACTATTTATAACAAAGATCAAAGTCAATTTCATCCTTACTTTCATTGATGTTTGAATCTCCAGTAATGATATGACTACAAGATAATTAATAGAAAGGTTGAAAAATTAGAAGAATCTTGATAAGAGTCATTTAGGTTTGGGACTGCTACAGAAACATGTCGCCAAAAACAAAACCAAATTAGCAATGTTCAAATGTTTCTGCCATAGTTTTGTTTCATTTTCGACAAATGCATTGCATAACCACAATTATGTTTTTACAGATAATATCAGCTATTGCTGATCGAGGAATAATGACTGGTTATAATCACTTCATAAGTTCCCTTTGAAATATCCTGTATGTTAAGAACTCTAAAATCTTGTTTAGTGCCATATCGTTCATATTACAAGAATAGAGCCCTTGTCCGGCCAAAAACGCCATGTCGAATACGCCTCCAAGTTCTTTGTATTCTGGTGACGTCAGGACTTTGTCACTAGACTGGTTTGGTAGGGCGTGCTTTGCCTTGTGGTGCAAGACTACAACAGCAACGGCTGGGCTACCTGAAAATCAGACCCAGATGTGTAAGAACAAAGTTTAAACGGCTTATTGATAAACAATTTGTATTTGCTTCACAAGCTAGGGTATCTGAGTGAAACACTTTCCTGATTAGAAGGAATACAAAACGGTCATTAAATAATCAGAACATCATTCATTGTCTTGACAGCATTCGAAACACATATTAAATCAAAATGGAAAAAGTAAACTAATGTGATTACGATTTTATTTATTCTTTGGTGATAAAAGACAAACTCGTGAAACATGCGCACTCATCACGTTACATGTATTTCTAAGGAATTAGACTTGCAAAAAATATATATTATAACACACTAAATTCAAATGTAACAAATATATTTCTAGAAACTCACTTGTAAATAGTTAACACTGTTTCCGTAGTATTTGGTATTTGCCAAAGCCTAGTGAATTCGTACTTAGCAGAATTTATCAAATTAAGGCGTATTAGATAAGGTGTTGTAGCGGCAGTATCGGAAACATACGATACATGTTTAATAATGTACAAATTCACCGCAATCTATATTGCACGTACCATTAAACCAGCCACAACATTGTAATTTGTATATACCAAACTACAAAATCTATTTTACATGTACCTATATACCAAAACCTAAATTGCATTATTTGTACCGAAAGATAAATGAATATTTTCTATACCTACATACAAAAACCTACATGGTATCAATCAATAAGCCCAAACATTGTATTGTAGATAAAATGTACCAAAAACTTATGTTCAAGGTACATATGTACCTACCTACAGTGTATACATGTTTCATTCTAACACGATCAATGAAACATACTCTAAAGCATAGAATAATTTGCATTATTTAGACCTTTATGCAGGATAAAACAAACGACTTATTCCCACGTTATTTTAAGTTAAATTATCAACCGTGATGCCGAAAACCTTTAGGGAAAGCGTTAAAAATTTGCCATTGGGTTGTTCTTGTATTTGTTCGTTCATGTGCATGGGCAGGTCTAGAGGGGTGAGTTGGGGTGGGTCTAAAATCGTCAAAAATACTTTCCATGTATCGCATTATTGATTTTGTAGTTTTGTTCGGATGCTTTGAACATTATTCACACGAGAATATAACTGCGCATCGGAACGCAACACCGTGCATATTATAAAATAAACCATTGTTATTTTAAATAGTAACATTACAGCGATGATTACGGTCTTATATGGCTACATGTATATTTTCCGGGTCAATTAAAAGGGCTGATTAGCGATAATCGCTCCAGTAAACGATAACACGCGATATCAATAGCTAAATATGTCATCTTTCAACAAAATGGTAGATAGAAAAAATGATAAAATTAATCCCCATCGTTTATTTCCTAAAAGGTTTTGATTCAAATAAGCCAACCCAGAAACGGTCTAAGTTATATAAAAAGTAAATGTTACTTTCCATAAAACAATATGTATTAAAACAAAAATACAGTGAAATGCTAGTAATAATTGGTCCCAGCTTTGGGGATTTGGGGATTAAAGGTTTCAAGAATCCTTAAAATGCCCACGGGACAATATTCAGAACTCGGTTGTCTCACTTTGATGGGATATCTTTATTTACACTGTTTGAAAGAAAACATCAGGGAGTGCGAGGTTGGAGCGCTACACAAACCAGGCTTTTGCCGACTGACCGTTAAAAAGGCGGTAACTGCTGTGTGCGTGAGTGTGTGTGTGTGTGTTACTGTTATATCTCGTCTCTGTGATTTTGTCACGTTTATATTTACCATGTTTGTCTTTGTCTAGAGGTAGTTTAGATTTAAATATCTGTTGTTATTCTTATCGGACGTTTTCTTATTTACCTATTCATCCGCATTTCATTGTCTAAATATATCGCGACAAACGTAATTCTTGATATACCACAACCTCAGATGCATATGCCAAAATGTATATGAAGTGAAAAACACAATAAAAGTAATAAAAATATACGTTGTACATACTAAAACCTATATTATAAATACCAATACACCCAAACCTACCCTGTATGTTGTCAAGAGCCCTTGAAACGTCCGTGCCAAGCCTGGAAGCATTAATGCACAACACAAGTGTGGGCTTGCCAGGCTGCAAATCAGCTTGAGCGTCGGGAGTGAAGCAGTTTACCACCATGTTAGCCGTTTGCTGGCACTTAGTCTTTACTTGTTCTTGAATCTCCATAGCAACTTGTGTCAGTATATCGGTCCGCTGAAACCAGATCTGCAGGTCCACTGCCAATCATAATCGTAAACATTAGGATATAATAAGACAATCTATAAGTAAACGGACTGACACTTTTAAACAGTCGGGTTGTTATGATTGAGTTGTTAGTAGTATTTAGCTAGTGAGTCAAGACTCTTGATATATTTCGAGGGGGGGGGGTGCGGGAGACAAAACGTGCAAGTTCAATACCAAACTGGTATTAAATAAAACGTTTTAACTTAATAAATGGAATATGTTTGCAATATTTTGTATAATAAGTGTAGTATGAAGAGGCAAATTTAACTTTGGGTGCAATAAAAATTGAACAAATCTGATACATACCTGTCCGCTGCCTTCTTAGCTGTTCATTTAAATGGCTGTTCTCATTTTGTACAGTCTGTACTGTATTCCTTAAGTCATGATTCTTTTCTTTCAAAACACGAATGTTACGTTCTTGCCGCTCATTGGTTTTAATATTCTCAGCCAGACTGCTTTTCAACTTGTCCTGCAGCTCCTTGTTTTGGCTTTCAACTAAAGAAAGCTGGGATCTAAAGCTGTTTGTATCATCTACAGTCTGTTGTTGAAGACTTTGCAGTTCCATCACTATAGATTGAATGTGCTCAATTTTAGTACTTAACTGTGCCTGTAGCTCCTTATTTTGGCTTTCAGCTAAAGAAAGCTGGAATCTAAAGCTGTTTGTATCATCTACAGTCTGTTGTCGAAGACCTTGCAGTTCCGTCTCTATACATTGAATGTGCTCAGTTTTAGTACTTAACTGTTCCTGCAGCTCCTTATTTTGGCTTTCAGCTAAAGAAAGCTGGGATCTAAAGCTTTTTGTATCATCTGCAGTCTGCCGTTTTAGAGTTTGCAGTTCCGCCTCTATGGATATAATGTAATCAGTTTTAGCATTGAACTGTGCCTGCAGCTCTTTGTAATTGCTTTCAGCTGAATGAAGCTGGGATTTAAAGCTGTTTGTTTCATCTGCGGTCTGTTGTTTAAAACTTTGCAGTTCCGTCTCAATAGATTGAATGTGCTCAGTTTTAGTATTAAACTGTGCCTGCAGGTCCTTGTTTTGGCTTTCAACTAAAGAAAGCTGGGATCTAAAGGTGTTTGTATCATCTACAGTCTGTCGTTTTAGATTTTGCAGTTCCGCCTCTATAGATTTAATGCAATCAGTTTTAGCATTTAACTGTGACTGCAGCTCTTTGTTTTGACTTTCACTTGTAGAAAGCTGGGATCTTAAGCTATTTCTGTCATCCGAGGTCTGCTGGTTAACCTCATGCAGTTTAGCAACAATGGATTGAAACTCTGACTGCAGATCTTTGACAAGGCTTTCAGTTGAAGAAAGCCTTGATTTGATGCTGTGTGTGGCATCATCTGCTATCTGCTGTTCAATTCTATTTAGTCTATCATCAGTAGTTTGAATATTATTTGTTTTAGTATTTAACTGTGACTGCAGCTCCTTGTTTTGGCTTTCAATTGATGAAAGCTGGGATCTAAAGCTGTTTATGTCATCAGCTGTCTGTTGTTTAAGAGATTGCAGTTCCGCCTCTATAGATTGAGTTTTCTCAGTATTTGTATTTAAAAGTGACTCTAATGACCGAACTGCACTTTGCAAACTAACTATCTCTTGTTGTTTTTCAACATCAGATGCCAAACTATGATTTTTAGTCAGTGGTCCACCCCTTCCATGCACCTGGTCATCAGTTTTCCCCTCAACATTATCATTGGAAATGGATGCGGAGGTATCATAATTCTGAGCAGTTTGCTGCCAGGTTTCCTCCAGTAACTGGTGAAAAGATTCATCGAAATGCTGCTTGACAATCGTCTGAATCGAAACGTCCATGGTTTTGATACTCCGTAAAATGGATTGTATATGAAGAAGGCCCGATTTCTGAAACAAAGGTTTACAACTTCATGGAACTTAAATTTTTTCATGGAATTTAAAAATAACTAAACAATGCACAAACAAAATTGTTCCACAAAAAAGCACCAAGCACAAATAAACATTAATTTAGCAACTTCATAAATATGCAGTTACTATGAATTAATATGGGTCTTAGTAGAAATAATCATTACAATTAAAATCAATAAACGACATTAAATGTGTCTATAATCTAATTGATAAATGTGAATAATGTTGCTTGTCACTACAAAAGTATATGGAAGACAACAAAAATCTGATTTAATATTTAAGTCCAGCTCTAAGTTTAACCCTCTTCTAGTGCAGAAATTAAAATGTCCAATATAGGTCAAAAATTATACATACATGTACTATAATATAAAAATGTAAAACAGACACAACTAAAATAAAAAAAAACCAACATAAATATGTTATAAGCTTTCTGTTTGCATATATGGTCCTGATAGATCTGAGTAGTGTTATAACTCACCTGTAAAGAATCCCGAGTCTCACGTATATACTGCTGACCTGAATCATTCTTCTGGCCTTTTGATTTCGATTTCTGTTTAGGAGCTATACCCAATATAGTAAAATCGTTCATATAACGCAATCATTCAGCACATAGCACATGTTTCTTATAAATTAAGCTACTAAAATATAAGTTCTTTGAGAAGATAGTTTCGTTGTCATTTCTTACTTAGACTATTACAATGTACTTTTATATGGAATCTGTCAGGCTGAAATAAATATAATGCAGTAGAAGGATATTTCCAAAACGGTTGTATGTGCGCAACATTTTACAAGTTACTTTTTACTGTTCGCAGAAATTCATTTGACACTTGTTTATGCACACACATTTTTTTTAAATTAAAAAAACAAACAAACAAAAAAGGAACTTATGACTAGATACATGTGTATGAAGTTTTATTATGTTACAAATAGATAACTGAGACGTTATCTTTATCTCTATTTATACTGAAAAATTACTCATTAATTGATTTTTGTAAATACCTTGGCATTCTTCTTCGGCTATAATATAATCTACGAATTTTCTGTATGAGTTCAGTGTTTCGATAACACCCTGGCCCGCAGTCTGCATCTGCACCAACAGAGTCTACAACAAAAACAAACACGATTAAATAAGCATGAATAACTGTCTGTTTTTGTTTATGTTTCAGACAAATATAACATTTTAACATACAAAAGAGCATCTGCCACTAGACAGCACATTTTCCTGCAAACACAATTTAGTACACGGAATGCTAATAACATGTGACCAAACATGCCCATCTTCAAGAAAACACAATAAAGGCTTGCTAAACAGTTATATCTTAGACCTATTTACGGAAAATTATGGCTATGTTGAGTTAAACCGCATGACTCAAAACTGATTGGACATTTTCAAAGAAATACACTTATGTTACGATTCTTTCAGTTATAATTGAACCGTTGTTATCATGTCCATTTATTATAATTTATTAAGTGGAGGAATACCCTGTGTTTGGATGAACTACAGACGCTTCACAGTTCAGCAAGAAGACCTCTCCACACCAAGACCACCAGGAACTAATTCTAGCAACTATAACTGCTCGGTCATAGCCCTCAACATCGCATACCTGGCTCGTATGTAATGTGGAGAATGACTGGAGACAAATCTATTTGGCAAGAAAAACATACTGCTTTTCCGTTGGGCAACTTCTACATAAGAAAGAAACCATTGACAGGGTTTTGAACTCTGCTGTGCGAGGTAAACGGGTAAAAAGTAAGATACTCCAAGTTGTTTATTTACATTTTAAATACCTGCGGAACTTTATTTTTCTTCACTTTTGGTGCCAGGGCACACTGCAGTAATCTATTAAATTGTGATATACATAGTGTTGTAGAATAAAAAAGCAGAGGTGGGTATGAGGGTGAATTTTATTGTTAAACGAGGGAAATGTGTATCATATTTGCTGGTAGTTCAGTTGGTAGAGTACCCGGTAAATATGTTTAGAAAGGTATGTCGTTCGAATCCCAGTGGAGGCTCACTCTTACCGATTCTGATACTTATATTAAGTAAGATTTTATATTTTGAGTTTTTGTTACCTTGATATGTGTATACTCCATGGTATAAGCAGATGGCTTTTCGGCTCCAAAAACAGTCCCCATGTCACCTGTAATTTGAAAATCCTTTACAAATTATTATTTTTAAGATCCAGGCAAGTTGGGGTTCAATACATATTCCATTAAATAAATTTCATTTTATTGTTCTTACAGCGATAATTGAAAGGGAGTATCAATAGTAACCTCTGAGGGATCATTTCAAGCTAACAGATTTGAAAAAGTTCTTAGCAATCATAGACTGAATGTGTCCGGACGGAAATGTGAGCTAATCAAGCGAATTATCGGCGCTCACAAGCAAGCTAATACTGACAAATATGAATTAAAAAGGAAGGACCAACTCGACAATACGAAGAGGGACTCTGAAGTGTTTATTCTTCCTTCCGGAAAAGGGATTTCTCCTCCTTCGACAATAATTAAACACTTCGCTATTTCCACCCTTCGCCTTCCCTTTAATGAGTGAAGAGGTAATTCACGGTTAGCAAAAGATATTTGTATTTCGCCCTTTTTTCTTTACATTATTCATGAATGAGAACAACACTGTTCAATTTTATTTAGTTTGTTATTTAAAAATTTTAATTATAAATCTACTTGAACGACATTTGAAATAATGCACAAATCACGAAACAGACTTTATGTTTCTTGCAACGGAGTTTAATATTATGTTTAAAGTATTAAAAATCCGAGAAAACACGATTTAATATCTCGTCTAGAGAACGATATCATAGTAAATGAAATTAGTTAAAGTAAAATCTGTTTGACTACCATTTAAAATATTCACAAGGCATTTAAAATAATTCACAAGGAGGTGTTCACTTACATAGTTTTAAATGAATACCACATTTAAAATTCAAACGTAGTAGAACATTTGACGGTGATGTTCAGTTAAATAACATTGTTAACGAACTTATAAATGACCAATATACAGGACTAATTATCAACCAAGAATAGCTCGTGTGCTATCATCACAATAATTACGGGAGGCAAACATCAATTAAAGATCACACTTTTGTTGCATTGTTGTGCAGTTATGAAATAACTAAATACTCCAAACTTTCATGAGTGTGAAATCTTTTTAAATTATGGGCAACAAAATACGTGCGCCAATAAGTAGTAACAGTAACAACCTTGCAACAGCGGAGTTTCATTAAAATATAAAATTAATAAAATTCACATACGCTTTTATTCTTCTTTTATAAATAATAAAAGAAAACTCACGCATATTTTAGTTATTTAATATAAATGTGTATAGACTGTATTTGAAAATATACAATTATTTACTTATAAGCTAGGAAATATGCTGTGATATTGACCAAAAATCGTTATTGACCGAGGCGATTAAGTATAACTCATAAACTTCTATCAGAAGGCGACATGTTATTGAGCAAGTGCGAAATAATATTCCCTTTTATGCGAAGTGTGATTATTCTGGGCTAGAGCGAAGTGGGAAAAGGGCGAAGATCAGATTGGTCTGAAAACATTGAAATGTTCCCAGTTGTTTGTGAAAAGGATATAACTATATCGTTCTTAAACATGAACTCAACGCGGCAGCTGAAGTCAAGAGCTTTTATGAAGGTACAAATATATATTGTCAAAAAAGCTGAAATATTCAAAATTATTTGTTTTATAGTAAAATCTGCTTAAAACTTCTGATTACTGTCCGACGCCGTAGTCGCTTGTTTTCAGGAAATCGATGCAATGAAACTGTTTTATTTTCGACCCCTCTACATATACAGCAGTACTTCGGCGATTTCGATTTTTTCTTTCTTTAATTAACTTTCCATGTTTTTCGATGTTTGTGTTGTACGAGCTGATAAATTTTCTGTTATGCGTCAGAAATGAAATCAGCGCGATTGCGCATGCGCATTTGAAGAGTTCTCAAGGGCACACAACTTAGTTATCGGACGAGCATATAGAGCTTGTTAGCATGGACGCAGTTTGTCCGCCAAAGGACATAATGTTTATTGATATAATTTAACTTTTTTCACGAAAATATGTAGTCGCGATAATCACCCTCCATTTTACCACAGTCTTCTCTCTGCGCGCCAGAGTATCCTTTTTAGGAGCAAGCGAAAAAAGGAAAGTATGCAGTCATATCGATGACTGGTCACTTAAATTGCTACGATATATTTCTCTCATTAATGTTTGAACATTCGATGCAGACAACCTATTTTAGACACATATCATACAAATGTCGCCGCTTGCCGATATATAGACAAAATTCTAAATGTTGATGTTTCATCCAATACTGACATACAATAATTTTCCTACTTTCGATTTCGATGCACCCAAGAATGATGGATGTCGGAAAAGTATGTATTTGTAGATCTTTTTCACATTCTAACAACTGCCACAAATATGACATTGCTGTTATATTGTCATTTAGTATCAACTGACAATTTCAAGCATTACTTGACAATAATGGTAAACTGTTTTACCTTAATGTGTTGTCCTTTCGCAGTTACGTTATGGGAGGCGTTGAATCAAAGGGACATAACTCTTAAGTTTTCGGAAATCCCCGCATTTCTCATCGAAAACGAAAGTAGATTTTTGTATTTGTTTCGATTGACGGGTTTTACATTCTTTCTTGAATCGATATCTTTTATACACTATGTTGTCCATTATGACAATTGTAATTCCCACACGGCCCAAAACTCGTTTAATTAGTCAATGTTATTAATAAGGACACCTTATATCTCTTATCTGTAATACCTACATTTGTCAGGTAGATCATTTTTATATTAAATATATGTGCCTTATTTTATAAACTTGTTTGAATACTAGTTTGGGTGAATTTCGATGTTGTATTAGCAATGTTTTAAACGTATGACCGCTAAAGAAGATTTACGATCTGGAACACATGTGCTTTATCTTCTATAACATCAAATCGGCAAATTTTAAAGGATTGAACTAAATGAGAAATCGCTTAAAAGTCGTGCATCTGAATTTTTTATTTCTAATTGCTGCTGAAATTAAAAACAGAAGTGTATCCTTATTTCTCTTTTTAAGGTATATAAACTTAATTATATTTATTTTACTTACTTAATAATATTTTAAAAGGAAACATACACATATGAGCATATCAGTTAACCTAAAATACTGTCAAGTAGGTGGGAAGAATAAAAATCACTTAGAAGTCGGTTTTACATTTATTGGATAAATCTTATATTAAAAGACGTGTTGTGATCAGACTTAAAATTAGTGGGTGCCCTGTCATCAGGCTGGTCATAGAATCGTGTCTGGAAAAATAAATTGTTGAGTTGTATAAGCTGTTAAAAATTCTGGCCTGTTGTATGTTAGTTGTGCATTGCTTTTTTGGCCAAATTATGGTAAAATACATTTTGTTAATGCCATATTTATAGAGATACTATGAATAAATGAATTGAAAACTCAAACTTTATTGGGTGTGAAATTTTTTATCCCATTGTACTGAATTTCATTATGGTAAAGTATGGTTAACAGAATAGATAATTTGAGGGATGCTGTTAGTTACTGCAAACTGTGTATTGTTCTACAATTATTCAACATTTACAAGGCTACACAGGTAAACAAAAAGGAATGTAATAGATTAACCCACACAATACGGCAAAGTAGACCTACATCATGGCCTACTATTGGATAGTTGGTACTGCACTTTAGCCAACTGTTGTTTTTTTTTCTGTGTAATCCAGTCACTACACAGTCACGGTTTCATACCAATTCCTTTCTCAGTTCATACTTACACGAAAGCAAGTGTGCCCTTCTTGGAGTGAGGGAATGTTTTCATACTTATAAAAGCAATAATATGTAAATTTGGCATCAGTTGTGCAAACATGAATTGACTTTACGATTTGTTACTTTTATGGGGCACATGTGTGACGTCCTTAAACGCCATGATAGAAGACGCCAGGAACGCTGCCACCGTGAACTTAGAGCGGTTTGTGTTTGAGGAATGGAAAATTGAACATGAAATATGTTCTTCCAATACATTGCGTCAGTGAGTCGTCGTTGCAAGACAGTCATCAAATTATATGTTGGACATACAAGATTTTGTGTTGTTGTTTTGACTTGTTAAATCGAGGTAACCTACATATCAGTCCAAATATGTCTTTTATTTTGCAAATTTAAATGCACTATTTTTACAAGAAAATTCAACAAATCCATTGTTCTAAAAGGGTTTTCAATTTGGATTAGTTTATCTGCACTTCTTTGGTAAAAACATAAAGAAATTGGAGTTTCAGCTTAGAAAAGTTGTTGAGTAAATATAT
This sequence comes from Sinonovacula constricta, assembly GCA_007844125.1. NCBI lineage: Eukaryota > Metazoa > Mollusca > Bivalvia > Cardiida > Solecurtidae > Sinonovacula > Sinonovacula constricta. The sequence continues at coordinate 27,684,164 of CM017564.1, forward strand.
ATATTTACTGTAAGTATATTTCATGTCCTGATTTATCGGTGCTCTATCTGTATTACTGCGATATATAAGACAGCAGACATAGAAATTAAAAATTCAAATCGTTAAATTATTAAAGAAAACAATAAATAGAATTTACATTTTAACCATGCGGGTATTCAATTCAGTTATATAACGTTTAAAAGTCTGCGTTATATTCGCTCCTCCAAATGCTCACGCATTGCCATGGTAGATGTGTAATACTACACCCACAACTTACAAGGCCTGCATAGTCAATATATCTATTCGCATTACGTTCCAAGCTTTTTTGTGTAGTTTTAATATGCATTGCTCCAGGAACAATGTTTATGTTATGCTTCAATTTATTTTCTCTACCACGTGCTTTGCTGTAATTTCACATTGGGACAGGAACAATGTTTATGTTACGGCGTTATTTCTTTTCACTACCACGTGTTTTGCTGTAATTTTCCATTGCGACAGGAACCCTGTTTATGTTGCGGCGTTATTTCTTTTCACTACCACGTGCTTTGCTGTAATTTCACATTGGGACAGGAACAATGTGTATGTTGCGGCGTTATTTCTTTTCTCTACCACGTGCTTTGCTGTAATTTCACATTGGGACAGGAACAATGTTTATGTTGCGGCGTTATTTCTTTTCTCTACCACGTGCTTTGCTGTAATTTCACATTGGGACTGGAACAATGTTTATGTTGCGGCGTTATTTCTTTTCTCTACCACGTGCTTTGCTGTAATTTCACATAGGGACTGGAACAATGTTTATGTTGCGGCGTTATTTCTTTTCACTACCACGTGCTTTGCTGTAATTTTCCATTGCTACAGGAACACTGTTTATGTTGCGGTGTTATTTCTTTTTACTACCACGTGTTTTGCTGTAATTTTACATTGCGACAGGAACAATGTTTATGTTATACTGTAATATCTTTTCTCTACCGTGTGTCTTGCTGTAATTTTGATTTGGGCCATTGTAGTTTGTAGGTCCAAGACTCTGTTCAGTTGAACCGCTTTAATGGTGTTCACTTCTTTTTGTAATCCAGCATACAAATTTATAACAGTGACAATTACAATTTCTATTAACACGGGTTCCTGTATAACGTCGGAAATCCAACTTTACCACTTTGGTTGCCAAATTTTTACTTCCAAGTTGGTGGCGTCCCATGGATAAAGTCCTATCGGGAATTGCACCGGTGGCAACTCAACCAGCCAAATAAAATTAAAGTTTACATAATCCTTTTTACAAGTTGACACTTGATCATGTCACATGAGTCCCCAAATCCAGAATTCTTGTCTTAAAATGAGAAGAAAAATATGTGGCTGATTGCATTATTGACAAAATATTACAAAAACTTCTGAAAACCCTGTATTATAATCATGGAGTATAAACATAATATAGAAATACAATAAGACAAATTTAACACTGAAAACTAAGTTGATAAATAAAGTCAACAGTAAAGAGTAGCCCAGTGACTTAATAAGAAAGAGGTGTGAAAAACATTGTGATAACAATAACACCGTAAAGCTTAAGCAGGACCTTTTGAATTAAAGCGACATGCCATTTAGCTGGTTTGTGTTTTTATGACACTGTAGCACAATAACTAACAATATTACAAATGTGCTCTTTTGTGTTTTATGTCCTAAGAAAATAACGCAAGAAAATACACTTAAAACATAGCAACCAATTTCAGATAGCAAAGACAATTCTTAAAATCTGAAGAAATACATATGTAATAAAAACAGCTTTAGCTATTAACCTATATTTTAGAAAAGAAACTGCATTTATGTGATACACTATAAAAAAATAAAAGGGTTATTATAATAAAATATAATAAAAGAATACTGCTAAAAGAATACATGACAAAAATCATCATAATCTCATCAATTTCATACTAGTAAACTTAAAAATATAATAATGGTTTATGCCAAAATCCACACATAACTTTTTGCATAGTAATGTATAATATGATATCACCGTTACACATGATTTCTACATGTACACTCAAACAAAGAACTGTAAAGTAGTTGGTAAACCTTGGTAGAACCACTGATGCTCACATTACTGTAAGAGTTCTTTTTGAAAGATCCTGTATTTTAAGAACTCAAAAATTTTCTTTAGTGCTATTTCATTCATATCGCAATGGTAAATCCCTTGTTCAGGAAGGAATGCCATGTCGAATATTCCTCCAATTTGTTTGTACTCCGGTGACATCAGGACCCTGTCACTAGACTAGTTTGGGAGGGCGTGCTTCGCCTTGTGGTGCAGAACTATAACAACAACGTCAGGGCTACCTGAACATGGGAAAAAAATTTGGTAAGTGCAAATTGTCACACGTTATAAAAGCATAACAATACAATATCAGACTGGTTAAGTGATTACGAGAAAAACACAATCTGAAAAGTGGAGAAAATAATAATTAATGGTATTGAACGCATTTCGAAGAAGAAAAATGATCGCCACGACAATGAAATATCAGTTTCAAAATCATAATACAAAAGTTATATTTAATATACCAAAACCTACTGTTCAGGTACATCGTACCAATAAACCAAAACTTACATCGAATGTACACATGTAAACTTTTTTTGAGGACAAAGTGGGATATTTTCACTTCCAAAGTGGGAGATTTGTTAATTTCACATCAACAACGCAGGAAGTTATCTGTTATCCAAGTAGGGAGATTTCTGAAAATGTGTAAAACACCCCTCATTTTCAAATAATTTTAAATCTGAAAAAAGGAAGACTTCCTCCAAAAGCAGGAGAGTTCAAATGTATGCGTATGCACCAATACTGTATATCAAAACATACAGAATAATTATTGCTATACCAAACTGGACTATATGTATAATATTTACCAATATACTCAAACCTACATTACATTAATCTACATACCAAAAATCTACCCTGTATTCACCAATATATCTAAAACTTGGTAACCACCCTCTCACTCAGTTACCGTTCTGTATTCTCACATTTACTGCTGCATCTGAATCACACCGTTAAATGTCATTATTCTTGTCGTAACAATGATGATATAACAACAATGTAGGTTGATTGTTTATTCTGGATTGTAAGTTTCATTGAGAATTATCCAGCCGAACATTTTTATCTTACTAAGAGTGTAAGTCAGACCATAAGAAAATATTGGTATATAAATGTAGAGTTTGGTACATGTATATAAATGTAGTATATAAATGTAGGTTTTGGTATATAAATGTAGGTTTTGATACATAAATGTAGATTTTGTTATATAAATGTAGGTTTTGGTATATAAATGTAGGTTTTGATATATAAATATAGATTTTGGTATATAAATGTAGGTTTTGATATATAAATATAGATTTTGGTATATAAATGTAGGTTTTTGGTATATAAATTTTAGATTTTGGTATATAAATATAGGTTTTGATATATAAATATAGATTTTGATATATAAATGTAGGTTTTGATATATAAATATAGATTTTGGTATATAAATGTAGATTTTGATATATAAATATAGATTTCGGTATTTAAATGTGTTTGGTATATAAATGTAGGTTTTGAGGTATTAATTTAGATTTGGTATATAAATGTAGGTTTTAGTACTTACAATATAGCTGTTAAGATAACAATGTAGGTTTTGGTATATAAATATAGATTTCGATATATAAATGTAGGTTTTGTAAGTGGATATTTCTAACAAATAAGATAATGGGGCTTATGCTTATTGTAGCTGCACGTCTATTCTACACTTAGTGAATAAATTGAAGACAATAAAAGAAATAAGTTTAAATGAAAGAGAATCAAATAAAATTAAGAATTTAAACAAATCAAGTTACAGACTTATTTTTATATGTATTGTTTTAAAAGAATGTTTAATCATTAAAACTGTGTAATAGACTTTTACTGTTAAAATTTACAATGTGACATAATTTCGTGGAGATGGAAATTGCTTTGTTTAAATACTCTGAGAATTTGTTATTGGCAGATTTTAAAACCAAAACTGTTTTTAACAAGAAATATGATAAAGTTCTATTAAGTTAATGATAATGTCCACAATGTATTTGGGGACACTAAGTATTATTTCTATTCGAAAAAATATACAAACTTCTATATTGTAAATAAAACTAAATATCTGAATCAGGGACAAAATAACCAGACAAGTGTTATTTGTTGTAACATCCTGTTCATGTGTAGATAAACTTGAAGTACCAAAGTAACACGTGTTTCAAAAGGAAAATACACCATCTCTAAACAAAATATTGCTTTTCAAGAATTACTTTAGATGAACATTTTTAGTTTAAAAACACGTTTAAAAGATTTCCTGAGCAGGATAAATGTTAGTACAAACAATACTAAATCCTACATAATATAAACTAATGATGCAAAACAAAGTAGTGTATATATAGGCGTATACGTGTACCAAAACTTGCATTTACTAAGACCTATAGAAGAAACAATATACTAAAGTCAACATGGTAAGTACCAAAGCCTACAATTATATACAAAACCCACATTTATATATCAAAGCCTACATTGTAAGTACCAAAGCCTACATTTATATACAAAAATCACATTTAAATATCAAAGACTACATTGTAAGAACCAAATGCTACATTTATATACCAAACACACATTTATATATTAAAGCCTACATTGTAAGTGCCAAAGCCTACATATAGCAAAACTTACATTTATATACTAAAGCCAGCATTTATTCACCAAAACCTATATTTATATACCAAAACCTAAATTTATATACCCAAACCTACAATTAAATACCAAATCCTACATTACCAGTATCAAAAAACCTACGTTTTTATACCAAAACCAACATTTATATATCGAAACCTATATTTATATACCAAACCTATATCTATATACCAAAGCATATAATGTAATACCAAAACCTACATTTATATACCAAAGTCTACACTGTAAGAACAAAAACCTACATTTATACCAAAACCTACATTTATATACCAAACCTACATTTATATACCAAAGCCTACACTGTAAGAACAAAAACCTACATTTATATATCAAAACCTATATTTATATACCAAACCTACATTTATATACCAAAGCCTACACTGTAAGAACAAAAACCTACATTTATATACCAAAACCTATATTTATATACCAAACCTACATTTATATACCAAAACCTATATTTATATACAAAACCTACATTTATATACCAAAGCCTACACTGTAAGAACAAAAACCTACATTTATATACCAAAACCTTCATTTATGTAACAAAACCTTCATTTAAATACCAAAACCTATATTTAAATGCCAAAACCTACATTTATATACCAAATTCTACATCGTAACTATCAATACTCTTAAACATACATTGAATGTTATCAAGAGCCATTGAGACAGCCGTGCCAAGCCGGGAAGCATTACTGCATAACACCAGTGTAGGCTTGTTGGGCTTCAAATCATCTTGAGAGGTGGGAATGATGCAGTTCACCACCATGTCAGCCGTTTGCTGGCACTTGGTCTTCACTTGTTTCTCAATCTCCGTAGCAACCTGTGTCAGTAGGTCAGTCCGTTGGAACCAGATCTGCAGCTCCACTGTCAACAATAATGGTAAAAGTGAGGATTTATATCATATTTTGTTAAAAGTTAAGTGACTGTTATTAGGCAGCTAGCTGGTAGAATAACTGTTGTCTTTATGATATGTAATAATAACCAGCTAGTAAGCAAAAATATTTATAAATTTTTAAGGTAAATAATAAAGTTGCATGTACAAATCAGGTATTTTTTTAAGTTTATACTAAATTTAATCTGAATGCAATAATTTGTTCAAAAATTGTGTTTAAATAACCTTAATGCAGAAGAAACACCATCTTAGGGTATTAAATAAATGTGAATCATGGAAGTAAGTCTGAAACCCACCTCTATGAGTCTTATTAAGCTGTCCATTCAAACGACTATTCTCCTGCTGTGCATCCTGTAATGCATTTTGTAAGCCACGATTCCTGTTCGTCAGAACTTGAATTTCAGATTCACGCTTCTCACAGATTTTGCTTTTCTCTGCAAGACTGTTTCTCAAAATTTGCAAGTCTTTCTCAATAGATTTAATGTGATAAGCTTTAGAACTTAACTGTGACAGCAACTCATTGTTTAAGCTTTCAGTTGACAAAAGTTGGGATATTAAAACTTCTGTGGTAACGGTTGTATGCTGTCCAAAATTATCTGAGTTTCCCAACAGTTCCTTTAGCTGCTTTATTTCACATTGCAACTCTTTTATCTCTTGATGGTTTTTTTCTACAGAATTTGCTAAATGATTTTTTTCAATCTGTATGTCTTTGAGTGTTTTATTTACTGACTCTAACTTCTCATTATAGGTTCTTACAGACTGTTGTTCATGTTTGTCTATTTCTTCTAGCCTGTACTTTGTTTCCCTAATCTGTTGCTCCAGGTTGAGGACATTATCCCTGAATGTTTGGAAGGCTCCATCAACACTACCTGCAGAACCATCCGGTGATGGACTATTGGGTTCACTACCGGTAGTAGGCACCTGGTCTTTGTTAGTTCCACCAATGGAGATGGGTGTGGAGGTCTCTCGCTTCTGAACAGTCTGCTGCCCAGTTTCCTCCAGTGTCTGGTGAACAGAGTCACTGAAATGTTGCTTGACAGATGTCTGGATGAGAGAATCCAACACCTGAATACTGTGCAACATGGTTTGTATCTGAAGAAGACCCCCTGTCTAGGAAAAAAACACTGAAGTTTACAACATTATCATTTATGGAATTAAAAACTCTTTAATATCAAAATAATTAATACTTTAAGAGTGTCGATTCACCAGTATGCAGTAGGCTAAAGTACAATAATTAAAAACAGTTCTAAACAACTAACATCATTCACATTTGAAATATTTTGTTCAAATGTGTAAAACTATGGTAAGGAAAACTAAAGTAATTAATGAAAAAAGATATGTTTGTCTTCTTTTTTTCTGATAAACAAAAATACTTTAATATTTTTACAGATATAAGCTGTTAAGCTTTGTTATTTTTTATCCAGTCACCATTCAACTATACCTAAATATGAAACAGCCAATCTAACCCTTTGTTTGTAAGGGACAACTTAATATCCTAAAATGATGAGTGTGAACTTAGATTGTGTACACAGTGCAAGAAACTGAAATAAAAACAACATTTACCCCTGTTGTTGGGGTCTCATTATCATGAAAACTAGAGTTCCGTGGTTCTTCTTTGAATTTTGATTATTATGGATAGAAATTTATTTTCAGAAAATTTTACCGCAAACTGAGACAAATTATATGCAACTTTTCCAGGTGGTTACAAAGAATGGTTATAAAACTTTACTCTCCCTACACGTAAACCCCATGTTTATTGCTAGTCATTAGAAAAGTCAAATGGAAGATAAAGCCTTCGTAAAAAAAATCATCATTCCATTAATTCATGATTCATACCGCAAGATTTTATAACTCACCTCCAAGGAATGAAGAATAATCTGATTACAATGGTGCTGTTTTGAATCATCTCCTTTATCTCTTACCCATGACTTCTCTTGACAATTAAATCTGAAAACAATCGTTTTGGCTTGTTGTGAATATAATATCTCCGCTAACGCTAATGTGTTGTGGACTTCACATAGATGACTTGTCGCTAAGTTCGTGGAAAATAGGTAAGGAAGTGATGGCAAATTTCAAAACACCCCCGAGAACTGTTTTATTAAGTGCAGTGTCCATCCTATCAGGATTTTTATGTACACATTATTTTACATTTAGGATTTTTTTTTTCTTATTACTTCAGCAGTCAATCATTTTGTTGTTGTTTTTCAAATCACAGTGATAAAATTCCCCTACACAAAAATATAGTGAGTGGGTATGATGGGTGCTTTAATATTAACAAAGTTAATTGTAGAAAAGTAGATTCCTTACCTGTATATCCACTGTCACTGTAAGCGGTCATAGATGTAAACGTCCTTACCTTTGTAATGCCCTTACCTTATGATGTTGCTTGGCAAAGTAAAAACATAGTTTATATAACAACCTGGAATCTTCCAAACTGTACAATGCAGTACGTTGAACAAACGTACACAATCGCTGAAATCACAATCGCTGAAAATTCCGATTTCGTTCGAGAACATTTATACGAAGTTCCAAACGCTCGCCGTTTTCTTTTGTTTTTAACTTCCTTTATAAACATTTCCTTTCTTCAGGACATTCATCTGATGATGATGTTTATAACGGGGCAATTTACACTCGAGAAACAAAGCCGAACTAAACAGTGTTTAAAACAACTTTAGAATTAATTTCCACTCGGTCTCAATGACAATGTTTATCAGGCAGGCAAAATTTCTAAAAATCCGAACGGCGACAGCTTTAGTGTTTAATGTTTCTAGTAATAATGCGTCTATTATAAGATCTGGACACACGTTATATTCGATTTGGCATTCATGCTTTACTTTGTGCAGTTACAAATCTACATTTAAGATCCCTAGTTATTCTGGACAATGAAATGGCTACATTGTATTAACGTACTCATCCTTTTATGATGAAGCTACTATTATGCAAAGGTACACTAACCATGCATTCAGACCGCATATTAATACACAGCCCCAGCACATTAGCCATCTCATGCAAATAAAGCACATTAACGAAGAGACTGAACACAAATACAGTGTCTTTCAAGATAGAAATATCGTCAATACAGTCCACAAATATTTTAAAAGCAAAGAAAACCCAATGATTTGTTATCAGTATAAGAGGTATTTTTATTACAACCAAATTGTAGCAGACCATATCCTAACTGATTCCTATCAAGACTCTTGTAACTGTTCATTTTCCTCTTTCTATTATTTATCTTCTGGTTATATCATTACTGCAGATTTAAACATTATCGATGATGATAAGTAACGTAATCTACTCTTGAAGAGTCCGAAATATTGCCTGCTAGATGGAATTGACCTTGACTTTTTTGTAAAATAGCCGGTGCAATTATGTTATCTGACGCTGGTGTAAAATACATCAAGATGGAACTAAAATAAAATATATGACGAGAGAGATTTCGACTTTTGTATTATCCATACCATAATGGTGTTTCATTTCGTACTACCTCATAAGGCCTTTATCTATCTCAACCTAGAAGGTGAGTGAATATTTAGCTACTTGGCATGCAAAGAAATAGGGGAAATCACCGAACAATCCAAATGATGCAAAAGAGCACAACGAACAAAACTGAGTTAAGAATGACGTCGTCTCTTTTGAAAAGGAGTCACCAAAGTAAAAAGGCGCATGAGAACGCATTCGTTCTAACACATTACGAAGTTTTATACTATATAATTTAAAATATTATTTAATTTAAACTATTCTTTCGGTCTATTACGGTACAACTGTGCATGTATAAGGTGCTTTTTTGTTTGTTTTGTTTGATGAAATATTATGAAGGATATCTTTAAAAGTTGATAGAGTTATATAGAATGACATTTAATTGATTAATTACCCTTAAAAGATTATACTATTAAACAAAACAGTTTTTACATTTTTAATCAAACTTGCACAAGCTGCTGTTGTTTTACTTTTTTGTTTAGGAAACATGTTAAACTTTTTCTTTATATAATTTCATTATTTTATTAAAATATATAACATTTAATTTAACTGCGTATAAGACATATTGTAACATAGCTTATTGTTTTTGAATAGATATTATCTCATCAATATATCAACTTGTTTTTAATCTGGAATTAGCTTGAGCATCTTTGTTGTAATGATTCAGAATCACTGGCCCCCTGGTTCGAACCGCACACGAAATGATAGAACCTGGGCATGGATGACATCTGCACGTTGCTCCATAGAAGTTTAATTAATATTATTTGAAAGAACTGATTTCCTAATCAATATGTATGGGTATATAATTTTGTTCTTTCTATAACCATGGGTATATCTAGCGGAGGCAGACTCCTAACATGTATAAAACTAGTATTATCTTTTGTTTGTGACAAATTCGCTTAAGGATTTTTGATAGAGTGAAGCCTATAAAACTGTATTTGTATATCGAGGCATTTCAAAGGATATTTATACCAAAACTTTATGCATGTTGCATATATACATCTCTGTGTGTGTGTGTGTGTGTGTGTGTGTGTGTGTGTGTGTGTGTGTGTGTGTGTGTGTGTGTGTGTGTGTGTGTGTGTGTGTGTGTGTGTGTGTGTGTGTGTGTGTGTGTGTGTGTGTGTGTGTGTGTGTGTGTGGAGAGAGAGAGGTACACTAAATTTCTATAGGCTTATAAGGCTTACTTATATCCTATGAGGTTTATTTAATTGCACTGAAGATAATTGATTGGACTTACAACCAAAAACATGACCTAGGATGAGTAATATCAGTAATAAGATTTGGAAAATTTTAATAATATACATCATCCATAAGCTCTAACATCTATGATGCTATTAAAAGCTTTATCATAAAAGGACTATATAGATGTAATTATTGTCATGAACACACAATTTTTTGACAAATGAATTAAATAATAAAAAAAATGAGGTATTGTTATATTTTAGGTCCTGTAAACGTAGTCTTCAAATGGTGACTGTTGCAGGGATTCTGAAAAAGAACACACGAATTTTAAGCTATAATGAACATCAGAATTGGAAATATATTGTGTTTATATGTTGCCTGATAAGAGTGTAGGGATAAGTATAAAATAAAGAGCTCAATAAATTGTTTCTCAATACATATTTTCTAATTTAACACGAAGCTTTGATTTGATTATTCTCACAGCGATAATTGAAAGGGAATATCTAGATGATATAGTTACCTCCGATTGTCCTAATTGTGCCACTGACTTTAAAAAAAACTGTTGACACAAGACTTTGCTGTGTTAAAGTTCGAATATGGGATTCTCGTTAATCAAAGGACTTAAGGAGAGCGAACTTATCAAAGAAGTGCCTTATCAAAAAAGATGTTTCTATTTTACACTGGATTACAAATTGATACAATTTACAGTTGACTTTACAAACTATACTAATATTTCAGGAATGTTTTAAAATAGATGCACGACATTGCGTAGTAGTTTACACTAACTTTGTAAATTGGTATTTATACAAGTACAGCTTGTAGTTTGCCCGCCAAAAAAAAACATTATATTTATTGATATAATGTTAACTTGCTTTTCACGTAAATGTTTATTCACAAAAATCACCCTCTATTGTATCACAATCTTCTCTCTGAGAGACAACTTACTCTTTTTACGAACAAACGAAGAAAGAAAAGTATGCACTAATATCCTTGACTTGTCAGTACATTAATACAAGATTTTTCTCTCATTAATGTTTGATACATACAATGCAGATAACATATTTTAGACACATATCAAGCACGTATAGCTGTTTACACGATACATGCCTACAATTTGAGCTTGCTAATATATAAACAAAATTCTAAACGGTGTTTCTTCATTCCATATCGACAACCAATAGCTTTTCCTACTGCGCCCTTGAATAATCAATGTCGAAAATATATTTGTTTAGATCGCATTCACATTCTAACAGCTGCCACAAATGGCATTACTATATTTTCATTTAGTATCAACTGATGCTTGTAAGCATTACTTGTTAATAAACATAAGCTGGTTTACCTTGATGTGTTGTCTTTTCGAAGTGACGTTGATGGAAGGCGTTGAATTAAAGGGACATAACTCTTAAGTTTTCGGATATCCCCACATTTTCCAACCAAAGGGAAAGTAGTAGTTTTTTGTGTATCTATTGTCGAGTTATACATTTTTCTCATGAATCGATAACCTTTGATGTTCTATATCATCAGCAGGCACAACATTTGGTTTTCAGGATTAAACGAAATGTGAATCCCTATTTTATTTCGGTAGAGAGGATGATATTAAAGACACTTGTATCCCTATTTTAATTAAGAGTGGAACCCTATTAACATTAACTTCAAAATATTCCTGTATGAATGTATAAGATATGTAAACGTAATATTTTTTGTTCTAGTTGCATACTTATATTATTTAAACAACAAACAAACATATGCACATACGTGCATATAAGTTATAATATATTGATACAGGGGACATAAAACATCCGATTTCACATTTAAGAGCAAGTGTCAGCAGTTTAGTCTGTTGTGAATGATCTCCGGTTGGAGTTGCTGAGCAACACTTTCTTTACTTGCTGACCTTCCTGTACATATCAATATTAATCACTTTTAATAACATGGTCAATTGATACCGTAAACTCCTATTAGACTATAAATCTAATAATTTGGTACATTTACTTTAATGTAAACAAACAAGCATGGCAACAATTAAATAATAGTTCAGTTTAATATTAACAGAAAAAAGTATATATGTATATATAAAATATATTTAATCAATGCAAAGCAGATTTTTAGCTTTATATATAAGAATAGTGTTACTTAATGGTTCCTCATATTAAGAGAAAACAGTAATGAAGATCACTAACCATTCTTAAGCAAGAATTGCTCAAGTCATGGATTTCAATCCATAATATCTTCATTATGTATTAAGCTACATGTCTGCATTTTTGCATGACACTTAAACTTTGCTACTTTAAGCTTAAAATCAAACTGAAACTTTATAAATAAGCTTATTATTATTTGTATGAAGATTGGGACTTGCGCTTAAGTCATGACTTAGGTTTAAGAATTGTTAGTGAATACGGGCCATAAAGTAACTGGATAAGTTTGGACGTGTGTAAAAAGTTAATACAATAACTACAAGCAAGATATACAATTTACAAGTAGTAACATCAAAAAAGCATAAATGTACACTATGTTTGATATAATGTGCATATATAATCACCAAGTAATTGCCATATGATGTACGTCTGTCTTCTAATATAACAGAGACACAAAGGGCCCTTCATGGTATTCATTAAAAGCAACTCAATTATACTCATATTGTTTCATATTATAGTCGTACATGCAAGGTTAACAATTAAACTTGTAATGGTATATTTTAATTTGAACTGCTTTAAAAAGACTTTACATACAGCTTCGAAACAATTCAGTTAGCTAGCAACTTTGCTAGTATCTGTATGTGCCGAATTTGGCAACACACAGGCAGAATACAATGAAATTGAAATCTTCTATAATGTGGCTTTGGGGATATATATTTAATATGAGAGCATGTTCAAAGCAATATAACAACAAATCGAAAATCAGTAGAAACCATAGTCTCACAAACAATACAAAACCACATCGTGAATTTATCTAAGAATGTTTTGGAGCAGCGATTATATTCATTGCAAGCAGTATTTTACTTAATTTTTATTGACCAACAAATATAAGATCCGAATTTTCATACTTCCGAATTTTCATACATTTGTTTCAAAACATCTAACATAGCGATTAAGAACTGCAGTCAGACAAGATGTAAGTATATGCAGTTAGAGATGTTTATGGTGGTAGAGCTGACATTAGCTATAATTCGTGGCTTGTAATGTGTTTGGGGAAAATAAGGAATCCAGTACAATGAAGGATTGTTTGCTGTTTTGATTCGATCTTAATATTGATTTTTGCAATATCTTTCTTTATTTGTCACTATATGAATGTAAAAGTTGATATTAATTTAAGTGCTGGTGGGGGGGGGGGGGGTAACTCTGCACTCAGTACATTTTTGTAGTATACTCGTCAAACAAAAATTATGTTTTTACAGGCTGGCACATTTACAGAATTATCACAGACATTCTGAAAGGACTCTACATGTGTTTAAAATGATAATTAACCTTCTTATGTAAACTAAACGGATGGGAACGGTAGAACTTTAGGCGATTAAGTATTTTCTTGGAATTTGATTTCTGAAATGTATCGCGTGCTACTGTATCCGTGTTTCTCTTTTACAACAGCATTAGATTAACATATTTATTGCACCAGTACTATTTATAACAAAGGTCAAAGTCAATTTCATCCTTACTTTCATTGAAGAATCTCCAGTAATGATATTACTACTTCAAAAGTGTCATTTATGTTTGGGTCTGCTTCAGAAACATGTCGCCAAAAACAAAACTAAATAAGCAATGTTCAAATGTTTCTGTCATAGTTTTGTTTCGTTTTCGACAAATGCATTGCATAACCACAATTATGTTTTTACAGATACTATCAGCTGTTGCTGATCGAGGACAAAATGACTGCTTATAATCACTTCATAAATTCCCTTTGAGATATTCTGTATTTTAAGAACTCTAAAATCTTGTTGAGTGCCGTATCGTTCATACTACAAGGATAGAGCCCTTTTTCGTCCCAAAACGCCATGTCGAATACGCCTCCAAGTTCTTTGTATTCTGGTGACGTCAGGGTTTTGTCACTAGACTGTTTTGGTAGTGCGTGCTCTGGTTTGTGGTGCAACACTATAACAGCAACGGCTGGGCTATCTGAGAATCAGACACAGATGTGTAAGAAGGACAAAGTAAAAAACGGCTCATCGATAAACAATAAGTGTTTACTTTACAAGCTAGGGTATCTGAGTGAAACACTTTCCTGATTAACGGTCAGTAAATTATCAGAACATAATTCATCGTCTTGAAATCATTCGAAACACATATTAAATCAAAATTGAAAGAGTAAACTAATGTGATTACGATTTTATTTATTCGGTTGTGATAAAAGACAAACTCGTGAAACATGCGCACTTATCACGTTACATGTATTTCTAAGGAATTGGACTTGCGAAAATGTATATTATAACACACTAAATTCAAATGTAACAAATATATTTCTAGAAACTCAGTTGTAAATAGTTCACACTGTTTTCGTGGTATTTGGTATTTGCCAAAGCCTAGTGAATTCGTACTTAGCAGAAATAATCAAATTACGGCGCAGTAGATAAGGTGTTGTAGAGGCAGTATCGGAAACAACAATACATGTTTAATAATGTACAAATACACCGCAATCTATATTGCACGTACCATTAAACCAACCACAACTGTGTAATTTGTATATACCAAACTACAAAATCTATTTTACATGTACCTATATACCAAAACCTAAATTGCATTATTTGTACCGAAAGATAAATAAATATTTTCTATAAATACATACAAAAACCTACATGGTATCAATCAATAATCCCAAACATTGTATTGTAAATAAAATGTACCAAAAACTTATTTTCAAGGTACATATGTACCTACCTACAGTATATACATGTTTCATTCTAACACGATATATGAAACATACTTTATAAGCATAGAATGATTTGCATTATTTAGACATTTATGCAGGATAAAACAAATGACTTATTCCCACGTTATTTTAAGTTAAATCATCAACCGTGATGCCGGAAACCTTTAGGGAAAGCGTTAAAAATTTGCTAGCCATTGGGCTGTTCTTGTATTTGTCCGTTTATGTGCATGGGCAGGTCTAGAGGGGGTGAGTGGGTGGGTCTAAAATCGTCAAAAATACTTTCCATGTATCGCATTATAGATTTTGTAGTTTTGTCCGGATGCTTTGTACATTATTCACTCGAGTCTATAATTAGATAACTGCGCATCGGAACGCAACACCGTGCATATTCTAAAATAAACCATTGATATTTTAAATAGTAACATAACAGCGATGATTACGGTCTTATATGGCTACATGTATATTTCCGGCTCAGTTAACAGGGCTGATTAGCGATAATCGCTCCAGTAAACGAAAACACGCGATATCAATAGCTAAATATGTCATCTGGTCGACAGAAAAATTGACAAAAGTAATCCTCATCGTTTATTTCTCGTTTATTTCTTAAAAAGTTTTGATTCAAATAAGCCAACCCAGAAACGGTCTAAGTAATACAAAAAGTAAATGTTACTTTCCATAAAAGAATATGTATTAAAACGCTAATACAGTGAAATGCTGGTAATAATTGGTCCCAGCTTTGGGGATTAAAGGTTTCAAGGATCCTTAATATGCCCACGAAACAAAATTCAGAACTCGGTTGTCTCATTATGATGGGATATCCTTATTTACACTGTTTGAAAGAAAACTTCAGAGAGTGCGAGGTTGGAGCGCTCCACAAACCAGTCTTTTGCCGAATGACCGTTAAAAAAGGCGGTAACTGCTGTGTGCGTGCGTGCGTGTGTGTGTGTTATGTCTCGTCTCTGTGTTTTGTCACTTTTACATTTACCATGTTTGTCTTTGTCTAGAGGTAGTTTAAATTCAAATGTCTGTTGTAATTCTTATCGGACGTTTTCTTATTTACGTATTCATCCGCATTTCATTGTCTAAATATATCGCGAAAAACGTAATTCTTGATATACCACAAACTCAGATGCATATGCCAAACTTTATATGAAATGAAAAACACAATAAAAGTAATAAAAATCTACGTTGTACATACCAAAATATATATTATAAGTACCAATGCACCAAAACCTACCCTGTATTTTACCAAGAGCCATTGAAACGTCCGTGCCAAGCCTGGAAGCATTAATGCACAACACAAGTGTCGGCTTGCAAGGCTGCAAATCATCTTGAGCGTCGGGAGTGAAGCAGTTTACCACCATGTTAGCCGTTTGCTGGCACTTAGTCTTTAATTGTTCTTGAATCTCCATAGCAACCTGTGTAAGTATATCCGTCCGCTGAAACCAGATCTGCAGGTCCACTGCCAATCACAATCGCAAACATTAGGATATAATAAGACAATATACAAGTAAACGGACTGACACTGTAAAACAGTCGGGTTGTTATAATTAATTTGTAGTAGTATTTAGCTAGTGAGTCAAGTCTCTTGATACATTTTGAGGAGTGGGGGGACAAAACGTGCAAGTTCAATACCAAACTGGTATTAAATAAAACGTCTGAACTTAATAAATGGAATATGTTTGCAATATTTTGTATAATAAGTGTAGTTTCAAATTTATGTATAAAGAGGCAAATTCAACTTTGGGTGCAATAAGAATTGAACAAATCTGATACCTACCAGTCCGCTGCCTTCTTAGCTGTTCATTTAAATGGCTGTTCTCCTTTTCTACAGTCTGTACTGTATTCATTAAGGCGTGATTCTTTTCTTTCAAAACACGAATGTTACGTTCTTGCCGCTCACTGGTTTTTATATTCTCAGCCAGACTACTTTTCAACTTGACCTGCAGCTCTTTGTTTATGTTTTCATTTGAAGAAAGCTGGGATTTAAAGCTGTTTGTATCATCTACAGTCTGTTGTTTAAGAGTTTGCAGTTCCTTCTCAATAGATTGAATGTACTCAGTTTTAGTACTTAGCTGTGACTGCAGCTCCTTGTTTTGACTTTCAACTGAAATAAGCTGGTATTTAAAGCTGTTTGTCTCATCTGCAGTCTGTTGTTTAAGAGTTTGCAGTTCCGCCTCAATAGATTGAATGTGCTCAGTTTTAGTACTTAACTGTGCCTGCAGCTCCTTGTTTTGGCTTTCAATTGATGAAAGCTGGGATCTAAAGCTGTTTGTATCATCTGCAGTCTGTTGTTTAAGAGTTTGCAGTTCCGCCTCTATAGATTTAATGTGTTCAGTTTTAGTACTTAACTGTGCCTGCAGCTCCTTGTTTTGACTTTCAACTGAAAGAAGCTGGGATCTAAAGCTGTTTGTGTCATCAGCAGTCTGTTGTTTAAGAGTTTGCAGTTCCATCTCAATAGATTGAATGTGCTCAGTTTTAGTACTTAGCTCTGACTGCAGCTCCTTGTTTTGACTTTCAACTGAAAGAAGCTGGGATTTAAAGCTGTTTGTCTCATCTGCAATCTGTTGTTTAAGAGTTTGCAGTTCCGCCTTTATAGAGTGAATGTGCTCAGTTTTAGTACTTAGCTCTGACTGCAGCTCCTTGTTTTGACTTTCAACTGAAAGAAGCTGGGATTTAAAGCTGTTTGTCTCATCTGCAGTCTGTTGTTTAAGAGTTTGCAGTTCCGCCTCTATAGATTGAATGTGCTCAGTTTTAGTACTTAGCTCTGACTGCAGCTCCTTGTTTTGACTTTCAACTGAAAGAAGCTGGGATTTAAAGTTGTTTGTCTCATCTGCAGTCTGTTGTTTAAGAATTTGCAGTTCCGCCTCTATAGATTTAATGTGCCCAGTTTTAGTACTTAACTGTGCCTGCAGCTCTTTGTTTTGGCTTTCACTTGTAGAAAGCTGGGATCTTAAGGTATTTTTGTCATCTGAGGTCTGCTGGTTAACCTCACGCAGTTTAGCAACAATGGATTGAAACTCTGACTTCAGATCTTTGACGAGGCTTTCAGTTGAAGAAAGCCTTGATTTGATGCTGTGTGTGTCATCATCTTCTATCTGCTGTTCAATTCTTTTTAGTCGATCATCAAAAGTTTGAATATTATTTGTTTTAGTATTTAACTGTGACTGCAGCTCCTTGTTTTGGCTTTCAGTCTGTTGTTTAAGAGTTTGCAGTTCCGCCTCTATAGATTGAATATTCTCAGTATTAGTATTTAACTGTGACTGCCGCTTTTTGTTTAAGCTTTCGACAGAAGAAACGGTCATTTCAATCTGACCTTCTAATGACCGAACTGCACTTTGCAAAGTAACTATCTCTTGTTTTTTTTCCACATCAGTTGCCAAACCATGATTTTTAGTCAGTGGTCCACCCCTTCCATGCACCTGGTCATCAGTTTTCCCCGCAACATTATCATTGGAAATGGATGCGGAGGTATCGTAATTCTGAGCAGTTGGTTGCCAGGTTTCCTCCAGTGACTGGTGAAAAGATTCACCGAAATGCTGCTTGACAATCGTCTGAATCGAAATGTCCAGGGTTTTGATACTCTGTAAAATGGATTGCATATGAAGAAGACCCGATTTCTGAAACAAAGGTTTACAACATCATGGAACTTAAATTTTTCATGGAATTTAAAATACCTAAACAATGCACAAATAAAATTGTTCCACAAAAAAGCACCAAGCACAAATACACATTAATTTAGCAACTTCATAAATATGCAGTTACTATGAATTAATATGGGTCTAAATAACAGAACCAATGTGTACCAAACCAGTTAGGGTAGCATAGGTGTGCCTATCTTTTTAGGTCGTGGGTCTAAACCCCTTAAGGACCCAAATCTTGTCTTTTTGTCACTATACGATATAGTAATATATGTGCATACATACATGTATGCATTATGTTAACAGAATACCCGTATCGTGCATATTTTAACTAAGAAGTGGCATCCAATATTTTCCATACATAAAATACAAGTAATACAAGTACATAGCGTTTAGATCGGTATTTCTTAGGGTAAATGAATGATTCATGGCCTAGCGCCATTTTTAACAACTTCCATGGTAAGAGAGTATTGAAAATCTAACACTCCTGTTTTTTCTTTTCCTCTTTGTTGATACATCCGATGAAGATATCCACTACAAATATATAGCGCATAAGATATACCACCTTTTGTTACCTTTTGCCAGATTTTTATGACCGGCTCATCAAATCACTATGCATCACCGTTTTCTACTGTCTTGACTTAGTAACAAAAGTTATACAGCGTTAGTAAGGCCTTTAAACGTTTTCCACCTTCCCTCTGACGACTATTTACAACAATTATCTTTATCCTTTTTAACAAATATTAACCTTGCTAGAATAAAGATATAAAATATTATATATTTTAGACAATAACAATATTTTACACTTTTTAATACATCTAAATAACTCACATAATAAGGTTTTCTCTTTTGCAAACCATAAAACGCCATTTGTATATAAGTAAATCATTTTGCCAATTCTTGTTTTCGTATTTATAAACACAGCAGCTAAGTAAAATACCGTATGTACGTACCGTTATTAAGTATGCATGTTATGCAATAATGTATTAAAATAAGAGGAGTAAAATTGCTAGACATATGATTTTATTTCAATCAAAATTGATCAAAAACATGTTTAGTTTAATATGGAATTACATAGTTATGGTCTTACAATGTGTCCATTACAAAAAAATCTTCCTTATAAAGTTGTGTATTATAGTCCTGACATTTTTAATATTAAATTTAGTAATCATTGCTGTGTGTTAATAGAAATAATCATTACAATTAAAATCAATAAACGACATTAAATGTGTTTAACCTTTCTGAATCTAATTGATGATTGTGAATTATGTTGCTTGTCACTACAAAAGTATATGGAAGACAACAAAAATCTGATTTAATATTTAAGTCCAGCTCTAAGTTTAACCCTCTTCTAGTGCAGAAATTAAAATGTCCAATATAGGTCAAAAATTGTACATACATGTACTATAATATAAAAATGTAAAACAGACACAACTAAAATAAAAAAAAAAACAACATAAATATGTTATAAGCTTTCTGCTTGCATATATGGTCCTGATAGATCTGAGTAGTGTTATAACTCACCTCTAAAGAATCCCGAGTCTCACGTATATACTGCTGACCTGAATCATCCGTCTTGCCTTTTAATTTCCACTTCTGTTCAGGAGCTACACCAAATATAGTAAAACCATACATAAAACCCAATCATTCAGCACATAGCACATGTTTCTTATAAATGAAGCCCCTGAAACAGTTCTTAAAGAATTTATTTTCCTTGCCATGTCTTAATTGGACTAGTACAATGTACTATTATATTGAATCTGTCAGTCTGAAATAAATATAATGCAGTAGATGTATAATTCCAAAACGGTTGTTTGTGTGCAAAAACAAGAATTTACTTTCAGAACACTCAAGTGTATGCCGCAACGGAAATTGTTCTGGGATATCCGAGTATGGTACAGCTGCGTCATTTCTGAGGCTAGATCAAAGATTATCAACGCCAACAAACGTAAGCAAACTTTAGTGCCATTCACAACAACAACATATGCCTTCATCGGTGACTTATCATTTCGCCCGGAAGCCGCTGTCTTCCATTCCGCATCCAGTCCGTTAGTTAGTTAGTTCCGGTATATTTCCATGTCAGTTCCTGTGACGTTTGCGCAGACGCGAACTTGTTGTTAGACGAAGGAGCACAGCTGTCGTTAATCACTGAAGCATTAGTCAATTTACTGAACTTACATCGAACTTAACTAAGCATGTGAAACCATTCATATTTCGGCGTTTAGAGATCAGTGTAACGAGGTCAGGCATCTGGACACAGCCACCATAAATTTGGCAACCGACGAAGAAAATGTGACTCCTGTTAAAGAGCTGGTTGTACCGAACATAGCGACTCCTATTGAAAAGAAAATGACATAGCATTACAGCTACCTAAGGGGGCTGCAGTTAGCTCATCACGTGACAAGAGAGGCAGAGTTCACCATTTATGTATGCTAATCTGTGCCGACTACTACTGGGAGCTAGTACACGACTACATTAATATATATGTCTGGCCGACAGCTGTCCAACAGCTGTCCGACAGCTGTGACATTAAAGCTAGGATATTAACTCTCTGGTCCGAGAGCAGAAAAGGAACTCAACAGACAATATAATGAATGTAAGCATTACATCCCTCTCTGCAGACGAACTTTCGCTAGAACTCTTTTGCAACTTAGACAGCACGGGCATCTTAGACAAGGTTGAAAACAAAACAGCAATCGAGATACTACATTAATACATGGAAAATGACTTCAACTTTGAAAATGGTAAATATATACCGTAAAGTTACCATGGGAACAGGCCACTCCAGCATCGCCCTCGCATTTCGACGAACAGAAAACACCATCAGAAAGTAAGCACGCGAACCAAATATGCCGAAAATGTATGGGGAAATAATAACTGACCAAGAACGAACCGGATTCAAAGAGATAATCGATGACGTCACAAACATGGCCTCAAGTGGAGACTACATTTCTCATCACCATGTACGAAAGGATTCTAACAAAATTCCGATACGAATATAATATGAAAGTACTTTCAAGATGTTTAGTCATCACGCCAGCCTAAATGATTGTCTAGCGTCCACGCCATCCGAACCTTATGATATATCGTCAATTTGTTGAGGTTTAGCTTGCATCAGTTTGCCGCAACTACTGACATTGAGAAAGCAGTTTTAGCAATCGGACTTCACGAACAAGATCGTGACGTCACCCGTTTCCTTTTGTTGAGCGACCCAAGTGATACAGAAAGCCCACTCGTGACATCTAGATGCGAGGTTGGGGCGCTCCACAGGCCAGGTTAATGGATCCCAGTCGATCTTGTTGCTGACTGACCATTCCAAGGCAGTAACTGCTGGTTTTTCTTCATGTGTGTTACGTCCCGTCTCTGTGTTGTTGTTGTTTGTCACTTTTAAATTTACCCTTGCTGTCGTTGCCTATTGGTAATTTAGATTTAAATATCTGTGGTTACTCTTATAGGACCTATGATTTGCCTATTTAAGGAAGGTTATTTCTGACGCAGGTATGAATATCGGATCGTTGACATCCAACAACCAAAATTTGCGACAACATGCAGCAGACGGCAATGTTATGAACTCTTTAGTCATATTGCCTATGTTTATTCTTGGATTTTGCTCTGTAATAAAGTATTAATTTCAACTTTCAACTTTAAAGTTTAAAGCATTGAACATACTTTATAGTGTCACCTGACTCATATTCGCTTGCACACATAACTTGATAATAGTCCCTTACCGGTGTTACGTATTCAGAAGTATTTGAATTGTTTAGCAGTTTGGTGCCATACTCTGGTCCTTTATTGTACCGGTTATGAAACATTGTTGTTCGCAAAATCAAGCTGTTCCGAATAACTTGGCTGCGACAATGACAACAGCTGCGATGTGCATGTAGAAATACAATATAAATATTATAAATTCTAGAGTTCCATAGCTTAAACCTTGATGGAAATGCTGGTGAGTTATTTCATACGTGCCTGGGAAAAGTAAACATTACGGCCTAGACCTATTACTTTATTTGTACAAATTTAAACAGAATGTAAACTTTGATAGAAATTAAAATACCTGTAATCTAAAAATTATATATATAAATTATAATAATAACAATAAAAATTATTATAATAGTACATTGTATACTTTTGTATACTTTTATGTTTCGGTTATTTTGTTAGGTGATGTCTAGCTTTAAACTTATTCACTTTGACTAAAGTATATTACAGTAATTGCGACATAATGTTATCTTACATTTTTGCTTGTAGAAACGAAAATAGCTTACGAGAACCATCTTTCCAACTGGGTATAAAGCTAGGATACGTCACTAGCAAGAGGCATCATTGTGTTGGCCAGACAAATAAAAATAATATCTCAATAATTATTTAATACGTACGGTGAGTTAGAAAGAATAGAGATGAGAGGGACATTTGATATGTAATCTTTGGCTTAGGTATTATTGCTCATGCCTGCATAGTCTGTGAATTCCGGATGCCATGATACGAGAGGCATTACATAATAGTATGAATGAATGTCAGAAGTGAAACGATATAATCAAAGGAATGTGTGTGAAATCGAGGGATCCAAAACGGAGGTGAACTATTTAACGACAGAAACGAATCTTGATTAGACAGACCGTGACAATAATTGTAAAAAGGCATAATTATAGATCACTTACGTGAGTAATATAATGATGCAAAACTTAGTCACGGTTGCTATCCGTTAAAATTATTCACTTATATAAACTGATGGTTTACATGTATTGTATAACATTTTATCAATACTAAGTCTTAACATGAACATGTCACAGGATTTACATGATCATATGACTACATGTGTTGTAAGTCCTGTTATTACAATATTTTTCTTCAGTAATATCTCAACAGTGTATATGAATAAAATGATAAATAAGTGTAAGAATTGTTTATAATTTGATAAAGGATTTTTGTAAATACCTTGGCATGCATTTTCGGCCGTAAAATTATCTAAGACATCTGCGTATGATTTCAGTGTTTCAAGGACACCTTTGCCGACAGTCTGCATCTGAACCAACGTAGTCTACAAAAAAAAATATTATTCGATACTTAAATGAGGTCAGTCTTTCTACATATTTAATTTAAAGTAATCACTTCTACATAAAACAAAGCGCATGTCACCAGACAGTAAACTTTCCTACAAACATCATTAAGTACTTTTGATGCCTTTAACATGTGACCACACATGCCCATATTTGAGAAAATGTTCCATGTTGATTTCAAACAAAGCGCATTTTTGTGACTGTCTAATGACAGTGTTTTTTAACTCGGCGGTGTGGGTTAGACGGGTTATAAGTCAGATATTCCAAGAGGTTTATTTACAGGCCATTTGAGCTCCCTTTTAAATACCTTTGTTTCTTCTCTTTTGGTGACAGGGTTTACAGCAATAGTATGTTGTATTGGGATAAAATAGTGTTGTAGATTATAAAGCACAGGTGCTTATTTTATAAGAGTTTATAAGTTTTGCTGGTAGCTCAGTTAGTAGAGTGCCCGGTAGGTATGTTTTAGAAGGTATTTCGTTTGAATCCTCCCAATGGAGTCCCACTCGTACTGTCTCTGATACACAATACTTATGTTAAATAATATTTTATAATTTGAATTTGCGTTACATTTATACCATTGTACTCCGTTCTTAAAGCAGATGGCGTACTTTTGGTTCCAGAAACATTCCCCATGTCTCCTGTAATTAAAAACAATCTTTTTTCAAATGATAATAAGAACTCAAGTTGTTTTTCAATACATATTTTCTAATTTAACCCGAATCGATCATTGTAAGGGAATATCTAGATGATATAGTTACCTCCGATTGTCTCAATTGTGCCACTAACTTTAAACAAAACCTGTTAACTCTAGATTTGGCTGTGTTAAAGTTCGATTATGGCATTCTCATTAATCAAAGGGCATAAGGAGAGCTGACTTACCTTATCAAAAAAGATGTTTCGTTTTAACACTGGATAACAGATTGATACAATTTACGGTTGATTTTACAAACTGTATTTATATTTCAGGAATGTTTTGAAATAGATGCAGGAAATTACGTTTTAGTTTACACTAACTTTGTAAATTGGTATTTATATCAATACAGCTGGTTAGCATGGGCGCAGTTTGCCCGCCAAAGGACATTATATTTATTGATATTATGTTAACTTGCTTAACGTAAATGCATGTTCACGATAATCACCCTCCATTATACCACAATCTTCTCTCTAAAAGACCACGTACTCTTTTTAGGAGCAAGAGAAGAAAGAAAAGTATGCACTCATATCCTTGACTTGTCAATACATTAATACAAAATTTTTCTCTCATTAATGTTTGTACGTACAATGCTGAACACATATTTTAGACACATATCAAGCACGTATCGCTGTTACACGATATCAGCCTACAATTTGAGCTCACTGATATATAAACAAAATTCTAAATGTTGTTTCTTCATTCTATACAGACAACCAGAAGCTTTTCCTACTTTCGATTTCGATGCGCCCTTGAATAATCAAAAATATATATGTGCATATCACAATCACATTCTAACAGCTGCCACAAATATGGCATTACTATATTTTCATTTAGTATCAACTAACGCTTATATGCATTACTTGTTAAACATAAGCTATTTTACCTTGATGTGTTGTCTTTTCGAAGTGACGTTGTTGGGAGGCGTTGAATTAAAGGGACATAACTCTTAAGTTTTCGGAAATCCCCGCATTTCCCAACCAAACGGAAAGTAGCAGTCTTTGTGTATCTATTGTCGAGTTAAACATTTTTCTCATGAATCGATGTCCTTTGGTGTTTTATAACATCAGCAGGCACAACATTTGGTTGTCATGATTAAACGAAATGTGAATCTCTATTTTATTTCGGTAGAGAGGATGATATTAAAGACACGTGTATCCCTATTTTTATTAAGAGTGGAACTCTATTAACATTAACTTCAAGATATGCATGTATAAGATATGTAAACGTAATAATTTTTATTCTAGTTGCATACTAATATTATTTAAATAACAAACAAACATATACACATACGTGCATATAAGTTATAATATATTGATACAGGGGACAGAAAACATCCGATTTTACATTTAAGAGCAAGTGTCAGCAGTTTTAGTCTATTGTGAATGCTGAGCAACACTTTCTTTACTTCCTGACCTTCCTGTACATATCAATATTAAAATTTTAATAACATGGCCAATTAATACTATAAATTCCTTTTAGATTATAAACCTAATAATTTGGTACATTTACTTTAATGTAAACAAACAAGCATGACAACAATCAAATAATAGTTCATTTTATTATTAATAGAATAAGTATGTATGTCTATATAACATATATTTAATCCATGCAAAGCAGAGTTTAAACATTTCATAAAAGAATAGTGTTACTTAATGGTTCCTTATACTATAGAAAACAGTAATGAAGATATAGGCATGTATTCACCAACCATTCTGCAGTAAGAAATGTTCAAGTCATGGATTTCAATCCATAATATCGTCATTATGTATTTAGCTACATGACACTTTAACTTATCTACTTTCAGCTTAAAGTCACACTGAATAAATAAGCTTATTATTGTTGGTATGAAGATTGAGACTTGGGCTTAAGTCATAATTTAGTTTTAAGAATGGTTGGTTAATTAGGGCCATAAAGTAACTGGATGAGTTTGGATGTGTATAAAACGTTAATACAATAACTACAAGCAAGATATACAATATACAAATTGTAACATCAAAAAGATTTGTGTGATATAATGTGCATATAAAATAAATGACGAGTGATGTACGTCTGGCTAAAATATTACAGAGACACAAAGAGCCCTTCATGGTATTTATTAAAGGCAATGCCATTATACACATATTGTTTCATAGGTCCACAGGTGGATAACACTTATTTGTCCAAATAAGGTGTCTTCGCACAAACATTAATACAAATCCACATCATGAATTTATCTAAGAATGCGCTGGAGCAACGATTATATCCATTGCAAGCAGTATATTGTTGAATTTTTATTGACCAACACATGAAAATTCCCGAATTTTCATACATTTGTTTCAAAACATCTAATATTGTGATTACGAACTGCAGTCAGACAAGACGTAAGTACATGCAGTTTAGAGATGTTTATGGTGGTAGAGCTGACATGAGCTGATAAGTGGCTTGTAACGTGGGGAAAATTAGGATTCCAGTACAATTAAGGATTTTTTACTGTTTTTAATTCGATCTTAACATTGATTTTTGCAATATCTTTCTTTATTTGTCACTTTATGACTGTCAAAGTTAATATCAATGTAAGTGCTGTTGGGGGGTAACTCTTCACTCAGTACATTTTTGTAGTATACTCGTCAAACAAAAATTAGGTTTTTACAGGCTTTATTCCCTGGCACATTTACAGAACTGTCGTAGATATTCTGAAAGGATTTGTTTAAAATAATAATTAACCTTCTTATGTAAACTAGAAGGATGTGAACGGTAGAACTTTGGGCGATTAAGTATTTTCTTGGAAATTGCTTTCTGAGATGTATTGCGTCCTACTGTGTCCGTGTTTCTCTTTTTTCAAAACAGCATTATATTAACTGATTTATTTCACCAGTACTTTTAACAACAAAGGTCAAAGTCAATTTCATCCTTACTTTCATTCATGTTCAAATCTCCAGTAATGATATGACTACAAGATAATTAATAGAAAGGTTGAAAAATAAGAAGAATTTTGGTGTCATTTAGGTTAGGTTCAGAAACATGTCGTCAATAACTAAACTAAATAAGCAATTTTCAAATGTTTCTGTCTTAGTTTGTTTCGTTTTTTACAAATACATTGCATAAACAACTGTTGCTGATCGAGGGAAAATGAATGCTTATAATCACTTCATAAGTTCCCTTTGAAATATCCTGTATTTTAAGAACTCTAGAATCCCTTTTAGTGCCATATCGTTCATACTACAAGGATAGAGCCCTTGTTCGGCCAAAAACGCCATGTCGAAAACGCCTCCAAGGTCTTTGTATTCTGGTGACGTCAGGACTTTGTCACTAGACTGGTTTGGTAGGGCGTGCTTCGCTTTGTGGTGCAACACTATAACAGCAACGGCTGGGCTACCTGAAAATCAGACACAGCCGTGAAAGAACAAAGTAAGAAACGGCTCATCGATAAACAAGTACTGTTTGCCTTACAAGCTAGGGTATATGAGTAAAACACTTTCCGGATTGGACGGAATACAAAACGGTCAATGGATAATCAGAACATAATACCTTGTCTTGAAACCAATTACAACACATATGAAGTCAAAATTGAAAGAGCGAAGTAATGTGATTTTATTTATTCTTTTGTGATAAAAGACATCGTGAAACATGCGCACTCATCACGTTACATATATTTCTAAGAAAACGGACTTGTGGAAATATATATTATAACAAAACTACATTTTAATGTAACAAAATATATTTCTAGAAACTCAGTTGTAAATAGTTCACATTGTTTTCGTGGTATTTGGTTTTTGCTTAAACCTTGTAAATTCGTACTTAGCAGAATTAAACAAATTACGGCGCATTAGATAAGCTGATGTAGCAGCAGCATCGGAAACACACATTATATGTTAAATAATGTACAGATATTCTGCAATCTACATTGCACGTACCAGTGAACCAATCACTACATTGTAATTTGTATTTACCAAATTAGCAAAATCTTTTTTACATGTATCTATATACCAAAACCTAAATTGCATTATTTGAAACGAAAGATAAATAAGTATTTTCTATACCTCCATACAAAAACCTACATTGTATCAACCAATGAGCCCAAACATTATATTTTATAAATTGCACCAAAAACTTATGTTCAAGGTACTTATGTACCTAGGTAAAGAGTATACATGTTTCATTCTAACACGATCAATGAAACAAATTTCTATAAGCATAGAATGATTTGCACTATTCTTCTATCAATGCAGGGTAATACAAACGACTTTTCCCACGATGTTTAAAGTAAAAGTATCAACCTTGATGCCGGAGTACTTTATGGAATGCGTTAAAATTTGCCAATGGGCTGTTGTATTTGTCCGTTTATGTGCATGGGCAGATCTAGAGTGGGTGGGTAGGGGTGGAGCTGAAATCGTCAAAGATACGTTCCATGTATCGCCTTATAGATTTTGTAGTTTTGTTCGGATGCTTTTTAGATTATTCTCTCGAGTTTATTATTTGATAACTGCGCATCGGAACGCAACACCGTGCATATTATAAAATAAAACATTTTTATGTTAAATAGTAACATAACAGCGATTTTAACGGGTTTATATTGCTACATGTATTTTTTCCGGCTCAGTTAACAGGGCAGATTAGCGATAATCGCTCCAGTAAATAATCAATCAATACATCAATAGCTAAATATGTCATCTTTCAACAAATTGGCCGATAGAAAATTGATTAATGTAATCCTCATCGTTAATTTCCTAAGAAAAGTTTTTATTCAAAAAAGCCAACCCAGAAACGGTCTACGTAATACAAAAAGTAATACTTTCCATAACGCAATATGTTTTAAAACGAACATACAGTGAACTGCTGATAATGATTGGTACCAGCTTTTAGTCATAAAGGTCCCCGGGACAATTCAGAAATTGGTTGTCTCGCTTTGATGCGATATCTTTATTTTCACTGTTTGAAATAATACTTCAGGAAGTGCGAGGTTGGAGCGCTCCACAAACCAGGCTTTTGCCGACTGACCGTTAAAGAGCCGTTACATGTAACTGCTGTTTGATTTTTGTGTGTGTCTGTGTTGTGTCTCGTCTCTGTGTTTTTGTCACTTTTACATTTATCATGTTTGTCTTTGTCTAGAGGTAGATTTAAATATCTGTTTTAGTTTTTATATGACGTCTTCTTATTTATCTATTCATCCGCATTTCAATGTTTAAATATATCAATATAATTTGTTAGTAGTATTTCGCTAGTGAGTCAAGACTCTTGATTTATTTCTAGGGGAAACAAAATGTGCAGGTACAATACCAAACTGATATTAAACTAAATTTAATTTAATAAATGTAATCAGTATGTAATGTTTTGTGTGGCTAGTGTAGTTAAATTTGTATATGAAGAGGCAAAGTCAGCTTTAGGAACATAACAAAAGAAACTCCTTGAACAAATCTGAAACTAACCTGTCCGCTGTCTTCTAAGCTGTTCATGTAAATGGATGTTCTTCTTTTGTACAGTTTGTACTGTATTCTTTAATTCAAGATTAAGTTCTGTCAGAGACTTAATGTCATGTTCTTGCCGCTCAATGGTTTTAATTTTCTCAGACAGTCGCTCTTCAGTTGATTTGAGAATCTCAGTTTTAGTCCTCAACTCTAACCACAGTTTTTTGTTTGTGTTGTCACTTGTAGAAAGCTGGGACATTAAACTGTTTGTATCATCTGCAGTCTGCTGTTTAAGACTTTGCAGTTGCGCCTCAACGGATTTAATGTACTCAGTTTTAGTACTTAACTGTGTCTGCAGCTCTTTGGCGTGGCTTCCAGCTGAAGAAAGCTGGGATTTCAAGCTGTTTGTATCATTTGCAGTCTGCTGTTTAAGTCTTTGCAGTTCCGACTTAATAGATTGAATGTACTCAGTTTTAGTACATAACTGTGCCTGTAGCTCTTTGACGAGGCTTTCAGCTGAGGAAAGCTGGGATTTAAAGCTGTTTGTATTATCTGCAGTCTGCTGTTTAAGTCGTTGTAGTTCCGACTCAATAGATTGAATGTACTCAGTTTTAGTACATAACTGTGCCTGCAGCTCTTTGGAGAGGCTTTCAGCTGAAGAAAGCTGGGATTTAAAGCTGTTTGTATTATCTGCAGTCTGCTGTTTAAGTCTTTGCAGTTCCGCCTCAATAGATTGAATGTACTCAGTTTTAGTACATAACTGTGCCTGTAGCTCTTTGTTTTGGTTTTCAGTTGAAGAAAGCTGTGCTTTAAAGCTGTTTGTATTATCTGCAGTCTGCTGTTTAAGAGTTTGCAGTTGCACCTCAAAAGATTGAATGCACTCAGTTTTAGTACTTAACTGTGCCTGCAGCTCTTTGGCGAGGCTTTCAGCTGAGGAAAGCTGGGATTTTAAGCTGTTTGTATCATCTGCAGACTGCTGTTTAAGATTTTGCAGTTGCGCCTCAATGGATTGAATGTACTCAGTTTTAGTACATAACTGGGTCTGCAGCTCTTTGGAGAGGCTTTTACATGTAGAAAGCTTGTACCTTAATTTGTGTGTGTCTTCTGCGGTCCGCTGTTCAATCTCATGCAGTTTAGCCTCAATATTTTTTAAGTTCTCTGCTTTAGTATTTAACTCCTTCTGCAGCTCTTTGACGTGGCTTTCAGTTGTAGAAAGCCTGGAGTTGATGCTCTGTGAGTCGTCTGGGGTCTGCTGTTCAATCCTTTTAAGTCTGTCCTCAATAGATTGAATAGTATTTAACTGTTCCTGCAACTCATTGTTGGGGCTTTCAGTAGATGAAAGCTGGGATCTTAAGCTGTCTGTATTATCATTTGCAGTCTGTTGCAGCTTTTCGTTTAAGCTTTCGACGGAAGAAACAGTCATTTTAATCTGGCCTTGTAATGACCGAACATCAGTTTGCAAACTGGCTATCTCTTGTTGTTTTACAACTTCAGTTCCAAAACCACGATTTTCAATCTGTGGTCCTCCCTTGCCATGCACCTGGTCCTCAGTTTCCCCTTCATGATTATCAGTGGAGATGGATTCGGAGGTAACATAATTCTGGACAGTCTGCTGCCAGGTTTCGTCCAGTGACTGGTGAAAAGATTCACCGAAATGCTGCTTGACAATCGTCTGAATCGAGAAGTCCAAGGTCTTAATACTCTGTAAAATGGATTGCATCTGAAGAAGGCTTGATTTCTGAAACAAAGGTTTACAACTTCATGGAACTTAACGGCATTTAAAAATAACTAAACAATACACAAGCAAAAATTGTTCCACAATATTATAGCACCAAGCACAAATAAAAATTTCTTTAGCAACTTCATAAATATGCAGTTACTATGAATTAATATGGGTATAAATAACAGAACCAATGAGTACCAAAACCAGTTAGGGTAGCATAGGTGTTTCTATCCTTTTAGGTCGTGGGTCTAAAACCCCTTCAGGACCCAACTTTTGTATTTTGTCACAATACGATATTGTAATATATGTGCATGCATACATGTATGTAACATGTTAAGAAAATACCAGTATCTTGGATGTGTTAACTTAGTAATTGCATCCAACATTTTGTATACATAAAATACAAGTAACCATAGCATTTAGATCGATGTTTATACGGGTAAATAATTCATGGCCTAACGCAATTAAAACAATTTCCATAGTAAGAGAGTTATGAAAATCTAACACTTCTGTGTTTTCTTTTCCTCTTTGTTAATCTCCAAGTGATCCTCATTGTTGTTACATGCGATGAAGATATCCACTACAAATATATAGCGAATTAAACATACAACATTTTTATACCATTTGCCAGATTTTTATGACTGGGGGCTCATCAAATGAATATTCACCACTGTTTCGTACTGTCTTGACTTATAATAACAAAAACAATATGCAGCGTTAGTGAGGCTTTTAAACGTTTTCCACCTTCCCTGTGAAGACTATTTACATGTACCAAAATTATCTCTATCGTTTTTTTCGGATAATAAGCCTGCAAGAACAAAGAAAAATCATTTTGTTAAGCTTATGTTTTCGTATTTATTAACACAGCAGCTAAGTAAAATACCGTATGTACGTTATTACCGTTATTAAGTATGCATGTTATGCAACAATGTATTCAACTGAGAGTAGCAAAATTGCTAGAAATATGATTTTATTTCAATCAAAATTGATCAAAAACATGTTTAGTTTAATATGGAATAACATAACTATGGTCTTACAAAGTGCCCATTACAACAAATCTGCCTTATAAACTTGTGGATTAAAGTCTTAAGATTGTTAATATTAAATTTAGTAAGCATTGCTGTGTAGAAAAAATCATTACAATTAAAATCAATAAACGACATTAAATGTGTTTAACCTTTCTAGAAACTTATGGATCAGTGTGAATTATGTTGCTAGTCACTATAAACGTATAGGGAAGACAACAAATCTGATTTAATATTTAAGTCCAGCACTAAGTTTAACCCTTTTCTGTTGCAGTAATTAAAATGTTCAATACAGGTAAAAATTGTACATACATGTACTATAATATAAAAATGTAAAGCAGACACAAGTAAAATGAAAAACCATCATAAATGAGTAAGAAGCTTTCTGCTTGCATATATGGTCCTGATAGTTCTGACTCGTGTTATAACTCACCTGTAAAGAATCCCGAGTCTCACGTATATACTGCTGACCTGAATCATTCTTCTGGCCTTTTGATTTCGATTTCTGTTTAGGAGCTATGCCCAATATTGTAAAATCGTTAATATAACGCAATCATTCAGCACATAGCACATGTTTCTTATAAATGAAGCTACTAAAATATTAGCTTTTTGAGAAGATAGTTTCGTTGTCATTTCTTACTTAGACTATTACAATGTACATTTATATGGAATCTGTCAGGCTGAAATAAATATAATGCAGTAGAAGGATATTTCCAAAACGGTTGTATGTGCGCAACATTTTACAAGTTACTTTTTACTGTTCGCAGAAATTCATTTGACACTTGTTTATGCAAACACATTTTTTTTTTAAATTAAAAAACAACAACAAACAAACAAGAACTTATGACTAGATACATTGGTATGAAGTTTTATTATGTTACAAATAGATAATTGAGACGTTATCTTTATCTCTATTTATACTGAAAAATTACTCATTAACTGATTTTTGTAAATACCTTGGCATTCTTCTTCGGCTATAATATAATCTACGAATTTTGTGTAAAATTTTAGTGTTTCGATAACACCCAGGCCCGCAGTCTGCATCTGCACCAACAGAGTCTACAACAACAAAAAACATGATTAATTAAGCAAAAATCACTGTCTGTTTTTGTTCATGTTTCAGACAAATATAACATTTTTGCATACAAAAGAGAGTCTGCCACTAGACAGCACATTTTCCTGCAAACAGTATTTAGTACACGGAATGCTTATAACATGTGACCAAACATGCCCATCTTCAAGAAAACACAATAAAGGCTGGCTAAACAGTTATATCTGAGACCTATTTACGGAGAATCAGGCTATGTTGAGTTAAACCGCATGACTCAAAACTGATTGGACATTTTCAAGAAAATACACTTGTGTTACAATTCTTTCAGTTATAATTGAACCGTTGTTATCATGTCCATTTATTATAATTTATTTAGTGGAGGAAGACCCTGTGTCTGGATGAACTACAGACGCTCCACAGTTCAGCAAGAAGACCTCTCCACACCAAGACCACCAGGAACTAATTCTAGCAACTATAACTGCTCGGTCATACCCCTCAACATCGCATACCTGGCAACATATGATATGTGGAGAATGACTGGCTACAAAATTACTTGGCAAGAAAAACCAACATACTGCTGTTCCGTTGGGCAACTTCTACATAAGAAAGAAACCATTTCCAGTGTTTTGAACTCTGCTGTGTGAGGTAAACGGGTAAAAAGTAAGATACTCCAAGTAGTTTATTTACATGACATTTTAAATACCTGCGGAACTTTATTTTTTCTTCACTTTTGGTGCCAGGGCACACTGTCGTAGTCTATTGTATTGTGATATACATAGTGTTGTAGAATAAAAAGCAGAGGTGGGTATGAGGGTGAATTTCATTGTTAAACGAGGGAAGTGTGTATCATATTTGCTGGTAGTTCAGTTGGTACATTATCCGGTAAGTATGTTTGGAAAGGTATGTCGTTCGAATCCAAGTGGAGACTCACTCTTACCGATTCTGATACTTATATTAAATAATATTTTATATTTTTAGTTTTAGTTACCTTGATATTTATGTACTCCATGGTATAAGCAGATGGCTTTTCGGCTCCAAAAACAGTCCCCATGTCACCTGTAATTTGAAAATCCTTTACAAATGATTATTTTTAAGATCCAGGCAATTTGGGGTTCAATACATATTCCATTAAATAAATTTCATTTTATTGTTCTTACAGCGATAATTGAAAGGGAGTATCAATAGTAACCTCTGAGGATCATTTCAAGCTAACAGATTTGAAAAAGTTCTTAGCAATCATAGACTGAATGTGTCCGGACGGAAATGTGAGCTAATCAAGCTAATTATCGGCGCTTACAAGCAAGCTAATACTGACAAATATGAATTAAAAAGAAAAGACCAACTCGACAATACGAAGAGGGACTCTGAAGTGTTTATTCTTCCTTCTGGAAAAGGGATTTCTCCTCCTTCGACAATAATTAAACACTTCGCTATTTCCACCCTTCGCCTTCCCTTTAATGAGTGAAGACGTAATTCACGGTTAGCCCTTGTTTCGCAAAAGATATTTATACTTCGCCCTTTTTTCTTTACATTATTCATGAATGAGAACAACACTGTTCAATTTTATTTAGTTTGTTATTTAAAACTTTAATTATAAATCTACTTGAACGACATTTGAAATAATGCACAAATCACGAAACGGACTTTATGTTTCTTGCAACGGAGTTTTAATATTATGTTTAAAGTATTAAAAATCCGAGAAAACACGATTTAATATCTCGTCTAGAGAACGATATCATAGTAAATTAAATTAGTTAAAGTAAAATATGTTTGAGGACCATTTAAAAATATTCACAATGCATTTAAAATTATTCACAAAGAGGTGTTCACTTACATAGAGTTAAAGGAATACCACACTCAATATTTAAATGTAGTAGAGCATTTTACGTAGATGTTCAGTTAAATTGCATTGTAAACGAACTGATGATTAATATAAAGGGCTAATTATCAACCAAGAATAGCCCGTGTGCTATCATCACAATAATTACGGCTGGCAACCATCAATTAATGATCACACTTTTGTTGCATTGTTGTGCAATTATGAAATAACTACATACTCCAAATTTTCATGAGTGTGAAAACCTTATTAAATTATGGGCAACAAAATACGTATGCCAAAAAGTAGTAATAGTAAAAACCTTGCAACAGCGGAGTTTCATTAAAATATAGAATTAATAAAATTCACATAATCCTTTATACTTTTTTATAAATAATAAAAGGAAACTCACTCACAATTTAGTTTTTTAATATGAATGTGTAACATTCCTGTATTAATATAGATTTTATTCGATAATCTAGATTATAACTATTTTATTTCAACACATATTTATATGTAGGTACCTTTGCATTTAAACCAAGGAATAGCCGTAGAAATAATTAGAAATAAATTAACAATTATACTTTTGTTACTTTTGCTACATTTAAGATTTAAGGGAAAAGTATAACTCATAAACTTGTAACAGAAGATGTGTGTTATTGAGCAATGGGCGGTGTAGGGTTCTCTTCTGGGCGAAGCGTGATTGATCAGGGCTAGAGCGAAGTGTGAAAAGGACGAAGATAAGATTGGTCTGAAAACATTGAAATGGTCCCATTTGTTTGTGAAAAAAGATATATATAACTATATCTTTCTTTGACATGAACTCAAAGCGGCAGCTGAAGTCTAGAGCTCTTATGAAAGTACAAATATATATTGTCCAAAAAGCTGAAACATTCAAAATAATTTGTTTTATAGTAAAATCTGCTTAAAACTTCTGATTACTGTCCGACGCCGTAGTCGCTTATTTTGAGGAAATCGATAAAATGAAACCGTTCTGTTTTCGACCACTTTACATATACTGCAGTACTTCGGCGTTTTTCGTTTTTTTTTTTCTTTCTTTAATTAACTTTCCATGTTTCTCGATGTTTGTGTTGTAAGCGCTGATAAAATTTCTGCTATGCGCCAGAAATGAAATCAGCGCGAGTGCGCATGCGCATTTGGAGAATACTCAAGGGCACACAACTTAGTTATCGGACGAGCATATAGAGCTTTTAACATGGGCGCAGTTTGCCCGTTAAAGGACATAATGTTTTTTTATATTATTTAACTTGCTTTTCACGTAAATATGTATTCGTTATAATCACCCTCAATTAACCACAGTCTTCTCCCTGCGTGCCAGATTATCCTTTTAGGAACAAGCGAAAAAAGGGAAAGTATGCAGTCATATCGATGACTGGTCACTTAAATTGACACTATATATATTATACAAATGTCTTAATGTTTATGTAAGGTCATCCAATACTGGCAATCAATAATTTTCCTACTTTCGATTTCGATGCGCCCAAGAAGGATGGATGTCGAAAATGTATGTATTTGTAGATCTTTTTCACATTCTAAAAACTGCCACAGACATGACATTGCTGTCATATGGTCATTTAGTATCAACTGACAAGTCAAAGCATTACTTGACAATAATGGTAAACTGTTTTACCTGGATGTGTTGTCCTTTCGCAGTGACCTTATGGAAGGCGTTGAATCAAAGGGACATAACTCTTGGGTTTTCGGAAATCCCCGCATTTCTCATCAAAAACGAAAGTAGATTTTTGCATTTGTTTCGATTGTCGGGTTTTTACATTTCTTTCCTAAATCGATATCTTTTATACACTATGTTGTCCATTATGTCAATTGTAAGTCCCACACGGCCCAAAACTCGTTTAAATGGTCAATGTTATTAATTAGGACACGGAATGTCTCTAATCTGTAATACCTACATTTGTCAGGTAGATCAGTTTGATAGAAAATATATATGCCTTATTTTATTAACTTACTTGCATACTGGTTTGGGAGAATTTCGATGTTGAATTACCATCAAAGTTACAATGTTTTAAAAGTATGACCGCTAAAGAAGATTTACCATTTGGAACACATGTGCTTTATATTCTATAACATCACTTCGGTAAATCGGCAAATTTTTAATAAGAATAAATGTCCTATGAGCATTGCAACATATACCAAACTCCGAACAGGCACAGAACAAAGGTATTTCACATGCAAGCCAAGCGAAAAGTAAGAACAAATTTGTGATGAGTCATTTAACGAAAAGAGCAAACCCGACAGTTACCGCCTTGGAACGGTCAGTCGGCAATATGGACCGACTGGGGTGCTTAAACCGGTTTTACAGAGCTTCAACCTCGCACCTCCTGACGAGTTTCTCAAATGCAAGCAATGGGAAGAAAAACGATCTATTTGAAAACAAAATGTCCAAGCGCTGATAGTTTCTATAAGTTATGACGAAAGTAGTGACGTCATTGAAAAATAATGTCCACATAGTGTTTAGAAAAGAATATGGTATTATTTCAATTTGAAAAACTAGACAAAATGGTTGACTATAAAAGAAATTAACTTTCTGAATCATGAACATGACCAGAGACGAATAAATAGTTGTAGCATTCTATTTATGTGAAGATGGAATTGAAGAACCAACGTCCAATGTCCATCAAAGGAAATTTAAGGATTAAACTAAATGAGAAATACCTTAAAAGTCGTGCATCTGATTATTTTCCTAATTGCGGCTGAAATAAAAAACAGAAGTGTATCCATATTTCTGTTTTTAAGGTATATAAACTTATTTATACTTATTACACACTTAACAATATCTAAAAAGGAAACAAACACGTATGTGCATATCAGTTAACATAAAATACTGACAAGTAGCTGGGAAGAATAGAAATCACTTAGAAGTAGGTTTTTGACATTTATTGGATAAATCTAATATTAAAAGACGTGTTGTGATCAGACTTAAAAGTAATGGGTGCACTGTCATCAGCCTGGGCGAAGAATCGTGTTTGGAAAAATAAATTGTCGAATTGTATAAGCTGTTAAAAATTCTGGCCTGATGTATGTAAGTTGTGCATTGCTTTTATGGCCAAATCATGTTAGAAGACCTTTTGTCAATGTCATATTTATAGAGATACTATGAATAAAATGGTCCAAAAACATGCATCAACAAAAAGCATTGAATACTCAACCTTTATTAGGTTTATCCCATTGTACTGAATTTCATTATAGTAAAGCAACGTTAACAGTATAGACAATTCATGGGATACTGTTACTTACCCCAAACTGTGTATTGTTCTACAATAATACATTCACAAGGCTACACAGGATAAAAGGAATGTACAAAGTTAACCCACACAATACGGCAAAGTAGACCTACATCAAGGCCTACTATGGGAAAGTTGGTACTGCACTTCAAGCCAACTGTTTTTTTCTGTGTAATCCAGACACTACACAGTCACGGTTTCATACCAATTCCTTTCTCAGTTCATACTTACACGAAAGTCTGTCCTTGTTTTACTGAGGGAATTGTTTATACTTATAAAAGCAATAATATGTATATTTGGCATCATTTGTGCAAAAATGAATTGAGTATACGTGTAACTTGTATGGGACACTTGTGTGGGACGTCCTTAAACGCCATGATAGAAGACGCCAAGCACGCAACATCCATGAACTTAGAGCGGTTTGTTTGAGGAATGGAAAATGGGACATGAAATATGTTCTTTCAATACATTGCGTCAGTGAGGTGTCGTTGCAGGACAGTCATCAAAGCAGATGGTGGGCATACAAGATATTGAGTTGTTGTTTTAGACTTGTTTCATCGAGGGTATCTACAAATCAGTCCAAATATGTCTTTTATTTTGCAAATTTAAATTCATTATTTCTACAAGAAAATTAAACAAATCCATTGTTCTAAAAGGGTTTTCTATTTGGATTAGTTTATCTGCACTTCTTTGGTACAAAACTAAAGAAATTGGAGTGGCAACTTAGAAAAGTTGTTGATTGTATATATATTTACAGTAGGTATATTTCATGTCCTGATATATCGGTTCTCTATCTGTATTACTGCGATATATAAGACAGCAGACATAGAAATTAAAAATTCAAATCGTTAAATTATATATTATTAAAGAAAACAATAAATAGAATTTACATTTTAACCATGTGGGTATTCATTTCAGTTATATAACGTTTAAAAGTCTGCGTTATATTCGCTCCTCCGAATGCTCACGCATTGCCATGGTAGATGTGTAATACTACACCCACAACTTACAAGGCCTGCATAGTCAATATATCTATTCGCATTACGTTCCAAGCTTTTTTGTGTAGTTTTAATATGCATTGCTCCAGGAACAATGTTTATGTTATGCTTCAATTTATTTTCTCCACCACGTGCTTTGCTGTAATTTCACACTGGGACAGGAACAATGTTTATGTTACGGTGTTTATTCTTTTCACTACAACGTGTTTTGCTGTAATTTTCCACTGCGACAGGAACACTGTTTATGTTGCGGCGTTATTTCTTTTCACTACCATGTGTTTTGCTGTAATTTTCCATTGCGACCGGAACCCTGTTTATGTTGCGGCGTTATTTATTTTCACTACCACGTGCTTTGCTGTAATTTTACATTGCGACAGAAACAATGTTTATGTTATACTGTAATTTCTTTTCACTACCACGTGTTTTGCTGTAATTTTACATTGCGACAGGAACAATGTTTATGTTATACTGTAATTTCTTTTTTCTCTACCGCGTGTTTTGCTGTAATTTTGATTTGGGCGATTGTAGTTTGTAGGTCCAAGACTCTGTTCAGTTTAACCGCTTTAATGGTGTTCACTTCTTCTCGGTAATCCAGCATACAAATTTATAACAGTGACAATTACAATTTCTATTAACACGGGTTCCTGTATAACGTCGGAAATCCAACTTTACCACTTAGGTTGCCAAATCTTTACTTCCAAGTTAGTGGCTTCCCATGGATAAAGTCCTATCGGGAATTGCACCGATGGCAACACAACCAGCCAAACAAAATTAAAGTTTACATAATCATTTTTACAAGTTGACACTTTATCATGTCACATGACTCCCCAAATCCAGAATTCTTGTCTTAAAATGAGAAGAAAAATATGTGGCTGATTGCATTATTGACAAAATATTACAAAAACTTCTGAAAACCCTGTATTATAATCATGGAGTTTTAACATAATATAGAAATACAATAAGACAAATTTAACACTGAAAACTAAGTTGATAAATAAAGTCAACAGTAACGAGTAGCCCAGTGACTTAATAAGAAAGAGATGTGAAAAACATTGTGCTAACAATAACACCATAAAGCTTAAGCAAGACCTTAAGGATTAAAGCGACATGCCATTTAG
This sequence comes from Sinonovacula constricta, assembly GCA_007844125.1. Lineage (NCBI taxonomy): Eukaryota > Metazoa > Mollusca > Bivalvia > Cardiida > Solecurtidae > Sinonovacula > Sinonovacula constricta. The sequence continues at coordinate 27,725,059 of CM017564.1, forward strand.
CTGGCTTGTGTTTTAAAGACACTGTAGCACAATAACTAACAATATTACAAATGTGCTTTTTTGTGTTTTATGTCCTAAGAAAATTACGCAAGAAAATACACTTAAATCATATTAACCAATTTCAAACAGCAAAGACACTACTTAAAATCTGAAGATGTGTAATAAAAACAGCTTTAGCTATTAACCTATATTTTAGAAAAATAAACTGCATTTATGTGATACACTATAAAAAAACAAAAGGGTTATTATAATAAAATATAATAAAAAATACTGCTAAAAGAATACATGACAGTAATCATCATAATCTCATCAATTTCATACTAGTAAACTTAAAAATATAATATGGTTTATGCAAAAATCCACACTTAACTTTTTACATAGTAATGTATAATATGATATCACCGTTACACATGATTGCTACATGTACACTCAAACCAACAACTGTAAAGTAGTTGGTAAACTTTGTTAGAACCACTGATGCTCACATTACTGTAAGAGTTCTTTTTGAAAGATCCTGTATTTTAAGAACTCAAAAATCTTCTTTAGTGCTATTTCATTCATATCGCAAGTGGTAAATCCCTTGTTCAGGAAGGAATGCCATGTCAAATATTCCTCCAAGTTGTTTGTACTCCGGTGACATCAGGACTCTGTCACTAGACTGGTTTGGAAGGGCATGCTTCGCCTTGTGGTGCAGAACTATAACAACAACGTCAGGGCTACCTGAACATGAGAACAAATTTTGGTAAGTGCAAATATTTACACATTATAAAAGCATAACAATAAAATATCACTTTATTGAAGACGGGTTAAGTGATTACGAGAAAAAACACAATCTGAAAAGTGGACAAGATATTAATTAAAGGTATTGAATGCATTAGTTTCAAAATCATAGTACAAAAGTTATATTTAATATACCAAAACCTACTGTTCAAGTTCATTGTACCAATAAACCAAAACTGACATCGAATGTACACATGTAAACTTTTTTTGAGGACAAAGTGGGATATTTTCACTTGCAAAGTGGGAGATTTGTTAATTTCACATTAACAACGCAGGAAGTTATCTGTTATCCAAGTAGGGAGATTTCTGAAAATGTGTAAAACACCCCTCATTTTCAAATAATTTTAAATCTGAAAAAAGGAAGACTTCCTCCAAAAGCAGGAGAGTTCAAATGTATGCGTATGCACCAATACTGTATATCAAAACATACAGTATAATTATTGCTATACCAAACTGGACTATATGTATAATATTTACCAATATACTCAAACCTACATTACATTAATCTACATACTAAAATTCTACTCTGTATTCGCCAATATCCCTAAAACTTGGTAACCACCCTCTCACTCAGTTACCGTTCTGTATTCTCACATTTACTGCTGCAACTGGATCACACCGTTGCATTGAGAATTATCCAGCCGAACATTTTTTCTTACTAAGAGTGTAAGTCAGACCATAAGAAAATATTGGTATATAAATGTAGAGTTGGTATATAAATGTAGTATATAAATGCATGTTTTAGTATATATATGTAGGTTTGAATATATAAATGTAGATTTTGTTATATAAATGTAGGCTTTGGTATTTAAATGTGGGTTTTGATATATATAGATTTTGATATATAAATGTAGGTTTTGATATATAAATGTAGGTTTTGATATATAAATAAAGATTTTGGTATATAAATGTAGGTTTTGGGTATATAAATATAGATTTTGGTTTATAAATGTGTTTGGTATATTAATGTAGGTTTCGATGTATTAATTTAGATTTGGTATATAAATGTAGGTTTTAGTATTTACAATATAGCTGTTATGATATAGATGTAAGTTTCGGTATATAAATATAGATTTTGGTATATAAATGAAGGTTTTTGTATATAAATGTAGATTTTGTCAGTGGATATTTCTAAGAAATAGGATAATGGGGCTTATGCTTATTGGAGCTGCACGTCTATTCTACACTTAGTGAATAAATTAAAGACAATAAAAGAAAATAAGTTTAAAGGGAGAGAATTAATTAGAATTTAAAATTTAAACAAATCAAGTTACAGACTCATTTTTATATGTATTGTTTTAAAAGAATGTTTAAACATTAAAACTGTGTAATAGACTTTTACTGTTAAAATTTATAATTTGATATAATCTCGAGGAGGTGGAAATTGCCTTGTTTAAATACTCTAGGAATTTGTTTTTGGTAGTGTTTAAAACCAAAACTGTTATTAACAAGAAATATGACAAAGTTCTATGAGTACTACAACATGTATTAAAATTTGAAAATGCATAGGACAAAGGCATAAATGTGAATTTTGTCTGAGGCCATAGTGGGAGATTTTCTCTGACGAAGTGTGAGATTTGTTATTTTCATATAAACAAAGAAGGAAATTTTTTGTAGGGAGATTTTTTGGAAATGTGTAAAACACCCTTCATTTCCAAATGATTTTGAATATTAAACGTGGGAATCTACCTCCAAAAATGGGAGGGTTTGACATGTATGCAAATGTATTCACATGCCAAAGTCAAAGTTGAAGTAACAGCAAATCTGTGACATTAAACAAAATAAAGCAAACCCAACAGTTATCGCCTTAGAATGGTCAGCCTTAAATTGGCGCACTTCTTCAAGGGGTTTCTCAAATTCAAGCGTTGGAAACAAAAACAGATCTACATGAAACAAAACTGTCCCAATTATGAGGTATTCTTTGAGCTTAGTTATGATGTTAATCAAAAAGAAAGTAGTGACAAAATTAATAATAATGTCCACAATGTATTTGGGGTCAATTAATATTATTTCTATTCGAAAAAACCTACACAAACTTCTTTATTGTAAATAAAACTAAATATCTGAATCAGGGACAAAATAACCAGACAGGTGTAAATGGTTGTAACATCCTGTTCATGTGTAGATAAAATTGAAGTACCAAAGTCTCATGTGTTTCAAAAGGAAAATACGCCATCTCTTAACAAAATATTGCTTTTCAAGAATTACTCTAGATGAACATTTTTAGGTTAAAAACACGTTTAAAAGATTTCCTGAGCAGGATAAATGTTAGTACAAATAATACTAAATCCTACATAATATCAACTAATGATGCAAAACAAAGTAATGTATATATACGCGTATACGTGTACCAAAACTTGCATTTACTAAGACCTATAGAAGAAACAATATACTAAAGTCAACATGGTAAGTATTTATATATCAAAGCCTACATTGTCAGTATCAAAGCCTACATTTATATACAAAAATCACATTAAATATCAAAGACTACATTGTAAGAACCAAACGCTACATTTATATTCAAAACACACATTTATATATCAAAGCCTACATTGTAAGTGCCAAAGCCTACATATAGCAAAACTTACATTTATATACTAAAGCCAGCATTTATTCACAAAAACCTATATTTATATACCAAAACCTAAATTTATATACCCAAACCTACAATTAAATACCAAATCCTACATTGCAAGCATCAAAAAACCCACGTTTATATACCAAAACCAACATTTATATACCAAAACCTATATTTATATACCAAAGCATATAATGTAAAACAAAACCTACATTTATATACCAAAGCATATAATGTAATACCAAAACCTACATTTATATACCAAAGCCTACACTGTAGGAACAAAAACCTACATTTATATACCAAAACCTACATTTATATACCAAAACCTATATTTATATACTAAACCTACATTTATATACCAACGCATATAATGTAAGTACCGAAACCTACATTTATACACCAAAGCCTACACTGTTAGAACAAAAACCTACATTTATATACCAAAATTTTCATTTATATACCAAAACCTTCATTTATATACCAAAACCTATATTTAAATGCCAAAACCTACATCTATATACCAAAATCTACATCGTAACTATCAATACTCTTAAACATACATTGAATGTTATCAAGAGCCATTGAGACAGCCGTGCCAAGCCGGGAAGCATTACTGCATAACACCAGTGTAGGCTTGTTGGGCTTCAAATCATCTTGAGAGGTGGGAGTGAAACAGTTCATCACCATGTCAGCCGTTTGCTGGCACTTGGTCTTCACTTGTTTCTCAATCTCCATAGCAACCTGTGTCAGTAGGTCAGTCCGTTGGAACCAGATCTGCAGCTCCACTGTCAACCATAATTGTAAAAGTGAGGATTTATATCATATTTTGTTAAAAGTTAAGTGACTGTTATTAGGCAGCTAGCTGGTAGAATGACTGTTGTCTTTATGAAATGTAATAATAACCAGCTAGTAAGCAAAAATATTGATAAATTTTGAAGGTAAATAATAAAGTTGCATGTACAAATCAGGTATTTTTTAAAGTTTATACTAAATTTAATCTGAATGCAAAATTTTGTTCAAAAATTGTGTTTAAATAACCTTCATGCAGAAGAAACTCCACCTTTGGGTACATAATTATTGTGAATCATTGAAGTAAGTCTGAAACTCACCTTTATGCGTCTTATTAAGCTGTTCATTTAAACGACTATTCTCCTGCTGTGCATCCTGTAATGCATTTTGTAAGCCACGATTCCTGTTCGTCAGAACTTGAATTTCAGATTCACGCTTCTCACAGATTTTGCTTTTCTCTGCAAGATTGTTTCTCAAACTTTTCAAGTCTTTCTCAATAGATTTAATGTGATAAGCTTTAGAACTTAACTGTGACAGCAACTCATTGTTTAAGCTTTCAGTTGACAAAAGTTGGGATTTTAAAACTTCTGTGGTAACAGCAGTATACTGTCCCAAATTATCTGAGTTTCCCAACAGTTCCTTTAGCTGCTTTACTTCACACTGCAACTCTTTAATCTCTTGATGGTTTGTTTCTACAGAATTTGCTAAATGATTTTTTTCAATCTGTATGTTTTCGAGTGTTTTATTTACTGACTCTAACTTCTCATTATAGGTTCTTACAGACTGTTGTTCCTGTTTGTCTATTTCTTCTAGCCTGTCCTTTGTTTCCCTAATCTGTTGTTCCAGGTTGAGGACATTATCCCTGGATGTTTGGAAGGCTCCATCAACACTACCTGCAGAACCATCCGGTAATGGACTATTGGGTTCACTACCGGTAGTAGGCACCTGGTCTTTATTAGTTCCACCAATGGAGATGGGTGTGGAGGTTTCTCGCTTCTGAACAGTCTGCTGCCAAGTTTCCTCCAGTGTCTGGTGAACAGAGACACTGAAATGTTGCTTGACAGATGTCTGGATGAGAGAATCCAACACCTGAATACTGTGCAACATGGTTTGTATCTGAAGAAGACCCCCTGTCTAGAAAAAAACACTGAAGTTTACAACATTATCATTTATGGAATTAAAAACTCTTTAATATCAAAATAATAAATACTTAAAGAGTGTCCACTCACCAAATGATATAGCAACTTCATTTGTATGCAGTAGGCTAAAGTACAATAATTAAAAACAGTTCTAAACAACTAACATCATTCACATTTGAAATATTTTGTTCAAATGTGTAAAACTATGGTAAGGAAAACTAAAATAATTAATGAAAAAAGATATTTTTTGTCTTCTTTTTTTCTGATAAACAAAAATACTTTAATATTTTTACAGATATCAGCTGTTAAGCTTTGTTATTTTTCTCCAGTCACCTTTCAACTATACCTAAATATGAAACAGCCAATCTAACCCTTTGTTTGTAAGGGACAACTTAATATCCTAAAATGATGATTGTGAACTTAGATTGTGTACACAGTGCAAGAAACATGGAAACTAGAGATCTGTGGTTCTTCTTTGAATTTTCGTTATTATGGATAGAAATTATTTTTCAGAAAATTTTACCGCAAACTGAGACAAATTATATGCAACTTTTCCAGGTGGTTACAAAGGATGGTTATTAAATTTTATTCTCCCTAGACGTAAACTAGTAATTAGGAAAGTCAAATGGAAGATAAAGTCTTCTTAAAAAAAATCATCATTCTATTATTTCATGAGTCATACTGGAAGATTTTATAACTCACCTCCAAGGAATGAAGAATAGTCTGATTACAATGGCGCTGTTTTGAATCATCTCCTTTATCTCTTACCCATGACTTCTCTTGAAAAGCAAAACATGAGAACGAAAGGATTTTTTACTATCTTTTTTAGGGTTCAGGTTAACCTGTTAACCAGCCAAACATTTTAATAGTTTGTTTGTTTGTTGGGTTTATCGTCCCACCAGCAGTATTTCAGTTATATGGAGAAGGTGTCCACTTGAAGCAGATATAGTGCTGTCTTCACTGTGTATAGCATGCCATGAACACCTGGCATGATACCACTCCCAGTCACATTATCCTGACACTGGGCCAACCAGTCGTGGAACTACCCTTGTATTTTCTTAAGCATTAGCAAGTGAGCTATGCCACTACTATTTTTAAAAAACTTTGGTATGTCGTGGCCCAGGATTGAACCCGGGGCCTCCCATACCTGGAGCCGATTCCCTACGGATTGTGCTACCAGGTCCGGTCTCTCATTTTAATATGTTTAACTTGACTGGTTATTTATTTTAAAAGCATTGCCATCACCAACGGATTTGCTGAAGAGGAGCTGTATATGCTCTATGATTTTTAGAGATACAGCAGAATTGTCACTTGTATTGTTCTATTGTTATCACTGAAGGCCAAAACCACAGACCCATTTTGAAGTGAAGGGAAATCCAAGTGTCTGACAGTGATAATGAATGATAAAATTGCCATATTCAAAACAGTGCGGCAATTTGACAATCTTTCACATATCACTACGCATGCACGCATTAAATTATTGTTCTTGAAATTCTGTGTTAATGATTCAATAGTGTCATATGATCAAATCACTCTTAATATGTTGTTACCTTATTATCTTTCATTTTATAAATGATGTGGCATCCCTGAAAAAGACAGCTGTATCACAACTCTCATTGTTTTGGAGGAAACACCCAATACTACGAGCTCAACTGCACATTAGATTAGGGACTGTATTCACCAAACATTCTCAAGTCCAAGTCACCACTTAAGCCCAAGTCATTAATTTCATACCAACCCAAATAGGCTTATTTTTGAAGTTTCAATGTGATTTAAAGCTGAAAGTAGCAAAGTTAAAGTGTCATGCAAAGATACAGACATGTAGATAAATACATAATGAAGATATTGTGGATTGGAATCCATGACTTGAGCAATTCTTACTTAAGAATAATTGGTGAAAATGGGCCTTTGTGTTTCCACTAAATATAACTTGGGGTGGGACAATATCAGTAAGATCAGCCAGTCAGCTGTAAAAATGTAAATTTTAAGGGGACATTGTACAAATTATTTTTTAAATTACCTAAAGGGTCAATTGTTGCCACAATACGGTCCATGATAGTTTTGTGGGATTTCAGCGTTTCAACGACAGCCTGACCTGCAGCCTGCATCTGCACCAACAGAGTCTACAAAAACATGAAAAATTATGATTAATAAATCATGAACCAATATTTTTTCATATTTCTGTCACAAAAATATAGTTTGTTTTGTTTGTGTATACCTTATGCCACAAGAAAGTACATATTCATGGAAACATCATTAAGTACAAGTTGTATTTGTAAGATGACTCAAAACATTACCATAATTAAGAAAGTTAGTTGCTGGGGTTATGATGACAATTAAGTAAAAAAAATAAGTGCAATTTTATTGATGGAAATACATCAAGTGGTAACATTTCATCAGTCCATATAGATATTAAAATAACGCTTAAATTTTCTGCATATTGCCTTTTTCAAGACAAAACAGTTGCTTTCTTAACATATTTGCACAAGTTCATGTGTGCAGCCATATTAGATTCACTTGTACTGAAAGACCAGGTGGCCTTTTGTACTAATAAAGGAAATTGTTTGTGTTTAACTTTTGAAAAAAAAATTGCCAATAATTTGAGTGGGCATGTTTAGAAAAAATATAATTAATACTGTTCCCTCTGGGACAATTTACAACACATTGATATAAGAAAAAATATTTGTCAAAATACTTACCGTAATTATCATGGCAGTGGTTTAATTATAATTGGGTACATATTCTAGCTCACATAAGAAAAGAGTTGATCCACATCTATATTAAAATCACAACATGTATTACAAATGTTGAGATCAATACACATTTCTTGTGTACAATGTCATTTAGTTAAGCACAAGAAACTATTCTTGTTCCATTGTGTTCAATTACAGGAACAGTGTCAGGTATTTGCTGTTCAATTAGGAATCTGATTATTTCGTGTACATATTTTAATAAGTGAGCACACACTTTATAAACAAATAAACATATATTATTTATTTTGCTCTTTTTAATTATCATGTCCATCCTAAAACAAAACATAATAACATAACATTTCCCAGTATTTGAATCTTTATTACCTTGACATTTATGTACTCTGTGCTATCAACAGACTGTGGACTTTCAACTCCTTGAACATTCCCCATGTCACCTTTAATGAGAAACACATAATGTAGTTAAAATAAAAACTTTAAGAGATCCATATTGTTTTGGGGTAAGGTGTAACTTGTTCTTTCAATATATATGATAATTAAATAAAATCACTTCAAGCAATGTGGAATTCACTGCTTCAAAAAACTTGTCACATTGTAACACAATAACAAGAAGTAGAGATAAATGTCACCATGTTTGTCTTAGATGAATTACCCCTTCTCAAAGTATATAATTCTGCTAAGGGTATGCAGAAGTTAAAGGGAGGAGAACACTAGCGGATCCAGGGGGGGGCGCACCCGGCGCACGCCCCCCCTAAAATTCCCGGAGCTTACATGTTCTTTGGTATGGAAACAATAAAATATACTATATTTTCCTATTTTTTCTTCGCTCGCTTCGCTCGCGTATCTTTATACAACATTGCCTTTTGAGATGTACTCGTACACAACACAGAGTGCACGCAATTTAAACGTTCCGGCCTTCCCTTACTGTAATAATTCGGCACTATATAACATGATCATGTTGATGCGCCGTAAAACCCATACAAACAAACACATCATTCAGTCAATTAATTTCCTTTGGGTACATTTATACGACAACAAATATGGCTGCGCCGTCAAGTCCCAAACGCCCCAAGAAACAGAAGAGTATATAGGTAACGTATGCCCCTGGATCTGCTAGTGCAACCTTTAGAGTGATTAAAAGTTACGCCCCCTCTAACCCAAAATCCTGGATCCGCCCCTGGAGAACCAAGACTAGTTGAAACACATTAACATGGGAAACTAGACCTTTATTCGGCTCCCCCTACCCCTACCCCACCTCTGCGCTGCGTACATCACATGAGAGACTGGGTACTGTATTCTTGCACTTTCTTGAGAGGGGTTATTGATAAACTGTAGTTATTTTTTTTTATATTTTATGTTGTATTTAGTCATTTACCATTATTCATTACAATAACTGATAAATTGATTGATGACATATAATTAATTTGGCCCATTATTTAATGGCTTGTTACTACAGGCACAGTACAGGATGGTGATGCTAGATGCTCTGTGACAGTGCAAAGGTAACAAAGTGTCTAAGTGCAGCTTGTTGTTGTTGTTTTTGTAACTAGTTAAATGAGGGTCAGCACATCCTTTCGGATTTTATCATGACCCCGCCATGTTGCCCATACATGGCTTAAAGGTTGTATGCCTTGTAAGGTTGTAAGTATGATCTTAAGTGGGCCCTTAGGAGGTACCTAGTTTAGGTACCCATTTACATAGAAAGGATGAAAATATTTGTTATGACCGTATATGAAGGGTGAGTGATGTTACTTGTGAATTTCACAGCCTAATCTATAGATCACCTCTCACAACACTGTGGCCTTGTTATCATCTCAAATGAGCATTTTGTATTTTATTAGAAGGAAGTTCCTCCTGGTAATCCTCTCTCTTACGAAAAAAAGGGGTAAAGAAGTGGTTTATCTTTAGGAGAACTGCTAGCCTAAGCGCTAGTTTATTTTATGTAGTTTTGCTAATTTTATCTGGTCCAAGTAATTACTCTTTTTTTATGTCTGGAGGCCCGGGGCCTGACCGCCCACTAAACCATTTACCTTGCTGTACATGCCTGATGTATATTGCAAGGAAAAGGTCCCCGGCTGTTTGTATAAGGTAATGATCGCCTATACTTGTGTTATAATGGTAAAGTTTATATATAGACTAAGTTTAGGCATTCATTACCTTATTGGTCATATAACACAAAATCCCATATATACTGAACATATACTCTCACCAGGACGACCGCAGACAAACAGACATTATTGGACATAATGATACAAAATCTAAGTGCAGCATGCTTCCCAATGAGTTTTATATTCTCTCTTCCTATGTAAAGGGACCTTACTCTAACTACATAAAATTACATTCTTACCTCCCTTCTTGGTAGGTATTTAGTTTATAAATCTAGTTACTGCAGAAGGAATTTCCGTCCTGATAACTTTTAAAAACACTTAAGACTGAAGCATGTGCATAAAATGGAATCTTATTGATTGTGATAAGAATTAATTAAAACTGATGTGCTTTTTAAAGAAACACAATAACAATAAAATCTAAATATTTCTTACATAAAGTATATAAAAATACCTTCCCACAAGGGAGATAACTAAAACATTTCTTTCATGTCAAAAAAAGTGGAATTGTCCATGTATCAGTGCCCATTGGTAGTGCTTATGCTTTTAAGCTTTGTACCAGCTCTTCCAAAAATAAACAGACGAAAATCTTTGTTATATTACTATATAGTTTTGTTTCAAGTTATTATATACAGAATTAGGAAAAATGAATATAACTGTTTCTTATATGTTGCCAACACATTAAGTTATTTATTTAACTGAACAGGATGAACTAGTCACACATGTAATTTCATCATTTTGGTTTGTTTAAAACACGCATCTTGTCAACAAGACAGCTGCTTATCGTGAAAGTGTAAATTCATCAAACTGATTATTTATTTGAACTATCTTGCAAGCAACATTTGCATGAAAGAGTTTTTTTTCCTCATATACACACACTTAGTGGAAAATATTTTACTGTTTTTAATCTAGAAGTATCTGAATGTACAAGCCTACCAATTAAGATGGTGGTTATATAGCACAACAGCCAACGCCCGTCTTTCCGAAAATATCACCAATCTTCCTACTTTCGATTACGATATGGCCATGATGATGTCGAAAATGTGTAAGGTTTTTCTTTTTTAACAACAATAGGAAGAATGTGACTGCTACACTGTTAACATTTAATAAAATATAAAGATTTAAGACAGATACCTGATAAATAAAGTAAACTTTGAAAATTGTTGTTGTTATTTCCAGGAAGAGTTGTAACTTCACTAATCCAGGGGCCGGTCTTACCAAAGGAACATAACTCTGAGGGATTTGGAATTCCCCAGATTTCCCAACGAAACCGAAAGTAGATTTTTCCATACCTCTTACTCTTTCCAGGTATGTGTATGTCACCTTTTTTATTTGAACTTTTGTTTTATATGTTTAATATTTTCTATAAATATTCAAAATTAAGGTGTTTTAAATGCTATATCTGTTAAATAAGAACAGTATTTTTGCTATATTCTCCATCGTAAATCAATAAAAAATGTATGACAAATCAAATTGTGTCAGTAAAGTCTTTTTGTTTTAATCCCCACATCCATTTCATTTAGATCAAAGACATTTTGGCAATTTTTGTTAAATATTGCCTTACTGTTTAACACGTGATAGAGATGATAAAAAGTGAAGATTTAATAACATATACTTTACAGAAATATTTTCAACAATTTACCTTTATCTTAAAAAAATGTATTTTCAAAAAGTTATATCTCCTTTGCTGTTGACAGTTTATTTTCAGAAATGTGTGCCAAAATATGTCAATTTTGACATGTGTTCTAGACGGGTTTACATGTGGTAGAACGACTCACTCTAGTATTGGAGAAGCCTGTGGTACAAATCCCAGTGGATCATGCACACTTTTTCCTCACCTGTTACACAAGTGTGGTATTCACACCTTTGTAGTCACATGTTGAGTCAATAACAACTGTCTGGTGCAAAAAAAGATGCAATTAATTTTTGTGTTAGTTGACCCTTTGCTTCTAAAACAATGCAAGTCAACTTTCAATGTAGTGGACATAATCAGATGGATACAGGTGGAGAACCATTTGTAAGTCACTATTCTGTTGGAGAGTAGGTCACTCTCTCCCAATGTTGTAGAAAGCAACACCTCCATATTCACTGCTACTGCAATTTGTGCATAAGGCAGAAACTTGTTACTATAATATTAAACAACTTTAATGACAACCCCAAATTCCCAGTTATAATCATTGATTGATTATTGGCTTGTTCCTTGTTGAGGTTGAAGATAATAATGACAACAAAGGCAGTGATACCCATTTTTATATTAACATGTCTGTATGAATATATGAAAAAATAGTGTTTAAACAACAATATGGCGAGGGAGATTGTACGAGATGGTGCATAAACTTATGAGGGTTTTTCCCCAAAATTGAAATGCATAAAACCTTTTGGGGTGCCCATGGCCGAGTGGATAGAGTCGCTGACTTGAAACGACTCAGCCGTTCACCTCATGGAATCGAGTCCTGGTCGGGGCAAGAACTTTTATGTGGGGAGGTTTTCCAGCTAACCTGCGGTACGCCAGTGGTTCTATCCAGACGTAATTCTGGGATCTTCCTCCATCAATAATTAGCTTGACATCGCCAATATGGCCATAGTTGTGTCCTTGCGATATAACAACAAACAAAACAAGCAAACAGAAAAACCTCTGTAGTTCTCTCCATTGCCATCTTGCTGTTATTATTTACCCTTCCATGTTTGGCAATGCAGTATCTTAAAGTACAGGTTTTGATAAAATAATATGGAAAGTAATATGCAAATGTAGACTATTTAATTTTACCATTTGTATGTTTTTATTCTTTGTATGTTTTTATTCTTTGCCAGATTTTTATACTTATACATACATATATACGGGTATTATGACATAGATCTCTACAGGCCCAGGCCTGGTCAGTATTTCGAAGAAAAGTTTTAAAAAAGAATAAAAAAAAGTGTATTAAAATGAAAAGCTGCTAGGTTAAGAGGTGGACATCATAAAACAAAATGGCAACGCATGGCAGATGGTTTCCCCACCTTGAAAGACTGTTGTTTCATGCTATGTGTTTCCTACTTGAAAATTACCAATCTTTAAGGACGTGTGATATTTACATTATGACTCCAGATATCCAAATATCATGATCTGGTTTATTTACTGAAAGGAAATGGATTTGATTTCTGATTTGCTAAACTCTTTCACTGCACATATATTGCTTTAAGTTTAAACCATGTGGCTATATTCTTGAGGTTATGATCATTTTGTTGAGCATATAAGAATTTGAGAGAAAAAAGCACTTTGGGTCTTGTGTATAAATCTGTGGTTCAAAAAAGCATAAAGGACTAATAATATGCCAATAATTATTATGAAAATAGTTGTTGAAGGAAATTGTCGTCAATTTTTTCGAGTCATTTCATTGTTGTTGTTGAGACCTCTTTTTACCAATGGCATTAGATAAAACAAGAAACATTTAGGCTAAGCCTCTGATGAATATTTGTTAAAGGCAGTTAATGATTACAAGTAATTATTATTAATTGAATCAATTTAAAATCAATTATATGTAATAATAATATATAGTTAGACTATCATTTAAATTACATGTTGTTGAGTCACTTTAACATGCGATAGAATAAATCTTTGCCATCTTTTAGATGTTCACACTTTATAGAGAATACTTTCCTTTTTTTCAGTTGCTGCATTATTTGTAGACATGGGGAACTTCCTAAGTGGAAGTTCAAGAGATGAACCACTACTGCAAGTATATGCGTCATGCTTGGTCATCATCATCATCATCATCATCATCATCATCATCTCAATCATCACCATATCCAGTTTATTTATTCAGGCCATCAATTATTCCTCTGATGAGGCAGGGGCCTGACTGTAAAGTCTCAGTGTCAGTCTTCCTCTCCATTCCTGTCTCTGACGTGGGTTGACAGAATCTATACCAAGGCCCTTCCTATCCCTCTTCACGACATCTTCCCAAGTCAGTTTGGGTACTTCTTGTCATTATTCCAGGTATAATTCTCATTGACCACTGGCATTATATAGTGATCATGTATAATTCTGACACAAGAGTATTCCCACACCAGAACTGACCAAAATAATAGTTCTAATATGTTATTTTACTAAATAAATTAAAACTCTGAATGATCTTTTTTTCATTTTCGATTTTTTATTTTCGATTCCGTTGCTGTTGCTGTAACCACTGTTATTGTTATCATATTATTAGTATTATTATTAATATTGTTGTTGTTGTTGTTGTTACTTTTATCATTAGATATTAGCTGGCATTTTTGCCGAGACTTTGCAGCTACATTTCTATCATTATAGCACATGGGCATTTATGAGGTGCCCAAAGACTGAACCCGGCAGGTCCATTATACTGACAACGACCGGTAATGCTGCCCCTTAGCCCCGAGGTTTAGGAGGGAAGCCACTACTACCAACTTTAAAGTCTTTGGTTTGACCCGACCGGGGTTTGAACCCACTACCTCCCGATCCGCAAGCCGACGCTCTACCACCTGAGCTATTGCGACCAGTTATTATCATTATTATTAGTTATTATTTTTATTACTATTCTGGTCATCATCATCATAATCATCATCATTATCATCATCATAAAAAATTGATGCCAAAGTATTTAGTAATCCAGTATGTTTTTTATTCTAAAATTTCAGATAATTATCTTTTTCTATAGGATCATTTGGAAACGCTCAGTGTTGCCTCTCGGGCTATTGTGGAGGGCCTAACATCACAACAGTGTGTTGTGGACGGCCTCACTTCAATGCTACAAACACGTAAAATATGTTTAACATTTTTTCTTTGAACAACTCTGTGATTAAGTTTACAGTAGCTTATAACACCTGAGTATTTTATTTTTAATAATTAGAAGTCTGATTTAACAATATTTTAATTTAATAAAAGTATAAAAATGTAAAATAAAGATCGAGCTAACATGTAATGATACGCAGATACATTTGTAACATTTTTTATTAAGAGATACCTAATTATACATTAGACGTACCCATCATACATACACAATCCAAATTCTTATTCAGCACAAATTCCCAGTTTAAAAGTGGAAAGTTTCTACTTAAAATGAAAACTGTTTTCATTATATCACTTGCAGCTGCTGTGCCACAAGCCAAGATGTTTGGTCTGCTGGGAGTCCAAGATCTCTGCCAAATTTTGACTGCCAATCAGGTGAGTTGACAAGTACCATAAAACCAGGTGTATAGTTCCTCTTTCAGATATTAAGTACGCACCAGGTGAGCGATTATGTACACAAAGACTTGTGTTAAATTGATATTCTTACTTCCCTTCTATTATGTAATCATATAATTTTTTCTAATTAATTATTCTCTATGAACAGCAGTTTTTGGAATCAAAGAGTGTAAATACATGTACCATCTTATTAACAATACCACATGATGTATTACCAGTACTTTTTAAAGGAGTTTTTTGTAATCGAGACAACAACATCAGTAACTATTGTAAAGCATGAGAATATGGGACAACCCAATCTGGCAGAAAATTTTATCATTTTGCATTTGAAATCCCTGGCAAGATGTGACTGCTGATATTTACAAAAAAAACACATTTTGTAATTTTTAGCTTTTTCTTTTCAGAAATGCTCCCTCCTCCAGTCATGCAATATCACTAAAACAGTTGACAAAATTGACGAAGTTTTGAATAGAAATGTTCATAGTTTTCTGACAGATGATCAAGTTAAAAGAGTAAATCAGCAGAGAAGGAATTACTTTGCAAGTTTAAGTCAAGCTAGTGAATATGGAAGATGCTCAGATGAAAAAATGTCAGTCATTTCAAATGATTGTGAATTTCAAGTCAAGAATTTGGTCAGTATGATTTCAAAGATTTCAGAGTATCATGAAAGAGAGAAGCAAAGACAGTTTAATCAAATGGGGCTGCTTGAGCAGAACCAGTTTTTGTTATGTGATATAAGAACTCTAGGTGTCAAGATTAACACAGTAGAGAAAATGATGGAAGTGCAGAGAAATTCTGGAGGAAATATTGGCTTAAGGGAAATTGAACAAGAAATGCGAAGACAACATCTGAGATTTCACTATATGAGGGAAGAAAATCGGCAAATAATACAAAAAGTTGGACAACAGGTACAGTGTATGCAAAAGGAGATTGACAGTCTTCAGGGTGAATGCAAACATATTGGAGAACAATTGAATCAGGTGGAAGCTATGGTTAATAAATTGAGGCAACAACCTTTCTGGGCTAGCTCCAACGTAGGTAAGATAATAATGTTACTTAATTGAAAAATATGAAATGTTGTACTTTTTTGTCATGTTTCTACAATACAACTACATTAATACTATTAGAACAATGGCAGATTGGGGGTCCCATATTACAAATAGTCTTATTTGTTTTGTTCTCAGTACTCCCAAACTGTCAAGATAATTTATGTTAGTGAAACAATTGGAATATAAGAAAATCAACAAAAAAATGTTAAAACTACACGAGGTACAAACCAGTGACCTCAGGTACATGAAGCAAGATCTAGGTCCGTATTCACCAACTATTCTTAAGCCTTAATTGTCATGACTTAAGTCCAAGTCACAATTTTCATACCAACACAAATAAGCTTATTTATGAAGTTTCACTGCGATTTTAAGCTTAAAGAAGGACAGTTAAAGTGTCTTGCAAAAATGCAGACACGTAGTTAAATACATAATGAAGATTGAAATCTATAGCTTGAGCAATTCTTACTAAGTAATAGTTTAATAGTGGCCCTAAGATCCAAAAAGTTAGGTTTTGATCATTACATATATAGCACTATGTATAATCAAGTTTTGTAAAGTTGAAACAAGAAATACCTGAAAAATGAAAAGGTAAGGTGATGCACTTCTTGTTTTAGATGAGTATATTGATGCTATAAAGAATTTCTGCCAATGGGAATTTCTATGTTATTCATCCGGGTTGAGCTTGCGTCAGCATTAGTAAATTGGTCAAAGGTGATATATGATAGCTACGTTAAAAAAGTAATATTTCTTAAATCTTACTACACTTAAAGAATCAGTTAGTAGGATTTTAGCCATCTTTTCAAATTTCTTTAATTAGCAAATTGACCAAGTGTCAGACAAATGCTAGGTATATATAAAAAAAGACAAAATTATTAGAATTTACTATAAAACTAAAGGGTACAAGCAGAAAATGCATATGTGCAGCAGCCTTATTGTCATTATTGTTCAAGTAATATTTTTCAGATGCACAGTATGCTTTTCTTTCTCTCTCAGTATCTTATTATTTATTATCTAAGTTGTTTTACACGGAATCTTTTTTGCACCGTATATGGGTAATGTACACAAAGAACAAAGTTTAGTGCTTCCTGAAACCCACTTCACACATTTCAAAGTGGAATAGATGAAGACAGAAACTGAGAGAAAAAGTAAACAGAATGACCTGGCATGTCATTGATTCCAACTGCAATAATGCTGTTACAAAGCAAAGTTATTACGTAATTATGGGCTAATGAGGTTAATAATTACAATGAAATTAAGACTGAAATACTACACAATATCAAATTACTGCTATTTAGTACATCTGGGAGTAAGGCAGCGGTCACAAAGGTTATAATTAGTTTGAACATATTCTGTTTTTGCAAAATGTTTTTGAAAATAAAGTATTAAAGAATTTGGCAAGTACTAAAATCTCATGTCGGATCAGAACCCTCTGATCCCTAGTCCATAACTTTAACCTTTTGAAAAAGAATACTTCAAACATGTTACAAATGCTTTCTTCATGTGTTGGACCTTTATCAATGATCTTAGAATTTTATTAAAATCTGCTTGAAAACTTGATGGGTCTGGGGTTCCTATCATCCAATCCCAATTCCATAACCTCAACCTCTTTTCCAAGAACCCTTCAAGCATGCTACAAGATGTTTTTGGCTATGTGAACAGATTGCTTAGCTTGTAATACCAGCTCAAAAATGATTACACTAACTGTAAAAAGGATTGCAACCTAATCACATTAACTTGTAAGCCATTAGTGATGTTTATGTTTTCAATTCAGTCGCAAATTGATCTCAAATAGGGGTGGTTGACTTCTAATTAAGTCTCACCAGACCTAATTCGGTAAGACCTACATGACCACTAACAGAATCAAAGAGGTTGCTATATTAGTCACAATTAACTTACAATTGACATTACAATCAAGGGACTTATGATTAGATTCAACCTGTAGTAGTAAATTAACAGTTGCAATTGTTTTAGTCCCTATAGGATTGTCATTGGGTGTTAATGGGGCTTAAAGTTGATTTTTTACTCATATTTGTATTCACTGCCATATAAAGAGTTATTCCTTATGGTTTGAGAAAGTTTTGCCTTTTGCATACAAAATTTGAAAAATGTGAACGAGAAACACTATGTTCAGGTTGCTTTGATTGTTAAGATCACCTGCAAGCATGGATACAATGTATTTATGTCTCAATATTACACTGTCCAAATATTCAAAATGATTCTCAAAATGGTTTTTTATATTTGCCTTTCAGCATTTATGTGTAATCCTAATGAAGCTAGTAGTGATATATATATATATATATATATATATATATATATATATATATATATATATATATATATATATATATATATAAAACACTGTTTTATAATCTGTATTCATTCAAGTCTACTTCAGAATATGTACATCATTGTTTTACACTTTATACCCATAGCACATCCACCGATTACACCCAGAACAATCACTGTTCAGGTGTACGCTCCTCAACAAGGCTCCATATCAGTTCTGGAGGAATTTGTTCATCTCCTGAAGTCAAGCATTGGGGATCATCAAGAAGTAATTCCCTGTCACAGAGTAGACCAGATCAAGAAAGAGATACCAGTGATTGTGATCTGTATCAATGCGTCACGCATAGGCTTGGATGTGCAAAATGCCACTACTGGAATAGAAAGTAAGTTTCGAAACCATCTTGAAACTACTCAAAAACCGGTGAATAAATAGGGATATGAAATCAATAATTATAGATTTTGCTCTTTTATTTTTATGAGTTATAACATTTTTGGCACACATTCTAAAGTTTCACAAATTCGAAGATTTTTTTTTCAATTTTATGATGCCTTGAACAGTGTTGACGTCCATTTTGTATGCTTTCAGTTACATATTTGTAATTGACATTTGAAATCATTTTCAACTAAAACCACAGCTATGTATGATTACCTGGTATTCACTTTCTTCACCAGAAAACAGTAATATGGCTCTGATAGTGCTGCACCACAAGGCGAAGCATGCCCTTCCAAACCAATCCATTGACAGAGTTCTGACATCACCAGAGTACAAACAACTAGGAGGATTATTTGACATGGCATTTCTGGCAGAACAAGGGTTTTATCCCTGTGATATGAATGATAGTGCACTAAATAATCTATCTGGGTTTTTAAGCAGTAAGGGGATGGGTAATTAAGGAAAAGATTCCCCGCACTGGAATATACCCCGCATGCTGCCATCTTGAGAATAAAAGTTGCGGGGTATATTCTGCAAAGTACGGTAGTTGCTTTGTGATAGGTGCTATCAAATGACACTGAATGAACAAAACTGTGTGTTGTTATTGGGGAAAAAATGACAAAAGAAAGATTCAAGTGTGCATTATTTATGATAACAAACTAACATCTTACATTTTTCTATTTGAACCGTTTTTTAATGAAAACTGGTTAACACTGTACAAAGACAGTGAAGCGATTTTGTTGTTGTGTTCATTTAATTTGAATTTTTCTGTTTAAGAAAAGATATTTAGAAACAAATCTAAAGATTTTTTTTTAGAAAAAAACACTTTCCTAATTCCTAGATGTTCTGACAATCGAAAACAATGGGCCAATTAATCACCTCTAAAGTTAACTATTATCTGTTATTTAATATGTATAAAATACTCAGATTTATGTTTTTATATGTAACGGTTTTTGAGGTTATTTCAAAATGTAAGTAAATGACACTAGCTGCACTGTAAGGGAGAGGTAACAGCAACATCTGCATATCTTAGATGCACACATGAGCACAATCACCATGGATGTCTGACGGCTCCAGTGGTGGAAGAGATGTAAGGGCCTTTATCCACATGGCTGCCTCATAGGCATACATGTGAACTCTCTCGCTTTTGGAGGGAGACTCCGTCTTTAAAGGTTCAAAATTATTTTAAAATGAGGGGTGTTTGACACATTTTCAGAAATCACCCTACTTGGAAACAGATAGCTTCCTTTTTTGTTTATATGAAAATAACAAATCTCCCACTTTGCAATTGAAAATCTCCCACTTTGGCCTCAGAAAAGGTTCTGTATGCATGAGTGGTTGATTGTTGATGATAAATGTAATTCTAAAAGGTCTTGAACCAGCTACTGACACACATCTTTAATGTGTAACTCACCTATGGAAAATTAGATATGCAAAACTGGACCTGGTAGCGCAATCGGTAGAGCGTCGTCTCCAGGTCTGGGAGGCCCTGGGTTCAATTATGGGCCATGACATACCAAAATAGTTGTGGCATAGCTCCCTTGTCCACGCTGAAGTAAATATAAGGGTAGTTCCACGACTGGTTGGCCCAGTGTCAGGATAATGTGATTGGGTGTGGTACCATGCAAGGTGTTCACAGCATGCTATACACAGTGAAGGCAGCACTATGTCTGCTTCAAGTGGACACGGTCTTCAGATAACTGAAATACTGTTGGTGGGACAATAAACCCAACAAACAAATATGCAGACTTCTCCCATAACACAGAGTGTGTGCACACTCAGAAGTAGAAATAAAGAGGCTTTTTTTTTGTTTTGTTATAAATATCTATCATAAATTGTTTTGTTAACAAATGCTAACCAAATATTAAGTGAGCCTTTTTACAGTTTTTTTTTATTATAAAGGGTCTATATACTGCTTCAATAAAGTTGTTCACAAGAACTGTGTGTTTTGTTCCCTTCTTCAACGTTGCTGGTGAATGTCGTTAATTTCACATGATACACCTGGAAGTTGTCATACCTGTATAGAAATTACTTTTGAAATGTCTTCAGAATTGATGATGTAAAAATTGTAAAAAAACCCTCTGACAATAAGATGCTGTAAGCAGGACATTTGGAGTAAACCAACTTTTGAAAACAAAAAGGATAATCAGAAAAGTGTGCAAGAAAATGTTATTAGCATTGTCTATAATCATGTGTATAAAATTGTAAATATGTCATTTAATTTATTATACAGTTATTTTATATATATACAATATAAATATATATACTCAAGGTATCGGGGATGACTTTGGAGGTGTTGCCAGAGGCTTATGGCCGCGGGCAACAGTTCAAAATGTAATCCCTGATACCGAGGAACAACAGTGTTGACCGTTTACCAAACAACCATGCAATGAATGTTATATTACCTTATGTAATTGTATTAATATTATTTTCTGATATCTAGCAGCAACATACAAATATTTTGAACCTTTGATCATGTTTTTAGTGCTCAGTGAATCTTTGTTTTAGTAGATTGTTCAATCTTTCTCTGAGATGTCCTGGAAATGGCTCAACATGGTTTGTTGTCAAAACACAGATGAAATATTGACTTGTTTACAGCCAAGTCTAATATAAGACACTTGACTGGTAGATCCATTTTGATGGTTGGATTATATACCCATTTTGAAAGTAGGATCTTATGCTTAAGATGGTGTACTTTTTAGGGTTGGATGGTATACCAATTTTGAGTGTAGGATGGTACATCAACTTTCAGGGTTGGCTGGAACACCCATTTTGATGGTTGGCTGGTACACCTATTTTGAGCATAGGATGGTATAACCCATTTTGCAGGTAGGATGGTATAACCCATTTTGTGGCTGCATGGTAAACACAACTTAGGGGCTGGATGGTAAACACAACTTAGGGGCTGGATGGTAAACCCATTTTAAGGGTTGGTAACACACTAGTTAGTTATATTAGTGTGATGTTATTAAGTATGTGTAAGTGTATATGCCATTTCCTGATCACTTTGTTGTCGCCGTTTTATGCATTTTGTTGGACAATTTCATTTTAAGTAATAAAAAAATAACATTTTAGTCATGTTATAAACATTTTTTTTTTTTTATGGAAAATGGTCGAGTAAAGAGTGGAACTTTTTTGTGCGGATTCTCCCAAACCGAATTACACAAGTCAAGACTGACTGTTCGTACTATAAAAAGATGATGCATTGTAAACTAAAAACAGCTGATGTTTTGGTCATGTTATAAATAGAATCTAATATTCGTGTTCATTAGATACTGAAAATATTAAACTTGTGTAAAATGACACGAAACTCTGCAGAACCTTGTTTCATACTATTTCATCCAACTCGTTTAATATCTTCAGTATCTAATGAACACTCATATCAGATCCTCTATATACTGAATGGTTTTGCTGAAAATAAAAACTAACAGGAAAAAACATGTGTACATGATAAAAAGACATCTGTTTCAATATTTCTATTTTGTACACAGTACATGTTGGAAAGCTTCACGTGGACCTTTCTTCCAAATACTTTAGACTGCATCAGCAGACGGTTGTTCAGTCACTGCTGGTTGACACCAATCATGATAGTTGGACTAAAGGTTAAGAACACTGACGAAATATGCTGAGTCATTCAGGGCCAGATTTCCCTTGAGGGGGATCTGGTCAAATGTTATCTTTAATTTTTAAGTGTCAGTTTCACATCATAATTAATATAGAGTCTTCATCATTTGATATACCACAGACTGGGAATGCTGCTATAATTTAAAATTTAATATGAAATTAAATTCACTGTAAAGTAGGTAAATGATACCATTTTTTCATTTTTGTGGGCGTCTGTGGTCTAGTGGTTAAGATGTTGGACTCTGGATCGGAGGGTCTCGGGTACGAACCCCCAAACTGACCATGTGATGTTAGTCCTTGAGCAAGACTATTTACTGCATATTGCTCCAGGTACTCAGTACCTGAGTACTGGTTCTACCCAGGAAGTGGACTGTCGAGAGGGATTTATATAAGTTGAAAAAACTTGTTTCCCAATCAACTATAAATAAATAGGTTTAAACTAAAAATCAGTTTTGTTATATTTTACATCCTTAGGCATTCAAAGACATGAATGAATACAAAATGGATGGTTTGCAAATGATGACGGAACATATATTTTCTTCTAGGTATTTATTGCATTTTTATCAAAGATACACAGTTCCCTCATACTAAAACAAAAATGAACATTGACATGTGGTTGATAGGACATGAGACCATAGTTTACAAGGTATAAGTCATACTTGAGAATAAACAGAACAGTGTTACTACAGAGAGATACTTAAGCTTGTGAGTATAAACAAGCAGCAACAGAAGGTAACTTATAAATACAAATATGTCGCACTGAAAAAGCTTTTTGTTAATAAAGTTAATTAATACAAATTTGTTAGCCATGTTATAGTTATGCTAAATATTTATCACAGGAGAAAAAAAAACCTGCTTTAAGAAAAAAAGGGATAAAATCAATGTGACCTATATCTCGTAAAATATGGCGAACATTATAAAAGCAGAATTGTGAGTAATATGTTTTCCCTCAATATATTTTGAGAAATTTGTCCACATATACAGACTGAGAAAGTTATGATTATATATACATAGCTCACAGACATGAATTAAAAACCTTTTTCACATATTCCCATAATGAAGCTTTCTATCTATGACCTTAGAATTAGAGCTGTATGTGTTTATGCCATGTTTAGGATGATCTATCAAATATAATGTTCATATTCAAGTATCTGAAATGTTTAACAAAAGGAAATGAAAGGAAACACTAACTTATTGTATGTACATAACAATGTAAAGCTAAACTTCAGTATTAATTTGAAAACTACATTCAGCTGCTGGATTGTTATTCTTTCATAACTTATGATAATAATACATCTACATATTGACTGATTTTCATGTTTTGAAGTTATACTGACCAGATAGAAGATAATATAGGTAGAACAATTGTTTAGTTTAACACATCATCCAAATTATGTATATTTATAAAACTTAAACATGTGACAAACAACAGTTTACCGTGTATTGAGAGCTGATGGATCTAAATCTACACTATTAACCCACGATTTATCAATTTGTGCTTCGGCGAAGAGTTGTCTTCAGAAGGTGGATATGTTAAAAGGGAAATAACTCTATCTGACTGGGCCTCATGAGTAGAAATGTTGAGTTTGCTGAACACAAATACATAACAAATCAAATTCCTTATATTGTTTGAGAACCTTTTTGTAAAGGTGTACATTAAATACAAACACACACACAAAATAAGACTACATTCTTATTTTGTAGTACATATAACTTTGGTTGCTAGGTTAGAAAACAATTATCTTCAATTTATGTGTCAAAAATATAACAGAACTGGTTTCTGTAATCATTAACATTATTACAGCATACTTTGCACCTAAATAGTCTAAACATTTTTGGTTAAGAAACATAATATTTCTACAAAAAGTAGTGATCCATGATCTCTGAAAAAAACTATACCATCTTAAGTGAAATAATCTTTGATTTAAAATGGAAAGAAAGAGCCAATCTATTTGAAGAAAGTTTACGGTATTGTACTATGTCAAAATTCATATACAACAATAATTTAGTATGATTGCCTTTTAACATGGTTATGTCTTTTGTACAAGGTGGTTGTCATTCCTAAATGTAAACATCTAATTTTGAATTTTCTCCGTATAATTTCTACATCAAAACATTGCAGTGCAAACCTTCCCAGTAAGCTAAAAAAAATCAAATAAAAAAAAATCAAATTTTCTATAAATCTACACAATAGAATTTTGAGGGCTTATAAATAAACATTCAATTAATCAGCAACATTTGTAAAGATCTTTTTTTTTTAAAATTCACCAGGCATGTAGTGAAAATAATATTATGCAATTAGCCTTTTTGCACATAAATGTATCTGCATTGATAACAACCCTGTGCTGTTTGAATGTACATCATTGCTTAATTAATTTAATTAAAATTAATTGCAGACCTGTAAACTAGAAATAAATAACATAAAATATACATGTTGTATGACTATATTACACAATATATATCAATATACCCAGATTAACATATAACTCAATTCAGATCAGTATGTACATGGACAGGAAATGTTATAAGTAAACAAAGCCTTCTCCATTTGGCAGAATTGTTTAATTTTGTTGATAAAACATAAAAAGAAAATGTCTTTCCTATAAATACTGTCCTTAAGAAAATACAAACACTTTATTATTGGCTACAAGTCAGCAGCTGACTGCAAATGCTTGACTAATTTACAAATAAACTGTCCTAGAAAATATGTGATGTTGTCACATTGTTTATGAAATATATACCAGTAGTTATACAAAGTAACTTTTTTTTTGATATAGCAAATATACTTATGAAGAAAACAACAACAACAACCCTTTTTGAACTGTATTCACATGGGTTGATACCATCTTAATCCTTTAGCTCAAGCATATGCCATTTTACACCTTTGTAAATCCATTCACAATTATTCCTTTTATCTTCAGCTGCATCACCGCAACTGAGGGTTTATTTGTAAACTAGTTAAATCTAGGTTATATAATTATATGCCAAAAATGCATGTTTTTTTAACAATATTAAAACTGTTTCAAAGAAAATCAATAAAATCAAGTGAAATTTAAAAACCCTATACATTTACTATGAACGAAAGGGATAATCACCTAAGTCTTTTCCACGTAGAAAACAGCATGCTCACTAGTAACATTTCCTTTAACAATGTGATATATAAACTAGTTATTGATCAGACTTAGTCAAAACTAATCCATACAAGACCAATGTACACTTCACTAGTAAGTTTGGCACAATTAAAAATAAACAGAACACAAAATAATTTCCAAAGCAACTCTGAACAAGTCCCTTGGCCTTGAGATGCCAAGGTTTGTTGCCACTGTCAAGCAATTGGAACGTATGAAACAGCTGATCAGTTATTGCAATAAAATTAACAACAATAAAGTCAAAAGATGAAAGCAAATGACCAAAATAATGTTAACTAGTGATTCAAATAACTCATGAAATTCATTTAATTAATGTAGATTATCTATTTGTAATAAAATAATTTACAAATTTCAAAAAGATGGTAGTTTTGTCATCGGTAAGTTTTTTTTAACCCCCTGTGACTAAAGACTGTGTATGGATCACAGATAAGTATCTATGACCAAAATGTGATAAACCAACACACCACACATGTCCTGACAGCACTACAGGATCCACAACATAATTTTAAACAATCAGTGTTTAACCATCTTAAGTCATAGCAAGTAATTTATTGTTTCCTTTTTATAAATTCTACCCTAATAAAAAACTACAGTTTGTTATATCAGTCTCACTTAAAGCCTTAGTAGTAAGTGTATTTAAAGTATGCACTTCAGTCATTTTTAATAACTGGACAAGTGTACAATGGACGATAGACCAAAATTATACCAGCTCAGATAAAGTGACAAAATATCAATATTTTAGAAATATAAGTATGTATTTTATTTCACATATAATTGAAAAATATTTCAATTTGTATTTCTGTGGATAAAATATTCATTTGAAAAGAAATTAAAAAACAAGTAAAAGAGTAACACATGACAGCATGAATATTTGGTCATAAATAGGGTACATTGGTGAAATGGAAATTGTCTCCCTTGTTAGTTAATCTGCATGGTATTTCAAACAGTAGGTAGGTCCTTTTAGTTGGAATTCTTGGACTAAATTTTCTGTACTCTTGTAAATAATGGAATTTCTTACTTTTGCATAAATATAAGCTTAAAATCCATTCAAATATTTATACAGATATGTTTTTTGAAAAAGAAAATGGAAATATTTGTTGATGATTGATAACCTGGGAATCACAAGAAAGTTAGAAAAGTCAACATACACTCCAAAGAGTACAAGGATAAAAACAGAGTAAAACAAATACAAGGACCTACTTGCATTTAGGGATTATTCAGGGGAGACTATTCATTAATGTCTCTCATTCTTTATGTCTTCAGCAGAAATACATGTAAGAAATACATAGGTATATTTATAGTGGCTAATGTGTTTATGTGCACAACATTACAGATATTATAAGTAAAAGCTTTCAAGGAAGTAAATATAAAATGACTACATGTATGATGCTGTATGTTTGGAGCAGTCTCATTATACTAATAGTCAATTGAAAGTTATGCTAACTTCATTTAACAATAACGAATACACTTAATTTTGATATATAAAGTTCTGCATGGGTTGGTCACAAGACAAAAGTGTGCGAAAGATAAAAGTTCGAAATATACTTTTGTTCTGTTGAACCCTTAGAAATAACAAAATGCACATTTTCTAAATGCTAATATAGAACATAAAAGCCAATAGAACGTCAAAAAAATATCTAAAAAGATGGTATTGAAATTTGTTCAATAAATATCCCATAGTGCTTTATTAACCTCAAAATGGAGTTTAAACAGACATTATTTGAAGATATATAAATAAATGCACACAGGATAGTGAAAAAGAGTATCAATTTGACAGAATCCATTTTTTTCCGAAGCTCATGCAGTTTTTACAATAACTGCTACTAGCTGTATAGGAAACTATTGCAAAGTAATGCACGGCAACACCCTATCATACATGTGAACTCTCACACTTTTGGAGGGGGAGTCCCTCTATTTAAAGTTCAGAATTATTAAAAAAAATTAAATTTTACAGATTTTCAGTAATCTTCCTACTTGGAAAAGATAACTTCCGTCTTTATTTATATTAATATAACAAATCTCCCACTTTGCAAGTGAAAATCTCCCACTTCGGCCTCAGAAAAAGTTCACATGCATGTATCTAGTATAATTCGTTCAAAGACTGTAACTTTAAAGACCACAAAATTGCATCACAGCTAATATAATACTTATACCCAGAGGGGAGAACCACAGAACAGAAGCTAGAAGTAGTATAATCTTAATTAAATCTATCAAAGGGTTGGAGGTGAGATTGGGAGAACCCAACAAGAGGGTGAACTATTTTGACTGAAATGATTGGCGAGTTTTCAAATAGGTCCCCTGAGGGTTGGTATCTCCTGAACTTGTATCCAATAAAATGACGGATTCTTTTACTCACGAATTAATAATTAAAAACTAACATTGGGTAGGGATTACTTTATGCTTAATCAAATTTGTAACGTAACCTAAGTGCAACAGATTGAATTTATCTGGCGTGTAAAGAATAATATTAAACTAATAAATTTCACTAAAAAATTAAAGACAGAAAAAAACAGTAGTTCTTCAATGTATTTTCTCTTTATTATCATATTTGTTATTCAATAACTGAAGGAAATAATGTCACCCTTTTGCTAGAGGCATATGTCAGACTACATTATGAACTTTCTCACCATTTAAATTCAGATATACTATTTATTCATTACTCTTCGTATTAATTAAAATCAATATATTTTATAATATAATAATTATAATAACATGGATACTTCCCTAAGCACATTGAAATATAATATTATAGTACTTTTTCTATATGAGATAATATTTTCCACTAAGGCTGTTTTTTGTTACATTTTGGGACTGTTTTACCTATTTAGTGCGACACATGTATCTAAAATGCAGACAAACTGACATGATAGAAAGGGCAATCTTGAGTCCTATCTTGCCACACTGTTTAACAGCTGATAGATTTCTTATGAATTTCAAATGTATCTTCAACAATATGCAACTATAAGTAACCATGGTAGTTGTTTTGTTGTTGTTTTTTGTTACATCACACCACCACAATTATGGTCATATTGCGCCATTTAGCTTATTATTAGTGGAGGAAGACCCCAGACTTATGTCTGGGTAGAACCACTGGCGCACCACAGGTTAGCTGGAAAACCTCACCACATGAGAGTTCTCAACCAAACTGCGATTCGAACCCACGTGCTGCGAGGCTCTGGAGTTACATGATTTTTATTCCAATCAAAGATAGTAATAAAAAAGGAATAATTAGCAAATTTTGTCCTTTATCTGCATTCAACAACAAAGCAAGATCTGTATTCTTGAAGAGTAAAAAAACGTACACTTAAACATAACAACTGAACACAAATACAAACCAACTGATTAGCAATTAAGTAAAAAATTCATGACAAATTTACAGGACTGAATAACTGTTAGGAATATTCAACTCATATTTTACACAGATATTTATATTTCCCTGCCTTAATACTTTCTCAAGAGGTTTAAAGCTAGATCGAGTTTCTGTAGCACCACTGCTCCAAGTTCAAAGGAAACTGCTCCAAGTTTAAGAGAAACAGAATACTTGTATGTATCTAATATCTGTCACCATAGAAACACCTCGAAAACTTTCTAAAATAGCTAGTACATTATTCAGAAAAAATGTGATAAGAAAAAGAAATTATAAAGGTGCAAGAAAGAAAAAAGATGATTTATAATGCATTC
This sequence comes from Sinonovacula constricta, assembly GCA_007844125.1. Lineage (NCBI taxonomy): Eukaryota > Metazoa > Mollusca > Bivalvia > Cardiida > Solecurtidae > Sinonovacula > Sinonovacula constricta. Next base: position 27,754,574 of record CM017564.1, read on the forward strand.
TAGCTTTGCATGATCCTGTTCTTCCTGCTGACTCTAGTTGCAATCTTGACTACCAATGTTGTTAGGGAATACAGTTTGATTGCTTCCTGATGTGGAGCACTGTGCATACACGCTAGTTCATTTCATGGTGCCAAGTGTGTATGTCTGTAAAATACCCACATTGAAAGTCCTTCCTGAAGATGGATCACTCTCATATCTTGATTAACAGTGCAATAACTGACACTTTATATCATCGGAAGGGCGTATAGATGACCGCAAACTTGTCCATGTTGGACTGACAAAAGTTGTGGGCATCTTTTGTTTGGCCGCACTTGCTCATGATTTCTCCAACTCTTGATCCATTGCAGTCTTATCACAGCACAAGGATATGCACAATAACAAAACAAACCATGATGCCTCCATTTTACCATTCTTGAAATAACAAGGAGCACATTGGCAATTAATGATAGTTTAAAGAGTCAGTGCTGTCAGTATAACTCGTGCCACTTTCAGAGGCTGTACAGGCATATTCAGAAAGGGAGATAATCAAGGTCCACCGGGTGGGGGGCAGACGCCTTGACATTCTGTCGACAGTTACTGCACATGCCCTGAAGCCTATTCTATCCCAAGAAGTGTATGTTGTGATAGGTTACATAATGTGTGTGTGTTTGTGTTGAGTGTTCATGTCTCCTCCATTTCAAACTCCAGCATGGCGTCCAGCTCATCAGTGAGTCCTTGCAGCATGTTATCTATCTCACTGAGCACATCACCAGACTTCTTGTTACCACCTATTGCTGTTGTTGCTGCTGCTCCTGCTGCTGCAGTAGCCCTGCACATGATAAAGACAGAACTTAAAAGTAAACCAACTACTGCAGTAGTCACAAAATAAAAATACTGGCATAGGTAAATCTGTTTTGACAGCAAGGAAGCAGTGCATTAGATTTGAGCCAGGAAGAATTAAAGTAAAAAATGCAAAGCCTTAAATTCCATAAAAGCATGTATAGCAATGTTCTGAAACTTCAGCAATGTGTATATCATTTTAAGAAAATGTTGTGGGTTTTTTGCGTTATCGTCAATATATAATCAAATAACCTTTAAACTAAACCTACAACAATGTGCCAATTTGGCTATTTCTGGGTTTGTGAGAGAATTTATGTTTATTGGGTTTATCTTCTCACCAACAAAATTTCAGATATGTGCAGATGGTGTCCACTTGAAGCAGATATAGTGCTGCCTTCACTGTGTATAGCATGCTGTGGACACCTGGCATGATAGCACACCCAGTCACATTATCCTGCCACTGGGCCAACCAGCCATGGAACTACCATTACATTTGCTTGTGTGTTAGCAAAGGTGCTATACTACAACCATTTTTAACGACTTTGGTATGTCGCAGTCCAGGTTCAAACCTGGGGCATTCCGTCCCTTGAGCCAATGCTCTACTGATTGCACTACCAGGTCTGGTGCCAGAGAATTTTAACTGTTTCATAAACATTTATTCTGAAAAACAACTTACCCTCTTTGCGGTTTAGGTGATACAGCTGGTTTTACTGCTGGCTTTGGTGAAGTGACCGGCTTAGCACCTACAACCCAATCAATTAGCAATGATGTGCAAAATGTTTGTTTTTTGTTACATTGCAACAACACAATTATGGTCATATTGGCAATGTTCAACTAATTACTGGTGGACAAACATGCCAGACATGCCAGACTTATGTTTGACTACAACCACAGGTGCACCTTAGGTTAGCTGGAAGCTTCCCCGATATGAAAGTTGTCACTCCAACTGGGGCTAGTAACAAGCTAGTGACAATAACTGCTCAGTCACGAGCACCCATGCACAAAATATTATTTTATTCTGTGTCCAAAACTGATGTATGGTAAGATACAAACAGTTTAACCAACATTTACCAACTTTCAAAATATAGACATAATTACCTTCCCGGTTATTATCAGAAAGTTATAATGCATGTAATGGCAAGGTTTACTAAAACAGATATATTTTAAACAAAGTAATTCAGTAGCTTTCATATAAGGATTTTCTCAGCTAATGAATTATTAATGCTTTATGCTCAAATGCCTACATATGACACAAAGTAGCAAAGTAACCTTTTTTTTTTAAATATTTTTTACAAGACAATGGTATGCTTACTCTGAGCTGATGCCATAACTTGAGTTCCAGGTAGATATGAGGCAGTCACACTGGCATTGTAGCTTGGTTGTGTTTGTCCACTGACCAGACAAGGTTGTGGCTGTCTTTGATGTTGTTGTTGTTGCTGACTGAAGTCTGGCTGTCGCTGAAGCATCTGCACGACCTGTGACTGGGGTTTAGGCATCTTGTTCGGAGCCCGCTTTAAGGTGTCAGAGTTGGTCTCACTGAACACTGTGTCAGTGCCCTGAACCGATGATTGCCGACCATCATCTAACACCATGACTAGAGATGGTTTGGTTGTCTGGGCCCGCTGTTTTATCGTCCCAACGTTTTCGTTGGCGAATGGCAATGTGTTAGAGTCCAGACTAGTTGTTGAAGAACTAATATCTCCACTACCACTACCACTGCTACCAGTTGAGTCTTTCCTCTGTTTATCTGCCGATTCACTGGCCTGACTCACTGGTGGCTTTGTGCCATTATAATTGTCCGAGGCACCGTCACGAACACAATTTTGAGCATTTACAGTGTTTGCAGCTGTGACTTGTATATTAGCAGCTTGTGACACACAGGCTGATTCGTTAGCACTTACAGATTCACTAATGGTTGGCTGGGCATTTGCCTCAGTCTGTGCTTGGCGTAACTTGACGCCAAAAGCACTTTCTGTCCCATTGTTTGCATTACTAGCACTAGCTGATCCTTCTCGTTTCAGTCTCTGCTGTAACATATACTCCCCTGATGTGTGCTTGTCTCCCTTGGCCAAGAGGCCATAATTTGAAATCTTTGGAGTAATTATATCCATGGCAACTGGCGGTGGTGGGGGTGGAAGGTCCTCCCCATCAGAACTGAGATTATCGCAAGCATCATTCTGCTCACTTTTCTTCCCAAAGCGTTCTGAAAGACTTTGTACACAGTTCACAAAGGCCTGAGCTTGAGGTGAAGAGAACTGAGGTTTGTGCTGTATTGGGGGTGGCGTTAACACCGAAGACATTGGACTGCTACTAGTAGTAGCTATTGTCTCACTCATAGCCTCGTATGACCTGCCTGGGTCTGATGTACGAATGGAGGCTGTCCGCTTTGGTGGAGGGGGAGGGGCCTTCTTTGACCTGCCTCCAGGGGAGTTCTGAGATGACTTAGAAGGAGAGCCCATTGCCTGTGGTGGGTAGCTAAAGTGTGTATTTACATGGATAGGGCTTCCCATGCTGGTGGCAATCTGCTGCATTGACATTGGTGAATAGTTCACATAGTTACTAACTGCACGTGGAGGACCCAGTTGGGGAGTGTCATAAACGTGTTCTGATGTGCGCCTCTTCAAACTACCATTTGTTGCCAGTGGGTATTTGAATCCTTCAAGATTTTGAATTGGGCTTTTGTAGCCATCATTATTTCTCTCTGCTTCATGCTTCTCAATATTAACATCAGGTGAACCTTCTCTGCTTGACTGCTTGGCCACAATCTTTGCCACAGGTTTAGGCTTCACTCTAGGTGCCACAGGAGCGATGGCCATTGGTGACCTTGACATCATGTCAGAGTCATCCCCAGTAGGTGTGTTTTCTCTATCCGAGTAGTCTGAATTCCTATCATTGGGGGCATGGAAAGACTGGCACATTTTCTGGTGCCCTTCATCCTTGCTTTCAGAAATACCATTTGGTGTTGACTGAGACATTGAACGCTTCACCTTTATTGGGACAACAGCTGGAGGTTTGTTGGCCTGCATGCTGCTGGTGTTGGCATACTCAGACTCTAGAGGCTGATGCAGCGACCGGTCCCCGCTGCTGCTGGTGCTGAGGCTGTCACCTGACGATGACCGGCGTGGCTTCAGGTATGGTGGCAGCTCATTGTACTGCGGAGGGGCTGGTGGTGGGGGAGATGATCGCTCCCCTGACCAGCTGATGCATGCCATTGGTGGTTCCAGAGCCTCCTGGGGCTCTCTGCCATCTAGTGTGGACAGACGCTTGGTGCCAGACATGATTCGCTTCAGACGGTCAATGGCAAGCATGATCTTCTTCTGGTGTCCTGAAATAATTACCAATGTAAAAAAAGGTTTAGCAAAGTTGCAAGGTGCCAAAATAAACATGTTTAAAATAAGATAAGCATTAAAAGTTATACGTGGTAAAAGCAGATTGCGAGATGAGGAGAAATTATTAGGAGAGATCGACCAAGGAAATCACTAAAAAAAATACATAAACAATAACTACTAGCATTTTGTATGCATGTAACAAGTTGATCATATTCATATAGATACTTGATGAAACAAGAACAAAACCTGTTCGACCAGCCGACGGTGTATCAGTGCAGGTACATACCTAGCTTCTGGATGCCTATCTCCTCCAAGTCCTCCCAGGTGATGTCGATAACATAGTCGATGTTATCATAGCCCTGATTGGCCAGAGTGTTGAAGTACTGCTCCAACCCCAGCATTCTCAGCCAATTGTAGACGTCGGTCTTTAAACACAGAGCATGACATTCATAAATAAATAAGTATATTAACCACAAACTGTTCACATGCATATTATATTACCTTATTTAAATCTGTGGTTTACATTCACTAAAATTATATTGAAACAGACAAGTCTTGTACATTTAATATTGCTGAAGTTCTGAGCCACATTGTTTCAAATAAAATCTTTTATTTGATTTGTTTGTCTCGACCCTCTTTAAAAAGTTATACCCACATATACATACATGCTTAAAGTCTAGTATCCCTATACCCATATGTGCATACATGCTTAATTTCTGGTATCCCTATACTCATATATACATACATGCTTAAAGTCTAGTATCCCTATACCCACAAAGACATATAGGCTTAAAGTCTAGTATCCCTATACCCATATGTACATACATGCTTAATGTCTGGTATCCCTATACCCACATATACATATAGGCTTAAAGTCTAGTATCCCTATACCCATATGTACATACATGCTTAATGTCTGGTATCCCTATACCCACATATACATATAGGCTTAATGTCTGGTATCCCTATACCCATATGTACATACATGCTTAATATCTGGTATCCCTATACCCACATATACATATAGGCTTAATGTCTGGTATCCCTATACCCACATATACATATAGGCTTAATGTCTGGTATCCCTATACCCATATGTACATACATGCTTAATGTCTGGTATCCCTATACCCACATATACATATAGGCTTAATGTCTGGTATCCCTATACCCACATATCATATAGGCTTAAAGTCTCATATCCCTATATACAACATGTACATACAGGCTTAAAGTCTGTTATCATTATACCAAACAAATGTAACCAGGGTGTGTTTGTGTTTTTATGTTGTATCTGTCCGTACATTTCATGTTGTCCGTGTACATCGTTCTACCCTGTGGCGTCTTGTGTATAAGTACCGTTAAAGTGTCATGTCCAGTGAGTGAGTTGATTCTAAACCTGTTTTACTAGTGTGTGAGCAGTTTTTACTAACAATAATTTTCCCGCTTTTCTATATCCCTTTCCTCTACCAATTCATTTCCCTGACAGACCTTCATACTAGAAGGAACACTTTCATACCCACATCAAATCTTTTACAAGATTTAGTAATAAGTTGGCTGGCTTAAAACTATACCCTATAATAAAGAACTCTAACACCTACCAAGATTTGGTTATTCGACATTACCAAAGAGAGGTTACATTTGGCGCCCAACGTGATATTAGGGTTTGGCCAGCCAACTTCACTTTTTTCTGAAGATAAGCGTTTGAAACGTTTTTGTTCCGTCCTGTTAGCGACGATCAACGACGGGCCCCGAAGGAGACGTCTGGAGGTGCCGGCATTTGATTCATATTCGGGAAAAGTGTTTTGTTTTCTTTATTTAGCTCTAAGTGCTAGCCAGTGTTTTTTTATAATACCGGTAACGTGTTATTATAAATCTGTGCACAGTGTTTTAACTTATTTGTTCATCGCGATCATCACTGTGTTAACGTTTGTACCACGCGCGGATCTACATCTAATATTCTCCAAGAACTTTCAGCGCTGGATTTGTGACATTTTCATAAGTGATCATGTTTTATTAAGTGTTATTTGTGTTAAATTTGTGTATGTACTGTGGATTTGGATAATATTTGTAAGTACAAAACATTTGTATTGTTATTTGTATCTATTTTTTTACTGTACGTAATTTTTATTTTTCGCGTACAGCTTTCGCTACAGTATATTTAAATTTTTCTCTACGTAACTTCCGGTCTAGATTTTTGACAATTATTTTTTTATAACGGTAAGTTTTCTGTGTTTTGGATATCTTTTGATTATCTTAAGTACATTTTTGCATTTTAAAGTAATTATTTTTCATTAGATAAACATATTTCTGATTGATTTAAACTGGATTTCGAGTACTTATTCAGTAGAGTTAGAAATATTGTATATCTTAAATTTTTCACGTGTAATCGTAAGTAGTTCTACTTTCACTTTCACATCTACGCTTTACATCATTTTGAAACAACGCATTGTTATTTGTTTGTTACTTTCATTATACTGAAATTTGTATTAATATATTTTTCTACGTTTTCCTTAATCAATATTCAAGTTTGTATTAATTTGTTTATATTTGTTGAATTTTGAATTTTGTCACGTACAGACAATCAGTTTCATTTCACTTCCCAGCCACATTCTTTACATTTTCATTTCTATTTCCTCATTTATCTCTCATAACTTCCTCTTTTTACTCAAACCTTTACTAATTTATATTTTTTGTATTGCATGGTGTGAGTGTATTGATATTTGTATTTCTGTTCCACATTGTGTTTAATGTTATATGTATCATATGGGGGTCTCTAGTATGTTTGTTTACATTGCTGTGTTAGGCTTTTAAGAAATTTATAGCTGGCAGTGCTAAATAGTATATTTGCATTCAGTGCTTAGTTTTGACAGGAATCACATAGTATTTCATTCATATATTTGTTTTCAGCTCTGTTCTGAATTTGAAACATAGTTTTCAGATAAGCTGCTATTTCATTTCAGGCTCCTGAAATTTTGATGTACTTTTTGTATAATACAGAGTAACATTCCATTCTTTTCAGCTATTTACCACCAAGTTTGCTGCATTAACATCAATTACCATCAAATATTGCAAAATAATACAGTTGTTAATTACTTTGCCATATTTTCAGCTGACAGGGGGAGAATACACCTATATCTATGTATAAACTGTTATAATTTTACAGCTTTCCCCAAGAACATACCACTTAACAGATTATATATATTTTTGTTAAGTGTTACATGGCATATTGAATAGTTTATGTGAACACATTATGTGAGCACATTATATCATTTTGTATATCATTACTTTTACAGCTGGACTAAGTATTTGATAGCTTTCATTTGAGGATTTCAACTCCAAAAAGGTATATACTTTTGAGTGTTTATATATTTGCTTACAGGTTGGTATAAAGTCAACACCTTCATTTGTTATAATGGCTTCACAAAATCTCACCATGGAGTCTATTATGGCTGAAATAAGCAGAAAATATGACCTTATACCTAAAGAAGAATCCAGTCAAAGCAACGAAGGTGATAAGGACATGCATTCACGCATTATTAAAGCGATGAAGGAGTCAAAAACCCCTGCTCCCACTGCTACCTCTACACCCATTGCTCAGCCATCCTTTACATACCCCCCTGTTAACACCAGTTTGCCTAAACTGCCATCATTTTCTGGTGATGAACCCTTACCAAAGGGAGAGGTTAATTATATGGTTTGGAGGAATGAGGTTAAGTGTTTATCTTCATCTGGAGACTGGACCTCCTCCCAGCAACTTCAAGCTTTACGAAGTTCGCTGCGTGGCACTGCACGCCTCATGATTGTCTCTCTAGGTCAGTCTGTTTCTTTGAGTGGTATCTTGACAAAACTCGATGCAATGTTTTCAGATGCGTCTTCTAAAGAAGAACTATTGTCTGACTTCTTTAATGCAGTGCAACGACCAGATGAAACTGTAACTCTTTTTGCTTGTCGATTAGAGACTCTGTTACAGACTATAATTGACAAGGGAGAACTTCCGCTTGGAGCTAGGGATGACCTACTTAAGCATAGATTCTGGGCTGGTCTTTCCTCCCTCTCTCTCAAAGCACAGACAAGACATAAATATGACCTTGCCCCTGACTATAACTCTCTACTAAGGGAAATTAGACAGGTAGATAAGGAGCTTTCATCTTCTTCTTACTCTTCTAATGCTAAAAAGAAGGTAATGCATAACCCTGTCCAGGCTAGTGATCAGTCACACCTGGATATTCTAGCTAGAATAGGTACCCTGGAGTCTAGGATGGCAGGTTTGGAAACTCAGCTGAGTCAACAACTTGACCAGAAGTTTGACCAGTTTCTTCAGCGCTTTGATTCAAGCTTAAATCAAAGAGTTGAGCCTACTCACACTACTCTCTTGTCTAACTCTCGAGGGGCGAGAAACTGGCGTGGGCGGCCTTCATCAGGTCAGCACCGAAATCAGCCAACTCCTACTTTGCCTCCTAATAATGGTGCATCTAATGCACAAACCAGATCTTTTGGAAGGGGCAATTCTTTAAACTTTTAACTGCTTCCGCTGGTGGCCAACCGGTAGCAGATTCTCTGTATGGCCAATCTGAAGAATCCCAGCCTCTTCGAGATCGTATGGTTGGGGATCACAATACCTCCACCATTGTTATAAATGGTAATGAAGTCACATGCCTTGTTGACAGTGGAAGTATGGTCACAACCATTTCTGAGTCATTGTTCAGATCCCTTGAATCTTTAACTTTACTCAGTTTAGATTGCCTTGGTCTTGATATTTCTATTGCAGATGGTTCCTCTCTTAATGTTCTTGGGTATATTGAAATTACTATTTCAGTACCTGCAATCAGCTCTTGTCCTCTGGATGTTCCTGTTTTGGTGGTTCCTGACAATGCTGACAATATGACATGTCCAGTAATACTTGGTACCAACGTCATTAGGCGGTGCAAGAATACTTTAAAAAAGGGATCCCAAGTTTCAGATGCTTGGCAAATGGCTTTTGATGCAGTTAGCTGTAAGCCATGTACTGTTCGGTCCACGAACAAGAGAACCATTAGAGTCCCAGCTTATGAAACTGTGACCATCATTGGGATTGTTCATGGTATCAACACCACCTCAAGTGTTGTCACAGAGAACATAGACTCTGAAAGCCGGTATTTGGTCAGGCCGTGCTTAATTAATGTTTCTCCTGTTGCTTCTTCAGCAAAAGTTCCTGTAAAGATCTGCAACATTTCAGCACGTCCAATATATATCAAGCCACGATCAGACCTTTGTTCTGTGAATGAGGTCAAAATTGTGGATAACCTTGATTCTGTATCTTCTTCTTACTCTACTAATTGTTCTTCTAGCTCAAAACCAAGAGATTCAACTAACCCTTCAGTAGAAGATCTTGGATTGAAGATAGATACAGAGAATCTAACTTCGGACCAGCTTGTTTACCTTAGACAAGTACTTGGCAATTGGGACCATGTCTTTTCTAAAGACTTGACTGATTTAGGTTGTTGTAATCTTGTAAGACATAAGATTGTCCTGCAGGATGAAACACCGTTCAAACAACCTTATCGGAAAATTCCCCCTGCCATGTATGAAGAAATTAAGGAACACCTTAAAGAGATGCTTTCGTGTGGAGCTATTCGCCCTTCAGATAGTCCATTCTCGTCAAACGTAGTCTTAGTACGTAAAAAGGATGGATCTCTGAGGTTTTGTATAGACCATCGATTGCTCAACGCTCGCACCAGAAAAGATGCCTACATGTTACCTCGTTTCGATGATACAGTGGATTTTCTTGCTGGTGCCAAATACTTTTCTAAGTTAGATCTTAGATCAGCCTATTGGCAAGTCGAAATTGAGGAAAATGACAAGGAAAAGACTGCCTTTTCTGTTGGCAATCTTGGGTTTTATGAGTGTAACAGGATGAGCTATGGCCTTTGTAACGCTCCAGCCACTTTTCAGCGTCTTATGGAACGTTGTATGGGAGAACTAAATCTTCGTGACTGTCTTGTCTTCATAGATGACATCCTTGTGTTTTCATCTACATTTGAAGAACATGTACATCGTCTTGAAGCTGTGTTTTCTCGCCTTGAGGCTCATGGACTCAAACTCAAGCCCTCCAAGTGTGAACTTTTTAAGACCTCTGTGGAATACCTGGGCCATGTTATATCGGCTGAAGGGATTTCCACAGACCCAGCAAAAGTTTCATCGGTTCTTTCTTGGCCTAAACCTACCAATGTTAAAGAGCTTCGATCTTTTCTTGGTTTTACTGGCTACTATAGGCGCTTTGTAAAGGACTATGCCAAGATAGCCCAGCCATTAAACCGTCTCCTTGAAGGCCATTCACTTACTAAAAAGACAAAGAAGGCAAAGAAATCTGCAGCTTCACCTGTAGAGTGGGTTTGGGGACCAGAGCAGGAGTCTGCTTTTCAACTTTTGAAAGTCTCTCTGACCAAACCTCCTGTACTAGGTATAGCAGACTATTCTAAGCCATTTGTGCTTCACACAGATGCTAGCTCGCAAGGTCTTGGAGCAGTTCTTATACAAGAACAGGAAGGCATGGAACGCGTCATTGCTTATGCCAGTAGAGGTTTAAGACATGGTGAACGCAGTTATCCAGCCCACAAGTTAGAGTTTCTTGCTCTAAAGTGGGCAATAACTGATAAGTTCCATGATTACCTCTATGGGAACCAATTCATTGTCCTAACAGACAATAATCCCCTGACATATGTCTTGTCTACAGCCAAGCTTGATGCTACACAACACCGCTGGGTTGCTTCCCTGGCCAACTACAATTTTTCTATTCACTATCGGTCAGGTGCAAGCAATGCAGATGCTGATGCCCTAAGCCGCCATCCTCTTCTTGGCGATGCTATAAAGGCAATCTGCACCAGCATCTCATGCTCTTCTCCAATAGCTGAAAGCTTGGCTGGCGAGCACCAAGAAGAAGCTTGTAATCAGTTGAGCTCTTTTGCAGCAATAGACTGGCTTACAGAGCAGCACAATGACCCTATTCTGGCTAGAGTTATTGATCTAGTTGGTAGCGGCCTTCGCCCTCAGGGGGAGAAAAATGAGGCAGAACCCATTTCAGTTCGAAAGTATCTACGTGAGTGGAACAGACTCTCACTTCGAAATGGTGTTTTGTATCGGTCCGCTACCATCGACGATCAACCTGTAGTCCAGCTTGTTGTTCCATCTTCCCACAGAACTATAGCATTTAAAGGCATACACACAGATATTGGTCATCCTGGAAAGGATAAATCTGTGTGGCTTGCAAGACAGAGATTTTACTGGCCTGGTCTCGAAGCAGATATTTGCAAGCGAGTTGAAACATGCCTTCGTTGTGTTTGTAGAAAGACGCCAATCAGACCTCGTGCTGAACTTTTTCCTGTTGTCACAACTCGTCCTATGCAACTTGTTTGCATGGATTTCCTCAAAGTTGATATCTCTAAAGGCGGTTATGAGGACATATTGGTAATCACCGATCATTTTACGCGGTATGCCAAAGCAGTTCCTTGTAAGAGAACATCAGCTGTGGCAACAGCAAAGGCGTTGTTTGACAACTTCATTGTAAACTTTTCTTTTCCTGAGCAGCTTCACAGTGACCAAGGCAGAAATTTTGACTGCAAACTTATTCACGAGCTGTGTAAGCTGGCAAATGTCACAAAGTCCAGGACCACCCCTTACCACCCGTCTGGCAACGGAAGTTGTGAGCGCTTTAATCGCACTCTGTTGAAGATGTTGGGGACCCTGGAGGAGGATCAGAAAGCTGACTGGAGATCATTTATTGGGCCTCTTGTTCAGGCTTACAATGCTACTCGAAATGATTCCACTGGATACTCGCCTCACTTTCTAATGTTTGGTTGGCATGCACGTCTTCCAGTGGACAGCTACCTGGGAACAGATCCCAATGGCTTTTGTGCCAAAGATTATCCCTCATACGTAGCTAAACTGCGAGAACGTATGCAGTATGCTTACAAAGTGGCAAGTGCCAATGCAGGGGACAGAGCTGCCTACAATAAAAAGGCATATGACCGTAAAGTCATACAAAACAACTCTTTGAAGGAGGGTGACACTGTACTTATCAGGAAAGTTGGTTTAAAAGGCCGTTGTAAATTGGCTGATAACTGGGAACCTCATCCCTATGTTATTATTTCTGTCGATCCTGATATTGCTGTGTACCGTGTTTGCCTGCAGGATGGGTCTGGCCCAGTCAAAACCCTTCATAGGAATATGATCCTTCCATTTACGACTTCAGACCCTGATCCTGTCACTATTCCTAAACCTGTACCCAAACCTAGGAGGCGACAGCCACCAACTAGAACCACTCCGGTTCCAGAACCTAGTTCTGAGTCAGATACTGACTCCAGCTCTGGGGAGAGTGGGAGGTATATAATACCTCAAAGAAGAATGAGAACCACTCTACTGGAGAGAAATATATATCCCTCTCCAATTCCGAGAGTACACCCTTTGTCAGTAGATGCTAGGCGGGGTTCAAGCCCTAATGTTACTTTGAGCCAACAGCACTCTGACAGCACTCAGGCAAGTTATTCCCTTCCTAGTGCAACTTCAAGGTCTCTGTCTGTAGAATCTCCTTCGGTTTCTGTGCAGATACCTGCAAGTAGACCAACCGCTGCTCCTCGGTCAGCTCGACCCGTCAGGGTTAGACGCCCACCAGACCGGTTTGGAGAGTGGGTTTCTTGACGTTGAGTCACTGATTCTACTCTAGTAACCAATAAAGGAAAGAAACTAACTTAAGGCTGCCAGTATAGTTATCATTATTACCATATCCTGTTACCTATCAGCATGCTTGTGCATATTGCCAATTACTGTTTAACTGAAAATATTTTTCAGGGTGTGCCTTTATTTATTACATTTATTCTTTACAGAATAATCTGTGTTTGTCAATTTTAACTAGCATTGCTTGTTTTCATAGAATAAAGGATGATGTATAATGATTATATTATTTACAGGTTGGCAGTCTGTGAAGTTTAAAGTGGTGAATACAATTTAAGATTCTTTAATTGGATAATTTATTTAAGCTATCATGTTGTGTTGAGCTTTATTTTAGTTTATGTATTTTAGTTTTAGGAACAGGTTACTTGAAACTTGCCCAATGTAATGCCATTTATATTTCTTTATGCTATTTATATGTATTGAATTTTCATTATTTCAGGCCAAATAATAGTGGTCAACATTAGTACTCACATTTCATTATATTGTTTTACAATATGTTGAATGGTACAAGTAGAAATATGTAATTATTTATTTATTGCATTGTTTTCTTTCTATGCCTAAAAAGTTAAAAACCTTATGGTTGAAGGGAGACAATCAAATTAAACAAATTTGCAGAATATTTAATTTTTACTAGGTTACCTCCCTTGGTCATATGAATGACAACGTGTTATATGTACATGTACTTTAGCATTGGTCAGCACTTCATCAATGCAGTTTTATATTTTAATTCGAGGACGAATTCCTTTAGAGCAGGGGAGTATGTAACCAGGGTGTGTTTGTGTTTTTATGTTGTATCTGTCCGTACATTTCATGTTGTCCGTGTACATCGTTCTACCCTGTGGCGTCTTGTGTATAAGTACCGTTAAAGTGTCATGTCCAGTGAGTGAGTTGATTCTAAACCTGTTTTACTAGTGTGTGAGCAGTTTTTACTAACAATAATTTTCCCGCTTTTCTATATCCCTTTCCTCTACCAATTCATTTCCCTGACAGACCTTCATACTAGAAGGAACACTTTCATACCCACATCAAATCTTTTACAAGATTTAGTAATAAGTTGGCTGGCTTAAAACTATACCCTATAATAAAGAACTCTAACACCTACCAAGATTTGGTTATTCGACATTACCAAAGAGAGGTTACACAAAGATACATACAGGTTTAAAGTTTGGTATCTCTATACCCACATGTACATACAGGCTTAAAGTCTGGTATCCCTATTCCCACATGTACATGCAGGCTTAAAGTCTGGTATCCCTATTCTCACATGTACATACAGGCTTAAAGTCTGGTATCCCTAGACCCACATGTACATGCAGGCTTAAAGTCTGGTATCCCTATTCCCACATGTACATACAGGTTTAAAGTTTGGTATCCCTATACCCACATGTACATGCAGGTTTAAAGTTTGGTATCCCTATTCCCACATGTACATGCAGGCTTAAAATCTGGTATCATTATATCCTACATGTACATGCAGGCTTAAAATCTGGTATCATTATACCAAACATAGATACATACAGGCTTAAAGTCTGGTATCCCTAGACCCACATGTACATGCAGGCTTAAAGTCTGGTATCCCTAGACCCACATGTACATGCAGGCTTAAAGTCTGGTATCCCTAGACCCACATGTACATGCAGGCTTAAAGTCTGGTATCATTTTACCAAACATAGATACATACAGGTTTAAAGTTTGGTATCCCTAGACCCACATGTACATGCAGGCTTAAAGTCTGGTATCCCTAGACCCACATGTACATACAGGCTTAAAGTCTGGTATCCCTAGACCCACATGTACATGCAGGCTTAAAGTCTGGTATCATTATACCAAACATAGATACATACAGGTTTAAAGTTTGGTATCCCTAGACCCACATGTACATGCAGGCTTAAAGTCTGGTATCCCTATTCCCACATGTACATACAGGTTTAAAGTTTGGTATCCCTATACCCACATGTACATGCAGGCTTAAAATTTGGTATCATTATATCCTACATGTACATGCAGGCTTAAAATCTGGTATCATTATACCAAACATAGATACATGCAGGCTTAAAATCTGGTATCATTATACCAAACATAGATGCATACAGGCTTAAAGCCAGGCATCCCTATACCAGCATGCACATACAGGCTTAAAGTCTGGTATCATTATACCAAACATAGATACATACAGGCTTAAAGTCTGGTATCCCATCGTGGAGGTTTAGTCTTGCTATCTCAGCTTTCAGCTTCTTCCTGTGACCTGGCTTCGAGATCCCAATGGCAGTCAGGTCCTGAAATCATAATATATGAATGTTAAACCCTATGCCTTACTAGAGTCGACAATAACCAATACTATATTTTATACATGTTTGCTTACAGCTCACAGAAAAGGCATATGTAACACTGCAGGTAAGTAGAAACTCAGCTGTCTGATCAGATCATGCCTAACAGAGTAATAAGTATCAACTGACAATGTTAAAATGATACAGAATCTGCTGTCCAATAAAAAGGATGTTTTGTTCTGTTATTGTGCTACATCGCACTGACGCAAATATGGTCATACTGGTGATGTCCAGCTAATTATTGGTGGAGGAAGACCACAGACTTATGTCTGAGAAGAACCAACGGCATCACTGCAGGTTAGCTGGAAAACCTTATCACATGAATGTTCTCACGCCGACCAAGACTGGATCCCAGGACATGAGGGACTGACGAGTTACAAGTGACCACACCTACACAACAACCAAGAAAATGGAACCGTACCTCAAGCTAATATAAAATTCAATGCCAGTTACAATAGGCAACAAGAAATAATGATTTAATCATTTAGAATTGTGTTTCCAATACACTGTTTGCCTTCCTTGAAAGCTGAAGAATCCCTTGTTTAAAATTTAGAAAAAAAGGTAATTGAAACTTTTGTCAATAAGGGTGGCTTTTCTAATAGCGTGGCACATAAAATTGCTACACAAAAGAAAGATAACAGCATGATGATTTAAATGGGTTCCCAGTTGTTGTTTTTCAGTAATATTTGTAAAAAATTCATAAGATATTTCTTCAAAATATGGGATATATAGCAAATCTGTTTTGCTATCATTACCCAGAATTCACAATAGCAAGCGGCCAGGACATCCAAAAAATGACAAATCATTTCTTTTGCCTACTGTCACACTAGCATGAACAGAAAAACAAGTGCATAGTTAATTTTGAGGGCCTGGTTTTACATTAATTTCAAAAGCAGTCATGCCCTTTAATGTAATACATTGCATTAAAAAAATATTACCACAACAAAAACTTTGCATAATGAAAAAGAATGAAACAAAAAATACAAACAATGCTAAGATATCTCATTGATATCTGTTACCTCTGTAACCAAAGCACTGAAATACAACCGTTGTGATCCAATACCATAAATATTCTACCTAACTTCAACTTAATTATACCTTCTGCTAGTCTCAAACAGTTCGAAAATAAGGATATTGGCTTCACATCCGCTAAATCCCTTAGAAAACAGTTTCATGGTTGAACATATTGATTATAATCTTGCATTGACACATTTCCTGGGTTCTTTTCCCAATAACTTCAAAGACACTTCAACATCTTTATTCCCCTTACGTCAGCACATTACCGGTCTTTGCCTTGTAGGCAGTTTTATATATCCTGATAAGACAGCTGGCAGTTCTGGACCTTCGCTGTTTGCCTTGGCCTGATCAATTGCTGTTTTACATGTATGTCTTCATGCCTGTGTTTGTAGCAGAAATATGGATGACAGTCGGCATGTCATAGTCTGACCACGGGTTCATGTGGGTGACGGCTGGCATGTCATAGTAAAACTGCATGATGTTCTTACCTGTGGAGGGTCATGTGGGTGATGGTTGGCTTATAGTAGCCTAACTGCATGATGTTTTTACCTGTGGGGTCATGTGGGTGATGGTTGGCTTATAGTAGCCTAACTGCATGATGTTCTTACCTGTGGGGGGTCTTGTGGGTGATGGTTGGCTTATAGAAGCCTAACTGCATGATGTTCTTACCTGTGGGGGGTCTTGTGGGTGATGGTTGGCTTATAGTAGATTAACTGCATGATGTTCTTACCTGTGGGGTCATGTGGGTGATGGTTGGCTTATAGTAGCCTAACTGCATGATGTTCTTACCTGTGGGGTCATGTGGGTGATGGTTGGCTAATCGTAGCCTAACTGCATGATGTTCTTACCTGTGGGGTCTTGTGGGTGATGGTTGGCTTATAGTAGCCTAACTGCATGATGTTCTTACCTGTGGGGGGTCATGTGGGTGATGATTGGCTTATCGTAGCTTAACTGAATGATGTTTTTACCTGTGGAGGGTCATTTGTGTGATCATTGGTATATCGTACCCAGCTATATTATGCTCTTGCCTGTGGAGGGTCATGTGGGTGATGGTTGGCTTACTGTAGCCTAACTGCATTATGTTCTTACCTGTGGGGGGTCATATGGGTGATGGTTGGCATTTCTTAGCCAGACCACATTATATTCTTACCTGTGGGGTCATGTGGGTGATGGTTGGCATGTCGTATCCAGCCTGCATGAAGTTCTGGTAGTATTCCTCATACCGCAGGTCACTGAGCCACGCCCGCAGAACCTCATGGTCCTAAAAAAGGGGGATTGAGATATAAATATATATTCCTTACAACAGAAGAGGATATGATGAAAATCACTTGTCAGGTCATGAAAACAACAGTAATTGTGAAAGAATCACATTTATGGTCCTGAAGAATATCCATTTGCATTGTGTTGGTGGATATAACAACAGGGTTCTGAAAACAACAGTAATTGTAAAAAGAATCACATTTATGGTCCTGAAGAATATCCGTTTACATAGTGTTGGTGGTTATAACTACATGGTTCTGAAAACAACAGTAATTGTAAAAAGAATCACATTTATGGTCCTGAAGAATATCCGTTTACATAGTGTTGGTGGTTATAACTACATGGTTCTGAAAATCAACAGTAACTGTGAGAAAATTCACATTTATGGTCCTGAAGAATATCCATTTAAATAGTGTTGGGGGGTATAACTAGATGGCCCTAAAAACAGCAGCTGCAAGAGCCAAAGATGATACTATGTAATAATCTCACCCAAAAGGAAAGGTTTCTCCTCTATATGAGACTCAAACTCATGCAGTGAAAGTAAGAGTAAAAAAATAAGGGGCAAATTCATCAGAAATCTTAAGATCGATTGAAAAACTTTCTTAAATTTTAGTTTTAGGATCACTTCTTAGTGCTTTTCAATAAACTGTCGCAAGATTAAGATTATGTCATTAAGATTTATGAGCCCTTTCGCTGTGAGAGCGAATTTCTGAAATATTAATGAAACGCTCTTCATAGAAAAAAAAGATCTTAAGATTTATGATGGCATGTACCCTTTATCTTTTGTACCCTTTATCTTTTTATCTACACTTATTGGTAGAAATAACTCATAATATGTAACCATCAGAGCTGAAGAAAAATAAGAAGCTTGTTTAACTCTTAACCTACTGTATTTGTTAATCACCACGTACTTAATTCTTAGTAATTGGCTAAAAACTTCACGAGTGTCAAAAGACTTATTACTGGATCCTCAGCAGCAATAGGTGCAGATCCTGATCAGACAGCTCAAAACAAGACCTGGCTGATCTGGATCTACACCTTTCATTTAAGCCTTATCAATGCATGCTTTCCAAACTAAGGGTAAATGTAAGTTATAGAGAGCCTGACTTACTGGGACGCCTGCCTGGTACAGCTCCGCCACGTTGACCTGACTAGAGTATCCGCTCTCCTCAAGACGATCTAGGCTGCCCACGCTTGAGCTCGACGTGCTGTGGTAGCTCTGACGGGATGACACACCCGACTCATAACTGGTTGCCGACAGTCGGTGGTGGTTGTTCACATGGACATTGACATAGTTATGGTGCACCTGAAGAATATATGCAAGACACAAAGGTTAATGCTGGATTGTACAGCAAAGTATATTACAAATTTAAGACTTAGGAGACTGTTCTTTTTACTTAGTTGTTCATTTCTACTCCAAACCCTGCTGGTACTCATCACAAAGATCCCAATGTGACTGTTATGAGTTTCTGCATTTAAGAGTTGAACTAAGAGTTAATTCATGCATCATAAGATTATCTCCCCTGATTCGGAAATCTGCAGCATTTTTATATAAAAAAAAGTTTATTTGTTTATTGGGTTTATCATTCCACCAACAGTATTTCAGTTATCTGGAGACAGTGTCCACTTGAAGCAGATATAGAGCTGCCTTACACTGTGTATCGCATGCCTAAACACCTGGCATTATACCACACCCAGTCACATTATCCTGACACCAGGCCACCAGTCGTGGAACTACCCTTTCCTTTTCTTCAGCGTTAGCAAGGGAGCTTTACCACTACCATTTTACTTTGGTATGTTGCGGCCCAGGATCTAACCCGGGCCTACCATGCAAGGAGCCAATACTCTACCGATTGCGCTACCAGGTCAGGTCAAACGTGGTTTGTAACAACCAGCAATTATTTATGATTTGCTAAAATTTCATAACCAAAACTTTGTCTGAATGGTTGCATGCTCCTTGAGTTGGACTTTTTTGGTGTAAAAGTCTTTAAAATAGCAACCTATAAGGCAACAATGTATCTTGACCTCGGTAGATAAATGATTGATACTAATGGCAGGAGGCAATAGAAAACAACACAACATCATCTATGACCTTATAATGGTCACTTGGCACATATGTATGTTATAACCATCAGTAAAATCATACACAGGGGATCAAAACTATTGGCCTTCCAGTGTGTGGTCAAATCAATAGGCATCTAATGGCCCAACACAGAAAAAAAGAACAAAACTAGTTACAAACAATTATGAAAAGTGTTATGCGCACATAACCACAGTTGGTCCATACATACACACTAACAGTCTTTGGCTCTAGAAGTCCACCACCACAAAATGGGCCACCGGTACTTAGGCTGTTCAAACAAAACATGACCATTGATTGGTCGAGATTTGTCAATAACACCACACCATTAACCAAGCATTCTGCTGATTGTAATACAACACACGGGCACAGTATTCCACATTGTCCCTGGATTCTTATTCATATTGCATGTTCTTATTGCTGATTTTGACCAGAAAAAAAATATGCATTATCAAATTGTAATCAGCATGCAGGCATAAAACATTTCAGTTTGACAAATTCACCTTTATCAAGTTGATGAAAATTTTCTTTAACCAATCTGAGAGCATCATGTCATTAACGATGTAAAACAATGCTTGCGAGTGAGTAAAGGGAAACTCTAAATGCAACCTTCAGTTAGTAAAGTATACACAGCATTGAACAGGTAGATACTGGTCAAGTTTGGCATGAATGTATGTATTATATCACAGGATTTCATTAGGGTTGGGGTTTTTTTTCAGTACCAGAAGGCCTTATATGCCGAGTTAGGCAGTGGTTGGAAGTTGTAGAGAGCATTAAGTTTGTTTGCTGGGTTTATCATCCCACCAACAGTATTTTAGTGATCTGAAGGTGGTAGATTGAAATTAAGAATCTCTTTCCAAAAATAGGTTGTGAGCAGAGACAACACTTAAGTGAGATATAATGCATAATAATTTCATAAACAAAACCAAGTGTCTGTTACCAGAGCATTAAATGTATTTTGAAAGGTTTTAATGAAACGAGACACCTGGATACCTGTTCACTGTCTAGACAACAACAAAAACAACAACAGGATATCTTATAAACTAATTATTCTCATAATCCTTCCTTCGTGTACAAAAATAGCTATGATCTAAAGTTGGGCATCTCGTACCTGATATAGTTTTATACTTAAGTTGGGCATCCTAGACCTGATATAGTTTTATACTAAAGTTGGGCATCTCAGACCTGATATAGTTTTATACTAAAGTTGGGCATCTCAGACCTGATATAGTTTTATACTAAAGTTGGGCATCTCAGACCTGATATAGTTTTATACTAAAGTTGGGCATCTTAGACCTGAAATAGTTTTATACTAAAGTTGGGCATCTCAGACCTGATATAGTTTTATACTAAAGTTGGGCATCTCAGACCTGATATAGTTTTATACTAAAGTTGGGCATCTCAGACCTGATATAGTTTTATACTAAAGTTGGGCATCTCAGACCTGATATAGTGTTATACTAAATTTGGGCATCTCAGACCTGATAAAGTGTTATACAAAAGTTGGGCATCTCAGACCTGATATAATGTTATACTAAAGTTGGGCATCTCAGACCTGATATAGTTTACACTGAAAGTGTTCTGATGAAAAAAGGTGATAAATCATACATCACAAGTTATCTTTTTTGTTTAATGTTTATTTATGTTTATTGGGTTTATCGTCCCACCAACAGTATTTCATTTATCTGGAGACAGTGCCCACTTGAAGCAGATATAGTTCTGCCTTCACTGTGTATAGCTTACTGTGAACACTTGGCATGATACCACACCCAGTCACATTATCATGACACCAGACCAACCAGTCGTGGAACTACCCTTATATTTGCTTGAGCCTAAGCAAGGGAGCTATACCACTACCATTTTTAACCAGTTTGGTATGTTGCAGCCTAGGATCGAACCCAGGGCCTCCCGTACCTGTTGAATGTAGGAGGCAGGCAGTGTAGACCCAATCTGACTTTCTATACAGTCTAATGAAATTCTTCACTGTTGGCCATATTCTTCTTAACATTATTGCTTGTGAAAAGTTACTTTATTTCATTTATTTAATCAGAAGATTAACAATGAGATCTGATAATACTTTTCAAATACTATAAAAAAAAAGCCTCATATTGTTGGAAAAATACACATGCACGCATTTATTCAGAGAAATTCACATTGTTATTGAATATATCCAGCCATGAACACTGTATTCTTAAAGTGTCAAGTTCCACTTTATCAGATATACAGTGTATGCACAATGTGTGCTAACAATCAGATGGCCCAGCGTTAAATTATGCTGCAACACACGCTTGCATACTACATGATGCATGCTGCAAGAGATAATGACATGATAACATTTGACGTGCATCCGGAATGGACATGCAGGCAGAGGCCATAATACTGCAGCCTATAAGCCACACAATGATGCCTACTGCGTCACTAGCTAGGTATATTGTATTACATTGATGCATCTTCTTCCTTGGCAAAACAAAGTATCACGGATGGATATCTATAATAAGGAAATCATAAAAAAATCTCTTTCTAATTAAATCATAAAAATATTAAAGCCTCCCAGGGAAGACTATTGCTATATATTAGAAAAAGATAAAATTCCATTTTTCTCTGTTACATCTTGCAAGCAACTACTGAAACTAGTCCTTTCATATTGAAAAAAAAATATATTTAAAAAAAAATTCTTTAATTAGATCCTCTAAAATGATATGTCTGCTTCTGTTTACGATGTAAAACAAAATAGATAATTTCATACAAATATGAGGAAATTATACAAATAGAGTTTTTATGATGACGCTGTGATATTCCCTGATAATGAATAAAAACCCTCAACAAGCTTTGTTATACCTTATGAATCTAAAAGTACAGCATAATGAATAAAAACCCTTAACAAGCTTTGTTATACCTTATGAATCTCAAACCCTCAACAAGCTTTGTTATACCTTATGAATCTTAAAGTAAGCATAATGAATAAAAACCCTCAACAAGCTTTGTTATACCTTATGAATCTAAAAATACAGCATAATGAATAAAAACCCTTAACAAGCTTTGTTATACCTTATGAATCTCAAACCCTCAACAAGCTTTGTTATACCTTACGAATCTTAAAGTAAGCATAATGAATAAAAACCCTCAACAAGCTTTGTTATACCTAAATGAATCTAAAAGTATAGCATAATGAATAAAAACCCTTAACAAGCTTTGTTATACCTTATGAATCTCAAACCCTCAATAAGCTTTGTTATACCTTATGAATCTTAAAGTAAGCATAATGAATAAAAACCCTCAACAAGCTTTGTTATACCTAATGAATCTCAAACCCTCAACAAGCTTTGTTATACCTTATGCATCTTAAAGTACAGCATAATGAATAAAATCCCTCAACAAGCTTTGTTATACCTTATGAATCTCAAACCCTCAACAAGCTTTGTTATACCTTATGAATCTCAAACCCTAAACAAGCTTTGTTATACCTTATGAATCTCAAACCCTAAACAAGCTTTGTTATACCTTATGAATCTTAAAGTAAGCATAATGAATCTCAAACCCTCAACAAGCTTTGTTATACCTTATGAATCTTAAAGTAAGCATAATGAATCTCAAACCCTCAACAAGCTTTGTTATACCTTATGAATCTTAAAGTAAGCATAATGAATCTTATACCCTCAACAAGCTTTGTTATACCTTATGAATCTTAAAGTAAGCATAATGAATCTCAAACCCTCAACAAGCTTTGTTATACCTTATGAATCTAAATTAAGCAAAAGATTATACTAAATGAAATAACACATGAATTATCTGAACACTGGTTAAATGCTTGCTCAATGTAGAATGGGTTATCTGGTGAATTGAAGTCACTATTTGGAGCAGCGCTTATATGCACTTCAAATAAAAAATTGCATGTGATGGGTGATTTTGGTTGAAAAATTAAGCACCAGACACGCCTTCTACCCTCTAGGCATTGGCTTTACCCAAACACTGTTCTCCCCAGACAATGGCTCTACCTAAACAATTGTTCTACACAGACACTTGTTCTACCCAGACATTGTTCTACCGACACTGGTTCAGCATTCGTCTGAACCTTTATCAAGCTAAAACACCGGTTCTGGACAAACTGTTTATTCCCAAACACTGGTTCTATCCAGACACTGGTTCTACCCAGACAGTGGTTCTACCCACACAATCGTCCTACCCAGACACTGGTTCAGCATCCGTCTGAACCTTTACCAAGCAGACAATTGATACAGTAACCATAAAACAAAAGCCAAATACATGTAAAACACTCACAACATATCCGCAATTCAGTCTTCTAAAACACCTATGATAGAGTTTGCTGCCATCTCACATCAGTGAATGTTAAGTGCAACTGTCATAGCAGGCTGTATATCTGCCCTTGCTAACTACCTGATATCAGCATCATAAGTGAAAACATAAAAACATAATATTATACCCAGAAGCTCTCTCTGCCCACTTTATGTCGCACTAATGCACTTCATCCATATATTGATTTAGGTGTATAAATATTTTCCCAGGCAATTCCCCAAGAATGCGACTGGTCTGCAATTCTTAGTTTTATTACCCAAAAGGTCCAGTTGAACCCAGTCCAAGGCCTGTCCAGACAGATAATTACAGTAACCACAGCAATGCCAGCTATGCAATTAGTCACTACTGAACTGGGTGTTGCACATCGTGCTGCTTTCATGCCTTTCTGACAGACGAGATATCATCTCCAGACATCATCTTACGGGTTGAAGTCTCCCCGTACAGCAGCCAGTTTTGACATATTACAGCACCTCCAAACTCTCTGACAACACCAACAGGAAACAACTCAAAATGGTGTGGCAGAAATGTCGCTCATGACTAGAAGGTGGTATCCAACAGTTTATCTATATCAAATTCATGTAACAATATCTTACTACTGCTAAGGGGAATTAGGGCATAATTTCTGCATAAACTCACACATTTGTATAAGCAAAAGATGGTTTTGAACAGTCTGCCTACACTGTTAGACAGTAGAAATCACGATAAAAACACTATAAAAGTTCAGTCATTCCAAATCTTTAGAGTAGCACTATAGTATTATCGGCTAAAAATAGATTTTGACGTCAGCAGCAGATTACCAGGACGATATAACGTAATCTTAAAAGTGAGTTGTCACATGATTTTCCAGTTAAAAATAGCTATCTCTGCAGCGTGGCTCAGATAAGAAATACCTGTTTACAACAAGGAATGGGGATTTATGTTTCCCTGTTCACACTGATCTGAGCATCAATGAGCAGCATTTTGCACAATTCTTTTAGGTAACAATGACTTATTTGGTTATTTTAGGAAAAATATTTTGGTCCAAACTGATGGATGCCACCTTTAAACTTTCTGTCCAACGGGAACTGGTAAGTTTTTACAATAGATTTTTATTGATCAAAGAACGAGTAGTAACACTTGACATAATATAGCCTCGAGTCACATTTTCTTGACATGAGGTACATGTAAACCAGAAGTGGATAATTTAGAGAAGATAGCACCAGGCTAGGTTTAATCTTGGACCAACAAAACTTTTGGACCTTCGCTGAAACTCTTCAGCCACAATGGCATTTACTTTTATATAACTACACTTCGATAACTTAAAATAACAGAGCATGAAAGAATGAGTGCACTAGTAAGAAAGAATGAGTAAGCTAGTAAGAAAGAATGTGTAAGCTAGTAAGAAAGAATGAGTAAGCTAGTAAGAAAGAATGAGTAAGCTAGTAAGAAAGAATGTGTAAGCTAGTAAGAAAGAATGTGTACACTAGTAAAAAAGAATGAGTACACTAGTAAGAAAGAATGAGTACACTAGTAAGAAAGAATGAGTACACTAGTAAGAAAGAATGTGTAAGCTAGTAAGAAAGAATGAGTACACTAGTAAGAAAGAATGAGTACACTAGTAAGAAAGAATGAGTACACTAGTTAGTTTACACTGATGTCCTGTTTGCCCTTTTCAGTGGAGCAATCCTTTCAAAAACTGCTTTTCCTCAGTAAAGAAGCAGAAGACATTAGTTCTTGTTCTAGAAAACTTCCTGTGCAGTTTTTGCCAACCCTTTTGACAGGAGATGCCAGTATGCCTGAGTTATAAACCTCATACCATTTACATAATCCACTTTATGTGATACACTAGACTAGACTCCCTGAGTCTCCATTTTTGTTTGGCTCATGTTTGAATGATCATCTCCAGGGAAATCAAGACCTGTTCATTGAGAACCCCTAACCTGTGAAGAAAGCAATGATCAAGATTATACAACAGTATAGATAGCGATCAAGCCAGCTCCACATGAAGCTTTCTGATCTGGATCTAGACTACTTGCAGATAAGTCTCTTGTAAACGTTGTGTTACCTAGGCAAAAGTTGTGCTTCTATATGAAAGATTTTAGTATGGTTTATTAACACACAGAAGTATGATAAGGCTTATATTGGACTGGCAGCTCCTCTGATGATAAACAGATTACAAGAACTGCAACTTATGTAAGTCCTTGTGTTTACATGCAGTAATTTCAACCCATAGCTTGCTATATTTTGTTAAAAAACTCTTGCTACATTCTTAGTTTTTTGTGGGTTTTTTTTTTGTTTTTGTTTTTTTGCTTCAGTATGATATATGTTACATGTCTGGTTAATATACTTATAAAACAGATACTGTGTAGCAAATAGTGTTGATCCTGATTAGACAGCTCCCAGCAGAGTCCTGGCTGATCTGGAGCTACACTATTTGCATAAGCCTCATAAATATGCAAATAGCAGGCTAAGCCCAAAACTGCACCAGCTCCCTACAAAACCTGGGTCAGTGGTTAAAATATTTACAAATCGATTTTGGACAGGCTCTCAAAATATGGATGTGTTAAAACACTTTTCTTATCACACAAAATAATAGAATGTTTTATTATACAATTGAATTATACATATACTTACTCAACAACTTCTTCCTCCTTCACTGTTTTTAAAAAAATACACTTTTTGTCCTTTCACATTGTTGCTATTCTTTGTAACTATTTGGCTATTTCTTCTACAAATTCCAATAGCATACACAAAATAAACCTTGTGATTTATTCCCACTCAAATACCATGTTTCCTTTCACTGCCCAGTTTAATATTTCCAACACAATCCCTTATAAAAGGTCTTAATGTACCTGTATATGTTAGTAATATGAAGTAGACACCACACTTTTCCCCACAACTTTATGCTTATGTAAGAAATATTCACACCATCTACAGCCCTACCTTGATAGACATTGCCATAATTGACCCAAATAATGGGTGCTAATAATTAATGATCCCTGCCTACAAATGAGCACCTAATTGCATAATGTCAAGGAGTCAAAGCCATTGTCTGATCCCTACACTAGATAAGAAGCTGAATAATGAATAGCTGCAGATACACATTGGAGAACACACACAACTAATTGCTGATCCCTAACTATGTAAAACCATAAATGGTCCATATCAAAGACACATCTGTGTCAAAGTGTGTGTTAAAAAACAAACAATTGTATCTTATACTGTACTATTTGGCATCATTTGGCTAATAACAGTTTAGCATGGCCACATTTTGCTTACTCACAAAGTACTGCGAAGACACTGTGACATAACATAAGTAAATAAACAGAACTGTAATCCAATGGCCAATAAACAGTCCCCACCCTGTCCCAGTTCATAAATTTCTCGCACATGTAATTGATATCTTAAATATAAATTAAAATGCCAAAAGCTCCTGCAATTTTTCATCATATCATAACATAATAAACAGGTGAACAGGTTCCCATAGTACTTAACATAATTGTAAAGTATCATCAAAATTTATCCAAAACCAGAAAAAAAGAAAAAGAAAAAGTCAGAAAAAGAGTGTCTATGGATGGACTGATTGACAGATGGATAGACAGATGGACAAACTGATTCCTGCATATCCCTCCTACACTCCATAGAGAGAGTATAAAAACATCTGATGTTTGTTTGTTTATTGTAAATTGGGTTTAATGTCCCACCAGAAGCATTTCAGTTATCTAGACATGGTGTCCCCTTGAAGCAGATATAGTGCTGCCTTCACTGTGAATTGCATGCCATGAACACCTGGCATTATACCACACCCAGACACATTATTCTGGAGCTACCCTTATATTTGCTTGAGCATTAGCAAGAAAGCTATACCACTACCATTTATAATGACTTTGGTATGTCGCGGCTAGGGATCGAACCCGGAGCCTCCCATACCTTCAGCTGATGCTTTCCCAATTGCGGTACCAGGTACGGTGCACATGTGATGTATTTAATAAAACTTACAGTTCAGAGTAAAGGGATAAAGCGTAATTACTGTGAGACTTTTCATTTTATTTTGGTGATATGAAAACAAGCTGTAGCTTAATAAGGGCTAGATTGATAACATAATACTGCTTTTATCAATAACTCAATAGCAAAATATTTATTGATCATTGAAAACTAAACCAACACTGTTCCACATGAACTGGTTCAACAAAAGTTATCCAAGAATTAAGCACTTGGGATATCCAGAGAAGGCATTCTCAATTATTGGAGAGAAAAAAAACTTGCCACTTCACAATCAGTACTGAAGCTTCTACAAAACATAAAGCCCAAATGCTAGCTACTAACCAGTTGCTTTTGCCTGGGGAATCATTACATAGTCGCCTGCAATTGAGAATGAAATTAATCAAAATTTGTCCACCAGAGCTCCCTGATCAGTCATTGTGGTCTCCGCTATAATAATTCAGAAGAGTAAATGAGAAGCCTGTATTGATGAAACTGGGAAATGAGCCATCACTATGTTTGCTATGTAAACATAACAGCCACGTTCCCCCAATTCAGTTGTAAGCTGTTTATTATTGTTTAGAATGATCCAAAATTTAAATGAGTATGAGATTATCTTTTAATGTTGAGTGATAAAAAAGCTTCCGATCAATTTAAATGCCTTTCTTTTGCATTTTTATTTCTAATATATCATTATTCTTATTCAGAAAACCATGATGTTATGAACATGTCCTGACAAACTCTGAAAACACACTTCTTGAACTGTCTAGCAGAATTATTTTCCTTACAAACTATGAAAACACTTCTTGAACTGTCTAGCAGAATTATTCTCCTTACAAACTATGGAAACACACTTCTTGCACTGTCCAGCAGAATTATTCTCCTTACAAACTATGGAAACACACTTCTTGCACTGTCTAGCAGAATTATTCTCCTTACAAACTATGGAAACACACTTCTTGCACTGTCCAGCAGAATTATTCTCCTTACAAACCATGGAAACACACTTCTTGCACTGTCTAGCAGAATTATTCTCCTTACAAACTATGGAAACACACTTCTTGCACTGTCTAGCAGAATTATTCTCCTTACAAACTATGGAAACAGTCTTCTTGCACTGTCTAGCAGAATTATTCTCCTTACAAACTATGGAAACACACTTCTTGCACTGTCTAGCAGAATTATTCTCCTTACAAACTATGGAAACACACTTCTTGCACTGTCCAGCAGAATTATTCTCCTTACAAACTATGGAACACACTTCTTGCACTGTCTAGCAGAATTATTCTCCTTACAAACTATGGAACACACTTCTTGCACTGTCTAGCAGAATTATTCTCCTTACAGACTATGGAACACACTTCTTGAACTGTCTAGCAGAATTATTTTTTCCTTACAAACTATGAAAACACACTTCTTGAACTGTCTAGCAGAATTATTTTTTCCTTACAAACTATGAAAACACACTTCTTGAACTGTCTAGCAGAATTATTTTTTCCTTACAAACTATGAAAACACACTTCTTGAACTGTCTAGCAGAATTATTTTTTCCTTACAAACTATGAAAACACACTTCTTGAACTGTCTAGCAAAATTATTTTTTCCTTACAAACTATGAAAACACACTTCTTGCACTGTCTAGCAGAATTATTTTCCTATAATTTAATACCTAGCTAAGAACAAAACATGTAAACAAATCATTTGAATCATGAGAACAGTTTTTAAACTGAAAAAAATAAACAATGCAGTTATCTATAAAAACTTGTGAACTTATTCATAAGACACTTACCAATTATCAAGAATATCTTTCCTCAGTTTTTATATATATATATTTTGTTTCAGCTTGTTTCTCTCTCAACACATCCTTCAAATCTAATTTCCACACACCTGTCATGTAATCACATCACAAAATTGTTCTGGCCTGATAAAATTCACAGCATTTGTTGTAGAACAAGCACAAGCCAACTAGCACGTTCAACTCTTAACCTGCTAAACACAAACTGAACAGGACTTAGCAAATAGCACAGATCCAGACTGGCCAGGTTTGTCTGAAAACTATCTGATGTGAATTTGAGGATTTACACTAATTTCTGGCAAACCGTCTTGTTACCTGCCAATTAAAATACAATGTCCAAGAACATGCGAATAGCTGAGACCAATTGCAGCTGAAACAGGGTGTACCATGCTTATCACATCCCATCACACAGAGGTGCAATTTATTTCACAAACATTTAAGATATCACACCCGTTTAAAGTTTCTTCTAACCTGAAGCACTCCTGCAGTTTGTCAGTTGTAGACAACTAACAGCTGATTTTCTTAATCTGTCCAGTGTGTGTTAATAACTGTACAATGGTATACTGCATTATAACAGTATTATATAATAAAGTGAGATTAAGCCACAAATTGGTGGAACCAAAACAAAAAATAGACTGACCATTATCCAAATTACTTGTAGATTTTATTTGATGGATCCCAAATTTTTCATACTTTACAGGAGAAGGTAGAAAGTCTTATTACACTTTCCGTCAGAAACCAAAACACGTTTTTTTAGCTTATATTATGATAAAATAAATTCTTGCATCTGTTATTTAGAGTTATTTAATCTTTGTTTGTTTGATTGTTTATTAGGTTTATTGTCCCATCAACCGTGCTCAGTTATCTGGAGACAGTGTTCACTTGAAGCAGATACAGTGTGGCCTTCAATGTGTACAGCATGCCATGAACACCTGGCACGATACCACACCCAGTTGCATTATCCTGACACCGGGCCAACCAGTCATGGAACTACCCTTATATTTGCTTGAGCATTAGCCAGGGAGCTATGCCACTACCATTTTAACGACTTTGGTATGTCGCGGCTCTAAATTGAACCAGGGGCCTTTCCGTACCTGCAGCCACTGCTCTACCGATGTGCTACCAGGTCTGGTCATTAAATCTTCCTTAAATTGATTTATTTTCATTGCAATTGTTTGAAGATAAAACAGTTTAGCCTCTGATTTAAGTTAGAGTCATAATCCATTGACGTGACCAATATAACTATATTGTGTTTTCGATGACAAACTAGTTAAAACTCATACAAATATTAATATCCTATTGTTAAATACTGAAAGTAACACAACAATGATGTAAATTTTTCCAGAGGGAACTGTATTTATATTTTTTCCTAAAATTTTCAGCAAATTGCCTTTTTCAAGAGTTGAACACAAACAACAGCTCTCTTTACATATTTGCAAACATTCATGGGCAATGCCATAATAGAAAAAACAAAATTTGCGAGCGTCTTTTAGAAAAAATATAACATAATCTAATGTTTAAATCCTGGGCATATTTGTGTCAACTAAACTGAACCAAAGACATGTCTAAAGTTTTATTTATATAAAAGAATGAATACAGGCCAGCAAGCTGAATTATTCTTATGGAAAACAAATATACACAGAGCACATTAACCTATTAGGAACAGCTGTTAATTCCGTTCAAGAATTTAACAAATAATAAAACTTAGGCACACAGCAATCACATTAACTAAATTCTCACAACAAAAATCCAAACATTTATGAATAACACTATCATAAACAACAGCATCCATTATATATCCACATGCAGAACCAGATATAGAACAACACAGACAACACCAGTAGTAGTAGTAGTAAAAGCAGTAATATATCTGGAACAGAAACCTGTTGGAAACATGAAATGATGAGGCAGCCGGCTGGCATATGGTTCCAGGCAGAAAGTAAACAAAGCAAGTTGAACAAGAACAAACAATAGTGGCTTTCTCTTAGCCTGCTAAACTTGAACTGATATGGCAAAGGCAAATATGGCAGATCCAGATTGGCTAGCCCCCACTGGGATCTGCACTATATGCTGCCAAGTTTTAACCTGCAGTCATATACATCTAGTAACCCTTTCTCATAGTTGTAAGCAATTAACTAAGACTTTGTGTATGAGTATGAAATATATTAACAACTGCAACAGTTTCACGAACCAGACCTAGGCCTGTCGATTACACTGGTGGAAGGGCATGGCTTGACCCCATCTGCTTCAAGGCTTGATTACAAATGACACATCAGATGAAATACCAGCATAAAACCATACAATATGTATGGTGTGGAAAATTGGTTCTTATTTTGGTTTCTCATGGTACACTCCTAACTGAGGTTATGGTTTCTCATAGTGCATTAATAACCAAGGTTATGGTTTCTCACGGTATTCTCATAACTGAAGCTATGGTTTCTCATGCCATACTTATATCTGAGGTTATGGTTTCTCATGGTATTCTCATAACTGAAGTTATGGTTTCTCATGGCATACTTATATCTGAGGTTATGGTTTCTCATGGTATTCTCATAACTGAAGTTACGGTTTCTCATGGCATACCTATATCTGAGGTTATGGCTTCTCATGGTATTCTAATAATTGAAGTTATGGTTTCTGATAGCATACCTATATCTGAGGTCACGGCTTCTTATGGTATTCTAATAACTGAAGTTATGGTTTCTCATGGCATACCTATATCTGAGGTCATGGTTCCTTATGGTACACTCATGACTGAAGTTATGCTTTCTCATGATGCATTTATAACAAAGCTACGGTCTCTCATGATACACTCCTATAAACTAAGGTTATAGTTGCTCAGGGTGCACTTATAACTGAGTTTATGGTTTCTTATGATACATTCATAACTGAAGTTATGGTTTCTCATGGTATACTTATAACTGAAAAAAGTTATGGTTTCTCATGGTATACTCATATCTAAGATTATGGATTCTCATGGTAAATTCTTAACTGAGGTTATGGTTTTTTTAAGATATATACATAACTGAGGTTATGGTTTCTAGGGGTACACTCATAACAAGGTTATGGTTTCTTAAGATATATACATAATTGAGGTTATGGTTTCTAGG
This sequence comes from Sinonovacula constricta, assembly GCA_007844125.1. Taxonomy (NCBI): domain Eukaryota; kingdom Metazoa; phylum Mollusca; class Bivalvia; order Cardiida; family Solecurtidae; genus Sinonovacula; species Sinonovacula constricta. The sequence goes on from CM017564.1 coordinate 27,787,294, forward strand.
GATACACTCATAACAAGGTTATGGTTTCTTAAGATATATACATAATTGAGGCTATGGTTTCTAGGGGCACACTCAAAACAAGGTTCTGGTTTCTCAGGGTACACTCATAACTGAAGGCATGTTTTTTTATGGTATACTCATAACAGAAGGTATGAGGTTCTCATGGTACACTCACAATTGAAGGTATGTTTTTTATAGTACATTTATAATTGAGGTTCCTCCAATGAAGCAAATAACAGTGGTTTAAAAAAATCATTCAAGGCCAGATTGTCTTGCCAAATACCAACATACCTTGTTTAACGGCCTGGTAATTAAATAAGCCCAGTCATTGCCAAATATCACCCAGGGAAACAGTGTTCTTTTATTAAAGACAACTTACTGATAACCAACAACTGATAAGTATGCATTGTAAATTTAGGTTGTTGTTTTTATTATTAATCTACAATGGCATAACTATGGTCATTTGATGACGTCCTACTTATTGGACTGGAATGGTCCCATTATACATTGATATGTAGACGCACTGCAAGTGTGCTAGATATTCCCTTTTGTTAAAGTGGGCTCTTACTCGGGGACTGGTTAAAAGTAAGGAATTAATGAATAATTGAAAAGGATCAAACTTTAAATTTCATTAAATTTGAGCATTCTCCACACAAACATCATAACAATATAACTGTCTTTAAAGTAACCACCTGGTTACATAAGGGGAGGAAAGACCCCAAGACAAATACACCAGCAATGCATTACAGGTTGGCTGCAATACCCTCGGCTGCAATACCCTTATATATAGTTTATTCACCCAATAGAAACCAAACACACAGGGCTTATAATACTCCAACTGTTCTGCAACAGAGGCTTCTCAATCATTCAACAAATTTACTGATTTTAGGCTTATAACAAATAATGTTTCTTAAACATTCATAAGTGGGCACCTCTTAATTGTTAGGAACAATTCTTAGCACTGGTTACTTATCCTTGTTGCAAACCTGCCTCTTCTCTGAATGTTTTCTGTTTCCTACTTATCTGGCATTCAATCATGTTTTTGATATGTCAAATTTCATCTCCCATTCAAAAGTTGGATGTGTATCAAGGGTTAGAAGCCAGGCAGATGTAGCATTAAGTCGACATGCTTGTAGTTGATGGTTGAACATCAAGCCAACCTTTGTGGCCCAGCATCTTCAGGGCCTGATAGCACCACCCCTATCCCACCTGATCCTTCAAGTCATCAAAAAAACAATCAAAACAACAGTGATATGATGTTAAGTCTGCTACATTAACTTAGTACTACCCATACTCCTTAGTTACTTGCTGACAACTTCATACCTAGGTTACAAGACATATCGATAGTGACTTAGCAGCAGATAATGTATATCTTGATCAGACAGCTCCCACCCCTGCGAAAAATTCTTAGGAATTCCTAGGATTTCCTGGAAATTCCAACTTTTTTCCAAGTTCTGATGGAAGACGGAATCCAAGAAAATCCAACTTAAGTTGGATTCCCACATACTCGGATTATCTTGGATCTGGCGGTATTTGGACGCTGGCTCATTCTAGGAAAAACTTAGATAAACTTGGAATCCAAGAAAGTCTAACAAAAATCCGACAATTCAAAATCTGAGGAAGTCTAACATAATCCAACATTTTAGCAAAACTCGGAAAAAACTTAGATTAACTAGGAATCAGACATTTTTCAAAAACTTACTTTAAAGGTAGGGATGGCTCGTTTGAAAACCTTAGGTTCCGATGTCTGCCATTTATCTATCAAATATATTTGCACACTGAAATGATCACAGTGAGTTTTAAATGACATTATCTAACCGCCGACTCAGAATTTGAAATCACATTGCCATTAGCATTAGGATTAGCTTCTTTAGAGACCCTACCTTTAGAGCATAAAAAATTTGTAAATTTTGTTTCAGAACAGAAAAACAACTATTCAATCACTTTTGATATAGTTTTTTATTTAAATTTTTTCTACAATTCTAAAAAACACTTTTGGTACTGGCTCCACACTGGTTCTGAGCTTATTCGGTGTCATCATCAGCGTCTCCTGAAATTATAAGAGAATTAATTGCTGTAGACAATAGTAAAGTTTAAAATTAACCAGTAAAATACAACTTGAATGTTTAGGTTAAGAAAGCAAAATAACCCATGGACCACGTTAAGAGTCCTGGTCAGGGCGAGAACTTTCATTTGGGGAGGTTTTCCTCCACCAATAATTACTTGGACGTCACCAATATGGCCATAAATGTGTCAGCGCAATGTAACTATAAACAAACAAAATCAAAACAACATGATAACTTCATTTACCAACAGCTGTGCCATGCAATTAATGATTAACACTGTAAATGCTAAAAGGTAGCAAATACATTAATACAATAACTGGTACAAATGGTCAAAATGCTGCAGTTATCTTTGTACCTTTTGTCTGTCATCCATGCGTTGCTCTTCACTGACTTCCTTATTGACATCAGTCTGCAATGCCGATTCTTTTTTTGTTCACTTGCATCTGGCTGTTGTTACAGAAAATAAAATACTTTACATGAGTGGCAATACCATACAAGCAAAGACAGTTTATGATGTGCTCAACCATCATGACAAGTTATCTTGGATATCTATTACCGGTGACCTAAATTTATTTTTTAACACTTGGTATTACCGTTAATCGGGTCACTCTAAAATAAACAATATTACAAAAATGTCTTAAGCATAAATTAAATATACAGTAGATAACAAATGTTTATAGAAAAGTCAACGGTTTCAGAAAACGTTTGTAATAAGAAAAAACAAAGGTGAAATGTCGGAACTGAAAAAAATGGCGAAAATATTTGAAAGTTAATTTTGCATTCTAAACCGTTGGGTACAGGAATAGTCGTACCATTGATAATTAACACTTGATTAGATAGTTGTCACTTCTCACTTGAAATTCATCAGAATATTTTGTTATTTTTCTTCGTGAAAGATATATAAACGAATTGTAAATCACATCTGATTAGTTTAAACAAAATAAAAAATGAAAAAATACAGCATTGAATGAATAAATGATTACATTTATTGAGGTTTTTGATATAATTACATGGCAAAATCCTCATTAATGGATTAAATCTAATTGCCAAAACTCATCATAATTCATTAAGGGCTAATCGTCAGATACCAAAAACTGAGTGGACAGTAAAATCAAACAAATGGTCATCAAATTAAATATCATTTTTAATACTCACATACAAAATATCACATGTTTACAATATTGAGTGCGTAAAATGAAAAAAAAAATAAAAAAATCAACAGCGTCGGTCTAAACAACTACAATATTACAAAAAAGTATCACTTTCCATCAATACATGTTTAAAAAATTAAGTGCAGATAAAATCCTATAAGTTGTTACATACAATCTCCATACTAAACATTTACGCATATATCTTATTATGTGGTACGACTATTCCCAATTCGGTACGAAATTGTAACGGTACGAGATTGTAGTGGTACGAATATTCCCGGAGCCTAAACCGTTAATGTACTAAACTTACTACGTTCAGAAAACCTGATTTAAAATGTGGTGCTTCTTATACTTGTTTAAGTAGATCAATGTCTCACCTCTGCTTAGTAGTCCAGTGACGAAGAGTCAACTTTTTCATCTTTTTCATCACATGTTTTGAAAATTGTCGCGGCCGGAAGTGTAGACTGCGCATGTGCGATTGTAAATCGGGACCCGATTGATCGGGACCCCCGGCGATTTCTTCGGTTATTTTCCGAAAGTTACGATTGACTTTTACTGAAACACCGTAAAAGCGACTTTCAAACTTTTATTATTAAATGGTGTTATTCACATTCCCAATAAAGTTAGAGGGGTTTTAACACGATACCCTACTGTCTGTTCTGTAATTTTGTTGTCAAATTAGATATTAGACTGTAGATCTACTTGACCAGGTTTTCAAAAGACAACAACAAAAAAGTTATAAAAAAAACCCTGACTTCTTTGGAATTGGATCATTTTTTTACTGAGCTATTATTTCCAAATGTTTTGTATCTGTCTTAAATGATAACATAGTTAAATATTGCTTTTGTGATCAGTCAGGTCAAGGTCACTGTAACTCAAAATAGCAGTTTGCTTTCCATGTCTAGTCAGGATTTAGATATTGATATCAGATGTAGATATTGATATCAAATTTGGTAGTTAGCTTGTTTATAGGATATCCAAGTTTGGAATTGTTTTTGTTGTCCATTAGTTTGATGGACTGAGTCACTGTTACTAAATACATTTTATTTTGTTCCTGTTCATTATCTTCTTTTTTGAGGATTGATCAAGTTAAGTAGGTAACTAGCTATCTCATGGGAAGAATATGTTTAGAATTGTTTTAGGGATCAATTGTCGTCAAGACATGTTATAAAATATATTTTTGGATTTTCTATAAGGAACTCAAGACAGGAGTAAAGTATTGTTACCAAATTACTTTCTAGGGAGAGTAAGTCTGGGACTGTTTTGTATATGGTTGTACGTGTGATCTCTGTTTAATAATAAATAATGACAAAATAAAGTTAAAAAAAATTGGCAATTAGTATTTGGAGCTATTTTATGTCACATTCAGGCAAGCTTTTCTCATAACCAACTGTCCATCTAGCTGCATCAACAATTTGCTCGTAAACACTTTAAAGGCTACCGTTTTGATCCAATCTTAACCTGGACGCTGGTCAGAATGTCATAAAATGTTTGTCTGTATAAAATCTTGGATGAGACAACCTTAATTTCCAATCAAGCGAGCGTGCTCGCATCCGCAACCATAATATTTAAGAAATGCAATCATATTAAGATTGCGGCAAGCTTGCGCAAACTTGTCGCAAACTTGTGACGAGCTTGTCGCAAGCGAGCGTTTTGGTGTGGGATGAAATAAAGATTTTATTGCAAGTATGCATGGAAGACCATCTTGTCCATATCTATAACCTACGAGATCTCACCAGCTGTGGGTTTTCCTTAATAAGTAGAACCTTGTATTACTGTGCTAGTTATTTTTTTGGGGGTGGGGGGGGGGGGGGCGTGATTAATGACACAGACAAAATAAGATGGAAAAGTTCAGGTTTGCAAAATTCATTAGTCAATATTTTTGTTAAGCTTTGTTTCGACACTTTCTGCCTCTGTATTTTTGCATCAAATGAAAATATTTTCTGAGAATAAATTGCATTACTTAAACTTGAAGTTTTTTAGTGATTATTTCTGTGATGCTTTGTTTTTATTCTTTATCACCTTCAGGATTTTACATGCGGAATATGATGTAAAGTTTGCAGTTCAATCATGTTGTGAGTGGTTGTCCTTATTTTCAGACATCTAGCTCAGCTAGATATTAAAAAGTGAGATCCCTGACACTGATATGATAGACAAGATACTGATCACTGATAAATAAAGCCACATTTTGCCTGTGTTGAATCAGCACAGTGCAATTAATTGCATCTATCGAATAAGAGTTGGCTTGATTATTAGTGCAGAATAATTTAGATATCACTGTTGTGTTCGATATAATCGTCAATGTTTTCACGAAGTGGCAAATCACAAATATTCATATTTAAAGTGATCAAAGTAAAAAAATACCTGCTTAATATGAATTGGGAATAAATTCATCTTATCATGTCCGGAACAAAACACATGGCAAAACAAAATAAACGGAAGGTCACGAGTCTGGAGCTCCTGTAAAAATATATGTTTAAAAAAAAACAACACTTAGGTGACAAATGAGCCCTAGGGTAAAGTCCAGGTTGTTCCCAGTATTTCCGAGTTGAGTGCCAAAAGTCTGAGTTTTTCAGAAGTTGGAATTTCTTGGACTTTAACAATATGAAAATCAATTTTCAGCTCAAACCTAAAGTCTAAGATTTTCCCAATTTTTCCTAGTTTAGTTTTAAAAGTCCGAGTTTTTCTTAGTTTTTCCAACTTATAGTTTATGGAGCCAACCTAAAAGTCCGAGTAAATCCAACCTTTTCCAACTTCGACTAGAAGTCCGAGAAAATCCATGATATTCTGAATACTGGCTATCTCGGAATAACTTGGATTTATTTGGAATTTGATTCAATAGTTGAAGTCCGAGATATTCCAAGTTTGTCTAAGTAAGTAAACATGGATTAACTTGGAATCCATGATTTTACGAGCTTTTCCAACTTAACTCGGATTCTATTTCGCAGGGGACTGGTACATTTTGCAGCAGACAGATCTGAGCGTATACTATTTGCTGAAGCCTTTTCCATCTTTGCCTAGCAGTATAAGAATTAACCCCTACAAAATTACACTTGTGACTAATCTATGTTCAGTCTTACTTTGTTTTTTGTATTCAGAAATACACAGTGACATAATTATAGTCATTGTAGAAACATCCAGCTATTTTTGCAGAGGAAGACCCCAGACAAATGTCTACATTGAAGCATTGGCTCACCACAGTTCAGCTGGAATAAGAATAGATGACAAAGTCCTATGAGCAATGCAACATACATCAAACTCTGAAAAGGCACAGAACAAGGGTGTTTCACGTGCAAGCAATGTGATGGGATGGGATTAGCAGGCATTTTTGCCGATACTGTGCAACAACATTTCTATCATTATAGCACAGGGGCACTTATGAGGTGTCCATGGACTGAAACCGGCCGGTCCAATATACTGATACTGATGAGTTAGGCATAATGCTGTCCCCTTAGCTCCGAGCATTAGAAGGGATGCCACTACTACCAACTTTAAAGTCTTTGGTTTGACCCGGCCGGGGTTTGAACCCACGACCTCCCGATCCGCAAGCCAACGCTCTACCACTTGAGCTATTGCGGCCAGTCAAGCCAAGTGAAAAGTAAGAACATATTTTTATGATTCTAAAAGAGCAAATCTGACAGTTACCACCTTGGAATGGTCAGTCGGCAATATGGTCCGACTGGGGTGCTTAAACCAGTTTTACAGAGCTCTAACCTCACACTTTCTGATGGGTTTCTCAAATGCAAGCAATGAAAAGAAAAGTGATCTATTTGAATACAAAAATGTCCAAGCACTGACGTTTTCTTTAATAAGTTATGACGAAAGTAGTGACGTCATTGAAAAATAATGACCTTCTCACATGAAGTCCTTCACTCTGATGGGAACACAAATGCAGCGAGAGGCATGCAGTGAGAAGCATGCAGTGAGACGCATGAAGTGAGAAGCATGCAGTGAGAAGCATGCAGTGAGAGGCATGCAGTGAGAAGCATGCAGTGAGAAGCATGCAGTCAGAGCAGCCTAAAGCAGGTGCAGATCTTACATTAGGGATATAGTTAGAATCAGCTACAAGAATATTACAGATAGAGAATGTTTGACATCATACATAGAGAGTGCTTGACATAAGTTTATCAAGACTTGATGATGGAGGCAGTTAACAGAGATAAAGATACAGAAAACCTTAATGAATAATCTTGTTGTTATAAACATAGATTCCCAAAGATTATACCATCACTTTAGCCAGAACAACTTAATGGAAGACTCACCGAAAGTGCAATATTCTTAAAAGGTTTCTCTTAAAAAAAATGGATCAGTTAAACAAATGTTAAATGTCTCCCCCACCCAGCCACCTAATCACCCCCCACCTGCAAAAAATTTGTAAGAGTTGGGTCGATTCAATGTAAATTAATCATGTATATAGCTTCAGTATACAGTCTCAACAGCAAAGACATAATACCAAAAATCACAAGAGCATCCTTTTTGTAATAAAAAAAGATCAATGATATTTTTAGAAGTGATTGCTTTAATGTGATCTTTTCCATGTATATAAGCAATAAAATAATCATCAAGGTGATGAGATAACATAATTTATGATGTGAACACAGGCACATTTGCCCGAAGGAATGTAGTGGCAAAACATATGACCAATTACATCTTATCCAAGCATGAATGGGTCAAGATTACCTTATCAATAGACATGTTAACCAATGCATGAAATAAACAATAATTCATGTAACAAAGAATTAAGCACTGGTAAGTAACAAATACAATATGAAAGGGTTATCTTATTGGCACCATTTGCTGAATGTTTACAGGTCTCGCCCAGTTATGTGCAGCACCATTCATTAAATGGAGCAGTTTGACCAGGCAGCTATGCCGGTTACAGCAGACTTCAGAAGCACCATTCACTTAATGGAGCAGTTTGACCATGCAGCTATGCCGGTTACAGCAGACTTTAGAAGCACCATTCACTTTAATGGAGCAGTTTGACCAGGCAGCTATGCTAGTTACAACAGACTCCAGTAGCAACATTCACTTAATGGAGCAGTTTGACCAGGCAGCTATGCCAGTTTTACAGCTGACCCCAGTAGCACCATTCACTTTAATGGAGCAGTTTGACCAGGCAGCTATGCCAGTTACAGCTGACCCCAGTAGCACCATTCACTTTAATAGAGCAGTTTGACCTGGCAGCTATGCCGGTTACAGCAGACTTCAGAAGCACCATTCACTTTAATGGAGCAGTTTGACCAGGCAGCTATGCCGGTTACAACAGACTCCAGTAGCAACATTCACTTAATGGAGCAGTTTGACCTGGCAGCTATGCTAGTTACAGCAGACCCCAGTAGCACCATTCACTTAATGGAGCAGTTTGACCAGGCAGCTATGCTAGTTACAACAGACTCCAGAAGCACCATTCACTTAATGGAGCAGTTTGACCAGGCAGCTATGCTAGTTACAACAGACTCCAGTCGCAACATTCACTTAATGGAGCAGTTTGACCTGGCAGCTATGCTAGTTACAACAGACTCCAGAAGCACCATTCACTTAATGGAGCAGTTTGACCAGGCAGCTATGCTAGTTACAACAGACTCCAGTAGCACCATTCACTTAATGGAGCAGTTTGACCTGGCAGCGATGTCGGTTACAGCAGACTTCAGAAGCACCATTCACTTAATGGAGCAGTTTGACCTGGCAGCGATGCCAGTTACAGCTGACCCCAGTAGCACCATTCACTTTAATGGAGCAGTTTGACCAGGCAGCTATGCCAGTTACAGCTGACCCCAGTAGCACCATTCACTTTAATAGAGCAGTTTGACCAGACAGCTATGCCAGTTACAGCTGACCCCAGTAGCACCATTCACTTTAATAGAGCAGTTTGACCAGACAGCTATGCCAGTTACAGCTGACCCCAGTGGCACCATTCACTTTAATGGAGCAGTTTGACCAGGCAGCATTGCCAGTTACAGCTGACCCCAGTGGCACCATTCACTTTAATGAAGCAGTTTGACCAGGCAACATTGCCAGTTACAGCTGACCCCAGTGGCACCATTCACTTTAATGGAGCAGTTTGACCAGGCAGCTATGCCAGTTACAGCTGACCCCAGTGGCACCATTCACTTTAATGGAGCAGTTTGACCAGACAGCTATGCCAGTTACAGCTGACCCCAGTGGCACCATTCACTTTAATGGAGCAGTTTGACCAGGCAGCTATGCCAGTTACAGCTGACCCCAGTAGCACCATTCACTTTAATAGAGCAGTTTGACCAGACAGCTATGCCAGTTACAGCTGACCCCAGTGGCACCATTCACTTTAATGGAGCAGTTTGACCAGGCAGCATTGCCAGTTACAGCTGACCCCAGTAGCACCATTCACTTTAATGGAGCAGTTTGACCAGGCAACATTGCCAGTTACAGCTGACCCCAGTAGCACTATTCACTTCAATGGAGCAGTTTGACCAGGCAGCTATGCCAGTTTTACAGCTGACCCCAGTAGCACCATTCACTTTAATGGAGCAGTTTCACCAGGCAGCGATGCCAGTTACAGCTGACCCCAGTAGCACCATTCACTTAATGGAGCAGTTTGACCAGGCAGCGATGTCGGTTACAGCAGACTTCAGAAGCACCATTCACTTAATGGAGCAGTTTGACCTGGCAGCGATGCCGGTTACAGCAGACTTCAGAAGCACCAATTACTTAATGGAGCAGTTTGACCTGGCAGCGATGCCGGTTACAGCAGACTTCAGAAGCACCATTCACTTAATGAAGCAGTTTGACCTGGCAGCGATGCCGGTTACAACAGACTTCAGTAGCACCAATTACTTAATGGAGCAGTTTGACCAGGCGGCTATGCCAGTTACAGCTGACCCCAGTAGCACCATTCACTTAATGGAGCAGTTTGACCTGGCAGCGATGCCGGTTACAACAGACTTCAGTAGCACCAATTACTTAATGGAGCAGTTTGACCAGGCGGCTATGCCAGTTACAGCTGACCCCAGTAGCACTATTCTCTTTAATGAGGCAGTTTGACCTGGCAGCTATGCCGGTTACAGCTGACCCCAGTAGCACCATTCACTTAATCGAGCAGTTTGACCAGGCAGCGATGCCAGTTACAGCAGACTTCAGTAGCACCAATTACTTAATGGAGCAGTTTGACCAGGCAGCGATGCCAGTTACAGCAGACTTCAGTAGCACCAATTACTTAATGGAGCAGTTTGACCTGGCAGCGATGCCGGTTACAGCAGACTTCAGAAGCACCATTCACTTAATGAAGCAGTTTGACCTGGCAGCGATGCCGGTTACAACAGACTTCAGTAGCACCAATTACTTAATGGAGCAGTTTGACCAAGCAGCGATGCCAGTTACAACAGACTCCAGAAGCACCATTCATTAAATGGAACAGTTTGACCAGGCAGCTTTTCAGTTACAACAGACTCTAGTAGTACCATTCACTTTAATGGAGCAGTTTGACCAGACAGCTATGCCAGTTACAGCTGACCCCAGTAGCACCATTCACTTTAATGAAGCAGTTTGACCAGGCAGCTATGCCAGTTACAGCTGACCCCAGTAGCACCATTCACTTCAATGAAGCAGTTTGACCAGGCAGCTATGCCAGTTACAGCTGACCCCAGTAGCACCATTCACTTTAATGAAGCAGTTTGACCAGGCAGCTATGCCAGTTACAGCTGACCCCAGTAGCACCATTCACTTTAATGAAGCAGTTTGACCAGGCAGCTATGCCAGTTACAGCTGACCCCAGTAGCACCATTCACTTCAATGAAGCAGTTTGACCAGGCAGCTATGCCAGTTACAGCTGACCCCAGTAGCACCATTCACTTTAATGAAGCAGTTTGACCAGGCAGCTATGCCAGTTACAGCTGACCCCAGTAGCACCATTCACTTCAATGAAGCAGTTTGACCAGGCAGCTATGCCAGTTACAGCTGACCCCAGTAGCACCATTCACTTTAATGAAGCAGTTTGACCAGGCAGCTATGCCAGTTACAGCTGACCCCAGTAGCACCATTCACTTTAATGAAGCAGTTTGACCAGGCAGCTATGCCAGTTACAGCTGACCCCAGTAGCACCATTCACTTCAATGAAGCAGTTTGACCAGGCAGCTATGCCAGTTACAGCTGACCCCAGTAGCACCATTCACTTTAATGGAGCAGTTTGACCTGGCAGCATTGCCAGTTACAACAGACTCCAGTATTATTTTCAGACTCCACCATCCTACCAGTAGACTGTCCATGGCATCCCATCAACAATTTTGTGTAGCAAATGGACACATTTGTGTTTTAAGTATATAAACACAACACATACATAATATAGCATATTATATAAATAAACTGAGTGTTGCTGGTATGCAGCCTGCTAATACGAATTTTATATTCAGACAAAGCCTGCTGGTATATGCGAGTCTTCGATAAACAGGAATAAAATTGCCTGATCCCCTGCCAGACAAAACATCCCTACAGACACATGCACACAACAAAGACACACATACATGTACTGACACCAATATACACAATATAACACACACCTACACTAACAAAACCAGATATAATATTACATACATGACATGGACCCCAGTGTGCTAAGAACTAAGACTAGCACAATTGGCATGACTCCAAGCTGTGGTTCACAAGTCTAATTGTTTCATTTCCCACCCAATCATCCAGTTAATGCAAGGTGTTTTCTACAAGCACCATACAACAGTTGGAAGCACACATATTGTTGTTGAAGACAGTGGAAAGTAATTAAGAACATATAACTAGCCTGATGCTTTGTTTGAAGAAATCAGAAGTGGCAATACTACAAAGATAGAGCAACTGTAAGTGGTTATAAATTATTACATCAAACTAATGTCTCGCATCCAAGAATGAGAATAGAGTTAAACAGTAAAAGAAGATCTTAAAGGTGGTATTTGACAGTTTGAGGATGGGATGGGATTTGCAGACATTTTTGCTGATACTGTGCAGCTAGATTTCTATCATTATAGCACATGGGCACTTATAAGGTGCCCAGGGACTGAACATGGCCAGTCCATTATACTGACACAGACAAGTCAGGTGTAATGCCCTTAGCCCCAAGCATTAGAAGGAAAGCCACTACTACTAACTTTAAAGTCTTTGGTTTGACCCGGCCGAGGTTTGAACCCACGACCTCCAGGTCTGCAAGCTAATGCTCTTCCACCTGAGCTATTGCGGCCCTGACCGACAGTTTGAACCAAAGATATTTCCTTCAAATAATCAAATAAGTCATTGTTACCTGAAAACAACCTGCAAAGTGATGTTCATTGATGCCCTAGACCTGAGTAAACACTAAAGCTTAAATCCAAAATCATCACTGCAAACAGGTACTTCCTATCTGAGCCATGCTGCAGAGATAGCTATTTTTGAACTGACAAGACCACTCTCGACAGCTTACTTTTGAGATCATTTTATATCATCATCCATGTAGTATGCTCTGATGTCGATAACTATCTTTAGCAGAGGTCACTATAGTGCTTATATACAGATTTGTAAAGAATGAACATTTAGAGCATTTTTTTTTGCAATTTGTTCTGTCTAACAATATAGCCAGTGTTCAAAATCATCTTAACGTAGACTAAAGTACAAGTTTATGCAGTCATAATGCCTTAATTCTCTTAAACAGTGAAAAAGAATTTTGTTACATTAAACTGATATTGTTGAACTGTCAGATACCACCTTTCTGCCAGAATAGAGCTTGCTTGAATTATTCCACAGGTCTGGGAAAACAGGCTTTTAAAGAGAAAAAACCCACAAAAATCAATAGAAAGAGACTGTCCTCAAAAGCAGTAAACAGAAGATGAAAACATTTGACTTCATAAATCTTTGAAAGCAACATATCAGAAAGTAAAGACACAATAGATGGAATATAAAGCATCATTAATTTAGAAAGGTCAAACAAAAAAAACTTTTGCCGCAATGATGTATACATTATAAAGATAAGGATGTTATTTTCACTTTAAAGGTAGTATATGACATTTTGCCAACATCTAATATATGTAACAATATCTGACCTCTGTTTGCGGGGTTTGTGCATAATTTCTGCAGGAAAAAAAGTACTTTAGTCTAAGCTTTGATGCTTTTCAACAGAATCTCAATTTAAGTGCATTAAATGTTCATTTTTTTCAAACCTATAAATAAGAATGATTAAGATTCCAGCTAAAAATATACATCGCCTTCACAGCGAATGACGTGGATGAGCTAAAACATAAGTGGCCATGTAGTTTTCTTAGTTTATAAATAGTTAACTGTGCAGCATGACTCAGATAGGTAATGACATTTTTGTAATGACGATTGTGGCATTATGGTTAATTTTTAAGACAGGTATATGACATCAATATACAGCATTTTGCGAGATCCGTTCAGGTAACAATAGTATTATAATGTTTCATGAAAATATTTTTGGTCCAAGATGTCGGATACCAACTTTAATATTTACATTTGCTGTATGGTCTGAACTCTCCCCTTGCTAACCAAATGATGTGGTTCCTGGGTTGGACAATTCTTGAACAAATTACTCATCCTGTAGGACAAGTGAATTACATTTTTTTACTCGTCCTACATGAAAAGTTACTCGTCCTATATTGAAGTTTATTTTTTTTAACTAAAAAGCATTTGTAAAATGTAAAATAAACGCAGACCTTGTAGCAACTCTCTGTAATAAAGTAGGTCTACAATACAAACAAAGATCAAAGGACTATCAAAGAGCTGAAGTATAGAAACTGTTGACAATGTTCTTGGTTCTGTGTCCCCGAGGCCCTGTAAGCTTATGGCCCTGAAGGTGCCTTGACCCTTTGGAAGAATCAATCCAAGGAATGACACTGATGGTTGGAGAAAAATTCTTCAGATCAGGCCCATCTGATTACTTTTTTACTTGTCCGGTCAGACAAGCAGTTTAAATTTTTGAACTTGTCCTGCAGCAGGTTTGACTCAACATGACGAGTGGACGAGGTGGAATTTTCCAACCCTGGATTCATGCAAATAGTGTACATCTTGAGATCAGCCAACCATAAGCTGTCTTGTCAGGATCTGCACTATTTGTTGCTGAGTCTCTATAGCAACATGTTTTGTTATATGTGCACGTGGAAGATAACAAATGATAAGATTTTGTATTTCTTATTAATAAACACATCATGATCAGGGCTCTGTATCGCAGTCATTATCAAACATGTTATTGCTGACCAGTGGTGCGCCAGTGGTTCTATCCAGACATTTGTCTGGGGTCTTCCTCCATCAAAACAGCTGCATGTTGGTTTATGTTTATCGGGTTTATCATCCCACCAACAGTATATCAGTTATCTGGAGACAGTGTCCACATTAAAGCTGACACAGTGCTGCCTTCACTGTGTATAGCATGCTGTAAACACCTGGCATGATACCACACCCAGTCACATTATCCTGACATCGGGCCAACCAGTCATGGAACTAACCTTATATTTGCTGAAGCATTAGCAAGGGAGCTATACCACTACTATTTTTTACGACTTTGGTATGTCGCGGCCCGGTAATCGATCCCAGGTATCCTGTACCTGGAGCCTACAGTTTACCCATTGCGCTACCAGGTCCAGTGCTGCGTGTTGGTATAATGACTTGTCACTGCGATGTATGACAAAAACAAACAAAACAAAACAAATATTTCATACTAGTAAACTATATTTTGTATGACTTATTCAGTACAAAAAAGGGAACATTGTACTTTCACTATGTGAATTTTCAGATTTTTGTATTTATTTTTACCAGGAGACATATCAACATAACATTTTATTATTCCATTTGGCTTGAAATGCCTTTACTTAGCTAAAGCTACCATAAAATCTGCCTTTATCAATAGTCATTGACATTTAATGTTGGTTGTCATAAATAATTCATAGAAATGTTCAGGTATAAACCATACGCAACCCTCCAAAGGGTGCTTGCCAACGAAATACAACCATCATATAAAGTCTGCACACTACTTATATCTTCAAAGTTTATCTTATTTGATGCTTAATACCTAACCTCGCAGGAACAAGTCGGAGTATGCTTTTATTCCAAGCTGATGTGTCATCTGACAAATCCAACAACTGCTACCTTGGTAGTTTCTCGTGATACGAAGAAGTTTGAGGAGATTACGAGTTTATTTTTCTGCAAATAAAACTCAGCGAAGATGCTACAATATTCCATCATAACTCAGTTTCAGATCAATCAGCTGAGACACTCTATACTCCCTCTATTCTTTCCTATTTCCCCGGCTATCTAGCTAAGCCGTCTAGGTTCACAATTTGTCTATTGATTTTCATATTGAAAATTACATTTGTTCACATTACCCCCAAATTTTTCCACTACATTTTTTTCTCCCTCCTACATCAAAGCTCCCCGGGCAGTATTAAAAGCTGAACTTGGAATGTTCCGATTGTAAACAGT
This sequence comes from Sinonovacula constricta, assembly GCA_007844125.1. Taxonomy (NCBI): domain Eukaryota; kingdom Metazoa; phylum Mollusca; class Bivalvia; order Cardiida; family Solecurtidae; genus Sinonovacula; species Sinonovacula constricta. Next base: position 27,802,937 of record CM017564.1, read on the forward strand.
TGGTTTGTCATTAGGAATGTTGCTTCCAAGCAGGATAGTGAGGAATCAGTTTTATTGTCAAATTGTGTTGCTTTAGAAACAAAACATGTCCCAAATTATGAGAAAAGAACCAATAATAGCAACAGCCATAGGACGACTATGTAAACATTTATGATAAGAAAATAGTTCAGATACATGTAGTCATAAAATATGTAAATGAAATTATATCAGCTTGTTTTCACAGGTAAAACATTGGCATGCAATTCAAAAGAATACAACAAGGTCGTAACTAAAAAAAAAATAACTACCATTATCACACAGTATTAATTATGCAAAATATTATTCATATATTATAACAGCTGATAAAAAACTGTTGTTCCATACAATGTATATGTCACTTTGGCTGATAAATTTGGCTCCATATCTCAAGAACTCATTACTCTTAACATGCTAGACCTAAATAAGTTGATCAAGGCCAAAAAGTGTAGAACCAAATAAACAGCTTCCACTGTGACTGACCTGATCAAGTTCTGCAGCTTTTCCTTTTTATTGTCTGGCAATACTCCTTGCTACCTTATTAAATAGTTATTAGCAAATACATAAGAATTAGTCCTAGCTTATCATAAAATACAACAGCATGAGAGCTCATACCCAAGTGGGTCTTTTTTTTCATGGCAAGAACAGTCTTACAATTGCCAAAAACAAACTAGCACACTGATGGAAGTGAGTCAGGTTTTCCCCCATTCTAAGATCCACTGTGTGATAACTCCTCTTTCTGGGTTTCAGTAGAAGGAACAATTTCCATTGGCTTCATCAATGGAATCTAAAGATCCAATGGGACAGAGATAGGAAATTTCACTTATTTGTGCCACAAGAGCAAACAAGAAAGCATTGTATGTAGGACGTTTTCACAGACTTGGCATGTACTTGAGTTCTGATCCAAGTAGAAGCCTTACTTCTTTAGCAATTAAAACCATGACACCTAGCACCCACAACATCCACTCACATATTCAACTTAAAAGCAAAATCATTAAAAGATAGCATCTTGTTTTATTCTTAAATAATACACCTAAATATCAACTAACAAACAGACAAACACTTTTCATTTACATACTGTCAAGAAGAGCAATCAACTGGTAAACTTTGTAAAATACACATGTTCTACAACATAATAAATTATTTGAAAAAAAATCAATTGTAAAAAGGGTATTTTGGACTTACACACAGAGGAAGAGACCAAGCAGTTTCACTTAGCAAGCCCCCAGGACTTCCATTAGAATCATTAACAACAACATTCGCTCAACAAGTGACCTACTTCCATTCTTGTTGTTTTTTTTTGTTTTTTTTTCTATCCAATATACCAACTCTAGCCCCAGGCCCCCAATATCACCAAGGTCCCTCCAGTACCATGCTGCAGAACCATGCTGATGCCATGTTTATCATGGGAATGACTTCAGGGATAGAGGCCAGTAGAACAGTGATGTCTCCATGTCTAACATAGGAATGACTTCAGGGATAAAAGGCCAGTAGAACAGTGATGTCTCCATGTCCAACATAGGAATGATTTCAGGTATAAAAGGCCAGTAGAACAGTGATGTCTCCATGTCCAACATAGGAATGATTTCAGGGATAAAAGGCCAGTAGAACAGTGATGTCTCCATGTCTAACATAGGAATGACTTCAGGGATAAAAGGCCAGTAGAACACTGATGTCTCCATGTCTAACATAGGAATGACTTCAGGGATAAAAGGCCAGTAGAACAGTGATGTCTCCATGTCTAACATAGGAATGACTTCAGGAATAAAAGGCCAGCACGGTATTAACTCTTAGCCTACTTAGCACAAATTACTTAAACTAAAGCAAACAGTGCAGCCCTAGACCTGCCAGCTGCCAAAAGAAGTTGTTGTATTGGCACTATTTGCTGCTTTAACTCTATCAGTACATCTTTTTACCTATTTATGATGTTGTTATCAAATAACTAAGCATTGTAAACAGGATTCTATTGCTAAGCCTGCTGTATATGATTATAACCTAGACTGAATCCTTACTGACCGTTCAAAACTACCAGCTAAAGTAACATATTTTGGGAGACACTGCAGAAAATAGTGTAGATCTTGATGAAACTGGCCCTGATAGTGATGATCCTGATCAAAGAGACCCTGATCCTAATGAGATAGACCCTGATAGTGTAGTTCCTTATCAGAGAGACCCTGATCCAGATCAGACAGACCCTGATAGTGTAGATCCTGATGAGACAGACCCTGATAGTGTAGATCCTGATGAGACAGACCCTGATAGTGAAGATCCTGATGAGACAGACCCTGATAGTATAGATCTTGATCAGACAGACCCTGATAGTGTAGATCCTGATCAGACAGACCCCGAAGAGACAGACCCTGATAGTGTAGATCCTGACCTGAGAGACCCTGATCCAGATCAGACAGACCCTGATAGGGTAGATCCTGATGAGACAGACCCTGATAGCATAGACACCAGTAAGACAACCAATCTGGACCTACACTATTTGTGCATGCCTGATCTATTCTCTTTTCGACAGTTTCCATTATGTAATAGAATCAGGAGAAGCAAACAACATTGATCCAAATCTCACAATGTCCCTACAGAATCAATAGCAGCAGCTGCTCTAGAAAGCAATAAGCAGTTTTCACAATCACATCAGTAAAGTTTCAATGTCACACGTTGTCAAGTAAACAAGATAATTAAAATATGTTCATGGCTTTTATCAGTGAAATGTAGACATGAGGAAAAGCTTGACCTTGACAGCTAATGAGAGTTTAGTTCTTCTTTAGGGAAAATTTTAGTAGAATTTTAAGATAATTGATAGGAAATTAAACATCCCACCACAACAGAAATGTAAAATAAAGTAAAAAAAGCAGTTGTGTTGAATGTGCTTGAAATAGACTCCCATAGTCAGATGCTGTTTGGGTAATTGCTGCCCTCACAGAATATGCATGATTGTAAAACTTTTATAACAGGGTAATTGGTTTCCTTTCCTGTAATGAAGTTGACAATTTCACCCTTTTACATAATTGCTAAATCATTATGTACCTGAAATTATGCATATCCTGTTAAATAAGGGATTTGTCGGCATTTTGCCGATACTGTGCATCGATATTTCTATCATTATAGCACAGGGGCACTTATGAGGTGCCCAGGGTCTGAACCATTAAACTGACACCAAAAGGTCTGGTATAACGCTGTCCCCTTAGCCCCGAGCATTAGGAGGGAAGTCACTACTACCAACTTTAAAATATTTGGTTTGACCCGTCTGGGCTTTGAACCTGAGACCACCTGATCTGCTAGCCGACTTGAGCTATTGCGGCCGGTATCCAGTAAATTAATGTACACCGTATAAATGCATACAGGGATGTACTAAGGCAGTATAATCTCTGGAATTCATTGTGGCCATACTTACAGGGAATTTAGGGTCAGCCAGTGTTTCCAATACCTTTCCAATACCCCTCTTAAGCCAGCTGATATTTATTCATGATATGCAAATGGCATGCATAAAATATGTTTCAAAGAGAGTAGCTAAGTGGCCAACATTAACCAACTTGTTGAAAGGCAGACCCCAGAGGGAAAGTCCGTCGCTAATGACTGGTTGTTGAGTCTGCTGGTACGAGATGTTGTATTTGTTGGGTTTGCTGGTACGAGATGTTGTAGTTGTTGGGTTTGCTGGTACGAGATGTTGATCTCTTGGTACAGACATAGCACTAAAGTTAAACAGCATACCCTGACACAAAATTTACACCTCCTTCTAGTTAAATTGTTTCAGTGGCCATCTCTTAACATGAAAAAGATGCTAATATATTTCCAGTAAAGTGTTTGTCAACAAACTTAACAGTTTCACCCAGACTTAACACATCTGCGCCATATTTCTTATGTCACAATGTTCTGCCTTTTGACTGGGATTGGGATTTGCCAGCATTTTTGCCGATACTGTACAGCGACATACCTATCAGGACTTATGGAGTGCCCAGGGACTGAACCTGGCGGGTCCATCATACTGACACCGACGAGTCAGACGTAATGCTGTCCCCTTAGCCCCGAGAGTTAGGTGGGAAGCCACTACTACCAACTTTAAAGTCTTTGGTTTGACCCGGCCCGTTTGGTTTGAATCTGCGACCTCTCTATCCACATACCGACGCTCTACCACCTGAGCTATTGCAGCCAGTCGTTCTGCCTTGTTTCTCATCCTACTTTACATGTTAATCATTATTCTAATTGTTAGTCTGTTATAAGCAACTTCTTGTACATTCAAACACAAACAAAACACAGGAGATATTGCTATTGACCTAGCAGCAAATTCCAGAGGGAGCTGGCGATCTGGATCTATGCTGTTTGCCTGTGCCTGACCAATTTATGCTAAGCAGTCTATAAGAAGGAATAAAAAACCCATCTCAGCTGTCATTGTTACGAAGAGAAGCCTGGATACAGACTTTGCATGACATGTCACAGGAAATCTTATGTAATTGCTTATAACAAGATGGCAGTAGCAAACACTGCAAGTTTGCAAACAAAAATTTAGGGGAACGATTGACATATTGAGAGACAACCCTACTGAAACATGCTGTACAGTTTTAATCATCCACTTCTGCTTTGCAAAGACTGGTTACAAGTTAATTCAAAATGTTTTTGTCAATTTCGTTTGATTTCAATAGTTAATGTTTGATTTCAATACTTGGTTCAAGGTATTTTTGTCAATTTTGTTTAATTGCAATAATTAATTCAAAGTATTTTTGTCAACTTTGTTTGATTTCAATAATTAAATTCAAAGTATTTTTGTCAATTTTGTTTTATTTCAATACTTTAATTCAAAGTAATTTTGTCAGTTTTGTTTTATTTCATTTAACATGTCTGGTTTAACTATCTTCTCATTTTTTTCCCGTGTATGTGCACATTTTGAAAAAAAATATACATAACTGATATTACACTTATAAAAACATAATTACCTCTCATTATATAATTATCAAGTTTTACAATGTTCTATATTTAGTGAAACATGATTATCATTGCATTAAAATGGCTCCCTTAATATGGAATTCAATTATATTCAAATGGTAAGTGCATTTTTTATATTCATATTTACAAAGCTCTTTATACAAGTTCAATTTAACTAATTAAACCAATTAGGAGCCTATCCAAAATTAGAGACAAGCTGACTCCTTATAATTGCATTTCATTTATCAATTATCCTTCCTCTTCTAAGCATTAATTAATCAGACTTAGGCAAATAGTGTCGGACAAGATCCCAGCGAGTACTGTCTAATCAGAATCAGCACCACCTGCAGCTGAGCCTCCAAAATGTCACTGTAACATTTACATCTATGTAAGGTTGTAAATGATCACAATTCTGCTTACTAATTACTGAAGCAAAATAAGGATCAGATAAGCAGGATCAATGAAACTGTATTAACGATAACAAGACAACTGACAACAACTGCAACCTTCTATTACAACTGCATCCTCCATTTAAGCAAAATATCAAACTTCTGATTAAAACACGAAAAAAACCGCAATTTGGACCATTTCACAAAGTCAGCACAATTTGTGCGTAGGACGGGAAAAAAACAATGCAGCTTAAAGTCCAGCCATAATGTTATTTCCCTGGAGTAACTTCAAGTTTCACAAAATTAGGTTCAAACTGGAAAGTGTCCTTGACAGTTGAGTTTAATTAGGCTGAGCGATAAGGAAGATATCACTACCATTTCTCAAGCCCTGTTTGTTTCAATGCACTGTATGCAATGTCCTCACATTAGCTGATAATTTAATGGAGCTAATTAACAGATTCCCGTAACGTAGTGCTCTATTCTAACCATGTTTCAATGTTGTACTAAGAATGCTGGTCTGGATATATTGGGTACAGGATGATGGTAAAGGAATATAATATGGGATGCCTTGAATTATGGGGAGCTCTTTAATATTAGTCATCAGTCTTGTATCAAAAGATTATTAAAATATATTAAAAAATTAATAAACTATTCATTTTTTGATTATGAAGAAAGATGTTAAATAGTGTCACGACAAAATCAAGATTTTTTTTTAAATAAGCTGGTGTATTTACCATATTATATTGGAAGTATATTTATCTTATTTACCATTAAAGTCAAGTGTATAATAACTAACATTTATTTTTGCTATTATTTTAATAAAAGAGGTAAATTAACATTCTAGTTTAATAACATTGCAGATCCAGACCAGACAGCTCTCTGCAAGATCTAAGTGACCTGGAACTGCACCATTTCCATATACCTGACCAAATCTGGCTTACAAGTTCCTGATCAGACAGCTCCCAGCAAGTGCTAGGTGACCTGGAACTGCACCATTTCCATATACCTGACCAAATCTAGCTTACAAGTTCCTGATCAGACAGCTCCCAGCAAGTGCTAGGTAACCGGGAACTGCACCATTTCCATATACCTGACCAAATCTGGCTTACAAGTTCCTGATCAGACAGCTCCCAGCAAGATCTAGGTGACCTGGAACTGCACCATTTCCATATACCTGACCAAATCTGTCTTACAAGTTCCTGATCAGACAGCTCCCAGCAAGTGCTAGTGACCTGGAACTGCACCATTTCCATATACCTGACCAAATCAGGCTTACAAGTTCCTGATCAGACAGCTCCCAGCAAGAGCTAGGTGACCTGGAACTGCACCATTTCCATATACCTGACCAAATCTGGCTTACAAGTTTCTGATCAGACAGCTCCCAGCAAGATCTAGGTGACCTGGAACTGCACCATTTCCACATACCTGACCAAATCTGACTTGCAAGTTCCTGATCAGACAGCTCCCAGCAAGTGCTAGGTGACCTGGAACTGCACCATTTCCATATACCTGACCAAATCTGACTTGCAAGTTCCTGATCAGACAGCTCCCAGCAAGAGCTAGGTGACCTGGAACTGCACCATTTCCATATACCTGACCAAATCTGGCTTACAAGTTTCTGATCAGACAGCTCCCAGCAAGAGCTAGGTGACCTGGAACTGCACTATTTACATATACCTGACCAATCTGGCTTACAGGGCTAAGAAGTAGCAAATACCTGAAGATGAAACTGCCATTAATAACACACAACTTTGGTGCCATTAATAACAGGCAACTATGGCGCCATTAATAACACACAACTTTGGCACCATTAATAACACGCAACTACGGCAGTGTTGATAAAACAATTTTCTTCCTACGAGGTCATAATTAAAACTATTTTATTCCTTTACATTCCTGAGAATCACCCAGTTCTGAATCAATATCTACGACAATAACCATTAGAGAAGCAGAGCATAATAACTTTCAATTAACATTATATACAGTGTAATCAACAAAACAAAAACCAACTTTATCAGATTTTGTTTTTTGTTCTTAATAATACAATTTGATGTGTTAGAAACATTTTACCATATTCAGCTGGTTTATTTCTACATTTCTTATCAAAAGTAATTTCAAACAGGCATTGTTTTGACATTTTATATTAAATAATAAATGGTTTCAATATCAAAATCAGAAAAGACTTCAGTAACAAAAGAATTCAGAAAAAAAGATTTTTTCTTGATGTTTTCAGAAACTTCAAACCTATTGTAAAAGTTGTTCAGAATCTTATCAAACTAGGTGACACTTACTTTTTTAATATCAACACCTTAAAGATCCTGTCTTGTCAGCGTGTTTTCTTTAACAGTTCTCAATATTCATAAATTTAAAAGAAAATACTGATTTTTGAAAAAATAAATACATAAATGAAATAAAACCAAATCTTACTAACAAAATAATTATTTAAAAAGAAGTAAAATCTTAAAAACATTTCAGCAGTTGAAATTAGTCATTGGCAACTGACAATTATACTCATTTAATGACACCTTCTCGATGTTTTTTTTTTTTTTTTTTTTTTTTTTTGTTCGGGAGGGGGTAGGTCAAAAACACATCACTCTGGCACTGTCTAGGATGTTATTTGCTAGGGCTGGACAGTGGATGATTTCTGATTTCAACACCATATGAACGGGCACTTTATCTTTCCCTAGAAAGGAAATGCTTAATATACAATAAATGACAGAATATGGGGCAGTGGCTAAGCAGGTACTAGAATGCCCCCTTTTTTGTTGGGTGACAGCCATCCAGCCTGAAGATACTTTGTACTTCTACTTTCAATCAGTTAACATTGCAACCATGTAGGTTCCCCATTCATGTTCTTTGCCCTGTTTCTGTGTGCTTAAATGTTTGCTGTGCAGGCGCAGTCTTATGTCCATGACCATTTATTTTGCAAATCAGTTGGCAACAACTTAATGCATGACCATGTGAAGAATAACATACCTTCTATACAGACTGAGTTCCAAGAATAATCACAGATTGTTAACACCAGCACATGGCTAAATTCAAGTATAATCACAGAATAACATTATTCCACAAAAGAAACTGAGATCAAGTCAAATCACAAACTGACATTGTTCCAAACTAGCAGCTGGCAGAGTTCGAGAATAACCACAGAATAACATTGTTTAGTCCCAGCAGCTGAATGACAGTGTTCCACACCAGCAGTTATGGTCAAGTTAAATCACAGAATGACATTGTTCAACATCAGCAGCTGGCTGAGCTCTAGTTAAATCACGAAATAAAACTGTTCCATACCAGCAGTGACATTCAAGTAAAATCACAGAATGACATTATTCCACACTAGCAACTGAGTTCAAATTAAATCATAGAATTACATTGTTCCACACTAGCAACTGAGTTCAAGTAAAATCACAGAATAACATTGTTCCACACTAGCAACTGAGTTCAAGTAAAATCACAGAATGACATTGTTCCACACTAGCAACTGAGTTCAAGTTAATCACAGAATGACATTGTTCCCCTCCAACAACTGAGTTCAAGTTAATCACAGAATAACATTGTTCCCCTCCAACAACTGACTTCAAGTAAAATCACAGAAAGACATTATACCACACTAGCAACTGAGTTTAAGTTAAATCACAAAATGACTTTTTTTCCAAACTTAATAGCCGTCAAACTTTTAACAACCTTACATGTCAATGTTGCTGACATCTTTTATGTAAGCCAGGAATCTATATGTAAAATGATCAATTTTAAAATACTCATTTCATTATGTCTTATGAATATGTAAGAGGAATGAAGCCATTATATGGATAGTAGCATAACATAACAATTCAATGAGCAAATAGCTTCAGTGTCAGACACCACATATTTGTCCCAGGAACTGTTTTTTGATGACATAAAATGATATTCGTTGAACTGTTATCAAGTTCTGAAGAAGTGCACACATTTTTCATTTTTTCTTCTCTTTTTGTATGTACCAAATGCTTAGCCATTTTCTCCATACACTCATTATGGTACTCTTCCTGTCCATTATATCATATAAGATCAATAAACATTAAAGATAACTTATGACGATACAATAATTCTACCTTGAAGCTGTTGACTTCATAACCATTCCAGAAAAATATTCCATTAACGAAACAAAAGAACTCCTCTAGTGTACAATATACAGTCACAAAACAACACATGGTTCTGAAAGTAAACATAATATAGACATGCTGCACACAATAACTGGTCAAGAACAAAATATGGGACAATAAAAAAAGATGCTTACATTTCCATGAATACTATCTCACTTACAGAGGTGGTGAATTGTTTAAAGCGAGCAAAAATACTTCTCCAATACGACATCCAAGAAAGACAGAATGACGGATGCTACACCATAATCCTGTTATAACACTATATTGCTGATTTAGTTGCATGAGGAGAGAGGTGGAAGAGAGTGAGCACAAACAAATGACAAGAAGCAGCACTGGTGTATCCCATCTGGCCAACTAGCCTGTTCTGGAGGTCCATATTGATTGTGAAGCTACTAGGAAACTTGCCATGCTCTCTCTGCCATCCCAGTCTCAATAGGAACTCCATATTGGTAACCATGCCACACTCACAGTAGTCCTACAATTGCCCAGTGCTAGAACATTTACCTTGGCTCTTCATGTCCTACGATGGCCCTGTGCTAGAACATTACCTTGGCTCTTCAATGGCCCTGTGCTAGAACATAACCTTGGCATGTCCTCAATGGCCCTGTGCTAGAACATTAACTTGGCATGTCATACAATGGCCCTGTGCTAGAACATAACCTTGGCATGTCCTACCATGGCCCTGTGCTAGAACATTACCTTGGTATGTTCTACAATGGCCCTGCGCTAGAACATTACCTTGGCATGTCCTTCAATGGCCCTGTGCTAGAACATTACCTTGGCATGTTCTACAATGGCCCTGTGCTAGAACATTACCTTGGCATGTTCTACAATGGCCCTATGCTAGAACATAACCTTGGCATGTCCTACAATGGCCCTGTGCTAGAACATTACCTGGGCATGTCCTACAATGGCCCTGTGCTAGAACATAACCTTGGCATGTTCTACAATGGCCCTATGCTAGAACATAACCTTGGCATGTCCTACAATGACCCTGTGCTAGAACATAACCTGGGCATGTCCTACAATGGCCCTGTGCTAGAACATAACCTTAGCATGTCCTACAATGGCCCTGTGCTAGAACATAACCTTATCATGTTCTACCATGGCCCTGTGCTAGAACATTACCTTGACATGTCCTACAATGGCCCTGTGCTAGAACATTACCTTGGCATGTCCTACGATGGCCCTGTGCTAGAACATAACCTTGGCATGTCCTACAATGGCTCTGTGCTAGATCATTACCTTGGCATGTCATACAATGGCCCTGTGCTAGAACATAACCTTGGCATGTCCTACCATGGCCCTGTGCTAGAACATTACCTTGGCATGTCCTACGATGGCCCTGTGCTAGAACATAACCTTGGCATGTCCTACAATGGCCCTGTGCTAGATCATTACCTTGGCATGTTCTACAATGATCCTGTGCTAGAACATAACCTTGACATGTCCTACAATGGCCCTGTGCTAGAACATAACCTTATCATGTTCTACCATGGCCCTGTGCTAGAACATTACCTTGACATGTCCTACAATGGCCCTGTGCTAGAACATTACCTTGGCATGTCCTACAATGGCCCTGTGCTAGATCATTACTTTGGCTCTTCATGTCCTAAAATGGCCCTGTGCTAGAACATAACCTTGGCATGTTCTACAATGGCCCTGTGCTAGAACATTACCTTGGCTCTTCATGTCCAACAAGGACCCTGTGCAAGTACATTACTTTGGCATGTCCTACAATGACCCTGTGCTAGAATATTACCTTAGCTCCTCATGTCCTACAATGGCCCTGTGCTAGAACATTACCTGAGCTCCTTATTTTCATCTATGGCAGGCCTCTCCTTATTTAAATATATGGCAGGCCTCTCCTTATTAACATATATGACAGGCCTCTCCTTATATACATATATGACAGGCCTCTCCTTATTTACATCCATGGCAGGCCTCTCCTTATTTACATCCATGACAGGGCTCTCCTTATTTACATCCATGGCAGGCCTCTCCTCATGTACATCTTTGACAGGCCTCTCCTCATGTACATCTTTGGCAGGCCTCTCCTCATGTACATCTTTGGCAGGCCTCTCCTCATGTACATCTTTGGAAGGCCTCTCCTTATTTACATATATGGCAGGCCTCTCCTCATGTACATCTTTGGCAGGCCACTCCTTATTTACATATATGGCAGGCCTCACCTTATTTACATATATGACAGGCCTCTCCTTATTTACATATATGTCAGGCCTCTCCTCATGTACATCTTTGGCAGGCCTCTCCTTATTTACATATATGACAGGCCTCTCCTGATGTACATCCATGGCAGGCCTCTCCTTATTTACATATATGGCAGGCCTCTCCTTATTTACATATATGACAGGCCTCTCCTGATGTACATCCATGGCAGGCCTCTCCGTATTTACATATGACAGGCCTTTCCTTATTTACATATATGACAGGCCTCTCCTTATTTACATATATGACAGGCCTCTCCTTATTTACATATATGACAGGCCTCTCCTCATGTACATCTATGGCAGGCCTCTCCTTATTTACATATGACAGGCCTCTCTTTATTTACATATATGTCAGGCCTCTCCTATGTACATCTTTGGCAGGCCTCTCATTCCCAAACTGATGCAGGACACCAATATCTCACAATCACAGTCTTGCTTGAAGGATGCTGGGATTCAGGCAAATTGTCATAAATTCTTTGTCAATCATTGGACTTTTCTTCCATTGCTCGATATTATGTTGATAGGAGAACGAATAAACAAGACAAAGTCAAATTTTCCCAGATCTTCCCAATAAAATTTCACCATTACTTGCCTACCAATAAATCTGGTAATGGAAGTGGAAGTAATTAGTGCTGAGCTTAATTTGTTTTTTTGCTCTTTTGTGCCATATTTAGACATGTTTGAAGTTTAATGGCGGCATATAATTAATTGCAATTTGTTATGTTTGCTTCTCATCACAGGAGTGGAGGAGAAGTGAAATGTAAATGTTTTTGTTTTTTGTTGTTGTTTTTCTTTGTTTTTTTCTTTGTTTTTTTTTAAATACATCGCACTGACCAATCATGATCATTATAGCAATGTCCAGCTATTTTGGTGGAGGAAGACCAGAAACAAATGTCTTGGTATACTCACTGGCGCATCACAGGTCAGCTCAAACGTATATGTTGTTCATGGAATACAAGTCTGTATCTCAAAAAATAAATTATGTTGTTAATAGTTCTCACTCTTTGTAAAAAAATCTAACGCAATTTTAAGTAACCAGAAAGGTATTCAAGATAATTAAAAAAAATAATTCCTTCACAATAATAAAAAGTCAGAACATATTTCCAGTTCATAAATGAACCAACATTCCGTCAGATATAACGGGGGGAAAAAATGGTGAATATTTATTATTTAAGTAGGAATTCATAGTCTTTAAGGAACAGGATAAGTAAATTATGTGAGTTCTTTTTATTCAATGATATTTGATAAAGTAATGTACCTTTAAGTTCATTATAAAGACATTGTAATTAGTATATGTTTTCTATGTAAGACAAAAATAAAGAACATGACTGAACCAAGGTCAGTCTGTCTCAAAAACTTTCTATCTTAATTTCTTCTTAATGCACCTACATATATTTCCAGACACAAATAGGTGCTGAACAAACATTACCTAGAACACAGAAACTTAAAGGAGAGCTAATGTTTTATGAATGGAGAAAGGTCTATAAAAATATCAAGTTGGTTGTTTAGTGCTCCCTGGAGTGTGAACACATACAACCAACGTTAGCTAGAAACTTAGCTACATTAACATCTACTATTTTACAAAGCTCACAATTTGTACTGGTGCCAGCAGCTTTGTAGTTGTCCTGGGAAAACCCAATAACCAACAAACAACTTTCCAGAATGGTTGGCGACTGATGGACAACATGCAACATCCCAGATTTTTAGAACTAATAGCTGAATACTTGTTCTTGTATGGTATGACTACAAAGAATACTGACCTTGAAGCATGAAAAAAAAAAAAGAAACACCTAGAACAACTAAGTTGAGTTTTCATTCCACTAACAACTTTATATTACTAAAAAAAAGGTGTTTTCTTCAAGCATACACAGTGCTGTATTCACTGTGAAAACATGCCATGAATATGTGATTTGAGGAATTGGGATTAGGGATTAGCCGGCATTTTTGCCGCTACTGCGCAGCGACATTTCTATCATTATAGCACAGGGGCACTTATGAGGTGCCCAGGGACAGAACCCGGCCGGTCCATTATACTGACACCGACGAGTCAGGCGTAATGCTGTCCCCTTAGCCCCGAGCGTTAGAAGGAAAGCCACTACTACCAACTTTAAAGTCTTTGGTATGACCCGGCCGGGGATCGAACCCACGACCTCCCGATCCGCAAGCCGATGCTCTACCACCTGAGCTATTGTGGCCGGTCTTAGAACAGAGGGTTCAAAGACTTTTACTTTATTAAGACAGTAATAAAAAACAGGGTCATTAATGGTGCTACTAAAGGGACAAGAAGACAGGATGGGGAAACATGAACTAATTGTTGTACCTGTGACCAAGTTTCATGACCAAGCCAGTATTGTTTCTTTTAAAAGAAAAGCTAGAGTGCGCCAGTAGTTTGGTTTCAAAATAACTGCTTTAGACCAAAGACTAAATATGTTTAAAACAAAAATGTCTTCAAACAAGTCTTGTCTATTTGGATAAATCATAAGATACTTTATATAAAGACTTAAAATAATAATTATTTTTTGAAAATATATATTAAAGTTATGTACACGTAATATTTTTAAAGAACACCTAAATGTTGATGTCAAAGATACAAATATATTCTTCATTTAATGCAAATACAATGTATTTTTATTTAAATAACACATTGTGCTTTTATCATTTGTTATTTTGTATCAATCAAGAATACCCTGTTGTGGATTTTCTTCAAGCTAAATGAATAATTATGGTACTTTTATGCCTAAGCATAATCATTTTAATTAAGAAAAATATAATATAAGACAACAAATGATGGCTAGCCTTCCTCTGACAAAATCAACTTCTGCTAGTTTCCAAATAAAACCTTAATCACATGATGAATATACAAATACATGTAAATTGTATGACTGTATTTCATGATCCCATGTTGGAACTTCAAATAATCCCTGCTAGGCTTCATTTGTAAACAATCCATACTGAATTCTTAATTTAAGTGTACCTGAGTGGCCGAGCAGTTAAAGTCGCCAACTTGAAACCCCTGAACCTCTAAAGATGGGTGTATTCAAGTCCCGGTCAGGGTGGGAGCCTTCACTTCTGGAAATCCTTCAGGTGACCTGTGGTGACCTGTGGTGACCTGTGGTGCACCAGTGATTTTACCCAGACATATATCTGGGGTCTTTCTCCACCAATAATTAGCTAGATATGGCAAATATGACCATAATTGAGTCGATGCAGTGTAACCAAAAAAAACAGCACTTAAATTCTTAGTAATGGACAAAACAGTATTCTACAAAGGTACATACATCCAAAGTATCCACAAACCATACAGATCCTCATCCGTCAGCTTCCAGAAGAAGCTTACTGATCTGAATCTACACTATTTGCATTTGCCCGATCAATTCTGTACTTAGTCAGTTAGGAGTTAAATCCCTTGCTTAGCCAGTTAGGAGTTAAGTCCCTTGCTCTGAGAGAATTACACTGGGACGGTTTAACCATCTTGTTTCCTATGTATTTATTCTGGCTGCTGAATCTGCTGGCCTTATGGGATTTGAGCACTATATCAATACCACCCAATCAACAGAAGTCTTTATCCAGGATAAAAAGATAGATTAGCTTACATCAACTTCTGCATAGCAATACCCTAGCTAATTGGGCCTTTAAAATAGAAATTGGTTCCATAGGTTTGTTAATCAACTTGGTCCAAATGCATATGCAAGAATCTTTTTATATGTTCAAAGGTATCGGTCGAGTTAAATAATGTTTCTCTGTAGTTAGAACTTACTGCTTAGTTGTTAGTTCTTAAAATTAAAAAATCTATAATCTGTCCATGATTCAACAAAGTCCTTCTGATGCTGAACACTTTATTCTTGTCAATGCCCACTCATCTTCTGAGAACTCACTTGAATTTGATATGCTGAAATCAATACATAATAGGATTTGAGAATTATGGAATACTTGCAAAAATCTTAATTGAACAGTATTTTCAGCATGCCCACCCCTTCTTGAAGCTCCTATTTCAGAAGTTGCTCACCTTGGGGTCCAGGAAGTTGGTGGACAAGCCCCGCCCACTGTCACTACTGGCAGCACTGTTGCGGTTGCTGCCACCGGGGCTGGCGGAGCTCATGTCCCACGAGTTCTGGTAGGCTGGTTCTATGTTGTCCACATAACAGTGCTCCCCAATGTGGTTCACAATCACGCGACCATTGATGTGCTGGAACAATAATGAAAAGAATGTTTTCCTGAGAAATCTCTGCTACAATACCTCAATATTTACAGCTAAAGGGAAAATAAATACAAAAGCATCTTCATACATGTGAACTCTCCCACGTTTTGGTGGGAAGACTACTACTTTTAATGTTCAAAATTACATAAAAATGAAGGGAGTTTTTACTTATTTCAGAAATCTTCCTATTTGGAAACAGATAGCTTTCTTCTTGGTTTATTGAAAATATCAAATCTCCCATTTTGCAAGTGAAAATCTCCCACTTCCTAGAAAAAGTTCACATACATGCATCTTAACAAAGATTGTCAAAACCAAGAATATTTTAGAAGGTGTAACAACTTCCTCATACACATTTTTTTTATGAAAGATCGTTTGTTTTAAAGAGGAGTATTTATGAGCAAGGGAATGTTAAATAAACATAATTCAGAGGAAATACAATCATGGAAAAGATTTCTATGGTACATTAACATCAAGAATACATTTCCTGAAGTGAGGGCAGGTAATTCTTAGTTATAGTCACAGAGAACTGTTTATATCTTCACATACATGTGATATACATACATAGCTCAAAGTTTGTCCTAGTAATTTATTATACAATACAATACTATTTTCCTTTTCACCATTTCTTACCGATCAATTCATACACACTAGTTTGTTTTGTTTTTTACAAAACTTCGTGTAGAACTTAATAAAAAAAATAATAGGAAAACATCATTTTCTCGTCATGTATAACCAAATGTTTCAGACAATTTTAAGCACAAACTTTTGCTGTTAGAATTCTGAAATGAAAACCTTCTGCATGTAAAAAACAGTCAAGCAGCTATCCAATTTCCGAAGCAGCATAAAAAACATCCTCAAAAACAAATAACTCACAGTCTTACATTATCATAGACGTTTTCCCAATTCTACCATCACAACTGTAAAGGTTACTGTTCAAATTTTAAACAAGGCATGCAGATGTTTCTCACAATTTGTGTCTGTAGACTCACCTGAACAATTAAAGACAATGGAAAGATGGAACTGAGTGATATACAAGAACCTTATTTTCTATAATACACTGCCCGGGTTATTTGGTCTTTTGCACACATTGCATACATGAAAACTTTTTCTGAGGTATAAGTGGGAGATTTTCAGTAGCAAAGTGGGAGATTTGTTATTATAACATAAACAAAGGATGAAGTAATCTGTTTTCAAGTATGGGAGATTTGTTATTTTCATATAAACAAAGAAGGAAGTTATCAGTTTCCAAGTAGGGAGATTGCTAAAAACATTTAAAACATCTCTTATTTTCAAATAAATTTGAACCCTAAAATTGTTGAGTCTCCCTTCAAAAGTGTGAGAGCTCACATGTACGACATTGTTTAATTCTTATTGTGAAGACATACCTATACTTCCTAGATAAAGCATAAAAACAATAAAAAATTTAACATGAGAAATAATATTACAAACCATGGTTTCAATGGACATCTCCCCATTAAAGTCAATATTTTTTGTTTTTTGCAGGTTTATTGTCCCACCAACAGCATTTCAGTTATCTGAAGATTGTGTCCACTTGAAGCAGATATAGTGCTGCCTTCACTGTGTGTAGCATGCCGTGAACACCCGGCATGGTACCACACCCAGTCACATTATCCTGACACCGGGCCAACCAGTCATGGAACTACCCTTATATTTGCTTGGTATGTAAGCTAACCAAGTTGTTATGAGTGGCTGGATTCAGTAAAAAGCTGTAAAGTGTTGTTTAGTATATCTGTTTTCATAATAATTCAAAATTTTGAAAATGGTGTGGCTGAAAATTCTAGTTGATCATCACTATTTATCTGATAAAATTTAATCGACTGACCATGATTTTGGTGGCCTCTGGCCATGGTCCATGGGGTATTGTTATTATTTATTGGGTTTATCGTCCCACCAACAGTATTTCAGTTATCTGGAGACGGTGTCCACTTGAAGCAGATATAGTGCTGCCTTCACTGTGTATAGCATGCCGTGAACACCTGGCATAATACCGCACCCAGTCCCATTATCCTGACACCGGGCCAACCAGTCATGGAACTACCCTTATATTTGCTTGAATGTTAGCAAGGGAGCTGTACCATTACGAGTTTTAATGATTTTGGTACGCCAGAACCCAGGATCGAACCCGGGGCCTCACGTACCTCGAGCCACAGCAATTGAACTTTGGTCAATAGTTTTTAGCAGGCAGTTGTTTCAATAAGGCCTAAACTTTTGAGATCTAGCAAAAGAATTGTCCAGAAATATAACTTGAATATACAGATATTTTAAAGAAGTTTCATTAGATTTTTACTTAAGTTCAATCCCTTCTGTTCTCAAGAAGTTACATTTAATCCTTATAAAAATTTTTTTTTACCTCTTACTGCGGTATATCAATAATACTAGTGTCATCCTTCAGAATTATAAGAAGAATATTAGAATAATTTACCGATAAGAAAGGTATCTCTTTGTGACAGTAACAAATTCCCGATGGAATCTTTTGAATTGTCTTCCTAAAAACTATAATACTGAAGAATTCTAGACATAATACAGACAATCAGCTTATTTATAATTTGAGTCCCAGAACCTAGCTGTATAACAGTGTGTGTTGTTTTAAAGGCGGTATCCGACAGTTTGGACCAACATTTATTTTCTCAAATAATCAGTCAAGTCATTGTTACACGAAAAGGGCCTGCAAAATGCCGTTCATTGATGTCCTAGATCTGTGTGAACAGTCAAGCATAAATCAACACTCGTCATTGCAAACAGGCATTTCCTATCTGAGCCATGCTGCAGAAATGGCTATTTTTAAACTGAACAAACCACGTGACCACTTACTTTTGAGACCACGTTATATAGGGTAATCTGCCTTGACGTTGACATCTACTTTTAGCAGAGACCACTATCAAGCTTTTTATACTCTTGGAAAGAATACATATTCCGTATGATTTTTTTTGCCATTATTTCTGTCTAACAATTCAGTTAGTGTTAAGAATCGTATTTCTTAAGACTGAAGTATGGATTTATATAAAAATTATGCCCAAATTCCCTGAAGCAGTGGTTCGATATTGTTCTATGTACTTGATATAAACAAATTGTCGCATACCACCCTTAAAACATAAATAAGAGGAGATATAAAACAGATAAAACAGGCACTAAAGTTGGGGGAAAACATAATAGCATCCTAATATATATATGTCAATTGGGTGATATAAAATAGGGACCAGCAATAATACCACAGCCAAGATAGTGTGCTAAGACAGTAATAAACAATGATTGCTTGGGACATCTTTGCTTGGAAAATTACAGATGTGTTGATGGAATTTTGTTTTGTTTGTTGTTTTTTCACATGGACACAATTATGGTCAGATTGGAGAGGTCCAGCTAAATATTGGTGGAGGAAGACCTCAGACCCCAGACAAATGCCTGTGTAGAACCTCAGGTCAGCTGGACAACCTCCCCACAAGACCAGGATTGGAACCCAAGAGGCCCCTGTGTTTATTGGTATGCACATAACTATGATCATCATTTCATGAACACAAATTATATTGGGATGGTAATCGTATATGAAATATTATGTATAACATGTTGTAATTGAACAAAAAAATTACAAAAAAGGAAAATGTAATTCCCTTTTTATCCATCCACAGTTATTTATAAATGAAAATATTCACTTGACTTTAAGCACTGCCCAGGCACAATTTCGACCCATAGAAAACCAAACACCAGCTAAAGAAAGTTCAGCAACTCCAGAACAAAAACCATTTTCTAAAGACCAAGATCCCCAGTGGTCTCCAGTGGCCAATATTGCACAACTTTCCCCATCATTCAAATCAACCCATATCCTGCTATGCCTGTTTAAAAGCCCCTACTAACTTCCCATTGATGTTCCCAACATTTTGGCAGATACACATTAACTAATAGCGCAGACCTTGATAAACCTACTTCCACAGAAAGCATGATAATCGGGATCTACACCTTTTGCCTTGCCTGGATCATTTTCTACTCATAGGATACAAGTTAATATATTTTAAAAAGCTCTCCAAGGAATGTGAAGAAAACAACAGAAGTCTGAACATCATAATAAACTGCTGAGTTGGGCCCTATCCATAGAAGTTGTATAACAAACAAAGGTATAAGCAAATAGGAAATAGGGATCTGGTTTGAACAAAACACAAAATATCATCAATGTAGGTTGATGAATTGGATAATGGGCTTATAAAACAAAAAAATGAAAATGGCATTTGGTTTTTTCATAGACGTGCAGATCTCATGAGCTGGCTGAATATAAATTTGGAGTTGTGTCTTTCGCACGCTTCAGTATCATTTAACAAAAATAAAAATTATCATTATTGCTATCATCATCATATCATCATCATCATCATCATCATCAGGAATAGCAGCAGCAAAAGAAGAACATTGCAAGAGCAGCAGCAGAACACCAACCATCATCATCACCACAAATCAATATCTTCATCCGGTTTCAACAGCAGTAGTTGCAAAAACAACACCTCAAAATGCAGCAATAGCAGGTGATAAGCAGGAGCAATAGCAACAGTAGTAGCAACAGCAGCAGCAGCAGCAGCAGCTGTTGTGATGCTGATAGACCACAGCTAATCAAGACTCAAAGATATAAATCATCCTACACAGAACCTCTATCTTCCTCCATCTCCAGTACACACACATACAGCCATGACTGATAAGCCCTTGACACATCATAGCTACCTTTAGATTGGTTGATTTTCATCAATGCAGTCTTTTGAAACCAATTTTCGACCATTCGTTCAAAAGCATCATAGTCAATCAGAAGCACATGGTTCTACAGTTAGATTTTGACTTGTATCTGATTTACTTAACTATTCAATATATTTATTATTCCTATGATATTATCTTCATACTTTCATTAGTTTCTCATAAATCAATTATATTTTTTTTCTGTGGACTTGCAAACAGTTTTTATTCTAATGATTTTTATACTCTGCCAGTAAAAACTAAACAAGGTCATTAACCAGAAATATTTTACACGGTAAATGAGTAATCAAAGGTTATGCATCAGGTTCTTTTGCTTTGCCAATGAGAAGCTTATTGCACCTTAAATAAATGGCAAATGAAGCACAGTGCACAGTCCAAGCATCTTAGAAAACAGTTCCTTCTGAAATAATAATTCTGTATTCTCCCACCAACAACTGTACAGCCTATCTGAAGTCTGTGTTTATTTGAAGCTGACACAGTGGTGCCTTCACTGTGATAACATGTTGTGAATACTTTGACAGGATTCCAACCCATATTGCAACATCAGGCCAACCAGTTCTAGATACAAATCAAAACACTGTGTGAACTTAACTTCTTCATAATAAAACAGGGGCTGTAGACAGCGCACTCTACTGTGCTTAGTACAAAGTTGAAAAAGGGGCATTACTCTGCCAAAATTTAATTTTAGGAATTCCTGCCCTTTGAAATGGGTGTCACATAGGTTTTTACACTTTATAGTGGCCGAGAATTTTAAGTTTAAAGTAAATATCTATGACCATTTTCGAGAAAGAGACCTTAACAATAAATGTTATCTTACGTCACTCTGACAAGCGAGTCAGGACATAAAGCTCCGCCTTTTCTTCAAAAATTGCAGTTAAAAGGAATTAAAAAAAAATCAAATAGCTGAACAGACCTAAACAAATGCAGAACTTTTTTTTTAGTGTAGATCCAGATTTGACTGCAGCCAATGTTTGATTAGGATATACACTATTTACTTCTGGTTATTTGTTAGTTTGTTTATTGGGTTTTTCATCCCACCAACAGTATTTCAGTTATCTGGAGATGGTGTCCACTTGAAGCAGATATAGTGCTGTCTTCACTGTGTACAGCATGCCATGAACACCTGACATGATACCGACACCCATCACATTATGTTGACACCTGGATAACCAGTTGTGGAACTACCCTTATATTTGCTTGAGTGTTAGCAAGGAGAGCTATACCACTACCATTTTAATGACTTTTGGTATGGATTGAACCCGGTGCCTCCCATACCTGGTGCTGACACTCTACAGATTTTGCTACCAGGTCCGGTTCTGAAGCAATATGTCTTGTTACTTTTGCATTGTAGTCTTTAGTAAAAGTTAAGTCGTATTACTTTTGTAATAAATATAGCATGATAAGAGTTATCTTTCTTAAAACCTAGTTAGATAGCCTGATAGGCAACATACATTCCCTCATTTATTACCTGTGATCTCTAATTCTGTCCACTTTTATCTCCAAAGGCATCTCATACCATCAGATGGAAATCAAAACACATCAGCAATGTTTTTCAAACAAATAGTCCTGAAATAGCACCTCAGTGATACAGAGCTAACCAGTTGTTTACACATGTCAGGAGAGATTTTCTCCTAGTGATAATTCTGTTTTCATCAGTCGTTTCTCTCAGATAAAAAGTACTCACAATAAATCTTTTTTTAATGAAGAAATGCTTAACCATGAATATGGCACTGAAAAGATTGTGATCGAATTAGTGCAGTCCTGCAATTTGAAAATAATAATTTGACAATCGATATGCGTAAATGTTTACTAGTTACTTTTTCATAGTTCTAACGTTTATTTCTGTTTATTTAGAAGTTCTTTAGAAGACACAACAAACAAACAAAAAAAGAAACTTTAGTATAAATGTAACACTGTGTTCTTTAAAAGCTGATATAGAATAACAATTTCCGTTTTAAAAAATATGATCGCTTCTTAACAGCTGTGGCATCTTACCATAAGCATTTCCAAAACCAATTATAAGTATTAGGGCCTCCACTCTCGGGGAACCCAGTAATATGTTGTTTCTTTCAAATAAAAAGTACTAAAAAATGGTGTAGGTCTTTCTGATTAGACAAATAACTGCAAGAATTGACAGAAAAATTTGCAGATAATGAAGAGACTCTCAATCTCTCAATCTGGATACACTTTTTGTCCAGGTCGGTAACAAACCTGTGCTTAAAAAAAACTTAAAGTTATTCCTGTATGATTTATATTACAAATTCTTCAATCATTCAACCAAAAATGAGCTATCAATTGCAAAAACCTATCTACCTGATAAATGAAGAAATTTTGGGGGGGCAATATAAACATATATCTGCTGGCAAAATACTTAGAAACATGTCTGGAAGCATGATCCAGAGTAACAAATTAACAGTAATAGTTGAACTTTTACACCTTATTTCACCCCACTAGACAGCCAATTTGCTTTTCCAAATGTAAAAGTTGACTAATCTGCTAGCCTACACACATTCTTGAGTTTCGTCTTTCACCATGAAACACCTTCAAAGCTAAACTAAATTTGGGCCACAAGCCCTTGAGGCTACTAGCAATCTGTAGATGGGTAAACTATGGGGGGACCTGTGTATATAACATGGACACCTTTCAGAATAACATCCAACTGGCTTGGCCTGGTGATATACAGAATATATTAGATATCCCAACTGAATGTATGGTACACTAAACAAGTTTCCCTACAGAATACACGGCTAGGCTACTTAAACTAGGGTACTGCTACAGAATATACAGGTAAGCTACAGAATAAACAGGTAAGCTACACAACATACAGGTACACTACAGACAACAGGTACACTACAGAATAAACAGGTAAGCTACACAACATACAGGTACGCTACAGAATATACAGGTACACTACAGAATATACAGGTACACTACAGAATAAACAGGTAAGCTACACAACATACAGGTACACTACACAACATACAGGTACACTACAGAATATACAGGTAAACTACAGAATATATAGGTACACTACAGAATATACAGGTAAACTACAGAATATACAGGTACACTACAGAATATACAGGTAAGCTACACAACATACAGGTACACTACAGAACATACAGGTACACTACAGAATATACAGGTAAGCTACACAACATACAGGTAAACTACAGAATATACAGATACACTACAGAATAAACAGGTAAGCTACACAACATACAGGTACACTACAGAACATACAGGTACACTACAGAATATACAGGTACACTACAGAACATACAGGTACACTACATAATATACAGGCACACTACAGAATATACAGGTAAACTACAGAATATACAGGTACACTACAGAATATACAGGTACACTACAGAATAAACAGGTAAGCTTCACAACATACAGGTACACTGCAGAACATACAGGTACACTACAGAATATACAGGTACACTACACAATATACAGGTACACTACAGAATATACAGGTATGCTACAGAATATACAGGTACACTACAGAATATACAGAATATACAGGTATGCTACAGAATATACAGGTACACCACAGAATATACAGGTACACTACAGAATAAACAGATTCACTACAGAATATACAGGTACACTACAGAATATACAGGTACACAACAGGATATACAGGTACACTACAGAATATACAGGTACACTACAGAATATACAGGTACACTACAGAATAAACAGGTACACTACAGAATATACAGGTACACTACAGAATATACAGGTACACTACAGAATAAACAGGTTTACTACAGAATATACAGGTACACTACAGAATATACAGGTACACCACAGAATATACAGGTACACTACAGAATAAACAGGTTCACTACAGAATATACAGGTACACTACAGAACATACAGGTACACTACAGAATATACAGTTATGCTACAGAATATACAGGACCAGTTACAGCTGTGTCACAGTGATAACAGGACCAGTTACAGCTGTGTCACAGTGACAACAGGACCAGTTACAGCTGTGTCACAGTGAAAGCAGGATCATTTACAGCTGTGTCACAGTGACAGCAGGACCAGTTACAGCTGTGTCACAGTGACAGCAGGACCATTTACAGCTGTGTCACAGTGAAAGCAGAACCAGTTACAGCTGTGTCACAGTGAAAGCAGAACCAGTTACAGCTGTGTCACAGTGACAGCAGGACCATTTATAGCTGTGTCACAGTGACAGCAGGACCATTTACAGCTGTGTCACAGTGAAAGCAGAACCAGTTACAGCTGTGTCACAGTGAAAGCAGAACCAGTTACAGCTGTGTCACAATGACAGCAGGACCATTTATAGCTGTGTCACAGTGAAAGCAGAACCAGTTACAGCTGTGTCACAGTGAAAGCAGAACCAGTTACAGCTGTGTCACAGTGACAGCAGGACCATTTACAGCTGTGTCACAGTGAAAGCAGAACCAGTTACAGCTGTGTCACAGTGAAAGCAGAACCAGTTACAGCTGTGTCACAGTGACAGCAGGACCAGTTACAGCTGTGTCACAGTGACAGCAGGACCAGTTACAGCTGTGTCACAGTGACAACAGGACCAGTTACAGATGTGTCACAGTGACAGCAGGACCAGTTACAGCTGTGTCACAGTGAAAGCAGGACTAGTTACAGCTGTGTCACAGTGAAAGCAGGACCTGTTACAGATGTGTCACAGTGACAGCAGGACCAGTTACAGATGTGTCACAGTGACAACAGGACCAGTTACAGCTGTGTCACAGTGACAGCAGGACCATTTACAGCTGTGTCACAGTGACAGCAGAACCAGTTACAGCTGTGTCACAGTGACAGCAGAACCATTTACAGCTGTGTCACAGTGAAAGCAGGACCAGTTATAGCTGTGTCACAGTGAAAGCAGGACCAGTTATAGCTGTGTCACAGTGACAGCAGGACCAGTTACAGCTGTGTCACAGTGACAGCAGGACCAGTTACATTTGTGTCACAGTGAAAGCAGGACCAGTTACAGCTGTGTCACAGTGACAGCAGGACCAGTTATAGCTGTGTCACAGTGACAGCAGGACCATTTACAGCTGTGTCACAGTGACAGCAGGACCAGTTATAGCTATGTCACAGTGACAGCAGGACCAGTTATAGCTGTGTCACAGTGACAGCAGGACCAGTTACAGATATGTCACAGTGACAGCAGGACCAGTTACAGATATGTCACAGTGACAGCAGGACCAGTTACAGCTGTGTCACAGTGACAGCAGGACCAGTTACAGCTGTGTCACAGTGACAGCAGGACCAGTTACAGATGTGTCACAGTGACAGCAGGACCAGTTACAGATGTGTCACAGTGACAGCAGGACCATTTACAGCTGTGTCACAGTGAAAGCAGAACCAGTTACAGCTGTGTCACAGTGAAAGCAGAACCAGTTACAGCTGTGTCACAATGACAGCAGGACCATTTATAGCTGTGTCACAGTGAAAGCAGAACCAGTTACAGCTGTGTCACAGTGAAAGCAGAACCAGTTACAGCTGTGTCACAATGACAGCAGGACCATTTATAGCTGTGTCACAGTGAAAGCAGAACCAGTTACAGCTGTGTCACAGTGAAAGCAGAACCAGTTACAGCTGTGTCACAGTGACAGCAGGACCATTTACAGCTGTGTCACAGTGAAAGCAGAACCAGTTACAGCTGTGTCACAGTGAAAGCAGAACCAGTTACAGCTGTGTCACAGTGACAGCAGGACCAGTTACAGCTGTGTCACAGTGACAGCAGGACCAGTTACAGCTGTGTCACAGTGACAACAGGACCAGTTACAGATGTGTCACAGTGACAGCAGGACCAGTTACAGCTGTGTCACAGTGAAAGCAGGACTAGTTACAGCTGTGTCACAGTGAAAGCAGGACCTGTTACAGATGTGTCACCGTGACAGCAGGACCAGTTACAGATGTGTCACAGTGACAACAGGACCAGTTACAGCTGTGTCACAGTGACAGCAGGACCATTTACAGCTGTGTCACAGTGACAGCAGAACCAGTTACAGCTGTGTCACAGTGACAGCAGAACCATTTACAGCTGTGTCACAGTGAAAGCAGGACCAGTTATAGCTGTGTCACAGTGAAAGCAGGACCAGTTATAGCTGTGTCACAGTGACAGCAGGACCAGTTACAGCTGTGTCACAGTGAAAGCAGGACCAGTTACATTTGTGTCACAGTGAAAGCAGGACCAGTTACAGCTGTGTCACAGTGACAGCAGGACCAGTTATAGCTGTGTCACAGTGACAGCAGGACCATTTACAGCTGTGTCACAGTGACAGCAGGACCAGTTACAGCTGTGTCACAGTGACAGCAGGACCAGTTATAGCTGTGTCACAGTGACAGCAGGACCAGTTACAGATATGTCACAGTGACAGCAGGACCAGTTACAGATATGTCACAGTGACAGCAGGACCAGTTTCAGCTGTGTCACAGTGACAGCAGGACCAGTTACAGATGTGTCACAGTGACAGCAGGACCAGTTACAGATGTGTCACAGTGACAGCAGGACCAGTTACAGATGTGTCAGTGAAAGCAGGACCAGTTATAGCTGTGTCACAGTGAAAGCAGGACCAGTTACAGCTGTGTCACAGTGAAAGCACTGATTACCTGAACAATGTGCACTTTTGCCTAATGTCAAAAGAAAATGTGATGATTTGTCTTATTCTTAGGGAATATATCTGTTTTGCCTCTGAATATCGTGGAGACTGCTAAATTACTAAAACTGCCTAATATTAAGCAGTTCTGACATTTTTGCCAGTATATTAACTACCCAATGGAGGTCCTTGTGAATAAATGTCACACCCAATCCGCTCAGTAATATATATGTTATGCTGAAACCCATTCATTGTCTAGATATCTCAAAGAATCTTTGGTAGAGAATTAGTGTTCTAGTCTGTAATCATTATTCATTCATATATCAAAATAAGGTTTTGTATGCATTAAACCCCAAAGATAAATATTATCCTAAAAGCACAATAATCCTATTTAAAAAATAAATATATATATTTTTTATTTATTTCTTTTGCATGTTTAAAAACATTGTGAAAATAGGCTGCAGTTTTCAAAATTAATCTCCAACAAGTACTGATGATGCCATATCAGACATGTAACATAAAACATTTGACAAGTCTAAAACCAATTCTACAAGCCACAATTTATAACATTTACACACAAGTTATTATTTACCTATTCAGATTTATTCCTTGATGTTATTCATTTTGTCAAAACTGCATTTATTCTGATTTAAAATGACACATAGAGGAAGCAAAACTTTAACGTATTTGATCAGATATTTGATGCCAAAAAAATTAATGAAATCACAATACAAAAACCATTTACGAAGGACTAAGATGTTACGCTTTTATCAATATTACGTTTTATCATTTAAATATTTGTTTATATTTATTAAATATTGTTTTCAATCTCAGCGATGATTGATGTGTCTTGTAAAAGCAAATCTGGCGTCTTTGTCATGAGACAAAGTTGTTGTTTTTTCCCAAATGCTCTATCCTTCATTTCTACTCCTTCTTAATTTTCTCTAATAGTCTCATATCCACTTAGTTTTACTGTCTATTGAGGTAAACAATGTCTGTGGAAAAAGGAACAGATAATAACAGGTTATATGATCTGCAACAAGTCATGAAGATCGGCAGTTGGCCCCCAATTTTTTTTTGACATGTCCATTCTGTATTACTTATTTGCAGAAACATCAAAAATATTATAGTGCTCATAGTCATATATCATTAAAAATGGTCATTTACTTTGTGTAAACATTAATGATTTTGTGAATACTTTTTTTTTTTTAATTTTCAGCATCTGTAATTTTGAATTTCTAATCTGACTGGTTCAATGTTAACATCATTGAAGTTAAGAAACAAGCATTTGAGCTCAGAGATTTGTGCATGAAACTTGGATTGGATCGACCAATGGTTTACAGATGAAGTGGTCAACTTAACTGGTGCGTTAAACTGACTATAATTATTGAAAATGCTAAAGGGGCAGAACAAATTATTCCCGTCGATTTGCATAAATTTACCTAGTAAAATAAAATCATTCAACTGTCATTTGACAAATTTATGAAAATGACAAGGCTAATCTGGAAAATTGTTGCAAAGAGCAAATCGGACATGCGCTTATTTTGAAGACTGAGACATGGAAAAAATACGCACACAAAATTATTATTGATTTCATTTTGTTTTGAAATAGCAAGGATTGTCTGTAACCATGATGACATGATTCTGATATATTGTATATAATAATATATATAACAGGGACATAAACTATCGTAACAAATATGAGTTATAGCCCTTTCAGTTGTAATCCTTTATCATGTCTGATGGCAAGGCCTGTATAGTTGTAGAGTCTTAAACAATAGTAAACCATCCAATATCAGAAATAACCAGAAATATTAGAAAGAGAATTGAGATCATGATGATAGGTTGGGTTTATGTAGGGGCGCCCGTGGCATAGTGGTAGAGTCAGCGATTTGTAACTCCTCTGACTGCTTAGCCTCTCACCAGCATGGGTTTGAGTCCCATTCGAAGCGAAGGACTTAATGTGAGACGGTCTTCCAGCTGACTTGCAGTAAACTGGTGGTTCTACTTAGGCATGTGCCTGGGGTCTTCCTCCACCAAAAAGCTGGACATTGCTATAATGATCATAAATGGTCGCTGTAATGTATTTAAAAAAACAACAAAAACTAGGTTTATGTACAGCAACCTAGATTGTGTGTTGAGTAGTGCATACATGTGAACTCTCTCACTTTTGAAGGGAGATTCCCTCTTTTACAGGTTTAAAATTATTTGAAAATGAGGGGTGTTAACACTGTGAAATTTCCCTACTTAGAAACAGATAACTTCCTTCATTGTTTATATGAAAATAACAAATCTACCACTTTGCAAGTGAAAATTTCCCACTCTGGCCTCAGAAAAAATTCACATGTATGTAAGTGTAAATTATATTTATTTATTTTTGAGTTTTACGGCACATCGACACTTTATAGGTCATATCGTGCCAAATACAGTTGAGTTCAACGTGAACTTAATATAATCAGGTCAAAAATCTAAATACGTAAGTAAATTAATTACAGTAGAATTACTAGGAAAAAATCTGCATAAAACCCACATTCTTTACTGCAATTTACGTCACACTTTCCACATAGCAGGAAGAAAGGATGACAGTTCTGGAAATGGATGCGACAAAGTGTTTTGTGATTGTGGCATGAAACCTATCAGTGTGGCTGGGTTGTGGAGATGTGACAGCTGAATGGTCCTCTAAGATGTATAACTCAATGATGAATTGTGCGCCATCACTAAGTGTCAATGCTAAGGCTGCCTGGGGCTTCTACAGGGTTGGGACAGAGACAACAGGAAGTGTGCTAGACTGATAGAGGTGTGGCACAACACTTTGATCTGATTGGTCAATTGATATACGGAAAGGATTAGACAGTTAAAACATATACTCAGAAGGATTAAGAAAAAAATATAAGGGTTAATATGTTTGTTAATACCTGTTGTTGGTGTTGTGGGGTGTTGTTGACCACGGTTTGATAGGAGGGCGGAGCAGGCTGGGGTGATAAAGGTAGATTCCTGTTGTTCTCATCTGAAACATACAAAATACATCTGTTATATCAAAACATACATCAACTGTTATTGTGCAACATCATTTTTAAACTGTAGTAATCTACAGAAGAGTTCAACTTACACAACCAATGAGTCAAGTATTTACAGAATGCCAGTGAAAATTAATGTGTAATATAAAAAAGATATGTTTTTTCTGTGCTATGAAGAAAGATATCTATTTTGTGTCCAATAAATAAAGATATCTATGAACATGTTAAATCTAATCAGGCCTAAGCAAAAAGATCCAGTTCAGCCAACCCATGTTTGTTTTGTTTTTTGTTACATTGCACCAACACAGTTATGATCATATAGGCAACATCCAGCTAATAATTGGTTGAGGTTCTACCCAGACTTATGTCTGGGTTGAACCACCGGAGAACCACAGGTCAGAGGAGTTACCAATCGGCGACTCTACCACTATGCCAGAGGCACCCACTCCGCGACAGTTTGCATGGCATTCCTAGCAAGTACATCAGAATAAGATTGAGTATTACCAAATGTAACTGGCGGAGTATTTCATTGGTTCAAGCATGCCTGGTGAAACCTTGTATATTTTCTTGACAACATGTTTGTCAGAAGAACAAGAAATGAAAACTGTTAAAGCTTGTCTGATACTTTGACAGGCTTCTAATAATCTCAGAGCCTTCTCTATCTTCATCACTTTCCCCAACTCCTGACACCCAAAATATCGAGAGCACATGTATTCTTCAACCATAATCATGCTATGTTAATCTGTAAGAAATATAAGTATCAGTTTTGTAGCTGCATGTATCAACTACATGCAATACCAACAAGACATACTGCCAGAGGCACTGCAGCTAATAATGCAGACAGCTGTAAATGGCAACTGACTGATCTGGTTCTAAAGAATCTACACTACTTGCTGAAACCTAATCAATCTGACCAGCCACAAAAGCTGAGGTGCCAGAGCGTCGGCTTGCGAATCAAGAAGTCATGGGTTCTAAGCCTGGCTGTTTCAAACCAAAGACTTTAAAGTTGGTAGTAGTGGCTTCCCTCCTAACGTTCGTAGGCTAAGGGGACAGCATTATGCCTGACTCGTCGGTGTCAGTATAATGGACCAACCGGGTTCAGTCCCTGGGCACCTCATAAGTGCCCCTGTGCTATAATGATAGAAATGTTGCAGCACAGTATTGGCAAAAATGCCGGCTAATCCCATCCCATCCCATCCCTAATCAATTTGTACTTGGTGTTAAGAAGGTTTAGAGTTAATGAAACAGTTTTGTTTTGTTTTTGAAATACTTTGAAGACACAAATATGATCATTATAGCTATGTCCAGCTATTTTGGTGGGGGAAGCACCGGCGCACCGCAGGCCAGCTGGAGGACCTTCCGGTATTAAGTCCTTCACCCTGAGCGAGACTTAAACCCACACAGTGAGGGGCTAAGTAGTCAGAGGAGTTACAAGTTGGCAACTTTACCATTAGGCCATTAGGCCATGGGTAACAGGGTAAGAAAAAGGGTAACATCATGTTTGTCATGGTGGTAATCATGTAAGGACTTAATACTGGATATCAAAGAGATTTGGTTGTTTATTCATGTTCAAATCTTTATTTTTTACAAGCTCTGAAAAGGTAGAAGTACTATTATGTATTTTGGACTAACCTGTTGTCAGAATAAGGCTGAAAGTAGTTTTAAATAAATACTAATCTTTAACCAGCATTGGCTTATTCATCACTTGCACTGAAATGTGTTCTGAGACAAAATAAAAGTTGGCTTTAAACCTGACCAGCCTTATCCATAGTTATTTCATCATGTAAGTTCTTATAGTTTATTGGGTTTATCATCATCTCACCAACAGTATTTCAGTTATCTGGAGATGGTGTCCAGATATAGTGCAGCCTTCACTGTGTATAGCATAACGTGAACACCTGGCATGACACCACACCCAGTCACATTATCCCTGACACCGGGCCAACCAGTCATAGAACTACCCTTATATTTGGATGAACGTTAACAAGGGAACTATTCCACTACCATTTTTAATGACTTTGGTATGTCACAGGCCTGGGAACAAACCTGGCATCTGTACAGTACCTGGAGCTGATGCTCTACCGATTATGCTACCAGATTCGGTGGGTAAGTTCTTAATTTCAGAGAAGAAATTATATATGTCACTATGTCATCATTTTTCATTCAATGAACATTCAGCAACGAAAACAGGAAACATTGACTGGTTAAACTATAAAATCTCTCATCTACTCATCCAAAGCTAATGTATAAAACATAGTTATTTATTTACATTGATATAATACCGATGAAGAAACCATGAACGTTAAACATCAAGGCACTATAACCATTTTATACAGACGGAAGGCCATTGTTCATTACTGTTCAGATTTATCTGTTTAAATGATAATAAACTATATGACACATCATAGAATGCTTTATACAGGTATACTCAGACAATATTCTGCCCTGGTAAATCTGGCAGGCTGCAAAATACATTATAAACACCCCTCTGAAACTTCCCTCAGCCTGGCATTCCACAAGAAACATGCTCCCCTTCCAGTGAAACACAAGATAGGAGATCTGCTCAAAGAAAACAAACATGTAGATCAGCTTGTCATATTGCCATAGGGCCTTAGTTTCAAATTGATACCACCACGTTTGAAAAAATACAAGAGAGAGGTAGAAGTGAAGGATCCTGGAGGATGACAGAGGTTAGGGAGTTTGACAATGGGGTACATTGGTGAAATGGACTTTGTCTCCCTTGTTAGTTAATATCCAAGCTATTCCAAACAGTAGGAAGGTCCTTTTAGTCGAAATCCCTGGACTTAATCGCCTGTTCTTTTATAGATATTGCAATAACCAACAGTAAAATTTCTTACTTTTGCATAAATATAAGATTAAAGTCCATTACTTACAAAGATTTGTTAAAAAGAAAATGGAAGTGTTTGTTGATGATGGTTAAGCTGGGTTAAAGAAAGGCAGAAAAGTCAACATAAACTCCAAAGAGCCACAAGCATAAAAACCAAGTAAAACAAAGGAAAGGAACCTTCTTTCATTTAGGGATTATTCAGGGGAGACTATTCATTAATGTCTCTCACTTCCAACTTCACCTAGGAAAGGGATTTTGGCTTTGCAATGATATATCCCAGAATAATGCATGGTGTTGAGGTGACCCAGTAACCTAATCCCCAAGGTCTAGAGGTCTGAGTGATTAATTACAAATCATATAAACAAACTAACGTACATTATAATACGATATATCTTGCACACAAAAAATCTATTTCCATTCTAAAGGCATTTACTTGACTGTAAAATTATAACAGGGGTATTAATGTGTCATATTAATTTATAATGTCTTATTAGGTTTACTTCCCTGGTTTTCATGACTCTATCAAATGTCAGTTGACGTCATTTACTGATTTTATGATTTAGTTGTGAAATACAGTAGTAAATGACATAGCATACAATATACATGCATAGAAACTAGAACAAGACACAGTAATGTTTAGTCTTAAAGCATCAGCAATATTTAAATGATAATTTGACTAAAAACAAGGGAGATAGTCCTGGGTTTTAGATCATAGAATATAGGTATAACTGCTTTGGGATGGGATTTGCCGGCATTTTTGCCGAAACTGTGCAGCAACATCTCCATCATTATAGCACAGAGGCACTTATGAGGTGCCTAGGGACTGAACCTGGTCGGTCCACTATATTGACACCTACGAGCCAAGCATAATGCTGTCCTCTCAGCCCCTAGCGTTAGGAGGGAAGCCACTACTACCAACTTTAAAGTCTTTGCTTTGACCCGGCTGGGGTTTGAACCCACTACCTCACAATCTGCAAACCGGCGCTCCACCAATTGAGCTATTGCGGCCGGTATAACTGCTTTGGTATTTGACGGTCATGCAATAGTTTATAACTGCTTTGGTATTTGACGGTCATGCAATAGTTTATAACTGCTTTGGTATTTGACGGTCATGCAATAGTTTATAATTGCTTTGGTATTTGATAGTCATGCAATAGTTTATAACTGCTTTGGTATCTGATGGTCATGCAATAGTTTATAACTGCTTTGGTATTTGATGGTCATGCAATAGTTTATAACTGCTTTGGTATTTGACGGTACAGTACATAGTTTATAACTGCTTTGGTATTTGACGGTCATGCAATAGTTTATAACTGCTTTGGTATTTGATGGTACAGTACATAGTTTATAACTGCTTTGGTATTTGATGTTCATGCAATAGTTTATAACTGCTTTGGTATTTGACGGTTATGCAAAAGTTTATAACTGCTTTGGTATTTGACGGTACAGTACATAGTTTATAACTGCTTTGGTATTTGACGGTCATGCAATAGTTTATAACTGCTTTGGTATTTGATGGTACAGTACATAGTTTATAACTGCTTTAGTATTTGACGATCATGCAATAGTTTATAACTGCTTTGGTATTTGACAGTCATGCAATAGTTTATAACTGCTTTGGTATTTGACGGTCATGCAATAGTTTATAACTGCTTTGGTATTTGAAGGTAATGCAATAGTTTATAACTGCTTTGGTATTTGATGGTACAGTACATAGTTTATCAGCATAAAGTGCAGATCTGACAAGTCTCAGTAAATCTTTACAACTGGTCCAGGTCTGATCAATTTGTTTTAAACAGGTAAGAGAGATGAATTAAAAATCAAAAGTGGGGAAATAAAAGAACACTTCACATGAAATACATTAGGGATCTGAAAGTGTTTTGCACTTTATTTTGATTCATTAACAAAAGCTCTATTTATTTTTTCCCAGAGCTCAAGGCAATCCCAGAAGGCTCTTAGATGGAGTAAATGGTGCGGATGTGGGTCTAAGATACGTGTATGGTTTTTAGAATTTGTTCCTATTTGTCATGACAAAACTTGTGAAGTCGGTATGAGACACTTTTTTCACACATGGGGCTATCGTAATGGAGTTGTGCGAGTTGTGTGATAATAACGTGAATATAAGATAATCGTACGAGAAGAGGAGGATTTCAAGGATATTGTGAGAGTATCATATGGCATTCATTTAGGGCTTATACAAAATTCTGACTGCCTTCGGTTGGAGTGTGCCATGTCATAGTCCCGGAATATAGTTTTGAATCACAATGGCCAAACATCTCAAAGGTTAAATATTTATTAAATATAAAATAATATAAACCAGTTGTTCATCTTTTTTGAGACCTGTATAAGAATAGTACAACAGTAAGAGACTTGAAAACAATCATTCAAATTTCATAAGCTTCAATTGTGGGAATTGTCATACCTCCACTACGAGTCTTTTTCGTTTTAATTTCCATGTGATATGTGTATGGTTTCACAAAAATACCTATGCACCAAATCAGCTTGGTTTATTACGTATGCAAATTAACCATACATTTTTATCTCAAAACAACATAGCAATGAAGGAAAGACATTATGGTGTGGGAAAATTTTGATCTATATGATAAGTCTTGAATTAATTATCTTGAAACATAACTTAAGATATACCTTCATTATTGATAAAGAATACTATTTGTAACTTGCTCATTATTAAACCTAAATTTTGGTTTGTAACAGTTAACATAATTTTCTGCCTACTAAGCAATGTTGATCAGGAATTCAGCAAAGAACAGAGCTGTCCAATCAGGGTCTGCACTATTTGTCTAACAATATGTTACCTATAGGATGGTAACACAAGGGAATCAGTGGAACTGCTGTGATGCTCCCTGAAAAAAATGCTAGTTCCAAAAGGCCTTTTTTTTCTTTTGTTCAAATATGTGTGTTTAATAATTAAAATATGAAAAGTAACAAAGGGAAATAACTCATAAAATGTGCAAAAGTGAGTTATGGTTCTTGTACATTTCACTTCTCCATTGAGATCTATCTACCTATGAAGTTTCATGTTAAAATCTCTAACAGTTTTTGTGATACGCTCCAGACAAAATTATGATAGACAGATAGATGAATGAACAAACAAAGTCAATGGACAGATGGACAAAGTGGCGACTATATGCTTGCCCTTTGGGGAGCATAAAAAAGGACTTTAAATATGGGTCAGAGTACAGATTTTGAAGTGTAATGTTCATAATATTGTCTATGGCTTGCTACCACCAAAGACTGTAAGAGTAAAAGGTAGCAAGGAAAGATGTAGGCTATCATTATATTCTCATTGTTCACATTCCTTTGGCATAACATGAAGATACACCAGTTCTAAACCATGACATTGGGTTAAGGAGAAAATGTTGTTAACTCTCTCACAGAATATTATTGAATGTTGCAGACATTTTACCCCTGGATTCTCACTGTAGTATTATATATTGATCCAGAGTAATTATCACAGTGCTTTCCACAACACTTTTGAAATTATGACTGGCATTTTCTCAGCATCCTTCATAGGCAGCTGACTAAACATATCATGCAAACATAATCAAAAATGCATTTGTGCATGCCACAGAAATGACAACAAAAGCATAATAGAAATCAGACAAGCAAGGGAAATCAAGCGATAGTTATCCTAAATGTTACATCTCATCCTGTTAAACAGTCATTGATCAAACTTAGCCAGATTAGGCACGTCTGATCAGGATCTACAACATTGTTACTAATTTTATCAGTATACATTTTACCTTTGCATGCAATGATTTACAAGTAACTATGAATGTTTAGCAATTGCAACAGGGGGAGCAAAACTAGAACACTTTTGCTATTTTGCATCTTTGTCAATTGACTATTATTTAGACTGGTTTAGCTTAGTTTTCAGTTATCAGACTGCCATACATGTTAACTTTTCTGAGGCCAAAGTGGGAGATTTTTACTTGCAAAGTGGGAGATTTGTTATTTTTATATAAACAAAGAAAGTTATCTGTTTCCAAGTAGGGAGATTTCTGAAAATGTTTAAAGCATCCCTCATTTTCAAATAATTTTGAACCTTAAAAGAGGGAGTCTCCCTCCAAAAGCAGGAGAGTTCACATGTATGGACTGACTTAAAGGTTTACATGGATCAGCTGATAAGATACAAGTAGAAGGTTTGCATTGGCACTAGCACTTTTTCTGGTCTTGAAGACAGAACGGACCACACATACTCAACAATGACATACATTTCTAGGACAGAAAGACTACATCTAGCAAACACCATCAAACATACACCACATTACATCTTTCCACTTACACAGCACTGCCTGTATGTAACTGATGACGACCTGAGGAACACTTTTTGTCCAAGAAAACAATTGACATCAGAATTGAGTTAATCCAAAAACACTACACCAAAAAAAGAAAAAAACATAACTCCACCTATGCACAGAAGATAGAAAAGATGAAGAAAAAAAACACACCAAGATTTCCAATTGGGTCTATTTTTATCCTCAGCAGAACTTTTAGCATTAGCCCGGTAGTAAAGTAGTCCCAGAGAATGAGTGCGGTGCTAGGGGTGCCTTATCACTACTATCAAGCTGATAAGTTCCATCTTGCACACACCAAGCAGTCTTCAAAACCCTTCAGGGTTGATACTTCTTTTGAGAGGGGAGAGAAAAAAAATCTCTTGCTAGTTTAGGTATTTAGAGATAATATTGGAGCAAACAGTTTTTTATCAGAACATTTGTCAGTCACATCATGCCTCGTGAAAACTATCAAGTTAGTAATAAAAACAGAACTCTTTAAATGCTGTAGCAGACAGGGAAACCAAGTACAGATGACAAATTTACCAGGAAGGAAACACCACTAATTAAATGGTGTTTGGACGTAGCTTGAAAAAAGACCATTTAAATGAAGTAAGGTAAAAATTTAGGATCACAGCATATTCTTTAAATGAATTTTAAATTAAATTTACTGGCAAACTTTGCATGATCTTATTTTAAATATTGTACTTTTGCGCTTAAAAAGAAAGATTAAGTTTACAAAGAAAAAAAAAAATACGCTACAAGTGATTCCAGTGTTTACATATTCAAACATTGCCCTCTGAGAGATAACATATAGTGACATAGGTGTCGAAGTATTTTTTTCAATATTTACTATACATGTGATGAGTGTATTTCCTGTACAGATTCTTGCTAGCAAATCTTAATGTACTTAATGCAGTCATTGATTTAATAAAATGTACAAAAATGCATAAACAATTATGCATTATCATTAGAAACCACAAAAATTAATAAGATAAACAAGTGTTAATTTGAATAGAAATTATTTGTGTTTTAGGTTTTACAGCACATCGTCACTTAACAGGTCATATGGTGCCGAAGAAATTATTTATATCCTATTATTTGTATATGGCTCCATTAAATAACCAATTAACACATTTTAGGGCACATGATGGTAGTGGGTTTTAATTTTTAATTTTCACCATGTCAAAATATGATCTTATTCTAGTGTAAGCAAACCAATTTAAACCAAAGTAGATCATTTGGGACTAATGCTTAAAATCCATATTAACCAAATTAGATGTTTAATACCCATGTTGCAATGAAAAGAAACTGAAAAACCTTCTTGTTTTTGCAAATACATTGGAGCAACCAATTATGATCATTATAGTGACATCCAGCTGTTTTTTAAATGGAGAAATACCCCAGATCAATGTCTGAGTAGAACCACTGGCGCACCACAAGTCAGCTGGAACGGGACTCGAGCCTACCTGGTGGGAGGCTTAGCAGTCAGAGGAGTTACACTCTACCTTTATGCCACAGGCGCCCCCAAAGACGGTTGCTGTACATTCTATTAGCACTTGTTCTAAATAGAAAGAATAAGACCCATGATAAGAAATTGATTGTACCCTCTGTATTAGAAGATAAAGTAATTGTCATTGACAGACTTTTGTTTGTTTGTATGTTTATCGGGTTTATCATCCCACCAACAGTATTTAGGTAATGAAGACGGTGTCCACATGAAGCAGATATAGTGCTGCCTTCACTGTGTATAGCATGCTGTGGACACCTGGCATGATACCACACCCAGTCACATTATCCTGACACTGGGCCAACCAGTCGTAGAACTACCCTTATATTTCCTCGACCGTTAGCAAGGGAGCTATACCACTACCATTTTTTAATGGTATGTCGCGGCCCGGGAACGAACCCAGGGCCTCCTGTGCCTGGAGCCAACGCTCTACCGATTGCGCTACCAGGTCCGGTTGTAAGGAAAGTAAGGCAAACAATCAACGAATGTTAATAATTTATAGAGATCCGACAGAACGGGACTCGAGCCCACCTGTTGGGAGGCTCAGCAGTCAGAAGAGTTACAAATAAGTGACTAAACCACTAAGCCATGAACGCTCCTGAGGTAAACATTCTTTTAATCACTTCTGAATCAAGAAATAAAATAAATTACAACTAAATAACATAATCAATGTCGATTTTCACTGGGGATAATTTTCAATTAGTTATTATCTAAAGACAAAGGAACTATTTAAAAAAAGTGAGAATGACCCTAAAATATTGACATTGTCATCAGCATTAAAGTTTCATGGCCACCTGGGAGATGTTCTCAACATTTTTGACCCGTTCAGGAAATAAAACAACAGTGTTTAACCATAAGAAAACTATCAATTTAACTTTTACAAACTGTACCAAACCACCGCAGCCCCCTATCAAGGCTGAACAATGCACTAGGGGCATGCAATGCTCTAACGAGATTTACACTGGGGTACCCTGACACTAATTGGCAGAAAGGTCTCACCCCAGCATTCCAGACTGTCAACACATTGAAGGGTCTCACCCCAGTATATCCAGCCCATTCTCAGACTTTTCAACATGGAACTAATTACAGACTTCTCCAAAACAAACATGTCAAGAATAAAACCCATTTAAAAATATCATAGACTGAACTGTTTGTATCAATGTTTCTCTTCTATCAAAGTATTAACGAGTACTTAATTGGAGTAAATGATCTAATTAGTACTAATTGAACTTCATAAATGGTGTAGCTAGCTCTGAAATATTTCTGGTTCCAAGTTTATTTCATTAATTGTACTTTTTGAACAGAACAGAACATATCTTTATTTCTTCCAAGTTTACAGCATGGAAAATTATACAATCCAACAAAGAATGGGTATCAGAGCTGAGTACAACATTTAGCGTGTGGATCTTTTTTAATGATTTTGTTAGCAATTTATGCTGAAAATATACGCCAATCATGGTATACATTTTAGAATAAAATATCAAAGTTATATTATAAGCTAACAATTCATAAATAAAACATGAATATTTCTTTTTACGACATTTCCCATGACTTAAACCTACCATTGGAAGAAACACAACTCTGGTTTATAATCATCTGAACAAGTAACCCATTATTCTATTAAGATCTCAATGACATTAATTCCTTTTATTTCTCTAACATCAAACACATGTCTCAAGCATCATTCCATTTGGATTTTGCTCCTTCCTCTTCATATCAAAGTATCAACTGTTTAATTTGTTTATTTTTTATCTAAATATCGGAGCACATTTAAGGTTTTTGCCCACAAAGAGGGAGCCTTTAATACTGGGAGCCCATTCACTGCTGTTGATGAGCCCATAGAAGAGACTTGTGATGGCTGAGAGATTCTTGATTGCTGCATAATTACATCTTGTGTTTACTTCCTCTTGTTTTTTCCTAATTGCAAACTACAAGCCATCTACACAGAAACATAATTTTGAGGTATTATTCAACCACATTTAAAAATAATAAGTATTTTCTTTGAGGAAAGAGAAATACTGATTTGGACTAAAAATAGACTGCCCTTTCTACGGCTTTTTGAAACAAACAAGACCATAAATTCACCATGTAATTGTCAAGGATAATATGAAGAAAGAGACATAACAGCATTGAGACAAATTATGTCTCCTCTATGACCATGGCTTACGACTATAAAAAAACAACAGGAATCAGTCATAATCTAAACCAGGCAGCCACTTTAAAGATATTCAGATCATATCTGTTAATGTAATTTCATAGACCAGAATCTTCTTTAATTCTTGTCCAAACCTTAAAATGTGAGTCATCTATAAAGTTGTCTAAATAAAATTCGTTTTGTTTTTTTGTTACATCCTACTGAAGCAATAATGGTTATATTGGTGACATCCAGCGAATTATTGGTGTAGGAAGACCCCAGACTTCTGCCTGGGTAGAACCACTGGCGCACCACAGGTTACCTGGAAAATCTCCCCATAGGAAAGTTCTCACCCCGAACAGGTCTCGAACCCATGTAGCAAGCAGCTGAGGTGTTACAAGTCAGGGACACTAACTGCTCAGCCACAGGCGCCCCCTAGAAATTAGTTATAACTGGTTGCCAAGGGTCACAACTCTTAGCTCGCCAAACGTGAATTGATCACGCTTTGGCAAATAGTGTAGATCCAGAAAGCCAGCCAGCTCCCAGCAATAACTGGATAATCAGAAGCTAAACTATGTGTTGTCGAGTCTCTATTTTTATGTGTATAACGTGCCTAGAAAAGTTTTTTTGTTTTATAAAAATTAGTGTTGGTTATTAACAAATTAAGCTGGATAGAAGTCATGGCAGTGCTGTGCATCATAATAAGCCCATTAAACGATTTCCTATTTAACTAACCCTCCCAATAGTTCTCCGACAACATCCCATGATCCATGGGGGTCAATTCCACCTCCACCTGAACTCCATCACTGATCGAGGCAGAGATGACCTTCTAACATGTCTTATCAATACAGAATCAATTGCTCTTATCACCTATGAATGGTTACAGTCGTCAATCATTCCCCAGCCATTGAGTTTCTTAATCATGACATGGCCTTTATGGTTAAAGTATTGATCAAAAACCGTTTTTAAACACTTATAACTTAAAGGTGTTATACGACAGTTTGGTCCAAAATGATTTTCATTATACATCTTAATAAACCATTGTAATATGAACAGATTAGTAAAATTCTGTTTATTGAAGTCCTATACCTGTCAGAAAAATTAACCATAATGCCACAATCGTCTTTACAAACATGTATTTGCTATCTGAGCTATGCTGCAAAGTCAGCTATTTTTAAACTAAGAAAACCATGTGACCACCAATGTTTTAGTTCATCCACTTCATCTGCTGTGAGGTTAATGTCTATTTTTAGCCGGAATCACAATCGTCCTTATTTACTGATATTGCTACATATATAAAATGTAAGCAAACTGTCAGATACCACCTTTAAGAAACAGGTGATATTTATGCATTCTTGAAATGATAAGAAAAGTTGCTCAATAGCTAATCATCCTTACGTTGAGATGATTATAATGTTTCTTGAAAAAAAAGATTTTTTAAGTTATTTACATTTTTTTAATAATATGACCTTGACCTTGAAATAACTTTATTAAAAAACAAACAAGCAAACACAAAATAAACGTCTACAATATGTTAAAAAAAAAATCACACCAAAATTAAAACTGACCTTAATATGACCTTGACCCCCATCATCAAAGGTCAACCATTAACTCACCTGTGTTATTTCTTTCATGCCCAAACTTGGCTATACATGCCGGGGAGGGGGGTGGAGGGAAGGCTTCATCATGACCTATACTGCCATATGACGATGACCGGTGTGTGGGGGTGGGGCAGGGTGACCCCCCACTGGCCGTTACCATGCCATTAAACGTGAAACTGTTGCATCGTGGGGGCAGTTTGTCAGGGGTAGAGGGTGGTGTCTGACTAGATATGAACAAGTGTGGGGACATGCCGGGTTTCTTCGAGGCTACAAGACAACATAGAAAGCAACAACAAATATATATATAGATGCAACAAAATACATAAAAATAGTGTTAATACAA
Organism: Sinonovacula constricta; assembly: GCA_007844125.1. NCBI lineage: Eukaryota > Metazoa > Mollusca > Bivalvia > Cardiida > Solecurtidae > Sinonovacula > Sinonovacula constricta. Next base: position 27,845,943 of record CM017564.1, read on the forward strand.
CTACTGACATGGTGCAAAGTTTTCTATTAAAACAGTGTAAATAAAATGAAAAAAAGTAAACCATGCAACAGAGCAAGAGTAATAATTATTCAATTATTGAAAAAATTGTGAAGTAAATTTCAACAAGAAAGATAGAAAAGGTATTCATAAAAAAGCAAAACACAACATTTGCAAGTACAAGTTCATGATCAACATTCTTCTAATAAAAAAGAGGTATAATTACTATCAAAATACATATACAAAGAAGCAACATTTATCCAACATAATCAAAATAATTTTTTTTTTAAAAATCCAAAAAAAAAAAAAAAAGCATATTATTAAGAAGAGATGCAACAATTAACAACACTACTACCCTGTAAAATTATAATAAGGAATGATGTAAATACCGAAATAATATAAATAAGAGTTGTTATGTAGCAGGAGAAGTACAAAATGTACAGTTCATAAACAAAACAAAAGAACAACAAAAAAGACTGATATAATTTGCAACAAGAAATGTTACTGGAATTAACTTATGCTGGAGAAAATGCAATGACATTTAATATGTCCTTAACCTTACAGATAACACTGTCAAATGGTGGCACAAACATTCAAGTGAATGTCAAACATGGTGAGATTTTTTATTTAAATACCTGTAAAAAAAATGGCAAATTGATGGCAAAGTATCTTATTTATAGCATTATTATCTATTTAAAAGGAACAATGTAAAAATATGTCCAAAAGATTACATTGAGCTATGGTCATTTTAGCAACATCCAGGTGGAGGAAAACCCCATACAAATGTCTGGGTAGAACCACCGGCGCACTGCAAGTCAGATGGAAGATCTTCCCATATTAAATCCTTCACTTAAATGACTCAAAACCATGCAGTGAGAGGTACAGCAGTCAGAGGAGTTTCAAATTGGTGACTCTACCACTATGCCATGGACAACCCACATTGGCCCTGAGGGTTACTCTTGTAACTGCTATGCATGACCTTCAAGAGTGTAAGATGGTAATAGAAGTGCTGTAAGTTAACCCTTTCCTGCATGTATATGCCATTTTACACATTTATAAACCATTCACAATCATATTCCATTTTACGCCTTTAAAAACCATTCACAATCATTAGCAGAATTTGCATGACTATGGGGTTATGTGTAGTCTGGTTCCGCCTTAAATTAATTCTTGTTTTTTTTTGGGTTTTTTTTAATGAGCAGAAAATGTAGAGTCCTTCATTGCTTTTTTTATGTTTTAAAAAGGCCAACTGGGCCGAAACATCAAAAAAGAGTTTAAAGAGACCGTTGTACAGAAAAAATTCCCTATCGGAATAATATTTACTGAGTATAACTTGTGAATATGTAACAAGATGTATTTATAAAGATTGAGCAGAATTAACACTAAACCCTTATCACCTCCTAGCACGAGCTGACTGATCTGGATCTATAGCATCTGCCTAAGCAAGATCAATTGTTCTTTAGAAAGCTGAGAGCTAAGAAACATTTTATCAGGCCATTTGTATGCCTGAGTTTAAAATACAATATATTTCAAAGTCACAGACTTGTAGCAAAAGATTTGTCTGGGTGATCATCCTGAGTCATAAATCAGGGATACTGGACATACGGAGAGACAGAAAAGGGATAAAAAATCAATTTGCGACACTGTATACGTAGATTTACTTTCTTCTCTAATTGATGTGTTAATAGCAAAGAATTTTAGGACTTTTGATATGGCATTAAAATTAACTCTGTTGTTAAGGTATGTTTACATACATGTGGACTCTCCTGCTTTTGGAGGGAGACTCCCTCTTTTAAGGGTCAAAATTATTTGAAAATGAGGGATGTTTTACACATTTTCAGAAATTTCCCTTACTTGGAAACAGATAAGATCCTTCTATGATTATATGAAAATAACCAATCTCCCACTTTGCAAGAGAAAATCTTCATATTGGCCTCAGAAAAAATTCACATGAATGTGTTTATTTAATTTAGATTCATTTCAACAAAAATCTATTAACAGAAATATCTAATACCGAACTTAACTTTCTTAACTGAACATACTTTCAATTAAGTTATTTGTAGCATTTTATTTTATTAACCTTATGCTCAAAACTTTTGAATTTGATAAAAATTTCAAATTAATAACCAGGAAAAATAATTTGTACACTTTCTAAAAAGATAAACTTGGCAGAGATTGTAAGATTACAAAACAATCTAAGTCAGAGAATTGAAGACAGCCTAATATTCAGGTTGCCTTGATATTTATTGGCTGCCAACATTATGTCTTTCGAAGGTGTCAGACAGTAAGTCACAAGGGACTATCAGACCAGCAAGACAGCTGGCACTAGCCAATATAAAAACATTATTGACCATAACATAATATGATTTTGTCTACAAATGATTTTACTTCCTTATGAGAACCTAGAGATTTTGTTACGATAGGATGCATCTTCGCAATTGTTTCATTTGTCAGAAGTGCTGGATGTATTTTTGTTTGTTTGTTTATAGGGATTATCGTCCCACCAAAAGTATTTCAGTTATCTGGAGACTGTGTCCACTTGAAGCAGATATAGTGCTGCCTTCACTGTGTGTAAAATGCCATGAACACCTGGCATGATACCACACCAAGTCCCATTATCCTGACACTGGACCAACCAGTCATGGAACTACCCTTATATTTGCTTGAGCCTTAGCAAGGGAGCTATACAACTACTATTTTTAATGACTCGGATCAAACCAGGGGGCCAACACTTTACCAATTGTGCTACCAGGTCAAGTTAGGATGTATTTAATTTTCATATTTATTGTCTTAAAATAACCATTGTCTAATCTTTCTAAATTAAGCAAAATATTATTTTAAATTTAAACTTTGGATGTAAACAGTCAGTTAGCACAGTGAGTGAGGTCGTTGTTTTTATAATTTTATCATCAAATAAGAATATTCACCATCTGCAGTCAAATATATTTAAGATTGAATTGAAATGTGCAAAAATGTTAATAACTTTTATAAAAATATTAATGATAGTCAGTCTGCTAATGAAATTCACAGTATGTGGACAAAAGCTTCAGGTTGGCCATTCAACTCTTATGTGTGTGTAATTGAAACATTTCAAATATCCATATTTAATCAAAACAACCCACACAGATGAATTTCAACCAGAATATAAATGTGAAGTTGTGGTTTTCAGCCATGGACAAGAAATGGTGCAACAACACAGTTACACAAGGTAATGTAAAAAAAAAAATCCACAATGCACAATATATAATTTACATATACCGAAGGAAAAAGTTTAGCAAGTTCACAGAGGATTGACTCCTAGGGAACTTTGTGACCCGCGGAGGATCGTCCGTTTTGCTGTGCACATACTGCATGGGATTTTTGTGAAAGTTACGTTTCACGCTTACATAATGGTGTAGTTTAAAAAGAAGGGGGAAATCATGTTGTCAATAGGATGGGCACAATTGGTCAATATGGAAACGTTTTAGTCACATTGATTTATAGACAAAAACTAAATACGTAAAAAACTTGCTAAACTTTTTTCCTTCAGTGGTATATAAGGTAAATCTCTCAGCTTATCTTCAGGTTATCAACTTTTTTTCTTTTTTCTTATTTTCTATATCTGAAGAGAAAAAGTAACAACAAATGCCATGCAGTGGATGATCAACATCTATGGTACCCTGTACTCACCATTGTTGTCAATGAGGACGACATGATCAGCTGGGAACCAGCCCAGCTTCGCCATACAGCCGTCTTTCATGAGTGAACCGCGCCAGAAGCCATCTTGTCGCTGCTCAACGATCTGTAGACAAACAAAGGTAACAGATGTAATGATATATTAAAGTGAACCAAATGTTTATAATAAACATAACAAATTATTATATTTGAATCATTGAACTCTCCCACTTTTGGAGGGAGACTCCCTCTTTAAAGATTCAAATAATTTGAAAATAAGTGGTGTTTCACACATTATCTGAAATCTCCCTACTTGGAAACAGATAATTTCCTCATTTATTTATATCAAAATAACAAATCTCCCACTTTACAAGTAAAAATCTCCCACTTTGGCCTCAGAAAAAGTTTACATGTATGATGAATGTATATACATAAAGGCTGAACATTAAAAGAAGTGATCTGCCGATATATTTGAATTGTTGGGCCCTAGACTGTCTACCAATTAAAATTTGGGGCCATTTTAAAATTCCTTTGGACCAAGTGCGACTTATTTCTAAAAGGTTGATGTTGAAGTTTGTTCAGCTCAAAAGTTTGTCATATCACATAAATTTAGAAGATATTTCCTTAAGAAATGATACATAAAGAAGAAAAGACTTGATTGATTCACTAATTGAACATATTAGAACACCACCCTGACTTTCATTGGCATGTTTTTTGTTGTAGGTAGGTTACAAATTGGAAATGTGCATAATCTTTCTCATAAAAAGTAGCCATGTTTAGTCAATAAATCATTTCATTTGAAAATGACAATTTTTAATGTTTGTAATTTCTTCATTTTAATAGCTGAATGCTATTTTTTTCAAGCACATTTCATTTCCATTCCTTTGAGCTGCTTCTGTACCTGACAGCTGATCACTCTTAGCATCAAGACCTGTGCCAGACTGTGATAGTGTTTCATTGTTTTTGTTTTTATTTTTTTATTGTTTTTTTTGGGGGGGGATAAGCATTAATGGGGGTACACAAAATGTAATTATCCCCCTTGTTAGTTAATATTTAAGTAATTTCAGTGGGTAGGTCCTTTTAGACGGAATAGGTCCATTTAGATGGAATTCTTGGACTTTATCGCCTGTCCTTTTGTAAAAATTGCAATTACAAACAGTGAAATTTCTTACTTTTGCATAAATATAAACTAAAATCCATTTAAATACTTATATAAATATGTCATTTAAAAAGAATATGAAAGTGTTTGTTGATGATGGTTGACCTGGGTATCACAAGAAAGGCAGAAAGTCAACATATACTCCAAGGAGCACAAGCATAAAAACCGAGTGAAACAAATGAAAGGACCTACTTGCATTTAGGGATTATTCATGGGGAGACTATTCATTGATGTCTCTCATTACAACATACAAGATAGACAGATTATGTTTGTCATTAAAGCTTTTCTTATTCTATTTATTTAACATATTTTTGGGCAAATAAACTTTTTGACTATGGGCCCAAGTGAATTTTCTATGCATTTTTTCATGGATCTTTACTCAAAAGCACATCCTCAACAGATCTTAGCATAACCAATATCTACAACAAAAGGTTCAACAGGCAAATGTCAGGGTAGGACCAACAGCAGGCAAGTATGAACAAATAAATATTATGACATATATTTTGATTTTCATCATCTCAAATTTATGAGCTAAATTCCATGCGCGTTATAGGAAGCTAATGCTGTTTTCCTATCTGACCTTGGTCAGTTCAGTTAGAAACATTAGCCAATCAATTGATCCTCCCTTGAAGATGAAGCTGTTATGTTTTGCACGAGATTAATGACTGATCCCCAGACACAGGACCAAAATGCTGGCAGCTAAAATCAACAAAATTGCTCAAAATGCCAATTTCCAGGCTATTGTTCTTAAAGGAATGTTTGGTAATATATTTGGGTCTGTTAAGAACCTGTGCTAATAATCAATTAAATTTTTTATTCAAGGTACAAAATATTAAAATAAATGTGCATATATCTGGTTTGTGTCTATTTTGCACTATTTTTATGCCATTCTTTCATTTAACAGGGCACATAAACTTGTGTTTCAAAAGCCAACTGAAGGATTTTTTTTCCAAGAAAATTTAACATTGCTTGAATAATTGAAAAAAAAATATTAATAGTTTCAGTCTCATTTTACAGCTATTTTTTTTTATGAAATTTGCCAATTTGGCTACTTTTGATGTTTTTAATATCCATAGATCATCAACACTCAGTCTGTATCCTGTTTCTATGACTCAGTAAAGCTGGGCTCAAGTTATCTGATTTCGTAACCAGCATGCTGCTCATACCCTGCAGACATATAATCAAAGCACTGAACCTCCTGGATGAAACTGTTACACTATATACTGATATAAGACTGAAGATAACCTTTGATTGTGTTTTACATAATAAATGTTTGATTCATGTTAGCCCAATCAATATGGATACTGTATTTTGCTAATCTGTCATATCTGTAATTAGACATAAGCATCTTTGACCCAATCTAATAATATACACATTGAATAAGACTCAAGGATTCTTTCTGCTGGTAAAACCTTTTATAATACACTTGTATATTTCTTTGTTTGTGTTCCAGTTTGCCAAGACTTACCCAGGGACAACCTGGACTGCAGCCTCAATTTGCAACACAGAGGATAATGATCAAGTTTTGTATAATGTTTTAAGCCTTTGGTTTGTATGAAGTACAGTAAAGCTGAGTGCAGTAACTACCCTGACAGGTCTGGGGGTAAAGGCCAGGGTCCCCTGGGTGGAAGATAAGGGGAGGTAATTATAACTGACAGCTGGCACAGAGAAGCCACACAGTAGCCAATGATGGTGGTATTACCAGTTCCTGCACTTGCATATGATTTTATGGGCACGACCTGGGTGTGGTGGCAATGTGGTGGCAGTGCAACATTATGGGTCCCTTATTTCAGTATAGTCCAAATTTAGTACTTTCTTGGAAATGGTTTCTTGGAAGCCAAACAATATTACAGGAATAAACTGATCCATCATCAGAGTATAGTATGAATCTATTAATCTATGATCAGAGTATGACATGTATCTATCTATTCATCATCAGAGTATAAAATGTATCTATTGATTCATCATCAGAGTATGGCATGTATATATTGATCCATCATCAGAGTATGGCATGTATCTATTGATATATCATCAGAGTATGGCATGTATCTATTAATCCATCATCAGAGTATGGCATGTATCTATTGATCTATCATCAGAGTATGGCATGTATCTATTGATTCATCATCAGAGTATGGCATGTATATATTGATCCATCATCAGAGTATGGCATGTATCTATTGATATATCATCAGAGTATGGCATGTATCTATTAATCCATCATCAGAGTATGGCATGTATCTATTGATCTATCATCAGAGTATGGCATGTATCTATTTATCCATCATCAGAGTATGGCATATATCTATTGACCTATCATTAGAGTATGGCATGTATCTATTGATCCATCATCAGAGTATGGCATGTATCTATTTATCCATCATCAGAGTATGACATGTATTAATTGAGCCATCTTTTTAAAGGTCAGAACTTTCTTTAGTTCTAGCTCAGATCCTTCTTGACCAAGGTTAACAGACAAAGCCACCTGTTTATTGCTGTCCTACTAGAAATTGTTGGAAAAATTATGTTCATGATATTTGTTTCTTATGCAAAACATATTTTGAGGTGCAGGGGGTGGGGGGGACATTATAAATGTTTTAATCTTGTATGTTTCTTACATGAGTAAAGAAATAACAAGAAATGTGCAAATTAAAAGATATAAATCATGCCTCTTTGTTGAAAGTTTGGGAAATATGAAAGCACTTCCCAAAAATCTATTGACAACGTAACCTTATCAATGGGCAGAGTTTATAGGTGTTTCATTGGCCTCTCATTGTACATACTGTTACAGGTTGCCATTGCCCTGATTTGCTTTTCCTGTGGAATTTATTCTTTTCCAACCTCACTCCTCAAACTGGACTCCAGTCTGAGAGCATCATTATTGGTCAGATTTCAAATCTATTCAAGATCTGGCCAATCAAATTCTTGGACACAAGCCTCAAAGTCAAGTTTGAATTTGTATTACCTCAGGTTGCCAGTCTCTCTGTTCAATTTAACTACCTCTGTAATGGCAAGCCTCAGTCAGTTTTATTGTGGTGTATTTTATGCAGTGAGAGATGGGTGATTTACCACAATTCCACAGATTGGATGCACATGGGGTTTTAATGGGGCTCTAACTATCCATTGGAGATACCAGTCAGGGTTCACAGAACTCTAGATGCCAGTCCAAGATACTGGGAAGCAACTGGGCACAGATTGCAGCTTTGATGAAAGCAGCCTTTTTGATGAAGGCAAACTTTGGGAGCTTAATTTGACAAAGGGAGACAACTGTAAGTGCACCAGCAGATAGTTGAGGGGGTGATAAAAAGGATTCCGGTGGGTCTTGTGATAAAATAGGGTTTCTGGGGCTGACATGTGATAAATGGGAATGAGTTGCTAAGAGGATGTAAACTCTAAGCCTGCTTAGCACAAACAAATCAGGCTTGGAAAAAATAATATAGAACCCAATAAGCCTGTTCCTGGATGCTGGATGATCAAGATCTTCACTTTTTCTTGCAGTCTCATGCATTATGTTCAGTTTTATATGCATTTTTTTCTGTAGCTATGCAGATAATAGAATTTATTAACAACTGTAGCAAGGAAGGTGCTAAGGTTCCTTTCAGTAAATGTGTTGAAACATATCAGTACATGCTGTGAGCTGCCCACACAGGTGGTGACAGACTGGGAAAGAGGTGGCCATTATAGATAACCTTGACGGTCAAAGGTCAGGGCATTTTAAAGGTCAGGGCATTTTGACACTTCTACACTATTCACTAGCAGCCATACACTTTACAAGATGTTGTGGTCAAGAGTTTCCCCTTTCTTTCATTTTTCGGTTTGTACATGTTGTTTTTTGTATTTACCTTAAACACAATAAGAAAATACTTGTAATGTACTATTTTAGAGTAAACATTAACTTATGTTTGTTTTTCTGTTACATCGCACTGACACAATTATGGCCATATTGGCAATGTCCAGTTAATTATTGGTGGAGGAAGACCCCAGCCTTATGCCTTGGCAGGAACCATCGGCGCACTGCACGTTCGCTTGAAAACCTCCTCACATGAAACTGCTCACCCCTACCGGGACTCAAACCCATGCGGTGAGTGGCTGAGGAGTTACAAATCAGCAACTCTAACCGCTCTGCCATGTGTGCCTCTGAACCAATTATGACCATAATTGTGTTGATGCAATGTAACAAAAGAACAAACAAAACAAGTGAATATAACATGCTGATTGTAAATGAACACTTATTTGACTACACTTACTAATAACTTAAGACTTTTCTAGATTATTTACTTTCTTTTAGTAACCAGACATATAACTGACTGATCTGGGACCTACACCACTTTCTCATGCCTGATCAATTTGTCCTTAGTGGGCTGAACCTAAATGTGCAACAGACCATGAATATCATGCAACTGCAACTAATTAACAGGCCTTGTATGCTGGAAATAGATGAACATACTGGGGCTGTAATGTTGATGATCAATATAATGATGGATTGATAAATACATGTATTAATGAAGAGAACTATATCACAATATGGTTATTGCAAGGTCCATGGGTGCATCCGTATAAATAATTGGATTTTAATTGATACAAATTCCAGTTAAACCTTCCAATGTAGTTTGTCAATACAGATGTTAATCTTGATTAATTAGGCACACATTTTCCAGTAAAAAAATGTGTTTTCAGCAAAAACAAAACAAAAAATATTGAAAGTTTTGTTTATGAAATATTCAAAACTTTCAAACTACTTTTAACTTATTTATTCTCAAACTAATTATATTCACAAGATATGAAAGCAACCTTATAATTATTAGTTATATGTTAATGATAGTTCTGTGATGAATAAATCACATAGGTAGTTGATGATGGATTACAAATATCTTTTTTTAAGACTATATATAGTTTTCACCTTGTCTGATATCTCAAAAATACCTTTTTTTTAATCATTGTTATAGGAAATAACCAATTTCACCTTTACAAACTAACAAAATTAAAATAAAACTGTACAATGTATTATTATTATATATTACCATGTGAAAAAAAAATTGCCATACTTTTGTGTTATTAAACATACATTAAAAAAATGATGTAAATAAAAAAAAAATTGTTGTATCATGCCCTTCTTTGATTTTATATACATAAGATATCTATAGAAATTAATGTGTCATATACTCTATCATTAAAAAGAAATAAACGATACTTTAATGTGAACCTGTCAATTCCAGTTTCATTTATAGACTTAATTAAAGTGTTTTTCATAATATGCCATAAAATAAATTGGTGCAACACTATCATCATTAATTTGTGTAATTTTATTTTGTATGTTATAGACATATTAAAGAAAAAAAAAATTGTTTAGCTATTGTGAATCATTTCTGTACTTGTATATACATATTATTACTCAGTTCAATAAACCTTTAAAATTGTAATACATCTATGTGCACTAAATGAACATTTTTATGTAACGTCTGATAATAAGACTTCACAACTTTATGATTTAGTCTTTACTGGGGAGAATCAGTCACTAAGTCAAAAAGCTGTTGTGAACCCCACTGAAAAGAATGTATTTTACACAAATACAGCCATGGAGCACCCAGACAGTGGAACTGTTGTTATTAATGATATCGCAGTATGACAACACCACTTATCCTTATAGCTCTGTCTGGCCCACAAATCAACATAATAAGCCTCTACTACACCCACTGAGAAGTTAGAGACCCATCTCTTGTCTGTCTCCAGTGATGTATTCCTTCATGGAGAATTGACAGGGGCCCAGAATTAATCACAGTTCAAAGAGACAGCCAATCATTTACGCATCAATCATGAACTGTCTGCAACCAAGAACTAAGCTGTGCTATAGTGTACTGGGTACCCGAGCTGGCTTGACATTGACCTGTTGATCAAGGCATTATTTGGACTTTTTTTATGAAAAGTAGTATCCTTGTTTCCTAGTTACAATTTTTTTTATTAATACCTCAATTAAGTTGTTTTGTTTTTTTCTGTATTTAAGGTTAACATTCACTTATATAACATTGTAAGATAGTATGTTTGTTTTGTATGTTTCTTGTTACATCGCACCAACACAATTATGGTCATACTGGCGGCGTCAAGCTAAGTATTGGTGGAGGAAGACCCCAGACTTGTATCTGGGTCAAACTGCCAGAGCACTGCAGATTAGCTGGAAAACCTCCCCACATGAAAATGTGGAACTCGAACCCATGTGATGAGGGCAGGGCGTGAGGGACTGAGGAGTTTCAAGTCGGTGACTCAAACAGTTGCCCCCTGGTCCCCACTGCCCTTTAAGGTAATATGTATTTCTATTATGTTATTCAGATACTGCAGATCTGGATAGCTTATTTAAAGCTATTCCTACCCTTCTGATAAACTGCTTCGTATCTTATATATTTGTTATTATCATTAAGTAATTTGTCTTTTTCAGCATGGGATTTTCAAAATGCTTTGACAAACAGGATTATTTAAAATTTTCATTTGGTCTCTATTTGCACCTTTATTGCTAGTTTGATAAAAACTGGGGTCATACATGTTAACCTTCTCTGAGGCCATAGTGGGAGATTTTCAATTGCAAAGTGGGAGATTTGTTATTTTCATATAAACAAAGAATGGAGTTATCTGTTTCCAAGTAGGGAGATTTTTTTAAAATGTGTCAAACACCCCTCATTTTAAAATAATTTTGAACTTTAAAAGAGGGCATTTCCCCCCAAAAGTGGGAGAGTTCACATGTTTGCACTTATTCAACACACAATCTAGGTAGCTGTACATTAACCAAGTTTTTGTTTTGTTTTTACAATACATTGCAGTGACCATTTATGATCATTATAGCAAGGTCCAGCTTTTTGGAGGAAGAAGACCCCAGCAACATGCCTGGGTAGAACCACCGGTGCTCTGATAGTTCACATGTATGTGAGGTTAAACAATCACACAAAGTCAGAGTCTTGATTAGTGTACTTACTGCTTCAAGTTGCTGGTTAAACACATCCATAAAGTTGCCATACACTAAATGTTTCAGGAATACATACAAGAACTCAGTTTTAGTTAGTGAACGATGTCAAACACTGCAAGATCCACACACTTAAAAATCCCTTTAAAATTACAGTTTGAACAAATAATAGCAACATTTCATGAAGCCACACTGATAGCTGTTTTAGTCACAACTTTTCTCAGCAACACATGGAATTGAAAAGAAGAAGGAATCACCAAACTGAAGGTTTCAATTGTCAAAAAAGTGCAATTTCATAAAAGCAGTCACTGCCAAAATGATGACAGAGAAATTACTGTATAAAATGCAAAGGGAGTGTAGACATCAATGACAGAATGCACTTCTGACAACAACTTTCTAGCAGTCATATATTTCCAATCATCTTCCAATCATCTTACAATCATCTTCCAACATCCTGATCCATAACATTGTGACAAACCAAACTTAAAACAACTATGATCCAGTAATTTCCCAAAACACTATTCATAATTTGATCCCATTACTTGTCTGATCAGCTGGCACCAGCGAAGAATAACAGCATTCACTTATAATAATAATTCTATCCAGAAATGCACAATTGCTACGCTGTATCCAGCAATCTTCCTTGACTTCTGCTCTCAGTCTAAGGCTTGTCTGGTCACTGTGGTTCTGAGAGACTAAGATGGAATGCACTTAAAACAACAATCAAGCAATGATCCAGCAACAATCTAACAATGATCCAGCAACAATCAGGCAATGATCCAGCAACAATCCTGCAATGATCTAGCAACAATCAACATTCCTGCACTGAATGGTCCAGCAACAATCAACAATCCAACAATGATCCAGCAACAATCAGCAATCCTGCAATAATCCAACAACAATGCAGCAATGTTCCAGCAGCAATGCAAACTGTCTGAACACTTTCAGGACACCATCCACCAAGATCTTTAATCAGTATCACTACTTCTATTATCTTCCTATCTCACTATCTCAAGCCACCCACAGCATCACCTCACATAATCAGGACACAAGACGTTCCCGCCCAGTAGGAATGGCTGATTAGTTCCAACTGACCTGAACAGAACAGAACCAGCTGACCATGTGGTCCAGTCAGAGATGCCCAGCATGTGGCCGATTGTAACAATCACACAGCTCTAACAAGATGCTCTTCAGATGATATAGGAATCATTATACTAAACAAAATGGTTTGTTATTCTATAGAAATGATCCAGTATCAGCCTTTTGTTCAGATGCTAAAATGTTGAGCTATACCATATGGGTCAGGGTTTCTCAATCTCTAAAAAAGAATAAGTGTAGTGAACCAGGATACCAGTTTCCACACCCCTCATGATGCCAAGTGTTACAAACAATTGGTTTGCTGACAATGCAGAGCTTTGAAGTCAACCTACATTTGTAGCCAATCAGAAGCTATGAACCTTCAAATTCCTCAGCGATTTATTTCAATAGAACTCCTATGTATTTTCTATTTTACAATGAACAAAATAGATGGATCTATTTTACTAAATGGTTTGATTTTCAACTGCACATGTGCAACAAACCACCTATTCTGACTTGACTCCTCCCCTTGTGACGACAAGTTTGAAAAACGTCAAGACAATTAACAGTATGATTGACAGTTTTATGGGGCAGATTACATGTCATTTTGGTCGAACAGGTAAGAAGTAAGGGGGGGGGGGGACTTCTAAGGCAGATAGAATCTATTAAGACATATCCATAGCAGCACTCTTTCTGGCTTCTATTTTCTATAGAAACATCTTAACAGACTCTATCCTATACTTAGATGCCATGTAAAATGGAGGCATGTGAACAAACACCACATAAACATAAGGTTATAATAGTTTGAAACATCATAATTATGGGCTGACAAAGAGGAGAAGTACCAACACCCTTTTTCCTTTGACTAAGTTAACAACTGTAGTTCCAAGACAAGAGATCCAGTGCCAAGATAATATTACTGTATGTGGTTACATGTTCTGTGTTCACAGCATGCTATCCGAGACAAGTGGAGATCTCCAGCAGATCAACAGGCCCTTCCAGGTTAGCTGATGAATAGCCAAGCATCCTGAAAATGAAGCCCTCCAAACACCTCTTCAAGCCTTTCATCAAGGAACTCCTAGAAATACAAACTTTAAAAGGTCCCACTGGAATGACGTTAATTGACATTCTCCAAGGTCAGACTGACCCAGCACAGAGCAGCACTCACATACAAACAAGAGATCATAAGAACCACAAACTGGAATTATCCAACAAAACAAAAGAAATTTAAAGAAATAAATTAAGCCATCTGTATAGTTTATCTTTATTTTATTCCACAGCATTTTTATTTATTCCATGGGAATAAAAATAAATAAAACATTATAGTTTATAATGTTTAGAGAAAAAGATGTGGGTGCCATGAAAACAGTCAATGGCAATCTTTATCTATATATCAAATTTATAGATTCAAAATATTTGATTTTAAAATTGAGATTTCCATTTAAATAGTTTGAAAATGAAGGGTTCCTTTTAATTTTAACCATATTTATTTTTCTTCATGGACTTTGAAACAATCTAACCCTGAGTCTGCTGACCATGATGTCCAGGATCAGGACTGACATTATTTGCTGAGTTTTTTTTAGTACATTTCATTACATGTGTAGGATAATGTCCGCATATGACATAGAATTTAGTATTAAGTATTTAAACTGTAGCCTGACAAGTTCTCAAAGAACTGTAATAGTCAAGCCAGAATATTCAAGGAGCCAAAGCACTGAAGAGTTCATTACATAATATCTTTTAAACCCACTCCATGCTATATTTGGGTGGTATATCTTAGTCATTCAATAATCCAGAAACTATATTCAAGGAGCCAGGGCATTGGAGAGTTCATTACATAATATCTTTAAAACCCACTCCATGCTACATTTGGGAGGTATATCTTAGTCATTCAATAATCCAGAGACTATATTCAAGGAACCAGGGCATTGGAGAGTTCATTACATAATATCTTTTAAACCCACTCCATGCTATATTTGGGAGGTATATCTTAGACATTCAATAATCCAGAGACTATATTCAAGGAGCCAGGGCATTGAAGAGTTCATTACATAATATCTTTTAAACCCACTCCATGCTATATTTGGGAGGTATATCTTAGTCATTCAATAATCCAGAGACTATATTCAAGGAACCAGGGCATTGGAGAGTTCATTACATAATATCTTTAAAACCCACTCCATGCTACATTTTGGGAGTTATACCTTTGTCATTCAATAATCAAAAGCCAATATTTAAGGAGCCAGGGCATTGGAGAGTTCATTACATAATATCTTTAAAACCCAATCCATGTTATATTTAGGTGGTATATCTTAGTCATTCAATAATCAAGAGCCAATATTCAAGGAGCCAGGGCACTGGAGAGTTCATTACATAATATCTTTAAAACCCAATCCATGTTATATTTAGGTGGTATATCTTAGTCATTCAATAATCAAGAGCCAATATTCAAGGAGCCAGGGCACTGGAGAGTTCATTACATAATATCTTTAAAACCCAATCCATGTTATATTTAGGTGGTATATCTTAGTCATTCAATAATCAAGAGCCAATATTCAAGGAGCCAGGGCATTGGAGAGTTCATTACATAATATCTTTAAAACCCAATCCATGTTATATTTAGGTGGTATATCTTAGACATTCATTAATCAAGAGCCAATATTCAAGGAGCCAGGGCACTGGAGAGTTCATTACATAATATCTTTAAAACTCACTACCTGCTATATTTGTGTGGTGGCCCATGATATCTTACTTCATCAACATATCAATGACACTACACATGCTTAAAATTCAGCCCCAAATGTTATAAATTCTTATCGTAGTGTGTGGTGGACTGATCTGGACCTACACTACTTGCCTATGTACATAACAGGGAAAGAGTTAAAGAAAAAAAAATATCATGATTTGCCACGAAATTCATCTTTGAAAGACCATGTTCTGAGAGTTTCCCTTGACTGTCTCTGCTGGCAGTTATTTGTGTACAGTGACAGGCAGTGATCTTGACAGGCCATAAATATTCTGTCAGGAGACCCTGTAATTTTCCGACAGTAGCCATTACCATGTTTTGTTTTCTGTGAACACTAGAACATACAGGGACCCGGCATGCTGGAATTAATATATGGCCTTAGTATACACAGGCAGAAAAATATGAACATTTTTGTGAAAGAGTTGAAATATTTTGGCACCTCATTTCCCTACTTTTATCCATTTAACAGACCACACAACTAATTTAATGGCCTAATGATAATGGTAATTCTAATTCCATGTTGCTGTTAGCTTTTAGCTTCCAGACAAGCTATTTAAAATTCATTTTCAATAAGCATGTGTTATTTAGTTTACCAATGCACATATTTTGTTCGAAGGAAATAGCAGGTAAGATTCTAAAATTAACCAGTTAAAAGTAGAAACTAGAAGAAACAAGTCATGGGAGGTAACCTCACAATCATCATGAAACGATTGACCAGAATTAACTCCCTTTGCTGGATGCATTTAATTAAAGAGAAAAGGAACAGAAATAGCAGGAAAGTACCATTTTAATTTAAAAAGTTAAAAACTCCCTTAAGGGTATGGTGCAAAGGTCCTATGCCAGCGATGAAATGTTTATTAAATCCAAGGAGAGTTTTTCTTCAATGATCATTACGTCTGGTTTATTTATATCAGAATCCCAACACCAGCTGATTCATCACTGAGAGACCAGACATGGTAGCACAAGCAGTCGAGCATCAACTAATGTTTTTGGAGGCCAGATTTAATTCCAGGCCACATTGCACTAAAAGTCATAAAAAGTGGTAGTGGCATAGCTGCTTTTCTAATGTTCAAGCAAATATAAGGGTAGTTCCATGACTGGTTGGCCCAATGCCAGGATAATGTGACTGGGTGTGGTATTATGCCAGATGTTCACGGCATGATATACACAGTAAAGGCAGCACTATATCTCCTCAAAGTAAACGCCATCTTTAAATAACTTAAATACAGTTGGTGGGAAGATAAACCAAAAAACCAAACAAACAAACAAACACCATCACTATGAATAAATGTGTATGCATATAATTTGCTAAATTTGTTCCAAAATTTGATGCCAATACCTGTGTAATTTTAATCTTAGGCTCCCCTTAAAGTCCCTTACCCCATAATGTCCCATACCTTATAATGTCCCATATGCTGTAATGTCCCATACCCCATAATGTCCCGTAATGTCCCATACCCCATAATGTCCCCTAATGTCCCATACCCCATAATGTCCCATACCCCATAATGTCCCTTACCCCATAATGTCCCCTAATGTCCCATACCCCATAATGTCCCCTAATGTCCCATACCCCATAATGTCCCCTAATGTCCCATACTCCAGAATGTCCCTTACCCCATGATGTCCTATATCCAGCCCACTCAGACTGCTGGGATGACTTCCTGGGTATTTGTCAACAAACCAACTTGGCTTGGATACCTGAGGCCATGGAGGAATGTTCAAATACCTCTCTGTTTGTTAACCTTAAGTCTGCCATAGTTTTCTTTTACACGGTCTGAACTCT
Source organism: Sinonovacula constricta (assembly GCA_007844125.1). Classification (NCBI taxonomy): domain Eukaryota; kingdom Metazoa; phylum Mollusca; class Bivalvia; order Cardiida; family Solecurtidae; genus Sinonovacula; species Sinonovacula constricta. Next base: position 27,863,311 of record CM017564.1, read on the forward strand.
TTTTAGCCAACAACACCATGTGTGACAAGACTGAGCAGCAAATAGTGTAGATCCTGATGTGATAGCTTTCAGCAGGAGCTGACAGATCTAGATATACACTGACTGTTGAAGCCTGATCAATCTAAGCTTAGCAGTGGGAATGTTAAAATACCTCCCTTTGTTTGTTAACCCTAAATCTGCCATATTTCTCTATTAGACAGTCCGAATTTTTAAATATTTGCCAACAACGTCATGTGTGACGAGACTTAGCAGCAAATAGTGTAGATCCTGATCTTAAAGGTTACAGCAGGAGCTGAAAGATCTAGGTATACCATACTTTTCCTATTACACAGCCTGAATTCTTAGATATTTGCCAACAATGTCATCTGTGACTAGACTTAGCAGCAAATAATGTGGATCCTATTGTGACAGCTTTCAGCAGGATCTGTTGAAGCCAGATAAATCTAAGCTTGGAAGATGTTGAGTGTAAATACCTCCCTATGTTTGTTGAATCCACTTAAGATAGAACATTTGGCTAATGACATGGTTTGTAACACCTTTGAATAAAACAATCTGCCACAAGCCCATACTTTAGCCTATTAATAAATTTTGTGATTACAGATTAATAACCATCAATAGATTTTAGATTGGTTTAAACATATATGCTTAGTAAGGTTTTCTCCATCACATGAATGCATGATAAACCCTTGCAAAGCATCTTTTCAAAAGAAGGTTATTTAATCAGCAATATGTAGGCTTTAACCTTCACCCATTTCTATTTAGGGAAATCCTTGACATAGGGGGTAGTGTCGCACACTTGTAACTCTTCTGAATCCTTGGCCCCTCACTGTGTGGGTTCAAGTACTCAGTTGGGTAAGATGTTGTACCATGTTGAAAGGTCTTTCTGCTGACCGACAGTGCACCGCTGGTTTTACTCAGACATTTGTCTCCAGTCTTTCTAGATGAGTGACCACTTCTTTAAATATACAACTCAGCTTTCCCTTTAGCTGACATAAGCGGAAGGGTCAGGGTCAAATACCGGTTGACCAATTTAAACACGGGAGAGGGGACGATGGTGGGAGATATTTGTAAATTCGAAGTTCGTTTAGTTTTGCATATAATAATCTCAACTGCATTAATTTAAACAAGCTGGGCATAGCATACAAATGTAAACATATAATGATTTTATAATTTTACTTATTTTGAACTGTCTGTCTTCCATTTCACTCTCTATCATTGAAATATGTAGAACTAAATTTTGTCATACTGAAGACTGACTGTCTTCAATTTTTAGATTGGCAGATTCCTGTGTGAAGCAGTAACACTGTATTAACTGCTAATGCATTGAATACAAATTCTGCTTCTTGAACTGAGCATAACCTTTGCCTCTGCTTAATATTTTTTATAGCAGGATTCAGTACAGACTGTCCTTACCTTTATGTGAAATTATATTATTTATGTACATAATCCGAAGATGAGACTGATTTATATAATAAACAACTAACTTCAGCAAGCTAATGAAAAATTGATCCTGTTAAGGCAAACAGTGAATAGTTCCAGAGATTGATCAAGGTCTACACTACTGGCTGCAAAATCTCTACCGAAACATTAACTAACTTAAATTTAGTCATCATCAAGAATAAAGAATGGGCTTTCAACAAATATAGAAGGTTATGTGCTAATGACCATTTTTAATAGTTTTATTTGTGCTAAACAATGTGAAGAAGTAGCAAAAGGGAGATAACTAGAAAGTATGGAAGGTCTTACCTTGATGATGTCCCCTTCCCTAAAGGTGAGGGAGTTTGGATCATAGATGTTGCAGTAGTCCTTGATGGCCTTTGCCTGCACGCTGAAACTGGCCTCTGAAAATACACAAACAATAGACTGTTGATGAGACTGTAACAAACTTTAAAAATACCCTGAAGCTACTGCATGACTACTCACTGTCGATAGTTGATATTCCACAGATCAAGAGTTTTTATTTAAAATCACCTTTCACCTTACCATATATGGCAACCAAAAATTTGGTATTTCATAAAACCTTGGTGTCTCAGTGGGTAGAGTGCTGGTCCCCTGCTTCTAAATGTCCAGGGTTTAATCCCCAACATACTAGTCCCTTGTCTGCCCTCTTCAAATGTAAATCTCTTGACTAGTTGGTCATATATTATGGGTAAATAATTTCAAACATTGTTAACTGTTTTGACAATGAATGCCTTAATCAATCTACATGTAATTTGCATAGAACACAATACTATCTGCCTAATGAGAAACATGTTTGGTAAGAGCAGTGTTCTAGCTTTGAGTAACGTTTATTCACCATGTCTTCTGATAAGCAAGGGTCACTGACCTTAAACATTTAATTACTACAAAACACTTGAACCCATAAATGAAAACAAGGTCCCAGTCCCTGATAAGTCCAAACCATTAACAGGTTGTCAGCCAAAACACAGACATATTGAACCTGTAGGGTATTGTCATCTCTTGATAACTGGGCAGAGAAAATAAGAGGATTGAACTAAAAAATGAATTAAGAATTACGTACTTCAAGTAAAAGCCCAATGTAACAAGTCAACTGCCGTGAAATAGCTTCTGTCTTAAATTGGTTGAGGATGACCTTGAACACCAGGTCAGCAGATCAGTCTATTTATTATACCAGATGGAACCTTGGAACTTTGAAACTCTTAATATCAAATAAATATTAAATAAATATAAAAACTAATTATTTGATAAATATTAAATAAATATAAATAAATATAGAATATATTAAACTAAAAAAAAATAACTATTTGAAAAATAAATATTAGATAATTATTGAATCAATATTAATTAAATATAAAATAAATATTTATAATAAATATAAAAAATAACTAGTTAGTCCTACAGTATAAGCAGTAGAGCTCATACCTTAACACACATTATATTTAAGTGGTAAAACCTGATAAATTTTAATGCTTGCCCCTGATGTCTAATACTTTTTGTTTGTTATGTTTATTGTCCCACCAAATTTAGTTATCTGGAGAGTGAGATGTTTTTTATGTATATTGTCCCACCAAATTTAGTTATCTGGAGAGTGAGTTGTTTTTTATGTATATTGTCCCACCAAATTTAGTTATCTGGAGAGTGAGTTGTTTTTTATGTTTATTGTTCCACCAAATTCAGTTATCTGGAGACAGATTCCAATTAAAGTAGATATAGTGCTGCCTTCATTGTAAATAACTTGCCATAAACAATTGGCAGCTTTACCAAGTCAAAACCACAGAAACATTCAACTTTCACAAACAACGATACCTTAAATTTTTCATTACATAACAATAAATAATTACAAGAAATCATTCATTACATAACAATAGATAATTACAAGAAATCATTCATTACATAACAATAGATAATTACAAATTACACAATCATCATTTAATATTTCCCATTAAACATCCAATGGGTGGGATTTGTAACATAATGCCAGCATCATATCAAACCATATTCCTTATCATCAAATGTATCATTGCTTATCAGTATTGGCACCCAGAAGACTGTAAAGGGAGATAAGTCTGAGCGACTTATCAATTTTCTATTACAATGTTGTTACAAATAAACAACACAACTCTTAAAGGTGGAATCTGACAGTTTGTCTTCATCAAATACACGGAAATCTGGATTTGGGGAATTGGGGCATAATTTCTGCAAAAAAGTCAAGCCTTAGTCTAACACAAGACGATTTTGAACATTGTCTGAAATGGCCAGACAGTAGAATTCATGAACTCAATCATTCTACATGCCCATTTTTTCTGAAACTAAAAATAAGCATGATTATAATTTCTGCTAATAATAGACATCAATGCCAGATCAGATTACCTAAATGATTAAATAAAATTACAGGTCTGGTGTTTTTCTTAATTTAAAAATAACTGTGCAGTGTGGCTCAGATAGGAAATACCGATTTGTAATGACAAGTAATGTGTTATGCTTCACTTTTAAAATAGATGAAGGACATCAATAATCAACATTTTGGGATCATCTTTTTGAGGCAACAATAATTTATTTGGTTCTTTGAGAGACAAAAATCTCATCCAAACAATTGGATACCACCTTTAACCGGCTGAGCACAATTTTCAGAAGAAAGTTTGGATTCCGACCAACCAGCTTCACCTGGGACCTGAATTAAACTATTTACTGCTTACTGGTTGTCTCCATAGATATATTTTGTTATGACTGCATCAAGTTGTCTGCAAATAGTTAATACTTGGTGTGGAGATGTTATACCCAGGGTAATATACATACAAAATATTTACTTTTTTAATTAAACTTAGTAATATACATACAAAATCTTTACTTTTTCACTTAAACTTAGAATTCTTCTTAAATTGTGAGAATTTCGTTTAGAAATAAGATAAATGGAACATTCTTTAGTTAAGCAGTTTTATGAATGAAATTTTCTGACAATTTAACAAATTATATTATAACAAAAAAATATCTTAATAGAAGCGAGAAAAACTTATGACAAGTATGATCTTTGTGAAGCAAGTTTTGGGGAGTACATCTCATGTCCTATCATGTTACATAGATTTATGCAGAATTGTTAGTTGTTTTTTAAGTATATTGCAGCAACCATTAAGATCATTATAGCAACGTCCAGCTTTTTGGTGAAGTAAGATCTCCGACAAATGTCTGGGTAGAACCACTGCATGCAAATTACATTTCAAGTTATACAATACATAAATCATTATCACCATAAATTTTAAATTCTAATAAGGATTTGTATCATTTGTTTATCAATTTTGTCACTATGTTTACCTGACATGCATCCATGATCTGGCCCAGCCTCAGGTTTCCACCCTACTACTTGCAACAATGGCTGAAATATTGAGAAGCACTTCCTGATCCCAAATGCCCTTTATTATAACTTCATTACAACTGATAACTTCATTATAACTTATAACTTCATTATAACTTATAACTTCATTATAACTGTTCACTTCATTATAACTGATCACTTCATTACAACTAATAACTTCATTATACTGACAACTTCTTTGTAACTGATAACTTCATTACAACTTATAACTTCATTATAACTAATAACTTCATTATAATTGATTACTTCATTATAACTGATTACTTCATTAAAACTGGTAACTTTATAATAACTAATAACGTCATTATAACTTATAACTTCATTATATAAGTGATAACTTCAAAATAACTGATAACTTCATTATAACTGATAAAGTCCTTATAACTACTATTTTCCATAGTTTATATGAACACTAAACTACAGCAACATTACAAACTACAATATATTTCCACAGTCTACATTATCACCAAAACCACTGCCAACAGGATGATATTGAAAGATCAAATGACATGGCCAACTTGATGCAATGAAAGGTCTAAATGGAATGTCCCACAGAATGCAATATCAATAACTCATCTGAAATTTAAAGGTGGTATTCGACAGTTTACTTGTATCTGACCTCTATTTAGGGTATTTGTACATAATTTCTGCAGAAAACATCCTACTATAGTCTTAGCATTAACTATTTTCAATGGTATCTCAATTTTGGGGCAGTAAAACTTGTTAATCAACTCTTAAGTGTTCCTTATTTTCAAATCTATAAATAAGAACGATTGGGACCTGCTAAAAATAGGCATCAATGTCACAGCGGATGATGTGGACGAGCTAAAACATAAGTGGTCACTAAGTTTTCTTAGTTTAAAAATAGCCAACTGTGCAGTGTGGCTCAGATAGGAAATACCTGTTTGAAATTATGATTGTGGCGTTATGGAACACTTTTCAGACAGGTGTAAGACATCAATAAACAGCTATTTGGTAGATCTGTTAAGGTAACAATGGATTTTTATGAAAACATTTTTGGTCGAAACCGTTGGATACCACCTTTAATGTAGAAAACTAAAATAACAAGTATAAAAATGAGTATAAAAAGACTGTGTATACTTTCTATATATATTGATGACTGTGAAGTCGTATAAGGTCATTACAAAACTATGCTAAACTGTGAAGAGCCAAACAAAACAATGCCACATGATTGAAATAAGGTCAAACTTAATTAAACTGACAATGCGTCATATGAAATATGTGACAAATTTTGCATTTTTTTTAAATTTTTTATGACATAAAACTAATAACAATACAATTTTAGGCTGTTTATAAAATATGTGCACCATAAAACATTTTCTCTACTTGAAGAACCGATGCCTCAGAAACATGATTGTCTTTGCATATGGAGAGATTGAGATACTAAACCAGTCAAACAGCTATTTTCACACGGTCCCACAAAAAGAACTGCAGTTTGTGTTATTAATTTAGAAAAAAACAAACAAACAAGAAATGATGCCTAAATAAAAAGAACCGCAGTAAAATCAAAGTTTAATATGTCAACCGAGGCATTTGAATAGCATTTCAAAAGTGAATAAACACAGATTTTAGCAGAAATAAATTGTAGAAAACTATGATTTGAAAAATAAAGTGATTCATTTTAAGCTTTGCTGTTTTAGTATGTTCATTTTTTTTAAATGGAGCACTCAGATGTTGAAGTCGCTAACACATACATAACCTTTTAATCTCAGTCATTGCTTATTATCTTTCTTAGGCCCGTATTCACCAACCATTTTTAAGCTTAAGTCATGACTTAAGCCCAAGTCACAATTTTCATTCCAACAAAAATAAGCTTATTTCTGAACTTTCAATGTGATTTTAAGCTCAAAGTAACAAAGTTGAAATGTCATGCTAAAAATACAGACAGGTAGCTGAATACATAATTAAGATATTGTGGATTGAAATTGATGACTTAAGCAAATCTTACTTAAGAATGGTTGGTGAATACTGGCTTTAATGCATTATACTTATGTGAGTAATGTTTCTAATTATGGACCATAATATGCTTTGTTGATTGATGCAATTTTGCACTTATGAGTCATGATAAATGTTCCAAACAATCCTGCCCAATAAACAGTATTATTATGTTTCACTCTAGCAGAAAAATAATAAATAATAAACATTAAGTAATAGATCTAAATAAAAAAAATGCAACCACTGGCATATTTGTCTAAACTGACGATGAAACAATACACAATCATGTATATGACCTTTATTGTAAAATAAGAGACACACTAACCCAATTAGATATGCAAATGAGGTGACATCTTATATCCTTCTACAACCTTCAGCCATGTTTGGCCTCTAATTGATCTAAAAATCTGGCAGAGGAACGAGTTGAATGTGTACAGAGGAAGTGATGAAGATGACAAATAAATGACAAAAAAAGGAGAAAGAAACAAGTGTCCATTACCCAAGTACATGTAACATTAGGTACGAAACAACCAGCCATCTTCGGTGAGACAATTGGTTCATCCTCAACACTATCCGAACAACATCACACTTCCAGTACCTAAGCTGATCAAGGACTTAACAAACTCCATGTGACAAGAACAACCTGCATGCTACACACTAGGAAAATAATTCCTGACCCCCCCCAGCTTACTGCCTGTACTGCATAGTAATTATAACAACACAACCATTTTAAAAGTCTGGTGTTATTGTTTCAGCTATCAGTTATTGATTTCCATTGGTCTGGAGACGAAGACTAGCGGCACAAGACTGTATCCCACTCCAGTGATGGTTGAAGATAAGGCGTTACAGCCTCCGTTATTCCAATAAACCTTAGACACACTGAAGTAAAGCGGAGGCTGTGAACGGATGAGTCACCATTCTAAGTCGGCAATGATAAAGGCGGGAAACCTGAGCGTGAGCAGTGACATTCTCCTCTCAAACCGTTGGTACAATCAGCTGATAAAGGGATCGGAGAGGATGGTATGACCTTGAGACTTCATTATATTGTCGCAGGATAGATACTTCATAGATGCCTCAATTTAATTTTAAAGAGTCCAAAGCATTTTAGTCTGCCTCTAACATGGTAATATGTACAAATATTTGATATTTATATTATGATTTTAGATTATGACTCATTTGACGGTCTCATATAATTAGCATACATAATTTTTCATAATTTTTGATATTTTTTACAAAATTAATTTTTCATTAATAAATTAGTTTATTATGCACAATGTACTTGTATAATAAGATGGAAATAATGTTAAGTTGTATTTTTAATGAAAATAAATTCACGTGGTGCATGAGTTACCTTAGCTGTCAAATTAAAAAAAACAAAATTAGGAAACAGTGAATAGAAATGAAAGAGAAGACTAGATTCAGCCAACCATAATCAATAGGGACCAATTTAACCCCAGCATCCCCATGATCCCAGTGAGATGGCTGATGACCTTTGACCCATCTTGAGGTGTAAATATAGCTGACACAGCAGACTCCTGACTTGTGTTGTAGCAATGTGTTTAGTTACCTTGATATGTAGTTTAACAATAAAAAAAAAAATATATGACAAGTCCCATGAGCATTGCAACATACATCAAACTCTGAAAAGGCACAGGACAAAGGAATTTCACGTGCAAGCCAAGTGAAAAGAAAGAACAAATTTTTTAATAAAATCATTTTGTATTGCTTGGTCATAAATGTATAAAGATAAGAGATAAAAATAGGACACTAAGTTTATTTCAACTGCATGATGGACAAGTCTTTTGTGTCAAAGGTCATGGTGACCCCATGTCAAGTGATGGATGGAGATGTGAATCCTGTGTAGGCTTTAGCCTCTCTCACAGCCTCATTAGAGACAAACAAGGGTGTCTCTGCATCTGCCCCTGGGTGGAGCTGGTCTTGTTATTGTCAAAACAATTAGACAAGGTTTATCTTAACTTTTGGGTGTAGCTGTTCTATCTTATGTTTGGCTATATCAGCAAACAGGATGCAAGACAAGGCCAAAGTGAATACACATTTTATTTTATTTATATTTTTTTAATAACTATGTAACTAAACTAAATTATATCTTTTAACAAAAAGTGTTAAAATTACCGCTAAAATAACATTGCACATATTGCAACAGTGCATAATAATTTATTCATTTCCATTATTTTTTGTTTGTATTCAGTCTGAAACTAAGAAAAAAGCAAAATTCATAAAATGACTCATATCAACACCTAAATATATTGAATGACTGTTTTACATTATCTTAAATACCTTTTTATATGATAATAATAAAAGTAATCAAGATAGTAGTAGTAGTAATAATAATAATATGTTAATGTTTATTGGGTTTATCGTCCCACTAACAGTATTTCAGTTATCTTGAGATGGTGTTCACTTGAAGCAGATAGAGTGCTGCCTTCACTGTGTATAGCATGCCGTGGACACCTGGCACGATTCCACACCTAGTCACATTATCATGACTCCCGTCCCTTCAGGCGATGTACTACTGATAGCACTACCAGGTCCAGTAATAATAATAATAATATAAACCTACTTATTGAATGAGCATCTTTACTAGCAGTAAAAACAACGCAAATTCTGAGCATTTAAATCGAGAAGCGTCATAAAACACCATTCAGAAGGTCCCAAAATATTAACCGCTATATCAACATTGGAAGGATGCCAGAATTACTGAGGTGAGTCTTATTCTCACATAGCTACCTCCCATTGAAGCACATATTTCCATCCATGACTCAATCTGCCCTTGAGAATTAGAGCCTGGGGTGCCAGAAATTGTGTAAATTAACACAAAGAGAAAATTCAATTTATTTCCACTGCCAAAACTGAATGTATTCCAAACCCTTTAAGTGCAGACAGATTCTTGGTTCGCCTTCAAGAAATATTTTACTGATATTTGCTAGGATCAAAGAAATGGTCTGAATTGGATCTTTTCTAAATAATATATAAATGGGATCTTCTCTATATATCATGTAAATGGGATATTTTCTAAATATCATGTAAATGGGATATTTTCTCATTAGTAAAAAGGATCTTTTCTAAATACCATGTAAATGTGATTTTTCTAAATATCATGTAAATGGGATCATTTCTAAATATGTAAATGGGACTTTTCTAAATATCATGTAAATGGGATCGTTTCTAAATATCATGTAAATGGGACTTTTCTAAATATCATGTAAATGCGATCTTTTCTAAATTTCATGAAAATAGTATCTTTTCTAAATATCATGTAAATGGGATATTTTCTAAATATCATGTAAATGAGGCTCCTTTCTAAATGTCATGTAAATAGGATCCTTTTTCAAAATAATGTAAATTATACCCAAACAATCATAAAGATTGGTTACCATTTATAATGATTTATTGTGTTCCATTGGACCAATCAGTTGAAATATAAAAAAAAAAAATGGATGGAACAACTGCAGAATCTTGCCTTTACAGGAACATGCATGATCAATAAACAAGAACACTTTTGGGGTTGAAAACAAACAGAATTCATGAAATGTTCCACTAAATCATCACAGATTGATACAATGCTGACCTTGCTGACCTAGCTGAAATGGTTCCTAGCTATATTAGCTAAATGACCATGTCTCCTGACAAGAAACAATGTTGTCGGACCCAATCCTTCAACAATGGTCTTAACTTGACCATGGTGGTCATCATCTAACAAACCACTCTCAGCTCTAAACAGCCAAGGTCACCCTCATCTTGCTACAGTCATGGAAGACAATAACTAAATCATTAGCTTGCTACATCTGTAAGATGCATTAACCCACCAACCCACCTCCACCAGCCAGGTAAATGAGGAGAGTTGTGAAAACACTTACATGTAAGCTTTAAAAAAATACTAACTTTTTAAAGTAAGTTTCGTCTGTTGATTGCTTAGGTCTAAATTAGGATCCTTTACTATGTATGTATATCTACCATTTACTGCTTAAAATTTAAATGGATCTTGATTCATACCCCTGCTCCCACTCCCACCCCCCAACCCCCCTAAAAATATTTCTGGATCCGCCCATGGTGCCTAGATTGTATTGCTAAAGTCGGAAAACAGCTGATCTGGATCTACACTATTCACAACTAAGTGAATCCTGAGCTTATATATAATACATTATAACTCATTTCCCTATATCAACATGCAAAAGTGCCTAGATTGTATTGCTAGAGACGGAAACAGGTGATCTGGATCTACACTAATTGTCATATTCTATCAGTCCCCAGCAAATCAAAAGTTAACATATTTGCAAACAGACACAAAAATAGGAAACTTGCAATACTGCTTTTGAGAGACTCTTTAGTCTTTAATGTAGATCTGGATCTATACTATTTGCCTTTGCATTGTCAAGTTCTGTTTAGCAAGTAAAGCCTTTCAACCAAACACACCAAAGGGGAATAACTTTAACAGACTAAGGAGTTAAAATTGAGCAATACAGCAGAGTTGTCTTAAACTGATTGACCAAGCAATGGACGGAAGGATATCTCAGTGGAGAAAGTATGCATTTGTTTTTTTTTAGTAAGGGGATAGTAAAAAATGATCAAGTAGAATGGGTTAAACAATAGTGACTAAGAAATAGATTAATAAAAAGGGAATATCAAAGCTCTGACCGTAAAAATGAATACACGGAAACAACACAAAACCCGATAAAAATGAAATAAACTGATTTTCTCTCAACACTTATACTAAACAGCTCAAACATGATACAAGAAACTCAACAAGGAGAAATAATCTGATGCATTTGATAGTAAAATACTTTATAATATATTGACAAAAATCACAAACAGAAAACTTCTGGTATTATGAAGGGAATATCAAAATCTGAGGTGCTTCTAAACATTTATATATTCTCGAAGCAAGTTGGGATTTTATTGAACATATATAACACTATAAGTACTCCGATGGGACTCCCTTATTTAATGATGTCAGTAAGCTTTCAGCCTTAGACTGTTTGTATTGATCAGTGTTAACATTCTTTAGAAAAAGATACACACTGAAACTGGCTTTTTTCTGTACTTTATGTTTGTTTTTTGGGACGGGATTTGCTGGCATTTTGCCGATACTGTGCAGCGACATTTCTATCATTATAGCACAGGGGCACTTTTGAGATGCCCAGGGACTGAACCCGGTTGGTCCATTTTACTGACACTGACAAGTCAGGCGTAATGCTGTCCCCTTAGCCCAGAGCGTTAGGAGGGAAGCCATTACTACCAACTTTAAAGTCTTTGGTTTGACCTGGCTGGGGTTTGAACCCACGACCTCCCGAACTGAAAGCATTTGTTTTTTGTTACATGGCACTGAAACAGTTATGGTCATATTGGTGACGTCCAGCTAAATATTGGCGGAGGAAGACCCCAGACTTATGTCAGGGTAGAACCACCCACTCAACACAGGTTAGCTAGAAAAACATCCCCACGTAGTGATGGACTATATTCATGTTTTCAGAATAAAAACAAATAGACCATATAAAATAATTTTGGTATCTTAAAAGATGCTACTGACATTTTTTCACGATACATGCAGATTATGAATAGGACTGTGTGTGCTAATGTAAACAAAGTTATATATGTCATTTTACATAATGTTAACAATTTTAAAATTTAAGACATGAAAAATATTTTCTTTGCTGTAAATACAATGTAACTACATCATTGTTTTTTATGTCTTTTAGACAGGATCAATATTTAACCAGCATAATACAATAAATCCAACTAATTGAAGTCTTCTGTAGAAGAGACAGCAAATGTATCAACAATAGAATATAAAATCTATAAGAATTGGTATTAGTCCTTGCTTCTTCCCATATTTTCTTATCTAAAGACATATGCCACATTTTGGAATAAATACAACTTTCTGAGAGCCTTCATATTTCCAGAAATAAAGTATCGTCTGCAGAAAGAATGGCTATACCATACTGGTCGAATGGGTGTTATTCATTGAAATACTTTACTGACAGACTGGGAGTTATTCATTGCAATACCATACTGATAGACTGGGTATTACTCATTTTTATACCATACTGGAATAGTTGGTATTATTCATTTGCATGATCATACTGATAGACCTGGTGCTATTCACTTCTATACCATACTGGTAGACTGGGTGTTATTCATTTCTATACCATACTGCTAGACTGTGTGTTATTCATTTCTATACCATACTGATAGATTAGATGTTATTCACTTCTATACCATACAGACAGACTGGGTGTTATTTACTTCTATACCATACTGATAGACTGGGTGTTATTCATATCTATACCATACTGATAGACCTGGTGCTATTCACTTCTATACCATACTGGTAGACTGGGTGTTTTTCATTTCTATACCATACTGCTAGACTGTGTGTTATTCATTTCTATACCATACTGATAGATTAGATGTTATTCACTTCTATACCATACAGACAGACTGGGTGTTATTTACTTCTATACCATACTGATAGACTGGGTGTTATTCATATCTATACCATACTGATAGACCTGGTGTTATTCACTTCTATACCATACTGATAGATTGGGTGTTATTCATTTTTATACCATACTGGTAGACTGGGTGTTATTCATTTCTATACCATACTGATAGACTGGGTGTTATTCATTTCTATACCATACTGATAGACTGGTAGTTATTCATTTCTATACCATACTGATAGTTATTAATTTATATACCATACCGATAGACTGGGTATTATTCTTTTCTATACCATACTGATGGACTGGTTATTATTCATCTCTATACCATACTGATGGACTGGGTATTATTCTTTTCTATACAATACTGATGGACTGGGTATTATTCTTTTTTATACCATACTGATAGACAGGGTATTATTCATTTTTATACCATACTGATAGACTGGGTGTTAATTATTTCTATACCATACTGATAGACTAGGTGTTATAATTCATTTCTATACCATACTGATGGACTAGTTATTATTCATTTCTATACCATACTGATGGACTGGGTATTATTACCTTTTATACCATACTAATAGACTGGGTGTTATTCATTTCTATACCATACCGATAGACTGGGTGTAATTCATTTCTATACCATACTTGACACTTCCTTTCCAACAAATAGAACACATTGAGCTTGTCTACCTCCCTGTTCTAGTTTACAGCATTTTAGAAAGCTGAAAGATTTTACTGATAGCTGGTTTGTGCAATAACAAGTGTTTTTGTGATGCTTGTTTGCAGTTGTGCACATCCTGTATTTACGGATTGTGAAACCCTGGTTCCTTATGAGGCATGCAGCATGATGTCACACCTCAAACAAGACTTAACTGTTCTGTGTATTTCAGACTACCAGCCTGTCAGATAAACAATTAATGGTGCTAATTGTCTACTACAGTAAAAACAGTAACCTCTTACAAAAAAGCAGATAACAAAAAGTAATCTTTGATAATGATATTAAATAAAATCACCTTAAGCAGCTGCTGTGTATAATTGTGTTTTATTATAATTTTGTTTTTTATTATAAATTATTATAACCTGCTTGGGGACTGGTTTTGGATGCATCCATTTATCTGACACATGAGAAAAACATGCCTTGTGTAATTTCGTAATGGATGTTTGCCTGTATATCATCAGGTCAGCAGCAGTCAAACGTAGTGAGAAAGTTAATAATTATCAGATGTATTTATATTAGTGTGGAATATCAAAATACAGCAAGCCAAAGTAAATGACGTCAAAGAGCACATGCACAGTTAGTAAAAGCCAATCAATACGTCAATATAAAACCTGGCACACTTTGCTGCATTCGAGTGATAGTCATCGAAATAATATGAACATATTAGAACTTTGAACATTTATAAAGACGTTCCGCATAATCCAACAAAATAATAATTTCAACTGAGAATATATTTTCCCAACTAGTATTTTATTAATTTCATAATCTACAACACTTGTAGATTAAGATGGGCCACGTGGTTGTTTTTTTAAACGCAGATTAACTTTAAAATACAGAAGTTGTTTCCCTTTGTTTAGTAAAGTACAGAAAATTATGTTGGTTCTGGGTTAAAGACTATTAAAATTTTTACCGAATTTGACTTAGCTTGTTTTTTTTATGCAATGACAAGACGTCACTGCTTTCATAAGTTTGGTCCTATCTAGTTTCTTAATGAGCGTGTAATCTTCTATCCTTGGTCTTTACCATTAAACAACATTGTAATTCTTCCTTTGAGGAAAGTCATTATTTAGTAAATTTAGCAAAACATTTTTGTTAAAAAGTGCCTTTAAAGGGGTTTAATACTGTCTGGGACTTTTGCAAACACCCATCAATATCTAGACATGTAACAAAAACTTCTTTTACAAAAATACAGTTTGAATATTCTCACCATGTTTTCTAGGAAAATTTCAATTTTTCAGCATTTTACTACATCTAAATTTATAATCTTACATTTACAGAAATGGGGATTTTCTATTTAAGAACCCATAAAAGTGCCAATGTAAAAACAAAATTCTATCAGAACTGTCCATAAAAATTATACTGCCAATGAGCTGGGTTGCATGTATGGATCAGCTGACTGGACCAGGGCCCTTGTTCACTGTGGAAGGACAAATTCCTGTTACTGACAATCCAATTACAGACGTATCACTTACTGCCTAAATGGAGGCAGGCCAATCTCATTCGGACTACATTTCATCCCCAGACGATCCTATTGAGAAGGCTGATTTGGTTTCATGAGCAACAATAGGCCATTTTGGAGCAAGAAGCATAGACAACAATAGGCCATCATTGTGCATAAAGCATGGACAACAATAGGCCATCTTGGAGCAAGTAGCATTGACAACAATAGGCCATCTTGGTGCATGAAGCATAGACAACAACAGGCCATCTTGGAGCAAGTAGCATTGACAACAACAGGCCATCTTGGTGCATGAAGCATAGACAACAATAGGCCATCTTGGTGCATGAAGCATAGACAACAACAGACCATCTTGGAGCAAGTAGCATAGACAACAACAGGCCATCTTGGTGCATGAAGCAAAGACAACAACAGGCCATCTTGGTACATGAAGCATAGACAACAATAGGCCATCTTGGTACATGAAGCATGGAAAACAAAAGGCCATCATTGTGCATAAAACATAGACAACAATAGGCCATCATTGTGCATAAAGCATATGAATTAGGTCAAGGTCAAAGTAACCCTGTAAGCCAATTAATCTGGATCTACACAATTTGCTGTCTAGTTTCTAGCAATATATCTTGTAACCTTTGCGAATAGTTTGTAAGCAAATTTCCAAAATATTCTAATGTTTAAGAATAATATTAGCATTTAAAGACTTAGTCACATTATTATCAACTTTGTTTTGTATATAGAAATTCATCTCAGCCATACAATAAAGATCATGATAGTGATGTTTAGCTATTTTGGTGGAAGACCCTAGACAAATGTCTGGGTAGTACCACTGGCACATCACTGATCAGATGGAAGACCTTTCCTTATTTGGTAATTTGCCCTGACTAGGACTAAAATCCACACCGTCAGAGGTAAGGAGTCCCTAAGGTGTAGTGGTAGAGTCGCCAACTTGTAACTCCTCTGACCACTTAACCTCTCACCACATGGGCTCGAATCTTGTTCGAGGCGAAGGACTTAATGTGGGAAGGTCTTAAAGCTGACTTGCCCAGTGCCTGTGGTTCTACCTTGACATGAGTCTGGGATTTTCCTCCACCAAAATAGCTGGACATCGCTATAATGATCATAATTGGTCGCTGGAACGTATTTTAAGAACAAAACAAAACTCTATCACTCGACCACAGGCACCCTTTACTCAGGGAACAACCCATGCAAGCTAAAAGTAGGCAAATATTTCTGCATTTATCCCTTATCAAGCTACTTTGTTTTAATTACCAAAAACTTAATTATCAAGTCTCTGCCTTCACCCTGATTAATTTGTGGTTAACAAGCTAAGAGTTCTTTATTACCGTAAAGTTTTATAGATAAGACGCAGTTTTTTGCCCCAAATGATGATAAAAAAAGTGGGGGTGCGTCTTATACATGCGAATTTAAGTTTTCCCCTTTTTTCCCAGACCAAAATTGACCCTTAGACTAATCCGACCGCAGAGAATATCGCCGATAGTATCGGCCATAGACAACTGTATTGTGCTATTTTAAGGGAAAGGTTACGTTGTTTTTACCTAAAATTTGACATTAAACATAAAAAGAGACATTTAAATTCGTTTGTGTATACATAAAACAACAATATGCAATAGATATTTGCATAAATATCAATTTATTCTAACAAAATCGGCGAAGTTTCATAATCCGGAAACGGTTATTGAGTTTTAGTGGAACGGGCATATTCATTGACGACGCTGTTATTATCATCGTCTAAGTAATATGGTATTATTCAATTGATCAATTTTGAATTTAAATTTGTTTTATTTTAAATGTTAACTACGAATAAATTTTAAGTTGAAATTAAAAACCCACTTAACAACAATAAAATGTGCATCGGCTATTTGCGCAGACAAGTTTTCACACCTCTTTTGGATGTTAATAGATCGTCCATTATCCGTAAGTAATTACAAAGGTGCATAGAACTAATTTGTTGGTAAGCGGTCACTTAAATAGCATGGTGTGAAAATGAACATATAAATGCCTTTAGTTGTTATTTTAAATGTCATTTGTGTGTTTGTCCCATGTGTCGAGAACTTAATTTTATGACATGCTGCCGCGTGAAACAGGATGTTCTCTCATGTGTAGGGCTGGGATAGCCGCGAGAATATCCTGTCTAGCGTGTAAACGATATATTGGGGTAGAGTGTCATGACGTAACACAATACACACGGTCTCACTAGGCAAACAGTCGCGACGTATTATTCAAGACACTTAGAGAATAATAAGCACTCGGCGCAAACACCGATTTACGGAACAATTGGAACATGTTCCCTCGAGTCAAATCGAGCGATGCGGCGACGCGGGAATTTCGTAATGGCGGCCAGATGGATTAGTGAATCGGGGATGCGTCTTGTCTTTGAGAATTTGCTTTTTTCCTTGATTCTAGACCTCGAAGAGGGGGTGCGTCTTATCTTTGTGTGCGTCTTATATATAAAACTTTACGGTAAGGTGTTATTTTAAAGTTTAAAAACATTTGGACTTTCTTGTAAAATATGCTTAAATTATCTTTCATTTGTTTCCAGCACAAATGCAACAAAAAATCTAACAAAACATTCCAGACAATGCATCTGCTTAATGTCAAATAATTAAATTAAACAGAAAGAAATTTAAATGCAGTAATTATGCAAATTGTTGCCATGACTTCTGTCATACTTCCTTGTCAATAAAATCATCATCCATGGCACTATCTGCAGCTGGGACAAGACAAATACAACAATAAACCTTTTGATAAACAACAGCATATAGCTTGCAGTTGAAAGTGAACCTTGTCAGAAACAATATAATTTATAAAACATACTCAATAGACTGAAGCCATTTTCTGGAATGTCTTACTATATTTGACAATAGGATCAATATGACGAGGGCCTCTGAGAGTAAGGCTGGATGCTATATAAAAGGAACCAAAATTTTGTTTACTAGAAGAAATCCAAACTTGATATAAAATGAAATCCAGTATTATATTACTCGGGCTGCTGGTAAATTGGTAATGTTGTGTGTGTTTTAATACTTTTGTTCAATAGACGATAAACATATATCAGACCTCCACCTGGGGAGAAGACCTGGTTAGACAACCTAAATATATTTTGTTTCCAACAAAGTAAATATTGTGGTTATATAGTCATTGAAGTTAATAAATAAAATTTATATTTTATTGATTGACTGGCCCTACGGCTTTAGGCCACCAACTCTTAAATATAAGTTTCACCTCACATTTTCTAATAGAAAAAAGTGGCACCTGAGGCTGAGCGTTTAGAGTCTCTGACATGAAACTTCTCAGTCCCTCACCACATGGTCGTGTCGAGAACTTTCATGTGGGGATGTTTGCCAGTTAACCTGCGATGCGCCGGTGGTTCTACCCAGATATAAATCTGTCGTCTTTCTCCACCAATAATAAGCTGGACATCACCAATATGACCATACTTGTGTCAGTGCGATGTAACAAACAAAAAAAATAAAAAAGAATTTTGAAGCATTTCATATTATTTGTTAGCAGCCTTGTAGAAGATGTTTGCAAACTTGCTGGAAGACAGAATGGGCTGCAGCTTGTGGATTCCTGGATGATTCATACGCCATTGATCTTCAGGGCAGGGATGATGAATTAGTCCATGTCAGAGAAAACTAATGGAAGATTTACAAAAGGAAGATGAAATGTTTAAACAACATCTTAACAATAGACCTGATCAGTGTACACAGCACACACAGATGAGACAATTGGGTTGATCCAAAAACTGTTGCCAGCTTGGGTGAAGATCCTAATGTATCAACAGCAAAAAGTGTTGTTTTTTAACTCTTACTTGGCTGCATTTTGTAATAACAGAAACTATTTGTTCATTATTTACTTACAATCTTATGCAATTATAATGGAGATTAGAAAAGACTCAAATAGTGTATATGCTGATCAGACAGCTCCAAGCTCCCTAATCTAAAGAACTTTGTTATTTTCCAGTATTTTCTTTTTGTCATACATGCATGGGGGAAAGTTAGAAATTATGAAAAACCTGAACTCCTGAAAATGTGTCAATTTATATAGGGAAAATAAAGAAAATCAACCATTTTCAGACACACAGAAACCTGAATTTCAGGCATAATCCTGAAAACTTTCACACATGTACATGTGAACTTTCCTGCTTTTGGAGGGAGACTCCCCCTTTTAAGGTTCAAAATTATTTGAAACTGAGGGTGGTTTACACATTTTCGGAAACCTCACTACTTGGAAACAGATGACTTTCTTTTCTGTTTACATGAAAATAACAAACCTCCCACATTGCAAGGGAAAATTTCCCACTTTGGGAAAAAAGTTCACATGTATGTTTTGTGCATCTTATTTTAAAAAGAAACTGAACTTGATAATCCAAAAATAATAAAAATTGCATAATCTAAGTAAAACTATGGACATTTTGGTACAATAGCATACAATCTTTGTGATATATTTTTTATTATCATACCTTAAATTTTATCCAGTGAACAAGCTGACGACATGAACATTGAACATTTCCTTTGTTTTTTATTGTTCTGTATCTTTTTTTAATATATATTCATAATATATATATATATATATAATATATATATTACACCATACATAAAATCACATCAACATCATTGGGATATTATCTTTATAGAGTCTGCAAAAAATATGTGTTGGATGTCTTTCTTGAGTCAGGATGACTCAAAATGATTAAACTGTTTTATGATCCAACAATAAACAACATAAACTTTGACTGTCGACAAATCATGTGTACCTTTGGTCACCTCTATGGGAGTAGTCTCCTTGCTCCCCGGGTTGGAACCTGAGTCCCCGCAGATGTCCACACATTGAGAGATGCACAGCTTCATCTTTGTGTCCCACTAATCTAAGCACTCAATTGGTTATGTCCGTCAGAAAGTTACATTTGTTCATTAACACAGAATAAAATCCACACTGCTTGTCACATCGATGTCACATCATTTTCAAGACAGCTGTCAACGTTTATAGATTGTCCATTCAATTTCAAAGATTGTATATATTGGACACACAATCTAAGTTTAAAATTAACAATTGTAATATTGTGTCACATAGTTTTAAGGAACCCATCAACATTTGTTTTGCAAAATATTTTTTCCTTTTCCAATTGGGACTTATGTCTAGTTTATAAAAACAACAGACACCACAGTAAAATGTTTATATGTGTAACCCTTCAATCATAAAACACCAAAGTGAATAAAGCTGAAAGCATCTCACTGAAATGCATCATCTGAAACTGTCTACAAAAAGATAATATTGAATTTTGTCTGAACATCTTCCTAAACAGTTCCTGTGCAATATGATGAAGTTTAACAGGCAAACTGTCGATTGTCTTTCCCATTGTTCACAAAAATGATATTAAACAGTCAAGATGCCCACTTTCTAACTGCTGTGACATAAAGACAAAACCTCACTGCCAGTTAGCCTTATCCTGAATCATTTATCAATAGCATTATATAAGCTAGAGATCTGACACCCAATTACAGCAACAAATCCAGTATAGGAATCTTCAAACTAGAGGTCAAACACTCAGTTATAGCAACAATAAAGCACCCATACCTTCAAACTAGAGGTCTGATACCCAGTTATAGCAAAAATCAGCACCTATACCTTCAAACTAGAGGTCTGATACCCAGTTATAGTAATAATCAAGCACCCATACCTTCAAACTAGAGGTCTGATACCCAGTTATAGTAATAATCAAGCACCCATACCTTCAAACTAGAGGTCTGATTCCCAGTTATAGTAATAATCAAGCACCCATACCTTCAAACTAGAGGTCTGATACCCAGTTATAGTAATTATCAAGCACCCATACCTTCAAACTAGAGGTCTGATACCCAGTTATAGTAATAATCAAGCACCCATACCTTCAAACTAGAGGTCTGATACCCAGTTATAGTAATAATCAAGCACCCATATCTTCAAACTAGAGGTCTGATACCCAGTTATAGTAATAATCGAGCACCCATATCTTCAAACTAGAGGTCTGATACCCAGTTATAGTAATAATCAAGCACCCATATCTTCAAACTAGAGGTCTGATACCCAGTTATAGTAATTATCGAGCACCCATACCTTCAAACTAGAGGTCTGATACCCATTTATAGTAATAATCGAGCACCCATATCTTCAAACTAGAGGTCTGATACCCAATTATAGCAACAATCAAGTACATGTACCTTCTAACTAAATACCCAGTTACAGCAACAACCAAGCACTTTAACTTTCATATTGGAAGGTTTTCCAGCTAACCTGTGGTGTGCTGGTGGTTCTACCCAGATATAAGTCTGGGGTCTTCTTCCACCAATAATTAGCTACGGATCACTAACATGGCTATAATTGTGTAATAAACGCGATTTAACAAAAGAAAAAAAAATCACACCTGAACAGAAAATGCGCAAAGAATTAACACTGTATACTGTGGTACACTACATATTTCATCCCCCATAGTTTTCTTCTAACTCTGGCTAACTCTTGCCTGTGTTGCACAAATTATTCAATTGAAGGGTGCATAAAGTAGATAAAGACATTAATCAGGAGCTGCACTGTTAGCTGCTATATACCAATTAGTATATCTCCCTTTCTAAGCCTAAAGTTGTTTGTAAATGGCTAGAACAAAAGGCAGACTATTTTAGTGCTAATAATTTCCAGTATTTCCTCCCCCAAGAAACAGTTCTGTTATTGCCATCTTAGGTCTAGGCAAATTTGGTCACTAGAGCTATATACACACTTCTTAGGCCAGTATTCACCAACCATTCTTAAGTAAGAATTGTTCAAGTCATCGATTTCAATCCACAATATCATCATCATGCATTTAGCTACATGTCTGTATTTTTGCATGACACTTTTACTTTGCTACTTTCAGCTTAAAATTACATTGAAACTTCATCAATAAGCTTAGTTGTGTTGGTATGAAAATTGTGACATGGCCTTAAGTCAGGTCTTATACCTTAGTATGGTTGGTGAATACGGGCCTTTGTCTGCACAATCAGCCTGAATTCAGCCTTATAGGTACTCTAGTCATTTACCAACAACTATCGGCGATAAAGGTCATTAGATTTATAAATACTGCTTAAGACTTATATATAGCAGCATATAGTACAGGTCCTGATCAGGCTCCAAGCCTAAGGAACTGAAACTAAACAGTTGGCTCAGCAGGTAAAGTGTTGGTGCTCTCTACTCACTAGGGCAATATAGACATAAACAGAAACTAATCATTGGTTCAAAGACAGATGAAATAAGACCAATTTCAGCTCTTTCCAAATATGTTTGGGACTTTTCTTTTGAAAAAAAAACCCATCTTGCAATCATAAACCATAAGCCTGATGCCCCTAGAGACTTATACAGAACTGATATGAAATACAATATTTTCAATGCGGAAATGCTTTCTCCTGATGCTATTTTCTTCCAAAATCAATACAAACTTACAAACTTAAATGTTTTACTTTGGTTTTAATGAGTTTCGATAGCACTTGATAAATTTTCAGCTTAAATCATATATATATATTCATTTATTTATCTATTTATTTTACATCGCATCCACACAATTATGGTTATATTGGTGACGTCCAGCTGATTATTGGTGGAGGAAGACCCAGACTGGGTAAAACCACCTGATGCACCTCAGGTTAGCTAGAAAACTTTCCCACATGAAAGTTCTCACCTGGACTGAGATTCAAACCCATGCGTTGAGGGACTTAGGAGTTGCAAGTCAAATAAGTCATCATAAAAGGCTCCATAATGTACAATATAAAGCCACCAACCGATGTCAAAAATATGCTCTAGTTTCACTTTATCAACATAATAAGTCAACAACACCTGCTAACACTCTAATTATGCTTCAATGTCAAACTTGTCTTAATTTATTTATTTATTTGCTTTTCAAATTCAATGAAGTGACAAATTGAAGTCAGTATTGCGACATTCAAATATTTTGGTGGAGGATGACCTCAGAAAAATATTTCAATAGAAGACATTTCCACATTTCATCCCAAAGGAAGACCTTTCCATATTTCATTCCCAAAGGAAGACCTTCCCACAATTCATTCCCAAAGGAAGACATTCTCATATTTAATTCCCAAAGGAAGACCTTCCCATATTTCACTCCCAAAGGAAGACCTTCCCACAATTCATTCCCAAAGGAAGACCTTCTAATATTTCATTCCCAAAGGAAGACCTTCCAATATTTCATTCCCAAAGGAAGACCTTCCTACAATTCATTTCCCAGAGGAAGACCTTCCCACATTTTGTCCCAATGGAAGACCTTCCCACATTTCTTCCCAAACAGGGCATGAACCCATGATGTGAGAGGCTAAGCAGTTGAAGAATTTACAAAACAGCAACTCTACCTATACCACTTGGTACCCCCTTAATGACCAACTTGCCACTAAATTATCAACATCATGGCTAAAAATAATAACAAGCGAGTCTGTTTAAATATAACCTATATAAATATTATTTAACTTATTTATAACCATTATCTATACAATATCTTACACGAACACATAATCATACAGCATTATTGAACAAATACATAATTCATGCCATGTGTAGCAGTAACAATAGAGGTAAACAATGCCACAAATTTGGTTAGGATTGCAACTGTCTGTATCATTATATCATTGAGATGGATAATTAGCACATATATCTTTATAAACAAACAAGAACCCCACAAAGCATTTTCACATAAATCATCTGCCAGAAGGACTTATATTTCGTATGTAACAGCTGTTATTACCCGTTACTAGAGCAACCACTTAAAACACATTTGAAAGAAGCACAAATATTTCTATTATCCAATATTTAACCAATATCTATAAAACCACAAATTATATTCACATGCATCTCCTTCCTATGACGCCATTGGCTCCTTTGGAAGAGCAGTAATGCTACTTGATCTAACAATTATACACAATTGTCTCTATTAACCACCAAACATTAAAATTTAACGTATCTTCATACGCCAATATTTAATCACATATCTTCATAAACAAAATTTCAAATAACAAATACCTTCAAATTAGCAATTTTTAAAAGGCACATGTTTTATATAATTTATATTTTAACTAGTTCATAAATATCTGTATATGCCATTGGTTAAGCAGCACGTAACCTTACAAGAAAACCGTTGATGAAAAGCATCAAAGGCGACATAAACAATTAAAACAAATTTAAAAGAAATTGTAACATATTTTTCAAACTTAAATAAATAAAATCAAAAAATAAAATAAAATTAAAATTAAAAAACTCATTGAACCAAATTGTGACCCATTTTTGGTTATGAAAGTCCGCGAAACAGACTTTCCCCATGTGCAAATTTCAGTGAGCATTCCATGTATAGGCATCGCGCTCTAACACATCGCCAATAAGCACCAGTAAGAAAACAAAATATCCTATCCCAATCACCCCCAGTATGACTCCACGATGCAACATAGTTCCATATGTGAGATGACACCACCAATCCTGGTACAGAAAGAACAGCTGCCAGAAAGTTCCTTTACTCTTCCTACATCTCTCCACATTCAACAAGTCTCCTGCCACCAGTGCCTTGTCACAGATATCAGATTGGCCAGTTTCTACATAACCTGTTATTGCTGGCTGTTTTGCACTTATCGACAGACAGCATATGGGAGGAAGGAGGCATGGAGTGAAGAATTATGGGACAGTACCTCTATGGTTGACTTGATCAATAGCAGACAGCAAATTACTCACTAATTCAGAAGCCATCGCAACAAGCATATTGACTTGCCATCTAAAACATTCATTTTCTGTCATTATTTCCTAGCATGCTGTCAAAATATATAAGTCTGTTTGTCTTCCCCTTTTTTCTCATAAAAAATAAGTTGAACAAAATATCAAAATCAACTGGTAGTTTAAACTTCTCCTAGATATGTAAGAATTCATTTAAATACTGTTTACAATCAGCTGACGTGAGACTCCACTTTTTACCCTGCCAAGTTTAATAGCTCTGATCTATGGAAAAAAGTATAGTTCCTGACTTAAGGCATAAGTTGAATATATATGTGACCAAGGCAATTATGATTTTAGCATTAATCAACATGGAATCATTCACCAATTTATTTTACCAAAATAGAACCTTTATGGCCTTGACCAGTAATGAACCCAGAAAACAACTCAAGACAACTATTTTGCCGATACTGTGCAGCGACATTTCTATCATTAAAGCACAGGGACTGAACCTGGCCGGTCCATTCTACTGACACTGAAGAGTCAGGCGTATTGCTGTCCCCTTAGCCCCAAGGGTTAAAAGGCAAGCCACTACTACCAACTTTTAAGTCTTTGGTTTTTACCCAGCCGGGGTTTAAACCCACGACCTCCCGATCCGCAAGCCAACGCTCTCCTACATGAGCTATTGTGGCCGGTTGATTATAAAGGAGGATGATCTACTTTTAGAAAATTAATCAAGAAAAACTAGGCTGATTTTAAGTGTAGGTATTGACTTACATATTATTGAAATATAGGCATGCAAAGCTTTGGAAGGCTAAAGATGTTGAAAAAGTAACCTGAAAGCATCAAATATTTCACCTTTATAAAGAGGCAGCAAACTTATAACCACACCATGTGCGAAGACAGTCTTCATGTTTTGAAAATAAGAATTTAAGTTATATACATGGGAACTTTTTCTTAGTCCTAAGTGGGAAATTTTAACTTGCAAAGTAGGAGGTAAGTTATTTTAATATAAATAAAGAAGAAAGTTATCTGTTTCCAAATAGAGAGATATCTGAAAATGGGTAAAACATCCCTTATTTTCTAATAATTTTGAACCTTAAAAGAGGGTGTCTCCGTCCAAAAGTGAGAGAGTTCACACATATGAAGTTAGGCCAACTTTGCTTGATAGCAGCAATACTTGCTAGATCTAGATCTAGTTTATTTGTGTGTTTGTTTATTGGGTTTATCGTCCCACCAACAGTATTTCAGTTATCTGGAGACAGTGTCCACTTGAAGCAGATATAGTGCTGCCTTCACTGTGTATAGCATGTCATAAACACCTGGCATGATACCACACCCTGTCACATTATCCTGACACCTGGCCAACCAGTCATGGAACTACCCTTATATTTGCTTGAGCGTTAGCAAGAGAGCTTTTGCTACCATTTTGAACAACTTTTGGTATGTCGCAGCT
Organism: Sinonovacula constricta; assembly: GCA_007844125.1. NCBI lineage: Eukaryota > Metazoa > Mollusca > Bivalvia > Cardiida > Solecurtidae > Sinonovacula > Sinonovacula constricta. Next base: position 27,889,927 of record CM017564.1, read on the forward strand.
CGGGATCAAACCCGGACCTCCCATACCTGGAGCTGATGCTATACCGATTGCGCTACCAGGTCCGGTAGATCTAGTTTTAAGTCATAAGTGTATAATGAAACTTGTAACTAACATAAAGACATACTTTTCATTCATAAAATCAATTAACTAAAAGAACACACATAACAATTTTTTTTTACTGTTTGTTCAATGAAATTCTGCAAATATGTAGTGGCTGTACTGACTTACGTTTCTAACCTGATCATGCAAGCCTTATTCTGTGGTATTGATTGCTTTACTGTGTGTTTGAACAAAACAATAATCCATCTATTACAGTGTTCAGGCCTTCATTACCATGTTAATGATTTTCTTCATCACCCCAGTTATTTGCAAAACACTTCTTATTGCTTTCTCTGTCTGACTGCGACAGATATAACAGTTTTCTATCTGCGGCTACAGCAAGAGATTCTTACATGTGAACTTTTCATAAGGCCATAGTGGGAGATTTTCACTTGCAAAGTGGGAGATTTGTTATTTTCATATAAACAAAGAAGGAAGTTATCTGTTTCCAAGTAGGGAGATTTATGAAACTTTGTGTAACACCTCTCATTTTAAAATAATTTTGAACCTTAAAAGTGGGAGTCTCCCTCCAAAAGTGGGAGTCTCCCTCCAAAAGTGGGAGAGTTCATATGTATGAAGACATTACAATAGTTTTCTGTCCATGGCTGCAGCAACAGACATTACAACAGTTTTCTGTCCAAGGCTGCAGCAACAGATATTACAACAGTTTTCTGTCCATGGCTGCAGCAACAGATATTACAACAGTTTTCTGTCCATAGCTGCAGGAACAGATATTACAACAGTTTTCTGTCCATAGCTGCAGGAACAGATATTACAACAGTTTTCTGTCCATGCTGCAACAACAGATATTACAACAGTTTTCTGTCCATGGCTGCAGTAACATATATTACAACAGTTTTCTGTCCATGCTGCAACAACAGATATTACAACAGTTTTCTGTCCATGCTGCAACAACAGATATTACAACAGTTTTCTGTCCAAGGCTGCAGCAACAGATATTACAACGGTTTTCTGTCCATGGCTGCAGCAACAGACATTACAACAGTTTTCTGTCCATGGCTGCAGCAACAGATATTACAACAGTTTTCTGTCCATGCTGCAACAACAGATATTACAACAGTTTTCTGTCCATAGCTGCAGCAACAGATATTACAACAGTTTTCTGTCCATGGCTGCAGCAACAGATATTACAACAGTTTTCTGTCCATGTCTGCAGCAACAGATATTACAACAGTTTTCTGTCCAAGGCTGCAGCAACAGATATTACAACAGTTTTCTGTCCATGGCTGCAGGAACAGATATTACAACAGTTTTCTGTCCAAGGCTGCAGCAACAGATATTACAACAGTTTTCTGTCCATGCTGCAACAACAGATATTACAACAGTTTTCTGTCCATGGCTGCAGCAACAGATATTACAACATTTTTCTGTCCATGGCTGCAGCAACAGATATTACAACAGTTTTCTGTCCATAGCTGCAGGAACAGACATTGCAACAGTTTTCTGTCCAAGGCTGCAGCAACAGATATTACAACAGTTTTCTGTCCATGGCTGCAGTAACAGATATTACAACAGTTTTCTGTCCATGGCTGCAGCAACATATATTACAACAGTTTTCTGTCCATGGCTGCAGCAACAGATATTACAGCAGTTTTCTGTCCATGGCTGCAGCAACAGATATTACAACAGTTTTCTGTCCATGGCTGCAGCAACAGATATTACAACAGTTTTCTGTCCAAGGCTGCAGCAACAGATGTTACAACAGTTTTCTGTCCATGGCTGCAGCAACAGACATTACAACAGTTTTCTGTCTATGGCTGTAGCAACAGATATTACAACAGTTTTCTGTCTATGGCTGCAGCAACAGATATTACAACAGTTTTCTGTCCATGGCTACAGCAACAGACATTACAACAGTTTTCTGTCCATGGCTGCAGCAACAGATATTACAACAGTTTTCTGTCCATGGCTGCAGCAACAGATATTACAACAGTTTTCTGTCCATGGCTGCAGCAACAGACATTACAACAGTTTTCTGTCCAAGGCTGCAGCAACAGACATTACAACAGTTTTCTGTCCATGGCTGCAGCAACAGATATTACAACAGTTTTCTGTCCAAGGCTGCAGCAACAGATATTACAACAGTTTTCTGTCCAAGGCTGCAGCAACAGACATTACAACAGTTTTCTGTCCATGGCTGCAGCAACAGATATTACAACAGTTTTCTGTCCAAGGCTGCAGCAACAGATATTACAACAGTTTTCTGTCCAAGGCTGCAGCAACAGATATTACAACAGTTTTCTGTCCATGGCTGCAGCAACAGATATTACAACAGTTTTCTGTCCATGGCTGTAGCAACAGACATTACATCAGTTTTCTGTCCATGGCTGCAACAACAGACATTACAACAGTTTTCCGTCCATGGCTGCAGCAACAGATATTACAACAGTTTTCTGTCCATGGCTGCAGCAACATACATTACAACAGTTTTCTGTCCATGGCTGCAACAACAGATATTACAACAGTTTTCTGTCCATGGCTGCAGCAACAGATATTACAACAGTTTTCTGTCAAAGGCTGCAGCAACAGACATTACAACAGTTTTCTGTCCATGGCTGCAGCAACAGACATTACAACAGTTTTCTGTCCATGGCTGCAGCAACAGACATTACAACAGTTTTCTGTCCATGGCTGCAGCAACAGACATTACAACAGTTTTCTGTCTATGGCTACAGCAACAGACATTACAACAGTTTTCTGTCCATGCTGCAGCAACAGATATTACAACAGTTTTCTGTCCATGCTGCAGCAACAGACATTACAACAGTTTTCCGTCCATGGCTGCAGCAACAGATATTACAACAGTTTTCTGTCCATGGCTGCAGCAACATACATTACAACAGTTTTCTGTCCATGGCTACAATAACAGACATTACAACAGTTTTCTGTCCATGGCTGCAGCAACAGATATTACAACAGTTTTCTGTCTATGGCTACAGCAACAGACATTACAACAGTTTTCTGTCCATGGCTGCAGCAACAGATATTACAACAGTTTTCTGTCCATGGCTACAGCAACAGACATTACAACAGTTTTCTGTCCATGGCTACAGTAACAGATATTACAACAGTTTTCTGTCCATGGCTGCAGCAACAGATATTACAACAGTTTTGTGTCAAAGGCTGCAGTAACAACCATTACAACATTTTTCTGTCCATGGCTACAGTAACAGATATTACAACAGTTTTCTGTCAATGGTTACAGCAACAGATATTACAACAGTTTTGTGTCCAAGGCTGCAGCAACAGACATAACACATATTACAACAGTTTTCTGTCCATGGCTGCAGCAACAGATATTACAACATTTTTATGTCCATGGCTACAGCAACAGACATTAAAACAGTTTTCTGTCCATGGCTGCAGGAACAGATATTAAAAGAGTTTTCTGTCCATGGCTACAGTAACAGATATTACAACAGTTTTCTGTCCATGGCTGCAGGAACAGACATTACAACAGTTTTGTGTCCATGGCTGCAGGAACAGATATTAAAAGAGTTTTCTGTCCATGGCTGCAGGAACAGATATTACAACAGTTTTATGTCCATGGCTACAGGAACAGACATTAAAACAGTTTTCTGTCCATGGCTGCAGGAACAGATATTAAAAGAGTTTTCTGTCCATGGCTGCAGGAACAGATATTACAACAGTTTTCTGTCCATGGCTGCAGGAACAGATATTAAAAGAGTTTTCTGTCCATGGCTACAATAACAGACATAACAACAGTTTTCTGTCCATGGCTGTAGCAACAGACATTACAACAGTTTTCTGTCCATGGCTGCAGCAACAGACATAACAACTGTTTTCTATCATTTTTTATCAAAGATCATGAAACATTTTGATGAAGGACCAAACTAATTATTTTTCTTAACTAATACATACACTGATAGCAAGACATTGCTGGATACAGCTGTATATATTGCAGATCATGATCAGACTTCAGGGATCTACACTATCTGCCTGATCAATTAATCGGGAGAGTTATCAACCAAGGTTTTCAACAAAAGGCTGTGAGTTAATACAAATCTTATGATAACTTGAGCAGATAATTGACTAATTAAGTAGTGTTCTGCTGTAAGTAAAGTCACACCAGAGTGTTAGAAAACTCATTAGTGTCCATTATAAATGTATTTACCAGGTAACAATTCCTTGGAAATCAACAATCCTTATATATCACAAGTTTCATTAGTACAGGATTATGTTAATTTTTAAAGGGTTCATCATTATGCTATAATTTATATCTTAAGAGAAAAAAAGCAAATTTTACAGACAGAATACATATTACAGTAAAACCTCTCGAAGCGGCACCTCTAAGCAGCCGCTACCTCTAAGCAGCGGCAGTTTAATTTCCCCCCATTAGTTTTCAGCGCATTTTAACCTCTTAGCAGCAACTCCTCCGCGAAGCGGTAAGCGGCCGTGTAAATCACTTTCCTAAAGCAAGTTTAACCTCTGCGTAGCAACACCAGTGCAGCTATTTTTAGAACAGTCTGTCGCGTACACCAGAAATGTCACGCGGTCGGCTGATCACTGCTTCTACTCTGTTGAGAAGGTGTTAATTGGAATCAAGTTGCAGTTGGACAGGAAACCAGCTGCATGCTACAAACATGCCGTTGTAGATCTAGGGTATTGAGGGAACGTGTGAAAGAAGTGTCAACTTTTGAAGATGTTTACGAGTTGGTTTGATTTCTTTAATTGATCGAAAGATTAAAAGATATCACTGTATTGATTGCTTACTTAAAAAGATGTTTACGTTAAGTGCTAAATGCTGACTTTAAATTCGATTTTTAATGGTAAATCAGTCTTTGCCTGACTCAATACTGGAATACTGGTCATTTTGTCTTGAAATGTCTGATAAAAATGTTTACCTTACGTTAGAGCAAAGTGTTATTGCAATTAAGTTGTTAGAACAAGGAAGGTCAGCACAGTCTATTGCTACTGACTTGGGCAGCGGCAGAACTCAGATACAGGTCCGTTTCTGACTATATTGTTTTTGTAATAGAGAAGCAAAGCTTATTGCCTAAAGTACAAAACTATCTAAAAGACACATTTTTTCTCGTCTCATTGAAACCTCTGAGCAGCAACACCTCTGAGCAGCAACACCTCTCAGCAGCAACACTTTTTCGTGCCTCCGCCAGATGTTGCTGTGGAGAGGTTTTACTGTAGATGTAAGCCTGCCAAACAAAACATGCTTCAATTTTTCAATTTATTAATAATTTATTAGTTTCTATTTTCAACCATATTTATGATGTAATATAATTTATTTTATCACTGCTGGATGCTTCTTTGTTTATAGAGTTAAATATTTATAGTCTTAGAATACTGTTTTACAAATAATCAGAAATCAATTAAATCACAATAATCTTTATAATTAAACTTTATCAGCAATCCCTGAATACTTCCTGACCAAACCCTGCAAACAAAAATGTAAACAACATAAAAAAAGTACCACAGACTTTATGTAAACAACTTCTGCCACCATATAGTACATACAGATACAGAATCTATCTCTCAAATATAACCACAATATCCAGTCTTCAATATTTGTCAAAAACCATGTGGCACTAACGAGCAATTACTGTCCAACATTAACATAACAGGCTCCAATGAGAAGATAAAAAAAAAAATATTAAAGAATTTTGCAAGTAAGTTGACACAGCTCTTAACAAAATGGCAGGATAAATAACAATGATAAGAAGTGAGGATTATGATCATAAAATATATTTCAACAAGGAAAATACTTTTATGCATAATATGCTTTTCACTTATGTACAAATGAATTAGATAAAAATGCATAATGTATATGAAAAAAACAAACAAATAAAACAAGAATGACTATGTAAAGAATTTGATATTTTATATTTGTTACACAAGATTGTTTATAAAAGGAATGCAAAATATAAAAGAAAAATCCATGTTGCCTTATTTTATATTAATGCTTTCTTTAGGTAATTAATACTTTAAAAATCCAAAATCACTGTCCAGCATTAACCACAACCTCCAACACCACAATTTCGCTTATTTCCTTACTGTCCAACTTGATGCTTGCATCCAAATTCAACCCGACAAGACAAACAAACACACACAACAGGCCTTCAAGGACTGCACAAAGCACAGTAACACCGTATCTTATCTCGGCACACAACAGTCCAACTGTAGAAACAATCACATGCTCGCCTTTCATCCAGTTTGCTTCTAACCTTTCACAAGTTTCATAGATTTGGCACATTAGCATTAAAACGAGCTGTAAAACATGCAGTTTGTTTTCAATTTGGCAAAAGAATTAACAAAAGATACAGGCAACTCTTGATACCATTCCAACTTGAATAAATAGAGTCTGTGAGAATTGATGAAACCTTTCAAAAATAGAAAAATAATACATTTCTTGTTATCAATAATAGGATTTGTTATGAAAAATAAAGAAAAAATACAAAAAAGAAAAAAACAGATTTAAAAAAGACTAAACTAAAAAATTACTAAAAAATGCACATTACAATTAAAGTTATACACACATCAAGACATAAAGTTTAATTACCAATTTGGCAAAACTTGCTTAAAACTTCTGACTTCATATCTCCTATTTGAACTGTTCAATTAAATACATGAAAAAAATTCCAAAGATAATTGGAATCCATCAACTTCTACTCCTAAGGGGAATCAAAATTTATCCAATAATCAAATTCACAAAATTATAAATTCCATTCAGCCATGAAACAAATCAAGCACAGTCGGGCCCTACTGTATATACACATGAACCATGTACATACTGTCCCGGAATACTGCGAACAATGTTCCAATAATGTCATGATGGCTAATCGAGGAGATCAATTCTGGGAAGCAACAAACGAAAAATATTATCATAGCACTAAGAGAGTCTGTAGAGATGCCTGAAATATGTAATCAATAACCATTTTTATGAGACCATCACACCACACAACCCAACTATAACCATTGGCAGCCTGCATTCCACTATTTTCTGAATCTTTAAGCCTGCAAGATACACAGTCCATCATATATTTATTTGAAATAAAAATAACCCAATAGAATGAAATTACAGAGGACAAATAAAATCATTTTAACAAAATGAAAACTTAACAGAACATTCAAATCTCCATAACATAAGGTTTTCGGTTTACTAAAATGACTGGGTAGATTGGAATAAAGCTGCAGGTCTGGGGATCAAATTTATTCTTTACTTCAATGCATAAAATATCCTTAGCTTCCAAGCAGAAAGAACAAAGATGATATCAGCCTTGCATAAGCATCCCCAAGACTGACTAACAGTTGATTAGTTCAACAACTTACACTAAGTCTTTTAACACGATCTACTAGTGACATGCGTCCCACTACCATGGCAGCCATAGCAGACAACCATCGTCGTTACCAATGTCATAGTGTGAGTGCTCTTTCGGTTTCAATCAAACATTGCGGAAGAATAATTAAAGCTGTTACAGGTGGTATTCGACAGCTTGGCCCAAAATATTTTTCCTTAAATAATCAAATAAGTCAATGTAACCTGAAAAGACTTTAAGAAAGCTGCTCATTGATGCCATAGATCAGTGTGAACAGTGAAACATAAATCCTCATTCCTCATTGCAAACTGGTATTTCCTATTTGAGCCATGCTGCAGAGATAGCTATTTTTTATCTAGGAAAACCACATGACAACTCACTTTTGAGATTTACGTTATATCATTAACCGGCTAATCTGCTATGATATATATTTTTGAGCAGAGATCACTATCGTGCTTATTTATAGACTTGACTGACTGACTGACTGATTGATAACTGGTTTATTTAAGGGTCAGCACATATATTCTTATTTTATCAAGACCCCTAATTAGAACTTGGAATGATTGAACATTTAGGGTGTTTCTATTGCAATTTGTACTGTCGAACAATGCAGACAGTGTTCAAAACCGTCTTTACTTATACTAAAATATGAGTTATTGCAGAAAGTATGACCCAATTCTCCCAAGCAGTGGCACGGTATTGTTATATTAATTTGATACAGGCAAACTATTGGACACCTCCTTTACAGCTGGCTTGCTTGTTTGTATCAGGCTATGACTTGATTATGTGTCAGAATATTAGTATAAATATTCAACTAATTCTTAAGATTGTCATTTTGTGAACCATGTCCAATGTAATAATATAATGCATAAACAAAATTTTTCCACTTTGATTATTCCCCACAGTTGAAAGTGTACAGGATTGTCTAGCATGTGGGTAATTTTAATTTTTAAAACAGATTTTTAAAAAAAGCAATACTGATCAATTATTTTCTCAAGATGTCTAAGTATGGCAACATATATTAACAGCCAGCTAGTTCAAAGCTGTGTTTATTGATTATTTTCCCCAGTTGTACAATAAAGTTTATACAAAAAAAAAAAATAAAAAAATTACAACATTATTTAATGAAATTGGTGTTTTACTGCAACTCACATTCCACAGGGGAAGATCTGTCTATAGAGACTACATGTTATGAAAAATATGTTGGAATAAATGTTTTGCAAGATCTGATGCAACCTCATATGAATGTAATTCAACTGCATTTAATTCTAAAACCTTCCCTAAAATACAAGATACTTTTAATTTAATGCTATAACAAACAATTTAAGTTGAAAAAAGAAATTAAAAAAACAGGAAAATTAGAAAGCCAAACAGGAACAATATCTAGTTGTTGTTTTTTTTAATCCAGAACAAAAATATGCTTCAACCGTCAAAATATAACCCGGAAAACCTGTCGGAGATGTTTGAATCAATATGCCCCTGCATAAACCTTTTTAGAATCCTGTGCCTAATATCCCAAGAGGAGTGTCATATTGTTGCAATATTAATCGCAGAACCTTCATTCAACTTGCTACTAGGAACATTTAGCTGCCAACTTCTAAAGTGACTCTGAGCATCCATACAATCAGCTGCCTCAGCAGGACTCTCAACATTCTCTCCATATAACATTAATGGTGAAACCATTCTCTCCTTAATTGTTACCCTGCCTTTAATTAAGATGTCTATTTTCGAATATTGATAAGGGAGCGCCCGTGGCGTAGTGGTAGAGTTGCAAATTTGTTATTCCTCTGACTGCTTAGCCTCTCAGTGGGTGAGTTCGAGTTCTGTACAGGCTCTGTATTGATGACAGTTTATATTAGAGCCATTATCAGCATTAACTTTTCAAAATCTGTAAGTGGGTGTTCGTTATTCTCTATGCTCACATTTTTAGCTTAGTCACATTTGCTACTATAAGAAGTTTTTCAACAGTTTTGTGCACAAAATTCTGAGACTTTCCTCTTTGTTCAAATCCATGCTCCTAGGTTGTTGAAACCACCAGTGTGTTAGCTTGTTTTCTTTTCTGGTATTCAGTGGTTGTTTCTCACAAATGTTGTTTGGCATATACCACGTTCTCTAAACATTGAGATGAAGTTTCACCTTTGAACATTACTTTTTTACAAAAAGAACTTGTGCTTATCTAGTTTATAAGAAAGTAAACAGATGTCAGCAAAATTAGAATCTGACAGGGTGACTGGCCCATGTCATCTAGACAGTGAGAAGGTCTTCCACCTGACTTGTGGTGTACCGGTGGTTCTACCCAGACATGTGTCTGTGGTCTTCCTCCACCAAAAAGCCGGACGTTGCTATAGTGATCATAAATGGTCGCTGCAATGTGTTTCAAAAAAAAAAGAAAAGAATAAGAATATTGATAAAAATGCACAGCTCAATGTTAAAAATGTGAAAGGTGGATAATCTAATCTTTACATTCAGGATAGTAGCTAAGAATGCTTACAACATAATCTAGCTTATTATCTCCTTAGAGTCTCTGACTTCTTTTCAAATATGAACTTTTTCTAAAACATGATACTTTTCACAATTACCAATATCCTAAAAAAAAAAAATTTAAAGATGGAATCCGACAGTTGGCCTATATCCAATATATATAACAATATTGGTATATACTAATGACTGAGATTCCTGCTAAAAACAGACATCAATGTCACAGCAAATGATGTGGATGAGCTAAGTGGTCACATGGTTTTCTTGGTTTGAAAATAGCTAACTGTGCAGCATGGCTCAGACAGGAAATACATGTTTTTTATGATGATTGTGGTGTTATTGTTAACTTTTCTGACATGCATAGGACATCAACAAACAGCATTTTGCAAGATAACAATGGTTTACTAAGATTTTTAATGAAAATATTTTTGGTCCAAACTGTCGGATACAAACTCTAATGAGAGAAATCACAATAATAATTACAGAGATTGCAGCTCTTGAACTATTTCTAAATGAGTACTGAATCTACCCAGAACAGGCAGTCATAGAGGACTATCTAACAATTATCTAGAATTTAAAATTAATCAATAACATTGACAAGCATTTCATTCTGTATTTACCGTTTTTACCGAAACTTGAGTGATAAGTCTTGTAAAGACCCAAATCTCCTATCAATACATACAAAACAACAATAAACAGAAAACTTTCACAATGATATTTCTGTAAACACCATTAAGTGGGTGGCTTATTTTTAACATCCTCATCTCAGAAAGCTATTATTGGTCAGTGTGATGGCAATTACACTTTATGACACCTGCTCATTCATTTCTTGGTTTGTGGATGTCAAGTTAATGGCCATCAAAGAGACCATTAGCATTCTGCAGTTGTTAGTAACCTATAACCAATAGTAAGTTATTAGTCTAGACTAACAACAACATAAGTCATATCGCTGAAGACTCATCAACAAATTGTGCAGTTACTGATAAGACAAATGGCTCATCTGGATTAACATTTATTGCCATAGCCTGGTTCATTATATTTGCATTGAGCAAGTCAAGAGATAGATAATATCTTTTCTCACAAAACATTGGCACAGTCTAAAAGAATGTAACACACTAAATTAAATGCAATCAACTAGGACAAGGGAAATAACTAATGATCTTTTATTCTTTATGTCAAGGGAGGTAATTCATAGCACATATGGGCAAATGAGCAGCAAGTTACAGAAAAATATAAAATTAAGGAATTAAAACATGCGAAAAACAATTACAATTAAAAACAAAAAGAAATATTTATCACAAAACCTATATCATTCATTGTCAAATAAATTGAAATGATTTTAAAAGACTTCTTAAAATCTGAGAAACTCATCTACAAATTTAAATATACCATTCAAAAACAGCATTTATTAAAATATTTTGTGTTTGTATGGTAGTAAAATTTCATAGTATTTACCAACAAGAGATCTTATAATTTTAGCCTACTTTTCTATTTGTCACAATTTAAAACAGCAACCAAGTTTATGAATGATGGTTAATGCCTGTGACAGACGAGACAAAGCTAGACCATTATGCCTTAGTTTAACATGGCCCAATGAGAATTTAGGACAACAGACAGTAATTGCCATCAAGTCTGCAAATTATGTAATATGAGGTGTTCAGTTGACATTGAAATGTATCTTATCCAAGCAGATATACCAGTGCTGTTGTTGCCTGGCAACGAAACAATTTGTAAAGCCCCAATCCACCACCAGTACACATATAAAATGCATCTCACAGAACAAATCAGTACATGTTAAAAGACACAAGATAACCGGTAGATACATTGAAAGCTAGATAATATTATATTCTCCAGTCATACCTAAGTCTGCTTCATGTGTGAATAACAAATACTAAATGTTTAATAATTTCTATCAACTCCATGCAATGATAATTAGAAACATTACAGGTATAGACTAAGCAGCAAATAGTTTAGATTGTGATCGGACAGCTCCCAGCTGGGATATTTGCCTGTGATGGAGTCATGCGCGGCAGGTTAAGAGTTTAATGTGAACATGTTCAGTGAAAATGTGGGATTTCAACTCTTAAATCACACTGGGTGGAGCTTCAACTCTGTTCCTGCTACATTTCTAAGTAACCCATTTTAAAATACATCATTGTTAGCTACAACTTTAATGACAGGGTCAAAATCCTTATTGTAAACGTAAGTGTAGATCTTGATAAGACAACTGGTTCAGCTGAATCTATACTATTTTCAGGAGGATTAATTAAATGCTGCACTGGTATGTACGATGCTGGGAATGATGGCTTTCAAGTAAGGATAAAAAAAGCATCTATAAAGGTATGAGCAATGCTTCAACCATTTGAAGGTTAATGATAAATTGAAACTGTTGATATAAAGCAGTACTTACTCCCATAAAGACATCAATACTGCTCTGGGGTGCGGAAATCCCATGCCCAACTTGCCCGACATGGGCAATTTCATTGTCGGATAAGTAGAATTTTTCATCTAAATTATTATTTATTGTATAATGATTTCCATATGCAAGAATGATAAAAATTTGTTAAAAGTTCATTTCTGACAAATCTATGAAATATAATGGGGATTAACATAAGCAACGTCCGGCTGATGTGTTTGTTAAAAAATCATGTGAAGTGTGGATAAATTCGTAATGAAAGAAAAATCTTAATAGATATTAAGTTGTCTACTTGTATGTGCTAGTGCATGTCTTCTTGTATATGCTATGCATAATGAATGGATACATGTCCTATCGAAATTATAATATTAATTTATATCCGGACAAGTGGACTTAGGTAAGGGACAAATAGATTTTTATAGCCAACTTGCCAGAGGACAAGTAGAAAAAAAAATGGATTTCCACAGTCCTGCTGCTTTTTGTAAAGGTATTAACAATTTGTTAAGACAATGTTGTATAATTAAAATACATAATCAATCTTTACCATAATGAAAACATCGAAAACAATGTGTCAAATGCTGAACAATTGATGAAAAGTTGGACCTTTCCGACTATGTAGAAGCTATTGGCCCACTTTTAGCTTCAGTTTCTGGTACAAACTGGTTCAGAGACATATGTATGCTTACACACAAAAAAGATTAATGTAAAATTAACAAAGAATGAGCTTATGAAACACAACATAAAGGGAGAGGGATGGCATTTGCGGGCATTTTTGCAGATACTGTGCAGTGACATTTCTATCATTATAGCACTTTTGAGGTGCCAAGGGACTGAACCCAGGCCAGGTCCATTATACCTGACACCGACGAGTCAGGCATAATGCTGTCACCTTAGCCCCGAGTGTTAGGAGGGAAGCCACTACTACCAACTTTAAAGTCTTTGGTTTGACCCAGCCGGGGTTTGAACCTGCGACCTCCTGATTTGCAAGCCGACGGTCTACCACTTGAGCTATTGCAGCCGGTCACATAAAGTGAGATGCCAGATTATCATGTAGCAGAAAAGTACTGTTCTTCTTTGTCACTGCTGAATTTCTCTTCAATGTTTACAAATAACTTTTAATATAGACTAATGTTCTGATTTTTGGTGGCATCTGAGGAGCATTTATCGGTTTATTCGGATAAAATTCAGACCCATGAGGTGATATCTTTCACTGTTACAGCCAGTCTTTTGTTCCATGAAATCAATTAATGTGACTTGTTTTACACTGATTATATTATTTTGCAGGTATTCACTATAAAATAAATAGGTTTTTAGGAATGCAGGTTCAATCTTTTAAAAAAAAAAAAAAAAACTCACTAGTAAATAAACCATTTTTGAGCCATTGTGGAAAAAAAGACCTGAATTTGCTGATTTTTTCAAAAACCAACAATGATTGATTTCACAATGTATTCAAATGATTCCTAACTCATCCAGATATAATCTAAAAAAATGTTTGCGTTGGAAGTTTACAATTTATAAAAGCAGCAGAAATAAATGACACTTTGTTAGCAGAGACTGTCCCGACATGAATGAACCAGAAGCACAACACCATGTGACAGAATCAGGGGTTTACAGTTTATGTCCATATACATCTTTACAACTCAGTTACAGAATGAATTAATTATTCTCCCTAGTGGAGTTATACATATCTTTACAACCTGTCTCATTTACAGAATAAATAAATAAGCCATTCTTCCCAACTGAAAACTTATTTGAATAATGACATTTTTTCTCACTGACTCACCAACACATCATAAACCTCCTAATGCCACACTGTAAGGTCATGATAACAGAGACACAGGGTCAAAAAAGGAGTGTTATGAATATAATATACAAATAAATGCTAATGACTTAAATAGTCATAAACAGTACTAGACTATTCATCGTCGGATACCCCCGGTTGATTCTATTACGTTACTCTCCATTCATCACCCGTGGGCAAATTGCTACTCATTTCGTCGTTTTGTTTAAATAGAACAGAACAGACATCATCCAATCAGATGATAGGTTACAAAATTAAATACTCTTCAATCGGAAGATCAATACGGTGACCTGAGAACGTAAACATGGCGACCGGTACAGCGCATCGCAAGTGTAAAGTATGTCTGTCAGCGATTCGCGACAGATGTTCTTACAGATCTTTGGACACTCCAGCAAGTATTGCAAAATACACGTCGGTCTTAAACGAAATCGGTATCCTTGCCCATGAAGACAGTGACGTTGCGTGTAATTTGTGCGTAAATAAACTTAACCGGTGTTGCAAACTACAGGACGACCTAGCTACACGATTATCGGTCATCGAAGTGGTATGTAAGCGTAAACTTGATTGGTTGGCAGATCCACTGGATTTTCTTAGCGAACCAATCGGATTGCGGCATTTCATAGTAAACAAAACGACGAAATGAGTAGCAATTTGCCCACGGGTGATGAATGGAGAGTAACGTAATAGAATCAACCGGGGGTATCCGACGATGTAGACTATTTAATAATTCTTGTAATTATCTGTTGTTATGTAATGAATAATTTAAGGTATCAGTGTTTATGAAAGATCAATTTAATCAATCCAGGTTTTCATGTCTTTGATGAAGTCAAACTGTGGAAGACCAATTTGAACAGCAAGATATAGCCTAATAAGTTATACAATACACAATCTGATTTTCATTTCTTCTTATCAACTTTCTTCTGTCAAATCAGAGCAATTAAACTTTAATACCACCTACGTCATACCTTGCCATTTGAGTTTATCAAAACATTTGTTTATTTTCAAAACATGTCACCTTAAAATGAAGTGATTAGCGTGGGTTTAAAGTTTTGGCATCAACACATTATGTCCATACAGGTCTGATAAGAGACTGTTGTGTTGTGACTTAATTACCAACAAAGTTTTCTATTTTACCTCCAAATTAACACATAAGTATGTAAATACAAGATTTACCCCTTATATTAATCCCATGTACAAACACAACTACAGATTTTCAAAGCTTTATATAGAGGCAATAGAACCTTAATTTGGGAAAGGCATTTCCACATTCTCCAATATTCTGCCAGTCATTCTGAATCCAGAATGGCTGATATGTCTGCAGATAAAGTTTGCCTCAGTATATTTTAGGAACAGAGAACAAAAAGACAGTTTTCATTTAAAAGTTTTGAAAAAAGTGACGGTTCATCAGTATATTTATTTCTGACATTTAAGAAAATCTTAATAGCTCATTGACAAAAAGTATTGATCCTGCTGAATTATTTTCTGTTGGGAGCTCTCTGAACAATATTGGCATTATTTGCTGCAGTATGTCTAGCATTATGTGAAGTAAACTGCTTGTGGCATTATAAACATAAAGCTACATTATAGATATTTGTTAAAAAGAACTACAGAATGATATGGGTTAATAAGACCTACAGCATGATATGGGAGCTATTTAGTGGTATGGGTTAATAAGACCTACAGCATGATATGGGAGCTATCATTTGGTATGGGTTAATAAGACCTATAGCAAGATAAGGGAGATATCAAGTGGTATGGGTTAATAAGACCTACAGCATGAAAAGGTGGATATCAATTGGTATGGGTTAATAAGACCTACAGCATGATTTGGGAGTATCAAATGTTATGGGTTAATAAGACCTATAGCATGATAAGAGAGCTATTAAGTGGTATGGGTTAATAAGACCTACAGCATGATAAGAGAGATATCAAGTGGTTTGGGTTAATAAGACCTACAGCATGATAAGGGAGCTATCAAATGGTATGGGTTAATAAGACCTACAGCATGATAAGAGAGATATCAAGTGGTATGGGTTAATAAGACCTACAGCATGATAAGAGAGATATCAAGTGGTATGGGTTAATAAGACCTACAGCATGATAAGAGAGATATCAATTGGTATGGGTTAATAAGACCTACAGCATGATAAGAGAGATATCAATTGGTATGGGTTAATAAGACCTACAGCATGATAAGAGAGATATCAAGTGGTATGGGTTAATAAGACCTACAGCATGATAAGGGAGATATCAATTGGTATGGGTTAATAAGACCTACAGCATGATAAGGGAGATATCAATTGGTATGGGTTAATAAGACCTACAGCATGATAAGGGAGATATCAATTGGTATGGGTTAATAAGACCTACAGCAAGATAAGGAAATGGTATGGGTTAATAAGACCTATAGCAAGATAAGGGAGATATCAAATGGTATGGGTTAATAAGATCTATAGCATGAAAAGGGAGCTATCAAATTGTATGGGTTAATAAGACCTACTGCATGATTTGGGAGCTATCAAATGGTATGGGTGCATAAGACCTACAGCATGATTTGGGAGCTATCAAATGGTATGGGTTAATAAGATCTACTGCATGATTTGGGAGCTATCAAATGATATGGGTTAAGAAGACCTACTGCATGATTTGAGAGCTATCAAATGGTATGGGTTAATAAGACCTACTGCATGATTTGGAAGTTATCAAATGGTATGGGTTAATAAGACCTACAGCATGATAAGGGAGCTATCAGTTGTTTGTTTGTTTACTGGGTTTATCCTCCCATCAACAGTATTTTCAGTTATCTGGAGACGGTGTCCACTTGAAGCAGATATAGTGCTGCCTTCACTGTGTATAGCATGCCGTGAACACATGGCATGATACACACCCAGTCACATT
The DNA here is from genome assembly GCA_007844125.1 of Sinonovacula constricta. Classification (NCBI taxonomy): domain Eukaryota; kingdom Metazoa; phylum Mollusca; class Bivalvia; order Cardiida; family Solecurtidae; genus Sinonovacula; species Sinonovacula constricta. Next base: position 27,906,929 of record CM017564.1, read on the forward strand.
ATCCTGACACCGAGCCAACCAGTTGTGGAACGACTCTTATATTTGCTTGATAGTTAACAAGGGAGCTATACCACTACCATTTTTCACGACTTTGGTATGTCGCGACCCGGGATCGAACCCGGGGCCTCCCGTACCTGGAGCCAATGCACTACCGATTGCGCTACCAGGTCCGGTGGAGATATCAGTTGATATGGGTAAATAAGATCTACAGCATGAGATGGGAGATATCAGTTGGTATAGGTTAATAAGACCTACAGCAGGAACAGGGAGCAACCAATTGGTATGGGTTAATAAGACCTACAGCATGATAAGGGAGCTATCAATTGGTATGGGTTAATAAGACCTATAGCAAGAAAAGGGAGCTATCAATTGGTAGGGGTAAATAAGACCTATAGCAAGAAAAGGGAGCTTTCAGTTGGTATGGGTTAATAAGACCTACAGCATGATAAGGGGGGGGGGAGCTTTCAATTGGTATGGGTTAATAAGACCTACAGCATGATAAGGGGGCTATCAATTGGTATGGGTTAATAAGACTTACAGCAAAATAAGGGAGCTATCAATTGATATGGGTTAATATGACCTACAGCATGATAAGGGGGCTATCAATTGGTATGGGTTAATAAGACCTACAGCATGATAAGGGAGCTATCAATTGATATGCGTTAATAAGACCTACAGCATGATAAGGGAGCTTTCAATTGGTATGGGTTAATAAGACCTACAGCAAGATAAGGGGGCTATCAATTGATATGCGTTAATAAGACCTACAGCATGATAAGGGAGCTATCAATTGATATGGGTTAATAAGACCTACAGCATGATAAGGGAGCTATCAATTGGTATGGTTTAATAAGACCTACAGCATGATAAGGGAGCTATCAAGTGGTATGGGTTAATAAGACCTACAGCATGATAAGGGAGATATCAATTGGTATGGGTTAATAAGACCTACAGCATGATAATGGATCTATCAAGTGGTATGGGTTAATAAGACCTACAGAGGCTCCATACACATATTTACAGACATCTAGAAACTACAAGAAATAAGTATTCGTTTTTATATTAAATTGAAACCTTTGACGTAAATAGCAACAAAATGGAATAAGAAGTTAGCAAAACTGGTACAAGAAGCCGGAGAGAACAATCTCTCTAGAATTGTCTAATTGAATGTTCATGAATGACATTAATGTTAATAGGGATCAGATATAGAATATCTTCCTTTTCACTATCATCTGTAAAATATTACATTTCAATTTCAGAAATAGATATGTCACAAGTAATGTCCTCATTATTCAAAAGTCATTTGATATATCGACCAAATGGTGATATATTGGAGCAATTAATCCCTGGTAGGCTTGAATTTCCTTCTATACAATAAAATAAACCTGAATAGAAAATAGCATATCCACAGTGACTTGACAAAAAACACTAAAATGTGTTTTATTTGTGGTTGTTTCAAAACGATGTCTTGCTCAAATTTCAGATATATAATGATGATATTGTGGGATTGATAATGATTATTTTTAACTTGGAACGGTAACAGTCATATTGTAAACATAGTGTAATAAAAATTATTTGTGACCTTACACTGAATGGAATCCTATCCCTTAAATGGTTACAGTGTAAGGTCACAAATAATTTTTATTACACTATGTTTACGTAACCATTTAAATGTTAAAATAAATAAATTTGTGCTTGTACATTATTATTCTTTTTCACATGATTTTCCATTCAATACACCCATTACATCTTTTGTTATATTACACTAGTGTAATACGGCTTTTTGATTGATGACGTCATCAATGTCATTATAATGCAGATCGTCTTATACCACTTATTTCACATAGTACTTGCTGTTAAAATTTCATTAAATCAAATATTGGCAACTGAAATCATGTAATAAAAAGAATCTGACATTGTTATCAATTAATACATACATTTATAAAAATCAATCAGGAAAAATTATAGTAAGCTCACCATAGGCTTGGTTACTAATTACTTTTCCTTAACTCATTTTATACATGTTTGTATTAAATTACAACTCGTGTCAGATTCTCTATATTTACAACATTTATGATCAAAAACAGTTATTCATATTTACACATATTTCCTCATACTTAAAGACTTTCTCTGAACTATTAATATGCCATTTATTTTTATTAAATATACATTTCATTTCAATATAACTAAATGCTAACCTGATACACCATTTCATTATATACATGTATACATGTTTGTTTTGTGGGATTGGATTGCAGGCATTTGCCTGTCAGGACATTCTATCATTATAGCACAGGTGCCTTATAGGTGCCAGGATGACCCGCAGTCATATTCTGACACGAAAGGTAATGCTGTCCCTTAGTATGAGCGTTAGGAGGGAAGCCAATACCACTTAAAGTCTTGGTTTGACAAACCACGACCTCTTTCAGGTTACAAAAAAAATAATCAGGTCTGTGTAAAAAAACCTTCAAAAAAACGAAAATCTTCAAAACAGTATCTTGAGTTCATTTCATCCATTAATGAGGACACCAGGTTTGAGGTTTAATTGTTATTATTGTTAAGGGGGGATGGGGGTGGCTATGGACTTCTAACAAAACCTGATATGGAGAAACGAACAAGCAAGTTGGGTGCATTATCCTTTCATGGAGAATAATAAAAGGGAGCCTAATCGATGGGATGACATCGTCTGACATTGTACCTGTGGTGCCTGCAGCCCTTCCCAGCAGACCCGGGAGGCCATCATGAGTGCAAGTGCTCATTGTTTGCAGGATTATAACGTCCATCAAGAACATGTCAGGGAACAGGGATTGGGACCAAAACAAAAGTATTTTATCAAATTAATGAGGTTGAACAATCAGATAAAATTATTTCAGATAATGGTAGCCAGTCCTCAGGTATTTAAAATATGTGTCAACATCATTATCATTATCATCACTACTATCATCATCATCATCACAATCATCACAATCATCATAATCATCATCATCATCATTATCATCATCACCATCATCACATTCATCATCATCATCATCATCATCACCATCATCATCATCACCATCATCACAATCATCATCATCACCATCATAATCATCATCAGTACCATAACAATCACTGTAAATCATCATCATCATCATCGTCATCATCATCATCATCATCATCATCATCACCATAATCTCCAAGGTAATATATCCATCAACTCATCTTCAGCAGCAGCAGCAGCAGCAGCAGCAGCAGAAGTAGCAGCAGCAGCAACAAGACATGTTTTAGTACTGAATTATTTCACTTAGTCTGATATCCTATATCTCAACATACATGGTCTTCTACTACCATCTACTTTAGCATTTCCCATCATGTAGCGATAAAAGTGAAACTCTAGCCTATAATTTATGTATGGCATAAAAGAATTACTTCTGTTAGAGAACATTTAGCCATTACATTGCTAGCAACTGGAGACTCTTGCAACGGTAATGTAAGATACCATTAGCTCTTACCCCTGTGTCGTCTGTCCGGATCAATCTAAAGACGAATATCATAGATCCTGATCAGCCAGACCCCAATCACAACCTACAGTTATTTGCTGCTATATGTTCATAGTACACCATGTGACCGACGCAATAAGTTAGGTGCAGATGACTATAAACATATAATATGTGTAGTTGCAGATTTTAGCATGATCAGGGTTATGTTGGAATATATATTCAATTAAGTGTTTAGTATAAAATGACCTGACTAGAAACCTGAAAAAAAACACCTCCCCAATACAAATAATCTCACAGCATGAGTTAAATAACAAGTTAAAGTTCCAAGCTATGTATGTGTTATTTATATAATTATAATTCCATTGTATGGAAATAGAGACAAATGTTACCATATTTACCTATTAAAGCAGTTTCTTCACAGTAATTAAATCCCATAAAATGACACAATTCACCAAATTTGTTTTCATCTTAGGTCTGTTTATCTTTAAAAGCTGAGTAGAGCATACGTGTGTTGTTTAATCTAAAAAGCCAAGTAGAGCATAGTCTGTTTATCCTTAAAAGCAGAGTAGAACCTAGGTCTGTTTATCCTTAAAAGCTGAGTAGAGCATAGGTCTGTTTATCCTTAAAAGCTAAGTAGAGCATAGGTCTGTTTATCCTAAAAAGCTGCATAGAAAATAGGTATTTTTATCTTTAAAAGCTGGGAAGAACATTGGTATGTTTATCCTTAAAAGCTGGGAAGAACATTGGTATGTTTATCCTTAAAAGCTAGGTAGAACACAAAAATATCATAACCAATGTTTAAGACTGGGATCTAACCCATCACCTATGACCTCTTCAGGCCATTCAGCTTTATGTACTGTGCCACTGGTCCTTATTATCTTATCTCCTGCTTTACTTGGTAATAAACCTGACTAAAATCGTTGTTGTCTCTTCACAACTACATAAACCAGACTAAAATAGTTGTTGTCTCATCACAACTACATAAACCAGACTAAACTAGTTGTTGTCTCTTCCCAACTACATAAACCAGACTAAAATAGTTGTTGTCTCATCACAACTACATAAACCAGACTAAACTAAAAGTTAGCATCTATTCACAACCACATAAACCAGTCTAAAATAGTTGTCATCTCTTCACAACTACATAAACTAGACTAAAATAGTTGTCATCTCTTCACAGCTACATAAACCAGTCTAAAATAGTTGTCACTCTTCACAGCTACATAAACCAGTCTAAAATAGTTGTCATCTCTTCACAGCTACATAAACCAGTCTAAAATAGTTGTCATCTCTTCACAGCTACATAAACCAGTCTAAAATAGTTGTCATCTCTTCACAGCTACATAAACTAGACTAAAATAGTTGTCATCTCTTCACAGCTACATAAACCAGTCTAAAATAGTTGTCATCTCTTCACAGCTACATAAACTAGACTAAAATAGTTGTTATCTCTTCACAGCTGCATAAACTAGACTAAAATAGTTGTCATCTCTTCACAGCTACATAAACTAGACTAAAATAGTTGTCATCTCTTCACAGCTACATAAACTAGACTAAAATAAGTGTCATCTCTTCGCAACTACATAAACCAGACTAAACTATAAGCTCTTTTTCACTTCATAACTACATAAACTAGACTATACTAGTTGTCATTCTCTTAATTACAACAACAAGCCAAAGGAACTGAACATATCTCAAGAGATGTAGCATATAGTATCCTGATCAAACAGATCCCAGCAGAAGCTTTGTTTTTGTTTTTTAAAATACATCGCAGTGACCAATTATGATCATTAATGAGGCGTCCAGCTATTTGGTGGAGGAAGACCCCAGGCGAATGTCTGGGTAGAACCACAGGCACGCTGCAAGTCAGCTGAAAGACCCTCCCACATTAAGTCCTTCACCCCGACAGAGACTCCAACCCACGCGGTGAGAGGCTAAGCAGTCAGAGGAGTTACAAAATCGGCAACTCTACCACAATGGCATGCACCCCGCCCCATTCCCCGCCCAGAAGCTAGCTGGCAGTTCTGGATCTACACTACATTGTACTTTCCAATTGTCACTTCATGCTTAGTACAATACAATAAGGGTTCATTATATAAGCAAAGAACACTCCTTATAAAAATTGATCAATTGTCTAAAATACCAAACATGCACTAAGGTATCCTTTGTTTAAAATCACTGAAATATGACATAGCTTAAGTCAAATGTATGGTTGGAAAAGTAAGTTTAGCTACTGCATAATATTAAAAGTTCTGATTTATTTATAAATGACTGTCATTATGAGTCAACTAAATGTATATGTACCAGTTGGCAGTAAGAAATCATGACCAAAGTACCCTTGTGTTAGCCATGATAGATCTTATTTGCTTAAACTATTTACCCACCCAGCCAGTCAGATATACATATAAGGTTTATAATTGACTAAATCAATTTAAAATAGGCCATAATTCCACATGAGCTTGTGAAGAGTGAGAAGTTAATGGCTTTAGGGCCTTTTTAATTGAAAACAGTTGAAAATGTATGTATAACTTTTATATTCATAAAATAAGAATCCATTTCAATGATTTATTATTAAACATACAGGTAGGGCCAATACTCAATATTTTTTTTTTTTTACTCAATCAAATTTTACAGACTTCACCTAAAGTTAATCAAGTAACAAACAAACAAAAAAGGGCAGGAATGACATATGGAAAGCAGACAATAAATTTATCAAAATATTTACTTGACATCGTGAAGTCAGAAATATCCGACATAAGATATTAACTCCTTTACCAATACTCTTCAATATACATAGCTCCAGGTAGTTAATACTTATGTTCTGGTTCTACCCAGAAAGTAAGCTACTAAGACTAAACGACTAAAAAATTGTAGAACTTATTTCTAAGTGTTTTCTCATTGGGAGCATAAACATTAATGAGAGTGTGTATATTTTCATATAGTTCTAAAACTAAAATGTTGTATCTGCCAGAACAACCTTGACTTTTTCCTTGCTTCAGAGGAGTGAAAGCCATGTCAATAAATTTTTTGTTGTCCTTAAACAGTCATTTCACCAATTAAATCATAAGCAACAGCCATACTATTGCTCAAACAAGAACTGAAAATTCATCACTATCAACATCACCAACATCATCACTCAAGATAAAATAAATGATATGTACATATACTTCTTCCTGCATGGTCAATCTGTATTTCCTGCTTGTTCAAACAGAAGTACAAACTGATTGCACACACACTATCAGAGGAAAACTGTACCTTATATACAGGTAGAACATAAGTCTCAACAAACAGACTGGTCCCCAAGAACCCCTCCAATCAGAAAATGGGATTCTTTCGCACATGGTCAATTTGTGCATGGTCACATTGTTTAAATGAGACAGCTCTGACAGATAGAAAAAAATGGAAAGTTCTGCATTTTGTATTAGTTGTTTCACAGGACTTGACCTTATTAATGCATTTATGCCTGGGAATTGTGCTTATAATAGTTTAGTAAGCCTTTCACCAAAAGTAGATCCTGAATTTGATTATAACATGTACTAAACTTAGAAGTCCGGGCATACGGTGCAAAAAAGGATAGAAGAGCTCAGTTTGCCGACAGCATACTAGTGTGTATTTCCTTGATACTGTTTTATACTTACAACCTAAGATTGCATCATGCAGAAAATAGAAAATACACTCATCATTGGAGGACATATTATAAATGTCCAATGCTGGTTACCATTCAATGTTTGTCAAGAGATGACCCCTGACCTGCAGAGGGGTGTTGTTTAACTGGCTCTAATGAACTGTAAAAATCAAGATAAAACCAAAGTCTTTAGAATTTAGCCTGGTAATCATGTATTTACTAAGCTTAGGCAGAGTGGATCCAGATCAGCCAGCTAGAACATGTCTGATCAGGCTCTGCACTATGTGCTACACCGGTATATTAATTAACCTTAATATGCAATATTTATAAAATATAAGCAAAAACTAAGAAATTAGCAAAGGGCTTTTAACCAAAAGGTTAGGATTTAATTGGTACATGGTACAGCTGCCTTTGTTAAGTCTTGGTAAAACTAGAGACTAGAGTTCAAAGATTGGTCAGAAGTTAGGATAATGTGACTGTATAGTTAAATGAACTGTATATGGCATACTATCACAGTAACAGCAGCACAATATTTTCATGTGAAACACCATCTTTGATTGATAAAACTGTATATGGCATAATATCACAGTAACAGCAGCACAATATTTTCATGTAAAACACCATCTTTGATTGATAAAACTGTATATGGCATACTATCACAGTAACAGCAGCACAATATTTTCATATGAAACACCATCTTTGATTGATAAAACTGTATATGGCATACTATCACAGTAACAGCAATACAAAATTTCCATGTAAAAAAACATCTTAGATTGATAAAACATAATGATTGTTGGTGGGAAGTGAAGAGAATACAAGAAGAACACCATACGAAGAATGAAAATATGTATTCAAGCCCCCCTAGATCAATCAGAAACAAACATAACCCTGTATCCATGTCTTCCTGAGAGTTGCCATGTCCTAGTCCCCATGTCATGCTGTATCGCCAACAAACACACGACCATCACTCATTATACGTGACAATCTGACGGTCTGTGTCATGTTATGATGAAACTCGTACCAGAACTTTATCATTAGATCTGAAAGCGAGTTTACCAAGAGGATAGAAGATTGCACTTACATTAAGTAATATGAAGTGAGTCATCTGAGGTTAACAGGAGTATTTTTTATATCTATTTCCGTTTTATACCTGTGCTTTTAACACAAACAAGGTTTTGATAAAGGTATATATGCTGGGAGGTTGAAGGGTTTCAGGTCTGAATCTTGGCCTGTCAACATTTACAGCATTTAGTATGACTGGTTCTATACACCACAGAGTAGGGATTGGATGTAAAAAACAATTATTTGGATCTCTCTGTTATGGATATTATTTATGTTTGTTTATTGGGTTTATTGTCCCACCAACAGTATTTCAGTTATTCATGATGATGAGGAGGAGAAGGAGGAAGCAGAAGATAATAATAGATAATTGGTAGGAGCAATAATGATAAATTTAATCATATAAGACAATAGTGTTTAGACCAATATTGCGTAGAAGCCATTTTTTGTCCTCAATTTATGCAAATGTGCACATCTACCTATCTGTGTGATTTATATCATGTCTTTATATCAAGGTTGTCCAAGGATATGTACATATATATATTTTTTGCTTGGTATACTGAAGATAACATGATATTGTGCAATAAAGCCACAGTTACATAAAGTACAAGGTAATGCTGATTTTTAATTACTTTTATAAGTTAATTAGTTTTTACAATGAAAATATTTCATTTTATTGAAAAATGAAAATATAAATTGACTTAAAAACATCTAATTACCATGTTTTATGATATATTAAAATAAAAACCTGTACATAAAGTCCATAATGTAATAAAACAAACAAAAACGTACCTCTTTGACAAGTAAGGCATGAAAAATATCCATGAACATACTGATCTTTCATGTAAGAGCGTTACGTTTTTTGACACAGCCAGTAAAATTAAAATCCTCACACTGAAACTTTGTCCAAACAGTATTCAAGATCCACACTCTTGATCTAGCAAATACATTTTGGTCTAACAGGTTTTATCTCCCAGTACAGTCCCTTAGAGAGACATGGTACAAACCTTAGCCTGCTGCAGGTATAGTAACAACTGTATACAAAAGTTAGAAGACTACTGCATGCTAGTCTCAGAAGCCAACAGTACAGGTCCTAATCAGACAGCTTCCACACAAAAAAACTGGAAGATCTGGATATAAACTATTTTCTATAGCCTTATAAATTCATGTTGAGATTTAAAACCCTATTCCTCTTCAATTATAATAACCCATACTCTGGTTATCTATTTACAAATGCATGTAAAAGTTACTCAAGTTAACTAATGACTTAACAGCAAATGTCGCTGGCTGATCTAGATTCACACTATTTGCTTTATCCTGAGACATTTGTGAATGACTGGCTTAAAGGTGGTATGTAACTATTTTGGACTAATTTTTTCTATCCTATACCTTTTCTATACCTATCTATGCCTACGCAACATAGAGAGCTATTTTAAAAACCATACCTACTTGACTAAACCATACGTCCACTCACTTTTGAAATCACATTATGAGGTCGTAGGGTTAAAACCCCAGCCGTGTCACACCAAAGACTTAAAAGTTGGTAGTAGTGGCTTCCCTCCTAATGCTCGGGACTAAGGGGACAGCATTACGACCTGACTATGTTGATGTCGGTATAATGGACTGGCCGGGTTCAGTCCCTGGGCACCTCATAAGTGCCCCTGTGCTATAATGATAGAAATGTCGCTGCACAGAATCGGCAAAAATGTTGGCAAATCCCATCCCTCAATGCTGTGTCAACACCAGTGAACAACGTGTTTTTTGTTTTGTCACAAAAATTATCGCCGTATTGGTGAAAATGCAGACTAATCCCATCCCATCTATCCCTCTTCCTCCACCAATAATTAGCTGGACATCACCAATATGACCACAACTGTGTCAGTGCGATATAAGAAAAAACAAAACAAATCAAACATTATCATTACCATCCTGGTTATACAAAGTCATCTGTCATAACAATTGTAAACACAGACAACCATTGAAAGTGTATTCTCTTCAGTTTTTTTATTTTCTAGATAAGGATTGTACTCTAGGCAGATGAACCCGCGAACAGAGGTAAGATATTATTAGATGTATTTAATGAAGGCAAAATGTTGGACACCAACTTTACATATGTTAACCAACAGTTTGGACCAAAAATATTTTCATTTAACATCAATAAACACTTATTACCCTAACAGATCTCACAAAATGCTGTTTATTGATGTCCTACACCTGTCTGAAAAGTGAACCATAACACCAAAATCGTCATTTCAAATATATATTTCCTATCTGAGCCACACTGCACAGTTAGCTATTTTTAAACTAAGAAAACCATGTAACAACTTATGTTTTAGCTCATCCACGTCATCCGCTGTGATGTCAATGTCTATTTTTAGCAAGAAATCCCAATAGGTTTTATTTATAGATTTGAAAAGAATGAATATTTAAGTTTTGATTAACGAGTTTACTGTCCAAAAATTTAGACAATGTTGCAAATCGTAAAAACTTAGACTAAAGTATGATTTTTTCTTTATAAATTATGTACAAACACCCCAAACGGAGGTAAGATATATAATTACATGTATTTGATGAAGTCAAACTGTTAGATACCATCTTTAAGAGTTAAAACTTGACCTGAAGAGCGGTTTTCATCTCATTACATTCAAAGGTAAACCACACAGTGACATGATGTACAAACCACAGTTGAACATGTACACTTTATAATCGTACAGGGAAATGATGTTCAAACCACAGCTTAACATGACACTTCATAATCAAAGGTGTCTTAAAGACAGAGGTTATAATATGGCATATATTTATAAATACCAGGCCAAATAGTGTCAAATTAACAAATGTTTCATAATTACAAAAAATACATTGTCATGAAAGGAACATCTACATGGACACATACATATCTGAAATATAAATTAGTTTTAGGAGTAATTAATCTTTCAATTATCAAAAGATTATAATCTTTTTTAATCCATTGCTGTGACTAATTATGATCATTATGGCAACATCCAGCTTTTTTGGTGGAGGAAGACCTCAGACAAACATCTGGGTAGAACCACATACAAGACCTTCCCATATTTAAGTCTTCACCCCAAACACTTATCCAAAGATTAAGTTTCCTGTCATGGAGACAGTATAAAAACATGTTCATTACCTTGGATCTTCACTAACGCCACAATGATTTTAGAGTTTTCATTTCCTTTATAAATTTACATTAAATGCAAATAAATGCAAATTGTTGAAACATATTTTAAGCATGTAACTTCTATAATTAATGAAATGAATTTTTATGAACAACACACCTTGTCAGTTAAGTTTATAATGAGTCGCACATTTATTGCTAAACATGGCATTTGTTTCGATGACTGAGTTGTGTGCTTATCACAGTCTGATAACACTAGGCATATGACAGTCTGATCATAGCCTACACTTCTCACAACTAAGTAAAGACGTTTTATCATAGAACAAAATATATCACATGATTCTCGATGTTTTCCATTCAATACACCCTATTACATATTTTCTGATATTATACTAGTGTAACACAGCTTTCTGATTGATAACGTCATCGACATCATAATAATGCAGATCGTCTCATACCACTATTTCACCAAGTTTCGTAAAATCGAATACTGGCAACTAAAATCATGGGATAAAACGAATCTGACATTCGTTGTCATTGAATACAATGAAATTCGTCCAGAAAAAAAAAATAGGCTCACTTACTATCATATTTCTTAACTCGTTTAATAAGTGTTTGTATTAAATGAAAACTCGTGTCGGATCCAAGTATAGTAATTACAATTTCGTAAGATCGTATATTGGCGACTAAACTTATGCAATGCAAAAAATCTGACACTTATTGTCGTTTAATACAAACATTTTATAAACTCATCCAGGAAAAATTATAGGAAGCTAGGCATAGGCTCACTTACTATACTTTTCCAGAACTCGTTTAATAAATGTTTGTATTAAATGACAACTCGTGTCAGATCCTCTATAACCTCAATTATGCTCCATTCCTGAATACCCAATGCTTGATATCCTTACCATTTCATGTATCTGTAAACAAGTCTATTCATGACAGACAACAACAAATGGTGTTGACAGCACCATTCTGGGAGCAGGCTTATCATGGATCTGCATTATTGCTCTAATGCCTGATCAGATGGTGCTAATTAGTATGATAAAGATAAGGTATCATTAGAGGAAAACTGTGGCCTGTTATGGACCCCTTACAAGGGAGTTGTTGCTTTACAAGATGGCTGCTCTACCAATTCAGCTACCCATGTTTCTCAAATATCAGACTAGTAATATCATGCCAAAAAATGGAATCATGTTATACTATTAGCTCCAAACCTGCTTAGCATGAGTCGGGAACAAATGATGTAGATCCAGATGTGCCAGTTCCTGCTGGAAGCTGTCTGATCAGTAGTTACACTATATACTGCTTAATGTTTATAAAGTGTGTTTTCTACGCATGTTGCTGAAAGCAAACAAGAGAATCTATACAACCAATGGATGCGCCCCTGATAAATGCTAGTTCCAAAAGAGCTTTTTTTATCCTCCAGGCAAAATTTAAGTATTAAAAATAACAAAGGACAATAAGTCCTATATTATGCAAAACAGAGTTTTTGTGTAAAGCCCTTCTTCTCATTGAGGCCTATCTACCTATGACATTTCATGTTGATAACTCTTACAGTTTTTGTGTTATGCTCCAGACAAAATTAAGATGGATGGATGGGCTGATTGACTAACGAACAAACAGACAGATAAACAAACGAGATGGCGACTATATTCCCACCTTCGGGGGAACGGAATAAGGAAGAATCTAAGTATTGGTGTTTTACAACGGCAGCCTGGTTAACGTTAGGTAGAATCAGTTCTTGTCCTGCAGTGGCCATTGGCCAACCTGTTTGAAACAGTCCAGCATAATCAGTAGAACCATTTTGTGAACTTTTAGCTGGACACAAAAATGGGACCAAAGTTTGTGATATCAGTAGAAGACAGGAACCTAAACATGAAAACAAGTCCAGTCACTGGTCACTTAAGGTCATTCTAGTGTTGATATAGGGTCACTTACACAGAGGTGAGTACTATCTATTAATAGGTTTGATTTATTTCTTAATTCTAAGTGGCATCTTAAGCCATTTAGGGTCAAACTAGGGTTAATATTGGGTCGAAGTATAAAAAAAAGGCCATTTCATTTAAACCGAGAACTGGTTCACACTTCTAGTTAAAGAGGTCAACTTTAATTTAAGGTCAAAGATGTGTGTGATATTTAAGTTGTGGAAAGGAGGCTTGTGACTTCCTTTTATGGAAAAATCATCCAAATTTTCACTATGAAAAAATTAAGTTACATATTTTGTCAGCTTTTCATGATATGCTATCATAAGCTCTGTATAGTGTTCCACAGAATCAATAAACTGCTGATGGGACCTTACTGGGACCCCAGTTAATTTATTTTAATAGTAAAAGTCTAACAATTATGGTCATCATGACAATGGTCAGCTATTATTGCGACGCGCTGGAGCTGGATGCCTATATATGGAAAGCTCACTGAAATTTGCACATTGTGGAAAGTCAGTTTAGAGGACTTTCATAACCCTGATAAAATACTGGTCATAATTTGGTACATGGAGTTCTATTTATTTTATTTGTATTAATTATTTATTTACAGGTATTCGAATAAAAAAAACTGCTTGATTACCATCTTTAATTGAGTTTTAAAATGTATGTTACATTAATATGTTCCTTTAAAATTTGGGTTATTAGTTGAATGTCTTTTTAGAAGTGCAGTTGTGCCAAGCTTGTTTTGCTTTTGTTTTTGAAAGATATCACAGCGATTAATTAAAATTATTATAGCAATGTCCAGCTATTTTGAAGGAGGAAGACCCCAAACGAATGTCTGAGTAGAACCACTGGCACACCCCAGGTCAGCTGGAGAATCAGATAGAAGAATTCTCATGTGCAGTGTTTTTGGCCCAACTGGGATTCACGTTTGGGGGCTATAACAGGACAACCACCGATGCTCTCAAACCTTACTAACATACTTGTAACCTGTTCAATGCATTGAGCACAGAGCTTTTGTGACTTAAATACCAGGACCATTAAGTTTGTTTGTTTTTTGTTACATTGCACCATCACAACTATGGTTATATTGGCGACGTCCAGCTAATTATTGGTGGAGAAAGACCTCAGACTTATGCCTGGGTAGGATCTTGGCACAACGCAGGTTAGCTCAAAAACCTCCTCACATGAAAGTTCTCGACCAACTGGGACTCGTACCCAGACAGTGAGGGGCTGAGGAGTTACAAGTCTGCGACCCTAACCACTCTGCCGCAGGCGCCCTGTGGACCATTAAGTATCCTCACCACAAATCTGTAAATTTAATACTGCTGTGGGCAAAATTAGCTACCTATCTCTGACGGACATTGGGACCTAAGCCCACCTTGTTCATTCTGACAAAAATTAAAACACATATCAGCTTAATAAAGAGACAAGTTTTTATTATATATTTTAAAAGAATGTCATCTGGGTGTCACAGCAAATATCTTAAGTATAAAAAAGGAAATTTGGAATGTTGCAATATTTTTATGTGTTGTTTATGTTTATGTTTATTGGGTTTATCGTCCCACCAACAGTATTTCAGTTATCTGGAGACAGTGTCCACTTAAAGCAGATATAGTGCTGCCTTCACTGTGTATAGCATGCCGTGAACACCTGGCATGGTACCACACCCAGTCACATTATCCTGACACCAGGCCAACCAGTTGTGGAACTACCCTTATATTTGCTTGAGCGTTAGCAAGGGAGCTATACCACTACCATTTTTAACGACTTTGGTATGTCGAACCCGGGGCTCTACCGATTGCACTACCAGGTCCGGTGTTGATGAACTTCATTACCTTGACATAATAATAAATAAATAAAGAAAGAAATATGTATTAGGATATCACTTAGGTCTTACCTACTCCTTCTCTCAAAGTATTTCAATAGTTTAATGTCTATTATATGACCTTATAATTAAATAAGGACATAATTTATAGAAGCTGTTACCTCCTCATCCTCATCTGTTTTTTTTATCTAAATCTTCTCATTTGTGATTATTTTTTAAGACAGAGCCATTTAAA
Organism: Sinonovacula constricta; assembly: GCA_007844125.1. Classification (NCBI taxonomy): domain Eukaryota; kingdom Metazoa; phylum Mollusca; class Bivalvia; order Cardiida; family Solecurtidae; genus Sinonovacula; species Sinonovacula constricta. The sequence continues at coordinate 27,922,222 of CM017564.1, forward strand.
CTGTTAAAACAGTTAAATAAATTCTTGTGTTCACACAATTTAGACAGAGTAATTTACAGGCAACATGTCTGACCTGAGACGGAGGCAACACCTGTAGACACTTTTTTGTGCCAATACAAATAAAACAAATAAAACAAATGAAAAACTTAAATGAATTAACTAATTTATCAGATAAGCAGATAAAGCTGGATTATCGTAACTGCCTCCTAATTTCCAATTAATTATTGTTTGCAGATAAACATGGTCCTTAAATGAAAAAGCAACTTGAATGAGAACTAAATGGCCCTGATAACATGCATTGGGCATTATTGGACATCAGGGCTTATCTCATGGTCTGCTTTCATTGAAAACATTACATCAGAGATCTCTTGTCAGGTGTTAGCTTAACACTTGCTCTGCTAAGAATATATATGTGTACTGATAAGACAGAAGCAAACAGTTTAAATCTTGATCACCCAGCTCCAGCTGGGAGTTGGAAGGAGCTGGCAAGTGGAAGCTGTAAGGAGCTGGCAAGTGGGAGCTGTAAGGAGCTGGCAAGTGGGAGCTGTAAAAAGCTGGCTGTAAGGAGCTGGCAAGTGGGAGCTATAAGGAGCTGGCAAGTGGGAGCTGTAAAGAGCTGGCAAGTGGGAGCTGTAAAGAGCTGGCAAGTGGGAGCTGTCAGGAGCTGGCAAGTGGAAGCTGTAAGGAGCTGGCAAGTGGGAGCTGTAAGGAGCTGGCAAGTGGGAGCTGTAAAGAGCTGGCAAGTGGGAGCTGTAAAGAGCTGGCAAGTGGGAGCTGTAAGGAGCTGGCAAGTGGAAGCTGTAAGGAGCTGGCAAGTTGGAGCTGTAAGGAGCTGGCAAGTGGGAGCTGTAAAGAGCTGGCAAGTGGGAGCTGTAAAGAGCTGGCAAGTGGGAGCTGTCAGGAGCTGGCAAGTGGGAGCTGTAAGGAGCTGGCAATTGGGAGCTGTAAGAGGCTGGCAAGTGGGAGCTGTAATGAGCTGACAAGTGGGAGCTATAAGAAGCTGGCAAGTGTGAGCTTTAATGAGGTGACAAGTGGGAGCTGTAAGTAGCTGGCAAGTGGGAGCTATATGGAGATGGCAAGTGGAAGCTGTAAGGAGCTGGCAAGTGGGAGCTGTAAGGAGCTGGCAAGTGGGAGCTGTAAGGAGCTGGCAAGTGGGAGCTGTAAGAAGCTGGCAAGTGGGAGCTGTAAGGAGCTGGCAAGTGGGAGCTGTAAGTAGCTGGCAAGTGGGAGCTGTAAGGAGCTGGCAAGTGGGAGCTGTAAGAAGCTGGCAAGTGGGAGCTGTAAGGAGCTGGCAAGTGGGAGCTGTAAGGAGCTGGTAATTGTGAGCTGTAAGGAGCTGGCAAGTGGGAGCTGTAAAGAGCTGGCAAGTGGGAGCGGTAAGGAGCTTGCAAGTGGGAGCTGTATGGAGCTGGCAAGTGGGAGCTGTAAGGAGCTGGCAAGTTAGAGCTTTAAGTAGCTGGCAAGTGGGAGCTATATGGAGCTGGCAAGTGGGAGCTGTAAGGAGCTGGCAAGTGGGAGCTATAAGGAGTTGTAATGAGCTGGCAAGTGGGAGCTGTAAGGAGCTGGCAAGTGGGAGCTGTCTGATCAGGATCTGCACTTTTTGCTATCGGTGCTGCTGTGCATCAAGCAACACATGTATCTTAGTGTGCTTTGTAAGCAAATAACTATATCTAGACATGTTTTTACTAAATAAAGCAGCTAAAGGGAAAATTCTACAGCCAGTGCTCCATTCTTATCTCCAAGGATAAAGAGTTGCCTAACAGTGCAGCCATTTTCTGCACCATTAAAATAACTCAACACACACATGCTTTATGTGATAACGGGGTCTAAATAAAAAAAAAAAATAACCAAGTTTCAATCATTACTGATGGCAGATTTGAAGCATCCAAAATATTGATCATCAAAGAGTTCCATATGCACAACATTTAGCCAAACTCAAGTTTCATTAAAACGACAAAGTTTCTGTTATCTAACAGTAACAATTTAAGATTGATCCAATTATTTCAAATCAACAAGTTTGATTAAAGGATTGAATATTATAATACAAGTATTTGAATCTAGGGAGAAGATCAGTGAAATCAGAAGATGATCAGAAGATGGACAAATTAAGCACTGGGGTTCAACAAGGTGTCCTAAGCCTGGACATAAACAGATAAATAAAGCAGTGGGGTTCAACAAGGTGTCCTAAGCCTAGACACAAACAGATGAATAAATCACTGGGGTTCAACAAGGTGTCCTAAGCCTAGACATAAACAGATGAATAAATCACTGGGGTCCAACAAGGTGTCCTAAGCCTAGACATAAACAGATGAATAAAGCACTGGGGTCCAACAATGTGTCCTAAGCCTAGACATAAACAGATGAATAAAGCACTGGGGTTCAACAAGGTGTCCTAACAATAGACATAAACATATGAATAAAGCACTGGGGTTCAACAAGGTGTCCTAACAATAGACATAAACAGATGAATAAAGCACTGGGGTTCAACAAGGTGTCCTAACAATACACATAAACAGATAAATAAAGCACTGGGGTTCAACAAGGTGTCCTAACAATAGACATAAACAGATGAATAAAGCACTGGGGTTTAAACAATGTCATTTTAACCAAAAATCTTTTTTTTGCTTCACTATACTTATGATATCAGCACATGATTATGCGACTATATCTGAAACTTCCTTTTATTTATCAATGAAGACTGTCTAAGATTAATGCAACAATGGACAGAAAAGTTAAAACAAAATGATTTTAACATTTAAAATGTCTGGGTCCACGTATTAAATGCATGCATACTTAGTTGTAGCAATAAATTGTATTACCTGAGGAGAACTCATTCCTATGTACTTTTCAAGGACAGTAAAACATTTTATCAAAACGTTGGAAGACACCCACTGTGATTTACTGTCACCTTCTTACACTGGTTCTGTATGATTAACTCTACTTCCTTACTATCATGTATCAGAAAACACATGCCATAAATTGAGAATAAAAAAAAATGAAACACAAAATTTCCAGGATGTGATAAATTTTGTGCACTTGCCTGCTAAAATGTATTAAGTCTATGACAAATAGTGTACATCAAGCTCAGTCTTCTACGGAAAGCTGTCGGATCAGGATCTATACTATTTGCTGCTGAATATCTAGCAATTATAAAGACATGTTCGTATGCTGATTTAAGATGAGGTGCCATGACGAGTGTGGGATGTGAGTAACTCGAGCATGATTAGGTTAAAAGGCAGGTAACATAACAGAATATGCCGCACAAAAAATTGCATCATGAAAACATCTTCAGACGGTTGATATGTGCCTGCAGCCTTGATTTGTTACTTTATCTGACACATTATCAGTGTTAAGGCAATATTCGTGTCTTCTGCACTGCAAAACGTACATTTATAGGAAATCTTAGTTTTATCAAGCATTGCTTTAATCTTGAAAAGCTATTTTTGTTTAAACAAAATGATCTGCATTTTTTTTTTAAAGATCTGCTTATTCACTCCGTGGAATAAGAAAAAATCTTCCAGAAAGTAATCTTGCATAATAATGTTTAAATTTAGCAGTAATTTTAAAGTATTTACAACAGAAATTGGGGGAGAATGTTGCCAATAAAAATATTAATATTAAATGTGAATAAAATAAAATACATATTCAGACAATTCAAGTTAAATTATTAATAATAACAAGATAAATGTAATATAACTTGCACAGAATGAGAATTGAAAATTACATTTCTAAGAATAGACACCATATTCATATTTACAATGTGGTAGAGAAATTGTTACATACTGCACTTCTAAATAAACAGTATATATCCAAAATAGGCATAAACTACTATTAAATGGCTGATTACTGGCCGCAATAGCTCAGCTGGTAGAGCATGAGCTTGCGGATTAGGAGATTGTGGGTTCAAACCCAGGCAGGGTCAAACCAAAGACTTAAAAGATGGTAGTAGTGGCTTCCCTCCTAACGCTCGGGGCTACGGGAACAGCATTATGCCTGACTTGTCGGTGTCAGTATAATGGACCAGCCGTGTTCAGTCCTTGGGCACCTCATAAGTACCCCTGTGCTAAAATGACAGAAATGTCGCTGCACAGTATTAGCAAAAATGCCGGCTAATCCCAATCCCATTCCCTAATCCCAATCCCTAAATGGCTGATTATCGGCGAAAATCCCCATAACTGGCAAAGAGCAAACATTTGGTCATTCGTCTTTATCTATATGACCATTATTTTACTATAACTGGTGCCAGTTTAGTCAGAACAATTGTCTTTTTAAATTTGTCTAACTTAAATAATTTGCATGAAATAAACTGTGCTAAATTTGATCATAAAACCATAACCTTGTGTATTTAAAGTCTACACAAATCAAAACCATGTGGCCTTTTTTCAAAATATAAAACAGCATTGAGGGACTCATACATTTTGCTGCTCTTTTTCACAAACCATCAAGAAGTTTAAAGGACTGATTTATTGAAAAAATTTCCTATTGGAATAATAATAACTGAGCAAAACCATGTGCTTGAAGTATTTTATATTCTGCAAGATCAATCATTAATACTAAATGGATTTTCTTCAATCTTTGAAACAAAATGTATGCCTGTCTTGAGCTTGGTAATTTTTTAAATCTAGCATACTAAACAGAAAAATGAGGAAATCGGTGTTTTTAACAATTTATTAGCTATTTTGGAGAGTTTGAGTCAAAACAATCAAGTAACATGTATGGTTTGTATGCCTCCTGCATTCACCAACCATTCTTAAGCTTAAGTCATGACTTAAGCCCATGTCACAATTTTCATACCAACAAAAATAAGCTTATTAATGAAGTTTCAGTGTGATTTTAAGCTCAAAGTAACAAAGTCAAAGTGTCATGCAAAAAAACAAAGATGTAGGTAAATACATTATGAAATATTGTGGAATTGAAATCCATGACCAAACCAATTTTTACTTAAGAATAGTTGGTAAATACCTGCCAAATGCTATCAAACTACTCCATAGAGAAACACATTTCATTAAAAAAAATTATATGACAAAAATTTCACCATCATTTTACATTAAGATGGCCTTAACATAGTTATTCATTAAATCATTTTTAATGCAATCTTCCTAAATTAATGTGCTTAACTTGCAAATGACATTGTTAATTAGGTAAATAAAATGTGTACCATTGTTTGTACAGTTATTTTAGACATGTGGGCCATAACTTGCCACCAGTTGTGACAGATGTCTGTTGGACAGTTTCCTTTCTTACATGTTTACTGGGCCAATTATCTTCACTAACCATATATATATACACACATATATATACATATAGATACACATACACATATATACATATATATATATACATACATAGACACACACACACACACACATATATATATATATATATATACATATTTATAATATATTATATGTATATATGTGTGTGTGTGTCTGTGTATGTGTGTGTGTATGAATGGTAAATGAAGACAATCCATGTTTTATAGATATTTCTCAATTCAATATAATTCTATAGCATTTGATTTGGTTTGTTTACATAAAGAATTAAGACTTTGTGTACTTTTTACCTTAATAAAATTTAAATATTGAAGAGAGACAATAATTATATTTTAAAAAAAATGTTAAGCAGTAGCAGTTTGTTTCAATGATAAATATCAAGGAGATAGGTGTACACAGAAAATGTCATAACTGATGAAATGAGCTCTGGCAAGTAAGTCCATAGAGGCGCCTGTGGTCAAGTGGTTAGAGTCGCTGACTTGTAACTCCTCAGCCCCTCACCACCTGGGTTCAAGTCCCGTCGGAGCAAGAACATTCATGTGGGGAGATTTTCCAGCTAACCTGCAGTGCGACAGTGGTTCTACCCAGGCATAAGTCTGGGGTCTTCCTCCACCAATAATATGCTTGACGTCGCCAAAAAGACCATAATTGTGTAAGTGCGATGTCGATGTTATAAAGACAAAATCAAAGTTAGTCCATGCCTTTCCTCAAGTAATCTGGTAAAAATGACAGATTCACCAAGAAAATGAATCCCACCAGAAGTTGACAAAAGTTATGTTAAAGTTAGCAACTCAGCCAAAGTTTGGTAGTATTAATATTTAGCATGGTCCAGGAAAATAAGTAGTATCCAAATGCCAATGGGATTCAGGGTATTTACTTCTGCTTAACAAGCGTGGGAACAAAATGCTTATAGCTTAAAGGGGGTTGAATCAACTGCATAATGATTAGGTTTAAGCCTCAAAACCATTTTACAAAAGTAATTAACTTTCATAACAATGTATTCCATCAGAAACATTAATAGTTCAACTTCTTAAATCAAAACAACATGAGAAGTTAATTGTTGGTTTGTTTTGTTTTTTTACAACAATACACCTGAATATGTTTTATGAGATACTGAATACAAAAACACATGTTGCTTAAACAGGGGCAGATCCAGAAATGTTTGGTGGGGCAGGGGGTGGTAGTGTATGAATCAAGATCCATTCAACTTTATCACAGTAAATACCAGATATATATATACACAGTAAGGGACCCTAACTTTGACCTAAGCAGTCAACAGACAAAATTTACTTTAAAGGCTTAGTATTTTTTAAGCTTACATGTATGTGTTTTCATGACTCTACTCTTTTACCTTGTTGGTGTGGAGGGATGCATCCCCCACCCCCAATCCCCTGGATCCATCCCTGTGCTTAATAGTAATGACAAAGTGTCTTAACAGTTATTGTAGTATAAAATGTATATCACAAACGGAAGATAATTTTTAAAAAAGTCCTAATGCATTATTTAAGTGCAGTACACATAAGCATTATATCTTAACCAAGAAAATCTGTATAACTGCTCCATTTCAGAATACAATCAGTGGATGCCTGCTGTAAACTACATCAATCTGTCCACAGCTACACTGCTTACTGATGGATCTGGGTGTATTTTCTCCCATCTATCCACCCATTATCTCTCCCAAATCAGAATGAAAAATGCACCATAGTAAATCTCTCCTGCACATTGAACTGAACTAGACCAGGGAATCCTGTGGCTAACCTTTCCCACTACATTTGTCAATAAGGCATAATAGGTTTATTTAAATCAATTAAATTTCTTATGTAAGCAGAATTTTTGCTAAAACCCATGGAGCTAATAGTCCAGATGATGATCAGTTAATCCCAGATACTAGATGCCGAACCTGGATCTACACTAATTGTCTTGGCAATATCAATTTATCCTTGGCAGGTAAGGAACTAATATATCAAACCTGCTGTTGATTGAATGTGTGAGGCATGTTAGTGCAGTAAATATTGAAGATTCCTCAGGAGATAACAGGAGAATGCCTTAATAAGACTCATCACATAAGCAAATAGGACCATAGACTGATATCGAGATCAAAGGTCAACGTGACCTAGCCACACCTACTTTACCTCTTTTTCTAGACACACCCTCTTTTCACACATATTCACAAAATAAAAATATTTTCATTTAAATACAAGTTTAATGGTAAAAAACCACAAACCAAATATATAAAAAATAAAGATTTCAATAACTCATATGCATCCAATCATAGGTAGTCAAAACATACCGGTATGCAATCATTATAGTTGTATATACGGAATATCTAACCTATCTATTTACTGTACTTCCAAATCAAATAAACATGATTTTCTTTTTAAATACTCTTTTCATAGGCTTTTAGTCTTTGTGTTTATTTACATTTACAGATAAATAATTAAAAAAAAAAATTATACTACATTTACTTTACAAATACATTTCTTAACATCAAAGAGACAAATAACTGACAATAAACAGGCCATAGCAAACAAATATTATTATTCTAATACAAACTTGAAACTTCATCCTAGGCTAAAGTTCATAAACACCAAAAATATAATATGATTTATAATTTTGAAGAATTAAATACCTATTATACCTTTTAATTGTATAATTATCCATATTCAAAATATGCCCATGTTGTAATTTGTAAATCTTGATTGTCACCTTACTTTGGCCTTATTTTATTTAAAAAATCTTTCATACACCACTTTCAGTCCAGGGTTTCCTTTTTTTTCACAAGAAAAATAACTTGAAAGATAAGATGGGCGGGTAGTTAGTTCACGGGATTATTTGACTGGGAAGGTTACATTTAATTTATACCAACCCTCAATTAAAAATCAATTAACCCAATGCATAATTACTGGTGCTGACTTTCATGAATGTGTCTGATTATTGTTACGTTATACACTGTCGATCTTGAAATGATTTAGTCAGTCATGAAAAGTTCACCCAGTGACTCTGTCAAAACAGCCATAATATATCCAGATACAATTGTTCATGATCCATTTTGATAATAATATATTCATTTGCTAACAAACTTTTGTTTGTTTTGTTTGTCTTTTTTGTTATATTGCACTGACCCAATTATGATCGTATTGGCGACGTCCAGCTAAGTATTGGTGGAGGTAGACCCCAGGCTTACATCTGGGTAGGACCACCGGCAATAGATAGGTTAGCTGGAAAACCTCCCCGCATGAAAGTTCTCACCACAACAGGGACTCGAAGCCATGCGGTGAGGGGCTGAGAAGTTTCAAGTCAGCCAACAATCTTTTGGGTAAACAAGGCATTTGTAACTTATTTTAAAGGTGGTATCTGACAGTTTGCCAATATCTAATATATGGAAAAATATCTGACCTCTGTTTGTACATGATTTCTGCAGAAACAATCATACTTTAGTCTAAGCTTTAATGATTTTCAACAGTATACCAATTTTTGGGCAGTAAAAGTAAATATTCATTCTTTTCAAATCTATCAATAAGAACGATTGGGATTCCTGCTAAAAATAGACATCGACATCACATGACGTGGATGAGCTAAACCATTAGTGGTCACGTGGTTTTCTTAGTTTAAAAATAGCTAACTGTGCAGAGTGGCTCAGATAGGAAATGCATGTTTTGAAATGACAATTGTGGTGTTATGGTTCACTTTTCAGACGGGTGTATGACATCAATAAACAGCATTTTGCAAGATCTGTTCGGTAAGAATGTTTTCAAATCATGTTTCAAGGAAATATTTTTGGTCCAAAGTGTCAGATACCAACTTTAAAGACTCAACAGCAAATGTATTTTGTATTTGTATTTTGGGTTTTACAACACACAAACACTTAACAGGTCATACGGCTCTGAATACAAAGAAGTTAAATGCAAATAGAACATATAATCAGGTTAAAACTAAACTATGTGAGTAAAATATAGAAAAATACAAAAATCTATCAGGTTAAAATAATTTGAAGTACAATTGAAAACAGGTTAATATATTAAAAAGTTGAAAAATGTATAACGGCTGCTAAATAAACAGTTTAAAAATGTATAACTTATTAGGAATATTGATCTCATTCCAATTAAGAGACACCTCTCATAACAACACGCTGTCACTGTTCTGCGCTTTACCATAAGTTATTTCAACCTTGGCTTAGCAGGTATGGGGTTAACAATATAGACCCTCGCTTATCTAGGTGCACCATTTAAAAATGATAATAGCAATTTTCTTGAAACAATTTATCATTACTTCTGCAAAGAGAATATCCAGTAATATCATAACTACTGAGCTAATTTCCTTTAACCTTGCAAGCTAATAAATCTTGACTTATGTCAGCAAGTGCAATCTTCACAAAGGAAATACATGAAAGCAAAATGTTACATCAACTGGCGTCAACATATATGAATGTGGCAATGTAGTTGAAAACAATATTTGGTTCAGAAACACTACCTCATCCAAAATTTATTAGCAATTGACCTAAAAATACTAATGTAAATAAAATAATATTTTTAATTTATTATTATAGCTCTGCTTATATTGACAAAACAATGTTAACTTTAAAATAGTTAATATTTTCTTCATCCTTCTTTATTAACACAATTAAGGGTGGGATATCTTACCTTTCAGAAGCTGCTTGATCTCCTTCGATGCCCTGGAGGTGGTGAACTTGTTGACAATGTCAAGGGCAGTTTGGTCGTACGAGTTCACACGGTTCACATCAACTCCACACTGGGAATAGACAATACATCATATCTTTAATAAATATTCTATTTATACTTCAATAAGGAAACTATTGTCAATAAAAAAACACAAGACCTATAAGAAAGTTAAAATCCATTTTATCCACCCAGCAATAGAAGAATGGCAGCAACAGCAATCAGCACAACACAAGATGCTCCAGTACCACTTCTGAACAGAAGGAAGTTGGATATTATCAGCTGTCTTTGCCAAGATGTCTTCAATCAACTCAAATTACTTTTGGTATCTCTCAAATATTTTTGGTATCACCCAAACAGACTTTAGTATCTCTCAGATTCTGATATCTCTCAAACAGATTTTGGTATATCTCAAACCAATTTTAGTAAATCTTACAGCTTTTGGTATCCAGATTCTGGTATCTCTCAAACATATTTTGGCATCTCTTACAACTGATTTTGGTATCTCATAAACAGATTTTGGCATCTCTTACAACTGATTTTGGTATCTCATAAACAGATTTTGGTAACTCTCAAACATATTTTGGTATCTCTTACAACATATTTTGGCATCTCTTACAACTGATTTTGGTATCTCATAAACTGATTTAGGCATCTCTTACAACTGATTTTGGTATCTCATAAACAGATTTTGGTATCTCTCAAACTGATTTTTATATCTTTCAAACAGATTTTGGTATCTCTCAAACTGATTTTGGTATCTAATATGAGAAAAGTATTTCAAGAATTTCTTAAATGTCAAGGAAAGTTAATACAATTTATTTTTCATTTGACACAATAAATTAGAACAAATCAAACATTACTTGGCATTCTCTGTAAAACTAAAGTCTTGAGAACTTTTTCAAAATTTCAAATATTTTCACTGCCATTATAGGCTTAACTACCAAGACAAATTCTTCCTATTGTTAATCCGTTTATTGTATGATGATTTAGTTTAGTTTAAAATGTATTTTATTTCATATCAATGCATATAGTAGAATGCATGTACAAACGATACAATTAGGATTGGAATGGAAGATATAATCTTATCATGTTCCTTTCCTAATTATAACATTATATACAATTTATGATGATTTGTGGTGATTTTTATTGTGCAGCACAGTATTCATAATTAATGATTATTTGAAACATGCTGTTTCACTCTGACGTAGTTCACATGACACTATATCCAAGGTAGCATGGTGTTTTCAGAACAGTCATAAACACTTCTGCTGATTCTTTGAATGTCCTTTCACTCTACAATGACTATAATGCTTCATTCTATAATGACTATAATGCTTCATTCTATAATGACTTTAATGCTTCATTCTATAATGACTATAATGCTTCATTCTATAATGACTTTAATAATAATTCTATACATTCTATAATGGTAACTGTTAAGCTTTCTAGAAGTTTTACGGCTATCGTTATTATATCGTTATCACAGTTATGCAAGAACTAATGCTTTCAAAATAAGCAAAATTCAAAACAATACAAGCAGTATTTAAACATATTTCATCTGGTCAGACACAACAATGCACTATTCTGATTGGCCCTTGTAAAGGTCACCCAGGAGTGCCCATGGCTAAGTGGTTAGAGTCACAAACTCAGCTGCTCACTGCCTGGGTTTGATTCCCGATCAGGGCATGAACTTTCATGTAGGGAGGTTTTAGAGCTTACTTGTGGTACGCCAGTGGTTTTTAACCAGATTTAGGTCTGGGGTCATCCTCTACCAATAATTAGCTAGACATCGCCAATATGACCATAATTGTGTTGATGCGTGTAACAAAAAACAAACAAACAACAGGCCACCCATGTTACACTTCAGGACAAGCATGATAAATCTTGAAATACCCCAGGTACATCTGATGCTAGAAACTTAACGGGTCTATTTCATATGATACGCTTGTGATAAACTTGAAATAGCATTTCATCTGGCATGACATACATACCTCCAAACTTGCTTGACATGAATTGATCAGGCTTAGAGAAATAGTTAAGATCCAGATCAACCAGCTTTTATTAAAAAATGAAAGATCGGGATCTACACTATAGGGAGCTTAGTCTTAACCAATACTGTCTGTTCCAACAGTGTCAAGATTTTAGCAGATAAAAAACAAAAAGTATGGGTTATTTAGAAATAAAGCAGGGTAAGATTTCAATCAAGAAGGTAGAAATAGGTATGAAACAGACCAGATAGGATGTTCTTCAATGTACCTGATAGGGCACAGTGAGTGGCAACAGAAAAAAGAAATCCAACAGCATGGCTGTCAGTAATAGAGGCAGCTTAGGCCTTGTGAGTCAATTGAATAGAGTAACAGTAAAAAACTGATTAATTCAGCACAATGAGCATGAATAAAGCCCTTCCAAATACTGAAATGAGACAATCAATCTGGCACAAAAACTTAAAATAAAGTCCTTAAATATACTTAGCTCAATCAAACAGACACAATGACTCTAAAAAAAGACACCCCCCCCCCACCAATCCCCCTCCCAGCAATACTGAATCCAGATAATCTATCTGGCAAAAAAACTTTAAATTAAGTCCCTCAATATTCTTAATCAATCTGGCACGATGACTATAAATAAAGCCCCTCAATATTCTTAATCAATCTGACACGATGACTATAAATAAAGCCCCTCAATATTCTTAATCAATCTGGCACAATGACTATAAATAAAGCCCCTCAATATTCTTAATCGATCTGGCACAATGACTATAAATAAAGCCCCTCAATATTCTTAATTGATCTGGCACAATGACTATAAATACAGCCCCTCAATATTCTTAACTCAATCAATCTGGCACAATGACTATAATTAAAGCCCCTCAATATTTTAACTCAATCAATCTGGCACAATGACTATAAATAAAGCCCCTCAATATTTTAACTCAATCAATCTGGCACAATGACTATAAATAAAGCCCCTCAATATTTTAACTCAATCAATCTGTCACAATGACTATAAATAAAGCCCCTCAATATTTTTAACTCAATCAATCTGGCACAATGACTATAAATAAAGCCCCTCAATATTTTTAACTCAATCAATCTGGCACAATGACTATAAATAAAGCCCCTTAATATTTTTAACTCAATCAATCTGGCACAATGACTATAAATAAAGCCCCTTAATATTTAAAATCAATCAGTCTGGCACAATGACTATAATTAAAGCCCCTCAATATTTTAACTCAATCAATCTGGCACAATGACTATAAATACAGCCCCTCAATATTCTTAACTCAATCAATCTGGCACAATGACTATAATTCAAGCCCCTCAATATTTTTACTCAATCAATCTGGCACAATGACTATAAATAAAGCCCCTCAATATTTTAACTCAATCAATCTGGCACAATGACTATAAATAAAGCCCCTCAATATTTTAACTCAATCAATCTGTCACAATGACTATAAATAAAGCCCCTCAATATTTTTAACTCAATCAATCTGGCACAATGACTATAAATAAAGCCCCTTAATATTTTTAACTCAATCAATCTGGCACAATGACTATAAATAAAGCCCCTCAATATTTAAAATCAATCAGTCTGGCACAATGACTATAAATAAAGCCCCTTAATATTTTTAACTAAATCTGGCACAATGACAATAAATAAAGCCCTCAATATTCTTAATCAATCTGGCACAATGACTATAAATAAAGCCCCTCAATATTCTTAAATCAATCTGGTTCAAAGACTATGAACAAAACTCTTCCTAATAATATCACTGGACACTTGAGCATTGAAACATACTGAGTGGTCAATGTTGGAACCAAAAAATGTCCATGTTTTCTGTTAAGTCCTCTTTTGGAACCATCAAACAGCAACACCATGCATTATTAATAATTTGACTTTACTATAGCCAATAAAAGTGTTCATATTCTAGCCCATTCTATAGCTCATGCCTAATGTTTACAAGGTTTTTAACAAACTAATATTAAAATGTGATACATCAGGATGAATTGGTTGTATGATGATTGTTTGTTTTTGAAATTTATGATCATTATAGCAATGTCCTGCATTTTGGTGGAGAAAGACCCCAGGCACAGACATGTCTGGGTAGAACCACCGGCGCACTGCAAGTCAGCTGGAAGACCTTCTCCCGTTAAGTCTTTTGCCCAAAATGGGACTTGAACCCACACGGTGAGAGGCTAAGCGGTCAGAGAAGTTACAAATTAGCGACTCTAGCACTACGCCGCTGGCGCCCCCTTGTATGATGTAAGTAAATATTTGATATTTGGTGAAAAAGAATTAACCTACAAATAAAGTAAAGTTTTTATAAAGTTATCAAAATGTAGAGCAATAACAAGAATCTTGGCAAACATCTATATCTGAATACTTTTTTGTAAGATATGAAAATAACAACTATTTCTCTTAGAAGTGATAAGGCCAATTTTATCTCAATGGTTTAATTTTGGAAGGAATATACTTTAGTTGAATTAATTTAGATAAGAACTATTTATTTGATGTTTCCTAGCTTTGATATAACAGGCATGTTTGTTTGGAAAGAAAATGGTTCAGGTGAGTTATAAACACAAAGCAATGAATGCAAACTCTCATTCAAGCTTGAATTCTTTCTTTTTTCTCCAAAAGGTATAATTTCTTAGTAATAGTATAAAAATCTATATAATATTTGAAAGTGTAAAATCCTTTATCAAATATCACTATCATATTCCATTGGGCAAAAAGTTGAAATTATAAATGAAACAAGAAATTGAGTGCAAGTAACTCTAATTCACCTACATTTGTTAGCATTCCATTGTTAGATTAATTTTTCACAAGACCTGCACATTAAAACCTAAAAATACCCCAATCCTCCCTTTTCATAAATCTCTGATTTCATATAAATGTCTGAAATATCAGTAACAGGGGCAATAACTGCTGCACCTTTCATATGATTGACCTAACAAAAGTAACTGTGCACAGGTTCCCATGGAACAGTAGTTACTGTAAATGTTCATCAAAACAGACACAAAACTGTAGAAGAGGCCTTTGACACAAATTGTGGCCATTGATGAACAGACGAACAGACTACCTGATTTGAGTCTCCACTGTGCCCCCCCCCAGCCTCCACCCCAATCCCAAACACCCACCACCCATTTAATCCCAATAAGGAGATTTTAACTTCATGCATGTCAGAGGGCATGTTTTCAGACTTAGGTCATGATATATATATTCTGATCTGTTTCCTTCTGGCTTGAAAGCGACCGATTTTGATCTACACTATTTGCCTATAAGCTTTGTAAAGAAGTGTATAGCAGGCCTAACAAGAAAGCTAAATCATTTTCTGTGATTGTAACTCATTTTAAAGGTGGTTGCCAAACGTTTCGACCAAAGATTTTTTCTCAAATAACCAAATCAGTCATTACTATTTGAAAATGTGCTGCAAAATGCTGTTCATTGAATCACTAGATCTTTGTGAACAACGAAACATAAATCCACACTTGTCATTGCAAGCAGTTATTTCCTATATGAGCCATGCTGCAGAGATAGCTTTTTTTTTAAGCTAAGAAAACCATGTGACAACTTACTTTTGATAACAAATTTTATCGTTATCTGTGTAGTCTGCTCTGATGTCGATATCTATTTTTAGCAGAGATCACTATACAGTGTTTATTTATAGATCTGGAAAGAATGAATATTTATAGGGCTTTTTGGCGCAATATATTGAAGCTTAAAATATAGGTAGTGTTCAAAATCGTATTTACTTAGACTAAAGTATGAGTTTATGCAGAAATTATGAATAAATTCTCCAAAATAGTGGAAAAATATTGTGACTTGCACATGTATTTGATGTAAGCAAACTGTTGAATACAACCTTTAATAATGAGAATGAATTGTTATGACACACATCATAAATATGTCAAAATAATAGTTTATTATTAAAATAATACATTCTCCCATTGGAACTACGAAGATATCGTGACTTTCAAAGCATGCAATAATTACCATATAAAAAACACAAAATATTAGCATGACAAAACGATATTTCCTTCTAAATGTCAAGAATGACTTACAGGCATGCATCTAGAGCAAATAAAAATTCCAAATCGAGGATTATTTTAATGGAGGGCAATAAAATATATTTAAAAAAAAAAAATGTATACCATGACCTGCAAATGATGTTTTATAGCCTTCATATAAAGCAGGAATAACCGAGTACATAAAAACCTGCTCCTGGATAGAATTTGTTTCAAAACCATGTAGAATTGCCTAAGCACATGTTTATGCACATGTTAAAATGAGCATAAAGATTTGTTTGCCAAAGTTATGACATAAATGGTAAGAATATCAAAACTGATACCAATCATTAAAACAGATATGCCACGCTTATGGCTAGCAGAACATTATTTATCATAAAAGATTGGAATCTGCTTCTTACCAAGGAATTGATCAGAATGCAATTCAAGGCTGGAAAATTTTTCTTTCTAATAACTAGTCCTGGACTAGTAACCTGGATGAAAATGACTTGTCCGAAAATCTGTGTCGCTTTCAATTATTGAACATATAACAACACATTTGTCACATCTACAAACAAGGTATAATAACAAGTTTTTTGAAGGGGGTTTTCTAGACGCATTTATGTATCTCGTGTCATGATTGACTTTGGACAGGTGCGTGCATTTTGTACATGTACTGTCTTTACAGGTTATTGATAAATGCTAATTGGTGTGAAAATGATTGTCTTCATTGCTAATTAGAGACCGCCGTTTATCTGTCACTAGTCTGACTGCCGATTTATGACTAATTTAATAATCAGTGACCAGTAGCCCGAACTGCATGATGACATGTCGGGCTACCGTATTTTTCCAGCTCTGTGCATACGAGTATGTTACCACAATAATATTATGTTTTATACCAAAATGCAGAGTGCACTGCCATACAACTGGTCATGATCCTGATGCCATCATGCAGTTCAGGCTAGGTACCAGAACTACATGGAGGTTGTACCAGCATTGACAGAAATATCTTCCCATTTTTTGTGTATTTGATCATCTGAAAATAATTTTTGGCATGCTTAATTAATATGCATTTCCGATTATTCTTAATTTTTGTATAGAAAAATTATTTTGTGTGTAAAATACCCCCAATAAGGTATCTCCAGTCTTGGAGAGAGCGAACTTTTACATAAAATATGTTTATTGCCCAAACATTCAGCTAAGGAGTTGTTTATATCTTGATTTTTGGTTACTTTACTACGATAATTCTTTCAACAACATACTTTTTTCAGCAACTGCTGCCATTTTATTGCTGGATATACATAGACCTGCACTGTGAGCCTGCTACATGTGAGAATACCTCACACTTCAACAAACCCAGGGGACCATAGCTGCGTCCTTCAAATTCTCTGTTGGTCCTTCAAATTTTATAAGATAAATGGACCAATAGTCCATCTGAATTTTCAGCCACATCATTTTCAAAATTCTGAATGATTATGAAAACGCATATACTCAACTAAACAACATTTTACAGACTTTTTACTGAACCCAACCCCTTGTAACACCTCAATTAATAGCTTGTCAGCCGAATAAGTCAAAATAACAAAATTAAAATTAAAATTTGGTCTGGTCCGGTAGATATTGCCAGCTTGATGGACTGATGATCCAGTGCTTTTAAATTTCTTTTGTGAAGACATGCAAAAGTAACTTTAAGCAGGATCAGGTTGATCTGGATCGACACTGTATTTCATATCCTGAGCATTTTAATGCTTACCATGTTAAGATCTATGATGCATGGATAGTAACACTTTTTGTTCAGCTTAAAAATTTACCAAGTCCTGCGTCTTTCATTATTGAGAAACTAAATTCTGAGTTCTTTATCTAGAAAAGATTGCAGGATATTCCATTTGCAGATTGTTTAATTTTTTTTTTTTAAGTTTTGTTATAATTTCAACTTCAGTAATGATACATTTT
Organism: Sinonovacula constricta; assembly: GCA_007844125.1. NCBI lineage: Eukaryota > Metazoa > Mollusca > Bivalvia > Cardiida > Solecurtidae > Sinonovacula > Sinonovacula constricta. Next base: position 27,940,138 of record CM017564.1, read on the forward strand.
AAGACATCTTTGCACTGATTCACAACATTAATTATATCCATTAACTTACTTCCCGATAACTTTGTTACATAAACTAAACACGGTATATTGTTATGTAACTATTTACAACGGCCATAAAAATCAACACAGGTTAATACCAGCTATCTATGTGATTAAGGATGTGAAAACTTGCCTCGTTTAAAAAAATTATAACTAGATCATGATTCAGAGAAGAGTAAGATGTACACAGGAGATATCTCTACGCATTTATTTCACATAATGTCTGTTTAACAACCCTGAACACAACATCGTATTATGTATGTATACTTAACATAAACTTCTTTGGCATTTATAGACAATATAATGCACTCAGTAAGCTTCAAGGATCAAATATAACTCTTTGCCTTCTTACATTACTCTATCATTCTTTGGCAAGAAGTATAGATCCAAACCTGCCAACTACTGCTGGTAGCTGCCGGATCTGGACTGGTGCTATCTTCTGATATATCATTTATGACCATATTCTCTTTGCAATGCATGTAACTGAAAGAAAGTAATTGTAAGAAAGGAGCAATAAGTTTAGGTTATGAACAAGTGAAGGAGTGTAAATATTTTAATTACCAGACTATCAAGACCTTAAAGGTATTGGGGCTGGAATAAACAATCCAAGAACAGATGGGCGGTCCAGCCAGCACACCTTCTACTATAAAGTCAGCTGCCAAGTAGTACCAGTTCTACACACATGGATCAGAAGGGATGTATAACAAATCCATCCACATGTTATGTTACAATAATATATTTGTAAAAGATGTTTCTTTATACTGCATGCATTTTTTTGAATTAATAACTTTCAGATTTTCAATTTGGCTGGAAAATAAATCTAATTTTACAATTAAAAAAATAATGTTTAACAAGAAATATCTTTAAAACGTTATGCTGCATTGGTGAGGTGTTAAAACATTTGCTATTTTTGTCACTGTTATGTATATTGCCAAACATTAATTAAAACTTTCATTGATGGTTTCTTTCGAAGAAAAATGTTTGTACCAATCACACGAAAGGATGTACATTTTCTGATAATAGTAGCATTACTCAATGCTTATATACCACATTACTTATGCTGGAAATTAGGTTTCCAGATTTATACATTATATAATGCATGTTGTATATAGACAAAATAGAGTTTTTAACACACTTAGCTTATTGCTTTTATAAATATTTTTTTTTAAATATAATGTAAAGTACATAAATTATGTTTTATTAACATATCAATTCAAAACAAAATATGTGTAGTTTTCTATAAACTATACTTCTTATATTTTTTCTAAAAATACTCACACTCAAATTATTGACAAATTGCCTTTTACAAGAACACAATTTGCTGAAAATTTGAGTGTTTGAACATTTTTAGAAAAGATACTAATATTACATGTAATACAATTCCCTCTGGAACAATTTCCAACATTACATTCTTCTTATAATCCAATAAAGTTTAATTTCTATATATCAAAAGCTAGATGCAATTCATGTTTTGAGTCTGAAGAAAGTGGTGATGCATAATCATCACTGAGGAATTCCAAATAATGCTATTTTACTATACTCGCAAACAAATGTAGCCTACAGTGCTAGTGGCAGACTTTTGCACATAGTGTGTGTATAATTCATTGGATTAGTGGTATATTTCTTGTTAAGATGAGTATATTAAGGCAATGGTTAATTACTACCCATGCAAGAACTTAAAAATGCATCCTGGGGGCTTGTCTTTCGTCAGCATCCTTAAGTAGGTCAAATGTGACGTTAGACAGATAAGGAAAAAAAACAACAGTAGGTGCACTGAGTATTGCATTTTCTTTTTTACAAAACTGTTTAAGTACACATAGTTAACAAGTTTATAAAAATAATCATAAACTAGATTACAATGTTTTTTTACAAGTAACATCCAATATCCAAGATGGCTTTTCTAGTCTTGGCCTTTGATTCCAAAGGGCTCCACAGCTTAACAGGATTGGGGAGATCTCTTAGATGTGTTAATTGGGTGCATCTATATTAATTGAACCTTGGCATGCTTTTAAAAAAAATGAGGTAAATCCTTAATCTGAGCTATATCTTGTTACTTTATGTTCAAAGTTGTAAAAACCTTTTTTTGGCCTAATATATTTTATGTATACTGTTAACTTCGTAATAAACGCACCCTTAAGCACCCTGCCCCCCCCCCCCCCCCCTCTCCTCCCTCCACACCCCTCCAACGATTTTCAGAAAAAAAATGAAGGAACTATCTAAACACATGTTTGTAAAATAAAACTGTCTTTACTCACCATCTGTCCACATAAAGCTATATTTGCCTTGATAAATATATGTGAGGATCAAGGTAGGCATCATCTTCTCACAACAACATAACCAGGAACACATAACTAAAGACTGCAGAAAATGGTGTTGATTTTGAGCAGACAGCTCCAAGCTAAAATGGCTGATCTGGATCTAAGCTATATTTGCCTTGATCTGATAAATATATGTGAGGATCAAGGTAGGTGTCATCTTCTCACAACAACATAACCAGGAACACATTACTAGAGACTGCAGAAAATGGCTTAGATCCTGATCAGACAGATCCCAGCTGAAATGGTTGATCTGGATCTAAGCTGTTTGCCTAAGAGTGACAGAACTGCTGACTACAGCAGGTTCAGAATTAAGTAGTAGAGATACAGGAGATTTGTGGAAGACTCTTTGATGTTTTCCACATATAAACAATCTGGTGTTTATCTCAAGTTATATCACCCTTACCACTACTGGGTGTGAAAGCAAACTGTTTATTTGCACCTTTTTGCACCATCGAAACTGTTTTCTCAATTTAACCACACATCTTATCTGGTTTGGTTATTCACTTTACTTTTATTTCCAGCCCAGGATCATAGATAAATGTTGATTTATATATTACTATTTCAGGTTACATTTCATAGTACCACTGGAGCTGTGTGTGACCTAATTTCTTGCAGTGAGAAAAAAAAAATATTTTTTTGGATTCATGGTTAAGATATGTTGGGCCATTTAAGAAAAATATTTATACTGAATGGTAATGATATTGTTATAATGGATAGAACTCCTTATCTTTTAAAATGTTTATTATTTTTTAATCATTCATGTGAACTTTCTCTGAGGCCTAAGTAGGAGGTTTTCATGCAAAGGATTTGTTATTTTCCTATCAACAAAGAAGAAAGCAATATTCACAAGTAGGAAGATTTCTGAAAATGTATATTAATATCATGAGTAAATTTAAGACATTTAATATGATAGAAAATCTGAGCATTTGAGTTGAATGTAAGTAATAAAGACTTGGAACAAGATTAACATTTCTACCCAAATGATAAAAATGTAAAGATAATTGATTTTTACATTTATCAAAAGAGAATATTAATAGAAAATTAGAATAATATATGCAATTTTGTCTAATGGTTTTAGTAGCAAAGTCATCCGAAAGTTATAATTCAAATCTTGAAAATCTCCAATATCAGACTTTATAAAGTTCTATGGTACCTACCCCCTCCAACTCCATGCTTTTGCGATAAGCATATTTATTCTCCAGCACAAAACATTCCATACCTCCACTAGCCATACAGCTCGGATCCAAGGCTACACTAGTCACATGATAGAAATCTGCACGAACAACTCCGCCAGTAAATAAAAATGTCTAAGTTCCAATGCATCAAATTGTCTTGTCTGATTCACCTCTCTTCGTTTAGATTTCCAGAAGTCAATCTTACACAATCACTTGTTTGTTGTTATAATATCATGTAACATGGGCACATTAATGCAATTCCTTTTATCAATATTTATTTTTAATAATTAAGTAAGCTTTCAACATCAAACACCAATAATTGAGTTATATTTTATCTAATATTTACTTATTAGTGTAAAGTAAATGCACAAAAATTTAATTAGTTTCTCCTTTCATGGTATCTAAATCTTGATAGGTGCTCCCTTTTCCTGGAAGGTTACATAATAAGTTGCTGTTCATTCACCTAGATCCAGCCAATGTGGCTGCTGCTCATGGCACAAATTTCAAACACTCTGTAACCACAAGTTTCTGCAACTGTCACTATGAAACATTATAGAACTATATGAAATATCTGCACAGTTACTGCACAAGATTTTGCTTTATTATCATGACATAAGGATCTGAAGGTACTTAATGTCCCTATTTTATATCTGCCATATTTCAAGTGAAATTTCCTTAATCTTTATTGAAAGATAGTTATTGTTATATATCCTGTACTAGAATTAACTGCATAATGTTTCCACATAATATTTAATATTTAAATCACTTTTGCAATACAAAATTTATATAAAAATAGTTCCTTAGACACAGATAACACATATCAGTTATTATAAAGCTGTAGTTCCAAACCCCATTTATTTAACAGCTGTTGATACAACACTTAAATAGGAACCCCCAACTGCGACACCAGTTGTAAATACATCCTGGAATACTGTATAAACATATTCATCATAATTATCCCGAATTCCTCGATAACTCCCATTTACTTCAATGCCACTCTAAATAAAGCACAATTGTACATCAGTTGTAAGTATATCCTTGAGAAATCCAAAAAGCACAAACTATTAATACAACTACTATTCCACTTAAAGGTGTAGTATCATGGCACGCCTATAGTAAAATACTTCCCTGAACCTTCAGTGCAAGCATGTCTTGATACCATCCCAGCACAGATTTACCAGGTACAGATTTACTGGTTCACATCTAGAACAATTTACCGGCTTGCAATTACTGCTTAAAGGTGGTATTCGACAGTTTATCTTTAACAATATCTGATCTCTGTTTGGGGTATTTGTGCATAATGTCTGTAGAAAAAACATCATGCTTGAGTCTAAGCTTTGACGATTTTCAACAGTATCTCAATTTTAGGGCAGTAAAACTTGTTAATCAACACTTAAATGTTCATTCTTTTTAAATCTATAAATAAGAACGATTCGGATTCCTGCTAAAAATAGACATTGACGTCACCACAGATGATTTGGATGAGCTTAAACTTAAGTGGTCACATGGTTTTCTTTGTTTGAAAATAGCTAAATGTGCAGCGTGGCTCAGATAAGATATAGGTGTTTGAAATGACGATTGTGACGTTATGGTTAACATTTCAGACAGGTGTGCAACATCAATAAACAGCATTTTGCGAGATCTTTTCAGGTAACAATTGTTTATTATGATGTTTAATGAAAATACTTTTATCCAAACTGTAAGATACCACCTTTAACTCTTTACATCTACCCTTTGTGGATCAACAACAGACTCCATTTCCAAATTACCCACTGTAGCAACAGTTAATTATTCCCCTAATGCACTGGGAAAACAAATCTGCATAATATCAACAGTAAGCCAAATCTTGCTACCATAGTCCAATGTGGAACAATTAGAACTTTGTTCCAGGAGCTCTCTAATCAAACACTCTCTGCTAATTAATTCTGACTAACTGACAGGCTAATTGGGTGAGAGGATTGCGAGACAGAGGGACACACAGGACAGAGGCATGGAGGCTTTTATTATTGATAGGTCTTAATAGGACAATCCAAACAAGCTGAGGCCAAGGGTTGCATGTAAATGTGAAACAAGAACCCTTGTTATGAGGTCTAGTGGAAACACAAGTCGACTGACAGGAGATGGTTCTGACAGATGGAAAACCAAAATATGGCTCAACGGTAGCCAAAAAAAGTAAATGAACACAACAGAGCCTTTTGATACCTAATTCTTGCAAACTAGGTGTACTGATGCATTTTGTAAACTTTTCTATGAAATTGTTGTTAGCAGAACTACATGTACTAAAAGATGACAATGTTGCCATGACATCAATAGTTAACAATGTTCACTGGTTTGGGTTAGTACAGCTTCAAACAGTCTCAACTCGCATTGTTTTTTTTATGTTTATATTTATGTTTATTGTTTTTTTAAACATCCCACCTTTCCCTTGCCTGGAGACGGTGTCCACTTGAAGCAGATATAGTGCTGCCTTCACTGTGTATATCATGCCGTGTATATCATGCCGTGAACACCTGGCATGATATCACACCTGGTCACATTATCACCAGGCCAACCAGTCATTGAACTACTCTTATATTTGCTTGAGTATTTGCAAGGGAGCTATATCACTATTTTTATTTTATTATCAACATTTTTAACAACTTTGGTATGTCCAGGATGAACCCGGGACCCCCTGACCTGCTCTACCAATTGCGCTACTTAGTCCATTGTGAGCTATTAATACCAACTATAGCTTGATAAGACTTCAGTGTCCCATATTCCCATATTCATGTGTATAACCAATATACAGAGTTATCCCCCAAATCACATTAAGTAATCTCCCTTGACAAGATGCACCAGCTTTCGGGGTACTTCCGGTTAATTGGAAAAATACTTAAATTCTACCAATTGGGCTACCAGGTCCGGTCCCACACAACGAAGACAATGATTAATACAGAGTACAACCATACCATGTACTTGATACCATTTCCTAATATTTACATTTCCAATGTTTACCACTGCACTGAACTATACATAAAAATATTACACTCATTTCTTGATGAAGTACATGCTTGCATTCCACATTGCTGACTGGTAGGTGGAGCTTATTTTATTTTACTACAGACTGTTTTCATGAATAAATGCAAACATGATGTCAACATTACATCATACAGCAGATGTGTTTGTAAAACATTTTCAAAATATGTGTTTTTTACCAAACATTTTACTTTTTTATTTGTTAGCAAACACTTTACATATAATGTGGTTTCAAACAATTCATCTTTTTAAAAATCGGTAAAAGTGACATTGAAAGAACTATAAATAAGGAACTTCTTTCTTAATGTTTTGCTTCCTGACTTTGTGGGCATGGCTTAAATTCAACAAATTTTATCATACCGAGACAAAGCTTTTCGTTTGATCTAAAATGTAGAAAAAGTTGCAGGGTTTGTTTTATAAAGATAAAATGAAAGACATTCTAATTTTATCTTTTATTTAAATAATTGGTTTTAATTGAACATAAATGTAATGTAAATGTAAGGAATGAATCTTTGACTTTTGACATTCATTAGTTGATGAACCGAGCTGGGCCATTTAAAGTATACCATGAAGTCTTTCGATACTTTAAACAGCCCAACAAGGTTCAAAGACTGATGAACGTCAAAAATCGACGATTCATTCCTTCATTAAGTTTCTGACAGATGTTGAATGTCTTGTAGCTGGGTGCATAAGGAGATATTCAATCCAACATGAGATTAGATAAGTCTAATCAAAATTAATGATTTCACATCCACATCTCTCTTAGATACAACATATAAGGTTTTGGGAACATTTTCTATACTGCAAAATTATCTAACCTGTAGGGAAAAATAAAAATTGTATTGTATTTTAGTTTTAAAAGGTTAGAAATAAGAAAGAAAAGTAGCAACTGCTTTTAATGATAGACTGCAACAGACAAAAGACAAGAGAAGCATATTTCAGAAACCATCAAACAACATTTAATGTATAAAGGTGAGAATAAGGCAAGAAAGTAAATAAATTCTTAATATTGTAGCATTTATAGAAAAAGGTTTATGCAGGTACATACAGCAAATCATCAAAAAATGAACAAATGTTTATTGTTTATTGGGTTTATCGTCCCACCAACAGTATTTCAGTTATCTGGAGATGGTTGAACAAATGTATTTCTTAACAAAAATATGCTATTTCAATATGTCAGAAGTATGTTCCAGAACAAGATGATTGACCTGTTTCCCCCTATCCTGTTGCAGTGCCTGTTCTAGAAGGTGCTCACTTACTTGTGTCCCAACCCTGATGTAGGACATGTTCAAGAAGGGGCTCACTTACTTGTGTCACCATCCTGATGTAGGACATATTCTAGAAGGTGCTCACTTACTTGTGTCCCCATCCTGATGTAGGACATGTTCAAGAAGGTGCTCATTTACTTGTGTCCCCACCCTGATGTAGGACATGTTCTAGAAGGGGCTCACTTACTTGTGTCCCCATCCTGATGCAGGGCATATTTAAGAAGGGGCTCACTTACTTGTGTCCCCACCCTGATGTAGGACATGTTCAAGAAGGGGCTCACTTACTTGTGTCCCCACCCTGATGTAGGACATGTTCTAGAAGGGGCTCACTTACTTGTGTCCCCACCCTGATGTAGGACATGTTCAAGAAGGGGCTCACTTACTTGTGTCCCCAACCTGATATAGGACATGTTCAAGAAGGGCTCACTTACTTGTGTCCCCACCCTGATGCAGGGCATGTTTATGAAGGGGCTCACTTACTTGTGTCCCCACCCTGATGTAGGACATGTTCAAGAAGGGGCTCACTTACTTGTGTCCCCACCCTGATGCAGGGCATGTTCAAGAAGGGGCTCACTTACTTGTGTCCCCACCCTGATGTAGGACATGTTTAAGAAGGGACTCACTTACTTGTGTCCCAACCCTGATGTAGGACATGATTAAGAAGGGGCTCACTTACTTGTGTCCCCACCCTGATGTAGGACATGTTCAAGAAGGGACTCACTTACTTGTGTCCCCACCCTGATGTAGGACATGTTAAAGAAGGGGCTCACTTACTTGTGTCCCCACCCTGATGTAGGACATGTTTAAGAAGGGGCTCACTTACTTGTGTCCCCACCCTGATGTAGGACATGTTCAAGAAGGGGCTCACTTACTTGTGTCCCCACCCTGATGTAGGACATGTTCAAGAAGGGGCTCACTTACTTGTGTCCCCACCCTGATGTAGGGCATGTTCAAGAAGGGGCTCACTTACTTGTGTCCCCACCCTGATGTAGGGCATGTTCAAGAAGGGGCTCACTTACTTGTGTCCCCACCCTGATGTAGGGCATATTCAAGAAGGGGCTCACTTACTTGTGTCCCCACCCTGATACAGGACATGTTCAAGAAGGGGCTCACTTACTTGTGTCCCCCCCCCCTGATGTAGGGCATGTTTAAGAAGGGGCTCACTTACTTGTGTCCCCACCCTGATGTAGGACATGTTCAAGAAGGGGCTCACTTACTTGTGTCCCCACCCTGATGTAGGACATGTTCAAGAAGGGGCTCACTTACTTGTGTCCCCACCCTGATGTAGGGCATGTTCAAGAAGGGGCTCACTTACTTGTGTCCCCACCCTGATGTAGGGCATGTTCAAGAAGGGGCTCACTTACTTGTGTCCCCACCCTGATGTAGGGCATATTCAAGAAGGGGCTCACTTACTTGTGTCCCCACCCTGATACAGGACATGTTCAAGAAGGGGCTCACTTACTTGTGTCCCCACCCTGATGTAGGACATGTTCAAGAAGGGGCTCACTTACTTGTGTCCCCACCCTGATACAGGACATGTTCAAGAAGGGGCTCACTTACTTGTGTCCCCACCCTGATGTAGGGCATGTTCAAGAAGGGGCTCACTTATTTGTGTCTCCACCCTGATGTAGGGCATGTTCAAGAAGGGCATCACTTACTTGTGTCTCCACTCTGATGTAGGGCATGTTCAAGAAGGGGCTAACTTACTTGTGTCCCCACCCTGATGTAGGGCATGTTCAAGAAGGGACTCACTTACTTGTGTCTCCACACTGATGTAGGGCATGTTCAAGAAGGGGCTCACTTACTTGTGTCCCCACCCTGATGTAGGGCATTTTCAAGAAGGTGCTCACTTACTTGTGTCTCCACCCTGATGCAGGGCATGTTCAAGAAGGGGCTCACTTACTTGTGTCTCCACCCTGATGTAGGACATGTTCAAGAAGGGGCTCACTAACTTGTGTCCCCACCCTGATGTAGGGCATGTTCAAGAAGGTGCTCACTTACTTGTGTCTCCACCCTGATGCAGGGCATGTTCAAGAAGGGGCACACTTACTTGTGTCTCCACCCTGATGTAGTGCATGTTCAAGAAGGGGCTCACTTACTTGTGTCCCCACCCTGATGTAGGGCATGTTTAAGAAGGGGCTCACTTACTTGTGTCTCCACCCTGATGTAGTGCATGTTCAAGAAGGGGCTCACTTACTTGTGTCCCCACCCTGATGTAGTGTTTGTTCAAGAAGGGGCACACTTACTTGTGTCCCCACCCTGATGTAGGGCATGTTCAAGAAGGGGCTCACTTATTTGTGTCTCCACCCTGATGTAGTGCATGTTCAAGAAGGGGCTCACTTACTTGTGTCCCAACCCTGATGCAAGGCATGTTCAAGAAGGGGCTCACTTACTTGTGTCTGCACCCTGATGTAGGACATGTTTAAGAAGGGGCTCACTTACTTGTGTCCCCACCCTGATGTAGGACATGTTCTAGAAGGGGCACACTTACTTGTGTCCCCATCCTGATGCAGGGCATATTTAAGAAGGGGCTCACTTACTTGTGTCCCCACCCTGATGTAGGACATGTTCAAGAAGGGGCTCACTTACTTGTGTCCCCACCCTGATGTAGGACATGTTCTAGAAGGGGCTCACTTACTTGTGTCCCCACCCTGATGTAGGACATGTTCAAGAAGGGGCTCACTTACTTGTGTCCCCAACCTGATATAGGACATGTTCAAGAAGGGCTCACTTACTTGTGTCCCCACCCTGATGCAGGGCATGTTTATGAAGGGGCTCACTTACTTGTGTCCCCACCCTGATGTAGGACATGTTCAAGAAGGGGCTCACTTACTTGTGTCCCCACCCTGATGCAGGGCATGTTCAAGAAGGGGCTCACTTACTTGTGTCCCCACCCTGATGTAGGACATGTTTAAGAAGGGACTCACTTACTTGTGTCCCAACCCTGATGTAGGACATGATTAAGAAGGGGCTCACTTACTTGTGTCCCCACCCTGATGTAGGACATGTTCAAGAAGGGACTCACTTACTTGTGTCCCCACCCTGATGTAGGACATGTTAAAGAAGGGGCTCACTTACTTGTGTCCCCACCCTGATGTAGGACATGTTTAAGAAGGGGCTCACTTACTTGTGTCCCCACCCTGATGTAGGACATGTTCAAGAAGGGGCTCACTTACTTGTGTCCCCACCCTGATGTAGGACATGTTCAAGAAGGGGCTCACTTACTTGTGTCCCCACCCTGATGTAGGGCATGTTCAAGAAGGGGCTCACTTACTTGTGTCCCCACCCTGATGTAGGGCATGTTCAAGAAGGGGCTCACTTACTTGTGTCCCCACCCTGATGTAGGGCATATTCAAGAAGGGGCTCACTTACTTGTGTCCCCACCCTGATACAGGACATGTTCAAGAAGGAGCTCACTTACTTGTGTCCCCCCCCCCCTGATGTAGGGCATGTTTAAGAAGGGGCTCACTTACTTGTGTCCCCACCCTGATGTAGGACATGTTCAAGAAGGGGCTCACTTACTTGTGTCCCCACCCTGATGTAGGACATGTTCAAGAAGGGGCTCACTTACTTGTGTCCCCACCCTGATGTAGGGCATGTTCAAGAAGGGGCTCACTTACTTGTGTCCCCACCCTGATGTAGGGCATGTTCAAGAAGGGGCTCACTTACTTGTGTCCCCACCCTGATGTAGGGCATATTCAAGAAGGGGCTCACTTACTTGTGTCCCCACCCTGATACAGGACATGTTCAAGAAGGGGCTCACTTACTTGTGTCCCCACCCTGATGTAGGACATGTTCAAGAAGGGGCTCACTTACTTGTGTCCCCACCCTGATACAGGACATGTTCAAGAAGGGGCTCACTTACTTGTGTCCCCACCCTGATGTAGGGCATGTTCAAGAAGGGGCTCACTTATTTGTGTCTCCACCCTGATGTAGGGCATGTTCAAGAAGGGCATCACTTACTTGTGTCTCCACTCTGATGTAGGGCATGTTCAAGAAGGGGCTAACTTACTTGTGTCCCCACCCTGATGTAGGGCATGTTCAAGAAGGGACTCACTTACTTGTGTCTCCACACTGATGTAGGGCATGTTCAAGAAGGGGCTCACTTACTTGTGTCCCCACCCTGATGTAGGGCATTTTCAAGAAGGTGCTCACTTACTTGTGTCTCCACCCTGATGCAGGGCATGTTCAAGAAGGGGCTCACTTACTTGTGTCTCCACCCTGATGTAGGACATGTTCAAGAAGGGGCTCACTAACTTGTGTCCCCACCCTGATGTAGGGCATGTTCAAGAAGGTGCTCACTTACTTGTGTCTCCACCCTGATGCAGGGCATGTTCAAGAAGGGGCACACTTACTTGTGTCTCCACCCTGATGTAGTGCATGTTCAAGAAGGGGCTCACTTACTTGTGTCCCCACCCTGATGTAGGGCATGTTTAAGAAGGGGCTCACTTACTTGTGTCTCCACCCTGATGTAGTGCATGTTCAAGAAGGGGCTCACTTACTTGTGTCCCCACCCTGATGTAGTGTTTGTTCAAGAAGGGGCACACTTACTTGTGTCCCCACCCTGATGTAGGGCATGTTCAAGAAGGGGCTCACTTATTTGTGTCTCCACCCTGATGTAGTGCATGTTCAAGAAGGGGCTCACTTACTTGTGTCCCAACCCTGATGCAAGGCATGTTCAAGAAGGGGCTCACTTACTTGTGTCTGCACCCTGATGTAGGACATGTTTAAGAAGGGGCTCACTTACTTGTGTCCCCACCCTGATGTAGGACATGTTTAAGAAGGGGCTCACTTACTTGTGTCTCCACCCTGATGTAGGGCATGTTCAAGAAGGGGCTCACTTACTTGTGTCTCCACCCTGATGTAGGGCATGTTCAAGAAGGGGCTCACTTACTTGTGTCCCCACCCTGATGCAGGGCATGTTCAAGAAGGGGCTCACTTACTTGTGTCCCCACCCTGATGTAGGACATGTTTAAGAAGGGACTCACTTACTTGTGTCCCAACCCTGATGTAGGACATGATTAAGAAGGGGCTCACTTACTTGTGTCCCCACCCTGATGTAGGACATGTTCAAGAAGGGACTCACTTACTTGTGTCCCCACCCTGATGTAGGACATGTTAAAGAAGGGGCTCACTTACTTGTGTCCCCACCCTGATGTAGGACATGTTTAAGAAGGGGCTCACTTACTTGTGTCCCCACCCTGATGTAGGGCATGTTCAAGAAGGGGCTCACTTACTTGTGTCTCCACCCTGATGTAGGGCATGTTCAAGAAGGGGCTAACTTACTTGTGTCCCCACCCTGATGTAAGGCATGTTCAAGAAGGGGCTCACTTACTTGTGTCTCCACCCTGATGCAAGGCATGTTCAAGAAGGGGCTCACTTACTTGTGTCCCCACCCTGATGTAGGGCATGTTTAAGAAGGGGCTCACTTACTTGTGTCTCCACCCTGATGTAGGGCATGTTCAAGAAGGGGCTCACTTACTTGTGTCCCCACCCTGATGTAGGGCATGTTCAAGAAGGGGCTCACTTACTTGTGTCTGCACCCTGATGTAGGGCATGTTTAAGAAGGGGCTCACTTACTTGTGTCCCCACCCTGATGTAGGGCATGTTTAAGAAGGGGCTCACTTACTTGTGTCTCCACCCTGATGTAGGGCATGTTCAAGAAGGGGCTCACTTACTTGTGTCCCCACCCTGATGTAGGGCATGTTTAAGAAGGGGCTCACTTACTTGTGTCTCCACCCTGATGTAGGGCATGTTTAAGAAGGGGCTCACTTACTTGTGTCTCCACCCTGATGTAGGGCATGTTCAAGAAGGGGCACACTTACTTGTGTCTCCACCCTGATGTACGGCATGTTTAAGAAGGGGCTCACTTACTTGTGTCCCCACCCTGATGTAAGGCATGTTCAAGAAGGGGCTCACTTACTTGTGTCCCTACCCTGATGTTAGGCATGTTCAAGAAGGGGCTCACTTACTTGTGTCCCCACCCTGATGTAGGGCATGTTTAAGAAGGGGCTCACTTACTTGTGTCTCCACCCTGATGTAGGGCATGTTTAAGAAGGGGCTCACTTACTTGTGTCTCCACCCTGATGTAGGGCATGTTCAAGAAGGGGCACACTTACTTGTGTCTCCACCCTGATGTACGGCATGTTTAAGAAGGGGCTCACTTACTTGTGTCCCCACCCTGATGTAAGGCATGTTCAAGAAGGGGCTCACTTACTTGTGTCCCCACCCTGATGTAGGGCATGTTTAAGAAGGGGCTCACTTACTTGTGTCCCTACCCTGATGTTAGGCATGTTCAAGAAGGGGCACACTTACTTGTGTCCCCACCCTGATGTAGGACATGTTCTAGAAGGGGCTCACTTACTTGTGTCTCCACCCTGATGTAGGGCATGTTCAAGAAGGGGCTCACTTACTTGTGTCCCCACCCTGATGTAGGGCATGTTTAAGAAGGGGCTCACTTACTTGTGTCCCTACCCTGATGTTAGGCATGTTCAAGAAGGGGCTCACTTACTTGTGTCCCTACCCTGATGTAGGACATGTTCTAGAAGGGGCTCACTTACTTGTGTCTCCACCCTGATGTAGGGCATGTTCAAGAAGGGGCACACTTACTTGTGTCTCCACCCTGATGTACGGCATGTTTAAGAAGGGGCTCACTTACTTGTGTCCCCACCCTGATGTAAGGCATGTTCAAGAAGGGGCTCACTTACTTGTGTCCCCACCCTGATGTAGGGCATGTTTAAGAAGGGGCTCACTTACTTGTGTCCCTACCCTGATGTTAGGCATGTTCAAGAAGGGGCACACTTACTTGTGTCCCAACCCTGATGTAGGACATGTTCTAGAAGGGGCTCACTTACTTGTGTCCCCACCCTGATGTAGGGCATGTTCAAGAAGGGGCTCACTTACTTGTGTCCCCACCCTGATGTAGGACATGTTCAAGAAGGGGCACACTTACTTGTGTCCCCACCCTGATGTAGTGCATGTTCAAGAAGGGGCTCACTTACTTGTGTCTCCACCCTGATGCAGGGCATGTTCCAGAAGGGATTATTTTACCTGTGTCCTTGCCCTGATACTAAGGATGTTACAAATGGGGTTGATTTACTTGTGCCCACACCCTGAAGCTGAGCATATCTCAGGCTGAATCGATTAATTTGGACAAATAAACTGAAGGAAAGATGGCAGCTAATAGTGTAAGGTCTGATTATGCAGCTGCTGTTTGGAGCTGGCTGATATGGATCTGCACTGTTGGGTGAGCATGATCACGTTGTCGTTAGCAGGATAAGAGTTAACCCACATATTGCTTTAATTAAGACTGGCATTTATTTATGAGCCAAAATCCACATTCGTGACATTAAAATGCAGAAATAGGCCAATCTACAACTGCTAGAAACATAATGAAAGTTCTTGTAACCCTATCATCCAGTTTAAAATGATGGCACTTAAAATTGTGCAGTCATAAACAAGCTGTTTTCGATTTGTTACAAACTTAATTCTGTGCCATTATCAATGTTGTTGCATAAATCTGTATTTACACCTGCTTATTTGTTACACATTAAACCATAAAATGGCAAGCTATCAGCCTGCATTAGCAGTGTAAGTTGTGATTCATTCACAGACTGACATTTGTAACTCATGAAGGTGCTCATTTACTTGTGTCCCCACCCTTATGTAGGGCATGTTCAAGAACGGGCTCATGATTTATGCATTTTCATTGGTCACCATCAGACAAAAAAAAAAGATAAACAGATGTAATATATGTAACAGTTAATTTAATTAGTGAACCTTATTAATCAACGTATACAATCAATTTTCCTTTAACTGCAATTAATTAACATTAATTGATCGCATGTAAATCTTAAATGTAACTGCTAATTGTCTGCTAGTCATCTTCTTAAAAAAAAATCACAGCTAAACAAATAGGAATAAAAGACTTAATCAAACGCATTCAATATAAACATGATTTTCACACCATGTAAATTATATGGTACACAGTCCATATCATCGTTGCCTGTCAACAAAAGTGCTGTAAAAGTGCGACATCTCCAATTACACATGTATTGTTGACAATACACAAGCTTCCATGATTACATGTGGCTTTCATCTTCTTTTTTTTTGCTTTTTACGGAGGAAAAATTACATTGAATATAAACGTAAATTCTGCCGAAATCGTTCCGGTTTGTGGAATTCGGAGTTTTCAGTTTTCAGAAGCTTTTTCTACAAAGAAATAGAAGGAAACAAATCGGGACCACAAAAAATATGCAGTTTTTAGAGGATTCCAGAGTTCAGAGGTTGTGGTTTAGAGACTTTCTACTGTATTAATTAAAATAAATTTCACTAAGCATATCATGAAGACATTAAAAGCAAGATATTTAATAATTTAGGATAAGAAAATTATCTTAATTTGCTTTCAATATTATTTCCATGCATATTTATCATCAATCTTTCTGTGAATTTTAGGTTTTAATGATAGTAAAATTACATTCTTTACATGAGAAGGGAGCATTAGGAAAAAGTTGTAAGTAGAGATTTGATGTCAAAATTCTGAAATGATTATTCAGAATACCTCTTACAAATTGCAATCACAAAAGCCACTAACAAACATAACTAAATGTTCATACCATAACAGTATTTCAGTTATTAAGAGACAGTAACCACTTGAAGCAGATATAGTGCTGCCTTCACTGCATATAGCATGCCATGAACACCTGGCATGATACCACACCCAGTCACATTATCCTTACACTGGGCCAGCCAGTCATGGAACTATCCTTATATTTACTTGAGCGTTAGCAAAGGAGCTATACCACTTCATTTTTAATGACTTTGGTATGTCGCCTCCCAGGACCAAACCCATGGCCTCCTGTACCTAGAGCGGATGCTCTACCGATTGTGCTACCAGGTCTGGTCATAATTAAATGACACTTAATTCTAGCAAATTCCTTTTTTTACCATGGAGTGTAGACGGTAGCCTCCTGCCTTTGTCAAAACAACAGTTACAGTTAAAATGTTCAAATCCGATAAAAAAATCACTCAGTTCGAAATGCATTATTTGATTCAGAGGAAAAACATGCACCCTAAAAATCCTTTTCACTGATAACCAGAAACATCACACAAAAATCTAAAATTCCAGAAGCTGTTCAAACAGTGATGATGAAATGTCGAGATTGGGGTCTCAGTATCAGACAAACTCACAGGTAGGGGCCATTACAGGAAACACAAACAGTTGGGTACTATAGCCCCCCCCTTTAGGCTTTCTTAACATGTTTTATCCTTATTTCTTAGGAGGCTTCATTTATTAATAACCTTTACAAAATCTTACTTGCCAACAGTTACATAAAACACTAGACATATTGATAGAGATATAGCAAAAAGTTACGATCCTGATCTGCGAGTTTCTAGCACTTCACTATAGGGCTGCGTATCAGTCAAAATGATCGATACGATATCTGTATCGATACAAAATGACCGATATTTGATATATCATATGATATTTATGATTTTTTATATAATATAATAAATAAAGAAAAACCCTGTTTACACTAGGCTCCATCTGGTTTGCGATCAAAATACTCCCAAACTTTACTTTTTGGAGGCGGCATATTCGCAAAGTTGCAGACAAACGGATTTTTATCTTTAAATAGAAGAGTATTCAAATGTATGGTGTAAAAGCCGGTCTATGACGGTACTAGAATCGGACGGCAAACTATTGAACTAAAGTGGGATTTGTTTCGATAAACAATCTAGCTAAAATAAATTTATAAACGTTTCAAGCTAAGAAAGTGTTATCATTAGTTATCAACTTATCATCCATAAAGGATTTGAATCATTTAAAAGAATCCGCAACCAAACTCACCTGCGACAAAATAACATTAAGCAACCGAGTCTGCCGCGGAGGACGGTAGAGGACGGGTTTTAGCCATACAACGACGTCACAAAAACAACAACAACAACATGTTTTCAGATTGCGAGAAATGCAAGCCGATATCTGTTTAATTTGATGTATTTTAAATTTTGTTATGGGACCGATATTTCAGTCGATACATAAACGTTCGATACGATATACCTATCAAACCCTAAATACCGGTTCTCGATATATATCTAATACTTGACTTGTAAACTTAACTTTCATATTAAAATTCTCCCCACAACCTATCTAACTTATCTTTATAAATTTCCCTTTTGTCAATTTCTCTATAAAATCTATTTCAGTATCTGAAAGTAGAAATTGTGTTCTCCTATAGTTTTCTTGTAATTGAAACAAAACACATAGAACAATCTTGTTCAGAATTGTTTTGCTCTAAACAGCTGCCTACAAAGGAGAGCGTGGCACCAGAGGCCTGGTAGAAGTGGTAGAAGTGCTAACTTGTAACAACTTTGACTGCTTAGTCTCTCACAGATTGGGTTCCATCGTCGGGTACCCACGGTTGATTCTATACGTTACTCACCCGTGGGCAAATTGCTACTCATTTCGTCGTTCTGTTTGAATCGAACAGAACAGACATTATCCAATCAGATGATAGGTTACAAAATTAAATACTCTTCAATCGGAAGATCAATACGGTGACCTGAGAACGTAAACATGGCGTCCGGTACAGCGCATTGCAAGTGTAAAATATGTCTGTCAGCGATCCGCGACAAATGTTCTTACAGATCTTTGGGCACTCCAGCAAGTATTGAAAAATACACGTCGGTTTTAAACGAAATCGGTATTCTTGCCCATGAAGACAGTGACGTTGCTTGTAATTTGTGCGTAAATAAACTTACGACAATGCTATCGAAGTGGTATGAAAGCGTAAACTTGATTGGTTGGCAGATTCGCTGGATGGTCTCAGCGAACCAATTGGATTGCGGCATTTCATAGTAAACAAAGCGACGAAATGAGTAGCAATTTGCCCACGGGTGATGAATGGAGAGTAACGTAATAGAATCAACTTTGGTATCCGACAATGATTGGGTTCCAGTCCAAATTGAACAACTTAATGTATGTAGGAAGATCTTCCAGCTGACCCGGTGAGGACCCAGTGGTTCTACTGGGCTTAATTTGCCTTGGGGTCTTTCTCCACCAAAATGGCTGGACATTGCTTATATGACAACAACAAGCTAATGCAATGTATGTCAAAAAACAAACAAAACTTTTCTTTTATTTAACAGCAATGGTCATTTAAATCTTACATACATAAAAATATATAAGTATTTCAAGCAAGTTAACTAAAAATTAACACAGTTGAACCAGTTTTATGTGACTACAATCTTTTGGCAAATGTATCACAGGAGTTACAAGTTGGCAACTCTATAACTATTCCATGGCTACCACCCTACAAAAGGTAACAACACAATTTTATGCATTTTTCAATCACCCCTTATAAGTCAGACAAAAAGAAATAATCTGACAAAATTTATGTTCATCCCTCATAAACAAAAAATGCAACCAAAAAAAAATTCAAGAAGTTAATCATTTTTCCTTCTTGAACAATCACAAAAGCAGCCCTTTGGTAAACCAACAAAAAATCAACTCATACATGCTGTAATGAAATATGACTTGTTCTTATTACATTCCTTAAACAAAACATTAAAGCTGTTTTTCCTATGCTGACATAATAATTGTAAAACCTTTTAAGATTGTCAACTGTTGTCTGCTAATCACAAATCCATGAGATCTAGACAAATAGTGGACATTCCGATCAGACTGCTACCTTGAAGGGCTGATCAAGATCTCTGCTATTTGCTGCCAAATCTGTGAAAACAGCACTAGGAAACTTTCGATCATGCTACATACAAAGAACACAAGTTTTAGTGCTTGTAATTTACAAGCATGTCAGTGTAAGGGTTAATGAAGAGAACAATAAAACAAAGTTTGACAGCTCCCTTCACAAAACTTCCAAAGCAACACATGCCTGGACAGAGTGGAGCTACAACTAGCTATACAGTGGGTTTTTTTGTCAGACAAGATGAACAAGTGTTTGCACAAATTGTCTTCATACTTCAGGTGCCATTTGACTGGCCCCCCTCTGTCTCTGTCTAAAACAGATAAAATATGAGCATCTGACAGCCAAGAAACAATAGGAAACCAGCTAGAAACAGCAGGCAGCCAGTGGGAAATGATGGGCAACCAGCTAGAAACAGCAGGCAACCAGTGGGAAATGATAGGCAACCAGCTAGAAATAGCAGGCAACCAGTGGGAAATGATAGGCAACCAGCAGGAAACAATAGGCAACAAGCAGGAAACAATAGGCAACTACAATGTAGCTGGAAATGATAGGCAACCAGTGGGAAACAATAGGTAACCAGCAGGAAATTATAGGCAACCAGTGGAAAACAATAGGCAACCATCAGGAAATGTTAGGCAACAAGAAAGAAACAATAGGCAACACAATATTGTGTGCTTCTTTGTTAACACAGATCTAGGGCATCAACAAACAGCATTTTGCAGGATTTCTACAGTTAACAATGACATATTTGGTTATTTGAGACAAAACTCTTTGGTCCAAATTGTTGAATACCACCTTTAAAGTCCATACTAAAGCCCCTCATCAGACATGGCAAATCCCAGTTGAGACCCAATCTCATCTACTTACAGCCGTAACAAAGCAACTAATGTGGCTGTTATTTATTTGTTACAACTATAAATAAAAGCACAGCAGATATGTATACTAATGTTTTTAATGATGCCACTTAAGACCAAACTTCATCGAACTTAAATAATTAATATAAACATGACGTGTGGTGGTTTGTTTGTTTGTTTATTTATTGGGTTTACCGTCCCACCAACAGTATTTCAGTTATCTGGAGACGGTGTCCACTTGAAGCAGATACAATGCTGCCTTCACTGTGTATAGCATGCCCTGAACACCTGGCATGATATCACACCCAGTCACATTATCCTGACACCGGGCCAACCAGTCGTGGGACTACCCTTATATTTGCTTGAGCGTTAGCAAGGGAGCTATACCACTACCATTTTTAATGACTTTGGTATGTCGCGGCCCGGGATCGAACCCGGGGCCTCCCGTACCTGGAGCTGATGCTCTACCGATTGCGCTTCCAGGGCTACCTACACCAGAACCATGTTCAAACACCCAGGCCAATACATACAAACCATTCCTTGAACCCAAGTTATCAGACTAGAACGCAAATCACTTTTAACATACCAACAAAGTAAGGTATATTCATGTTGGTCAATATTAATGTGCCGGTTGACACAGGCTAGCTTAGTAAAAGCATTATGCATAATTTAAGACAACTATTTTAACATACTAAGATGTGGTAAATATAAACCTGAGTACGTAATAGCTGTGGACTATACAAACAACCTTCCATTTCTGCGTTCGGCTTTTCCAACAGCATTGTTTATTCCAGGAAGACTCACCCAACAATTATTCTACAACATTGTCTTCTCTGTTTACATTCTTCAAAGCAAAAACACAAGACAACAACATATCTATCTACCGTATCTCTGTGTTGCCAAAGCTTGCTTGCAAACTGCCGTGAACTCCTAGGCCCAGTAAGCCTGATTTTGTATATGCCTGAGAAAAAAGTGCAGAATCAGATCACGATATGCACTATATGTGGCTATGTCACTAGGGAGTTGTTTTGTCAATTATGTATGTAGTTGTCAGAAAATACGAGTGAATTACAAAACCTGTAACTCTCAGACCAGATCCAGCCTCTGTCCCTCATCATGCTACATATTATTCATAACCCCTAACTATTCATTGTCATCTGCTTATATTTATTTATGTACAAAGATGACTAGTAACTTTGCTAGGCACAGCAGAACATAGCGCAGATCCTGATCAGACAGCTTCCCTGCAGGATTCTGGCAAATATGAATCTACTCTGTCCTTCTTATGCTAGACCAATTATATTCCACCTGCTAGAAGCTAGAGGGTTGATGTATACATGACACAAATGACATTTCCCGTAACCAAAGATTTTTTTACCCCATCACAGCATGCTGATTTGATGCTGCTTGAAAGTTATTGCTCACTTATGTAAGCATTCACTTACATAACAACTACTAGGAGAAACAAAACTGCGTTTGTAATGTCCTTTTTTTTTTTGCAATGAAGCTGAAGTACATGAAATAAGCACATGAAATAAGAACTTTTTGGGGGCTTTTAAAGTTTTCAGAAGTGGGTGGCAAGAAATTCATATCACACTATTAAACCTAAGCAGGTTAAATCAAAAACACATAAACATTCTAAGTTATTAGCTATTAATGGCATGCAATGGTTATTAGACATAATGCTGGTGGCTCAACAGCAAATAGTGTAGATCCTGCACTCCTAATTCTATTTTCCTTTGCCTTGTCAATTTGTTTGTTTATCGTCCCACCAAAGTACTTCAGTTATCTGGAGTGGGTGTCCACTTATAGCAGATCTAGTGCTGCCTTCACTGTGTATGGCATGCTGTGAACACCTGGCATGATACCACACCCAGTCGCATTATCCTGACACCGGGCCAACCAGTCGTGGAACTAACCTTATATATTTGCTTCAGCATTAGCAAGGGAGCTATATCACTACCATTTTTAACAATTTTAGTATGTCGCTGCCCCAGATGGAGACGGAGCCTCCCGTACCTGAAGCTGACTGATTGAGCTTTCAGGTCCGGTTTATCAATTTGTGGGTTTAGGACTAAGACCAATATGTTACTCTTCAACATAACCATATTGTCATCAGCTATAACAAAGATAGCAATGCTTTTTATCCTTTTTTTCTCTACTGTCCTCAATCAGGAATTAAAAACTAGAAAAGTTTGCATAATTTGATCAAATATAATGTCACTTTCTAATAGTAATTTCTTTATGAAGCAAGAAATTTTCACTTTATTGTTGAACATAATAAAAGTAATATACTTACATGTAAATATGTACATACAACTGAAGCTGAGGTAATAATACTACAAGATGACAGCCAAACGATAAAAAAAAAAGCCGAAGTACAGTATATATACATATATACATAATTTTTGGTATGCAGAAACTTTTAAAAATAAATTTTACCAAAGTCTGACACCACCCAAAAAGCAAAAAATGAGAGCATGAATAATTTATTGGTTGTTATTATCAGTAGAAGAAAGACATGTAGAGGTTAGATCCCAGACATTTCCCACCCACTGGTGATGCTGACATATTTACGATGTGTCAAACTCCAACCAACATCTGATCTTAGCAGGAAGGTGGGAGGCTGCTACAGGATAGAGACAATCTTGTACAAAAGTGCCGTGCAGATTTTACCAGAAAATATATAACCTTGATTATGTTACATTTGTAATCATTACTAAATTTAAGATTTAATTTAAAGATTATTTACTCATAATCACATGTAATGTGGCTAATATTTTTAATATTTTTTCAAAAACTTCTCACTCTCAAATTTTTGGCAAATTTACTTTTTCTACCCAAGCGGGTTTTCGAATATGGCAGTGCCCATGAGCGTTTGCAAATAGGTAAAGAGAGCAATTGTATATGTTGAAAAAGGTAATTTGCCAAATATTTAGCATTTTTAGGAAAAATAATCTTTAACAGTTCTCTATGGAATAATTTAGAAGATAATATTGATAAGTTTTAAGTCTAATTATACAAATTCAGCACACCATCAGTACTATAAACATAATATCAGATAAATAGAGGATCTGATATGAATGTTCATTTGATACTGAAAATATTAAATGAGTTAGATGAAATGATATGAAATGAGGCTCTGCCGAGTTTTGTATCGTTTTAGACGAGTTTAATATTTTTCAGTATCTAATGAACATGAATGTTACATTCTATTTATCACATAACCAAAACATCAGCTGTTTTTTGTTTACAATGCATCATCTTTGATAGTATGAACAGTCGGCCTTGATATGTGTAATTCGGTTTAGGAGAATCCGCACAAAAAATAGTTCCACTTTTTACTTGACCATTTTTCGATAAAAAGGAAACAGAATCATTTTAACATGACTAAAATGTTGTTTTTATTATTAAATATGAAATTGTCCAACGAAATGCATAAAATGAAGACAATAAAGTGATCAGGAAATGGCATATAAACTAACATACCTAATAACATCACCCTACGATAAATAACTAGTGTGTTACCAAAAATAATGCATGAGTTTTACCTCACACTCGGCACAGTAGGTTATGTGATAAGTATTATAATTATCATTCTTTCAATTAGGAATCTCAACTATTCATTCTTTAATATATCCAAAATAATATTTTTCAAATGCACATTCATACTGAAATAAAGAAAAGTTTCTTGCATTCCTGATATTTAAGCCTATATCTAAAAGGTTCCAAGAGAATAGGAATCACTAATTGTAGCCACATGTGCATAGCCTAAAGCCGAATCATTGCAGAAGAAAAATGTCACATCTAAAAAACAAACTCAAGTTTTATGGAACATTAATTAAGTCTTTCATAATCATCAAAGAAAGTAAGAACTACTTTATGAGCATTGTTTTACAAGTGAAAGTGTTTATTTCAAGTTGTTGATTTTCCAGCATCTGTTTATATCATTTGAGAGCAGGAACTAAAAGTACTAATAGCAGAAACCTTAAGCTTGATCAACAGATGGACTCAACCCATGTTATATAAATGACATGTTGTTTTCCACATATCTCACAATGCAATTTAAATGACATCTTTTTTTCTTAAATATTACAATTAGGTTTTTAAATGTAGTATTTGATAGAACACCTGGCATGATATCACACCCAGTCACATTATCCTGACACCGGGCCAACCAGTCGTGGAACTACCCTTATATTTGCTTCAGCGTTGGCAAGGGAGCTATACCACTACCATTTTTAACGACTTTGGTATGTCGCGGTCCGGGATCGAACCCGAGGCCTCCCATTCCTGGAGCCGATGCTCTACCGATTGCGCTACAATATAATAGCTCCCATAGGATGCTAAAATATGAAAGAACCCTGGCTGGTACCAAGGTAAGATAACAGCAAGTTTCAAGGTAAGCCAACTAGCACCATGGCTTGATATACTAGAACCAGACTCCATTGTTATCAGGACTACTTATATGGTTTCTATCATCTCTTAGAGAAGGTTGCCTCACCATTCCTTTAGAATTCTGACAGACATTCTGGGTCCAGGCAACAGCAGAAATGGTGTAACTTACAAATACTCCAATGTCAGATAAAACCATATTGAAACCATCCAGCAATCAGTAGTTTAAACTCTCAGCTTACTAAATCTGTATAATTTTATTAAGCCTTGGCAAATTTTGTAGATCCCAAGCAGTCATCTCCAACTGGAAGCTGACTAATCAGGATTCGAACCTGTTTTTAATTATAATTCACAATATTTCTACCTTGCAAATTTTTATTACTCACATATTTTTATATTAACCAAGCTATGCTTTATTTACTTTAAACCTAATCGTGTTTGGACCCTTATGAGCTATGAAGTGTACTATGCACCTTAAACACAAAATACAAATACATGCTCATGCCTGGCACTGTTTTCTGCTCTTGTCTCAGCAAATGTTTTGTTGGCAAATATTTCAGTTTTTTTTGTACCTGCTTAGTAATTAACATAGCAGGCTAAGTGATAGGAAAAGTGAACATTTACATAGAGTGACTAGTTTACACAATTGCCACATGCAGCCAATGTTTCATCCTGTTCCAATTTGAAACTGTTTTCTAACAAAATGATGAGGAGAGGATCAGTAATGTACAAGGTACAGGATGCCTTGAAAACTTCCTCACACTGATAGGCGTGTCATTTCAAACTGATAAATGAACACATGTTCACAGGGCATAACCTCCTCAGACAGGCATGGAAATAATCTCTTTAATGTACACACATTCTGTCTCTACATATGCTGGGTAATGATATACTACCAGAAAATTATTTTTTCTACATAAAGGAACGGCAACTAAAAAAAAGGGAAAAAAAAGAAAATTATATATAAACAAGATTATTTCTAAACAGTATTTTCTTTTCACTTCGACTAACAATCCTTTATTTAAAACAGGAATTTGATATCTAGCCATGTATGTCAATTGTCTGTCAAGTTCCATTCAGAAGTCATTAGCAATATAATTAGTTTCATAATACATTCACATGTAAGTCTTGCCTAAAATAAATTATTAACTGGAACTTACAAATAATCTTTCATTATAAAAAGCTGGAACAAATTTAGCCCACAATAAACAGCAACCATTTAATTTGCTACAATTGATATAAGTATGAAAACCAGACACACATAACAAAAAAAAAACAATAATAAAAAACAGTTGATAATTTGGAGGCTCATCCATTTCACACTGGGCAGGGTATATTTTGCAGACTGTTTATCAGAATCACTGTGAACTTTATCATGAGAGATTTGGAGCAGATTCAAAACGTTATCATTCAATAAAGTCTCCAACTAGCATGTTTAACAGACCAGGTAGCACATTTGTCTGGGGGCATTGACTTCTGTACCATATACAACCATACCGCATGCAGAGATGGATCCAGGGAGGTAAAAATGTAGAGTTGTGACACATATATGTAAGCTTAAGAAAAAACTTATAAAAAACTTTTAAAGTACGTTTTGTCTGCTGACTGCTTAGGTCAAAGTTCTGTGCTATATACTGTGTTTATATATTTGTAGTATTTACTGCGATAAATTTGAATGGATCTTGATTCATACCCCGCCGCTGCCACCAAAATTTCCTGAATCCGCCTACTACCCCATGTCACTCTAGCAATTTGTTCGAGAAGTTCAAGTATGTGATTCAAGAAAAGTATGTAACACCAATCACACACCTACAAATATATCAAGATAATATTACAGTTTTATGCAACCGACATTGATATACATGTCTTTTCAATTAATTATTACAGTCGGTGCAAGAACTTTCATGTGGGGAGGTTTCTCCAGCTAACCTGCTGTGCACCCTTGGTCTGGGGTCTTCCTTCACCAGTATTTAGCTGAATGTATTGGTGTATTATAACAAACTAACAACAATAAAAAATAATTATTAATAATAAGTTTAAAAACAATACCTTCGATAATATTTGTCAGAAATCATTGAGTAAATAGTTATTTTATTTATTGATGAACAAGTATTTCCAAAACATACATGAGTATCAAAACAAACTAACAAACTTAAATCTATAATTACAATACCAATTATAACTCCTTTTGATGTGTAATTAAAACCCTAACTAATTAATTAATAATCATAAACATAACATGAAGACATTAGGATATTACCATCAATACAATTATGCTCAGTCATTATTTCAAACTTCATAACAATACTATAATTAACAACTGACAAATAACAATTGATATCATTAACTATTGAAGAAAAGTAGATATGAGGATATGGCATTAAAGTCTAATTTTAACCTATCACCATCTATGTCACAAAGCATAACATAATAATAATAATAATAATAATAATAATAATAATAATAACAAAAAAATAAAATGATAATAATAATAATAAAAAAATAATAATTATAATAATATATTATAAACACAAGCTGGTAGTATAGAATTGGGAACATTATCCTGACACTGGGCCAACCAGTCATGGAACTACCCTTATATTTGCTTGAGCATTAGCAAGGGAGCTAAACCACTACCATTTTTAACAACTTTTGTATGGCATGGCCCTGAATCTAACCCAGGACCTCCTGTACCTGGAGCCGACGCTCTACCAATTGCGTTACCAGGTCTGGTATAAGAAGCTGGTTGTTAGAAGTGGGAAACTTCAAGAAACAGAAAACAATAAGGCAAGATGATTAAGTGATTACAGAAGAGGTTGTAACAATTGGAGTTATACTTAACAGTTGAATGTAATTAATATTCATTTGCTCTTAATTTTCTAATTATAAACAAATCCCTATGAACTAATCTAGATAGGAGTTATCTGTCAGGAAATGCAAGCCCTGAATTCAAACATCATAAGACTCTGATTTGCCGTATTTATCTGTTCCCCTTCAAGTGTACCACTTCTCACAGCCTCCTTACATGCAATCACTGAAAATGCATGATGCACAAAAACTTCTAGTACTTCTGTTACAATTTGCACTCATGAAAACTCTTAAATATAAACACTCAAGAAGAAAACATAATCTGCCAGATGGTAGGATGATGGCAAAAGGTAAGCACTCACTGTTTTCGGCATGGCAGTTTTTCAGTGATTAATCTGGTTAATATGTTTAGGAAATACAACTACCGAAAGATTAAGTTTGGAAATGTTTAGCAGTTGGGATACAAAATAATCTTTGTTTAAAAAACACTACGATATAAATAGTATAAGAATCAAAAAATTATTTGAACTAATTCATTTAAGCGGGTTAATAGACAACTTGACCTCAGTTTTCATTCCAAGTATCTCTCACTTGCTGTTCACAATTAAGATGACCAACTGTGGAAAAGAGAACTTCTTAGAAGGAAAAATCAAAAGTCCACAAAATAAAAACATACCCTGACTGTTTCGAACTGCTTCAAAAGAAAAAGATGCTGATACTAAGTATACTACGTTGCCTGTTAACCAAACACAAAATACATGCGTGTAATTCTTGCAAAAGTTGCCAAGAACTGTTCACCCTACAGTAAGTACTTATTGCATCATTCACATGACAAGTCAACATGCTGAGAAATACTTAAAGGTGGTATTTGTTAGTTCGCCTATAACAAATATACGTGATAGTATCTTCACCGAATGGTTTTGTTTACACTCGCCTTTCACCTTTAGCCAGCTGTATGGCGAGCATTTTATACAACATATAATAATATCTTACCCATAATTTGGGAATTCAGACATAACTTCTACATAAACTAATATTTTATTAGTCGAGACACTTTTCCTTACTACAACAATTGTTAGGCAATACAAATACTGAAATAAATCACTTTAAAATGTTCTTTCTTAACCAATCCTATAAATAAACATGATGGGCATTTCTATTAAAGTAAGATATCATCATCAGAGTGAACTTACCCGGACGATGATATAATGTGATCTCTTATATTTGCTTGAGCTTTAGCAAGGGACCTATACCAATGCCATTTTTACTGACTCCAGTATGTAACTGCCTGGAATCAAATCCTGGGGCCAACCTTACCTGGAGCCCACGCTCTACATATTGCGCTACAAGATCCGGTCGCCACAGGATGCCCCATATACCACACTTGTAAAAGAGTCCTTACCTGTTTCTATATAACCATATCTTGACAAAGAAGGTTATATGACAAAACCACAAATTACCATAACAAACGGCACCTACCAGCAAACTTCAAATATTTGATAATAAAAAAGTGTGAAATAAAAATACATAATAAATGTAAAAAAGGAGAGAAAATAAAATCTGACACCATTCAGTCAAAGGTATTTTGCAGCCAGCTAAACTATCAAGTACAATATCTCCCACAATTTCTGACAGCTCAGCACTATATCTACAGCACACTGCCATTATTTACCCACTGCTTTTTTGTGCTATATATTGAGACCCATTCAGATTGCCATCAAATAAGCTATTAATCTTGCAGTCCCTCTGGTACAGAGTACACTACCTTACAGGGGTGCAAGAACTGCAAGTACCAGTCATCATGTCTACTTGACAATAGACATGGCATTCAAAAATATAAAAGATCTATGTTCCATACAATTCTAATGCACTAATGTCTACCAAGGTATTTTTATAATTGTTCTGGCTTTTCTTTTCACCCTTCTATTGATCATACCTGTCACAATCCCCATGACTGAACTTTCTTCCTCCTTTTCTGATTCATTTGGCCAGATTTTAATCTAGCATGCCATTAATCCACCATCACACCAGGTAGGGTACCTCAGGTGCATCTCCTGAGGATTGGGGACCCTGATGTTATGGGAGATAATTAACATGTGAAGAATCCATTCTGGTGATGAGTAAGGGGCACTTCCTTTCAAAACTGGCACTAAGTACATTACTTCTGGCATTGAGTACAGTCATCATACCTGACAGTAAGTACATCAAACACTGGCACTGAATATATCACCCTTGGCACTGAGTACATAACGCCCTGGCACTGAGTAAATGATGCCTGGCACTGAGAATATAACGCCCTGGCACTGAATACATGACCCCTTGCACTGAGTACATAACATCCTGGCACTGAGTACATAACCCCTGGCACATAGTACATCACCCCTGGCACTGAGTACATAACACCCTGGCACTGAGTACATAACCCCTGGCACAGAGTACATCACCCCTGGCACTGAGTATATCACCCCTGACACAGAGTACATAACCCCCTGGCACAGAGTACATCACCCCCTGGCACAGAGTACATAACCCCCTGGCACAGAGTACATTACACCCTGGCACAGAGTACATAACCCCCTGGCACAGAGTACATTACACCCTGGCACAGAGTACATAACCCCCTGGCACTGAGTACATAACCCCCTGGCACAGAGTACATAACCCCCTGGCACTGAGTACATAACCCCTGGCACAGAGTACATCACCCCTGGCACAGAGTACATCACCCCTGGCACTGAGTATGTCACCCCTGGCACAGAGTACATAACCCCCTGGCACAGAGTACATAACCCCCTGGCACAGAGTACATAACCCCAGGCACTGAGTACATTATCCCCTGGCACTGAGTACATTACACCCTGGCACAGAGTACATAACCCCCTGGCACTGAGTACATAACCCCCTGGCACAGAGTACATAACCCCCTGGCACTGAGTACATAACCCCCTGGCACAGAGTACATAACCCCCTGGCACTGAGTACATAACCCCCTGGCACAGAGTACATCACCCCTGGCACTGAGTACATAACCCCCTGGCACAGAGTACATAGCCCCCTGGCACAGAGTACATAGCCCCCTGGCACAGAGTACATAACCCCCTGGCACAGAGTACATAGCCCCCTGGCACTGAGTATATCACCCCTGGCACTGAGTATATAACCCCCTGGCACAGAGTACATAGCCCCCTGGCACAGAGTACATAACCCCCTGGCACAGAGTACAGAGTACATAACCCCCTGGCACAGAGTACATAGCCCCCTGGCACAGAGTACATAGCACCCTGGCACAGAGTACATAGCCCCCTGGCACAGAGTACATAGCCCCCTGGCACAGAGTACATAACCACCTGGCACAGAGTACATAGCCCCCTGGCACAGAGTACATAACCCCCTGGCACAGAGTACATAGCCCCCTGGCACAGAGTACATAGTCCCCTGGCACAGAGTACATAGCCCCTTGGCACAGAGTACATAGCCCCCTGGCACAGAGTACATAACCACCTGGCACAGAGTACATAGCCCCCTGGCACAGAGTACATAACCCCCTGGCACAGAGTACATAGCCCCCTGGCACAGAGTACATAGTCCCCTGGCACAGAGTACATAGCCCCCTGGCACAGAGTACATAGCCCCCTGGCACAGAGTATATAACCCCCTGGCACAGAGTACATAGCCCCCTGGCACAGAGTACATAGCCCCCTGGCACAGAGTACATAGCCCCCTGGCACAGAGTACATAACCCCCTGGCACAGAGTACATAGCCCCCTGGCACAGAGTACATAACCCCCTGGCACAGAGTACATAACCCCCTGGCACAGAGTTTATAATCCCCTGGCACTGAGTACATAACCCTGCCACAGAGTTATAACCCCCTGGCACTGAGTATATCACCCCTGGCACAGAGTACATAACCCCCTGGCACTGAGTACATCAACCCTGGCACAGAGTACATAACATCCTGGCACTGAGTATATCACCCCTGGCACCGAGTTCATAACCCCCTGGCACTGAGAACATAACCCCTGGCACCGAGTACATAACCCCCTGGCACTGAGAACATAACCCCTGGCACTGAGTACATAACCCCTGGCACTAAGGACATCACCCCTTACCTTGAGTACATCAACCGCACACCCCTGGCACTAAGGACATCACCCCTGACACTGAGTACATCATCCCCTGCACCCATAGCACTGAGTACATCACCCCCTGGCACTGAGTACATTATCCTAGGCACTGAGTATATTACTCCCTGGCACTAAGTACATCAACCCTGACATAGAGTACATCACCACCCTGGCATTTAGTAAATCACCGCTGGCATTGAGTACATCATACAATGGCATTGAGTACATCTTACCCTGGCCATAAGTACATCACCCCTGACACTGAGTACATCACCACCCTGGCATTGAGTAAATCATCCCTGGAACTGAGTACATCACCCCCTTGCATTGAGTAAATCACCCCTGGCACTGAGTACATCACCCCCTGACACTGAGTACATCACCCCTTGACAATGAGTACATCACCCCTTGACAATGAGTACATCACCCCTTGACAATGAGTGCATCACCCCTTGACACTGAGTGCATCACACCCTGGGTTTGAGTAAATCACCCCTTTGCAACCCTAGCACTGAGTACATCACCCCCTGGCACCCCCTAGCACTAAGTACATCACCCCCTGGCACCCCCTAGCACTGAGTACATCACCCCCTGGAACCCCCTAGCACTGAGTACATCACCCCCTGGCACCCCCTAGCACTGAGTACATCACCCCCTGGAACCCCCTAGCACTGAGTACATCACCCCCTGGAACCCCCTAGCACTGAGTACATCACCCCCTGGAACCCCCTAGCACTGAATACATCACCCCCTGGCCAGCTAAGTACATCACCAACCGGCAACCCCTAGCACTGAGTACATCAGCCCCTGGAACCCCCTAGCACTGAGTACATCACCCCCTGGAACCCCCTAGCACTGAGTACATCACCCCCTGGCCAGCTAAGTGCATCACCCACCGGCAACCCCTAGCACTGAGTACATCACCCCCTGGCACCCCCTAGCACTGAGTACATCACCCCTGGAACTCCCTAGCACTGAGTACATCACCCCCTGGCCAGCTAAGTACATCACCCACCGGCAACCCCTAGCACTGAGTACATCACCCCCCTGGCACTAAATACATCCCCCCTGACTCCCCTGGTCCCCTCCCATAACCTACTATTCATTGTCCTGCAGCATGTTTGTTTACAAATTGCCACAAGGCAACAACTGATTGCAATAAAATTCCTATTGTTCAGCATAGTTTCACTTTAATATCAATGCTTAGAAGTTAACTTGGCATCAAACCATTTTACAGATCAATTAAGATTAATAGCCATTTATCTCTTTAAAATATAAACCACATGTTCACTCCTTGCAGAGCAATTAGATTTTAATGAGAATTAACAGTTGCCTAAAACTACAGTAGATGCCTTTGAAGATTGGCATGTTTATTATAAAATGCTGACGTGAAAATATTGTATTTATCTGTGATTCCTAAAGCAATCCTTGTGGTAGTGTCAAACTTTTTAATAATGGAGTAGCTGTGATATAGCTAATTTAACACCCTGAAATCATAGCATGAAAGAGGCATTATAAGATTTCTAGGTCATTGTGTATCATTGTATTTAAACTGTTTTAAACATAACACATAAACTATATTGAAGGTAAAACAAAGTTCAAGTACAAGTATACATAAAAGCAAGGAACTTTAATCTGTTTGCATTTATTTCAGAAGCTGCTCCATTAAAACAAAAATATTTTGTTTATGGTAACACTTAAACTTTTTTTTCAATAACTCACCTTCAAGTCAACTAATAACTGAGATATATGTAAAAACATTGATTGAGTGAGCTTATAATTGTGATTGAAGACAAAAAATGTTCAATACATCGTATAACTACAATGATAGATATGAAAATAATGTTCTGAGTTCGAAATTAATTCCTAGTTACTTATTCAATCAACACTACACCCTTGTGATCTGTGTCTAAATCCTGGTTGCACTGTTCTTTTCCAAGTCTAGGCAGTAAACTTAAGATGTAAGAACCTGAGATGATACAAATGACTCTGACATAGCCTAGTATAGAGCCCCTGAAGGCAGTGAGGCCCCCGGCTCAGGATATGGCAAATATCTCTGTCTAGTAGTATAGAGTCCCTGAAGGCAGTGAGGCCCCCGGCTCATGATATGACAAATATCTCTGTCTAGTAGTATAGTGCCCCTGAAAGCAGTGAGGCCCAGCACAGGATATGGCAAATATCTTTGTCTAGTAGTATAGAGCCCCTGAAGGCAGTGAGGTCCAGCACAGGATATGGCAAATATCTCTGTCTAGTAGTATAGAGCCCCTGAAGGCAGTGAGGTCCCAAGCACAGGATATGGCAAATATCTCTGTCTAGTAGTATAGAGCCCCAGAAGGCAGTGAGGTCCAGCACAGGATAAGGTAAATATCTCTGTCTAGTAGTATAGAGCCCCAGAATGCAGTGAGACCCCTGGCTCATGATATGGCAAATATCTCTGTCTAGTAGTATACAGCCCCTTAAGGCAGTGAGACCCAGCACAGTAAATGGCAAATATCTCTGTCTAGTAGTATAGAATGCAGTGAGACCTCTGGCTCATGATATGGCAAATATATTGGCCTAGTAGTATACAGCCCCTGAAGGCAGTGAGTCCCAGCACAGGATATGGCAAATATCTTGGCCTAGTAGATGATACATAGTCAATGGAACACTGGTTCTAAAAACTTTTTGCCACCTTGTAGGCCCCTTATCTCTAATCATTGTGTGATATTCCTGGGCAGCATTGTTCATTCATAAATCTGCATTCTACATATATCTTTATTATACAGCATACAAATTCGCTTGATTAAGCTTTAACAGACGACAATATTAACGTTAAACTTTGAAGCATGCCTGGACACAAGTGCTACGTCCAATCTCTTTCAAGAATATTTCAATATATTTGTCAGTGTACTTGCGCGACCTTTTCCTACGCATAAAGACTAGTAAGAAGTAAAGTTCATGCAGGGTCAATCTTTCATGATTAGAGTGTCAACTTTCCCATCATTCTGGACACAGCTACAAATGACGCTGCCCAAAAAAAGGAAAAGTCAGCATTTTCTTGGGATCCATGACAACATGGACCATGGTAAAAGGATCCATGGTAACAGTCCCTTTTAGACATAAAGTCATATTTTGTCATTTCCTTAGGGTTTAAAATTGCAAGTAAATACATTATATTAAAAACTTACGGGCCAGATCCAAGAAATTAAACTGTTTGCACTGGTTCTATCTTGGATGCATTATCAAATAGTTCATGTTATACAATCTCAAATTAAAGCTGTTAAAATCTGCAAAAAGAGAATATATGAAACCATCACATCATTTTCAGCCCAAAAACTTCCCTAAAATCACTAAAAATATGCTTTTTGTAAAATTCCCTTTGCTCAAAAATTAAGTCAGTTTCCCTTGCATGTAATCAGAATCCTTTAAATAGAACCATAAATTCACTTCCTGAAACTGTAAGAAAACTTACTGCTTAAAAATATGTTATTTTCTCCTACTCTTGTAAAAGCAGCCTATTGTTGTTGTTTTTTGTTATTTTTTATGACTTTTGTTTTCATGTCGCAATGAAAACCAATTATATATTTTTATATACTACACTTGGATGAATAAATACTCCACATTTCCTAAGACCTATATTACATTTATTTGAAAGAATGAGGAAAAGAAAATGTGAGGATATTTTTTTTCCTACTTACACTTTTATTCTTCTTTGATGTGTTACATACTGAATGCTGTAAATTTACATAAACCTGATCTCGAACTTTAATTTCCCCAGAGACGAGTATCATGAAGTTTTATTCAATCAATGTTACAAGATTCACTTCCTTGCTAGTCTGTACTTGATACTTCAAATACAAACATCATCATCATCTGCAGAAAGCATTTTTCAAGTACAAATAAATACATCCTGCATAAAAACCACACTCAACAAGGTCCGTGCATCAACATTTTTAACATTTTCCTAAAAGCAGATGGCATCACAAAATTAAATGTTTTCTTTTAGTAGATGGCAGCGCAAATGGCGACATTTGTTTTTATAGCACAGTGTCAGGCTGTTGGTCAAATTAAGCTATAATATATGCTGCCATCCTAAAATATATCCTCTTAATTTAAATAAAGATATTCAGAATCAACTCCAGAAAAAAAAAGATTTTTCTAGGGACAACCTAAAAATTACAATGGCAAAAACTGAATTTTCACACTTAATAACTTGTAATTTTATCTAATTACTTGTTAAACAGTATTTCATAAATAATATATGAGTTTTTAAAAATTAATAGCACCTTCATATAAATTCTCTGTTCATATAAGGCAGTGTGATAAGGAGCAATATCTTCAAAGGGAGAGCACTGTTTGCATATAAATTAAGCTTTCTGGAAGATTAACTCCCCTATCTTTACACAATAAAATATGGGTTGTGTAATCTTCCTTATGCTGGGAAAATAACGAACCTTTTGAGGAGAGTGTCTGCTAGCCAAAACATATATAACATTTCCATGAGGAAATAAATACTGTGACTATGTAATAATACTGAATCATTTGTCAAATGTTTTTAGTTTGATATTAAAACTACTTGGTGTGCATTCTTAGAATTATCAAACTTACTTTTCTCCATGACAGGGAAAAGAATACTTTAATCGATTCAACCATTGTCTAGCCATAAACCTTTATGTCAACTGCCATTTGATACATAGAGAATAATTCATAGTGTCCCAATAAAACAATATACACCAAATCATATATTATTTATAAAGACACTTTTAAATAACAACCTAAAGACAGTTGACCAAGAAATAATATAAAACACATCATATATTATTCATAGCCATACTTTTAATTACCAGGAAAATGTAGGACAAGAAACAATTCCTTAAAGAACTGCCTCTGTGTAATTTTCAGCTCTATTTTGCAGTCTTGTAGGAAAGCTTCTTTGTATTTTTCTAAG
Source organism: Sinonovacula constricta (assembly GCA_007844125.1). Classification (NCBI taxonomy): domain Eukaryota; kingdom Metazoa; phylum Mollusca; class Bivalvia; order Cardiida; family Solecurtidae; genus Sinonovacula; species Sinonovacula constricta. The sequence goes on from CM017564.1 coordinate 27,976,769, forward strand.
CTCCATTTAGCATTGTGTAGTTCTCAAGGACATGTCTCAATATCTTATCACAACCCTATCACTTGTCTCAACCCTATATATCTTGTCTCAACCCTATATCTTGTCTCAATCCTATATAGCTGGTACCTGTAAATCTTGTCTCAACCCTATATATCTTGTCTCTACCCTATATCTTGTCTCAACCCTATATCTTGTCTCTACCCTATATCTTGTCTCAAGCCTATATCTTGTCTCAACCCTATAAATCTTGTCTCAACCCTATATCTTGTCTCTACCCTATATCTTGTCTCAACCCTATATCTTGTCTCTACCCTATATCTTGTCTCAAGCCTATATCTTGTCTCAACCCTATATCTTGTCTCAACCCTATATCTTGTCTCTACCCTATATCTTGTCTCAACCCTATATCTTGTCTCTACCCTATATCTTGTCTCAAGCCTATATCTTGTCTCAACCCTATATCTTGTCTCAAGCCTATAAATCTTGTCTCAACCCTATATCTTGTCTCAACCCTATAAATCTTGTCTCAACCCTATATCTTGTCTCTACCCTATATCTTGTCTCAACCCTATATCTTGTCTCTACCCTATATCTTGTCTCAAGCCTATATCTTGTCTCAACCCTATAAATCTTGTCTCTACCCTATATCTTGTCTCAACCCTATATCTTGTCTCAATCCTATATTTTGTCTCCACCCTATATCTTATCTCCACCCTATATCTGGTCTCCAACCTATATCTTGTCTCCACCCTATATATCTTGTCTCCATCCTATATATCTTGTCTCCACCTTACATATCTTGTCTCCACCCTATATCTTATCTCAACCCTATCACTTGTTTCAATCCTATATAGCTGGTTCCTATATATCTTGTCTCAACCCTATATCTTGTCTCCACCCTATATATCTTGTCTCAACCCTATATATCTTGTCTCAACCCTTTATATCTTGTCTCCACCCTATATATCTTGTCTCAACCCTATATATCTTGTCTCCACCCTATATATCTTGTCTCAACCCTATATATCTTGTCTCAACCCTTTATATCTTGTCTCCACCCTATATATCTTGTCTCAACCCTATATATCTGTCTCAACCCTATATATCTTGTCCCAACCCTATATATCTTGTCTCAACCCTATATCTTGACTCCACCCTTTATATTGTCTCTACCCTATATCTTGTCTCAATCCTAAATATCTTGTCTGAATCCTATACCTCGTCTCAACCCTATATCTTGTCTCTATCCTATATCATGACTCCACCCTATATATCTTGTCCCAATCCTGTCTTGTCTCCACCCTATATCTTGTCTCTACCCTATATCATATCTCCACCCTATATATCTTGTCTTAATCCTATATACTGTGCCTCCACCCTTTATCATGTCTCCACCTTATATCTTGTCTCAATGCTTTATATCTTGTTGCCACCCTATATATTGTCTCAACCCTATATATCTTGTCTCCACCCTATATATCTTGTCTCCACCCTATATATCTTGTCTCAACCCTATATATCTTGTCTCAACCCTATATCTTGTCTCCACCCTATATATCTTGTCTCAACCCTATATATCTTGTCTCAACCCTTTATATCTTGTCTCCACCCTATATATCTTGTCTCAACCCTATATATCTTGTCCCAACCCTATATATCTTGTCTCAACCCTATATCTTGTCTCCACCCTTTATATTGTCTCTACCCTATATCTTGTCTCAATCCTAAATATCTTGTCTGAATCCTATACCTCGTCTCAACCCTATATCTTGTCTCTATCCTATATCATGACTTCCACCCTATATATCTTGTCCCAATCCTGTCTTGTCTCCACCCTATATCTTGTCTCTACCCTATATCATATCTCCACCCTATATATCTTGTCTTAATCCTATATACTGTGCCTCCACCCTTTATCATGTCTCCACCTTATATCTTGTCTCAATGCTTTATATCTGGTTGCCACCCTATATCTTGTCTCCACCCTATATCTTGTCTCCACCTTATATCTTGTCTCAATGCTTTATATCTTGTTGCCACCCTATATCTTGTCTCTACCCTATATATTGTCTCCACTCTATACAATATATCTTGTCTCCACCTTAAATCTCGTCTCTACCCTATATCTTGTCTCAATCCTACATAGCTGCTACCTATTGAAACATAAAACTGATATCATTGAACATCCATGTAAAGTTGGCTCAAAAAATTGTGGGATAATTTGCTTTGCCAAAGTGTAAAATACGTCCCTAATCTGAAACAAGCCATTATGTATTATTAATACCTCTGGCAGCACTTAGACACTGAATATTAAAGCTTCTAGAATCTGGTGGACTAGAGACTATGTGGGATATAACGAGCTGCTTGTCTCCATTAATTATTCACAGACTGCATGACAATTATACAGCTCCAAGTAGCCACCGAGCTCAAAATAATGGACTGGTCTTCCACTGACAGTGAACCCAGAGTGAACCGAAATTGTGGCACAGTCAACCATTAGTATCATCAAACATGGCAAAACTGTGGCAAAGTGTATCAGGATCAGAGACATCTGTCTAATTAGATTAACTGATTAATAGGATCAATTATAAATCTGTGTCAGAACGACCCTTTGGCTGACTATGCAAGAGAAGCATCTTTTGAATATGGCGGCATGATTATAATAACAGATAGGGGCAACTGCTGATGCAATGTATTTACGGTTGAAAGGTTTTCTGATATAACAACACCTGCCTTTGTTATTTACCAATTACAACAATAAAAGTCACCACAACCAAATATATATCAATGCTGTTCAGTATGGAACCATTTGCTATTAGTATATGGGAATTTTAAGTTATTCAAAACTATACTTTGGTGCTGGATGTTTTTAATTTTTGTAGATTTGTAACTCCTCTGACTGCTTAGCCTCCCACTATGTGGGTTCGAGTCCCGTTAAGGACGCAGGACTTAACGTGGAAAGGTTTTCCAGCTGACCTGCACTGCACCAGTGGTTCTACCCAAACATTTGTCTGGGGTTTTCCTCCACCAAAAAAGCCGGATTTTGCTATAATGAACATAATTAGTCGCTGCGAAGTATCTCAAAAACAAACAAATTTGTAAGTGATACAGTTTCAAACATACAATGTCTGTATAAATGGTCAAGGGTGAACCCATGCACTTGGTATGAACTTGTGAGACAGGTACTTGGATGTTCATTTCATCCAAAGGCCTGATAACACGCTAATAACCACACTTCTTGGTTATTACAATAACAATAAGCATAATTTGACTTTAATTGCAAATGCTATTATTTTTCAATTGTGACAATTTAGGGAAGAATTAGGGATTTGCTGGCATTTTTGCCAATACTGTGCAGCAACATTTCTATCATAATAGCACAGGGGCACTTATGAGGTGCCCAGGGACTGAACCTGGCAGGTCCATTAAACTGACAAAACGAGTCGGGCGTAATGCTGTCCCCTTAGCCCCGAGCATTAGGAATGAAGCCACTACTACCAACTTTAAAGTCTCTGGTTTGACCCGGCCGGGGTTTGGACCTGCGACCTCCCGATCCGCAAGCCGAGGCTCTAGTGCTTGAGCTATTTCAGGCAGTCACATAAAGGAAGATGCAAGATTAACATGTAGCAGAAAAGTCTGTTCTTCAACTAACAAGGGTATTTAGGGAAGAACATGGTTAATAATTGGAATATACATTGAAGATGGTAAATGGTCAAAGTAAAAAATAACTTACATCCAGGAGCAGCCTGACAACGTCTGTCTTGCCAAACAGTGCGGACTCATGGAGGCAGGTGCCCTGGAGTGTGGACCTGTTGATGTTCACACCTGCCTGAAGCAGTAGTCTGAAATAGACAACATGTAGAGAACACTATATAAAACAGAATCAGGACTGATAAAAACTTCTTGATAATATTTTTATGTAGGAAACATGAAACAAAGACATATATGAAGTCAGCTGAAACAAGGTTTATTTTCATAAGCAGCATTTCCTAACCCTCACAATGCCATGGTGGTCAATGAATGATTTATTTACCATCATTTAAAGGTAGTTTCGGACATTTTTCCTTCGTCAAATTCGTGTAAACTTGGTTTAGGGGAATTGTAGGTTCATTCTTCAAAAAGTCAAACTAAAGTCGAAAAAAAGACGATTTTGAATACTATCCAAATTGTAAGACGATATAAATCGTGAAATAAATGGATCTACATGTCCTTTCTTTCCAAAACTATAAATAAGCATGATCAAAATATTTGCTAAAAATAGACATTGACGTCAGAGCGGTGTGCCCGAATGATGATGCAAAGTTAGAGGTCACATGGTTTTCCTAGTTTAAATATAACTAACTGTCCAGCGTGGCTCAGATAGGAAATACCAATTTGTAGCAACGAGTGATGTTTTATGCAGGTCACCGATAATCAGCATTTTGCAAGATTTTTTCAGGCAGTAATAATTAATTTGGTTCTTTGAGAGAAAAAAGTCTGGTCCAAACTGTCGGATACCACCTTCAAGAATCACTGTCAGTAAAAGTATTACTTTGCAAGAGGGATTGGGATTTGCCAGCATTTTTGCCGATACAGTGCAGCGACATTTCTATCATTATAGCACAGGGGCACTTATGAGGTGCCCAGGGACTGAACCCGGCCGGTCCATTATACTGACACCGACAAGTCAGGCATAATGCTGTCCCCTTAGCCCCCAGCGTTAGGAGAGAATCCACTACTACCAACTTTAAAGTCTTTGGTTTGACCCGGCTGGGGCTTGAACCCGCATCCCGATCGACAAGCCGACGTTCTACCACCTGAGCTATTGCGGCCGGTATTACTTTGTTAGGTTTTTATAACATAACAATTGATCGACAAACAACATATGGTCTAACTCTATAGATAGACAAATAAACATGTTGTTGTTCCTTATATAATGCCCATGTGCAAATATCACATACTAAGACATGTAGATCAAGGGTGAAATAACAAACAAGATCAGGCAAACCAAAAGAAAACATCTCTGAATGAATATGACCATTTGACATTTCATCACAGCACAACATCTTTAGAGATGACAGAACAGAAATAGATCCCAAGACAAACATAACAATAGCAGCAGCTGTTATTCTAAATCAAAAACACTGATCAAGTCCTAAGGACTTTTTTCATTTCAACGACCATACAAAGTGTCTACATTCAATAAGGTACCTGGTATTGCAATTGGTAGAGCATTGGCTCGAGGTGCACGAGGCCCCGGGTACCATCCCGGGCCATGACATACCAATGTTGCTAAAAATGTTAGTGCATAGCTCCCTAAAGCTTATGCAAATATAAGGGTAGTTCCACAACAGGTTGGCCAGGTGTCAGAATAATGTGACTGGGTGTGGTATCATGCCAGGTGTTCACGGCATGCTATACACAGTGAAGGCAGCACTGTATCTGCTTCAATCCGTCTCCAGATAACATGAAATATTGTTGGACGATAAACCCAATAAACAACAAACAATAAGGTATCAAACAAATGATATGTACAATTGATGAATCTACAATTGATGAGTTAACAGGCCAATGTGTCTGCACCATTTGCAATTTACAATCTTGGCTCATCTGTCAACCAATCAAATGTGAGATTTTCTCACCACTGACTAATCTGAGACAATAGCAATGTCACAGTCTGCCATAACAAAGATTAAGCACCAATCTGGTTTTCAACAAACTCCATTTTCTATGAACTTTCTCCCAACCCCAATTTCAAAGACCATTAAGGCCATTTTTTTCTTGTGCGCATTGATTAAAAAATCAATGTAACAACTATAGACTTTTTAAACCATACCTATTATTTGTAGCAACATTATAATATGCCAATATACAGGAAGAATAATGGCAGCACCTGTTGTATTTGTAATAGCCCACACATTCTTTAATACACTAAGTATTATAAATCTGCGGTACAATAAATATTCACATTTATATAATAATCTGTTTATCTTCATCATAGGTGCTAAAATCCTTAATTTATCATATTATAGTTAATGTGCCTGTTGCAAATTATAATATATTAACAAAAATCTTATTTTAAAGACCATTGCCTAACAAATGAGAACCTGTATAAATTATTACTACAATGTATTCCCTTTACAACTCAACATATTGTAGAAATGCTACTATGGCATCAACATATATCAGCACCTAATAATTTCTGAGTGCATCACCTGGCCGAATAGATGCCTACCCCACACCTTATCTGTCCATATCTGGTCTGTGGCATCATGCTATCAGGCCAGATCCATTAATCATAGAAAAATGAACTGATAGTCCTGTATACCCTGAGCTAAGATTCAAGAGCTTATTAGCCAACTACAACTAGTGATCAACTTGGCAAAGTAGAATTACTAGCCTGCCAACCTGGGAGGGTAGAACCACTAGCCTGTCAACATGGCCGGATGTAACCACTAGCCTGCCAAGCTAGCTGGTTGTCAACTTTTGCCTGCCAACTTGGCAGGGAATAACCACTAGCCTGCTATCCTGGCAGGGTAGAGCCACTTGCCTGCCAACCTGGCATGGTATAACATACTAACCTACCAACCTGGCAGGGTATAACAACTTGCCTGCCAACCTGGCAGGGTAGAGTCATTAGCCTGCTAACCTGGCAGGGTATAACAACTTGCCTGCCAACTTGGCAGGGTATAACCACTAGCCTGCCATCCTGGCAGGGTAGAGTCATTAGCCTGCTAACCTGGCAGGGTATAACAACTTGCCTGCCAACCTGGCATGGTATAACCACTTGCCTGCCAACCTGGCATGGTATAACCACTTGCCTGCCAACCTGGCATGGTATAACGTACTATAAAATAATCTAGCCAATTAATTATTTAGTTGTTTGAAGGGACTGTGACTGTCATCCAATCAAGCATCATAATTAAAGCATTGCAATTTTAATGATTACAACATTTTACATTAGAATACACAGAAAGAGTTATGGAAGGACCTATTATATTTGTCATAGCCCACACATTCTTTATTACACAATCAAAGTAACACAAATCAGCTGTACAAGAAATATTTACATTTATAAAATAATCAAACATTCACATTTATATAATAATCTGTTTATCTTCATCATAGTGCTAAAACTTCTTGACTTAACATAGTCCATAAGATAAGAGTTAAAGGTGCCAGTTGCAATCTTAACAATTCTCAATAGTTAGAAAAGTCGGTTAATTTATAAGGATTCTAATGAATTATATACCAACTTCCTACAAACAAGGGAGGTAATGTAAATAGGTGGAGTAATGCCCCCTTACAAATTAAAACAATCTGTGTTTAAATTAAAACAATCTGTGTTTACCCCACTTTATCAATGATTCAACATATCATGGGTTTTTGCTTACAAGTTAATAGTATAAGTTACAGGATATCCGAGATATTGATAGATTAAGCAGCAGATAATGTTGATCCAGATCAGACAGTTGGATGATCCGGATCTACACTTCCTAGACCTAAACCAATAGGTCCACCTCGGATAATTCACAAATCATCTCTCGGATGTATGTAGGAAGTCGGATCACCTCAGCCAATTCCCTAAATGGGACTACAGATGACAATACAAAGATGGCAGCTCGGGCGACAGCTCACTACAGTATAATGCCTGTTAAACTTCAATTTGGGGCGGCTTCAAATTTAAATCACGCAGCTGTCAATCGATGGCATTGTTTATTTTTTGTGCGAACTACATTTTAGGAATATTCTTCTTCCGACTTTCGAAGAACATAACAATCATGATTTCAGCAAGTATCATTGCACCAGATTCATCCGAGGGATGATCGTCCCGAGGACGGAATTACCCGAGGAGTTCCGATTGGACTTAAGCCTGATCAATTTATGCCGAGCAAGCTGGTTAAAAACTACCCAAGCTGGGTAAGACAGAGTGTATCAGGCTTTTATCAGTTGTTTGTATTATAGAAGCTAGCTTCAAAGCAAAGCTGTTGGCACCTTCAGGTATAAACATGTACCTTAGAGACACTAAAGATAATTTATGATTAACTATGATAAAAGTTAGATCCAAATATGATAAATAAATGTAATAAATACGTTTAAGAAGCCTTTATGACAGCAGGACTGTAAAATATTTTCATTATATATGAACTCCAACTTATAATGAATATTAACGTTATAAATCTAAACTTTGTAAATATGACAAGTTTACAGACAACTAATTGAGGAGAGCTCCAGAGTTTTCTTACAACAAATTGATAAACAATATAAAAATACAAACAACCAATAATTAAAATAAATCAGATAATAAAAACTAACAAGAAAATATACACATGGGATTAATTTAATTCAAACTCCACTCCATTACTTAAACAAAAACTTCTTAAAATATAACTCTCTCTAGTTATCTGTAGGTGTTTTGAAATGCATTATAATGCATCATATTTAGCAATATCCTCATCCACTTCCATCCTTCTCCCCACGTTTCAAAACTAAAATGAGAGCCAATGTTGATCCCTTAGACTGCCACTATTTTAAGTATCCGATTCTAAATGATTTATTATTTTCTCACATCTTCAGTAGTGAGTTAGACAATGTATTTATTAAGGACTTAGAAGCAAATAGGGGTGATTCTGATCACACAGCTCTCCGCAGGACCGAGCTGACCTGGATCCCAATTATTTGCGGTAAGCCTAAGCAATTTGTAAAAAGTTATGAGGCACTGTTGTTTGCAGAAGGCTATTTCATGCAGACTCATTTTACTTAAGTGAAAAATATTGCCCAAGTAATTCTCTCTTCTGAAGCTTTATAGACCCTCTTACAGTATGGACAGCTAAATAAAGTGCATTCATGTCTCTAAACCTGCTAAAAAATTGATCAGGAATTGGCAATTAGTGTAGAACCAGATCAGCTCCCAATGTCAGCTGTTTGATAAGGATCAATTAGTGTAGAACCAGATCAGCTCCCATTGAAAGCTGTTTGATAAGGATCAATAAGTGTAGAACCAGATCAGCTCCCATTGAAAGCTGTTTGATAAGGATCAATTAGTGTAGAACCAGATCAGCTCCCAATGTCAGCTGTTTGATAAGGATCAATTAGTGTAGAACCAGATCAACTCCCAATGTCAGCTGTTTTATAAGGATTAATTAGTGTAGAACCAGATCAACTCCCAATGTCAGCTGTTTTATAAGGATCAATTAGTGTAGAACCAGATCAGCTCCCAATGTCAGCTGTTTTATAAGGATCAATTAGTGTAGAACCAGATCAACTCCCTATGTCAGCTGTTTTATAAGGATCAATTAGTGTAGACCAGATCAGTTCCATTGAAAGCTGTTTGATAAGGATCAATTAGTGTAGAACCAGATCAGCTCCCAATGTCAGCTGTTTTATAAGGATCAATTAGTGTAGAACCAGATCAACTCCCAATGTCAGCTGTTTTATAAGGATCAATTAGTGTAGAACCAGATCAGCTCCCAATGTCAGCTGTTTTATAAGGATCAATTAGTGTAGAACCAGATCAACTCCCTATGTCAGCTGTTTTATAAGGATCAATTAGTGTAGACCAGATCAGTTCCATTGAAAGCTGTTTGATAAGGATCAATTAGTGTAGAACCAGATCAACTTCCATTGTCAGCTGTTTTAAAAGGATCAATTAGTGTAGAACCAGATCAGCTCCCATTGAAAGCTGTTTGATGAGGATCAATTAGTGAAGAACCAGATCAGCTCTCATTGAAAGCTGTTTGATAAGGATCAATTAGTGTAGAACCAGATCAGCTCTCATTGAAAGCTGTTTGATAAGGATCAATTAGTGTAGACCAGATCAGCTCCCATTGAAAGCTGTTTGATAAGGATCAATTAGTGTAGAACCAGATCAGCTCCCAATGTCAGCTGTTTTATAAGGATCAATTAGTGTAGAACCAGATCAGCTCCCAATGTCAGCTGTTTTATAAGGATCAATTAGTGTAGAACCAGATCAGCTCCCAATGTCAGCTGTTTTATAAGGATCAATTAGTGTAGAACCAGATCAACTCCCTATGTCAGCTGTTTTATAAGGATCAATTAGTGTAGACCAGATCAGTTCCATTGAAAGCTGTTTGATAAGGATCAATTAGTGTAGAACCAGATCAACTTCCATTGTCAGCTGTTTTAAAAGGATCAATTAGTGTAGAACCAGATCAGCTCCCATTGAAAGCTGTTTGATGAGGATCAATTAGTGTAGAACCAGATCAGCTCTCATTGAAAGCTGTTTGATAAGGATCAATTAGTGTAGAACCAGATCAGCTCTCATTGAAAGCTGTTTGATAAGGATCAATTAGTGTAGACCAGATCAGCTCCCATTGAAAGCTGTTTGATAAGGATCAATTAGTGTAGAACCAGATCAGCTTCCAATGTCAGCTGTTTGAGAAGGATCAAACATTGTAGAATCAGATCAGTCCTATTGAAAGCTGTTTGATAAGGATCAATTAGTGTAGAACCAGATCAGTTCCATTGAAAGCTGTTTGAGAAGGATCAATTAGTGTAGAACCAGATCAGCTCCCAATGTCAGCTGTTTGAGAAGGATCAAACATTGTAGAACCAGATCAGTCCTATTGAAAGCTGTTTGATAAGGATCAATTAGTGTAGAACCAGATCAGCTTCTATTGAAAGCTGTTTGAGAAGGATCAAACATTGTAGAACCAGATCAGCTTCCAATGTAAGCTGTTTGAGAAGGATCAAACATTGTAGAACCAGATCAGTCCTATTAAAAGCTGTTTGAGAAGGATCAAACATTGTAGAACCAGATCAGCTTCCAATGTCAGCTGTTTGAGAAGGATCAAACATTGTAGAACCAGATCAGTTCTATTGTCAGCTGTTTGATAAGGATTAAACATTGTAGAACCAGATCAGCTTCCAATGTCAGCTGTTTGAGAAGGATCAAACATTGTAGAACCAGATCAGTTCTATTGTCAGCTGTTTGAGAAGGATCAAACATTGTAGAACCAGATCAGTCCTATTGAAAGCTGTTTGATAAGGATCAATTAGTGTAGACCAGATCAGCTCCCATTGAAAGCTGTTTGATAAGGATCAATTAGTGTAGACCAGATGAGCTCCCATTGAAAGCTGTTTGATAAGGATCAATTAGTGTAGACCAGATCAGCTCCCATTGAAAGCTGTTTGATAAGGATCAACTAGTGTAGACCAGATCAGCTCCAATTGACAGCTGTTTGATAAGGATCAATTCATGTAGAACCAGATCAGCTCCCATTGAAAGCTGTTTGATAAGGATCAATTAGTGTAGAACCAGATCAGCTCCAATTGAAAGCTGTTTGATAAGGATCAATTAGTGTAGAACCAGATCAGCTCCCAATGTCAGCTGTTTGATAAGGATCAATTAGTGTAGAACCAGATCAGCTCCCATTGAAAGCTGTTTGATAAGGATCAATTAGTGTAGAACAAGATCAGCTCCCATTGAAAGCTGTTTGATAAGGATCAATTAGTGTAGAACCAGATCAGCTCCAATTGAAAGCTGTTTGATAAGGATCAATTAGGGTAGAACAAGATCAGCTCCCATTGAAAGCTGTTTGATAAGGATCAATTAGTGTAGACCAGATCAGCTCCCATTGAAAGCTGTTTGATAAGGATCAAATAGTGTAGACCAGATAAGCTCCCATTGAAAGCTGTTTGATAAGGATCAATTAGTGTAGAACCAGTTCAGCTCCCATTGAAAGCTGTTTGATAAGGATCAGTAAGTGTAGAACCAGACCAGCTCCCATTGAAAGCTGTTTGATAAGGATCAATTAGTGTAGAACCAGATCAGCTCCCATTGAAAGATGTTTGATAAGGATCAATTAGTGTAGAACCAGATCAGCTCCCATTGAAAGCTGTTTGATAAGGATCAATTAGTGTAGAACCAGATCAGCTTCCATTGAAAGCTGTTTGATAAGGATCAATTAGTGTAGACCAGATCAGCTCCCATTGAAAGCTGTTTGATAAGGATCAATTAGTGCAGAATCAGATCAGCTCCCATTGAAAGCTGTTTGATTAGGATCAATTGGTGTAAAACCAGATCAGCTCTCATTGAAAGCTGTTTGATAAGGATCAATTAGTGTAGAACCAGACCAGCTCCCATTGAAAGCTGTTTGATAAGGATCAATTAGTGTAGAACCAGATCAGCTCCCATTGAAAGCTGTTTGATAAGGATCAATTAGTGTAGAACCAGATCAGCTCCAATCGAAAGCTGTTTGATAAGGATCAATTAGTGTAGAACCAGATCAGCTCCCATTGAAAGCTGTTTGATAAGGATCAATTAGTGTAGAACCAGATCAGCTCTCATTGAAAGCTGTTTGATTAGGATCAATTGGTGTAGACCAGATCAGCTCCAATCGAAAGCTGTTTGATAAGGATCAATTAGTGTAGAACCAGATCAGCTCCCATTGAAAGCTGTTTGATTAGGATCAATTAGTGTAGAACCAGATCAGCTCCCATTGAAAGCTGTTTGATAAGGATCAATTAGTGTAGAACCAGATCAGCTCCCATTGAAAGCTGTTTGATAAGGATCAATTAGTGTAGAACCAGATCAGCTCCATTGAAAGCTGTTTGATAAGGATCAATTAGTGTAGAACCAGATCAGCTCCCATTGAAAGCTGTTTGATAAGGATCAATTAGTGTAGAACCAGATCAGCTCCCATTGAAAGCTGTTTGATAAGGATCAATTAGTGTAGAACCAGATCAGCTCCCATTGAAAGCTGTTTGATAAGGATCAATTAGTGTAGAACCAGATCAGCTCCATTGAAAGCTGTTTGATAAGGATCAATTAGTGTAGAACCAGATCAGCTCCCATTGAAAGCTGTTTGATAAGGATCAATTAGTGTAGAACCAGTTCAATTCCCATTGAAAGCTGTTTGATAAGGATCAATTAGTGTAGAACCAGATCAGCTCCCATTGAAAGCTGTTTGATAAGGATCAATTAGTGTAGAACCAGATCAGCTCCCATTGAAAGCTGTTTGATAAGGATCAATTAGTGTAGAACCAGATCAGCTCCCATTGAAAGCTGTTTGATAAGGATCAATTAGTGTAGAACCAGATCAGCTCCCATTGAAAGCTGTTTGATAAGGATCAATTAGTGTAGAACCAGATCAGTTCCATTGAAAGCTGTTTGATAAGGATCAATTAGTGTAGAACCAGACCAGCTCCCATTGAAAGGTGTTTGATAAGGATCAATTAGTGTAGAACCAGATCAGCTCCCATTGAAAGCTGTTTGATAAGGATCAATTAGTGTAGAACCAGACCAGCTCCCATTGAAAGCTGTTTGATAAGGATCAATTAGTGTAGAACCAGATCAGCTCCCATTGAAAGCTGTTTGATAAGGATCAATTAGTGTAGAACCAGATCAGCTCCCATTGAAAGCTGTTTAATAAGGATCAATTAGTGTAGAACCAGATCAGCTCCCATTGAAAGCTGTTTGATAAGGATCAATTAGTGTAGAACCAGATCAGCTCCCATTGAAAGCTGTTTGATAAGGATCAATTAGTGAAGAACCAGATCAGCTCCCATTGAAAGCTGTTTGATAAGGATCAATTAGTGTAGAACCAGATCAGCTCCCATTGAAAGCTGTTTGATAAGGATCAATTAGTGTAGAACCAGATCAGCTCCCATTGAAAGCTGTTTGATAAGGATCAATTAGTGTAGAACCAGATCAGCTCCCATTGAAAGCTGTTTGATAAGGATCAATTAGTGTAGAACCAGATCAGCTCCCATTGAAAGCTGTTTGATAAGGATCAATTAGTGTAGAACCAGATCAGCTCCCATTGAAAGCTGTTTGATAAGGATCAATTAGTGTAGAACCAGATCAGCTCCCATTGAAAGCTGTTTGATAAGGATCAATTAGTGTAGAACCAGATCAGCTCCCATTGAAAGCTGTTTGATAAGGATCAATTAGTGTAGAACCAGATCAGCTCCCATTGAAAGCTGTTTGATAAGGATCAATTAGTGTAGAACCAGATCAGCTCCCATTGAAAGCTGTTTGATAAGGATCAATTAGTGTAGAACCAGATCAGCTCCCATTGAAAGCTGTTTGATAAGGATCAATTAGTGTAGAACCAGATCAGCTCCATTGAAAGCTGTTTGATAAGGATCAATTAGTGTAGAACCAGATCAGCTCCATTGAAAGCTGTTTTGATAAGGATCAATTAGTGTAGAACCAGATCAGCTCCCATTGAAAGCTGTTTGATAAGATCAATTAGTGTAGAACCAGATCAGCTCCCATTGAAAGCTGTTTGATAAGGATCAATTAGTGTAGAACCAGATCAGCTCCCATTGAAAGCTGTTTGATAAGGATCAATTAGTGTAGAACCAGATCAGCTCCCATGTAAGCTGTTTGATAAGGATCAATTAGTGTAGAACCAGATCAGCTCCCATTGAAAGCTGTTGATAAGGATCAATTAGTGTAGACCAGATCAGCTCCCATTGAAAGCTGTTTGAATAGGATCAATTAGTGTAGAACCAGATCAGCTCCATTGAAGCTGTTTGATAAGGATCAATAGTGTTCAGCTCCCATTGAAAGCTGTTTTGATAAGGATCAATTAGTGTCAGACCAGATCAAGCTCCCATTGAAAGGCTGTTTGATAAGGGATCAAACTTTAGTGAGGAACCAGATCAGTTCCCATTGCAAAGCTGTTTGATAAGGATCATTAGTGTAGACCCAGATCCAGCTTCCCATTGAAGAGCTGTTTGATAAGGATCAATTAGTGTAGAACCAGATCAGGTCCATTGAAAGCTGTTTGATAAGGATCAAATTAGTGTAGACCAGACCTCAGCTCCCATTGAAAGCTGTTTGATAAGGATCAATAGTGTAAGAACCAGATCAGTTCCATTGCAAAGCTGCTTTGATAAGGATCAATTAGTGTAGACCAAATCAGCTCCCGTTGAACAGCTGTTTGATAAGGACCATAGTGTAGAACCAGTCCAGTTCCCATTGAAAGATGTTTGATAAGGATCAATTAGTGTAGAACCAGAATCAGGCTCCATGAAAGGCTGTTTGATAAGGATCAATTAGTGTAGAACCAGATCAGCTCCCATTGAAAGCTGTTTGATAAGGATCAATTAGTGTAGAACCAGATCAGCTCCCATTGAAAGCTGTTTGATAAGGATCAATTAGTGTAGAACCAGATCAGCTCCCATTGAAAGCTGTTTGATAAGGATCAATTAGTGTAGAACCAGATCAGCTCCCATTGAAAGCTGTTTGATAAGGATCAATTAGTGTAGAACCAGATCAGCTCCCATTGAAAGCTGTTTGATAAGGATCAATTATGTAGAACCAGATCAGTCCCATTGAAAGCTGTTTGATAAGGATCAATTAGTGTAGAACCAGATCAGCTCCCATTGAAAGCTGTTTGATAAGGATCAATTAGTGTAGAACCAGATCAGCTCCCATTGAAAGCTGTTTGATAAGGATCAATTAGTGTAGAACCAGATCAGCTCCCATTGAAAGCTGTTTGATAAGGATCAATTAGTGTAGACCAGTTCAATTTCCATTGAAAGCTGTTTGATAAGGATCAATTAGTGTAGAACCAGATCAGCTCCCATTGAAAGCTGTTTGATAAGGATCAATTAGTGTAGAACCAGATCAGCTCCCATTGAAAGCTGTTTGATAAGGATCAATTAGTGTAGAACCAGATCAGCTCCCATTGAAAGCTGTTTGATAAGGATCAATTAGTGTAGAACCAGATCAGCTCCCATTGAAAGCTGTTTGATAAGGATCAATTAGTGTAGAACCAACCAGCTCCATTGAAAGCTGTTTGATAAGGATCAATTAGTGTAGAACCAGATCAGCTCCCATTGAAAGCTGTTTGATAAGGATCAATTAGTGTAGAACCAGACCAGCTCCCATTGAAAGCTGTTTGATAAGGATCAATTAGTGTAGAACCAGATCAGCTCCCATTGAAAGCTGTTTGATAAGGATCAATTAGTGTAGAACCAGATCAGCTCCCATTGAAAGCTGTTTGATAAGGATCAATTAGTGTAGAACCAGATCAGCTCCCATTGAAAGCTGTTTGATAAGGATCAATTAGTGTAGAACCAGACCAGCTCCCATTGAAAGCTGTTTGATAAGGATCAATTAGTGTAGAACCAGATCAGCTCCCATTGAAAGCTGTTTGATAAGGATCAATTAGTGTAGACCAGACCAGCTCCCATTGAAAGCTGTTTGATAAAGATCAATTAGTGTAGAACCAGATCAGCTCCCATTGAAAGCTGTTTGATAAGGATCAATTAGTGTAGACCAGATCAGCTCCATTGAAAGCTGTTTGATAAGATCAATTAGTGTAGAACCAGATCAGCTCCCATTGAAAGCTGTTTGATAAGGATCAATTAGTGTAGAACCATCAGCTGAACATATGAAGTGTGAAATGTGATAAGGATCAATAGTGTAGAAGATCAGCTCCCATTGAAAGCTGTTTGATAAGGATCAATTAGTGTAGAACCAGATCAGCTCCCATTGAAAGCTGTTTGATAAGGATCAATTAGTGTAGAACTAGGCCAGCTCCCATTGAAAGCTGTTTGATAAGGATCAATTAGTGTAGACCAAATCAGCTCCCATTGAAAGCTGTTTGATAAGGATCTGCACTGTCAACTACAGTCAATGTGACAAGTTACATTTACATAGAATTGTTACCAAATAACTAGGCGCATAGAACAAGTTATTCACAATGTGTCAGGTTAACGTTTAGTCGTCATTCATTATAGAAGCATATGCTGACTTATAACTTGGTGTGTTTTCTTTTGCCCTTGAATTATGTACATCTTTTTATTTTACTACATGCAATTTTTAATATTGCTTTCCCTTTTGGATTGATTCCAAATCATCCCACAGATATGTCAATATGACCAAGTGAGCTATGAGTATCATCCAGCTGGTCTGATCTGAAAGACACACACTGCCAGCTTATAGCCTGCTATGAACTGATCAGACCTAACAGTATAGATCTTGTCAGTTAGAGGGAGCTGGAAGCAGTTTGATCAGGATCAGGATCAGCACTTTAAGCTGCCACGTCTCCAGCACTATCTGTTCATGCTCTCATGCTACCTCTAGCAAATAACCCAGAACTAGTATGGGCCATGGGCGGATCTAGCATGGAGCGGGTCACAGACGAGGTGGTCAAAATCCACGAAGGTATTTGTTTTAACATTTCAGGGGTGTGTCACATAGAAGCATTATTATCACATATGTGTCCAGTGCTACAGGTAAGATGTGCATGTATGTATCTAAGCCTAAAATGTCTTGAAAAAAAACACATGAAATTTAACTTTTTGTGTAAAAACATACTTTCTATGATGGTCATTTAAGCATCTGAACTCCTGGAAATGCCACTGTTTGGCTTCTGGTTGTCAACACTCTTCCTGTAGGAGCATGCCCCCAGACCTCTAAATACTACTCATACCTACAGTTCTCGCTCAATTCTCCCCTCATCCCATGAAAAAATATTACAACTGATTATAATTGCCGCTGAGAATGCACTTCTGTTCTGGACTCAGGGAAAAAATTATAGAGCTTCTGAGATGCAGAAAAAAGGCTCTTATTTGGCTGCTACACTTCAAAAGTTTCCTTGGGGGAACATGCCCCCCAAACCCTACAAGCACCTATGGGGTTCACTCAGTTTGAAGCCTCCTAAAAAGAATCCTGAATCCGCCCTTGTGGGTTATTACCCATTGTTGCCATATAGCAAAGGACTTACACACAATGCCTTCAAGCAGTGAAGGTCCGTCATTCCTTGTAAGAAACAGGCCAATAAGCACAATTCCAGCGATGGCATTCAGTTTTCTCCAGCTTTCATCCACTAATGGGATTGAAATCTACCATAATTGGCTTGAAATTTCACGGGAAGATGTCTGAATACTAATGAATTAGCAGGATTTATCAGGGCCAGGTTTTGTTGGAAGCTTCATCAATATGTAACAGAATCTCCCCAACGGCTTCCTGCCCAGACAGTTCTACTGGATTATGAGCAGTTCCCGACACATTTTATCCTGTGTGAAGTTACAATGGAGAAGTTTTATATGTATTGGCTACAAATATGCTTCAGCAATCATCGTGAAAGCAACATACATTGATGCCATGAGAAACAAAGCTTATTCTTCAATAAAAGTATTACACCAGCTCTGGCAGACCTGGGTGTATTAACAATGAACATAGACATGCCATGTTTCAAAAGAATACTAGCTAGAAGTTGAATTGGCTTTCACTCAACTAAACCCTTGGTCAAAATTAAGCCCTGAATAGGTAATGCATTAAGTTACAAATATACTATAAGGCATTTCTGGCAGGATCGAATGGATCGCTTGCCAAATTCCAGGGTTTTCTGTTTTATATTTACTATGGGACCAAGACATCGCTTTGATTTATTTTGTCAACACTACACCCCTGTGATCAGAATCTAAATCCATGTTGCAAACCTGGTAAAGAGCAGCAGAAGGCAGTGAGGCCCCATGCAGGAAACAGCAAATTTCTCAGCCCAGTATACAATGTATTGTCAGTGGAACATTCATTCTAATAACATTTGACTCCCTTCTTTAGCCAATTAAGTCACTGAGTGATATTCCTGCACTGTGTTCTCCATTCATAGATCTGCATTTTACAATACAATCACTTGACTATCGAGTTAAAACAAATCACAACAAACGATTCAAACAAATTGAAAAGAAATTGTGACATACATTTTTTCAACTTAATTAAAGGTAGTATCCTGCAGTTTTCTTTATTCAAATACATGTAGATAAATAAATTAAAATAAATCAAAAAAAAATACAGAACTTCATGTACCAAATTATAACCCGTATTTTACCAGGGTTATGGAAGTCCACAAAACAAACTTTCCCCATTTGCAAATTTCAGTGAGCATTCCATGTATAGGCGTTGCGCTCCAGCGCGTCACCAATAGTATAATGTTAACAGTTTAACATATACAGACCACAGGTAGTCAATGTAATGCAGGGTCAATACTTTGTGTTTTCAAAATTCAACTTTCTCATAACTCTGGATACTGTCGTAAGCAAAACCACCGAAAAACGCAAACCTAAGCCAGCAAATTTTGAGGAAACACTTTAAGAAAAGTTTTCCTTGGAAACAAAGACCCAATTATGGGAGTTTAAGAAATAGCTGTGTGGTGGTTTAGTTGTTTGTGAGGCTGGTAGTTATACAATTAGCCATTACCTTATAAACGACTCTCCCAAGCCATTATCTTCACCCTCACTAATGGCGTGTGCAATAAAACATTCTGACAAGAAAATTATAACAATGTCTTAAAATAAAACCTTCATTGGAAGCTTTTCTGACAGCAAACTGCTAGCTTGTAAATGAACAATGTAATTATTTGTGAAACTTACGCAATTTTGTAAAATATAGGTTTGCTTAGATTAACTCATAGAGGATATTGGACAGGACACGATACAGAGCACGTTATGCAAATACTACAACAGTAATCTCAACTGATTTGTATCTCCTCTGACTGCTTAGCCCCTCACCACGTGGGTTTAAGTCACGTTCAGGAAGGTCGTCACGCTGACTTACGGTGCACTGGTGGTTCTATACAGACATGTGTCTAAGGTCTTCCTTCACCAAAAACCTTGCAATGTATTTCAAAAACAAACAAATAACTTCATGCCATACACATTCTACCATTAATTTTATAACATTATAATGTTTGTGTTCTCCCCACCTCACCCCAGTGATACGACAATAAAATGTTACAACAACCTGTATTTTGTATCATCACTAAAAGGAAAGTGATTTAAGATGCATGCATCTCTCATGTAACCCATTTGCTTGAAACTAATTGATGTATCAGAAGCCCTTTCTAAAAATCAATCGTGCTTATTTGCTAGCACCACAAAGTTTGGCATGCTTAACCCTTTTCATCCTTCTTTAATGAGAGACATTAATGAATAGTCTCCCCTGAATAATTCCTAAATGCAAGTAGGTCCTTTCATTTGTTTTACTCGGTTTTAATGCTTGTGCTCTTTGGAGTGTGTGCTGACTTTTCTGACTTTCTTGTGATACCAGGTCAACCATCATCAATAAACATGTCCATTTTCTTTTTTTAAATAACAGTTTTCTACAAGTATTTAAATGGATTGTAAGCTTATATTTA
This sequence comes from Sinonovacula constricta, assembly GCA_007844125.1. Classification (NCBI taxonomy): domain Eukaryota; kingdom Metazoa; phylum Mollusca; class Bivalvia; order Cardiida; family Solecurtidae; genus Sinonovacula; species Sinonovacula constricta. The sequence goes on from CM017564.1 coordinate 27,996,868, forward strand.
TGCAAAAGTTAAGACATTTCACTGTTTTGTAACTGCAATATCTACAAAGGAACAGGCAATAAAGTCCAAGAATTCCAACTAAAAGAACTCAGATATAAACTAACAAGGGAGACAATTTCCATTTCACCAATGTACTGCATTAATAAGCAATACAGAATTCCAAATCTTTGCCATTCGCTAACAACTTCATGCCATTGTAAAAGGACATATTACTGCAGTCACACAGCAACAAAAAGTGCAGATATTGATCAAACAGTTCCCAGCTTACCTGGCTAAGAGTTAAACCACTTTGTACAATACCCTGGTAAATAGCTAAAACTCCTTAAAGAGTTTAAGGCTAGTTTCATGAAATCTTACATGGTCTGCATGGAAAATAAAATAAATTGTTTAACATAGTCTAGTTTCATGAAATCCTACATGGTCTGCACAGAAAATTAAACCAATTATTTAACATAGGCTAGTTTCATGAAATCCTACATAGTCTGCATGGAAAATAAAACCAATTGTTTAACATAGTCTAGTTTTATGAAATCCTACATAGTCTGCATGGAAATAAAACAAATTATTTAACAAAGGCTTGTTTTATGAAATCCTACATAGTCTGCATGGAAAATTAAACCAATTATTTAACATAGTCCAGTTTTATGAAATCCTACATAGTCTGCATGGAAATTAAACCAATTGTTTAACATAGGCTTGTTTTATGAAATCCTACATAGTCTGCATGTAAATAAAACAAATTATTTAACAAAGGCTAGTTTCATGAAATCCTACAAAGTCTGCATGGAAAATAAAACCAATTGTTTATCTTACATGTGACACATGCAAATACCACTGTGCATGCAGTTTTGAAATTTCTTAAAATTCCTGATGAAATTGTAACAATAATTATATTTTCAAATTTTCTACTGAAAATAATTCTATGAACTACTGCAATGTGTTGCACCATGAAATTATAATCACACTATTTTGGTTTTACAATTGCTTTCAGAAGAAGCAAAACCCACCAATAAATTCCCATAAATATAATTGTTTCAATGTTTTATGATTAAATAAAGAATTTGTCTATCACTGCTAATAATAACTCAATGAATTTTCTCCTTTAAAAATAAAGGTGTTTCTGGGATATTCAATACCTCAAATAGAAGCTACCATATCACCTCAAACTTGTGTAAACCCTAATCATGATTCATTGTTGATTACCCGTATCAATGTCTAATTTATTTGCTAATTACTTCATACCCAGGCAATTAGCCATATTTCCAGAGTCTAATTAGCTGCAAGTAGTAAAGATCCTGATCAGACCTCTTCCAGTGGGAGCTGTTTGTGGTCTGAATCTCTACAATAGGGTAAATTGGTGAAATGGGCATTGTCTCCCTTGTTAGATAATATACGAGATATTGCAAACAGTAGTTAGGTAATTTTAGTTGAAATTCTTGGACTTTATCGCCTGTTCCTTTGTAGACACTGGCAATAACAAAGAGTGAAATTTCTTACTATCTGCACAAATAAAGGCTTTAAAATTCATTTACATACTTATAGAGATTTTTTATTTAAAGAAGAAAATGGAAGTGTTTGTTGATGATGGGTAACCTGCGTATCACAAGACAGGCAGATAAGTCAACATGCACTCCAAAGAGCACAAGCACAAAAACCGAGTAAAACAAATGAAAGGACTTACTTGCATTTAGGGATTATTCAGGGGAGACTATTCATTGCTGTCTCTCATTCTCCCCTGTCTGATTAACTAAGTGGTAGCAGAAAGAGTGAGCTTCAGGGCTCTTAATTCCGCTTATAAATAACAATTTCATAACTGAAAGCCATACAGCTTGTGCTATCCAAGATGTATAAATGTACCTTTTTTTCTTATTCCTTGGTGAGAGCCTCTCCTTCAGCCCGACCAGAGTAAGACTTGGGAGACTTGGCATGCGTGGCATGCTGAGCCGCTTCTGGCTACTGGGGCTCCGCGGCTCCATTATGTGCACCGGTGACACTTTCTACGGACACTAACGGTATTAACGGAGCACTTTAGTGGCAAGCAACTTCGAATAATGTATTTGACTTTATTTCCACAAGTAAAACTCCAGGATTACTTCGTTCACTATCTTGTTCGCATACATTCACTTAAAATCAACACAAGGTAACCTAATCCCAGTATCAATATGATTACTGACAACCTAAGCTGAACATCAGAATCAGGATGCACATGTATCTTGGCAAAGTTAAACCAACCCAAGGGAATATTCAATTTTGATTCCAAGTCATTTCCTATAGACCTGTATTTGTAAATATACTGCATATAAAATATCGAATAAATCAAGGTCATGAATCAGAATATTGGTCTCATTTTTAAGACATGTCTTTCAAGTTTCAAATACAATCCCAGGTAATGGAAATATGAGAATTCTTATAATTTATAAATTCATTTACCAAACTATTAATTTTGCCAAGATCTCACCAAATCTTTTTTTTTTTTTTTTGTTAGTTTGTATTACCAGTTTTACAACAGACGTATGGGACAATTTGCCTTAACAAATTCTACCTTAATAAATAATTAAATAGCCAATGACAAATTTATCTGCAAACAAGGTGTTTTAAATCATTTTTTAAACCTCTACTAATATTCCAATGGCATGATGTGAATTCAATGATATCTACTTGTAGACAAACTGTGTGTAAAAAAAACCCATGTTATGAAACCAAACACTTTCTTGATAGAAATCTATGCCCAACTTGAAATGTAGCTATTCTAAATCCAATAAAAACATTGTTATCTCCAATAAACCACTATGAAATCCTGATCGCAGATTTGTTAGAATCCCAATCACTGTAGCTTCCATCACATCAAGGGTATATATAAAGCTCATAAATCTATACACACATGCATAGGTGTCTGCCCCCTATACTATCAACTGCACATCAAATATCTCCATTTGTCTCCTGGTTCAAGTAGCAATGATCAGCATTATCATGTTGCTATCATATCCACCACTATTATATATCCTTCTGTCACTATCAGACCTGGAACCCACTGCCTCACAACAACAAGAAACAGTCCAGTATCTATATCCTATCTATACACTGTATCTATATAGTTGCTTTGAAGCATTCACAGGCACACCGTCTTGAAAAATATATCCAAAAATTTGAACTCGCAATTGTTATCTTAAGAGCCTGGCAATAGCAGACTCAATACTAGCATGGAATAAAATCCCACATATAAAGCCTTACTATGCTATACATTTGTTAATAATCACTATTACTAAATCCATGGTTGTCTGCTTGCATTTTTTATGCTGACTATATTGAAATAGACCAAGCAGCAAATAGTGTCTGTATTGATCAGATATCTCCCAGAGGGCGCTGGCGGATCTGGATCTACACTACTGGACTAAGCCCGATACGTTTTGTGCTTAGCAGGATAAGCGTTTTCAGCCTGTTTCAAGAAAATATAATCAGGTTACACTTCTGGTTACTTCTTCCTGAACTCAAACCAAAATGGCTCCAAGCTAAAACAAGAAAAAATATTTGACAGGAATTTCCTGAAATTTATATGCGCTGGCGTACAATTGACTTAGAATTACACTGGTGAAGGACACCTCTGCAAAAAAAATTTATATATTTTTTATTTTTTTTTGGTCACATCACACCGACACAATTAAGATGGTCATATAAGCGACGTTCAGCTAATTATTGGTGGAGGAAGACCCCAAGAACCACCAAGCTCACTGCAGGAAAGCTTGAGAAAAATTTATAAAGGCAGAAAAAAAAAAGCTATTTGTATGGTGAAATTATTCATTAACTACTATGGTATTAGCACATTCAAATTACAATTACGCAGGTCATTATTTCAACATTTAAACATCTTAACACTTATATTCTTCTTTCTATTTTTACACCAAATTAGAATTTTAATGTTTAAATATTTTCTATTTCTTCCATGCATCATTGTCCATCAGTATGCATCCAATTTATTTCCCAGATATTTCACTATTAGCTTGAATACACAAAATTGACATGGCCTAGACAAATAGTGTAGATCCATATCAGCTACCTCCTCTTGGGATCTGTCTGGTCAAGATTTGCTTTTTTAACTCCTGGGTCTGTAACAATGTATCTTGTTAACTTCGCATGCAGTGGTTAAAGGTGGTATCCAACAGTTTGGACCAAAAATATTTTCATGATACATCTTAGTAAACCATTGTTATCTGAACAGATCTCGTAAAAATGCTATTTATTAGTGTCCTACATCTGTCGGAAAAGTGAACCATAATGCCACAATTGTCATTACAAACATGTATTTCCTATCTGATCTATTCAGCATAGTTAGCTATTTTTAAAAAAAGAAAACCATGTGACCACTCATGTTTTAGTTCATCCACGTCATCCTCTCCGATGTCGATGTCTATTTTTAGCAGGAATTCCAATTGTTCTTATTTACAGATATTGTTACATATATAAAAATGCAAACCATTGGATACCACCTTAACCGAGTTTTTAAGATTTTTAATTACTTATGGAATAAATGAAGCCTGATAAGAGTTAACATGTCATGGCATTTCATACCTTGTCCCTTCTTGACACAACCTTATCGACACCACAACTGCTATAAACATCACACTGTCATCCCAAAATAACACATTTTCTCACCAATACAGACTGCTTCCACTAATGACACATGTTAACTGTTCATTTCCATTGAATGCAATTAAAAATTCCTTTCAGACAATTTGGATTTCAGTTTTAAAGAAAAAAACAATTACAATAGAGCAAATCTTTTGGGAGGTATCCATTGAACGTTTTAAATTTCCAGCAATCAACAATGGCGTACTTCAGTTTTAACACGAAAACAATTATCCACGCAACTTATACCCTATAATGGTGGTGTTCATGAGTACAGTTTCCTGATTCAGCAGCTGACTTCAGTTGTAAAGAAAAGATCATTATCCATTATCGGTACAAGCAAACCTTCAGAAACAGAGCTTTCCAACGAGCATCATTTGAAATTCCTTACACTCATTGCTTCTTCCAGATACACAACAAAGACAATTATCTATATAAATCCTTCATAATAAAGGCACTAAACAATTCCACTTAAGAAAAAAGACTAGGTCTGATTGCTCTTGTTGTCTATAAATTAAAGGTTCCTTGTCACTCATTGGCAAATCTCTATGCTATATACAACAGGTGTCTGTTTTCTTTATACAATCTTGTAGCTTCTTTTTCTCTGAGAATATAAATGCCAGGTTCTCTCAAGGCAAGTTATAAAACCAACATCAGCTATCCAGTAGAAGAGCCAGGGGAGTTCTTGGACACAAGTTCCTACCAGTATGGAGGCCTGGCCATGTCAACAATATGACATTCCTTGTGTCATTTTTTTGTGTGGTTGTTGACTTTAATGGTCCAACTTTTTAAGAACATATTATGTCAATAAACAGCCCTTTAAATATACCTGATATACCTGTCCGTAAATCAGGAGACAGTCAAATCATGTTATAATGATAGTAAAATGGAAAATGCATGGTATTTTTCAGCTTGTGTTTAAGTATTTTGATAACCTAAAATTAAAAAAAGTAGATTGAAATCTATGACTATGACATCCTGCATCTAACTGGAACTTTTTACCTAGTGGCCCTACTTTAAATTGATTAATGTCAAATTAAATAGCTAGAACACATGTACACATCTGTTTAATACAAGTTTGAACTAAACCTATGGTTCCTTGATCCTTCTGGTCAACCATCTATTAAATACAAGTTTGCACTAAACCTATGGTTCCTTGATCCTTCTGGTGAACCATCTGTTAAATACAAGTTTGCACTAAACCTATGGTTCCTTGATCCTTCTGGTCAACCATCTGTTAAATACAAGTTTGCACTAAACCTATGGTTCCTTGATACTTCTGGTCAACCATCTGTTTAATACAAGTTTGCACTAAACCTATGGTTCCTTGATCCTTCTGGTCAACCATCTGTTAAATACAAGTTTGTACAAAACCTATGGTTCCTTGATCCTTCTGGTCAACCATCTGTTAAATACAAGTTTGTACAAAACCTATGGTTCCTTGATCCTTCTGGTCAACCAGCTGTTTAATACAAGTTTGCACTAAACCTATGGTTCCTTGATCCTTCTGGTCAACCATCTGTTAAATACAAGTTTGCACTAAACCTATGGTTCCTTGATACTTCTGGTCAACCATCTGTTAAATACAAGTTTGTACTAAACCTATAGGTACTTGATCCTTCTGGTCAACCATCTGTTAAATACAAGTTTGTACTAAACCTATAGGTACTTGATCCTTCTGGTCAACCATTTGTCAAGTACAAGTTTGCACTAAACCTTTGGTTCCTTGATCCGTCTGGTCAACCATCTATTAAATACAAGTTTGCACTAAACCTATGGTTCCTTGATACTTCTGGTCAACCATCTGTTAAATACAAGTTTGTACTAAACCTATGGTTCCTTGATCCTTCTGGTCAACCATCTGTTAAATACAAGTTTGCACTAAACCTATAGGTACTTGATCCTTCTGGTCAACCATCTGTTAAATACAAGTTTGCACTAAACCTATAGGTACTTGATCCTTCTGGTCAACCATCTGTTAAATACAAGTTTGCACTTAACCTATGGTTCCTTGATCCTTCTGGTCAACCATCCTCAGTGGTATGTAGGATATTATTATCTGGCAATCACAGTGGTCTGGTAGGGGTGGCAGGGTACACGACAGCTTGGCACCATGTCAACATCCTGACACCCCTACATACATGGAGCAACACACCTCTTCATGCATTACTGCATACAACACTTCATTTGAAAGCTTGTGTTTATTGTCTGGCTATCTTACCGTCATTCACAAACCGTGTCCATTTGATACAGTTACATGTATACAGTCTTGCCATTGCTGTGGTAACATTCAATTGCATGTTATATTTTATTTATTTAGACTTCTCTTAAAATATTTTGTGGGTGTTTTTTTTTCTCAATATTTACATATTCTCATTTAATGTTCCATTAGATGTAGCACCTGCCACATGTTGTTCTCCTCCTATGCTACCCTGATTATAAGGCACCCTGCCACAGGGAGATAAGACCTGACATCAGGTAAGGGCCTATTCATTACGAGGGCAGCAGTTATAAATGATGTATTCTTCTGAATGTATCTTGATGCAGAATGGATCTTTGTTGCCTCTGTACAAACAAATGATACATTTCATGCAGTTGGTATAAAAGGATATGTAAGTAATGAAAGAAACATTAATACAGCAGTTGTGATAAAAAAAAAAGGGAGGGGATATTTGATATGGTGAGACAATGGTTCCAATTTAGCAGAGTAACTTTCTGTAATATCACTGCAATAACAAACAGAAATATCATCGAAGTAACAGACAATAATATCAAACTATTTGGAGGCATGAAGTCAGGAAGCAACAATGCAAAAGTCCATAGCTATTTTAAAACTAAACATGAAAAATACTATTGACAAAAAATTGATAGAACCACCAGTGGACGCTCCTTGAATAAATGCTAGTTCCAAAAAGGCTTCTTTTTTTTTCTTTTTTTCCCCACCCCCCCCAAAATATATGTGTTTAAATAATTAAAGTATCAGAAATAAAAAAAAAATGAAATAACTTCTAAACTATGCAAAAGAGAGTTGGTACACTGCACTTCGCCTCATTGAGATCTAAGTTTTATGTCAATAACTCTTACAGATTTTGTGTTAGGCTCTGGACAAAATTTAAGTATTAAAATTAACAAAGGGCAATAACTCATCTAAATTATGCAAAACAAAGTTATGGATCTTGTACAGGGCACTTCTCTTCATTGAGATCTGTCTACCTATTAAGTTTTATATCAATAACTCTTACAGTTTTTGTGTTAGGCTCAGAACACAATTTTAGTATTAAAAATAACAAAGGGCAATAACTCATCTAAATTATGCAAAACAGAGTTATGGATCTTGTACAGGGCACTTCTCCTTATTGAGATCTGTCTACCTTTTAAGTTTCACATCAATAACTCTTTTTTTTTTTTTTTTTGTTAGGCAGTGGACATTATTTAAGTATTAAAAATGACAAAGGGCAATAACTCCTAAAGTATGCAAAACAGAGTTATGGAACTTGTACAGGACACTTATCCTCATTGGACTTTAACCACCTATGAAGTTTAATGTTGATAACTCTTACAGTTTTCTGTGTTATGCTCTGGACAAAATTTAAGTATTAAAAATAACAAAGGGCAATAACTCACCTAAATTATGCAAAACAAGAGTCATGGATGGATCTTGTACAGAACACTTCTCCTCATTTAGATCTATTTGCCTATGAAATTTCATTTAACAACTCTTACAGTTGTTGTGTTATGCTTAAAACAAAATTATGATGGACAGATATAGGTCATATGATCTGATTAAGTTCTATACTATTTTCTGATAAGTTAAAAGTTTTTCAATACTTCCTTAAACCTATGCATGAAGGTTGCTAAGAAATAATCAGGAAACATATGGATTATTACGAAAAGAGACATGCTGAGGGCTATACATGCAGGTACATCTAACCAATGTCTCACTGCATGCTTTCTCTAGCTACATGCACCTTAATTAGCTGATGCTTGCAATTTCATAATTTATCAAATGTATCTCTGTCAACAGAAGTCAAACAAATTATAATGATTGGAGACATTAATTATTCATTGGTAATTAATTTCATTAACTAAATTTCTCTCATTGAACATTACATGGCATTGTTTCAACCAAAAAAAAAAATCCACAATATTCAATTTTGTTTGAGATGCAGAAAATTAAAGCATATTCAATGAAAAAGTCAGCCCAGGGAAAGAATTATAAAGCAATTTTCCTTCACTTTCATTCTGAACATATTGCACTATGTTGTACAGAGACAATTGAGGCATGGTTCTAGCCATATGACATGAATGAAACAGCTTAGCTATTCCATTCATAGTATACAGTATACTGTGTGGTTAACATAAACTTGTCACAGTTTGTATTGGGACATCTATAGTAAGAATAGGTTATATATATGGGTGTATTATTATATGTATTAGCGCCTGTATTGCATGTATGTTACTAACTTTCTTTTCTTGCACATCCCTTTAACTATTTACAAACTATCATTTGAAACTATGGTACTTTTCTTTAACCTACTTTACAAGCTACCCCTTTAAAATACTAATACGTCACTAACCATAAGGCACTGCGGTGGGGTCTGACCTAGGTTGACAGTGGCCGTGGAATGAGCCATCCCTGTATCGGTAGGTAAATAAATCTTAAAACCACCACCTCGTCTATTTCCAGACCAACACCCAGGGTCCCCCAAAACGTCCCCATAACGTCAACATATTCACGAACCAACGAGTATGTAACAAATTGACACATTTTTTTAAATTGTATTAATTAAGTACAACTTAATTCATGGTTTTCTATTTACCGGTATATACTACAACCACACATTTTCTAATAATGCAATAACTTTACACCTTTCTATACCAACTCTGTATTTCTGCAGGCACATTCCAGTTCTTAATGTTATAGTTATATAAAAATACAACAAAAAAAACTTTTGTAAATAAAGTATTATACATTTATTTAAAAGAGATGACAACAATAAAAAATCTAGTGAAAATTGCATTTAACTGAGCTCATCATTCATAATTACATCAATATTTTCCCTAGCGATTGTTAAATTCTTACAATTGAAGTATTGAAAATAGAAAACATGGGTCCCAGAAGAGTTGTCAATGGTAAAAATTGTCAACAATTTGCACCATGTAAACTGTATTAAGAAAAGAAAATTTAAGGAAATTTACCAAGATATTCCAATGTCAAGCATAAGGAAATTACTGTGTCAGTGGTGAGGAAAGGAGACTGATAATGTTAAAAAAATATATACATCAGCAAAAATACACAAATATAAGAAAAGCATTAAGCCACAGACAAGAAATGTATTCAAACAATATTAAAGTTGAAGTGTTGCTTTTGTGTGTTGTTTTCCAAATAAGGATGTGGCAGTTTAAAACAACAAAGATAAAAACTGTAGAGAACCTGACATATGACAACAGTAATCAATTATTCAAGGTTTGTCATTGCGACTAATACTATCTTGATAAATCTGACCAACCAAATGGAATCAACCAATCAGAGGAAAGTTTCTATCTTAACTTTACCAACCAAATTCAGAGGGAAGTTTCTATCTTAACTCTACCAACCAAATTCAGAATGAAGTTTCTATCTTAACACTACCAACCAAATTCAGGGGGGAAGTTTCTATCTTAACTCTACCAACCAAATTCAGGGGGGAAGTTTCTATCTTAACTTTACCAACCAAATTCAGAATGAAGTTTCTATCTTAACTTTACCAACCAAATTCAGAATGAAGATTCTATCTAAACTCTACCAACCAAATTCAGGGGGGAAGTTTCTATCTTAACTCTACCAACCAAATTCAGAATGAAGTTTCTATCTTAACTTTACCAACCAAATTCAGAATGAAGATTCTATCTAAACTTTACCAACCAAATTCAGAGGGAAGTTTCTATCTTAACACTACCAACCAAATTCAGAATGAAGTTTCTATCTTAACTTTACCAACCAAATTCAGATGGAATTTTCTATCTTAACTCTACCAATGAAAGCTCTATATATCAGATCAGTGTGTGCACCTTAAGTTACCTTTAGGAGAGGTTACTAATAGAAAGTTACCTCTAGACGAGGTTACTGACAGAAAGTTACCTTCAGAAGAAGTTACTAATAGAAAGTTACTGTAAGAAAAAGTTGTAACTAACAGAAAGTTACCCTTAGAAGAAGTTACTGACAGAAAGCTACCTTTAGAAGAAGTTACTAACAAAAACTTATCTTTAGAAGAGGTTACTAATGGAAAGTTACCTTTAAAATAAGTAACTAACATAAAGTACCTTTATAAGAAGTTGCTAACAGAAAGTTTCCTTTAGAAGAAGTTGCTAACAGAAGTATAAGAACTGATTAAGGGACAACAACAGAATCTTGTTTTAGCTTAGAGACGAACATTTCAGTAAATAGGCAATTTTTTATGCAGATTTAAGGTTATTTTACTAAACTGTACACTTAAATTGTGACCAATCTAGTAGAATCATTCTAACATCATTCTAAATGTCAAAATCAGCAAGGGTTACATACAAAAATTTGAAAAAATGTTTATACATTGCAGTTATGTCTATCAAAGCCATACTAAGCTTTTTTTAATGACAGTTTGTTTTTGTTTTTTGTTATAATGCACCAACACAATAATTTTCGTATAGGTAACGTCCAGCTAATTATTGGTGGAAGAGAACCCCAGACTTATATCTGGATAGAACCACCAGTGCACCACAGCTTAGCTGGAAAACCTCCCCACATGAATTAAGTTTTTGCCCTGACTGGGGCTTGAACCCCTGCAGTGAGGGGCTGAGGAGTTTCAAGTCAGAAACTCTTAACTGCTCAACCACGGGCACCCCCTTTTCTGATAGTATGATAAATATATTTAAAGTGATTCATGCACAACTATGATTAGGATAAACTTTACTCAAAAGCAAAATATAGATAAGTTACAGTATTCTTAAGCAATAAATCAATGCTAGATTATGACAACTGGATAAGAGATACCTTAGTATAGCATATAATTTGTGGGCATCTAAAACAAAACCATAACTAATCAACCAACCAGATTTCAGAAACAAATCAACATCTAAGAGAGTATTAGGTTGTTAAATCAAGCATTTTGATTGGTTGTCACTTGAAGATTAACAAATCCTATAACAGGTTACAAAAACAGCTTAATCAGACCACAGTTTTGAAATAAAGCTCAAAATTGGATGTCATGTAAATACCATTACAACCAATCAAATTCCCAAAATTTATCAGATCCCATTACAACCAATCACATTGCTAGAAATACTCCAGTGCCTGTTGCAGCCAATCACATTGCTAGAAGTACTTCATAGGCTGTTGCAGCCAATCACATAGCTACAAATCCTTCAGAGCCTGTTGCAACCTATCACATTGCTAGAAATACTTCAGCACCTGCTGTAACCAATCACATTGCTAGAAATCCTTCAGAACCTGTTGCAACCAATCACACTGCTAGAAAGGGTTCAGAGCCTGTTGCAACCTATCACATTGCTAGAAATACTTCAGAGCATGAAGATGAATCCAATGTAGCTGGGATCTTGGATTATTAAAGAGAACCCAGCTCAAAAGCTATCATTAAAGTTACCTTATTGTAAGAAGACATGACATTATGCAGCCTGAAACAATGTTGACAATCAAAACATATTAACTCTCAACCTGCTAATAATCATGTGATCAGACTACGACAAAACATGTATATCCAGATCGTCCAGCTGCCGATGGGTTCTGATAAGGATCTGCACTATTTGTTGCCAAGTCTCTAAATATATACATCGGCAAGTATTTGTAAGCAACTAACCTAACATTGATGGTTATTAGAACTGTAGCATGACTAGGATAGGGAACACTTCTGATCAGCAGTTTGCGCCTTTTGAGTTATCCTTGGTAGTTTTTATAGCTGCAATTTATTATTGATTATCTGCCTCAAAAGGCATTCTCACAACAGAAGCATGGTGAAAACAAGAAAGCTAAACACAGCAATAGGCCGTGCCAGCCATTTGTGAGTGGATGTAAAGTAAAACTGTCAGGAAGACAAATAAAAACATAATACGATACAAAACTATAACAAAGGCTCAAATCTAATAAATGTGTAAAGTTCAAAAACTGCCAACATTAATAAAATTCCTCTAGGTATGTGAAATTGCTTCCATACATTTTCTAAAATACAGTTACCATTTCTCAACTGTAGTCACTATACTCCTGAACTATAGTTACCATTCCTTAGCTGTAGTAATTATTCATTAAAAGTAGTAGCTATTACCCAGCTATATTTATTATTTCTAGCTATATAGTTACTATTCCTAAGCTGAAGTAACTATTCCTCAGCTGTAGTTACTATTCCTTAGATGTAGTTACTATTTGTTAACTATAGTTACTCTTCCACTGCTGTTGTTACTAGTCCTTAGCTCTAGTTATTTTTCCAGAGCTAACGTTAATAGTCTCAGTTGTAGTTACTATTTCTCAGTTATAATTACTATTACTCAACTAAAGTTACTATTCTTCATTATAGTTACTATTCTTCAACTGTATTTGCTATTCCTCAGTTGCAGTTATTATTCCTTTGCTATAGCATCAATTCTCAACTGCAGTTACTTTTCCTCAGCCTAGGCCTCTCACTGCATAGGTTCGAGTCCCGTTCAGGGCAAAGGACTTAATGTGGGAATGTTTTCCAGCTAAGTTGCTGTGCGCCGGTGGTTCTACCCAGACATTTGTCTGGGGCTTCCTCCACCGTAACAGCTGGACGTCAATATAACGATCATAACTGGTTGCTATGATATCGCAAAAACAAAAAAAACATTTTCCAATAGCTAAAGTTATTACCATTCTCAGAAGAAGTTACATGTACATAGCTACTTTGCATAGCCTCATTTATAAGTACTAAGCAGTAGTATATATTACTTATTTTGGGGTTACTATTTCAATGAAATTAAAAGGCCAGTATTTTCAAAAGTCCTTAGTCTAAAAATGTCTAAAAATAAGTTAAAATTCAAAATGTGGTACATCACAATGCAGGTAACACTTTCTTTTGCCATAATTAAGTCTACAAATAAATAACCATTGTTTCTTAGCTTTTGTTAGCCATAATCAGCCACAGGTCTTGGAAGCCAGGGTTCACTTTCAGTTCAATGGCAGCAATAAGCCAGGGATATGATTCTGGTTTGTTAGGCAGAGTGTCAGATTCATGACAGGCAGGTATAAACATTGAGATGCCCAGGTGAACTACCGCTAGCACATATGAGGCAACATTTGGTAATTACCAATATATATACATACAATGTATATGTTTCTTAACTTAAATCTACTGTAGAAGGAGTCAAGATATATTGCTAAAGACTCTTTAGCAAATAATCCCAATCAGACATCACCTAGCTGGAGCTGGCAGATCTGGATCTACACTTGTGGTCGTGTGAACCAGTGGCCTGGACAGACACTGTGTCAAGATAACAGTTACATGAAAGCTTAAGTCTTAGTCAACATCCAAGCACTAAATTAGGTGGATTTTCAAACTCGATCCATCAAATTTCCATCTGTGCCTTGCCCTATAAGAAAACTCATCATTAGCCTCTGTATTTAGGCCAGTCTTATATTCAAGAACATCATCAGCTTCTTTACTGAAGTTCAACTCTTTGCATACTTATGCTGATTACATCTTCCCAGGCAAAGACTCCCCAACAATAATGTTAATAAACAAAAACAAAAACATAGTTGTTTATTCTCAAGTATCTAGTATTTCAGTTATATGTTGATACATGTATGTTGCTAAAGTCTGCAGTGAGTATTGCAGATACTAATAAGGCAGATCTGTCTGATCTGGATCTACATTATTTGCCTTATTCTGATCGTAGAATCTATTCGTAGATTGCAAAGAGTTAAATATGGTGGAACTTCAATTGATATAATGTTCAAGTCAACTTATCACAACATGGCTATAAAGAATACATATATCATAAACTTCATGACGTAAAATCTAGCCTCCATCTGTATAAAGAAGTTTTAAACCAAAATCTACATTAAGTTCACAGATCATTAATTATATAGAGGATTTGATGCAAGTTTTCATTTGATACAAACATTTATTAAACAAGTTAAGGAAACATAACAGTCAGCGAGAATATGGCGAAAATATCATTTTTCCTGGACGAGTTTTATAAATGTTTGCATTAATAGACAACGAGTGTCAGATTCTTTTTATCACATGATTTTAGTCACTAATATATGATTTTACAAAATTTTAACAACAATCCTTGGTGAAAAAGTAGTATAAGGTATTCTGAATTATAATGACATTGATGACGTCATCAATCAAAAAGCCGTACACTTTTACTAGTGTAATAACAAAATATGTAATAGGTGTATTGAATGGAAAATAAGGGGAATCATGTAATAAAAGAATATCTTTACAATTTTTTTTATATGTTTTAAGGCACATTTTAATGCAAAAAGTGGAATAGTGGATCATAATATGTAATTAGCAATGTCACATTGAAATGAAATGAAAACCATTTAATAAATTTATGATTTTACATTATGTATTTGAATTATATTGTGGAATATCTTATCTTTAGAGTTCCGTAAAGTTTTATTGATAGGACATGGTTTTTTACACTAAATTATGATAACAAAAGTGGAGGGTGCATCTTATTAATGAAAAGTAAAGTTTTCCCCTTTTTTTCCCAGACCAAATATTGACCCTTAGACGAAACTGAACGCAGAGACTATATCACCGATAGTATCGGCCATAGACAACTGTATTGTGCTATTTTCAGGGAAAACTTACGTTGTTTTTACCTAAAATTTGATATTATAACAGGGTAAAGAAAGTTGGAAACCAGCTGCCTGACATCTCTGTATTGTGTATAAATCCCTAGACATTTTTGTTGTAAATTATATACAAACCAATGCTACAATTGTTGACCAGTGTATATATCTTATCAACAGTGGCCAGGTACCTGTATACAATCTACATTGTTCTAGTAGGAATATAAACAAAATTGACCATCCTAGGAATTCACTTTACAAAACAAAGCAAACGGCCAAAGTACATGTATGCATCACCTGGAAAGATGCATGGCACTAGTTCTATGTAGATTATATAACTAATCCAGATCAAGAGCAAGTGCAGAACTGTGTAGAAATAAGAACATTAAGCCAAGCGAGTTGCTGAGCAATTAAAAGATAATTGAAATTGCAAAGTTTGGATTCTGTGATTACTTTATAACCCCTATATAAAACCTTGTAAACATCGTAACGTTGCCGGGTGACATATGGAAAAAAATTCTAACCAAAGCTGCGTCTTGCTGAATCAATCGGAACTCCTCGGGTAATTCCATCCTCTGGACTATCATCCCTGGTGCAATGACACAGAATCACGATCGTTTTGTTCGCACGTAAAACAATGCGCCATAAAAAAGTTCTTCAAAAAAGCAAAAGGTGTAGTGTATAAGATTATTTCATGATAATTATTTCATAAATATATTATGATAATTTATTTCATAAACTTTGATTTATCAATTTAACTGTTCACATCTCTTTAGATATACAACTGTTACTGCATTTTCAATAGGGATAACAAAACATTTATCTGTGTTGCTCTGATGACAACATAGCCACAAACATATTTATTTTTACAGGGTTGTCTCATTGTACATTCAAAGAGATTATTCATTTATCATCAGCGGCTTTCTGATTCGCGCTGAGTGCTTTACAATTTGTTGATTGTAATACTTAAAGTACAGTTCAACCCCTATGAGCATAAAATAAAGGATTCTATGTATTTTTATATTTTGGGTTTTACAGCACATCGACACTTAAAAGGTCACATGGTGCCGAATACAATGAACTTAAATGCAAATACAGTATAATCAGGTTAAAATTAAAATACATGAGTAGAAATATAAAAATCTATCAGGGTTAAAATAATGTGAATTATAATTAAAAACAGGTTAAAACATTAAACAGTTTAAAAATGTGTAACGATAGCAAGTAAAGGATTAGGATTTAATATGTTCAATTACAATAAAAAAGTATGTATGTTTAAATCTTAAAAAATATACGTATGACAGTGATGATAAGTAAATGAAGTACGTGCAAATAAACTGCAGTTATTCTCTGAGTGCATTGAAAGGAACTGTCACAACATTCTGCAATAAATCTGACATAAAATCCACAGGTAAATATATCTGATACTGCTAGACAGACATTTGTAAACATCTTATAGGTGCTTGTATGTATGACAGCACACGACAATTCATTGATTTTGACATGTCTCAGACAAAATAATATACCTTATATGTAATTTTCTTCTTGGATCAAATGTTGTTATTTCTAAAAGCTTTTATGTCTTCAATTCAGTGACATAAGAAACATTTTAAAGCCAGCTGCAAATTTGAAAAAATATAATCCATCACAAAAGAAAACTAATGAATGTCTTTTTGATCAGCTTACGGCTCTTATAATTTTCATTTTTTCTGATCTTTTTTCTAATTGTTATTCTCATTTTCTTTCAATTGTTCCTCAAACAGTATACTTAATCTTACACAAATTATAGATTAAAGTTTACAAAGCCAATCTGAATGCTAACCTTCAGAAGTCAAATGAAAGGTCTCTGGCTGTCACTACTAAAATATGCCCATCATCCCTAAATTTCATCAAGGTGACATTGTCAGGCAGATTTAACTTACTTAAGACTGCGGTTTGAACTAATGAGACAGCATTGTCATGGCCCTTTAAAGGCAAAATAAACCCATAAACTACTATGTTTGCTAAATATCCAGATGAAATTCTAGGCAAAAACAGGCTTCTAAACCTTTTATTGTTATTTATTATTAGTATCTAATTATTTTCTTTTTCTGTTTTTTTTTTATTAATTTTTCTTTTACTTACATATTACGGCTTAGGTAAATTCTGCTGTAATTATATATTTTTACTGTGTAGATCAATTTTTCCATAAAACTGTATACTATACCTACTGTGATAGTCACTTAATACACCAATGATATTAATTTTTTAATGGTATTTATTTTTATTATTTTGCCTCTCTGAGTCATGCAGCCAGTACAAAGGACCACAATGGAAATAAGTGTTTGCACTTTATTGCATTATCCTTGATATTCGAAGCATTCCATGGTTATTTCTGCTTCTAAACGTATTGTTATTTCTAAGTAGTATCTATTGTTTTATTGTTCACATTTACATGTAAACCATTGTATGTTTCCTATGCTGAAATAAATATATCTATCTACTTTCTATCTAACAACACCATGGATAACAAGACATAGTGAAAAACTGCAACAAGAGTTATGCTGGTCAGATAGCTCCCAAGCAGGAGCCAACTGATCTGTATCTATATTTACATACATGTGAACTTTTCCTGTGGCCAAAGTCGAAGATTTTCACTTTCAAAGTGAGAGATTTGTTATTTTCATATAAACAAAGAAGGAAATTATCTGATTCCAAGTAAGGATATTTCTGAAAATGTGTAAAACACCTCTTATTTTCAAACAATTTTGAACCTTAAAAGTGGGAGTCCCTCTCCCAAAAGTGGGAGATTTCACATGTATGTACTTATTGCTTGAGCACTTTAAATGGGAGCTTAGCAGCCTCGAGTAAATGAAGATTATTATTCAGATTTCACTACCACCAATTCTCACAGTAGGCTCACATATTTGTGGTTATTTCCTGCAGTAAATCAAGGGAGATAAACCACAGATAACAGGAAACATGTCAATCAAAGGACCATAATTACTGTGTGACAGCAGTAAAAAATTGGTGATGCCAGAATTTTAATAAAAAGCCAAAGGTAAAATGTATTAGATAGTTTAAAAACCACAAGTGGTATAATACATTATGCCTAAGCATTCTAAGTGTGTATTGATATGGCTTAAAGATGGTATCCGATAGTTTACCGATAGATAGTTTCCATGAGAATGTCATAGGCACTTATAAGACAGTTAAAGGCAGCCATCTTTGAAGGTACAAGCTAATGCAGGCCGAACTCTGGAAATATGTGCTGTATTAAACTCACCACTGTGTTGTTATTTTTCAGTCTATTTTACTGAATTTTATATCAAATGAAGTATTTTAAATAGCAAAACTATATTTTGATAGTTTAAAAGGTGAAAAAAATACAACCAAAAAAGATCCACTGTTCATTTTGTTAAAGGATGAGCCAACAATTTTATTTATTTATGTGTATTAATTCTTTGTGCATTTATAAATTTTGAAAATATTGTGTTAAAAAAATATGAATTTCAAGAGCTTTTCAATGGTGTATAGTTTTTAATTTTTGGACCACAAATGAAGAAATTACAAGAAATTAAAATTTACACTTTTATAAAAAGTCATCGTAAAATCCCTTGAAGTAATCCATCAAGGATGGCTGCCAGGATAAGGGATCTTCATGGATGTTGAAACTATCTATATCAATGAGGTACATTGGTGAAATGGAAATTGTCTCCCTTGTTAGTTAATATCCGAGGTATTCCAAACAGTAGGTAGGTTCTTGTAGTTAAAATTCTTGGACTTAAATGCCTGTTCTTTTGTAGATATTGCAATAACAAACAGTGAATTTCTTACTTTTGCATAAATATAAGCTCAAAATTAATTTAAATACTTATAGAGGTATGTTATTAAAAAAAGAAAATGGACATGTTTATTGATGATGGTTAAGCTGGGTATCAAAAGGAAGGCAGAAAAGTCAATATACACTCCAAAGAGCACAAGCATAAAAACCGAGTAAAACAAATAAAAGGACCTACTTGCATTTAGGGATTATTCAGGGGAGACTATTCATTAATGTCTCTCATTGCATGTAACAATATTTATTTCCTCTGTGTGGGAGAATTTAGACATTATTTCTGCATAAACCTATGATTAAATCTAAGTTAAGACAATTTTAAATGCTACCTATATTGTAAGACAGTACAAATTGCAAAAAAAAATCACTCTATATGTTTATTCTTTCCAAATCTATAAATAATTGCTATGGTGATCTTGGCTAAAAATAGACATCGATGTATGAGCTGACTACCCGGATAATGATATAAAGTGATTTAAAAAGTAACTTGTCACGTGGTTTCTTATTTTAAAAATAGCTTCTTAGTTTAAAAAAAGTTATCTCTGGAGCGTGGCTCATATTTGAAATGATGATTGAGGAATTATGCTTCACTGTTTACACAGATCTATGGCATCAACGAACAACATTTAAAGGACTTTTTCAGACAACAAGGACTTATTTGGTTATTTAACAAAAAATATTTGGTCCAAACTGTCAGTATACTGCCTCTAAGCAAATAATGTAAATCTGAATCAGCCCACTGACCAGCATGTTGGCTGACAGGACAGGATCTGCATCAGACCTGCTGAGTGTCTAGTAACATGTACGTGCATCTTCCAAGTCTTAAAGGTGGTGTTTGACAGTTTGGTCCAATTTTTTTCCCTCAAATAACTAAATAAGTCCTTGTTACCTGAAAAGGTCTTGCAAAATGCGGTTCATTGATGCCAAAGATCTGTGTGGAACAGTAAATGATAAATCCCCAACTAGTCATTGCAAACAGGTGTTTCCTATCTGAGCCACGCTGCAGAGATAGCTATTTCTAAACTTAGAAAACCATGTGACCACTTACTTTTATACAGACGTCCTGTTAATCTGCTCTGACGTCGATATCTATTTTTCGCAGAGACCATTTTAGCTCTTTTCGTAGAGTTGGATAGATTGAACAGTAAGAGCAATTTTTCATGCTTATTACAGTCTAATACTAAAGTTAAGTGTTCAAATTGGTTTTTATAACAATTAAAGTATGGGTTTATGCGAAAAGTTTGACCAAATTCCCTAAAGCGGTGGATAGATATTGGTACACGTATTTAATATAGGCAAACTGTAGAATACCACCATTAAAGTAAGAAGACGGCCAAGAATTTTAAGAATTGTTTAAACAAAATGTAGAATGGAAGGGTTTAGGCCTGAATGAATCATTAAGCCTGCAACATATGCCCACACAGTAGCCTGATAGTGGAAAGTCAATGGGACAATTTCATGTTCAGCTTCAATGGACTCTGTCAAATAATGTCACTGGTTTTCAACTATAATCTTATAAGATTACTTCAGTAATCAATAAAATAAATGTAGAGAGTATCCCCTTAAATAAATAAACATATTTCTACAAAATGCACCGAATGCAACTTTTGCCATTGTCAGGAGAATTTTAGATAGAAGGAGTAAAATTGTATAAACACATGCAGAATATTGTGTCTTTTCCTTAAATTGCCTGAATAAAATCTTTTTATATTATTTAGTGATTCTCATTTTAGAGAAACGGTGGCAGATTTGTTTTAATTCCTCTCAAAGCTTAACACAACATGAACTACCATGTAATTATTAAAAGATTCTTGGTTAAACAACATTGCCAAATACAGCCATTAATGTTTAAATTTGTACTAAACTAGCAATTAACCTTAGACAATCACTGCATTTGGAAATAACACTATTTTTATTCTCATGATTAATTCAACACAAAGTGTGCACACTTTAAGGAGAAAACAGTGAAAGTAAAGATCAAATGAAAACAGTATTATCACTGCCTTAATTAGACAGAAGATAACAGTTACCATTCAAACTTGTCTAAACCATGCATAATTGGCATAGTAGACATCCAATTAGCACCAAGTAAGGTCACCCTGACCTCTACTTCAGTCAGTAGTAAATTAAGGAAATCATGAATAATTGAACGGTTTATGGAAATGACCATAAAAATCTGTCACCTTATTAACACATTGACAGGTGCCAAAAGTCCCTGAGTCAAGTCAGAATTTGGTTGCAGGCAGACACTTTATTCCACGAAATGTCAGCCAGTGTCTTCATGGGGTTGTGATGATCTGTCTGCCCTTTTATATAGCATAAGGGCAGACAGATCATCACAACCCCATGAAGACACTTATCATATATATGATGAAAATAAGGCCTGAGAGAAATGGCTTTTCATACCCTTATATAACTTCTAACCTTCTAAAATGGCCCATTTTTTTATTTTTTTATTTTTTTTTGTGTTTTTTTTTTTCTTGCAACATGGCAAATAATATTAGAGCTGTTTCACACAACACTTGCGGGGGGGGTGACCATTGCCTGGAAATTTCTCTGACTTTGTAACTCTCCTGCCTGGAATTAATGTGGATTTGAGGATTTGTCATGGCAAGAACTTTCAAGTGGAAAGGTTTTCCACCGAACCTGCTGTGCAATGTTGGTTCTCTCCAAACATTCATCTGGAGACCATTATTGTGTCAGAACAAATATTTATTAAAAAGGAAAAACAGAAAAATAAACAATGTGAATGTTGATATGTTAATTCCAGCAGAGCTTTGAAGCTGGAATGCCTACACATAAGGACAGCTTTTAGTAAAGTAACAATTTTATACATGTGCAAACAGACCTAATCAAATCAATAATAAGAAGATATGACAAAGTCCTATGAGCATTGAAACATATACCAAAATTTGAGGGATTGGGATTTGCATTTTTGCCAATACTGTGCAACAACATTTCTATCATTATAGCACAGGGGCACTTATGACGTGTCAAGCATAATGCTGTCCCCTTAGCCCCGAGCTTTAGGAGGGAAGCCACTACTACCAACTTTAAAATCTTTGGTTTGACCCGGCCAGGGTTTGAACCCGCGACCTCCCCATCCGCAAGCCCAAAATATGAAAAGACACAGGTCAAAGGTATTCACATGCAAGCTAAATGTTTAACGTAAGAACAGATCTGTGATGATTCATTTAACAAAAAGTGCAAACTCAACAGTTACCATCCTTGAAAAAATTTCAAGTCGATAATATGGACCTGAGGTGCTGATACCGGTTTTACAGAACCCTAACCTTGCACTTCCTGAGGGGTGTCTCAAAAGCAAGCAATAGAAAAAAATTGAAAAAAAAAATGTCCAAGCGCTGATGTTTTCTTAGATAAGTGGTGACATCATTAAAAGAAAGTAGTTACATAATTGAAAAAATAATGTTTACATGATATTAAGAACAGAGAGACAGAAAAGTATTATTCCTGTTAGAAGAACTATACAGAATTGTTGATTGTAAATGAAATTAAATTTATGAATCACGACAAAAGTTGACCAGATAAAAAGTGTAAATTGTTGCACATCATATTCATGTGTAGATGCAATTGAGAAACCAAAGTCCAATGTCCATCAATGGGAAAATATATGTAACAATTCTTATAGGATGAGTTAAATGACAACATAGATTACATTTTCATTTTACACCATAACCTGCAAGTCAACATAATTGAAAGAAAAAATTGAGTATAGCAATTTTAGTATTCATTATTGTTAATGAGATGGAATCCTTGTTATCAATTAAAAAAGTAAATAGGCTAGCTTAGAATAAAAAAACAAGAACTAATAAATGTTGTTACTGAAAACAGGATCTATATAATACATGCTTCAGTCAATTTACTTGCAATCATATCTAGCCTGATGCTGTTTAGTGCAACATATAACAAAAGTGCTCAATCCACTATTTTGGCTAAAATTGGGATGGAACAAAATATGAAAACTTAAACCCTTTGTCTGTTTAGCATACACTGGTCAGGATTATACAAATAGTATAGATCCAGATCAGTCAGATCCCTTTGGAAGCTGTCTGACTAGAATCAGGAATATTTGCTATTAAGTCAGTTAAGCAATATATCTCGTTTCTTGTGCCCTTGGCATGTAGTTATAAACAAATTATATTAAGGTCTTGAATTACTAATAAATTTAGAATGATGCAGGGTTTATCTGGAATGATAACCTCTGCTACACACACAGCCCCATCTGAAAGATGAGATGATTATTTTTTTTTTAAATTCAGATCAGCACTTCCTGCCTACGGACTATCTCCAGGATAACATCTCCAGAAAAACATGTTTGTTCTAAGTGAAGCACTATCATAATTAAAATCCACCTCGCAAAAGTCAATTCAGCAGATAGTTGGATCACCTCTTCTCTTATCCTTCAAACATTTCTCAAAATCGGCAGCTGTCATAATCTCCTTGGCAACAGTTTTACATAAACTTGGATACTTCAAAAGTTGTGTCACTCTTGGATCTTGGAGTATTATGAAATAATCTCACTGAGAAGGCATTAAATATCTGATAGGAGATCATGATCATTTCCTAAGAAATGACCAAATTATGTGACCATATAACCAAACTACCATAATAAACTGATCTGCTTAGAGGCAGAAAAATGCAATATTATTAGTGAAGTTTGTTTGTTTATTGGGTTTATCATCCTACAAACAGTATTTCAGTTATCTGGGGATGGTGTCTACTTGAAGGAGATATAGTGCTGCCTTTACTGTGTATAGCATGCCATGAACACCTGTCATGCTACCATACCCAGTCACATTATCCTGACACCGTAGTAGTGTAGTGGAACTACTCTCATATTTGCCTGAGCATTAGCAAGGGAGCAATACCACTAACTTTTGTAAGGAATTAAGCATGTGGCCGTCCAGGATCAAACCGGGGGCCTCCGTACCTGGAGCTGATGCTCTACCTACTGCGCTATCAAGTCTGGTGACCAACAATTGCATAACTCGCCTTTCATTGGTTGGACTTCATACTTAACATGCAACATTTGTTCACAAACATAACTAGTTCTTTGTTCTTGGTTTGCAACTGCATTCTAGTGCTACAGACTAAACATGAAAAAGTGCAGATACTGATCAGACAGCAGTGCAAAAATAGTCCCCGAGGAAAAAATTTAAACAGCAACCCCAGTCTGCAACAAGGTCAGTACTATATGTTGTGTCAGATCAGTGCCAGGTGCCTGAAATCCTGTACCAGACTGGTTGGCCATCTATCATCCAGCCAAGAACTGATAAGCCTGACCTACCTCTAGACCTACCTCTACTATCTCCCTACCTCCTTAACCACCTGTAACTATAAGCCGGATCATTAAGCACCACTACAACTTCTGACTGCAGGATGAATTTGTTTTGAGTTTGTTCACCATTGTCCTTGCCAATTGGTACAAGCAAGCCTCTAATAACCAGTGATTCCCATTTGCAAAAGCAAAGAAAAGTTATCTCCCTTGTATGTAGTTTTTTTTTAGGTACTTTATATAAAAAATAATCCGTCCATTTTTAGCTTACACATTTCATGATATGCTTGAGAAATTTTCCTCATTCTAATTTCATTCAAGTACAAAAGTTTATGTGCATGTTGCAGATGAGACATTTTAAAAAGCGTTAAAAAGTGGAGAAATCATATCTTTTCTTACATAACTATATAGCAAACGCCTACCCTCAAGGAAGGTAAAACTGAATAATGTTTCTTAAGAAATAAAGAGGGAATATTGATTCAGTTTTTGTTTTGTTTTTTAGTCAAAATGTGTGTTCCTTGATAAACTTGTCTCATTGCATTACAGCCCATACATCATCCACCTGCAGTTCTACAATTCCATTTGACATACCTCATCTACTCACAGTCCCACAATTCCATTTGACATACCACACCTACTCACAGTCCCACAATCCCATTTGACATACCACACCTACTCAACAGTCCCACAATCCCATTTGACATACCACATCTACTCACAGTCCCACAATCCCATTTGACATACCTCATCTACTCACAGTCCCACAATTCCATTTGACATACCACACCTACTCAACAGTCCCACAATCCCATTTGACATACCACATCTACCTGCAGGTCTACAATCCCATTTGACATACCACATCTACCTGCAGGTCTACAATCCCATTTGACATACCTCATCTACTCACAGTCCCACAATCCCATTTGACATACCTCATCTACTCACAGTCCCACAATTCCATTTGACATACCACATCTACTCACAGTCCCACAATTCCATTTGACATACCACACCTACTCAACAGTCCCACAATTCCATTTGACATACCACACCTACTCAACAGTCCCACAATCCCATTTGACATACCACACCTACTCAACAGTCCCACAATCCCATTTGACATATCACACCTACTCAATGGTCCCACAATCCCATTCGACATACCACACCTACTCAACAGTCCCATTATCCTATTTGACATACCACACCTACTCATCAGTCCCACAATCCTATTTGACATACCACACTTACTCAACAGTCCCACAATTCCATTTGACATACCACACCTACTCAACAGTCCCACAATCCTATTTGACATACCACACTTACTCAACAGTCCCACAATTCCATTTGACATACCACACCTACTCATCAGTCCCACAATTCCATTTGACATACCACACCTACTCAACAGTCCCATTATCCTATTTGACATACCACACCAACCATGCATAATACCATCACAGGCATGACAGATCACATAATACCACCCAGCACTCTCAGAGTAGGTCTGGAAACTTACTGACCAGAACAAGATGAACATTAATGGACCATGTACTTTATTACACTATTACAATGACAATGTTTTACACACAGAAAGGCTAACAAATCTGAGTGTTTGTCCATAAGAGTTTAGTCTATACTTGCAATGCAAGAATAACCATTTAGTCAGCAAATTATTGGTGAATATCTTTATTACAAATAGAAAAAAAAACACTATCATACTTTAAGGTAAAAAGCCAATTTTTATAATATTGTTACAAAATAATGCTCAATAAGATACATCCATTTAAAAATTTTCAAGTACTGGTAAAGGGAGATTACTTATGCACAACAAACAAGAATTTAAGCACTTATCACTTCCCTTTTTCAGTGATACATATTAACACGTGGAGGAAATAGAAAGTGTTTATATATGTTATAATGAATACTTGAATGATGACAAGATTCTTGTTCATTTATTGCTGTATTGTTGCAGTTGACTGTATTACCCCCATGTCGTAAAAAAAAACAACCTCAAAGACTTGCAACACTTGCATAGGTTTTAATCTGGCTGGGTGGTGAGGGTGGGTGGATGCTGCCTTACCTTTCTCCTTTTTTATATATTGGATATTGACAGGGATGTTGTATTGGCCAATAAATACAATTACCAACAAACAGGTTTGAATGTGGGTTGCAAAATATAATTAAAAAAACAACGTAATAATTAAAATAACTTCATGTGAAAAAGTAGACGCTTAGATTTGCTTGCTTGGAGATAAGGGTAAAACATCCATCATAGCTCCCACCTACATAGCCCTACAACAAGGGATGTAACTCCATATTAACTCCACTATCTTTGACAGACAAGTTATGTCCCTTACCTGATTATGTCACTGTGACCATTCTTGGCAGCCAGGTGTATACAGGTAGACTTGTTGTCAGACATGTCACTTGGACTCTCGACCAGCAGCGGGGAACACAAGTTACTCCTCAACAACAGGTCTACCACCTGCAATAAAGCCACAAAATAACTTCAAAATAATCTAACTATATTGTAATATTCAAGCCAATCCAAAGGAATATGACCTGCTTCCTTTTCTCATAGTTTTTTTCCAAATAAGTAACAATAAAATATTTGTTATTCAACAACTGTAAGGGACTAAAATATTTCAGACCAAAGGTTCTGACACTATTCTAGATTTATGTTTCACTAAAAACTGTTTGAAGTTATACCTAGACATTTTGCTATGCTATGGGGAAATCAGATAAAAAGAGAAAGTTTATAAAATACATTCTTCAAGAGAAAAATATTACATATCTAGAACTGTTAACCAACAGCAAACTAGTACTGCCTACCTGCTCCCTGTTTTAAAATCTTGTCCTTATGTCAATGTCTAAATATAGTCCAATATATTACAAATAAGACAGGGCAAAACTGTACATGGGCAGACAGACAAACAAACAGCAGTGGATGGATGGATGGATTGATGGATGGATGGATGGATAGATGGGGAGACAGGTGGAAGGCCCCCACTGGGACTCGAACCCACTTGGTCAGGGGCTGAGGAATTACAAGTCTGCGACTAATAACCACTCAGTCAGGGTTCCCACAATAGATAGTACACGAACCTTTTTAGAAACCAGTGACTTCCCTCGTTTTGTTATTATTCAGTCCACACAGACAACACCAAACCGGTAAGTACCACAGTAAATGCACAATAAATACAGCTACTACTAAATACATCACAATCATGCAAAGTAACCAGAAGCCTAAGAAACACAAGTAAATCGCTCTGTTCTCTAATACTAGCACATGAGTAACACATAATGAACATGTACACCTATTAGCCGCCAACCTTTAATTGATTAGCAATTTGTGAATTTGTCTCGGTACATATTCCCCCCAGCTTTTGAGATGAACAAAATCAAAGTATTCTAACTGTGACAAATGGATTATACAGTCAAGACCAACCAATTAGAATGCTACACTGCTAAAGTCCCTAAAGTCATTCTTTACCTCAATTCCATGTCTCAAATACTCAAAACCAAGCACGTTTAACAAATTAAATGTAAAACTATCATTTAAATTGGTATCTGACAGTTTAGACCAAATTTTTTTTTTTCTCATTTTACCAAATAAGTCATTGGTACCTGAAAAGGTCCTACAAAATGCTGTAATTGGTGCCCTAAATCTGCGTGAACAGTGAAGCATAAATCTCCAGTCATCATTGCAAACAAGTATTTCCTATCTGAGCCATGCTGCAGAGATAGCTATTTTTAAACAAAAATCTGTGTCAACAGTGAAGCATAAATCTCCAGTCTTCATTGCAAACAAGTATTTCCTATCTGAGCCACGCTGCAGAGATAGCTATTTTAAAACTAAGAAAACCAAGCGACATCTTATGTTTGGGATCATGTTTTATCATCATTTGGGTAATTTAGCTCCGATGTTGATATCTATTTTTAGCAGAAATCACTGTTATGATTATTTATAGATTTGGAAAGAAAGAACATTTAGAGTGATTTTTTCACAATTTCTACTGTCTAAAAATATAGAGTGTGTTCATAATCATAATTACATAGACTAAAGTATGAGTCTATACTGAAACTATGCCAAATTCCCCCAAACAGTGGAAAGATATTGTTGCATCCATCTGATGAAGGCAAATGGCCAGATACCACCTTAAAGGCTAATGTGTTTTTAAAGTTTAAAAATCAAGTTTTATTATATTGTTTTTTATTTGATAGTGAACTAAAGAAAAGATATATATTATAACTAGTTGTTCACTAGAAAACACTATCAGATGCTGTTATAAAATGATTCTAGAATAAACAAAAATTCCAGATTGTTTCAACAATTTATTCTATTAGGACAGCCCATGCATATGCATGTCCCAATCAAATGAATGTCTGGTGTATTTGATCTCATGAATATCAAAGGGAATGAATGCTAATGGGCAGGATTGTGTTTGAATGATGTGCTGTGACACACCAAAAAATTTCAATAATACCTCAGTCATCAATGGTAATTAACTCAACGTATTGATGTTAATTTTGATTAACTCAGAAAAAACCCATCTCAGTTGATGTTCGCCTAATCAACTCCAAACCATAGTATTGAAACTGATGTTTGTCCGATCAACTCCAAACTGTAGTACTGAAGTTGATGTTTGTCCGATCAACTCCAAACTGTAGTACTGAAGTTGATGTTTGTCCGATCAACTCCAAACTGTAGTACTGAAGTTGATGTTTGTTGATCAACTCCACACTGTAGAACTGAAGTTGATGTTTGTCCGATCAACTCCAAACTGTAGTACTGAAGTTGATGTTTGTCCGATCAACTGCAAACTGTAGTACTGAAGTTGAAGTTTGTCCGATCAACTCCAAACTGTAGAACTGAAGTTGATGTTTGTCCGAACAACTCCAAAGCATGATTTTGCTTCTCCTTTTTAAAGAAAATATGGTGCTACCTTCAATATTTAACATGATTCCACACCAACACACATGATCCTGACCTTGGTTCAACCAGTCCCAATGTTTGAAGCGAAATTAATAGTTTAAAAATGCATCACACTTCATAAGGGAAGTAACTGTAACTGTCCTGTCCAAGTAGTCAGTATAATCAGTTGAGTTATCTCCCATACATAATCGAGCACCTCTAGAAGTGTCTAAGACCCCACTCCTTACAGCATTACATTTCACTGTGCTTCAGTAAGAACTGCTGTCTCAGAAGCACACGATCAAAGTGGAGATCATCCTGTGTACACCGATATCAGTGTCAAAATAAAAATGTTCCACATTATTTGAATGAAATAAAATCAAAAGAATTAAAACATTTCCCAGACTTTAATGTCACAATAAATATATTATGACAAGAACATTTTCAAAAGTAACTTAAGATTTCTAACCTTTCTCAAATGTTTTAAGCCTATATCTATGTTCTTTCTTCATTAAAAGGCTCAAAAGCAATTTTATTGCTTAACTGTTATAAAAATTATTTTATTATATAAAAAAAATTCTAGATGAAATTATTCTACTTATATCTAATTATATATTTTCTTAGTTCAATAAGTAAAAGTTATTCCATATAAATTTTTAAGAATGCAAAACCCAATGAGATGCATTAATGCATAGCACATCTGTAATCTTGTTAATTCAGTTGAGACAACTTTTGTACCATCATCAAAGGGATCAAGTTTCTTATTACCATGACATCTCCTGCCACTTTAATGGTGTATTTGCCTGGCACTATTAGATTTAACCATTATCTTGGAATGGTCATCACTACAGACATGCCATCCAAAAAGGTTAAGCTGATCTGACAGTTTGCTGCCTGTGATCCTTACACATAACAAACTGGTCTGACCCTTTGTTGTGTGTACTCTGGACCCTTTGCTGCCAGTACTCTGAACCCTTTGCTGCCTGTACTCTGGACCCTTTGCTGCCTGTACTCACGATCCTTTGCTGCTTGTACTCTGGACCCTTTGCTGCCTGTACTCTGAACCCTTTGCTGCCTGTACTCTGAACCCTTTGCTGCCTGTACTCTGGCCCCTTTGCTGCTTGTGCTCTGGCCCCTTTGCTGCCTGTACTCTGAACCCTTTGCTGCCTGTACTCTGGACCCTTTGCTGCTTGTGCTCTGGCCCCTTTGCTGCCTGTACTCTGAACCCTTTGCTGCCTGTACTCTGGACCCTTTGCTGCCTGTACTCTGGACCCTTTGCTGCTTGTGCTCTGGCCCCTTTGCTGCCTGTACTCTGAACCCTTTGCTGCCTGTACTCTGGACCCTTTGCTGCCTGTGCTCATGACACACAACTAACTGGTCTGACAGTCAGCTGCCTGAGCTCCTGACACATTTTACCCTTTGCTGCCTGTACTCTGGACCCTTTGCTGCCTGTACTCTGAACCCTTTGCTGCCTGTACTCTGAACCCTTTGCTGCCTGTACTCTGGACCTTTTGCTGCCTGTACTCTGGACCCCTTGCTGCCTGTGCTCATGACACACAACTAACTGGTCTGACACTTTCCTGACACAAAGCCAACTGGTCTGACAGTTTGCTGCCTGAGCTCATGCCACATAACAAACTGGTCTGACAGTCAGCTGCCTGAGCTCCTGACACATAACAAACTGGTCTTACCCTTTGCTGCCTGTACTCTGGACCCTTTGCTGCCAGTACTCTGGACACTTTGCTGCCTTGCTGCCTGTACTCGGAACCCTTTGCTGCCTGTACTCTGGACCCTTTGCTGCCTAGCTGCCTGTACTCTGGACCCTTTGATGCCTCTGCTTATGACACATAACAAACTGGTCTTACCCTTTGCTGCCTGTGCTCTGGACCCTTTGCTGCCTGACACAAAGCTGGCTGGTCTGACAGTATGCTGTCTCTGCTCATGACACAAAGCTAGCTGGTCTGACAGTCTGCTGATTGTGCTCCTGACACACAGCTAGCTGGTCTGACAGTCTGCTGCTTGTGCTCCTGACACAAAGCTAGCTGGTCTGACAGTCTGCTGCTTGTACTCCTGACACACAGCTAGCTGGTCTGACAGTCTGCTGCTTGTGCTCCCGACACACAACTAGCTGGTCTGACAGTCTGCTGCTTGTGCTCCTGATACAAAGCCAGCTGGTCTGACAGTCTGCTGCTTGTACTCCTGACACAAAGCTAGCTAGTCTGACAGTCTGCTGCTTGTGCTCCTGACACAAAGCTAACTGGTCTTACAGTCTGCTGCTTGTGCTTCTGACACACAGCTAGCTAGTCTGACAGTCTGCTGCTTGTGCTCCTGATACAAAGCTAACTGGTCTGACAGTCTGCTGCTTGTGCTCCTGACACAAAGCTAGCTGGTCTGACAGTCTGCTGCTTGTGCTCCTGACACACAGCTAGCTGGTCTGACAGTCTGCTGCTTGTGCTCCTGGCACAAAGCTAGCTGGTCTTACAGTCTGCTGCTTGTGCTCCTGACACACAGCCAGCTGGTCTGGCAGTTTGCGTTCTCTGCTCATGACACAAAGCTAGCTGGTGCAACAGTGTATTGTCTCTGCTAATGATACACAGCCAGCTGGTCCAACAGTGTATTGTCTCTGCTTATGACACAAAGCTAGATGGTCTGACAGTTTGCTATATCTGCTTATGACACAAAGCTAGCTGGTTGACAGTTTACTATATCTGCTTATGGCACACAGCTTACTGGTCCAACAGTCTGCTGCCTCTGCTTATGACACACAGCTAGATGGATCACAGTTTGCTATGTATGCTTATGACACACAGCTAGCTAGCCTGTGATGGGCCTGGACTAACTTCAATTATTTCATAACCAGCTTAACATGGCAGAAAAGTGAAATCGGAGATCAGCTAGCTCTCTGGAAGCTGTCTTATCAGCTCCTACACTATTATCATCATTCATAATCAATTTAACAACAACTGCAAGTAGCTCTTCACAAATAAGAATAAGTAGTGGTCAAAGTTCATGTTGCGTGATAAAGATTAAATCCGAGACATCTACTTCTATTGACTAGTTATGGTCTCCAGGCATCATAGAATACAGAATGGAAGTACAAGTACTCTCTTAACCTGCTTATCTAACCAACATCACAGCCTCATGCACAAGTCACATAAGTCAATGTTCTTTTTTTCAACCATTTTTTCCTTAGCAAGTCTGATTGATTCTGTAAATAAGTTAATCAATGTTGATTAAATTACCATGATCTTTGAGTAAGCTACAAAACTGCAATTAAACAGGAAGCTTTTAAGTTAAATACATAGTAGTCAACTTTTGCCAATGTGTCACAGATATGGTCATGTGCCTCTGATTTTTCTACAATGTACTTTCCATTGATGCCACAACTTTCAATTGCTAGTTCATAAACTCTCTTTTCCTTTTTTCTCTATTTCATGCTGTCACTGATTCTAAAAATCGCCTTTCTCTATTTTACAATACCCATTTTTTCCTCCTGAAACCATTATTTCATCACTCTTTATTCCCATAAAATGCCCTACCATCAATTTATCAGTCTCTAACCCTCTCTATTCCCATACCATGCCCTACCATCAATTTATCAGTCTCTACCCTTCTCTATTCCTACACCATGCCCTACCATCAATTTATCACTCTCTAACACTCTCTATTCCTACACCATGCCCTACCATCAATTTATCACTCTCTAAACTCTCTATTCCCATACCATGCCCTACCATCAATTTATCACTCTCTAACACTCTCTATTCCCATACCATGCCCTACCATCAATTTATCACTCTTTAACACTCTCTATTCCCATATCATGCCCTACCACCAATTTATCATTCTCTAACACTCTCTATTCCCATACCATGCCTTACCATCAATTTATCACTCTCTAACCCTCTCTATTCCCATACCATGCCCTACCACCAATTTATCACTCTCTACCCCTCTCTATTCCCATACCATGCCTAACCATCAATTTGTCACTCTCTACCCCTCTCTATTCCCATACCATGCCTAACCATCAATTTGTCACTCTCTAACACTCTCTATTCCTATACTATGCCCTACCATCAATTTATCACTCTCTACCCCTCTCTATTCCTATACCATGCTCTACCATCAATTTATCACTCTCTACTCCACTTTATTCCCATACCATGCACTACCATCAATTTATCACTTTCTACTCCACTTTATTCCCATACCATGCCCTACCATCAATTTATCACTCTCTAACACTCTCTATTCCCATACCATGCCCTACCATCAATTTATCACTCTCTACCCCTCTCTATTCCTACACCATGCCCTACCATCAATTTATCACTCTCTAACACTCTCTATTCCCATACCATGCCCTACCATCAATTTATCACTCTCTACCCCTCTCTATTCCTACACCATGCCCTACCATCAATTTATCACTCTCTAAACTCTCTATTCCCATACCATGCCCTACCATCAATTTATCACTCTCTAAACTCTCTATTCCCATACCATGCCCTACCATCAATTTATCACTCTCTACCCTTCTCTATTCCCATACCATGCCCTACCATCAATTTATAAATATCTACCCCTCTCTATTCCCATATCATGCCTTACCATCAATTTTTCACTCTTTAACACTCTCTATTCCCATATCATGCCTTACCATCAATTTATCACTCTCTACCCCTCTTTATTCCCATATCATGCCCTGCCATTAATTTATCACTCTCTACCCCTCTCTATTCCCATACCATGCCCTACCACCAATTTATCACTCTCTAACACTCTCTATTCCCATACCATGCCTTACCATCAATTTATCACTATCTAACCCTCTCTATTCCCATACCATGCCCTACCATCAATTTGTCACTCTCTACCCCTCTCTATTCCCATACCATGCCCTACCACCAATTTATCACTCTCTACCCCTCTCTATTCCCATACCATGCCTAACCATCAATTTGTCACTCTCTACCCCTCTCTATTCCCATACCATGCCTAACCATCAATTTGTCACTCTCTAACACTCTCTATTCCTATACTATGCCCTACCATCAATTTATCACTCTCTACCCCTCTCTATTCCTATACCATGCCCTACCATCAATTTATCACTCTCTACTCCACTTTATTCCCATACCATGCACTACCATCAATTTATCACTTTCTACTCCACTTTATTCCCATACCATGCCCTACCATCAATTTATCACTCTCTAACACTCTCTATTCCCATACCATGCCCTACCATCAATTTATCACTCTCTACCCCTCTCTATTCCCATACCATGCCCTACCATCAATTTATCACTCTCTAACACTCTCTATTCTCATACCATGCCCTACCATCAATTTATCACTCTCTACCCCTCTCTATTCCCATACCATGCCCTACCATCAATTTATCACTCTCTAACACTCTCTATTCTCATACCATGCCCTACCATCAATTTATCACTCTCTAACACTCTCTATTCTCATACCATGCCTTACCATCAATTTATCACTCTCTACCCCTCTCTATTCCCATACCATGCCCTACCATCAATTTATCACACTCTACTCCACTCTATTCCCATACCATGCCTTACCATCAATTTATCACTCTCTACCCCTCTCTATTCCCATACCATGCCCTACCATCAATTTATCACACTCTACCCCTCTCTATTCCTACACCATGCCCTATCATCAGTTTATCACACTCCACCCCTCTCTATTCCCATACCATGCCTCACCATCTATTTATCACACTCTACCCCTCTCTATTCCTACACCATGCCCTACCATCAATTTATCACTCTCTACCCCTCTCTATTCCTACACCATGCCCTACCATCAATTTATCACTCTCTACTCCACTCTATTCCCATACCATGCCCTACCATCAATTTATAACTCTCTACCCCTCTTTATTCCCATACCATGCCTTACCATCAATTTATAACTCTCTAACACTCTCTATTCCCATACCATGCTCTACCATCAAATGGTCACTTTCCTGTCCTCTCTATTCCCATACCATGTCCTACCATCAAATGGTCACTTTCCTGCCCTCTCTATTCCCATACCATGCCCTACCATCAAATGGTCACTTTCCTGCCCTCTCTATTCCCGTACCATGCCCTACCATCAATTTATCACTCTCTAACACTCTCTATTCCCATACCATGCCCTACCATCAATTTATCACTCTCTACCCCTCTCTATTCCCATACCATGCCCTACCATCAATTTATCACTCTCTAACACTCTCTATTCTCATACCATGCCCTACCATCAATTTATCACTCTCTACCCCTCTCTATTCCCATACCATGCCCTACCATCAATTTATCACTCTCTAACACTCTCTATTCTCATACCATGCCCTACCATCAATTTATCACTCTCTAACACTCTCTATTCTCATACCATGCCTTACCATCAATTTATCACTCTCTACCCCTCTCTATTCCCATACCATGCCCTACCATCAATTTATCACACTCTACTCCACTCTATTCCCATACCATGCCTTACCATCAATTTATCACTCTCTACCCCTCTCTATTCCCATACCATGCCCTACCATCAATTTATCACACTCTACCCCTCTCTATTCCTACACCATGCCCTATCATCAGTTTATCACACTCCACCCCTCTCTATTCCCATACCATGCCTCACCATCTATTTATCACACTCTACCCCTCTCTATTCCTACACCATGCCCTACCATCAATTTATCACTCTCTACCCCTCTCTATTCCTACACCATGCCCTACCATCAATTTATCACTCTCTACTCCACTCTATTCCCATACCATGCCCTACCATCAATTTATAACTCTCTACCCCTCTTTATTCCCATACCATGCCTTACCATCAATTTATAACTCTCTAACACTCTCTATTCCCATACCATGCTCTACCATCAAATGGTCACTTTCCTGTCCTCTCTATTCCCATACCATGTCCTACCATCAAATGGTCACTTTCCTGCCCTCTCTATTCCCATACCATGCCCTACCATCAAATGGTCACTTTCCTGCCCTCTCTATTCCCGTACCATGCCCTACCATCAAATGATCACTTTCCTGCCCTCTCTATTCCCGTACCATGCTCTACCATCAATTTATAATCTCTACCCCTCTCTATTCCCATACCATGCCCTACCATCAAATGATCACTTTCCTGCTCTCTCTATTCCCATACCATGCCCTACTATTAAATGATCACTTTCCTGCCCTCTCTATTCCCATACCATGCCCTGCCATCAATTTATAACTCTCTAACCCTCTATATTCCCATACCATGCCCTACCATCAATTTATAACTCTCTACCCCTCTATATTCCCATACCATGCCCTACCATCAATTTATAACTCTCTACCCCTCTATATTCCCATACCATGCCCTACCATCAATTTATCACTCTCTAACCCTCTCTATTCCCATACCATGCCTTACCATCAATTTATAACTCTCTAACCCTCTCTATTCCCATACCATGCCCTACCATCAATTTATCACTCTCTACCCCTCTCTATTCCCATACCCTGCCCTACCATCAATTTATCACTATCTAACACTCTCTATTCCCATACCATGCCCTACCATCAATTTATCACTCTCTACCCCTCTCTATTCCCATACCATGCCTTACCATCAATTTATCACTCTCTACCCCTCTCTATTCCCATACCCTGCCCTACCATCAATTTATCACTCTCTACCCCTCTCTATTCCCATACCCTGCCCTACCATCAATTTATCACTCTCTACCCCTCTCTATTCCCATACCATGCCTTACCATCAATTTATCACTCTCTAACCCTCTCTATTCCCATACCGTGCCTTACCATCAATTTATCACTCTCAACTCCACTATATTCCCATACCATGCCCTACCATCAATTTATCACTCTCTAACCCTCTCTATTCCCATACCCTGCCCTACCATCAATTTATCACTCTCTACCCCTCTCTATTCCCATACCCTGCCCTACCATCAATTTATCACTCTCTACCCCTCTCTATTCCCATACCATGCCCTACCATTAAATGATCACTTTCCTGCCCTCTCTATTCCCATACCATGCCCTATCATTAATTTATCACTCTCTATTGCTGTCTCTATTCCCCTACCATGCCCAAGAAGCAACCTTCATTCCATGTTTATCATTTATTTTCTCTTTTTTTCTTTCCCCTGCCACCATGGTAGCTGTTCTCCAGATCACATTTTCTCTTTTCTAACTCACAATTCCTTTTCAAAGCTTCTGATCATTCCGTGCATGATTGACTGATAAATGGCAGACAAAAGGATGGCCCACCAAATAAACACACTTGATGCCAAGAAGCTGGCAACACTTTCATCTCAACAGCACCAGTTCTCTTTCAATGATTGCTGTTACTTCAATAAACAACCTCACCTTGTCACTTGGGTGACATAACTGCACCAAAAAACATGCATTTATTGTTATTGCAGTTGTTTGTGCTGTTGTTCTTTGCTGCTGCTAATGCTGCTGCTGCTGCTCTGCTACTACTGCTGCTACTACTGCTGCTGCTCTGAGCTTTAATTGATTCTCTACAACATTCATCCACAGGCAGACATATTATTAGATGCAGACAGTGTAAATCCCAGTTGGAGACAGGTGATAGGAATCTTCACTATTTGCATGAGCCCTGACCATCTGTGCTCAGCATGCCAAGAGTGACACTTTTGTCAATAATATATATATGGTTTTTTTTTTTCAAGAATAATTATCTCAAATTCTAAACATTAAATGTAAGTGTTAAATCGTTTTCATATTTTTGTTTCCGTGGATGGTTAATAATGACTACATTTCAGTCAAATTAACCATTTATGTGTATAATTAGGTGGGGGTTTTTTATCATTATAAGCACCACAAAAGGATCTATACTGAAGGAAAAAAGTTTAGCAAGTTCAGAGAGAATTGACTCCTAGGGAACTGACCCTCAGAGGATCGTCCATTTTGCTGTGCACATACTGCAATGGGATTTTCAGTGAAAGTTACGTTTCACGCTTAAATAATGGTGTAGTTTAAGAAAAGGGGGGAAATCATGTTGTCAATGGATGGGCACAATTGGTCAATATGGAAACATTTTAGTCACATTGATTTATAGACGAAAACCAAAGTCATAAAAAACTTGTTATTTTTTTTCCTTCAGTATAATTTGCTTTCTGCATTTATTTATTTCAATTAGTTTATCTTCTTTATCTCCTATGTTTGAAACTTTGAACAGCAGAAAGCTATGAAACTGTCTAACAGAAATATCATTTTCTAGCTTGTATAAATGCCATGCATACACTTCTTTTCACTTTTTATTTCTGAACCCTCAACCAGTAGCACTAGGAACAAATAGACATAAAGGACATACCCTGTATCTGCCGAACTCACAGGCCAGGTCCAGGGGAGACTTCTTGTCCTTGTTCAGGATGATGGGACTGGCTTGGTGTAGCAGCAGGAGGTTCACCTGAAATATATATATGTAACCATGGAAACAATTTTCAGGGAAACTAAAGTTAAAAGGACTTTTAAAAAAGGAAAGATACAAGCATAAAATAGGGTAATGCTGTTGCTGATGATGATGATGATGATGATGATGATGATGATGATGATGATGATAATGATGATGATGATGATGATACTGATGATAATGATACTGATGATGATGATACTGATGATAATGATAATAATGAAGAGTAGGAGGAGGAGGAGGAGCATACATTTGCTGATGTGTATACTGCTGCTGCAGGTTATGATGATGATAACTTCTTTAGGAACATAATGGTCACCAGCTAACAATCTGTTTAAATATTTGTTCAGATTTGTTATTTAGAATACTCGCAAAGTAGAAATGCCAAGTCTGTAAAATACTAATACATCTTTCTTGACAAATGTCAATAGCATATAATTCCTGTGAGTACGTGCAATACAATAAATGTCACCTAGGCAATGAACAGCAGTGGTTTCAGACTTTGTAACAAGTCATGTACAAAGGCTGGCACATGATGTGTGTGCCACTAATAACAGACTACATTCAGAAGCAAAAGAAATCAAAACCTATATGGAGAGACATTATTTCATAACAAAAATATGGCTGCTGTTTTTTCAGCCTGCATATCACCATTTGATCAGGCTTCAGGCAAAAAGTGTAGAGCTGGGAGCTCATATCAGTACCAGAACTTTTTGCTGGTAGCACAATCAGTAGAGTATCAGCTCCAGGTACAGGAGGCACCTGGGTTCGATCCTGGGCCATGCCACATACCAAAGTCATTAAATATGGTAATGGTATAGCTCCCTTGCTAACGCTCAAGCAAATATAAGGGTAAGTTCCACAACTGGTTGGCCAGGTGTCAGGATAATGCGACTGGGTGTGGTATCATGCCAGGTGTTCACGACTTGCCTATACACAGTGAAGGCAGCACTATATCTGCATCAAGTGGACATCCGTCTCCAGATAACTGAAATACTGTTGGTAGGAACGATATTAACCCAATAATAATAAACTTTCTGCTGATTAAGTCTCTATCAATATGTCCCATTATCTGAACTAGAAAGCAGGTAACTTATATTTAGTAAGAGTTGTATTCCCATGTAGCATGATTACTACTTATCCAGTAAGTTGTTGTCTTTGAACTCCTACATATTGTAGCCAATAAAGCTGAGCCCATGTTGTTTTCTTTGAATTCCAACATTTTTCAGCCCTTCGAGCTGAGCCCATGTTGATGTCTTTGAATTCCAGTACATTTTAGCTTTTAAAGCTGAGCCCATGTTGTCTTTCAATTCCTGCATAGTTTAGCCTTTAAATCTAAGCCCATGTTGTCTTTGAATTCCTCCATAGTTTAGCCTTTAAAGCTAAGCCCATGTTGTCTTTGAATTCCTCCATAGTTTAGCCCTTAAAGGTAAGCCCATGTTGTTGTCTTTGAATTCCTGCAAAGTTTAGCCCTTAAAGCTAAGCCCATGTTGTCTTTGAATTCCTCTATAGTTTAGCCTTTAAAGCTAAGCCCATGTTGTTGTCTTTGAATTCCTCTATAGTTTAGCCCTTAAAGCTAAGCCCATGTTGTTGTCTTTGAATTCCTCCATAGTTTAGCCCTTAAAGCTAAGCCCATGTTGTTGTCTATGAATTCCTCCATAGTTTAGCCCTTAAAGCTAAGCTCATGTTGTTGTCTTTGAATTCCTGCATAGTTTAGCCCTTAAAGCTAAGCCCATGTTGTTGTCTTTGAATTCCAACATTTAGCCCTTAAACCTGAGTCAATGTTGTTGACATTGCATAGTTTAGGCCCTTAAAGGTGAGCCAATGTTGTTGTTTTTGGATACCAAGTATGCTAATCCCTCTCTAGAAGGCTAATGGAGAGTAAACTGTCCTGCCCAAGAACATTCACCACATGTAAAGTGTGGGATCAAGCTTGGAACTGCCCATTCCAAAATTATAAGTCATAGCACTCCACTAGAGATGCTCTGATCCTCCAATAGTTATTGTTATCTTGACATGTTATCTCGATATGTCTTGTTATCTATATTTTTACTTATATATCTAGATATTTATTCTAGCCCAGCACATTGTCTCAAAACAAGACTTACAAATTGCAATATAAATGTTGAGTTTTAATGAGTTTGGAACCATCGAAAAACATGTACATGTTATATAACCAGACATTTTCTTTTTTAGTGTCAGAGACAAAAAAAACAACAAAGAAAGTCTGGACTTGTTTGTTGCTATTATACATTTCTCAGAATTATTTGCACTTTTAAAAGAAAACATACATAGAATCAAATTTTGACTTGAACTAGTAGCAGAGTGTTTTACATAACCATATCCCTATCCACTTATCAGACCATAGAGCATCGGCTCCAGGTACAGGAGGCCCCGGGTTCGATCCCGGGCCGCAACATACTAAAGTCGTAAAAAATGGTAGTGGTATAGCTCCAGTGCTTAATATATCTGCTTCAAGTGGACACAGTCTCAAGATAACTGAAATACTGTTGGTGGGACGATAAACCCAATAAACCAAACCAAACTACTTTAAAAAAGTGCCTACAGGTCAGCTTGCATCATTTTCATCATTTGTTGTCTTATGATTGTTATTGTAGAACTATATTTTCTCTTTTAAAAAAAATGTACTTAAGTTTTCTTCTGAAACTGATAAATTTAGAACTTTTAAGTATTTGACTAACAACAAAGGTTTGATCACTAAGGTTGCAGAGCAAAAACTAAGTATTAATTGCTAACGCACAGAATCCAATAAACTGTATAGTACAGGAACATTAATCACATACAAGATGCATTTTAAAAGACTTCAGAGGTCGCAGAAATGGGAAAAAAATGAGCCCATTATGGCATCTGCTTCCGCATTATATACACCTAGTTATACTGCTGCAGATGTTAGCATTTTTGAGCCTTAAACTATCACAGTTAAATATCAATGCAAAAAGTCATTTAATACACAGTGATATAGCAACAATTTTATTGTAGAAAATATCACAAATGTAAAATTTTTAATTGCTGAGCACTGTTTGATAATGTTGCCAATGGAAGCTGTCTTATTAGGAGATGGTCTATTTGCAGCTAATTCTCTAAAAAAAACCTTTACTTAATTGTGACTGTAGAGCGTCAGGAAAAATTAAGATCGGTTAAATAATGGTAACAGGTTAATGGACTTAACCTTATAAAACAGTAGTTGGTGATTTTGTGTTTGAATGAATCAAACTATCTAAAAAAAAAAACCCAAAAATCAGTGTATAAAGCCATTTATTACAGTGTTATAGCATACATTTCTAGCCCCATGTTGTGAAAATATCAGGCTTTAACCCACAGCTGGGAAAGTGATGAAACTGCGCATATGTCTGCAAGCAGATAAAGTCATCGCTCAGTGAGATTGTGTCTGCACTAGAACTGATAAGCTGTAAATGAAAGAGATGGCAATGCAGAGATTTAGGTTGGATTAGGCAGTACAAAAATAAAGCATGTTGTGTGCAGGTATCTAGAACAAAACGGGACTTAGCTTGTTAGTCTAGTTTGGCTCTGACTAGTTTTCTATGTAAATGATGTTGTTTATCTGAGATGGTGCTTGTTCAATATGAATAAATATGCATATTTAAAGAGAAGAAACTAAAATGAAAGTTAAGATATAAATCTTAATCTGTTAAGCATTTATCAATTAGGCTTCAGCAAAAAAGTGCTGGTCCCTCCTGGACCTCTCTGATCCGAATGTGAGATATTAATGAATAGTCTCCCTTGAATAATCCCTAAATGCAAGTACGGTAGGTCCGTTCATTTGTTTTACTCGGTTTTTATCCTTGTCTCCTTTGGAGTGTATGCTCCATTTTCTGCCTTTGGTGTGATACCCAGGTTAACCATCATTAACAAACACTTCCATTTTCTTTTCTAAATAACAAATCTCTATAGGTATTTAAATGGATTTTAAGCTTATATGTGGGCTGTTCCATATATCCGCGGAATTTTCCTCTAAAACACTTATTTTTGAATACAATTGCACAAAATTTTGCGCACATACTCTCTGACATGTATTTAGATGAATGTAAATAGTATGAATGTTTGTTATAGTTCATAGCAAATTTAGCGGTATCTATAGCAACCAATATATATACACTTGAAGCACGCCAGATTTTCAAACTTTAGAACATAATATAAACACTGTAAAAAAGTCAAAACGGTCGCAATTTTGGCTCCAATTTGTCTGACGTTACCTCAAGGTATGAACGTCCTTTCCTATCTGTTTAAAGAGGTTGTATTGAAAGGTTACCTCTCAGCAGCTTTTTATTGCTATGACTTCAGAAAAGCGATTGACGTCAAATGATGAGATTGAATTATGTTCTGTCATGATATTTTGTGTCGGACTAAAACTATCTCCGGCAGAAACACTGAAACGCACCTAGGAATCGGAAACTGTTCCTATGTGCAGGAAAACGTTTGTCTACAAATGGCATGACAGGTTAAGTGAAGGTAGAACATCTGTGTTTGATGACAAGAGACCAGGACGTCCGACAAGTGCAGTGACTATTGGAACAGCAAAGTACGTCAAGGGGCTTATCGACACGGATAGGAGGTTGACAGTTCGGAACATAGCAGATGAGTTAAATCTAGCGCCTACCACTGTCTACAGAATTTAAACGGATGAGTTAAAAATGTCCAAAATGTCTGCACGTTGGGTTCCATGCCTTCTTCAGGACGACGACAAACGGAAACGTGTCGAGTTTGACGTTTAAAGTTCTGAATGTTGACATCGACGTGCTTCAAGTACTACTTGGTACCATTACTTATGGTTATCTGTAATATTTTATGTTTGATGTATTGCAAAGAAATTTGACACACATGTCGGCAAAAAGTAAAGGTATGTTACAGTATAATTTGTTTATTATTCATATCCCTTAAATTAAATATATTAACGAATTCCGCGGATTTATGGAACAGCCCTCGTATTTATGCAAAAGTAAAAAATTTCACTGTTTGTAATTGCAATATCAACGAAAGAACAGGTGATGATGTCCAAGAATTCCAACTAAAAGGTCAAATCTACTATTTGCAATACCTCAAACATTAATTAACAAGGGAGACAATTTCCATACCCTATTATCTCCCTTGTTTGTTTTTAGATTATCCTTTCAAATTAGTATTTTAACTGCCAGCAGGACTTAGAAAGACCTCAATAGCAATATGGTAATTACCTTGGCATATTGTTGTTAGCAAACAACATAGAATAACTATTGGTAATTACAAAAGATGTATTTAGTAAAAAGTTGAAAAAAAATCATTTGGCTCTTGGTGAGATTTCAAAAAAACTGTTTACTAAATGACAAAAACATCAAATT
Source organism: Sinonovacula constricta (assembly GCA_007844125.1). Taxonomy (NCBI): domain Eukaryota; kingdom Metazoa; phylum Mollusca; class Bivalvia; order Cardiida; family Solecurtidae; genus Sinonovacula; species Sinonovacula constricta. The sequence goes on from CM017564.1 coordinate 28,041,163, forward strand.
AAAATATTTTCCTAACAAATAATCACTGCTTGCTTATTTTACTTCCCTTCTAACTCATAGATAGGTGCTTTTGATAACTGTTGATGCTTACAATATGGTGCTACAGCTGCAAGTACCCCCACCACCTCTGGGTATTTATCATTTATCTGAAACCATATCTTGCAAGATAATTTGGTAATAACCAATACTAAATTCTATGTAATACTAAATTTTTTTTGCTTATAACATGCATTTTAATCAAGATTTATTATTAGATATTTACAGCAAATCGTGTAGATCCTCAGCAGGCAGCTGCTAGCAGGAGTTACTGAGCTAGATATACACTGTTTGTCATATCCTGATCCAATGAAGTTAAGCAGGATTAGAGAGTTAACAGCTTGCACATCTTGGAACAGTTATGACTTCCGAGCTACAGACACTACATATCTTCTCAGATGGTGCAGACAAATGCATTGGGATAAACCATAAAAAAGATAATATTTATCTTTATATGAGTTAATAGAAACATTCTTCTTTGATGTATTAAATTATTCAATGAATAGATGAGGACATGATGAGAAACAAATTTGTGACTAATAAACATTATCCTGAACTTTCATCTCAATGTTAACTGCTTTCTTTTGTACAAAGAAATGGTAACATTTCTCAGAAATGTATCCATAAGAGACAGATGCACCAGCCTTTGGTTTAAAACATCTAAAAAAAAGGGCAATAACTCCATGGATAGTTTCGAATGGTCGTTAAGTTACTCTCATATAGTTGGCTCTATGAGTTATTAGCATAACCCCAAACCATCTGCAAACTGTTTATTGTTTATTGGGTTTATCGTCCCATCAACAGTATTTCAGTTATCTGGAGACGATGTCCACTTGAATCAGATATAGTGCTGCCTTCGCTGCGTATAGCATGTTGTGAACACCTGGCATGATACCACACCCTGTCACATTATCCTGACACCAGGCCAAACAGTCATGAAACTACTCTTACATTTGCTTGAGCGTTAGCAAGGGAGCTAAACCACTACCATTTTTTACGACTTTGGTATGTCGCAGCCTGGGATAGATCCCGCCGCCTCCCATACCTGGAGCCGATGCTCTATCGATTGCACTACCAGGTCCGGTCCTGCAATCATATGCCCCTAATGATCTTGTGTTCTGTATCAATCTCGCCCCTTTTTCTCGATATCTTGCATCATGCTAGACTTTGGTGACGTAGATCAAAGACATTCATGTCCTGCCGATGCTGATGTTCTTGATTCTAGGATGTCAACCTCTGCTGATTTTACTTATCACATGTGGAACTGACACATATTCATAGCTGTTAGCCATTACACAATCAAGTAAAAATCTTGAATTATAGACGATGAATTTGAACACAATGATAAGGTTTTGACAAGTAAAATGGTTAGTATTTTAGGTTTAGGATAGGATGGGATGGGATTTGCCGGCATTTTTGCCGATACTGTGCAGCGACCTTTCTATCATTATATCCAAGGACCACTTATGGGGTGCCCAGGGACTGAACCCAGCTGGTCCATTATACTGACACCGACGAGTCATGCGTAATGCTGTCCCCTTAGCCCCAAGCGTTAGGAGAGAAGCTACTGCTACCAACTTCAAAGTCTTTGGTTTGACCCGGCCAGGGCTCGAACCCGCAAACTTATTTTAGGTTTTGACCAGTAAAAAGATTAATATTGCAACATAATAATCAAGTTCTGATATAGGCTTTTTGTCATCTGACGTTATCTCTGTATTTACTGCAATAATTTGTGAAAGTGATGATACAACAAAACAAGGGACTTTGTTTAGTGTTTCTTGTCTTGTAGGAAAACTCCGTGTATAGTTATTGTACTAAAGGTTCAATGATTATCTTAACGTGTTGTCATTTCACGTGTACAATTAAAGCTATGACATCACGATGCATGTTTACGCCATGCATTCCATTATAATTTATTTGCGATATTTATTGTTCTGGGGCTGGACCTTTTTGCCTTTTTATATTGGTGGGAATAACTGATTTTGGGTGGATTATATTTAGTTTAGCCGCATTATTGACTAATATTTTGAGCTTAATATATGTATTCCAGATTATCAAACATAATAAATGATTACAAAATGACTTCTCCCACAGAAACTTATGGTCCAATGTATACTGATCTATTGATGTATCTGTCCATAGGCTCTGACCTAATTTTGGTTTCCCATTTAAAAAAAATAAAAAAAATTGATACCTCACCCATGACTCAAATAGACTTTTCAAGGCAATTTGAGGACATGTTTTTACTCGATTTATGGCTCAGGAAATACGGTAGGTTAAGTCACTGGATTTAATACTGTAGGCTACAAGCTGAATTCTTAAACAGCAGTTTTCTTATTTGTTAAATATAGGCATTTCTGAAAACATTAAGGATAAACAAATGGTACATAGTTGAATACACAGACAGTTGCTTTATCTGATTGAGACCAGAGACATCAAAGGGAGTAAGAAGAGACAATACAATTACCAAGTAGATGCCAAAATCCATTAGTGTCAAGATTGGAGTGGTTAGTGCAAACAGTAACAAGGGGCCAGATCCCTGCCCCTGGGGGCATAACATTATCTTCCCTGGGTCCAAACCTTGTAAACACCGTTGTAATGTTACATCATCACTCCCTGGTGGGTTCATTGAGATTAAAATAAACAATATTTCAGTCAAAATGATTTCTGTCCAGGTAGGAAAAGTCAAGGTGGTTTATTCTCCAGTTAGAAAATAAGATGTAAGTTGTGATGGAAAGGGTTTTTGTCCAGCACCTTCAAAATAGCAGGAGGGCTTTTTGTCTGAGAGGGATTTAATCCAGGAGGAGTTCTGTCCAGGAGTTTTTTTGCTTGGAGGAATTATGTCAGTGACTCTAAATGAACACATTATACAGGAGCCAAAATCTTCCAAGTACAAAATCTTGACATGGCTAAATATATATTGTCATAAATTTATTACAACACATTTCAGTGTATTAATACCTAAATGTTTAGAATTAAAATTGTAATGCTATTTCATTTAATATTTCACAGTTAAACCTCAGGAATATAAGCAACACTGGGTTTAGAGGATAAAAAACAGTTGCGGTTATCGCACTTCTGCTGAATTTTACATACTTTGTGATTAACCTTTAGAAAAACACAATCGAAATGTACACAAACTTGCAACAATTCTTATAAATAATACATAATAGATATCAATATCACCATGGCAACACCATGATCATTTTTTTCCCTAACTCGCAGTTGATTTCATTTTGCACTTTTACAATCATAAAAATTGCAAAATATTATCACCAGTAAATCTCCTTAAAAGCTGCAAGATTAACAAAACACAATGAACCCAGGACCATTTGAGCCAATGGAGTTACCTCAAGTTACCACCTGGTAATTATGTAGTTATTACCCCATTATATCAATGGTCGGATATTTATCAAGATACTGTAACATTACCCATGCCTTTTTGTTGCTCCCAGATCTTACGAAATCCGAGCCAATTGGATACACATTGTCCCCATTTTAACCCTTAACTCGCCTCATTTATTAACAAGCTACATATAAAATGTTAATAGCTATTTGTTAATTACATAAAAAATGTAACCAGACTGTATTGCTAGACTTTACAGCAAAATGTGCAGATCCTCATCAGACAAAACCAGTCCAAGCATGAGTTGGCTAAGTCGGGTCTACACTATGTGCCTAAACCTGGTCAGTTGAAGCTTTGCAGGGTAAGCGTTCACTCATTTTGATCCTAAATTTACTTGTAACTTCAAAACATGCTCCTTAAATAGATGATACAACAGATAAAACACCATTGAAAAATCATAAATACTTTAAATTAGATCATTATTATTATTATCAACGTTTTGGGTCAAAAACTAAATGTTGGGGCATCTTTTTTGTTGCAGTTTCATATTAAAAGGAAGTAAATGTATTCGTGTGAGCTCAATTGGACACAATTGGCAGATGAGAGGATAATTTTGCCCTGATCAAAGAAACAGGGTCAGGCTCTAAATATATACCTGCTATGTTAATCATTACCTGCTAGAAAGAACTTGATCAGGTTAATACAAATAAATTAGATCCAGATCAGCCAAGTCTTGCTGGGGGCTGCCTGATTAGAAGCTTCACAATCTGGTCTGGAGTCACTAGCAATATGTCTGGTTATGTCTGAATGTAGATTTTAGCAAATAAGTATGCACAATGTGAGTTATTGACAATTGTAGCAGACGCAGGCTCTAAGTGGGTTGCTGGCCCTGACTGTAGTACTACTGCCATGGCTATATTGGGTGGTCCCATGGTGTGGTCCGCAACCATGGTCTACATGCGGCTGTGTGATTTTGCGCAACAGGTGTTATCGGTATATCTCAGTTTCAACTTTTATGGTCAATTTTGTTTTCTTTGATCTCCAGTTATTTTGAAATTTGATAAAATGCTATGTTTTATAAATTCTGATCTTAGTTACAATTTAAAAGTTTCAGTACCTTTTGCAGCTTTTTACGACTATTTTTTTCAATTTGAAACTACTTGATATACTCAAACATAATGAAAGCTCAGCAAAAATGTATTTGTATATTACAATTTATATTTAAAGAGTCTATATACTGCCAACAGAAATTTTTTATATTTCTTTTAATGTTTTGTCATCTTACTTTGTCAAAATTTTCAGCAGCAAATTCTCTTAATTTAATTGTATTTGTTTGCTTTTTATAAACATTGCAGCAATTATAGAGACGTGTCCAGCTATTTTTTGTGGAGGAAGACACCAAACAAATGTCTGGATAGAACCACTTGCACATAAATATAAACCCTTCAAATAAAGTTAATTTCATATCAAGTGATATGTATATATGTATACATAAAAAAAATTAATTCCAAAATTAGACCTCCCTTTTCTAAGGTTAAACATCTGCCATAGGAACAATGCTATGGTTCGGAAGTGACAAGCTATCAAGTTTTAAAAGAAAAGAAAATCATGCCCCATCCTTCCAAATGCAATATTTAAACCAAATAATACAGACTTTAACCATCAAAGCACATAGAAGTGCTGTTTGTAAATTTGACCCTGGCATGTCTAGTCTCTTCAGACATATCTACATATTTGTTCTGTACAGTCATGCACTACTTCTTTCCAGGCATGAATAACTGACCACCGAGAATTCAAGGTCATGCTGGGTCAATCCTGTGTGATTCCAAAATCCAGCTTCCTCATAAATCTGGGCAGTTTCGCTTGCGACACCGCCCCAAAATGCCTCAAATAAGTAAATATTTGATTTCAATGGTCTGAAGGTAGCACCCATATAACCTTTGAGTGTTGTAACCAACAAGACAGCTAGAGTTTCAAAACATGTAGTTCTGCTGTATGAAAATAATCATAAATTTCCAGACAAACATAGCTCTTTTTCAGATAAATGTAAAAAATAATGGCCATCACTTTTTTGTTGTTGCTTAGTTTCAAAATTAACATTTGACCTAGTGACCTACTTATTGACTTCATGTGACCCAGTTATTGACTCATCCAAGATTTTATGAAGGCAAACATTCTGATCAAGTTTGGGCCATAAATGGAGCCTCTAGTGTGTTCACAAGCTTTTGCTAAGATTTGACCTAGTGACCGACTTTTTGACCCCATGTGACCCATTAATAAAGTCATCTAAGATTTCATGCAGACAAACATTCTGACCAAGTTTGGTGAAGATTGGGCTATAAATGTGGTCTCTAGTATGTTCACAAGCTTTTTCTAAGATATGACCTACTGACCTACTTATTGACCCCACATGACCCAGTTTTAAACTCATCCAAAATTTCATGCAGGTAAATAATCTGATCAAGTTTGGTGAAGATTGGGCTATAAATGTGGTCTCTAGTGCGTTCACAAGTTTTTCCTAAAATTTGACCCAGTGACCCACTTTTTGACCCCAGGTGACCCAATAATGAACTTGTCCAAGATTTCATGCAGACATACATTCTGACCAAGTTTGATGAAGATTGGATAAAAACTGTGGCCTCTAGTGTGTTCACAAGCTGAAATGTTGACGACGGACACCGGATGAAGCAGTATCACAAAAGCTCCATTTGAGTACGTTGTATTCAGGCGAGCTAAAAATGTTATTGCCGTTATATTTTCCAGTTATCTGAAAAAGAGCCATATACAGAAGATCTGTAGGTATTGATTTTAGCAAACAAACAAAAAATGAACAAATAATAAAGAACTTTTATTATTTGCTTAAAAGTCCAAAGTTACATAGGTTTGGTTTATTGTTACTGGGTGAACTGAACTTGCCCCAGTGTTTTATGATTGTTATTACAAAACCATAGGGTTACTTAGTGTATGCAATGGATCCACTGGTATCACTTTTCACAGGCAGTTAAAATCTAGCCTACTTTCTCCCTGGCATGTACTTTACCTTGAAATTCAAACCATGTTTATAATTCTTTGTATTTAAGAAAAAAGGGCTGTATATTTCAAAATATATTTGCAGATGTTAGTAAAGTTTGCCATTGGTTAACTGTGTGGTAATTTGCTGATTCAGTTGCTGTGACTGTCTGTGTACTAGATCAAGGATGACACCTTGTCAACATAAGGTGCATGAAAGTAGCAGAGATGGATCCAGGGGACAGGCAGGGTTGTCATTAGGAGGCGGCCGATTTGACCGCCTCAAATGAAAATCGGGCCGCCTCAAATTTGGTCAAGAGCATGCCCCCGGACCCCCCTAGCAGCGCTTCTCGCCTTCGGCGCTCGCATAGCCTAGCCTCCTCAAAAGTTAATCGAGCCTGCTAAAAATATTTCTAGTGACAACCCTGGACGGGGGTTGCTGGGATGCATCCCCGATTCCAACCAGGTACAGTTGTGAAAACACATACATGTAAGTTTAAAAAATACTAAGCTTTTAAACAAATGTTATCTGTTGACTGCTTAGGTTGAATTTAGGGTCCCTTACTGTGTATATATATTTAGTATTTACTGCAATAAAGTTAAATAAATGGATCTTGATTTATACCCACACACCCAGCAAAATTTTCTGGATCCGTCCCTCGAAACAGGGTATAAATGAGGTTGATGTATGTAAATTTTACTGACAGAAACAACAAAAGTTCTGCAAAAGCACACCTGTTATATGATTAACATGTTAAATACAGACATGGTGTATATATCTAAAGAAACCTTTTAACTGAATATTCCCATCTGCCTTATCAATGAGCATAGGTGTATTATCTGTATCTTCTAGTAACTAAAGCAAGAGGGTAAATAAAAACACACATTGTTGGCAATGTAATGGAGGTTAAAATTAATTACCTTCTGCAAGCACATACAGGGGTGCCTGTATGTGTAATTTATACCTGCACATCAACAATTGCCCCAGCTTAGTCATCCCTGAGAAATGCTCAATAAAAGTTAAATAACCAGTAAAATATGCCATAAAACATTAAATTAACAAAGCTCAATGTATGTACAAGCTAAATAACAATGAAAATATAAGTAGATATGTTTTACATAATAGATAATTTCAAGTCAATCTGGTATTTAAACCAACGCTAAACCAATGTCAAAATATATATTCATCACATATATTCATCACATGTATTCATCACATGTACTCCTTCATGCATTCATCACACATAATCATCACATATATTCATCACATATATTTATCATAATATTCATCACATGTATTCATCACACGTTTTAGCAACAGTGTGCATGTAAGCTTTTAATGCTTTACAAATGGTGCTTAACGTATTATTAATCTAGTTTGATTATTTTCAGCAAATCTAATTCTTTAGATAAAACCAGATTACATTATGTTTTTCTGTACAGTCTGAACTGAAATTATTACATATTACAGCGTACAACAAATAGGTAATCTTGATGTGGAGAAACAAGAATGTGGTTTCAGAGGGTTAGGGTGTGGTGGATTGTGCTTAATAACATATTTAAGCCAATTCAGGCAATGAAGTACAAATATTACAGCAAGATTGACAATGGCAGTCTAAATGGATAACAACACCATTAAAAGTCGGGCCATTGTCGTTGTTAAACTTTGAACAAGTCATGTACCCACCCTTCAGTAAATACAGTCTGCATACTGAATCTACTGAGAAAAGGTGTGATCTTTGCAAACATGGCTTAAGACACCTCATGTCTGAAGAGAGCAAACATTCTTCAAAGGTTCCTTTGTTACAGTGAAGAGCAGGAATTCCTTGCCCACTTGCACAGTATATCTGTAGTCTCCCTGCCTGTAAATGTGATGATGTGTACAAGAAAACAGTGGACCCTTTAGTAGCATGCTGTGATTGGTTCTTATTGTCCCAGGTCAACCTTTCTCCAGGCCCAGCAAGGAGTTTCTTTCTGGTAGACCACCGTGCTGTCATTGAGCAAACAACCTCAGGTAGCCTTGGCATCATAGAAGAACACTCATATACATACAAAAGCCACAGAGTAAGATAATAGTACTAGGCATTCCCTGCACTTAACACTGAAGGGTTCTGTAGTATTGAGTATGGACAGGAAAAATAGGTCCATAGAAAAATTAATGGTTATAACAATTTTGCAATTTCTAGTTTCATCAAAAGCTTATTATAATAAGTGTTTTAGTTTGTTGGGTTTATCATCCATCCAACAGTATTTCAGTTATCTGGAGACAGTGTCCACTTGAAACAAATATAGTGCTGCCTTTAATGTGTATAGCATGTTTGTTTGTTGGGTTTATCGTCCCAGCAACAGTATTTTAGTTATCTGGAGACAGTGCCCACTTGAAGCAGAAATGATGCTGCCTTCACTGTGTCTTCACTGTGAACCCCTGGCATAATACCACAACCAGTCATATTATCCTGATACTGGGCCAACCAGTCCAGGAACTACATGTACCCTTATATTTGCTTGGTGTTAGGAAAGCAGCTATACCACTACCATTTTTAACAACTTTGGTATGTTGTGGCCCTGGTTCGAACCAGGGGCCTCCCATACCTAGAGCTGAGGCTTGACTGGCTGCACTACCAAGTCCGGTAAAGTGTTTCAGTACCACTGCAGAATGTGCTGTTACTGTGTAACTAAATGACTGTCGATCAGGTTGCTTTAAAGCCCTTCAAACAATTGTAATTAATCCGAGTTGTCCAGAAGTTCATTATAACTGAACAATATGAAATTATACGATAATATATAAACTTGAGCATAAAGACACTAAACATTATTATGTATAAAAAAGAGAATCATTTTAAAGTCTATGTGTGTAATCTGCATCTTAAGGAAGTTAGTGAGAAATATTCAGGAATGGGGAAAAAAACAAGTGCAAATTCATAATAAAAAAGTCATGTTTCTATCATTTTACAATAAGGAAAGACTACAATGACCAAGACAGCAGAACAAGAAACAGATTTCTGGGAAAACCTGGCATATCAATGTCAGATCTGCAGACAAAGAAAGTTCAACAGGGGTCTTTAATAGGCATGTGATTTATGTAATTATCAAACAAAGGAACAAAACATTGCTTTGGTCGACCTCAATTTATGTTTTAATCGAATGAACCTGAAAACACCAGGCCAGACGCTTTCATCTCAGCCTGGTTGGAAATCTGAGGAAAACTGAGTAGGCATCACACAGCAAAGGAAACAAACAGAAGGTGAAAACCTAGAAAAACATATGGTTCTTAAAAGCTGGCATCATCTGAATCAAGGATGGTTAGTTAGGGCTGTATAGGTACCTGGGTAGTGATGTCCCATAGAAAACAAAGACAGTGTTGCGTTCTTGAATAGTTGACAATAATATACAAACTGTGGTAGTGATGTCCCATTGGAAACAAAGACAGTGTTGCGGTCTTGAATAGTTGACAGTAATATACAAACTGTGGTAGTGATGTCCCATAGAAAACAAAGACAGTGTTGCAGTCTTGAATAGTTGCATAGTAATATACAAACTGCGGTAGGGATGTCCCATTGGAAACAAAGACAGTGTTGTTGTGGTCTTGAATAGTTGACAGTAATATACAAACTGTGGTAGTGATGTCCCATAGAAAACAAAGACAGTGTTGCAGTCTTGAATAGTTGCATAGTAATATACAAACTGCGGTAGGGATGTCCCATTGGAAACAAAGACAGTGTTGTTGCAGTCTTAAATAGTTGCATAGTAATATACAAACTGTGGTAGGGATGTCCCATAGAAAACAAAGACAGTGTTGTTGCAGTCTTAAATAGTTGCATAGTAATATACAAACTGTGGTAGGGATGTCCCATAGAAAACAAAGACAGTGTTGTTGTGGTCTTGAATAGTTGACAGTAATATACAAACCGTGGTAGTGATGTCCCATAGAAAACAAAGACAGTGTTGTTGTGGTCTTGAATAGTTGACAGTAATATACAAACTGTGGTAGTGATGTCCCATAGAAAACAAAGACAGTGTTGCGGTCTTGAATAGTTGACAGTAATATACAAACTGTGGTAGTGATGTCCCATTGGAAACAAAGACAGTGTTGTGGTCTTGAATAGTTGCATAGTAATATACAAACTGTGGTAGTGATGTCCCATAGAAAACAAAGACAGTGTTGTTGTGGTCTTGAATAGTTGACAGTAATATACAAACTGTGGTAGTGATGTCCCATAGAAAACAAAGACAGTGTTGTTGTGGTCTTGAATAGTTGACAGTAATATACAAACTGTGGTAGTGATGTCCCATAGAAAACAAAGACAGTGTTGTTGCGGTCTTGAATAGTTGACAGTAATATACAAACTGTGGTAGTGATGTCCCATAGAAAACAAAGACAGTGTTGTTGCGGTCTTGAATAGTTGACAGTAATATACAAACTGTGGTAGTGATGTCCCATTGGAAACAAAGACAGTGTTGTGGTCTTGAATAGTTGCATAGTAATATACAAACTGTGGTAGTGATGTCCCATTGGAAACAAAGACAGTGTTGTTGCGGTCTTGAATAGTTGACAGTAATATACAAACTGTGGTAGTGATGTCCTATAGAAAACAAAGACAGTGTTGCTGTCTTGAATAGTTGACAGTAATATACAAACTGTGGTAGTGATGTCCCATTGGAAACAAAGACAGTGTTGTTGTGGTCTTGAATAGTTGACAGTAATATACAAACTGTGGTAGTGATGTCCCATAGAAAACAAAGACAGTGTTGGGGTCTTGAATAGTTGACAGTAATATACAAACTGTGGTAGTGATGTCCCATTGGAAACAAAGACAGTGTTGTTGTGGTCTTGAATAGTTGACAGTAATATACAAACTGCGGTAGTGATGTCCTATAGAAAAAAAGACAGTGTTGTTGCGGTCTTGAATAGTTGACAGTAATATACAAACTGTGGTAGTGATGTCCCATAGAAAACAAAGACAGTGTTGTTGCGGTCTTGAATAGTTGACAGTAATATACAAACTGTGGTAGTGATGTCCCATAGAAAACAAAGACAGTGTTGCTGTCTTGAATAGTTGACAGTAATATACAAACTGCGGTAGTGATGTCCCATTGGAAATAAAGACAGTGTTGTTGCGGTCTTGAATAGTTGCATAGTAATATACAAACTGCGGTAGGGATGTCCCATTGGAAATAAAGACAGTGTTGTTGCGGTCTTGAATAGTTGACAGTAATATACAAACTGTGGTAGTGATGTCCCATAGAAAACAAAGACAGTGTTGTTGCGGTCTTGAATAGTTGACAGTAATATACAAAATGTGGTAGTGATGTCCCATTTGAAACAAAGACAGTGTTGTTGCGGTCTTGAATAGTTGCATAGTAATATACATACTGCGGTAGGGATGTCCCATTGGAAACAAAGACAGTGTTGTTGCGGTCTTGAATAGTTGACAGTAATATACAAACTGTGGTAGGGATGTCCCATAGAAAACAAAGACAGTGTTGTTGCGGTCTTGAATAGTTGACAGTAATATACAAACTGTGGTAGTGATGTCCCATTTGAAACAAAGACAGTGTTGTTGCGGTCTTGAATAGTTGCATAGTAATATACAAACTGCATTTTTTTTCCAGAAATGCAGAACTGCAAGCTTAATTGTATAAAATAGATGTGTCAAAAACTTTAAATATAAATAAATGTGCATGATAATTATGTTCATATTAAGCACTGGTTTAATATATTAAATATTAAATATCAAATATAATAACACTTCAATGAAAGTAAAAAATTACCTTTGTCATATTTCCCCATTACTCTTGAATAAAACAACAACAAGCTTTGTTATGTTTACAAAAAAATTGCTTGTTTATAAAGAATTATAGGCTACACAGAAAATGGTCAAAAATACACATTATTTTCAATTAAAAACATGCCTGCAAACATTTTACAACAAGGATGAAAGAAATCAGAAGATAATGAGCACCGTTTCTTCCTTCGGTCCAAGCTTTCATTGAAATAATGGTTAATAATATTCTTAATTGCACAGACTGAATTAAGACTTAAAACTCAGTTTTTTAATTAACTAGCCTCACTTCAAAGGGAATGCAAACAAAACACCTACTTAGCCAATTCTATTGAAAATAAAGAAATATTTAATTAGAAATATGACCTTAAACAGAATATAAATCCCTGGTAGCACAACAACATACAATAGTTGACAAAAAAAATCCCCGAGTTTTGTTCAATTTAAATAAATAGAATACACAACATACAATTAAGCCTAATTAGAACTACTAACGAGGCTCTAATTATTGTGATGTGTATCCAATATCAGGCAGAACACCTGGAGGCATGGCATACAAACCAATCTACTGTTTACCAGTTTGTTTATTATACACATCCCAGAGTTTTAAAGGGTTGTTTCCTCATATAAATCTAGTTAAAATAAATCAAAATTATAATTTCATGTACTGCAACCATGGCACATTTGGTAAAGTTTTATCAATCTGTTTTCATGAAATGTCTGCAAATGTCTACAAATTTTTTAACATTGGCATTCTAAACTTTACTGATTCTTTTCTGAAAGACTAATTCATTGATCATACTATCTTACATTAAAGGTGGTATCCAACAGTTTGCCTTGAAAACAGATAATTTTTTTCTTTACTTATATGAAAATGACAAATCTCCCACTTTGCAAGTGAAAATCTCAAGTGAAAATCTCCCACTTTGCAAGTGAAAATCTCAAGTGAAAATTTCCCACTTTGCAAGTGAAAATCTCCCACTTTGCAAGTGAAAAAAGTGAAAATCTCCCATTTTGGCCACAGAAAAAGTTCATATGTATGGTATAAAACAATCCAATGCCTCAGCTAACAATGCATATTACAGTCTTAGGTAGAATAGTGTTTTGTTGTTCTGTGTGCTAAAAACTCACAGCCATTTTCTTGGCTCTGTAACCTGTAAATAATTTTAAAGAGAAGTATCCAACAGTTTGCCTATATCTTATATATGTAACAATATCTGACCTCTGTCTGGGATATTTATGCATAGATTCTGCAGGTAGATCATACTTCAATCTAAGCTAAGACGTTTTTAAACTGTATCAACAATTGGGGTTTCTGGTAAAAATAGAAATCAACATCATGGCCCATGCAGGGTGGCTCAGATAGGACATTTTTTTTCTTTTTTTTTTTTGTGACAAGTGTGTCATTATTTTTCATTTTCCACACAGGTGTAGAACATCAATAAACAGCACTTTGAAAGATCTGTTAAGATAATAGTAATTTATTTGGTGGTCCAAAATGTTAGGTACCACCTTTCATGTTTTTCCCCATTCCTGAATATTTATCATGCTAAATTTTGTTTAAAACATATATTGGTACTAATTATTAGTCATCTTTCTTTATAAACATGCAATTGTACCCAGACATATTGCAAAAGATACATATTAGCAAATAGTGCAGGTCCTGATCAGGCAGCTCCCAGCATGCTTTGTTCTTTCACGCTTAGCAGTACAAAACATTAAAGGGAGTATCTGACAGTTTGGACCAAGAATATTTTTATTAAACGACCAAATAAATCATCGTTACATGACCAGATCTCATGAAATGTTTGTTTATTGATGTCCTAAACTGACATGAAAAGTGAACCATTATGCCACAATCGTCATTAATAAATGTATTTCCTATCTGAACCACACTGCATAGTTACTTATTTTTAAACTCGGAAATTGTTGCTGCTTGTTTTTTAGGTTTATCATCCCACCTGCTCTGATATCGATGTCTATTTTAAGCAGGAATTCCAAACGTTCTTATTTATAGATTTGAAAAGCACAAACAATTTTAGAGCTGATTAACGAATTTTACTGTTCTAAAGTTGAGATACTGCTTATAATCTTCTAAGCTTACACTTCAGTATATTTTTTATGCAGAAATTATGCACAAATACCCCAAACAGAGGTCAGATATTGCAACATACATCTGAACATAGGCAAACTGTCCGATACCACCTTTAAGGTATTGAAAATGGCTTTCTTCAGAGTTTCCCTCCCCATTCCCCAAGAGATGACACCAAACTGTGAGATCACAGCCGGACACTTGATTAGTTTATTATACACAAAATGAACATCATAGGGGAAGAGGTCGTAAAATAATTACACTTGATGCACATGGGCTTACTGCATTGTCATTGGTCAATAACACTCTAATCCCCAACCATTTTCTGATACCAATAAAGTTTGAGGATGTGTCTAGCCGGTTTGACCCACCCAACCCCCCGCTTCCTTCCCCCAACCCATTTGCTCACCATATACAGAAGGATGAAAGATGAGGGTGAACAAGACCATTTGATGATAAAGTCATAAACCTCCCTCTGTGATCCCAGTGTGAAGCCAAATAAAGCCACAGTCCAATTCACAATGCCTTTAAGACTGACAATTATTTAAATTTAACAGCTTTCTTTGCTGTTATGTCAACTTTGGAGACTGTCACCAACTATAGTCAGGTGATACTACCTTTAATGAATTTAGACCTGGTAGGGTAATCGGTAGAGCGTCGGCTCCAGGTACTGGAGGGCCTATATTCGATGTTGGACCGAGACATACCAAAGTCGTCAAAAATGGTAGTGGTATAGCTCCCTTGCTAATGCTAAAGCAGATATAAGGGTAGTTCCACAAGTGGTTGGCTCAGTGTCAGGATAATATGAATGCGTGTGGTATCATGCCAGGTGTTCACGGCATGCTATACACAGTGAAGGCAGTACTTTATCTGCTTCAAGTGAACACTGTCTCCAGATAACTGAAATACTGTTGGTGGGACGATAAGCCCAATAAACAAACTACCACTAACAAACTAACCTCTTGTAATTGAAGAGTATCCCTTTAACAAGGAGAAATGCTATCTCCTATTTGTAAAAGAACCCCTGCCATTCCCATTATTCTTGTGGCCTGACCATTTAGCCTGTTAACCTTCAACATGGTGGTACCCTGCCATGGAGATCATGCCAGTATGTTGTATTACAAAATATTTGAGGCATTGACAATAGTGACTCAGCATGACTGTGGAATATAAGAAAAGCATTGATGCGAAGCATCAAAGGGCTACACAACAATGAAAATTAATATTTATTAGAAATTTGGAGATCATGAGGGACATGAAAAGGTTACAGCTAAGCCAAGTTAGGGTGAACTGGAGGGTCAAGAAATGGTTACAGCCTTAGCCAAGTTAGGGTTTACTGGAGGGTCATGAAATGGTTACAGCCTAAGCCAAGTTAGGGTGGACTGGAGGGACATGAAAAGGTTACAGCCTAAGTCAAGTTAGGGTGGACTGGAGGGACATGAAATGGTTACAGCCTAAGCCAAGTTAGGGTGGACTGGAGGGTCATGAAATGGTTACAGCCTAAGCCAAGTTAGGGTGGACTGGAGGGACATGAAAAGGTTACAGCCTAAGCCAAGTTAGGGTGGACTGGAGGGACATGAAAAGGTTACAGCCTAAGCCAAGTTAGGGTGGACTGGAGGGTCAAGAAATGGTTACAGCCTAAGCCAAGTTAGGTTGGACGGGAGGGACATGAAATGGTTACAGCCTAAGCCAAGTTAGATTGGACTGGAGGGACATGAAATGGTTACAGCCTAAGCTAAGTTAGAGTGGACTGGAGGGACATGAAAAGGTTACAGCCTAAGCCAAGTTAGGGTGGACTGGAGGGACATGAAAAGGTTACAGCCTAAGCCAAGTTAGGGTGGACTGGAGGGACACGAAAAGGTTACAGCCTAAGCCAAGTTAGATTGGACTGGAGGGACATGAAAAGGTTACAGCCTAAGCCAAGTTAGGGTGGACTGGAGGGACATGAAATGGTTACAGCCTAAACCAAGTTAGGGTGGACTGGAGGGTCAAGAAATGGTTACAGCCTAAGCCAAGTTAGAGTGGACTGGTGGGCCAAGAAATGTTAACAGCCTAGGCCAAGTTAGGGTTGGCTGGAGGGACATGAAATGATTACAACCTAGACCAAGTTAGGGTGGACTGGAGGGACATGAAATGGTTACAGCCTAAGCCAAGTTAGGGTGGACTGGAGGGACATGAAAAGGTTACAGCCTAAGCCAAGTTAGGGTGGACTGGAGGGACATGAAAAGGTTACAGCCTAAGCCAAGTTAGGGTGGACTGGAGGGTCAAGAAATGGTTACAGCCTAAGCCAAGGTAGGGTGGACTGGATGGACTTGAAATGGTTACAGCCTAAGCCAAGTTAGATTGGACTGGAGGGACATGAAATGGTTACAGCCTAAGCTAAGTTAGAGTGGACTGGAGGGACTGGAGGGACATGAAAAGGTTACAGCCTAAGCCAAGTTAGGGTGGACTGGAGGGACATGAAAAGGTTACAGCCTAAGCTAAGTTAGGGTGGACTGGAGGGACATGAAAAGGTTACAGCCTAAGCCAAGTTAGAGTGGACTGGAGGGACATGAAAAGGTTACAGCCTAAGCCAAGTTAGGGTGGACTGGAGGGACATGAAAAGGTTACAGCCTAAACCAAGTTAGGGTGAACTGGAGGGACATGAAATGGTTACAGCCTAAACCAAGTTAGGGTGGACTGGAGGGTCAAGAAATGGTTACAGCCTAAGCCAAGTTAGAGTAGACTGGTGGGCCAAGAAATGTTAACAGCCTTAGCCAAGTTAAGGTGGACTGGATGGACAGGAAACAGTCACAGTCTTAGCCAACTTTAAGTGGGCAGTACTATATTGGACATCATCCATCCTGGAACTGTCATAACTGGCTGTCATTCCGCCAGTCTGGCAATATCTAGCAACTGGAAAATGTACATAGTACTATCCCTATATATTCTATGCATAGTCATTCATAGTCATTTGGGACTTGGGCATTGTTATTGCAAACTTGTAAACTATTTCACAACTTTATGATCTTCTTGTTATTAAATATATGACACAAGAAATGGGATGGGATTGGGATGGGATTTGCCGGCATTTTGCCGATACTGTGCAGCAACATTCCTATCATTATAGCACAGGGGCACTTATGAGGTGCCCAGGGACTGAAGCTGGCCGGTCCATTATATACTGACACCAGCGAGTCAGACGTAATGCTGTCCCTTTAGCCCCGAGCGTTAGGAGGGAAGCCACTACAAGTCGACCAGGCCGGGGTTTGAGCCCACGACCTTCCGATCCACAAGCCGATGCTCTACCACCTGAGCTTATGGGCCGGTCACAAGAAATGTATGCCTCTTTTGCTGAGGCAGATGATCCACGTAAGAGTCTGTAACATCATGAATCGAGAGGCATAACATATCTATATTTCTAAATATATATGCAAAACAATGGGTTGACTTTTTACAACTTTTTTTATCTACTTGTTTTAAATTAACCACAAAGCAAATATAAGAGAAAGGTGACTGAACAGCAAAGATCATCAACCGCTGAAGAACCCAGACATAAGCTTGACTTGAAGGAATGGGAACTCACTAGATGAACTGTAAGCCAATAGTTATTCTCACACTTTAGATTCTCCTTGATTAACATAAATCAAAAGTGCAGAAACCATGATGGACACTGTATTGGACAACTTGGACTGGACAAAGTCACTAAATCCTCATGTCATGATGACCATTGGACACCAAATTGGAACTGGACAGATATAGTTTACCTGCAGAAAATTGACTCTACTTAGCAATAGCGATAGCAAATCGAACTGACCTTTAAAAATATATTGCTTAGCAGCCAAAATGTATCATTTCCATCTTTTTTTTAAACTGTATGTCAACTCCTTTTGGGAAGATGCTGCATGGCATCCTTGCCTCAGTGTTGCCACTTTGATGCAGAAAAGACATGCTAAATCTCAGGGTAACATCAAATTCTGGGGAAATTTAACTTAATCCAAATAAGAGAAAGAATGTGTAAAAGTTCTTAATCATTAAGCAATAGAGACACTGTAGTCCTTCTTTGGACAAGATTGGCTTTCATAAAATGTCTGAAAAAATGTCTGAAAAAGGTGTCAGGAACCCAACATGTGATAATTTTGCATCTTAAAGCCTCAGGAGATGATTGTTTCAGTCGAAGTAGACATAAGGTTCATTAGCCACTGCTATGTGCCATCAATTAACTACATGTAGTAAGAAGAAGAGAACCGTCAGACAAAATACCAAATTCAAAACCAAACTAAGCATACAGATCAGAAAAATAATAATCAGACTGTCCTTTGAGGAAATTCTTTAGCAAAGTTTTTTGTGCCGTGTGAACAGTTCTGTGACATACCTGGCATGCATGTTAGTGTTAACAAGACATACTTGGTTATCTTGGCTCATCATCCATACACACAGAACACTGGACCCACCATTAGCATGAGCCATTCATGAGAAGACAAAAGACCATTCAATAAGGATAAACAGCAAGTGTGCTTCAGTGGAAATTGTACAGACAGATACAAATGAAGCATGGAATCTGTGGATAAGTATTCATTATTTTTTTAATTTACATGAGCATTTATTTCATACTTTTCGAGTATTATGTTGTAAATAACAGTTAGATAAATTCACAATGAAGCAGGGCTGGAATTGTTTTCTTTTTAATGACTAGTCCCGGACCAGTAACCTGGACAAAAATGACTTGTCCGAAAATTTGCGTTGTTTTCAATTAACTAACACAACAACACATTTGTCATATCTACAACTAACAAACAATGAATAACAACAAATTGTATCTTTTATTTTTTGTCTAGAAGCGTTTATGTATTGCGCATCATGATTGACTGTTTTTGACAGTGTGTGCATTGTACATGTACCATCTATACGTGTTGTTGACAGATGTGTATTTGTCACTTGTCTGACTGCCGATTTATGACTTGTCCAGGACTAATTTAATGATCAATGACCAGTAGCCCAAAACTGCATTTTAACTTGCCCAGGACGTCGGGCTACCGTATTTACCAGCCCTGTGAAGGTCAAACTTCAACATTTAATTAAACCGATATTTCAGCCATATTGCCTTCTTCGTTGTAAAAAACACACATGCTCTATGACACTCATACAGAACAAATCAGTGGCCAGAAAAAATGATTAACATGGAAACTCTTACCCTGCAGCTTGAAGGCCAAGGTCATATTAGCTTAATGAACGGAAGAATTACAGAATTAAGCATACCTTAATTTGAATATATATTTGATTTAATGATAAGGCCTACAGCACTATGTGTCTACTGGTGATTTTTTCTGAAAGTAAGATGCCACAAAGATGGCCATAAAAAGTTTACCTGTCATCTAAGAATGAAGAACTTTACATCAGTTCCTATCTATGGAACTGTTTGAAATTAAAATAAAGGCCAAGAATTTGCGTATAGAACAGATAATTTATGTCTTGTTTGTTTTGCATACAAGGTTAGAAGGTCCATGTTAAATATACACTATGGTGGGATACACTGACAAAATATTCCATGGTCGACTGACTGCAAGGATTATATTTGAAGTAATCTCACATAGATAAACTACTGAAGCACAGAGCTTGGCCAATACTGTAAATAACAGGTTCACCATTTATCTGTTAATAACATCTATATCTGTCAACAGTTTGTATTTTTCAAAGGTTGAAAAAACAGATTTGGTTATTTGTCAACATTCAGCAACCACTGCAGAACAATGACCTTGGGCAGGTATTTAAACATACAGACTAAGCAGCAGACAATACAGTTCCTGCTCAGACTGGTGTCAGCAGAAAATGGCTGATCTGGGTCTAAACTATTTGTATAATCCTTATTAATACTTGCTTATTAGAATTTGAAATAATATTATGTGTTTTACATTTTTTGGATCATCAACAGTATTTCAGGTATCTGGAGACAGTGTTCACTTGAAGCAGATATAGTGCAGCCTTCACTGTGTATAGCATGCCGTGAACACCTGGCATGATACCACAGCCAGTCACATTATCCTGACACCAGGCCAACCAGTCATGGAACTACCTTTATATTTTCTTGAGCATTAGAAGGGAGCTATACCACCTGTATGTTGCGGCCTGTGATCAAACCTGAGGCCTCCCATACCTAACACTGACGCTTTACTAATTGCACTACCAGGTCTGGTATAAAACTATTTACTTTGATAGTAAAATTTACTACTTAAAAAACTCTGTTGTTTCTTTTGATGTTGCCCAAAGTATATTTTAAATTATTGTTTGCTAGATTATTCAGTTAAAAATATAAACACTGTACACAATTTGTTTATACTTTCCTTCAAATTGAAAGCAGAGAAAGTAACTCAAAATACCGGTAAGCCCACACTCAGATGATCTTGTCTTTCATTAAATAAATCATATGCTGACAGAAAGAAATAAAAAATATGAGCCTGTAAGATTGATTTGTTTTGCTTTTTGTTTTGTTTCATCACATCAATATACCGGGTAATTATGGTCATATTGGGGACATAAAGCTAATTATTGGTGGAGGATGATCAAGCCCCAACTGGGACCCGAAAGCCATGCAGTGAGGGGCTGAGGAGTTACAAGTCTACGACTCTAATCGCTCAGCCACCGGAGTTCCCTATCCCTTTAGCTCATGCATACGCCATTTTACGCCTTTGTAAAGCATTCACAATTATTCCTTTTATCTTCAGCAGCATCAACACAACTAAGGCTTTATTTGTAGACAAATGTAATCTAGGTTATATGATTATTACTGAATAATGAATGTTGAACATATTTAAAACTTTCACAGAAAATCAACAAATATTTAAAACCCTATACATTTACTATGACTGAAAGGGTTAAACAATTGAACTCCTATCTCTCAGCTTAGATAAACATGATTCTTCTCAAGGTCTATCTACAATCATTTGACAGTATTTATGCAGTTAAAGAAGTTAAAAAGCAGAAACTATTTTGAGGATTTCCCCCATTATCAATCTCCAGCTAGCATTTACAAATCAGTGATCCATGTAGATAAATATAATAATGACAAAATTACTACCATGGATACCCCTTACAATTTCATGTCCTTATCCTAAGCATACAAAGTTCAGGAAAAATTCAAAATAAATATAAGCTGACACTTATTAAATTATACTTTTGCTCATAATCATACAAAATCTGTCCAAACTTTGGAGAACACAACAGCATAATTATTTAAGATAAGCCCTACAAACAATCTTGCATATATAGTCCTTTTAGGCTTAGATCGAGGCAAACAAAGAACTTGTGATGCAGCCTTCCATTGGACCAGATTTCTTTTTTTTTTGTTACATTGCACCGACACAATTATAGGTCATATTGGTGATGTCCAGCTAATTATTGGTGAAGGAAGACCCTAGTCTTACATCTGGGTAGGACCACCGGTAATATACAGGTAAGCTGGAAAACCTCCCCACATGAAAGTCCTCACCCTGACCTGGAACTCGAACCCATGCAGTGAGGGACTGAGGAGTTTCAAGTCAACGACTCTAACCGCTTGGCCACTGGCACCCCCGGACCAGATGTTGGTCTAGGGTGTTTTTCCATCAGAATAACTGGACATGGCCACTATGACAATAACTGTACGATGTACATATCGAAAGTCAAATGTGGTAAACCATATATGTGAACTTTTTCTGAGATTTTCACTTGCAAAGTGGGAGATTTGTTAATTTCATATAAACAAAGAAGAAAGTTATCTGTTTCCAAATAGGGAGATTTATGAAAATGTGTGCAACACACCTCATTTTCAAGTAATTTTGGGCCTTAAAGTGGGAGTCGCCCTCCAAAAGTGGGAGTGTTCACATGTATGACATCTTTTCATAACCTCTTTCTCTGATGTGTAGTCCTCCATCCTTGGACGATAACAGTGAAACACTGACTCAAGATAGAAACCTGACATTTCTGAAAATGTGTATAACACACCTCATTTTCAAGTAATTTTGGACCTTTAAGTTGGAGTCGCACTCCAAAAGTGGGAGAGTTCACATGTATGGTAAACATTAATCTTTATATATTCAACATTGTCAACTTACCACATCGAAGTGTCCATGCTGACATGCCAGGTGTAGTGCTGTCTCCCCACTCAGTGACTGCTCATTACATGGAGACTTCCACTGTAGTAGGATGTGGACCGGCTCTTGTTTTCCTTGCCAGGCCGCATAGTGTAGTGCCAACATTCCTGTAAATATATGAAACCGTAGAAATGATGAAGATGGGGTGGCAGTGTATCTTAAATGAACATTCTTGAAAATAGAAAAATGTAGTTATCACAGGCTTTAGTGTAATGTTTTAAACATACCGTATTAACTACATGTAGTAAGAAGAATGGCCGCACCCCTAACTCCTTAACGATAAAATTGGGTAAAAAAGTGTGGTGATTACAGGAGTAAATACGGTATATAAACAATAAACAATGGCATGGTCATGGAGGGTGTAACTACAATTTTCCAACTTTATAAAAACTATACACAATGACATTGCCATGGCCGAATTTACAGAAATTGTCCCATTTAACACAAAAACTTAATTCTAAATGACTTTGTTATGGTGGGTTTTATGAATTTTAAAATTTTGCATAAAACTATAGGCAATGCATTGTCATGGGTTCTTGTACTGTCTCTTTTAAAAACATACCTGCAATAATATGGTGGCTTTACCATTGTCAAAGGTTTGTTGTATCTCTACTAAAGCATTTATTGAGAGTTCCTCTAAAAAAAATTCTGAACATTTCTGACAAAAGAGCAACCGCTGACTCCGATGCATGAATTGTATATCTAAAAAATAATGTATGCAAATGCCTGGTAAATGTCATTTCAAGAATGTGTGTGTGAATGTGTGCGTGTGTGCATGCGTGCATGCATGCATTCATGTGCATGTGTGAGCTGTTATGTATTTTAGATTTTTCATTAAAATAAACAATACTTTGGCATTGCATAGTGTGTCCTTTGATAAAGCTTGTTTCTGGTCTAGCCACAACTGACAGAAGCATTTCCCCGAGGATGTTCCAGTTTTCTCCTCTCATTAGTAACTCCATTAATCCCAGAATCTTTTGGAAATCTGAGGCATACAGTACTCGCATACTGTGAATCAATACATGTTTCAAGTAACAACTTGTAGAAATCAGGAAAGGAACAAAAACAGATAAAAAACTAAGAATAATATTAAAAATCTATAAGCAGATTCAATAAACAATAAAAAAGCCATGCAAGATGGTGTTCGTCAGAACATTTTGGCAATTACTAATTACACAAAAAGTACAAAATCAAACAGAATATATCAACTGTGGATTCTCCATGATGACACACAATAAACCAAACCAACTACAGGAAATCAAACAAATTGTTATTCTGCAAATAAATTTACACAATTGCAATAGTCAGGTTGGCTGAACAAAAACAACAACAAAGAGCTGTGAGAGGACGATGGTGATTGCTTTCATCGAGTGTAAAATAATAGCCGGTAGAAATATGACAATAGTTAATGGACTGAAGCAGCCCAGTGCTCTACTGAGATTCAGATCCAGGATGGGACATTAGTGCTGCTACTGCTGCTTCTGATGCTGCTACTACTAAAGGGGCAGGCTTACAGTTTGTTGACCTGCTCTCCACCACTGGTTGGTTAATGTTTGTTTATTGGGATTATCATCCCAGAACAGTATTTGTTATCTTGAGACGGTGTCCACTTGAATGCAGAATATAGTGCTGCCTTCACTGTGTATAGCATGCCATGAACACCTGGCATATGATACCACACCTAGTCACATTATCCTGACATTGGGCCAACCAGTCATAGAACTACCCTTATTTATGCTTGAGCGTTACCAAGGGAGCTATACCACTACCATTTTTAATGACTTTGATATGTCGCAGCCCAGGATCGAACACTACTAGGTCTAGTTGACCGGTTGGACAAAAGTTGAGTTTAAGCCCACAAAGCTGTAAGTTAGATTCTAGGTCAAGCAATATCTTTTTATGGGGTACTTCTAGATGGTACTCTTGCAGGAAGACCTCAAAGAACTTCTGGGTTAAAATATCAAAAACTCTGCTGACCTGGCCCGGCCCTGTTGAGATTTGACTTTTATGCAATGTCATGCAATTAGGGCATTATAATTGAATCTTAAACGTTTCAAAAGACATGTTGTGTTTTCAGTTCAAGAAGCCTTTTTATTTTTAATCAAGGGTTTATTCAACAATGCCAGAGCACCAGACTATGGGGAACCTTGACATGCCTATTTCTAATGAAAACCCTATCTTGTTGGAACTCATTTTAATGAGAGTTATTAGTGGATAGTCTACCCTGAATAATCCCAAAATGCAAGTAGGTACCTTTTATTTGGAGTACTCGGTTTTTATGCTTGTACTCTTTGGAGTGTATGTTGAGTTTTAATGCCATTTATGGGATACCTAGGTAAATGATAATAAACAGGCAACTACTATTTTCTTGTTTAAATAACATATTTCAATAGGTATTTCAAAGGTTTTTAAGCTTAAATTTATGAAAAAAGTAAAAAGTTTCACGAGTTGTAATTGCACCTTCTGCAAAATGAACAGACTATAAAGTCCAAGAATTTCAACTACAAGGACCTACCTACCATTTGGACTATCTCGGATATTATCTTACAAGAGATGTAATTTTCATTTCAACAATGTATCCCACTGTCCCAATAAGACAGAATGAAGTAGTGACCATACACTCAAGATGGGTAAAGAACTTGGAAAATAATTCCAGATAAAATACTACAACGTTTTATCAGGAAGTCTGACAATGTGTCCCTTTAAAGCCTGCAGTATTGGTGACTACTTTGCACTCCATTATGATGTTATTGACATGAATCCTTGCATGTTCCACGGATCTTTGTCCACTGAGTGTCAGCCACCAGCCAATAAGGCAGCAGTGATTTCCATATCAAACAATACATTCTGTCTATCGATTCCTGCATGAGGGACTCCCCATCATTTATCCCTTATACAAACATACCTGGGAATGATCAGGGTTGGAGGTAATGACAATTGGCCATGCAAAGTGACAATGTTCGCAAAGTGACAATGTTCTGATAGCATTACTTGATATCCATTATGCTACATATTCATTTTTCTAATTGATATATCAATTTTACATATTTGCACCTGGCTATAATTATGTTTGTATGAATTTTGTCCTTTTAAAAAGTATATATTTCACAAATATCATTATGATTTCTGCAAAGGAATCAAAATTGGCAGCTCTGATCTATGGAAGCAGATAAAATACTGATAAAAAAGACCCTAAAATATTAAATTCATAATCTTATTAAACACAGCCATCATATGTCGTATCTTTCAAAAAAAATAAAAAAATTATTGCATTGAACAATAACCATAGCGGTCAGCATGAGTCCTCTTCACACCCAGCAAGGGAATTATTGTGTGCAAGAATCTTATCAAAAGGGCAGCAGTGACTGGTCTTATTTTCATGTTAAATGGAAAAAAAAAAAAAAATGTGGTGAAAAAATTGATATCCCACTGTCTACAATCTTCATTTGAAAATGTCAGGGGAAATATAGAACCAGTGATAAAGCTATGCATGATGCTACCAAAACAAGGGGCTATGCAGTCCCGCTTGATGCAATGCCACTATTCATCATGATTCATTGTCGGATTTCCAATGTGATTCACTCAGATGCTTGGAGGCTATGCAGATATAGTCTCCAAAACAACAATAATCACAGATGACGCATTTTTTCACCAAATCTTGATAAAAAAGACTATCAATTATTTTGTCATTTGTTGTCACTTGTGCCAATATGTAAGCAATAACAGCACTGGATAGACAGGTTTCTCAATAATAAGTTTTGCATCATGTCGAGTGCTTTCACAATGAAGGAAGCATTTACATATTTGCTTTAAGTGAAATTTATATAGGAGAATGCTGTTGTGATATAATACACTATATAATATACTGAAGGAAAAAAGTTTAGCAAGTTCAAAGAGGATTGACTCCTATGAAACTTTGTGACCCGCGGAGGATCGTCTGTTTAGCTGTGCACATACTGCACGGGATTTTTGTGATATTTATGTTTCACGCTAACATAATGGTGTATTTTTAAAAAAAAGGGGAAATCATGTTGTCAATGGATGGGCACAATTGGTCAATATGGAACATTTTAGTTACATTGATTTATAGACGAAAAATAAAGTTGTAAAAAACTTGCTAAACTTTTTTTCTTCAGTATATGTTGAAGCTTGAACAAACATATAAATAAACCAATGATCAAGTTTTATAAAGATCCATTTGACCACTGCTTTATTGATCTGTTTGTTACAATATACAATAAATTCCATGCTTGCTAACCAGGTGATGTCCTGTGATGGCATCGCAACATGATTCAACCGGATAATAATCACTGAAGGGAGTATAGAAAACCTAGTAAGACAGAATGTTGAGTTCATAATGTTATGGATGTCACAGTATATTGTCTCAGGGGCCTAGTTAACTCCTGCAAACATGCTATAAACCCTGTAATGAGGCCAACTGATGGTCCATATCTCTGGTAATGCATGTTTAACCATAGCCTGCTGTATTTGTTAATTACCCATACTACATTCTTTCTTATCTGCTCATAACTTCTGCTAACAAATCATACAGAATGGTGTGGCAGGAAACAGTGTTATAACTAACAAAATCTGAATGATCTGGATCTACACTATTTGCCCGAACTTATGTCGTATGATGGGTAGGAGCGAAGGCTTTACCCCGCAACATTTTTTTTATTGTTTTGTATTACATCGCACGGACACAATTATATTTATATTGGGCGACGTCCAGCTAATTATTGGTGGAGGAAAACCTCACACTAAAGTCTGGGTAGAACCACCGGCGCACCACAGGTAAGCTGGAAAACCTCTCCACATGGAAGTTCTCACCCAGACTGGGGCTCAAACCCATGCGGTGAGAGGCTGAGTGTAAACAGCACATACGTTTTTAGTTATTTGCAAACAATCTTATGAACTGGTTATCAAAATATTTCTTTCACAGCTGCAAACAATGTAGATCTTGCTATGGAAATCTCCCAGTGGAAGTTTGGATGAGATGAGTCCACACTATTGGCTGAAGATTGTTACATTTTGTGTTTAGCAGGATAAGAGTAAGCTATGCATGCCTATGGTACTGAGGTCACTGTGCAATATTGTACAACAGATTGACATTTGGTTTGTTTGTTTATTGGGTTTATCGTCCCACCAACGGTATTTCAGTTATTTTAAGACAGTGTCCATGTGAAGCAGATATAATGCTGCCTTCACTGTGTCTAGCATGCCATATACACCTGGCTTAATACCACACCCAGTCATATTATCCTGACACCGGGCCAACCAGTCGTGGAATTACCCTTTTATTTGCTTGAGCATTAGCAAGGGAGCTATGCCACTACCATTTTTAATGATTTTGGTATGTCGCAGCCCAGGATCGAACCTGGCGCCTCCCATACCTAGAGCCAATGCTTTATCGACTGCACTACCAAGTCAGACTCCCTTCCAACATCTACTGCATGTTGTATATCATAATTTCATTTGATTGTTGGCTGTTATAGTTTGCATTTTTGTTAATCTAAAGAAGTCTTCCTAAATATTGTTTCAACTAATTTACTTATTTATAAAACTATGTTTGTCTGTGGTATGCAACAGAAAGCACAAACTCCAAACATTTCTTTAAATCAGGTTATAAACAGACTACAGAAGACACATCTGTAATTATAAGATACAAGTACCCATGTCAACATGAAAGACATCAAAGCCAAGGTAAAAAAAAACACACTTTTTCATAAAACAAAAAAAAAAAAAAAAAATTAAAACATTTCACTTGTCACCAAATCACCAAACAATCCTAAGAACTCAAAGTACATTATTTACAAATCTATGTCATGCCAGTGTATATTAGTCAGCAAAATCCATTTTTATTAACATAAATCCCCATAAACTCTGGGTCATTAAAAACTGTTCTTCTAAATTCAAGTGAATGCAATTATCCATTAGGAGAGAAATATAGGACAAATGGCAAACATATCTGTATTAATCATAGGTAAGTGAGTGAGTGTTTTTTGCAGGTTTTGATGTAATCTTGGTCTATGATGACTACCTAGCCGTATGTCAGGGGCTGACATCCAGCGGTGCTTTTACATGCTAACATATGGTCCCTGTCACACGAACCTAACAAAGCTTGATTATCTCCTTTTTTTTTTCACCACAGAAATCGGGATTTTTTTTTCCTGTCATTTCTTGACTCTGATAAGATTTTACGGCGAGATATTAAGAAGCAACATGAAAGTTTGTTGTAAAGTTTTACACCCCCTGCCTTTTACATGCTAAATATTATTTACCTAGTTCTTATGGCGGAGCTAATGTTTTATGTGCTAAATGGAAGACAGAATTTGTTTTCATTTTACTAGTGCTTGTTAAGTAGGTGTGTTTTACTGTTCTGTTGACAGACTGGAGTAAAACAGAAAAAGATCCTATCAGGACTTAAGTATGTATTTTGTTTGTTGGGTTTTATGGCAGACCGACACTTGATTGGTCATTTGGCGCCGAATACAATGAAGTTTAATTCAAATCGAGTATAATCAGGTAAAATTTTAATTAAAATATGTGAGGAGAAATATAAAAATCTATCAGGTTAGAAATAAGAATTATATTTGAAAGCAGGATAGCATATTAAACAAATTAAAAAAAAATTAACATTAGCATATTATAAACAGTTAAAATTTCTATAACTTAATAATCTAGTTAAGGAAGCAAACAATCTTAGAATGGGACACTGTCTTAAATAGTTTGTAGATATTTAAGTACTGTCATGAATGTAATTTCATGGAACAAAATATCCATTAATGAAAATATTGGTACTGGCCAACAGTATATAATGGTCCTTTTGAAGTGTTAAGACATTGACAAAACCATTAAC
This sequence comes from Sinonovacula constricta, assembly GCA_007844125.1. Classification (NCBI taxonomy): domain Eukaryota; kingdom Metazoa; phylum Mollusca; class Bivalvia; order Cardiida; family Solecurtidae; genus Sinonovacula; species Sinonovacula constricta. Next base: position 28,070,396 of record CM017564.1, read on the forward strand.
TATTTGTACTTGAGAAAAAAACTAACTGATCTTTACAAATTTATACAAATATCAAAAGAGTAAATTGTTTATTGGGTTTATCGTCCCACCAACAGTATTTCAATTATCTGGAGATGGTGTCCACTTGAAGCAGATATAGTGCTGCCTTCACCGTGTATAGCATGCCGTGAACACATGGCATGATACCACACCCAGTCACATTATCCTGACACCAGGCCAACCAGTCGTGGAACTACCCTTATATTTGCTTGAGCGTTAGCAAGGGAGCTATACCACTACCATTTTTAACGACTTTAGTATGTCGTGGCCCGGGATCGAACCCGGGGCCTCCCGTACCTGGAGCCGACGCTCTACAGATAGGAGAATAGAATGCTGATACATTGTAAATTGTATGCTGATACATGTTATTCAGCATACAACTGTCGTTTGAACCAAATATAATCTCTAATATTTGCATGCATCTCAACTCTCTCACTTTTTGAGAGAGACTCCCACTTTTAAGGTTCGAAATTCTTTGAAAATGTGGGGTGTTTTACACATTTTCTGAAATCTCCCTACTAGAAAACAGACATCTTCCATCTTTGAATATATGAAAATAACAAATCTCCCATTGTGCAAGTAAAATCTCCCACTTTGGATTCAGAGAAAGATCACATATACCGGTATGTCTTTGTTACCTCTCAGCCTGCTGATAGTGAAGGTCCAGACCTGACAGCTAGTTGTTAGAAAACAAGACAATTTATTATTTAATATCACACACCCTTTGCATTTAAAGCGATTTGATTGGTCGAGTGCTGGTCATGTGCGAGTCATTATTAAGTAATATTAACTTGAGAAGGTTTTCACATGAACACCGAGAACATAATACTGAAGATCCTGTTCTTTTAACATGCACTGTTGCTACGATAAAATGGCGTCTGTTATAAGAAATCGACAGTTTCTCAGTGTTGAGGTTTTGCTAACATTAAGGGGGAAATATATCATCAAAAAAGAACAAAAAGTGCAGTCTCGGTAACAATAACTGCTTCCCTTGATTATCTTTTGAGGAAAAATGCAAGAACAGACTTTGAGGAAATGAGCGTTGAAAAAATTGGATCCACAAATAGTGAAGTATCACACTATATTGTATCAATAACGTTTTAATTTCATAGAATATGTGATATACCAAATACAGACTTATGTTTCAGTCGATACATAATTTTGCAGACCGGGCTAATGTGATATTGACTTCGGACTGCTCGGTCAATATCACATTACCCATGTCCTTAAAACTATATATTTACCTTAACCTAAGACTTTATTTGTATAATAAAACTACATACGTGCAGCACGACAACAGACAACCTGTGCCAATTTCTTTTTTTTGGTACCTTTTACAACATGATTGCATACGATAATATATCTACTGACAGAGCAGGAAACAGTGTAAATTCTGATTAGTATGCTTCCAAAGGAATATGGCTGAACTGAAAGTGAACTATTTGTCTAGCCTAATTAGTGTTTAACAGGCTTAAAGAGTTAATCATTGTCATACAATGTTACTACCAGTCACAAATATGAAAGCCATTAACCTAAGCCAGTTCAAAGGTGTTGTATTGCATACATGTCAATCAAGCTCTATTAATGCTGAAAGAAAAAAAATACATTTCAATCAACAACGTCATTGACAGTAATCGTGAATAAAGTGTCTAGCGGTGGATCTATTTAACTTCTCCAATGATCCAGTTGAATACAGACGACAGATATCTACACCTCTGGCTCTAATTAAAATGGTTGATTTACCGCAGGGTCAATTATCAATAGGACTCATACTGTTCAGAAAAATGCAGTGTCTTCATACTAGTTAATTAACAGATATTCAACTTTTATTGATATATTGGCAAGGGGTTGGTCAAATTAAGTTCTTATAGTGTATTAAACAATTCAAACTTTTCCACTTGAAATATATACCATATCGTATATATATATTTATATATACCAATCACGTGTATAACTATAACTATAACTATATAACTATAAATATAGTTATATAGTTATATATATATAGTTATATACATAGTTATATATATAGTTATATATAAATATACTGATCAAGTGTATAACTATAACTATAACTACATGTATAACTATAACTATATAACTATAACTATATAACTATAACTATATATATATATATATATATATATAGACACTTTCAGTCTTCACAAAAGAAATTTAAAAACACTAAACCTTTGGCCCACCAAACTGGCATTAACTACTGGACAAGACCAAATTTTACTGGACCAGCATGATGTTGGCATTTCAACGAAAAAAGTTGGTAAGCTTACCGACGTGTTACAAGTGGTTGGGTTCAGTAACAGGCTGTAAAGCATTGTTTACTTTAGTTTATATATCATGATAACTTGAGCCAAAGGTTATGCCAGCATGACATCAAACTAAATCAATTTGCATGTTATGCAAAATCTCCTGCTGAATGTTGAGCCATGACACTTTTTAAGCTGAGACATTTTTAAGGTAGTGCTGAAGGTCTTGCTGAATGTAACATTAGTCAGCATGTCATTCAAGCTCAGTAATTTTAAATGTAGTGCTGAATGTTGAGCCAGCACTCTTATAAAACTATGACCTTGTTAAGGTAGTGCTTAAGGTCTTGCTGAAAGTTAGCAAACATGTCATTTAAAGTAAAAATAATTTAAAACCAATAGCTATAGCTAGCAACCATTAGGACACAGTTCCTTTGAATGTTATGCCAAATGTTGATTCAGCACAACATAGCCAGCATACCATTAGGACACTGTTCCTTTGAATGTCATGCCAAATGTTGAGCCAGCACAACATAGCCAGCACACCATTAGGACACAGTTCCTTTGAATGTTATGCCAAATGTTGATTCAGCACAACATAGCCAGCATACCATTAGGACACAGTTCCTTTGAATGTCATGCCAAATGTTGATCAAGCACAAAAAAAGCCAGCACACCATTAGGACACAGTTCCTTTGAATGTCATGCCAAATGTTGAGCCAGCACAACATAGCCAGCACAAAATTAGGACACAGTTCCTTTGAATGTCATGCCAAATGTTGATCCAGCACAACTTTTTCATAGCCAGCATACCATTAGGACACAGTTCCTTTGATTGTCGTGCCAAATGTTGAGCCAGCACAACATAGCCAGCACATCATTAGGACACAGTTCCTTTGAATGTCATGCCAAATGTTGAGCCAGCACAACATAACCAGCACACCATTAGGTACACAGTTCCTTTGAATGTCATGCCAAATGTTGAGCCAGCACAACATTCAACCTTAAGACCTTATGAATACGACACCAATGCTGAAAGGCAATTAAACACTGTGCTAACTTCAAACACCTGATATTTGTTAAAAAATTCTGGAAATAGAAAAAACTAAACTTACACTGGAATTTTGCCATGACTTTAAAAACAAATGAAACTTTTTAATCAAAGCAAAAATGTGTTTCAGAAGAACAAAGGTTTTAACGAGGCAAACTATTTTTTGGCTCTTACTATATGTTTACTAATCAACACCATCAACTGTCGCCTCAACTTGTACAGGAATGCAGAATATGGTTGTTTTGTCTGGTTAGCAACATGTGTTATCTAAATTTAGCATAATTAGCAGGTTAATTGATTCATTATTTCATTAGCTAACTAATTAACACAATAAAGCAGTAATGAAACGCAATTGAACAGACAATCTCTCATACGCCCATTTCTCTTTACATAGGTTTACTTATAGACAAAACATTATGTATGCTGGGATGACTCTGCCTGAGCAATCAGAGTTCTCACCACCCCTTAGCCCCTCACCACCTCTCAGCACCTTACCACCCCTCAACGAATCACCACACCTCAAATCCTCACCACCCCCTCACCAACCCTAAACACTTACATCCCTCAACCATGCATCAAACTTTAGCCCCCACCACACCTCAACCACTCACCACTCCTCAGCCCTACCACCCCTCAACAACTTACCACCCCTCAGACACACATCACTTTTTAACCCCAACCACCCTTCAGCCACTTACCACTCCTCAACCTCAACTGCCCCTCATGGGTTTGTATTCCAGTGAGCTTCAAATTTTATGTTTAACATGTTTGTTCAATAATTTAACATATAACCTTTCTGCCCCCTCCCCACCTAAAAATATATATCAATATAATATGTCAACTAACAATGCCACAAATACTGCCATGTGATAATCCATTGTAATTATTAAAACCATTAAAATGCTTAGCTTAAGTTAAATGGGGGTATTGAAAACATGTAGATCCAGATAAGCTACTTTATACTTTTTGTTTGTTTATTGGGTTTATCATCCCACCAACTGTTTTCCATTTATTGGCCGGGTATCGAACCTGGGGCCTCCTGTACCAGAAGCCGATGCTCTACCGATTGCCCTGTCAGGTCCGGTTTCAACTTTTTGCTACTAAGTCTCTAGAAATATGTAAAATAATATATCTGTGCAGTTGTTAGCAAGTAAAAAAGAAGTATTTATTCATGTCGAATGTTGCAGGCAGTTATCATTCTAACTGATGGCAATATTTCTTAGATGAGCAACACAAGACTCATAAAATGTGATTATCTTACATAATGGTGATAATAGTTATTCCCCGATTCCCCTAGGACAGATCAAGTGAAGTATGGGGGAAATAAGGAAGATAATGGTAAGGTCTTAAATGTGAATCACTCACATTTGATCTCTCCCTATGGTAAAAGAGAAGAATATTGTGTAATGGAGACCAACAGAGGCAACTTTCATGTATGAGAGGATAGAAGGATTTCTTTACTTCACTACAGTAGGCTTAACTGTAAAGATAAAGGTCTGATTTGACATTTATACCAATGCATATTTAGCCGACTTCAGTTTTAACCCCCTGGTCACTGGGTATATTCATAAATCCAGTAACTGCAGCCAGAATATACAGAGTAAGAAAGTCCTGTGCATGACCCGAATAACCCTCGCAGGTACCCAATTATACACCTGGGTGGAGTGGAACAAGTTGAGGTAAATTTCTTGTTTAATGAAATTAGCCGTGACCTAACTGAAGTCCAAAGTCCTGCATCTGACCACTGGACTATCCCACTCCTCTAGCAGTCAACCAATAAAAAACACCAATGCCAAGTTTTCAAACTGGAAGCTATAAAAATCGTCCTGTCTCATTTATTGCTACATGCATCTGGTATATTTATTTTATATAACATCAACAAGATACGGAATTAATTATTGGCTAATTCAGGTTATATTTCCTGGCACCTCCCACTGCCCTCACTGTAATTTTCTAATAATGCTGATAATTAATCTTAAATTGAATAATAAACAAAATGTGTTTTGCCTATTTAATTTAATAGCATTTAACTTTTGTATCTGAAATGGGACAAAGACTTATTCTTTGTTTATTGGGTCTATCGTCCCATCAACCGTATTTCAGTTATCTGGAGATGGTGTCCACTTAAAGCAGATATAGGGGCTGCATTCACTGTGCATTGCAAACCGTGAACACCTAGCATGATACCACACCCAGTCGCATTATCCTTACCCCAGGCCAACCAGTCGTGGAACTACCCTTATATTTGCTTGAGTGTTAGCAAGGGAGCTATACCACTACCATTTTTAACAACTTTGGTATGTCACGGCCCAGGATCGAGCCTGTGGCCTCCCCTACCTGGAGCCAACGCTCTACCGATTGAGCTACCAGGTCCGGTGCCCAAGACTTATTTCCATCTTCTAAAACACATTGCTTACTTATATTATAAAATTTCTTTCCCAAAATCTTTTCAAAAAATATGTTTTGGTTCAAATATTCAAAGTATGACATGCATTTATATAACTTACCTCATAAAAACTAAATATATGACACAAGATAAATTATCTATACAAGATAATTTGCCTAACAAGATACTGTATCCGTTAGCCCATAAAAGTGACATCTAACTTAGCAATTTATTGGTCAGGGACTGACAGCTATTATACATTTGGAGTACATGTGCGGTCATCCAACATACATTGTCACTATATAAGGAAGAGCAAGATTGATGTCTTAGGAAACAGAGAAAGACAATAACACTGTTATGACTGATGGTAATTTAGGTATGGTGTTTTGTTGCATTAATGGCAGGAATATATGACCACAGAAACTCCCACCAAATGTATTCACAAACTGGAGTGTTGGAGTGGTCAGTGTAAGGTGAATGACCCTATTAACATGACTCCTGGCTAGGAGTGTGGCCGCCCTCCCTATAAATGGCCTCACTGGTCTCTGGACATTGAAAATTGATGGACCACCCTCACAAAAAATGTAAACGTATCATTTGTATTGTTAACACTTTTCTGATGAACTAAATATATTGTAGATGTTGCCAAATTTGAGTGTTCACAAAGTTGCATTTACATTTACATGTAATTATTGAAAGAAAACATTCAAGAAGGATTTATTATGGTTACATTATTCCATTAATTGCTTTGAGCTGTCTAATCAGGATCTGCACTATTTGCTGTTTGTTTATTGGGTTTATCATCCCATCAACAGTATTTCAGTTATCTGGAGACTGTGTTAACTTGAAGCTTCTCTATGTATAGCATGCCATGAACACCTGGCATGATACCACACCCAGTCACATTATCCTGACACTGGGTCAACCAGTTCGCAGAACAACCCTTATTTTAGCTTGAGCATTAGCAAATGAGCTATACTACTACCATTTTTAACAACTGTGGAATGTCGTGGCTCGGGATCGAACCCGGGGCCTCCAGCACATGGAGCTTTACCGGTTAATTAGCTATCAGGTCTGGTCACTATCTGCTGTTAAGTCTTCCCTATAGGCAAGTCAGCTGGAAGACAGTCTCGCATTATATCCTTCGCCACAAATGGACTCGAACCCACGCGATGAGAGGCTAAGCAGTCAGAGGAGTTACAAACCGGCATACGGGAGGCCCCGGGTTCGATCCCGGGCCGCGACATACAAAAGTCGTTTAAAATGGTAGTGGTATAGCTCCCTTGTTAACGCTCAAGCAAATATAAGGGTAGTTCCACGACTGGTTGGCCCGGTGTCAGAATAATGTGACTGGCTGTGGTATCATGCCAGGTGTTCACGGCATGCTATACACAGTGAAGGCAGCACTATATCTGTTATGAGTGAAGAACTGTATTATTGGTTTTTAACTAATGCAGAAAGATAGGAGTTCTGGGGCTTGTGACAGACCTAGAACTTTAAATATTAACATTTTTTTTCTATATTTATTCCAATGCGTATAACATTTATGACTGATTATTGGTTGTTCAATATTCTATAAATCTAGAAAGAAACTAGCCACATTTCAGTGTTTTAGAGGGGGAACATCAACCTTTATACATACATGCTAATTACAAGATATTTTCATTTGAAACCCGCCACATGAACCCAACAAAGAAGTTATCTGTGATGTGCAGCTATATTCAATTAAAAACACACTTTTGCCATAAACTGCTTTTTAAAATATTTTTGCTTGGTCTGAACACTTAACCTGCTAAACACAAAATGACCAAATTTGGGCAAGTAGTGTCAATCCAGATCTGCAAGCTCCTGATGGGAGTGGTCTGAACAAAATTAACACTATTCATTGCAAAGCGTCTTGCATTTTTGGCATATAGTGTTTGCATTTTGTTATAAGCAAACAACTATGGATATAATAATATTATAAACAAATGTAGCACGGTTGGGGTACAATCCAGTCAATGCAACTTTTAGTCAAGGACATGTTTAACACAACCTCACAAACAAATCTGCATCAATTTGCATTTCAGCAGTCTAAACCCTTATTATGCTTTATTAGTAAACAATGTTATAATTAGTTATTTGATCAAAATTTCTTGCATATGAAACAGTATTAATTGAAATGACTTATCAGCAAAAGGTTTAGATCCTAATCAGAGAAATTTCCAGCAACAGGTTGCTACTTTTTGCCTCGGCTTGATCAATTTGTGTTTAAGCAGACAAAGAGTTTAAATAGAAGCTTCTTCACCTAATGATATCACAATTTCATTGATGAGGAAAATATTAAATTTACAGTTGCCTCCGACAACAAGAGAGCAAAGTCAACAGGGTTGTAAATCGGTGAAAATAGCAAAAAATTTGGATAGAAATCCTAAACTGCTTGAGATAACTCAGGTCAGATGGAGGGAATTTAAAGGTGGTATCGGACAGTTTGATTATATCTAATATATGTAACAATATCTGACCTCTGTTTGGAATATTTGTGCATAATTTCTGTAGCAAAACATCATACATTAGTCTAAGCTTTGATGATAGTCAACAGTATCTCAATTTTGGGGGCAGCAAAACTTGATAATCAACACTCAGAATGTTCCTTCTTTTCAAATCTATAAATAGGAATGATTGGGATTTCTGCTAAAAATAGACATCGACGTCATGGCGGATGATGTGGATGAGCTAAAGCAAAAGTGTTCACGTGGTTTTATTAAAAACAGCTAACTGTGCAGCGTGGCTCAGATAGGAAATACATGTTTGTAATGACGATTGTGGCATTTTGGTACACTTTCCAGACAGGTGTTGGACATTAATAAACAGTATTTTGCGAGATCTGTTTAGGTAACAATAATTTATTAAGATATTTAATGAAAATATTTTTGGTCCAAACCGTCGGATACCACCTTTAAGACATGTCTTGGGTAAATATTCTTTCAAATCAAGGAACTCACATGTCTAGGTCTTAAACAGGATTTCAGACATTTTTCTGGTCTTAAAAGGAAATGCATGATGTTTCGACTGTGTCTACCATACATCCATGATTTCAGCCTCACTTTATAGCAAGCTAGGTACCACAAGACAGGCAATATGAATAAATGTCTACTTTTCAAGACACTCTAGTCTTCCTAGCGAGTTTTCAAAAGTAAGAAAACTTGCCATATATATAACGGTTTATGATTCATAATCTTTGTATATGGTAACACACATGAAGACATGTTATTTCTCCATGAATCTTTTAACGTTATGATGAGCAGTTTGATACGATTAAATCCGCCAAACCAGACATAAAATATGCTGTCATGTGCAATTTTATCAAAACCCAGTTAAGTGCCAATACCTGGCAAGAAAGTAAAATAAAATCCATAGCAGATAATATAAATTCAGTACATGTACACATTAACATATGAATATCAGTTATTAAAATTCCACAAAACCCAGCTGTGAAAGAGACTTAAACCTTTTACTCCTGCTGGTTTGATTAACAGATTAAATCATATGCTAGAAATGATTGCACAAACTCTCCACAGGCGGCGATGTTCAAACTGGACCCTCGAAGATATTTGGCTCGATAGCTGTGGCTTATTAATCTTAATCTTCTTAAATCTGGCTACGGCAAACACCTGCAGATCCTGATCAACCAGGTGCTTCTAGGATTGTATAATCAGGATCTGCGCTACTACTAGCTACAGAGCCTTTTTGGTAATACATCCAGAAAGTGATGCAGATATTTGAACAGTAATCAGTATGGCTTGTTTACAAACATAGCAGGTTAGGTGAGTGATATTTAGCAGGTAGCTGGAGCATTTCATATGGCTGTGAGAAGAATCATAAATCAGTCTGGGCTGGTGTGGGAATGAGTCTAGCCGGGCTATAGTAAACAAATTTGTCTATATCAGGCACATGCATATATTTATCTTACAGCTAAGAAGTGATGGTTTGTATTATGTCTATCACCATACCAAAGGTGATGGAAGCATGGGTCAAGTAGTTTGTAACTCTTCCATATTGAGATGGTAATGTAAAAATATTGAGATTGAACAATATCACCATACCAAAGGTGATGAAAGCATGGGTCAAGTTGTTATATATAATATTTGATTCATACCCAACAGCCAGGTTCTGATAGCTTGATGTTGGAAGCATGGGTCAAGTTGTTATATATAATATTTGATTCATACCCAATAGCCAGGTTCTGATAGCTTGATTCTGGAAGCATGGGTCAAGTTGTTATATATAATATTTGATTCATACCCAACAGCCAGGTTCTGATAGCTTGATTCTGGAAGCATGGGTCAAGTTGTTATATATAATATTTGATTCATACCCAATAGCCAGGTTCTGATAAATTGATGCTGGAAGCATGGGTCAAGTTGTTATATATAATATTTGATTCATACCCAATAGCCAGGTTCTGATAGGATGATACTGGAAGCATGGGTCAAGTTGTTATATATAATATTTGATTCATACCCAACAGCCAGGTTCTGATAGCTAGATGCTGGAAGCATGGGTCAAGTTGTTATATATAATATTTGATTCATACCCAACAACCAGGTTCTGATAGATTGATGCTGGAAGCATGGGTCAAGTTGTTATATATAATATTTGATTCATACCCAATAGCCAGGTTCTGATAGGATGATGCTTGAAGCATGGGTCAAGTTGTTATATATAATATTTGATTCATACCCAACAGCCAGGTTCTGATAGCCTGATTCTGGAAGCATGGGTCAAGTTGTTATATATAATATTTGATTCATACCCAACAGCCAGGTTCTGATAGATTGATGTTGGAATCATGGGTCAAGTTGTTATATATAATATTTGATTCATACCCAACAGCCAGGTTCTGATAGCTTGATGCTGGAAGCATGGGTCAATTTGTTATATATAATATTTGATTCATACCCAACAGCCAGGTTCTGATAGATTGATGCTGGAAGCATGGGTCAAGTTGTTATATATAATATTTGATTCATACCCAACAGCCAGGTTCTGATAGATTGATGCTGGAAGCATGGGTCAAGTTGTTATATATAATATTTGATTCATACCCAACAGCCAGGTTCTGATAGATTGATGCTGGAAGCAGGGGTCAAGTTGTTATGTATAATATTTGATTTATACCCAACAGCCAGGTTCTGATAGCTTGATGCTGGAAGCATGGGTCAAGTTGTTATATATAATATTTGATTCATACCCAACAGCCAGGTTCTGATAGCTTGATGCTGGAAGCATGGGTCAAGTTGTTATATATAATATTTGATTCATACCCAACAGCCAGGTTGTAATAGCTTGATTCTGGAAGCATGGGTCAAGTTGTTATATATAATATTTGATTCATACCCAACAGCCAGGTTCTGATAGCTAGATGCTGGAAGCATGGGTCAAGTTGTTATATATAATATTTGATTCATACCCAACAGCCAGGTTCTGATAGATTGATGCTGGAAGCATGGGTCAAGCTGTTATATATAATATTTGATTCATACCCAACAGCCAGGTTCTGATAGATTGATGCTGGAAGCATGGGTCAAGTTGTTATATATAATATTTGATTCATACCCAACAGCCAGGTTCTGATAGATTGATGCTGGAAGCATGGGTCAAGTTGTTATATATAATATTTGATTCATACCCAACAGCCAGGTTCTAATAGCTTGATGCTGGAAGCATGGGTCAAGTTGTTATATATAATATTTGATTCATACCTAACAGCCAGGTTCTGATAGCTTGATGCTGGAAGCATGGGTCAAGTTGTTATCTATAATATTTGATTCATACCCAACAGCCAGGTTCTGATAGGATGATGCTGGAAGCATGGGTCAAGTTGTTATATATAATATTTGATTCATACCCAACAGCCAGGTTCTGATAGTTTGATGCTTGAATCATATGTCAAGTTGTTATATATAATATTTGATTCATACCCAACAGCCAGGTTCTGATAGATTCTGGAAGCATGGGTCAAGTTGTTATATATAATATTTGATTCATACCCAATAGCCAGGTTCTGATAGGATGATGCTGGAAGCATGGGTCAAGTTGTTATATATAATATTTGATTCATACCCAATAGCCAGGTCCTGATAGCTTGATGCTGGAAGCATGGGTCAAGTTGTTATATATAATATTTGAATCATACCCAACAGCCAGGTTCTGATAGCTAGATGCTGGAAGCATGGGTCAAGTTGTTATATATAATATTTGATTCATACCCAATAGCCAGGTTCTGATAGCTTGATGCTGGAAGCATGGGTCAAGTTGTTATATATAATATTTGAATCATACCCAACAGCCAGGTTCTGATAGCTAGATGCTGGAAGCATGGGTCAAGTTGTTATATATAATATTTGATTCATACCCAATAGCCAGGTTCTGATAGCTTGATGCTGGAAGCATGGGTCAAGTTGTTATATATAATATTTGATTCATACCCAACAACCAGGTTCTGATAGATTGATGCTGGAAGCAGGGGTCAAGTTGTTATATATAATATTTGATTCATACCCAACAACCAGGTTCTGATAGCTTGATGCTGGAAGCATGGGACAAGTTGTTATATATAATATTTGATTTATACCCAACAGCCAGGTTCTGATAGATTGATGCTGGAAGCATGGGTCAAGTTGTTATATATAATATTTGAATCATACCCAACAGCCAGGTTCTGATAGCTAGATGCTGGAAGCATGGGTCAAGTTGTTATATATAATATTTGATTCATACCCAACAACCAGGTTCTGATAGCTTGATGCTGGAATCATGGGTCAAGTTGTTATATATAATATTTGATTCATACCCAATAGCCAGGTTCTGATAGCTTGATGCTGGAAGCATGGGTCAAGTTGTTATATATAATATTTGATTCATACCCAACAGCCACGTTCTGATAGATTGATGTTGGAATCATGGGTCAAGTTGTTATATATAATTTTTTATTCATACCCAACAGCCAGGTTCTGATAGCTTGATGCTGGAAGCATGGGTCAAGTTGTTATATATAATATTTGATTCATACCCAACAGCCAGGTTCTGATAGGATGATGCTGGAAGCATGGGTCAAGTTGTTATATATAATATTTGATTCATACCCAACAGCCAGGTTCTGATAGCTAGATGCTGGAAGCATGGGTCAAGTTGTTATATATAATATTTGATTCATACCCAACAGCCACGTTCTGATAGATTGATGTTGGAATCATGGGTCAAGTTGTTATATATAATTTTTTATTCATACCCAACAGCCAGGTTCTGATAGATTGATGCTTGAAGCATGGGTCAAGTTGTTATATATGATATTTGATTCATACCCAACAGCCAGGTTCTGATAGCTTGATGTTGGAAGCATGGGTCAAGTTGTTATATATAATATTTGATTCATACCCAATAGCCAGGTTCTGACAGATTGATGCTGGAATCATGGGTCAAGTTGTTATATATAATATTTGATTCATACCCAATAGCCAGGTTCTGATAGATTGATGCTGGAAGCATGGGTCAAGTTGTTATATATAATATTTGATTCATACCCAATAGCCAGGTTCTGACAGATTGATGCTGGAATCATGAGTCAAGTTGTTATATATAATATTTGATTCATACCCAATAGCCAGGTTCTGATAGATTGATGCTGGAATCATGGGTCAAGTTGTTATATATAATATTTGATTCATACCCAATAGCCAGGTTCTGATAGATTGATGCTGGAAGCATGGGTCAAGTTGTTATATATAATATTTGATTCATACCCAATAGCCAGGTTCTGATAGATTGATGCTGGAAGCATGGGTCAAGTTGTTATATATAATATTTGATTCATACCCAACAGCCAGGTTCTGATAGCTTGATGCTGGAAGCATGGGTCAAGTTATATATAATATTTGATTCATACCCAACAGCCAGGTTCTGACAGATTGATGCTGGAAGCATGGGTCAAGTTGTTATATATAATATTTGATTCATACCCAACAAACAGGTTCTGATAGCTAGATGCTGGAATCATGGGTCAAGTTGTTATATATAATATTTGATTCATACCCAACAGCCAGGTTCTGATAGCTAGATGCTGGAAGCATGGGTCAATTTGTTATATATAATATTTGATTCATACCCAACAAACAGGTTCTGATAGCTAGATGCTGGAATCATGGGTCAAGTTGTTATATATAATATTTGATTCATACCCAACAGCCTGGTTCTGATAGCTTGATGCTGGAAGCAGGGGTCAAGTTGTTATATATAATATTTGATTCATACCCAACAGCCAGGTTCTGATAGATTGATGCTGGAAGCATGGGTCAAGTTGTTATATATAATATTTGATTCATACCCAATAGCCAGGTTTTGATAGCTAGATGCTGGAATCATGGGTCAAGTTGTTATATATAATATTTGATTCATACCCAACAGCCAGGTTCTGATAGCTTGATGCTGGAATCATGGGTCAAGTTGTTATATATAATATTTGATTCATACCCAATAGCCAGGTTCTGATAGATTGATGCTGGAATCATGGGTCAAGTTATATATAATATTTGATTCATACCCAACAGCCACGTTCTGATAGATTGATGCTGGAAGCAGGGGTCAAGTTGTTATATATAATATTTGATTCATACCCAACAGCCAGGTTCTGATAGCTTGATGCTTGAAGCATGGGTCAAGTTGTTATATATATAATATTTGATTCATACCCAACAACCAGGTTCTGATAGATTGATTCTGGAATCATGGGTCAAGTTGTTATATATAATATTTGATTCATACCCAACAGCCAGGTTCTGATAGCTAGATGCTGGAATCATGGGTCAAGTTGTTATATATAATATTTCATCTATCCCCAACAGCAAGGTTCTGATAGCTTGATGCTGGAAGCATGGGTCAAGTTGTTATATATAATATTTGATTCATACCCAACAACCAGGTTCTGATAGATTGATGTTGGAAGCATGGGTCAAGTTGTTATATATAATATTTGATTCATACCCAACAACCAGGTTCTGATAGATTGATGTTGGAAGCATGGGACAAGTTGTTATATATAATATTTGATTCATACCCAACAGCCACGTTCTGATAGATTGATGTTGGAATCATGGGTCAAGTTGTTATATATAATTTTTGATTCATACCCAATAGCAAGGTTCTGATAGATTGATGCTGGAATCATGGGTCAAGTTGTTATATATAATATTTGATTCATACCCAATAGCCAGGTTCTGACAGATTGATGCTGGAAGCATGGGTCAAGTTGTTATATATAATATTTGATTCATACCCAATAGCCAGGTTCTGACAGATTGATGCTGGAATCATGGGTCAAGTTGTTATATATAATATTTGATTCATACCCAATAGCCAGGTTCTGATAGGATGATGCTTGAAGCATGGGTCAAGTTGTTATATATAATATTTGATTCATACCCAACAGCCAGGTTCTGATAGCCTGATTCTGGAAGCATGGGTCAAGTTGTTATATATAATATTTGATTCATACCCAACAGCCAGGTTCTGATAGATTGATGTTGGAATCATGGGTCAAGTTGTTATATATAATATTTGATTCATACCCAACAGCCAGGTTCTGATAGCTTGATGCTGGAAGCATGGGTCAATTTGTTATATATAATATTTGATTCATACCCAACAGCCAGGTTCTGATAGATTGATGCTGGAAGCATGGGTCAAGTTGTTATATATAATATTTGATTCATACCCAACAGCCAGGTTCTGATAGATTGATGCTGGAAGCATGGGTCAAGTTGTTATATATAATATTTGATTCATACCCAACAGCCAGGTTCTGATAGATTGATGCTGGAAGCAGGGGTCAAGTTGTTATGTATAATATTTGATTTATACCCAACAGCCAGGTTCTGATAGCTTGATGCTGGAAGCATGGGTCAAGTTGTTATATATAATATTTGATTCATACCCAACAGCCAGGTTCTGATAGCTTGATGCTGGAAGCATGGGTCAAGTTGTTATATATAATATTTGATTCATACCCAACAGCCAGGTTGTAATAGCTTGATTCTGGAAGCATGGGTCAAGTTGTTATATATAATATTTGATTCATACCCAACAGCCAGGTTCTGATAGCTAGATGCTGGAAGCATGGGTCAAGTTGTTATATATAATATTTGATTCATACCCAACAGCCAGGTTCTGATAGATTGATGCTGGAAGCATGGGTCAAGCTGTTATATATAATATTTGATTCATACCCAACAGCCAGGTTCTGATAGATTGATGCTGGAAGCATGGGTCAAGTTGTTATATATAATATTTGATTCATACCCAACAGCCAGGTTCTGATAGATTGATGCTGGAAGCATGGGTCAAGTTGTTATATATAATATTTGATTCATACCCAACAGCCAGGTTCTAATAGCTTGATGCTGGAAGCATGGGTCAAGTTGTTATATATAATATTTGATTCATACCTAACAGCCAGGTTCTGATAGCTTGATGCTGGAAGCATGGGTCAAGTTGTTATCTATAATATTTGATTCATACCCAACAGCCAGGTTCTGATAGGATGATGCTGGAAGCATGGGTCAAGTTGTTATATATAATATTTGATTCATACCCAACAGCCAGGTTCTGATAGTTTGATGCTTGAATCATATGTCAAGTTGTTATATATAATATTTGATTCATACCCAACAGCCAGGTTCTGATAGATTCTGGAAGCATGGGTCAAGTTGTTATATATAATATTTGATTCATACCCAATAGCCAGGTTCTGATAGGATGATGCTGGAAGCATGGGTCAAGTTGTTATATATAATATTTGATTCATACCCAATAGCCAGGTCCTGATAGCTTGATGCTGGAAGCATGGGTCAAGTTGTTATATATAATATTTGAATCATACCCAACAGCCAGGTTCTGATAGCTAGATGCTGGAAGCATGGGTCAAGTTGTTATATATAATATTTGATTCATACCCAATAGCCAGGTTCTGATAGCTTGATGCTGGAAGCATGGGTCAAGTTGTTATATATAATATTTGAATCATACCCAACAGCCAGGTTCTGATAGCTAGATGCTGGAAGCATGGGTCAAGTTGTTATATATAATATTTGATTCATACCCAATAGCCAGGTTCTGATAGCTTGATGCTGGAAGCATGGGTCAAGTTGTTATATATAATATTTGATTCATACCCAACAACCAGGTTCTGATAGATTGATGCTGGAAGCAGGGGTCAAGTTGTTATATATAATATTTGATTCATACCCAACAACCAGGTTCTGATAGCTTGATGCTGGAAGCATGGGACAAGTTGTTATATATAATATTTGATTTATACCCAACAGCCAGGTTCTGATAGATTGATGCTGGAAGCATGGGTCAAGTTGTTATATATAATATTTGAATCATACCCAACAGCCAGGTTCTGATAGCTAGATGCTGGAAGCATGGGTCAAGTTGTTATATATAATATTTGATTCATACCCAACAACCAGGTTCTGATAGCTTGATGCTGGAATCATGGGTCAAGTTGTTATATATAATATTTGATTCATACCCAATAGCCAGGTTCTGATAGCTTGATGCTGGAAGCATGGGTCAAGTTGTTATATATAATATTTGATTCATACCCAACAGCCACGTTCTGATAGATTGATGTTGGAATCATGGGTCAAGTTGTTATATATAATTTTTTATTCATACCCAACAGCCAGGTTCTGATAGCTTGATGCTGGAAGCATGGGTCAAGTTGTTATATATAATATTTGATTCATACCCAACAGCCAGGTTCTGATAGGATGATGCTGGAAGCATGGGTCAAGTTGTTATATATAATATTTGATTCATACCCAACAGCCAGGTTCTGATAGCTAGATGCTGGAAGCATGGGTCAAGTTGTTATATATAATATTTGATTCATACCCAACAGCCACGTTCTGATAGATTGATGTTGGAATCATGGGTCAAGTTGTTATATATAATTTTTTATTCATACCCAACAGCCAGGTTCTGATAGATTGATGCTTGAAGCATGGGTCAAGTTGTTATATATGATATTTGATTCATACCCAACAGCCAGGTTCTGATAGCTTGATGTTGGAAGCATGGGTCAAGTTGTTATATATAATATTTGATTCATACCCAATAGCCAGGTTCTGACAGATTGATGCTGGAATCATGGGTCAAGTTGTTATATATAATATTTGATTCATACCCAATAGCCAGGTTCTGATAGATTGATGCTGGAAGCATGGGTCAAGTTGTTATATATAATATTTGATTCATACCCAATAGCCAGGTTCTGACAGATTGATGCTGGAATCATGAGTCAAGTTGTTATATATAATATTTGATTCATACCCAATAGCCAGGTTCTGATAGATTGATGCTGGAATCATGGGTCAAGTTGTTATATATAATATTTGATTCATACCCAATAGCCAGGTTCTGATAGATTGATGCTGGAAGCATGGGTCAAGTTGTTATATATAATATTTGATTCATACCCAATAGCCAGGTTCTGATAGATTGATGCTGGAAGCATGGGTCAAGTTGTTATATATAATATTTGATTCATACCCAACAGCCAGGTTCTGATAGCTTGATGCTGGAAGCATGGGTCAAGTTATATATAATATTTGATTCATACCCAACAGCCAGGTTCTGACAGATTGATGCTGGAAGCATGGGTCAAGTTGTTATATATAATATTTGATTCATACCCAACAAACAGGTTCTGATAGCTAGATGCTGGAATCATGGGTCAAGTTGTTATATATAATATTTGATTCATACCCAACAGCCAGGTTCTGATAGCTAGATGCTGGAAGCATGGGTCAATTTGTTATATATAATATTTGATTCATACCCAACAAACAGGTTCTGATAGCTAGATGCTGGAATCATGGGTCAAGTTGTTATATATAATATTTGATTCATACCCAACAGCCTGGTTCTGATAGCTTGATGCTGGAAGCAGGGGTCAAGTTGTTATATATAATATTTGATTCATACCCAACAGCCAGGTTCTGATAGATTGATGCTGGAAGCATGGGTCAAGTTGTTATATATAATATTTGATTCATACCCAATAGCCAGGTTTTGATAGCTAGATGCTGGAATCATGGGTCAAGTTGTTATATATAATATTTGATTCATACCCAACAGCCAGGTTCTGATAGCTTGATGCTGGAATCATGGGTCAAGTTGTTATATATAATATTTGATTCATACCCAATAGCCAGGTTCTGATAGATTGATGCTGGAATCATGGGTCAAGTTATATATAATATTTGATTCATACCCAACAGCCACGTTCTGATAGATTGATGCTGGAAGCAGGGGTCAAGTTGTTATATATAATATTTGATTCATACCCAACAGCCAGGTTCTGATAGCTTGATGCTTGAAGCATGGGTCAAGTTGTTATATATATAATATTTGATTCATACCCAACAACCAGGTTCTGATAGATTGATTCTGGAATCATGGGTCAAGTTGTTATATATAATATTTGATTCATACCCAACAGCCAGGTTCTGATAGCTAGATGCTGGAATCATGGGTCAAGTTGTTATATATAATATTTCATCTATCCCCAACAGCAAGGTTCTGATAGCTTGATGCTGGAAGCATGGGTCAAGTTGTTATATATAATATTTGATTCATACCCAACAACCAGGTTCTGATAGATTGATGTTGGAAGCATGGGTCAAGTTGTTATATATAATATTTGATTCATACCCAACAACCAGGTTCTGATAGATTGATGTTGGAAGCATGGGACAAGTTGTTATATATAATATTTGATTCATACCCAACAGCCACGTTCTGATAGATTGATGTTGGAATCATGGGTCAAGTTGTTATATATAATTTTTGATTCATACCCAATAGCAAGGTTCTGATAGATTGATATTGGAAGCATGGGTCAAGTTGTTATATATAATATTTGATTCATACCCAACAGCCACGTTCTGATAGATTGATGTTGGAATCATGGGTCAAGTTGTTATATATAATATTTGATTCATACCCAACAGCCAGGTTCTGATAGCTTGATGCTGGAAGCATGGGTCAAGTTGTTATATATAATATTTGATTTATACCCAACAGCCAGGTTCTGAAAGCTTGATTCTGGAAGAATGGGTCAAGTTGTTATATATAATATTTGATTCATACCCAACAGCCAGGTTCTGATAGGATGATGCTGGAATCATGGGTCAAGTTGTTATATATAATATTTTATTCATACCCAACAACCAGGTTCTGATAGATTGATGCTGGAAGCATGGGTCAAGTTGTTATATATAATATTTGATTCATACCCAACAGCCAGGTTCTGATAGCTTGATGTTGGAATCATGGGTCAAGTTGTTATATATAATATTTGATTCATACCCAACAGCCAGGTTCTGATAGCTTGATGCTGGAATCATGGGTCAAGTTGTTATATATAATATTTGATTCATATCCAATGGCCAGGTTCTGATAGGATGATGCTGGAATCAAGGGTCAAGTTGTTATATATAATATTTGATTCATATCCAATAGCCAGGTTCTGATAGGATGATGCTGGAATCATGGGTCAAGTTGTTATATATAATATTTGATTCATACCCAATAGCCAGGTTCTGATAGGATGATGCTGGAATCATGGGTCAAGTTGTTATATATAATATTTGATTCATATCCAATAGCCAGGTTCTGATAGGATGATGCTGGAATCATGGGTCAAGTTGTTATATATAATATTTGATTCATACCCAACAACCAGGTTCTGAGCTTTATAGTGACTTCCAGCTTTATGTATGGAAGAAAGCTCAACAGTTCTGTCCAGATAAATTCTTGACATAAATGCTGCGTATACAAGCCCTTATTTATCTGATATAAACCTCAATATTTTTATCAACATTATTTTATCCCTTATTAGTTATTGAAATAAGTGATCTAAGGACAGTCTCAGTTAATTATACTTTACTGTGTTTATTTTTAATACATCTCTGAGTGTGCAGTGGGCTATCAATTAGGCAGAACTCGGGGAAAATAAGACATTTATTAATTTCAGGATGGATATAATTATCTAATTAAACACAAACAGGAAAAAATATCATGTCTCATTTTCGTAGTGTTAATCTTATAATAACAGTTAGCAATAGTTGCAACAATCTATGATTGGTGAAATAATCCTGAACAGGTTATCCAGTTTAAACAATGCTAAGCACTTTGAAGAAATGTTCAAACTCATTAGAAAGTTAACAATAAGAAGAAAGCAGTGTAATTTGTGCAAGACAGTGGGCTACAGACTTCTAAGCAAATAGTGCAGTCCCAATGGCCTCTTTTCTTCAAAGAGCCTCTGATTGCAAGAATGCAAAAGTCCCACTGGCCTCTTTTCCTCAAAGAGTCACTGATTGCAAGAATGCACAAGTCCCACAGGCCTTTTTTCCTCAAAGAGCCACTGATTGCAAGAATGCACAAGTCCCACTGGCCTCTTTTCCTCAAAGAGTCACTGATTGCAAGAATGCACAAGTCCCACAGGCCTCTTTTCCTCAAAGAGCCTCTGATTGCAAGAATGCACAAGTCCCACTGGCCTCTTTTCCTAGAAGAGCCTCTGATTGCAAGAATGCACAAGTCCCAATGGCCTCTTCTCCTCAAAGAGCCTCTGATTGCAAGAATGCAGAAGTCCCATTGGTCTCTTTTCCTAGAAGAGCCTCTGATTGCAAGAATGCACAAGTCCCATTGGCCTCTTTTCCTCAAAGAGCCTCTGAGTGTAAGAATGCAAAAGTCCCATTGGCCTCTTTTCCTAGAAGAGCCTCTGATTGCAAGAATGCACAAGTCCCAACGGCCTCTTCTCCTCAAAGAGCCTCTGATTGCAAGAATGCAAAAGTCCCATTGGCCTCTTTTCCTCAAAGAGCCTCTGATTGCAAGAATGCACAAGTCCCACTGGCCTTTTTTCCTAGAAGAGCCTCTGATTGCAAGAATGCACAAGTCCCAACGGCCTCTTCTCCTCAAAGAGCCTCTGATTGCAAGAATGCAAAAGTCCCATTGGCCTCTTTTCCTCAAAGAGCCTCTGATTGCAAGAATGCACAAGTCCCACTGGCCTTTTTTCCTAGAAGAGCCTCTGATTGCAAGAATGCACAAGTCCCAACGGCCTCTTCTCCTCAAAGAGCCTCTGATTGCAAGAATGCACAAGTCCCAACGGCCTCTTCTCCTCAAAGAGCTTCTGATTGAAAGAATGCAAAAGTCACATTGACCTCTTTTCCTCAAAGAGCCTCTGATTGCAAGAATGCACAAGTCCCATTGGCCTCTTTTCCTCAAAGAGCCTCTGATTGCAAGAATGCACAAGTCCCACTGGCCTTTTTTCCTCAAAGAGCCTCTGACTGCAAGAATGCAAAAGTCCCACTGGCCTCTTATCCTCAAAGAGCCTCTGATTGCAAGAATGCACAAGTCCCATTGGCCTCTTTTCCTCAAAGAGCCTCTGATTGCAAGAATGCACAAGTCCCACTGGCCTTTTTTCCTCAAAGAGCCACTGATTGCAGGAATGCACAAGTCCCACAGGCCTCTTTTCCTCAAAGAGCCTCTGATTGCAAGAATGCACAAGTCCCACTGGCCTGTACACTAAACAAAACTTATTAACTATTGTTTATAGCATAGCAGGACATAGTAACCATTATGTGAGATGTAAAACACTATGAGAATGGTGTACTATTATAGTTGTATTAAATGTCTGTATTCTAAGTAATATGTATTAACTATTGTTTATAGCATAGCAGAACATAGTAACCATTATCTGAGATGTAAAACACTATGAGAATGGTGTACTATTATAGTTGTATTAAATGTCTGTGATATGTATTAACTATTGTTTATAGTATAGCAGAACATAGTAACCATTATCTGAGATGTAAAACACTATGAGAATGGTGTACTATTATAGTTGTATTAAATGTCTGTATTCTAAGTAATATGTATTAACTATTGTTTATAGGATAGCAGAACAGAGTGAATGTATCTCATATTTATATCCATGGACACAACTCATAAATTGTTAGAACTGTTCATTTTGTATATTTGTATTATGGGCCTGAGGCCTTAAGTTCATTGAATAAAATATCCTTTGGTATTGTCACTGGCCTGTTTTCCTCAAAGAGCCTCTGATTGCAAGAATGCACAAGTCACAGTCACAGTGAAACCCTTGATGTTTTATCTTTGCTCTAATGAAACTGATGCCACCAATAAACATATTTCATTTGCTGTTTAATTGAGACTGAAATATTGATATTTTACAGTTTAGTTAATGATCTGTGCACTCAGACTCACATGCCATTAGTTACCGTAGCAACACATCTAAAATAAAATAAAAAAATGTTTATAATGACTCCTTGGATTTACGCTGATGAAATGTCTATAAAGTGGAACATACACCTTTTTAATTGAAAACTAACACTGAATAATTAATATCACATTGATCAATGCAACATAATCCTAGCTTTCTCCTTTGTTAAATGTTTTTACTAATCTCAATTACTTTTCAATTATTTTATAAATTAAAAGATCTTTCTACATTACTGTGTAAGATTATAATTTGAATTTTCTTGTGTATTTCCATTACTCTTATAACTTAATGAGCACTAATCTAAGCACCCTAAACTGGTATTTCAAGATTGCAGCAAATGCATCTTGATATTTCAAGCTTATAACCCAGTGTCAAATTTACAACTTGATATTTCAAGCTTAAAATTAATACAACAAAAGCACCATTTGATATTTCAAGCTTATAATCAAAGAAACGAAAGCACAACTTGGTATTGCAAGCTTATGATCAATGCAACATACACACAACTTGGTATTTCAGGCTTACAACTAAGGTCCCTAAATAAATTTGGTATTTCAAA
This sequence comes from Sinonovacula constricta, assembly GCA_007844125.1. NCBI lineage: Eukaryota > Metazoa > Mollusca > Bivalvia > Cardiida > Solecurtidae > Sinonovacula > Sinonovacula constricta. Next base: position 28,094,042 of record CM017564.1, read on the forward strand.
CTTATTATCACTGTATCAAACTCACAACTTGGTATTTAAAGCTTATAATTAATGCAATATGCACAACTTGGTATTTCAAGCTTACAATCAACCTAATACACAACTGGTCAATGCAACGCTCACACACAAGTTGGTATTTCAAGCTTATAATCAATGTAACACACATACAACTTGGTATTTCAAGCTTATAAACAAAGCAACAAACACAAATATTGGATTATGAAGCTTATAATCAATGCAACACACACATGACTTGGTATTTCAATCTTACAATCAATGTAACAAACATACAACTTGGTATTTCAAGCTTATAATCAATGCAACACATACAACTTGGTACTTAAAGCTTATAATTAATGCAACACGCACAATATGGTATGTCAATCTTATAATTAATGATATATGCACAACTGGTCAATGCAATGCACACACACACACACAAGTTGGTATTTCAAGCTAATAATTAATGCAACACACATATGACATGGAATTTCAAGCTTATAAACAATGCATTGCACACAACTTGGTATTTCAAGCTTACAATCAATGCAACACACACACACACAAGTTGGTATTTCAAGCTAATAATCAATGCAACACACATATGACATGGAATTTCAAGCTTATATACAATGCAACACAAACAACTTGATATTTCAAGCTTATAATCAATGCAACACACACACACACACACACACACAAGTTGGTATTTCAAGCTTACAATGAATGCAACACACATATGACATGGTATTTCAAGCTTATATACAATGCAACACACACAACTTGGTATTTCAAGCTTACAATCAATGCAAGAAAACATAACTTGGTACCAGTATTTCAATCTTATATTCCAATCACACACTTACAACTAGATATTTCAAGCTAACACATTCATGTACATAGATTAAACTCTTAGCCTGCTAAGCACAAAATGATCAGGCTTAGGTATTATATCAGCTCCAGATCAGCAAGCTCCCTGCAGCTCTTTGATCTGCATGTACACTTTATGTTATTAAGTCTTTAAGAATGTGTCCAGTAGCCAATTTATGAAGTAGCTAACAAATGAGTTAAAAGTTAATATGTTAATAATACATGTAGCAGGTGACAGTATTGTACTGTATAGCCCACACCCCAGGGCCCCACTTATCTCACCATCTTCTACCCTGGAGACTTAAGTGAGCCGATCAATGACTCCCCTCAATGACTCCCCGGCACATCCTATCCCCCTGGTCTCATCATTGAGTCAACTCTGAGTTACCAACCCTGGAATGTTAATGAAAGCCATCTGGACCATGGCTGACAGCTCAGATTATATCAGGTCAGAAAACATGGTGGCAAAAATAAATATCTTTCCCTGCAAGATTTATTCATTGATGTTACAGTTATCTAATATATCTCATTGTTACATACCTTGAATGCACCCAAAATTGTACCATGACATGGTTAAGAATAACAACATCTGAGCTGAAAGTTTTATAATTAAACATTTAGTTAACTGACAGAATTGTGAACAAATGTTGTAATTATTAGCATGGTTGAATTTTTCTACCAAAATGTGATGCTTGAGTTTTCCTCTGACTTAGTTTTGCTTGCATTGTGGCGCACACTGTGAAGACATGACATTACCATGCACCAACTCAAACCAGTAAGTTTCTAAAGTGAAGAATTGATCTGCTGGCCTTTGGCACCAGCAGGATCCTGAGATTTTTCAGGAATTGAGCCAAATCTCTCCAGCACATGAACCTAAAGCCTTTCAGGGATTAAGCCCATGCTCTCTGGAACCTGAAGTCCTTAAGGGACAGAGCCCAGGCATTCTTGCAGTTAAAGCCAGAGGTCCTTCAGGGACTGAGCCCATTCACTCTTGCACCTTGAACCTAGAGTCCTTCAGGGATGGAACCCATTCCCTCTTGCACATTGAACCTAGAGTCCTTCAGGGATTGAGCCCACTCCCTCTTGCACCATGAACCTAGAGTCCTTAAGGGATTGAGCCCATGCCCTCTAGCACCTTGAACCTAGAGTCCTTCAGGGATTGAGCCCATGCCCTCTTGCACCTTGAACCTAGAGTCCTTCAGGGATTGAGTTCATGCTCTCTGGAAGTTTAACCTGAAGTCCTTAAGGAATTGAGCACATGCCCTCATGCACCTTGAACCTAGAGTCCTTCAGGGATTGAGTCCATGTTTTTTGGCAGTTGTGCCTGAAGTCCTTCAGGAATTGAGCCCATGCCCTCTTGCACCTTGAACCTAGAGTCCTTTAGGGATTGAGTCCATGTTTTTGGCAGTTGTGCCTGAAGTCCTTCAGGGATTGAGCCCATGGTCTCTGGCAAATGAACCTGAAGACCTTCTGCGTTTGAGTCTATGCCCTCTGGCACTTAAACTGACGTCTTTCAAGGATTGAACCCATGCTCTCTGGCACCTGAACCTAAAGTATTTCTGGAATTGAGTCATCTCATCTCCTCCTTATGGTTCAATTTGTGAACCTATGTTTGTTTCAGGTTTAAAGGATCAATTTGGTTGAGTTATAAATGTAGGGTCAGTTCTGTTTTAAGCTCAGGAACAATCACATGATTGCAAAGCGTTTAATGGCTTTGAAGATAGTTTCTTTTTCCACTATCAAATATTTGAAGCTCTGTTATTTTGACAAAAGAAGTTCCTCAGATCTATTGACATCTATTGACATCTTAACATATGCATCATGTAATTTTCTTTCAAGTTTATATGACATGTGTGTTTTTTATTCACACATTCACCTATAGCCAAACAAATACTCTAACCTACATATTCAATATTCATGCATGTTGTATATGATTCTGGTTCACAGAAATATGCAAAACATGTTTCACACCACAGCTGATATTCTGCTGTCTTGACTTATGTTAAAAATGCAAATGTTGTACATGTCAATGATTGTATTTTAGCCATTTTTTTCCAGTTGATCTATATCTAATGCTAATGCATGTTTTTTATGATTGTAACTGTGGTTGGAATATATAACTGTGGTTTGGAATAACATGTCTCTTAATCACAACTTCTGTTAATATATTAACAGAGACACTGACTTAAATACATTGCAATGAAAAATGATTGACCTAAACATATATTATATGTCAAAGATAGAAACAAAAAATAATCTACTCATCAATAATTTAGTGGAAACAATTTGAAACTTAATGAATTAATAACCAACTTATGTCCTGGAACAATTAATTAATAATCAACTTATGACCTAGAACACTGAATTAATAACCAACTTATATGTCCTGGAACAAATATTTTTGAAAATTTCCTGAAAATTACAACTTTGCCAATAGAGATTAAGGAAAATTTCATTTGAATGAGTACTGCCTCCACTATAACAGCATATCATGGCCTTGTGACACTATAACTAAGACAACTAAATCATGACATAAGGACATATATTGCATTAGGCTTTTTGTGTTGCATACATGTCATAACAACTCCGATAAATTGGTATGGTATTATATAATATGTTATGGCCTGTTACTTATAACAGGGGGTGCTCGAAAGCGTAGTGGAGTGTCGCCGATTTGAAACTCCTCTGACTGCTTAGCCTCTCACCGTGTGGGTTCGAGTCCTGTTCGGGGCAAAGGACTTAATAAGGGAAGGTCTTCCAGCTGACTTGCGGTGTGCCGACAGTTCTACCCAGTCATTTATCTGGGGTCTTTCTCCACCAATAAGCTGGATGTTGCTATACAGATCATAATTGGTCGTTGCAATGTATTTCAAAAACACACAAACCAAACATAAACCCCATAACCTTCTGGATTTGGGTATCTTCCATTACATGTCCACATTCCAATCATCCATGAAGGGGCAGGCCTGTATACAATTAAGCCCATTTCAAAGATCAGCCCTAATCTAAGATTATCCCTTCATGTTCATCAGGCCACTAGAGATATAAAACATAAAGGCCACTGGCCCATATACACACCACTATGTCAGGTATGCCTTTGTTCTTGTTAGAACCAATTCTTCTACAACAGTCAATATATTCCGGCCAACAAGTAATGAAAGAGGATTCTGTCAGATTTGTGCAAACAAAATAATATACAGTATAGTATATACAATATAGCACAGAATAAACATGACCAATAACGTTATGGCTGTTATTTGCAGTTATTGTAGTCATATAAAAAATGAAGATGAAGAAAAAAAAGAAGATGACTGATGATGATGATGATGATGATGACTTTTCACCTCTATCGGAACACCTTGGATAATTCGTGAGTCATCTCTCGGGTGTCTGTAGGTAGTCGGATGACCACGGCCATTTCCCTAATGGGGCTATTTTGTGACAGATGTTAAAACAAAGATGGCAGTTCGGGTGACAGCTCACTACAGTACAATGCCTGTAAAACTTCAATTTTTGGCGGCTTCAAATTTAAATAATTTAATTTTAATTTACCCAGCACACCAGACATGCAGCTGTCTAACGATGGCATTTTTTATGTTTTGTGGAAACTACATTTAAGGCATATTCTTCTTCCAACTTCCAGCGAACAAAACGATCATGATTTCAGTAAGCAATATTGCACCAGATACATCTAAGGGAAGATTGTTCCGAGGACGAAATTACCAGAGGAATTTCGATTGTTTTACCTATGCTGGTTGCATCACATGTAACACTGTTAAGTCTCCATGCACTGGAAAGCTGTTTATATTTACAAGCTTACAGTTCATTGAGTCCTGCATGTTATAATCACATTTGCATCTAAATTACACAGGCTAGCATATTTATGAAAACATTTGATGATTTTGTTATGCTGCATGATTTTAAATGTGTATCTTGGCTTCTGGTTTCACATCAAATCACTGAAATGAGTGGAACTACTTTTTGATGCGCGGGAGACAAGAATTGTCATTTATATGTATTGTTAGGTTTACAGCTTTCTGTGTTAAACAGTAACTCTAAAATCACTGCTGAGTACAAAAAAAGCAAAATTCTTAGAAAATCTGCAAAAATTAGTAAATGTGAGTACATCTGGATGACTGAAATATGAGTGGAGGGATGCTGAACCCAACAAAATAAGTGAGGTACATCAACAAACCCAACCCAGCTCCCAGCACTGGACCCTCCCACCCCATGAGCCAGACATCCATCACGCCTGTATTTACTTGCCATGGTCCAGACCCAACCCGCAGCATGGTTGCTTAACTTGTTTGTAACACTAAATCTTTAAGGTTACATCTACACACTTAGATAACAGCATATGTTGAGAGTGACTTACTAGCAAACTGAGCAGATCTTGATTAAACAACTTCCAGGTGAGGCTGGATAATCCAGATCTACACTAGTTGCCTAAATCAGATCAGCTTTGATTTAGCAGGCTAAGTGTTAATTATGGAGTCAGACAGGTAACTTACCTGCATTTTATACTTTAATTGGCAAAACTCCCTAAACTTCCACCAACAATTAAGGCTTGTTGGGACTAGGCAAAGAAGAATAGCCCTTTATTTTAAAATGCAAGTTCATCCAAATCTCGATGGAAAGGAAATATATCACTCGTCAGCTTTCATGGTTAAGTTTTTGTATATTTCTTGAAAATTATTTCTGTAAAAAGTCCTTATTGTTTAGAGAAAAAGAAGAATTGTGCCTTTGAATGATTATCATACAAAGAAAGGTTCCCACAATCTCACAAGCCAATTATTGTCTCATTAATGTTCCTATTAAAAAGAAATGTTTCTATATATCTTCAACAAACACACATACAAAGTAATTCTTGTTAGATAAAACAAAGAAACAAAGGAAAGTTCATATCACATAAGAGGGGCGCCTGTGGCCGATTAGAGATGCTGACTTGAAACTGCAGTACGTGGTTATACCCAGATATAAGTCTGAGGTCTTCCTCCACAAATAATCAGAGTCGCTGACTTGTAACTCCAAAGCCCTTCAACGAGTCGGTTCGAGTCCCAGCCAGGGCGAGAATTTTCATGTGAGAAGATTTTCCAGCTAACCTGCGATGCGCCGGTGGTTCTACCCAGCTATAAGTATGATAATAATTAGGTGGACATCGCCAGTATGACCATAACTGTGTCGGTGTGATGTAACAAAAAAAAACAACAAAAAAACATATCATATGAGGCTGGCTTTCCTTCAATAACGTACCAAACACATCTAGAATACTATAGTAACAGCTTGCTTAACATGAATTGATTAAGCTTGGGCAAATAGTGTAGATCAAGATCCGCCAATTCCACTGAGAGCCGTCTGATCAGGATCTGCACTATTTCCTGCAGATTCTTTAGCAAAATGTCTTGGCATATTTGTAAGATGTCACATGACTAAAACATAGCAAGGGTTATTCACAAAATGAAATGCTTAAAAGGGGTAAGTATATAGAATAGTAATTATTCTAGGACAAGATAGATCACAGACTGGGCAAGTCATAAAATGGAAATGTCAAGAGGACCCACAATGCTTTATCTACATCATAAAACCTTCCATCTCAAACAGTAACAGGTTTAAGACATCAGAAAATGGATTCCACATGTATAAATGAACATGGAGTGGGAAACTGAACAAACTCAGGAAAATGGACACCTAATACACATATTGAACCATGCTTCCTTATTTCACAATCCCTTCCTGATCATTTTTTTTTCAGATTCCTTTCTGTCCATCCGGAGTAACAAAACTGTAAGAAGGAATCATATATTTCATTCTTCATGATTTTATATTTCAAGTTTTTCACAGAAATAAATTGTTTGCTTGCAATTAAAATGATAGAATTACGTTCTTATTTCTTTTTTACATTCTTTCTTTTATTGTCATCAGACTAATTAATTATAGCAGCAGTTTTAAGCATTGTTTTCTTTTAACATCATATCACGAGGATCATCTTATAATTATGATTGGAACAAGTAATACATGCACAACTCATTGACTATAGGCACTACCAGTACAACCAATGCACACATATGAACTCTCCCACTTTTGGAGGGAGTCTCCCACTTTTAAGGTTGAAAATGAGGAGTGTTTTACACATTTTCTGAAATCTCCCACCTTGGAAACAGATAACTTCATTTTTTTATATAAAAATAACAAATCTCCCACTTTGGCCTCAGAAAAAGTTCACATGTATGCTAATGTACGTTTCAATCTAGAATTAAAGGTCATACAGCCACATAAAGTCAGGTTTATACCTCTTGTTTTTTCTAGCTTTTCTCAGAATAAGACTCTAGGGGTCTGGCAGACAAATAGTCACCACTGTATATAATCTTTGATTATGTTTTTTATCTGAGTAGAAAGGGCACGTCTGACAGACGTAGGGCAGGATTATCTCAGCTATACCAGGTAACATCTGGTCTGTAATCCATCCATAATTGGGACCAGTACATAGATACATTAAACAGACATCACAGATATATCTGAAAAAATAAAGCTGTAATCCAAGGGCTAACAGATACCTTCAGCCTGCTCCCTGTCTGCAAATTTCTCAAGTACCAATGTTAAGAAATATAATTCATTCAGGGCAATTTCTTCTGCTTTTTTCATCTGATCTTATGAAAAAAGCAGATGCATAGGTTCAAATGATACTCAAGATAACGGTGAGGTCAAAATTGATGCAAAACTGTATGAGAAGCAGCCTGAACAAAATTGTGTCCATGATGGACTGACAGATTGAAAATGCAAATGTCTGGAAATCTGAGGGTGACTCCAGTAAACCCCATTATGTCTCTAACAATATGACTGACATTATGTCATCATCACTGTCATGTGCCATTGATTTCCTTTAAAAGAATTTGTAAAAAGAAAAGATCTAGTACTTTTATGCAGCAATAACTGCACACAAAGTGGCTTATTTAAAGTATGACAAATATCAGAAATGAGAAAACTGGGTTGAAAATCATATTAACTTGCAGTAGTAGACCATCTTCGAACAGCACAGACCAACCTCAATGATTGTACTACATTTGTAAGTAACATTTTTGTTACGGTAGTTTTTATTTCTAAACAAAGAGAAAAATTCCTTTTCCTAATAAAAGGGAACTACTAATGGCCAAGGTCAATTAAATAGCTGGGATATATATAGTTCTTGGTAAATATGTTGTGGGTTACAAACTGCTGAGGAGTATTTAGTCTCAAAATTTAATAAATCATTAAAAAAGGTCTAGCAGGGTATACTTTGAGACGGGTTATAAGATGCAAAACATGGTAATTCAAAACGCTCTACATCTCTTTAAAGAGGATTTGCCGTCATTTTTGCCGATACTGTGCAGCGACATTTCTATCATTATAGCACAGGGGTAATTTAAGACATACCTAGGGACTGAACCCGGCCGGTCCATTATACTGACACAGACTAGTCAGGCGTTATAGTCCCCTTAGCCCCGAGCGTTAGGAGGGAAGCCACTACTACCAACTTTAAAATCTTTGGTCTGACCCGGCAGGGGTTTGAGCCTGCAACCTCCCGATCCGCAAGCCGACGCTCTACCACTCGAACTTTGTGGCTGGTATATTGTGGGTTGATAATCATATTCCAATGGAGTCATGAATTTTTTCTACTCGAGCAAAAAAAGTAAATCTTGTGAGCTATTCAGCTTGAGGTGCTGGGATATCATGGAATGTCAATAATGAGCAATAACCCAAGAGCACCAATTCACAAAATGAGATGTGGTATATTATAACAACTCAAGTATGCCACAGAACAGGCAGTTCAGGTTCATCTTTTGGAATTCCTACAACAAACCTCTTACAACCTTGTTTCATGAAAGGTTTTATGTCAAGATGAGGAATGCACGTAAGGAATATAAAAAATAGCGCTGCTTACAATTTACTGGTACTTTGCATGAATATGTGAACTATGAAGTGTCAATATTCCAAACGAATTGTTCACTCAACAGGTTTTGATTCAATACAAGTATTATGCAAAAAATGGCACACAACTGTTGGTCTGTGTTCATAATCTGCATAGTTATCTTTAAAGTGACCCTTTTTGACCACAAATGGATGTTTACAAAATGCTTTTAAACAGGAATCCAAACGGTTATCTGTAATTCGTTAACATTTCAAACGTCTGACCAGTTAATCGAATATCATCGACAAGAATTTTACTTATTTGGTCATTATTTGCAGTTTTGTGATTATTGATAATAAAAAATTATGGGTGGTAAGTCCTTGAACTTTACAAATTTTTAAAATTGATTCCTGTGGTTACATCCAGAAGGAGTGACCATTGTTGTTCTTGATATAATGTAAAAGAAAATTTGTTATGAGTTCCCTTATTAAATGGACAAAAGACTGACTACCAAGTATTTGATAAAGTGTTTTCATGGTAATGGCATCCTTGCAAAATATGCTTTCATGTTATTAAAAAATGGTAGAAAAATCATCCATCAATAACTGGTCACCCATCAAAAACTTTATTCTGTGTTTCAAAGGAATATATGGGGTGAAAAAGACTGACCTTTGTTGTCTTTGAGGGCAACAGAGGCTCCATTGTCCAGCAAGAGTTCCATGATCTCTGTGAGACCCATAAGGGCGGCCTGGTGGAGCCCAGACATTCTACAACATACAGTAAACATGGGGCTTAACTGATTTCATTTAGCAGGTAAGTAAGTGTAAATATGCACAAAATTTTGTTGTTTTCTGAAACAATACCTCTAAAGTAAGCTAGTAGTAATCTTGATTTAGGATAGCCTTGAATAAACAGTTGGCATTGCCAACTTGCAACTCCACAGATCCAAACTGTTTTGTTTTGGAAATACATCGCAGCGACCAATTATAATCATTATAATGGCATTCAGCTATTTCGGTGGAGGAAGACCCCAAACAAGTGTCTGGGTAGGACCACTGGCACATCGCAGGTCAGCTTGAGGACGTGATCACATTAAGTCCTTCGCCCCGAACAAGACTCGAACCCATGTGGTGAGAGGCTAAGTGGTGAGAGGAGTTACAAGTCGGTGAGTTCCAAACTGTTTGGGTTTAAAGTCTAGGTAAACGCTTACTGTGGGAAGGTCTTTCAGTTGACCTTCTCTGTGCCAGTGGTTCTACTTAGACAATTACTATGGGTCGTCCTCTACCCAAATTATTATAATTACAATGAGAGGTGCTACAATGTATTTTAATAAAACTGAGAATAATCAATCAGGAACCATTCAAGGGTCTTTGTGGTACATTGTTGGATCCTGTTCTGTTATGTTAAGTTTAAATATAAAATAAAAACCTATTTATATGTACAAACCATCAAATCAAGTACTGGTGCATGAACAATTGGAGAGAGGATTAGAATTACATTATTACTTATGAGCTTTTGTTCCCGTTTTCAATAAATACTCCCAGTCGGGCAAGAACTTTCATGTGGGGAGGATTTGCAGCTAACTTGCAGTGTGCCAGAGGTTCTACCCAGATGTAAGTCTGGGGTCTTCCTCCACCAATAATTAGCTGGACATTGCCAATATGACCGTCACTGTGTAAATGCAATTTAACAAAAGAACAAAGAAACAAAACCATAAACACAAGCAAGTGAATTAACTGTATACTGATACCTACCCATCCCCATCTTGAAAGTTGACATTGAGCCGCTTAGAGGAACTCCGATGCTCTGCAAAAAAAAAAAAATACATGAAAAAATACAGTAAAAGAAAAAAATCAAGATTGATAATAAAAAATGCATATTATATTTAATTTTGATGTTCAATTTCAACTCTGAAAGTAAAAGCATATTTATTTAACATTTCTATGTAAGATCTGTATCAATTTTCCTATCCTAGTGTGATCCTAACTCTTAAGAAAAGTTTTAAAGATTGAGAAGAGTAATGAGAACCCACAACAAGATAGAGCTGAGAATCATGAGGTAAATTGGTTCACTCAAACAGATATACCTCCCCACCTCTCTGCCCCTCCTATAATCTGGAGCTTTAGAAGTTGTACTTTCACTATCATTTTTTCTATGTAGATAGCCGGTAGCAGAGGGAACACAATGAGTGTTGGGTATTGATGCAGTCAGATCCTAAGTGGTCCAATCAACTTTATCCCAACTCTCCCATCATTTCCAGCAGGAGTCATTGACTATCCAACTCTTCGGGACTCTCCTCTACTCCCCTTGAACCTTGTTTTCCCCACAATTGTAATGGTGCTTGAAGTAATAAATTGAAGCTCCGGGTATATCTTGGAGTAATTGATGGCAACTGTGCTTGGACATTAACTCAGCATGGACAGTTTTTCATATTAATGTATGACAGGTTATAATTCTTAATCCCAGCACTTACGATATAACAATTTTCACAATGTTGTAAATTGTTCCAGAGGGAACTATATTAATTATATTTTTTTCTAAAAATGCTCTCATTCAAATTTTTCGGCAAATTGCCCTTTTAAGAGTTCATGTGAAATGCCATGGAAAGAGAGCAATTGTTTGTGTGTTACCGGTACTCTTAAAAAAGGCAATTTGCCGAACTTTTGAGTGTGAGTGCTTTTAGAGAAAATATAACAATTTTTAGATTATAGTTATGCCAATTGCAAATAAACATGTCTACTGTGGTAGGTTAAAAAAGCTAGTGTGATTTCAATATTGAAAATTATCCACGACCAAACTAAAAGCAAAAGCTATCATGCAGGGTACCAGTCTATGGAAATTCCACTACCAAACTAAAAGCAAAAGCTATTATGCAGGGTACCAGTATATGGAAATTCCACTACCAAACTAAAAGCAAAAGCTATTATGCAGGGTACCAGTATATGGAAATTCCACTACCAAACTAAAAGCATGAGCTATCATGCAGGGTACCAGTTTATTGAAAGGCTTTTCCTGAATAATGAAAATAAGAAAATCTGTTTTCAGAAAATATTCTTCAACTTGGCTCCTTAAGTTAATTCTTCCTTGAAATTGAGATTTTCAGTCACTTATTTTAATTGATCATTTCTGGTAAAATTAATTTATTTGGTTGTCTGAGAAAGAAAATGGTCAAAACTGGTTGATACAACCATTAAAATACTGATTAGATGATGAAGTCAAAATACACTGTTATAACTGTGTATAATTTTTTACTTTTTCAAAAATACAGATTCAAAATGACTCATGTCATGTCAATTTTGATTCAGACCAATCCATTTCCAGATAACTTATCATTGTCAAACGTATGTTTATCATGTAAACCTATCCCATATCATTTTTATGTAAAATTAATGTGACATACACTAAAGGGTTGTTTTAGACCTTGGTTAACCTCAAAATACAGTGATTTAGCACTGCAACATGTGACTGGTGCTCACAGCACGCTCTCCCATAAGGGCAGCTTTATCTATTTCAAGTGAACAAATACTTGCAACATTTGTTGGGTGTTTATGACATGCAATCCCTTAATGCTAGCTACATATATTTCAAATGGATGCAGAGTTGCAACACATGTAATGAGTTCAAAGTATGCTGTCCCATGAAGTTAGCTATATCTATTTCAAGTAGATACATACTTGCAACCCATGTCAGGTATCACAGGCTAGCTATATCTATTTCAAGTAGATACATACTTGCAACTCATGTCAAGTATCACAGGGTAGCTATATCTATTTAACGTGGATAAAGATTTGCAACCCATGTCAGGTATCACAGGCTAGCTATATCTATTTCAAGTGGATACATACTTGCAACCCATGTCAGGTATCACAGGGTTGCTATATCTATTTCAAGTGGATACATACTTGCAACCCATGTCAGGTATCACAAGGTAGCTATATCTTTTTCAAGAGGATACAGAGAGACTACTCCAAACATTAGTATACAACTTAAACCCAATAAACAATATTTTATTCAATAGTGGCCTCTTGTGGAGTGCTTCACTTAAGTGCAGAACAAAGTAAAAATTCATTTTAAGAATACATTCCAATGGAAAATACATGTACTAAAAATGTTAAAAAGCCAGTTTACATGACGGTTATAAGTGAAAGTAACTTTGGCTTCAGTGGTCTTGAATGGTTGTGGTACCAGGTTTACAAGAGAATTTTGTTGAGTTCTGTGTAGGGAGAGGTATCTTGGTTGCTTTTAAAAAAATAAAAAAAATACAATTCTTAACTACAGCTTACTGTCTGGTGTGGTATAATGCAATAATTCTGCATGAGAATTTCAAGAAACATTCCCCAATTTTGGCATTCTGTACAGGTAGATAATCCACCTGTGAGCCGGCTCAATCATCAGGCAGGTAATTATCCCCTGGCTAATCTATGCAGCAATCCCAGCATCCACTGCCTAGAGGTCTAATTGACAGGGCCACAGGTTCTATTGGCGGATTTCATCAAGCAAGGAGAAGAAACATGCTATTAACTGAAGATATTTACAGAATAAAAAAAATCTCACTTCTGGAATTTGTTTTCATCTCAAGGGCACAGATGAATATATTACCGGTCTTGCATGTTTTGAAAAGAGTTTTATACATAAGTGGTGAACTTTATTTACTATAAAAAGAGGAAAGTTGTATGTTTGCATTAACTGGTGGCAAGAGGTGCATGTTGTGTTTTGCGTACAAAATTTTCTATTACCTTACTGGCATAGCATTGAAACACATTGTGCAGGCACAGTATCCCTAGTAAATTACCAAAAATCTAACTGACAGAGCCAAATATTTTCTAGGGTTTTTTTTTATGGAATAAGACAGAAGATCGAAGGATGTAAGTGATCCACTATAAGTACTAAAGAACAAGGTTACTCTATAGGAAAGGTAAATTACTTATGGTTCAACCCAAAACACATACTTTGGATTATACTGTGGAATGTTCAAACTAATTTGTGTTTTAGTAATTTGGAGTAGTTTATCAAATCTCTTAAACGTGGTATCCGCGGGTTGGATTAATTTTTCGTTTCTCAAATAACCATATAAGTCATTGTCACCTGAAAAAGGTCCTTCAAAAGGCTGTTTATTGATGTCCTAGATCTGTGGGGACAGTGAAGCATTAAGTCCCAACTCATCATTGCAAACAGGTATTTCGCTGCTGAGATAACTATTTTTAAACTAAGACAACCACAAGACAACTGAATTTTGAGATCACGGTAGATCACCATCCAGATAATCCGATCGGATGTTGATATCTATTTTTAGCAGAGATCAATAGTGTTCGAATTTATAGATTTGGAAAGAATAAACATTTATAGTGATTTTTTTGCGATTTTTCCTGTCTAACAATAAAGGTAGTGTTCCAAAATCGTCTTGTAAATGTTTATGCAGAAATTATGCCCAAAAATCCACAAAACAGTGGTTGATATTGTTAGATGTATCTGACATAGGCAAACTGTCGGATACCACCTTTAAAGGGGGTCACAATCTAAAAATATCTTGAGGCCTCTGTTTAGGCGATGCTCCAGAGCTTGATGACCATATATGGAATGATCACTGAAATATGCATATGGAGAAAGTCTGTTTTGCAAACTGTAAAATGCTCACTGAAATATGCATATGGGGGAAAGTCTGTTTTGCAAACTATAAAATGCTCACTGAAATATGCATACGGAGAAAGTCTGTTTTGCAAACTGTAAAATGCTCACTGAAATATGCATATGGAGAAAGTCTGTTTTGCAAACTGTAAAATGCTTACTGAAATTTGCATATGGAGAAAGTCTGTTTTGCAAACTGTAAAATGCTCACTGAAATATGCATATGGAGAAAGTCTGTTTTGCAAACTGTAAAATGCTCACTGAAATATGCATATGGAGAAAGTCTGTTTTGCAAACTGTAAAATGCTCACTGAAATATGCATATGGAGAAAGTCTGTTTTGCAAACTGTAAAATGCTCACTGAAATATGCATATGGGGAAAGTCTGTTTTGCAAACTGTCATAACCTGGACAAAATACAGGTCATAATTCTGTACATTGAGTTTTATTTGGTATTTTATTGTATATTTTTTGTTTACATGTAACTGCCCTGTTACCACCTTTAATTAAGTTGAAAAATGTATGTCACAATTTATTTTAAATTTGTTGTAATCGTTTCGAGTCGCCCTTAATGCTTCACATCAACAGTTTTCTTGTTGTATTGACCAGATGGTTCCCTGGAATTACTCTTAGAATCATTGACATTCACTAGGGCAGCTATGCAGGCAACCAACCCTGATCATTTTAACCCATTCAGTCTTTTACATGAACAAGTTGCATTTCCTAAATGATGAAGAAGAACTTCAAGAAAGAACATAATTGACACTGATTGATAGAAATCTCAATAGTTTTTAATTAAATCAATGCAGATATCAATTTTTTTTTCAAAGTAACTTATTGATAATCAATTAACAGCTACAACATGACCAATTACCTGCATCATTACTGCCCCCCTCATTAGTTAAAGATCCTTGTTTTTAGTGTCAAGTTTCCTTACTCAATATAAATAATTGATGTACTTGTACAGGGAAGGATCCAGATTTTTTTTGGGGGGGGGGGGGGGGGGGGGAGGGCTGGAGGGGGGGGGGGGGGTTAATTTAAAAGCTTAGTATTTTTTAAGCTTACATGTATGTGTTTTCACAACTCTACTCTTTTACCTAGTAAACTGGGGGCGGGGTCCTGGTTGTTGGTGGGAGAGGCATCCCCCCAACCCCGTCACTGGATCCATCCCTTGACTTGAATGCTTTCAGTGTACTATGAACCAGTTGATCAGACATAGGCAAATAGTGTAGATCAAGATCAGCAAGCTCTCATAAGGATCTGTTTAATCAGGGCCTGCACATTTTGCTGCTGAGTCGACAAATCTTTGCATATAGATATAGGAAAACGACCAAAATTTAAGTATTTGTTACTATTTCAAAACGTAGCCTGACAAAGATTAGTTATTCATGGTCAGTGATCATACAGCCACATACATCTCATTATCAAAGGTCACAGAGATGTTTATTGGCAATGTATAAGGCCATGTTTACATTAAAATAACACAAAAACAATACAGCTACATTTGTATGTAACCCATACTTAATACTATGCAAAGTCATTTGCATTTAGCTTTATACAGAGGTAGTAAGACATAATTATGGCTAAACAAACTTTTGACTTAACAACAAATAGTGTAGACCCTGATGAGACAGTTCCCAACTTTAACAGGCTCATCTGGATCAATGCCATTTGCCACAGCCAGATCAATTTGTGTTAAACAGGTTAAGAAATAAAGACGACCCAATTATTGACTATTGCACTGTGGGCAGTGGGCAGGTCTTTGGGCCTGTACAGGAAGAGAGACGTTCCCGCCTTCCACGAGTCTCCCACTGCCTTGTGGGCATCCTCGGGAGAGGAAAAGGCTAAGGAGTAATCCTGAAAAAATCCGGAGTGGTGTCCTAAGGCGGTTGAAATGACTATTGTCATCCTTCCGGCAACTCCTGCAGCCAAACTGGTGCCAAACGTAGTGCTCTGCACTCCTTTGGATCCCACTAGTGAGGCAGAGAGGGGGATTCTGGCGATTGGGCATCCCAGGGTCTCCACAAACTTCGCCCAGGCATTGTGCCCCGGAGAGGTCACTCTGGTGCTGCTACGCAGCAGAAACAACACGGGAGGCAGCAGTTACGAGTTATAAGCCTCACCTGATTGGCGTAAGGATCGGGCGCTACGGGTTGCCTCCGACGGTGGGAGAGGTTATTGCACCTCACTGATCAGCTACCGCCCGCCCCAAGCTGGGCAGCCCCCGGTCAATTGGGTGCTGATCCGCCACTGTCTGCCTGCTTCAATGGGTGCTTGGAGCATAGATCATCATCGACAAGCAGACAGCAATCACCGCACCAGGCAAACAACAAAAGAAAAAAAAACCTTCAGTCTTACGACTGGCCACCTGGAACGTCAGAACCATGAGTCCAGGACTTTCCGACGATCTGCAACAGATCAACGACTGCAGGAAGACCGCAGTCATCGACTCTGAGCTGAGGAGACTCAACATTGACATAGCGGCACTGCAAGAGACCAGGCTAGCTGCAGATGGAATGCTGCGGGAGAACGACTATACCTTCTTCTGGCAGGGCAGACCCATCGAGGAACCTCGTCTGCACGGCGTCGGTTTTGCAGTAAAGAACAGCCTGCTACCCATGATAGTCCCTCCTACCGGCGGCTCAGAGCGCATCCTTTCTCTCTGCCTGTCGACCTCCTCTGGCATGGTCAACGTCATCAGCGCTTACGCACCAACTTTATGCTCTCCACAGGAAATGAAAGATCAGTTCTACGAGGATCTGGACAACATCATCAACAAGATCCCAGAGACCGAGCATATCATCTTGCTAGGCGACTTCAACGCCCGAGTTGGCGCAGAACACAGCTCATGGCCAGACTGCTTAGGTCACTTTGGTGTTGGCAAAATGAACGACAACGGACAGAGACTGCTGGAGCTCTGCTCCTTTCGCAAGCTGTGTATCACCAACACGTTCTTCAACACAAAGCCCCAACACAAGGTCTCCTGGCGGCATCCAAGATCCGGACACTGGCACCAACTGGACATGATCATCACCAGAAGAGCTGTGCTTAACAGTGTGCTCGTCACACGCAGTTACCAGAGCGCCGACTGCGACACAGACCACTCCTTGGTGTGCAGCAAACTGAGACTACTACCAAAGAGGATCCACCACACCAAGCAGAAAGGCCGCCCCCGTATCAACACCACGCGAGCGTCAAACCCCGAGTCACGCACAAAACTTGTCACTCAGTTACAAGATGCCCTGGAAGACAACACAGCCCCAACACTAGAAGAGAAATGGCAGCTGATACGAAACGCAGTCTACAACACCGCCATCCAAGTCTGGGGAAAGAAAGAAAGAAGAAATCAGGACTGGTTTGAAACTCACCAGGCAGAAATGGAACCTGCCATCACAGCCAAAAGAGAAGCCCTGATTGCCTACAAGAAAGATCCATCTGCCAAGAACCTCGCAGCCCTAAGAACAGCCAGAAACAACACTCAGAGGATTGCAAGACGATGTGCAAATGACTACTGGCAGAACCTGTGTCAGACAATCCAGACCTGTGCTGACAGAGGAAACATACATGGCATGTACGAAGGAATAAAGAAAGCTTTCGGCCCCACCATCAGCAAGATCGCTCCACTCAAGTCCAAGGACGGTGAAGTCATCAGTGACCGTGCCAAGCAGATGGAGAGGTGGGCCGAACACTACCAAGACCTCTACTCTACAGAGACCATTGTCACCGAACAAGCTGTCAATAACATCCCACCCATGCCTGTCATGGAAGAGCTAGACTTACCCCCATCAGTGGAAGAGCTCAGCAAAGCCATCGACTCGCTGGCGCATGGGAAAGCACCAGGCTCAGACGGCATTCCAGCAGAGGTGATTCAGTGCGGAAAGCCAGCTCTACTTAACCACCTTCATGAGCTACTCTGCCAGTGTTGGGAGGAAGGGACGGTTCCCCAAGACATGCGAGATGCAAACATCGTCACGCTGTACAAGAACAAAGGCGACCGCAGTGACTGTAACAACTACAGAGGCATATCCCTACTCAGCATCATCGGCAAGGCCTTCGCCAAGGTGGTACTAAAGAGACTACAAGCACTTGCTGAGAGAGTCTATCCAGAGTCCCAGTGTGGTTTCAGAGCAGAGAGATCTACCACAGACATGATATTCTCCTTAAGACAACTACAGGAGAAAAGCAGAGAGCAACAACAGCCCCTCTACATTGCCTTCATCGATCTTACCAAGGCGTTTGACCTAGTGAGCAGAAAGGGCCTCTTCACGCTCCTTGAAAGGATTGGGTGCCCCCTAAAGTTGCTCAGCATGGTTACGTCCTTCCACGAAGACATGCAGGGCACAGTAAACTTCGATGGCTCATCCTCTGCACCCTTCCCCATTCGCAGCGGTGTAAAGCAAGGCTGCGTTCTCGCCCCGACACTCTTCGGAATCTTCTTCTCTCTTGTACTGTCGTACGCGTTCCGAGTATCTGATGATGGTGTCTACCTACACACCAGATCAGACGGCAAACTTTTCAACCTGGCACGCCTCCGAGCGAAGACCAAAGTGCGCCGCATCCTGATCCAGGAAATGCTCTTTGCTGACGATGCCGCCCTCGCTTCCCACACACAGCCAGAGCTCCAGAGGCTAATCGACCGCATGGCACATGCATGCAGAGAGTTCGGCCTGACCATCAGTCTAAAGAAGACAGAGATCATGGGGCAGGACGTCAGCGAAGCTCCCATCATCAACATCGGGGACTACACGCTGCAGGTGGTAGAGCAGTTCACCTATCTGGGCTCAACCACCACAAGCAACCTCTCGCTGGACCCTGAGCTCAACAAACGCATAGGAAAAGCTGCTGCTGCCATGTCCAAGCTGACAAAGAGAGTGTGGGAAAACAACAAACTGACCACAGTCACCAAGGTTGCAGTGTACAGAGCCTGCGTTCTGAGCACACTGCTCTACGGCAGCGAGTCCTGGACCACCTACTCACGACAAGAGCACCGCCTGAACAGCTTCCACCTACGGTGCCTGAGGAGGATCCTGGGCATTACATGGCAAGACAGAGCGACCAACGCAGAGGTCCTTGACAGAGCAAAGCTGCCCAGCATGTTCACCCTCCTCGTACAACGCCGCCTACGATGGCTAGGACATGTCCACCGCATGAAGGATGGTCGCATCCCCAAAGACATGTTCTACGGAGAACTGGTTGCAGGTTCCCGGCCAAAAGGACGTCCCAAACTGCGCTACAAAGACGTCTGCAAGCGTGACCTGAAATCGGCTGACATCAGCGTCGACAAGTGGGAAGAGGTTGCAGCAGACCGCGACGCATGGCGAAGCACAGTACGTGCTGGTCTCAACACTGCTGAGGGAAAGAGACTCCAACTGTGGTCGGACAGAAGAGAACGCAGGAAAGCGAAAATTGTGACATACCAGCCGCAGTCATCAGACTTCCAATGCAGGAAGTGTGCTAAAGACTGCCATTCACGGATCGGCCTGCTTAGCCACAGCCGACGCTGTTCATCATCAAATTGACCACAACCGGGCACATCCATTGTCTATCTAGACAGACGGAGCCACTGACTGCACTCTAAGACAATGTCAAATGTCTCTTTATCATGATTATATACATTTATCCTCGTCATTCCAAATACCTTGACAAATGAAGAACAATGTAATTGTAATCGCAGTCTTCAACATAACCTGGTGAGCTGTGGACCGAGTCAACCAAAATCTCTGTCCATTAAATTTAATAAAAAAAATGGACCGATGGTCCACCAGAATTTTCAGCCACATCATTTTCAAAATTCTGAATTTTTATGATAACATATATACTTAACTAAATAATGCTTTACAGCCTTTTACTGAACCCAACCACTCGTAACACCTCGGTTAGATTACCAACCTTTTGTGTCAAAATGCTAAAATCATACTGGTCCAGTAAAATTTGCTCCGGTCCAGTAAATATTGACAGCTTGGTGGACCAAAGGTCCAGTGTTTTTAAATTTCTTTCATGAAGACTGTAACAGCACATTTTTAATCGACATTTCACATTATTTATTATTAGGTATTTGATTTTTAGCAGGGTAAACTGCTCATAACAATATATATACTATATATAATATAAACTGCTTGTAACAGTAAATACAGTTCATGGAAGGACTGAATTTGGTTCTGTTCTGTCCATGATATTTCATCAACATATTCATCAAGATGAAGAAATGAGCATTGTTCTTTTTGTTTTGACATCTAACCATACTATTTGTTGCCAATCTATTGTTTTATGGGCATAACATAAATCACTGCATCACCGACAAATTTCAAAACGCAAATGCCAATTTTTGTCAGTTTTTATGCATTTAAAAAACATTTCAATTGTCAGAGTTAAGCACTGGCCTATCAGGGCATAATTAACAATCCTAAATTGGACCATCTCCAGTTGCTTGTGGGAAAGTCTATATTTAGGATTTTTTCTCAGCCCACATTGGTTAACTGACCCTATCTTGGTTAACTACAATCACAGTTATGTAACTAATTTGCTAAAAAGTTAAACGGGTTCTTGGTATAGACTTGACAAGAAAATGGTGCACACCTTGATCAGAGAGCTCCCAGCTGAAGCAGGATTTTTCAGCATTTTTGCTGTAACTTTGCAGCGACATTTCTATCATTATAGCACAGGGGCACTTATGAGGTGCCCAGGGACTGATCCTGGATGGTCCATTATACTGACACCGACGAGTCAAGCGTAATGCTGCCCCCTTAGACCCAAGCGTTAGGAGGGAAGCCACTTCTACCAACTTTAAAGTCATTGGTTTGACCTGGCCAGGGTTTGAACCCACGACCTTCTGATCCACAAGCCAGCGTTCTACCACCTGAGCTATTGCGGCCAGTCTCTGAATCTGGCTGTCAGTCTGTGTCTGATCAATATGTGTACTATATGTTACTGGTCAACATCTGCAGGACAGGTAATTAAATATAACAAACAATTATCACCTGCAACATCCCAATGATTAACGTAACCAATTAACTGTCAATTACCTGCCACTCACACCATAAGATACTTACTGACGATAGCCATATATCTTACTATTATAAACAAGTATAATAATGATTCCTTTTAAGTTATTCTGTGAGAAGCATTTTTACATTTAAAAGATGCCAAGGTGTTCTATAGGTATTGTTTTTCTTTAAATGTTTAGCAGCTTTTATAATTGATGATTACAAGTGATTTTTCTCTAATCCTTCATAAGAATTTGTTTACTTACTGATGGTATCTGATAGTTTGCTTTTTACAAGTGCATGGGGCAATATTTTATCAATGATTTGGAGAATTTGGGCATAATTCCTGCATAAACTCATATTTTTAAGTGTAACTAAATATGACAAATACCACCTATTTTAATTGACAGTACAAGTTGCAAAAAAATCACTACAAATGTTCATTCTTTCTAAATCTAAAAATAATCACGACAGTGATCTCTGCTAAAAATAGATACCGACATCAGAATGGACTACCCGAATAACAATATAATGTTATCTTAAAGGTAAGTTGTTACATGGTTTTCTTACTTTAAAAATAGATATCTGTTCAGAGTACGTGACTATATAGTTGACAAATATTTATGGCAGCAAAAACCAGCATTTTGCCAAATCTTTTCGGGGTAACAATAATTTACATTGTCGTTTGTGAAAAAAAATCTGATCCAAGCTGTCAGATACGTTTTATAGTTTTCTTCAACACAAATGATGTATTCAGCTGACTACACAGTTTTACCCACTATTAATTAAGTCTATTTGTAAATCCCTAATTACCAACCAAGACATAATCGAAATTCAATAAAGCTCAGATCTCCATTTGGTTGCTCTAACAAGTGCTTGGTTATCTGCATCTAAACCATTTGTCTCTGGCAGATATATTCACCTTTTATCCTTGTATACACTAATATGGCAGTCAAATGTGAATATATGTTTACTGAAATTGTCAAATATGACCAAAGAATGATCCGCTTAATATTCAATCTAAGCTTGGTGTATCTATTGTTGTTTTATTAAATAATAACTATGTTGTGTTAAGAAACTCCCATGAAGTCCCTTTTGATTGGTGGCTGCTATAAAAAAAGCAATAAAACTTGTGTCTTATATGTGCAATAAATGTTCAATGCATGTTGTACTTGTATAAGTGTTCAATGCATGTTGTATACAGATTCTGTACATGTCAAACCGGGATACAAAGGACAGCCAAGGATGCTTGACAGATGTAAACCAGGGGCATACAAGCCAGTACGTCTGTTTAGGTCTAGACAAAGACATATTTGTAGCAGGTCTGGTGTTTTTTTCTTGTTGGTTCTCAATCAGGGATGTATCCAGGGGGGAGGGGGATGGAGGGCATGCAAACAGGTAAAAGAGTAGCATTGTGAAAACACATACATGTAAGCTTAAAAAAAACTAAGCTTTGAAAGTAAATTTTGTCTGCTGACTGCTTAGGTCAAAGTTAGGGTCTCTATTTGTGTATGTATATCCAGTATTTACTGCGATAAAGTTGAATGGATCTTGATTCATAACGCACCCCCACCAAAATTTTCTGGATCCGCCCCTTTTCTGAATGCTAACTTTTTGCTTTGATAAGTTTGGAATAATATGGATTGTTTGTGTAAGTTATTGTACAACATCTTTGACTATACATTCTACAGATTACAAAAATACAGATAGAAAAAAACATGAGAAACATTTTTTGGTACTATTAATACTTAATTTCAAGCATCAGTAACAATTAAGAGAGCTTGCAAAGTGGTTATTTAGACCTTCCATTATTGTTTAATAGTTTTATGCTTATACGTCTCTATATAAATAGGACATAACCTGTGGTGAGACAGATGTTCTCACCAGATATAAGTCTGATGTCTTCCTCCAACAATAATGAGCTGGACGTAGCCAATATGACCATAATTGTGTTAGTGCAATGTAACAAAACAAAAAAAAACTTAAAAAAGGAAACCGTACACACCGACTGCAGGGTCATTCTATGTGTCCTATGCCTATGCTAAACTATGGCAGTCACTTTAAAAAGTGAGGGATAACACTGATAATCAAACATCAAAGACTGTAAACAGACAGTGAATCGGAAACATGTGTTCATGGTTTGGTCTGTTTTGCCTTGCTGTCAAAGGTCTGGATATGTCAGTGCTGATCCATACTTAGGCCGCCTACCTCCTTGTAAACCTGTTGTGCCATAATGAGTCTGTTCAAGTCTCAGTCTGAGTACAAAAAATCATGTGAGAGTTTTTCTGGTTACTTGCCATGAGTCAGTGGTTCTATCAAGATATACAAGATCTGACACAAGTTGTCATTTAGTACAGACGTTTATTAAACAAGTTCAGGAAAAGTAATAGTAAGCGAGCCTATTTGGAGCTAACTATCATTTTTTTCTGGACTAATCAAATAAATGTTTGTTTGTTTGTTTGTTTATTGGGTTTATCGTCCCACCAACAGTATTTCAGTTATCTGGAGACGGTGTCCACTTGAAGCAGATATAGTGCTGCCTTCACTGTGTATAGCATGCCGTGAACACCTGGCATGATACCACACCCAGTCACATTATCCTGACACCGGGCCAACCAGTCATGGAACTACCCTTATATATGCTTGAGCGTTAGCAAGGAAGCTATACCACTACCATTTTTAAAGACTTTGGTATGTCGCGGTAAATGTTTGTATTAAATGACGAGTGTCAGATTTTATCACATGAATTTAGTCACCAATATACAATTTTAACAAATTTTGACAACAATACTTGGTGAAATAGTGGGATGAGATATTCTGCGTTATGAAGACATTGATGACCTTACCAATCAAAGAGTTGCATTACACTAGTGTAATATAAAAAAATGTGTTATGGGTGTATCAAATGGAAAACAATGGGAATCATGTGATAAAAAACGATTAGAACTGTGCAATACAACAAATTAAGTTTGTCAATGTAAGTTACATTTATTTATCTATGCAAAGACTATGCATACAGACATTTTGTGTGTTAAAATCATGAAATGGTGAATTAGTTTTGAATGAAGCGAGTCAAGAGGCAAATATAGGGCTTTGACATTGGCATAAGTTGATATATTCTGATATATCCCAGTAATATTGGATTTATCCTTTAAAGCCTTTATGTAGCTTTCATCAGCTTACATAATTTCATAAGCTTTGTAACATTTAAAGGTTGAGCATTTTTTCGGTCCCTACTCTCAAAGTTTTCTTGTGCATGGCATAAGTGTTTTAGTTTGTTTGTTTATTGGGTTTATCGTCCCACCAACAGTATTTCAGTTATCTGGAGACAGTGTCCACTTGAAGCAGATAAAGTGCTGCCTTCACTGTGTATAGCATGCCGTGAGCACCTGGCATGATACCACACCCAGTCACACTATCCTGACACCAGGCCAACCAGTCATGGAACTACCCTTATATTTGCTTGAGCGTTAGCAAGAGAGCTATACCACTACCATTTTTAACGACTTTGGTATGTCGCGGCCCGGGATCGAACCCGGGGCCTCCCATACCTAGAGGTGACGCTCTACCGATTGCGCTACCAGGTCCAGTAAGTGTTTCAGTCTTTAAATTCCATTTTCAAACAAGTGACTAAGATCTTATAGGGTTAGCTTTCAATACAATCTTTACTGAGCTGCACAAGGATGGAATTTTAATTAAAACAGAAAAACTGTTTTTTCTTTACTCTTATTTTACTATCATTTATATTTCTTAAATTGGTCAAGTTATAGCAATATAATGACAAATCTAGATAAAGTGGGATCTTTATCACACCAAATCTTGATGTCACTACAATGACCATAGTTTGGTAGCTGGTGCAAGTGTATAGATAGTTCCCACATCAGTGAAGATCCCTTATCTTGGCAGCCATCTTCGATGGTAAACTTCAAGAGATTTTCAGGTGAATTGTATAGAAGCGTACATTTTATTTTCTTGTCATTTCTTTATTTGTGGTCCAAAAATTAAAAGCTATACACCATTGGAAAGCTCTTGAAATTTGAATTTTTAGAATACAATATTTTTAAAAAGGATAAGTGCACAATTAAAGAAGTAATACACAGAAATAAATAGAATTATTAGCTCAACCTTAAACAAAAATGATCATTGCAACTTTTTTGGTTGTATTTTTTTTTTACTTTTTTAACTATCAAAATATAGTTTTGATATTTAAAATACTTCATAAAAGCTGTTTAATTTGATATAAAATTCAGTAAAATAGACTAAAAAATCAAAGCAAACTGGTGAGTTTAATACAGCACATATTTCTAGATTTCAGCCTGCATTAGCTTCTGCCTTCCAAGGTAACTGCCTTAAACTGTCTTATCAGTGCCTATGACATCACACAGGAACTATCTATTTATGAAAATCAAAGATTAAAAGGTAACTATATGAAATCTGTGGTCATTATTTTAGCCAGATGTACACTGACCAGTGATAACCATAGTATTGAACCATGACCCTCAACCTGACACTATTGGTCGGTCAGGTGAAAACAAAGGTAATTTCAAAAAATTAAGCAATAACAATTATTCTGAATGATCAAAAAGAGCAGGTCCTGAACTGACCACTTAAATGAAAACGCTTGTTCATGGTTTGTTTCAGTTGCTCTGTAGTAAAAAGATATCTACATGTACATGATCAGCTTTGGTCGCTATTAGGGGCCATTGACCAGGTGTAAAACACCCAGGTGACCAGGCAGCTTAAACCCTTAACATGCTACATTATATTAACAACCTACACTAATTCTAAGTCATCTAACAGTAACATGGACAGGTGTACAAGCATTATTTTATTAGAAACAGCAGCAAAAAGTGCAAGACCTGATTAAATGGCTTCCAGTGGGATGTGGATGAACAGGATCTGCACTATTTGCTAAGGTGTTACCAGTTTGCGCACAGCAGGATAGACTTAATCCCTGTGTACACAATAATCTGCTGACTCACTTTTATCAAGATATGCGACTACAAACACACCAGAGACATACTTAGGACACTGTCATAAACTTTATGTCACTGCCTTTAATGAGGACATTTCATGAATGCTGGCTGGTACATTTAAATTAAACTGGCTATTTCAGCACATTTTATAGATGGTGTTTATGTGCTTCTACATGTAGTACATTGTGTTTTCAGGAGATTTTGGGGTCATTTTTATGGCCATTACTGAGATATATTCCCAATTGAAAAAACTATACTGGGTAGTTTTTTCACATTTTGTAATAAAAGTTCCCTATTTGAAGAGAATAATAAACTTTAGTACTTATCTAAGACTCAACCCCCCAAAAATACAAACTCAGTGCAAACTTTATGAATGTTCTTTTACTTTTACTGCAGATACATTATAAGAAAATAAACACTAATTTATACTCATGCTTACTAGTAAACTTGTGAAAAAAACCTCTGGACTTCCAGATATACTATTAAACCTGTAAATATGCAACTTTGGACTTCCAGATGTACTCTTAAACCGTAAATATGCAACTCTGGACTTCCAGATATACTATTAAACCTGTAAATATGCAACTTTGGACTTCCAGATGTACTCTTAAACCTGTAAATATGCAACTTTGGACTTCCAGATGTACTCTTAAACCTGTAAATATGCAACTTTGGACTTCCAGATGTACTCTTAAACCTGTAAATATGCAACTCTGGACTTCCAGATATAATCTTAAACCTGTAAATATGCAACTCTAGACTTCCAGATGTAATCTTAAACCTGTAAATATGCAACTTTGGACCTCCAGATATACTCTTAAACCTGTAAATATGCAACTTTGGACTTCCAGATGTACTCTTAAACCTGTAAATAAGCAACTTTGGACTTCTAGATGTACTCTTAAACCTGTAAATAAGCAACTTTGGACTTCCAGATGTACTCTTAAACCTGTAAATATGCAACTTTGGACTTCCAGATGTACTCTTAAACCTGTAAATATGCAACTTTGGACTTCCAGATGTACTCTTAAATCTGTAAATAAGCAACTCTGAACCTCCAGATGTACTCTTAAACCTGTAAATATGCAACTTTGGACTTCCAGATGTACTCTTAAACCTGTAAATAAGCAACTTTAGACTTCCAGATGTACTCTTAAACCTGTAAATATGCAACTTTGGACTACTCGATTTTCTCGTAAACGTGTGACTTGGCAAATTTGAAAATCTAGATTTGCTCTTAAACTTGCCAATATGTAACTTTGGACTTCCAGATTTTCTCTTAAACCTAGAATATGCAACTTTGGATTTCAAGATTTACTCTTAAACCTGTGAATAAGAACTTTTTCTGATTCACTCTATTATACCTCCATCCTGTGGAAGAACATACAAAGATACCCTTTTGGCTCATATATCAAAAAAGTCAGAAAAGCAATTACCACTACACATTGCCTGATAAGCCCAGATCCAGCTTAAGCAAAGAGTGTAGATCCTGATATATTTGCCTCTTTTTGCTGCTGGGTCACAACAATTAAAAAAAATGGCTTAGATTTCTATGTAGTTGCTAGTAAGTAACAAAGGAATTGTGGATGTGGTATAAGCAAATTGTTTGGTTCTTTTTGTTTTTTTTATTACATCGCACGACACAATTATGTTCATAATGGCAACATCCAGCTAATTATTGGTGGAGGAAGACCCCAGACCTAGGTATGGGTAGAACCATCAGCGCACCACAGGTTAGCTGGAAAAACTCCCCACATGAAATTTCAAACCCCCCACCCCACCCCCTCACACCCCACCAGGAATTGAACCCACCAGATGAAGGACTGAAAAGCTACAGCAAGCGACTCAAACTGCTAGGCTACGGGCACCCCTTAGCAAAATTGTAGCAGGATACTGGTAAAGCTTGCAGGCTGATGGTCAGACAGGGCACCCCTTAGCAAAATGTAGCAGGATACTGGTAAAGCTTGCAGGCTGATGGTCAGACAGGGCACCCCTTAGCAAAATTGTAGCAGGATACTGGTAAAGCTTGCAAGCTGATGGTCAGACAGGGCACCCCTTAGCAAAATTGTAGCAGGATACTGGTAAAGCTTGCAGGCTGATGGTCAGACATGGCACCCCTTAGCAAAATTGTAGCAGGATACTGGTAAAGCTTGCAGGCTGATGGTCAGACAGGGCACCCCTGTCATGCAGGCTGAAATCTGAGAGAAGTTTATCTCCATAATAAGCTGCAGGGTATCAAAACATTTCTCAATTATCACACGGTTATCTGGGTGGTTTCTAAACTAATCATGGTAAGTTACATGCAATTAATTGCTCAGTGACCAAACAAAATGGCAAAAAGCTAGACCAGTGTAAATGCAGCACAAATCCTTGCCATGATAAGACATATTTCTCTGTTCTGCAGTTCTACATGTCTGATTCAATTTTCTTCTCCAAGAATGTGTTATTTGTTTTGTTTATTCCAAAATTTGTGGCAGCTATCTTCTTTCCAAAATGTGATTAAGCCTGAAGCTGTGGTAGGCCACTGAGATGTTTTGGAGTGCAGGGAAATAAGCTATCACTTGGTTGCTATGAAAATCATCCAGCAATTTATCTGAAAAAGGCAGCCTTTTGACCTGTGGTGTTGCTTGCTTGGTGTTTCCGCCATTATATGCCCAGTGATGTATGTCACTGGCAGCAACAGCAGCTAGACCTCAGGGAAGATGTGTGTTATATTTTTCACCACAGAATAATTGGAGTTGAAATTGGGGGAACTGGAGGGTACATCCATCATTCTATATTTAGTGCAAGATTGATGTGAGTTAAATTAATGGACACCATTTAATATCTCTACACTCAGCTATATAATTACCGGTCAAAAATTTGACTGTTTACTGTTTCTATCGCATCACCAAAGTATTTCAGTTATCTAGAAACGGTGTCCACTTGAAGCAGATATAGTGATGCCTTCACTTTTTTCAGTTAGTTTTAATAAACTTGAACATCATTCTGCTGACATTTTACAACTGCCATGGTTAGATATGCATTAATTAATACTATGTTGTAACACTTGTATTGGTTTGCATTTTTGTGCTAGGCCACAGTTATTTTTTTTTTTTTTGCTTTTTTAAAAATGTCCTGTGGCTTTCAAATCAGGAAAAAAAAAGCATGTAAAGTCTGAAAATTGGGAAAATTTTCAAAACAGCTTTATTATGAAAATACAAACAGTTTGACTAGTGTTACACGGCATGCCAACATTCCTGTCATAAACAATAAGAATAGCTAATAAAAATAATTTCTCCTTAACAGAATAAGCATCTTTTTTATGCAGTTTTTTCATGTAGTATCACTAATTATGTGACAATTTGCTTCATTACAAAAATGCTTGAAAGGTCTTGTTATCTTTGCATTAATGCAAGCAAATGACAATTCAGTTTGTGTGTATTAACATAGAGCATAGAATGGCTGTAAGACAGCTGCAGATACCAATACATCCTTATATTAAACCTGTATATGTTTCTTAAATTTAATTAAGTTTTCCTGTTATGTCAGTTCAGTTCAACTTCAATGGTTCAGTAAAACATGAACATGAAACACATGCACACAGGGATAAGCAACATCTATTCCAAGCGGCTAACCACACCAGAATCAATGACATCTTCGTCAGACAATGAAATGTTAACTCTCTTATATTTTCAGATTGCACATTATTGAGAAATGAGATACAAAATTGAATTTAAGCACTAGGAGCTTCAAAAATATCCCATATAATCAAAATGGTATTAAAGGGAAAAAAATACTGTTTTAGATCATCTTTAATATCTTGAAAAAAAGCATAAAAACTTAGACATGAAATAACCTTTGTTTAGTATATGAACAATTCAAGGTTTCAAAGACTCGCATATATCACAGACATATTTATATATATATATGACACTTTGCTGGAGCTTCCATGCCACTAGGATTTAACACTGCTCGAGCGGGAGCAATATCAATCGACTGGGGATAAACACTGCTCGAGGAGGTGAGCAATGTCAATCTACTGGGCTTTAACACTGCTGGAAGGGTGAGCAATGTCAATCTACTGGGGATTAAAACTGCTGGAAGGGTGAGCAATGTCAATCTACTGGAGAATAACACTGCTGGAAGGGTGAGCAATGTCAACCTACTAAGGTTTAACACTGCTGGAAGGGTGAGCAATGTCAATCTACTGGGGATTAAAACTGTTCAAGGGGTGAGCAATGTCAATCTAGTGGGGATTAAAACTGCTCGAGGGGGTGAGCAATCTCAATTTAGTGGGGATTAAAACTGCTCCAGGGGGTGACAATGTCAACCTACTGGGGATTAACACTGCTTGAGGAGTGAGCAATGTCAATCTACTGGGAATTAACACTGCTCGAGGAGGTAAGCAATGTCAATCTACTGGGGATTAAAACTGCTGGAGGGGGTGACAATGTCAACCTACTGGGGATTAACACTGCTTGAGGGGTAAGCAATGTCAATCTACTGGGGATTAACACTGCTTTAGGGGGTGAGCAATGATACCCTACTGGGAATTAACACTGCTTGAGAGGGTGAGCAATGTCAATCTAGTGGGGATAAACATTGCTCAAGAGGTTGAGCAATGTCAATCAACTGGGGATTAACACTGCTCGAGGAGGTGAGCAATGTCAATCTAATGGAGATTTTCACTGCTCAAGAGGGTGACTATGTCAACCTACTGGGGATTACCACTGCTCGAGGGGGTGAGCAATCTCAATCTAGTGAGGATTAACACTGCTTGAGGGGGTGACAATGTCAATCTACTGGAGATTAACACTGCTTGAGGGGGTGAGCAATGTCAATCTACTGGGGATTAACACTGCTCGAGGGGGTGAGCAATGTCAATCTACTGGGGATTAACACTGCTTGACGGGGTGAGCAATGTCAATCTACTGGGGTTTAACACTGCTCGAGGGCGTGAGCAATGTCAATCTACTGGGGTTTAACACTGCTTAAGAAGGTTAGCAATGTCAATCTACTGGGAATTAACACTGCTCGAGGGGGTGAGCAATGTCAACCTACTGGGGTTTAACACTGCTCGAGGGGGTGAGCAATGTCAATCTACTGGGGTTTAACACTGCTCGAGGGGGTGAGCAATGTCAATCTACTGGGGTTTAACACTGCTCGAGGGGGTGAGCAATGTCAATCTACTGGGGTTTAACACTGCTCGAGGGGGTGAGCAATGTCAATATACTGGGGATTAACACTTCTCGAGGGGGTGAGCAATGTCAGTCTACTGGGGTTTAACACTGCTCGATGTGTGTGTTCTTGAAACATTGAGTTGTTCTCATTATTAGTATAACCACACAGATGAATTTCTAACAAAAAACTTAGTAAAAAAATAAAGGGATACAAATAAGCATTTGTTAATGATCAAACATATGTATGAATTTCAAATGCAATTTACACAAAGTATGCTTATGATTTATCATTCAGAAAACAGGATGCCAACTGTTATAAATTATCTGAAGAAAATTATGACTAAGTAAATAAAAAACTAGGGGGAAAAAACGCTCACCACACAAATTGAAACTTATGTAAACAAATGACTATTAAATATTCTACTCACAAAAATGAACAAAAAAATCAAAGGGTTAAAAAAACATTGGGGAAAAAAATGTTACATCTGATACTTACTTTTATCTTTCAGAAAGACTGTCAAAACATAGTATGTCATAGTTAGATACAAATAAAATTCCGTTGCTAAAAAATACAACTCCAGAAAATAATCCAAAAATATGAAGTCACAAAATCCCAAATTTGATTAAACTTTGCAGTTAGACAAGACACATATCAACTTCACTGGTCAGTTACTGATCACTAAATCAAATGTTCCTATTTACTTCAAATATATTTAAGACACTAAACTTACTTAACGAGAGTCTCTTCTCAAATGAAAGCTGTCTATGATCATGCATGCAGCCAGGCGATGTAAGGTGTGACCCTTTATCTAATTAAAGCAAATTAACTTATCTCAACATAATCCTATGCATGCTAATTGCCGTTGATAATGGCTCTTGACCTTGCTTTCAATTGACTGGTTCGTTATTGATTTAGGAATGGATTCTGTTTATTCTGTCGATCTATGACAGGGTGAAGAATGAAATTAGGTCTCTTATATGTTCTTTATAGTGTGAACTTGAGTCAGAGTTATGTCCTGGTGCTGCTGCTCTCATGAAACTTTAAAGGTGATATATGACAGTATCAAATACATATAACAATATCGTACCACTACTATGGGGAACCTAGCTGGGTATAATTTCTGCATTAACTCTTACTTTGGTCTATGTAAAGACAATTTTGAACACAAACTATATTTCAAGAAAGTGCTAATCAAGAATAAAATCACTCTAAATGTTCATTCTTGTCAAATTAAAAAAGGCATGATAGGGGTCTCTACTAAACATAGAAACCAACAGCATAGCAGATTACCTGGATGATGATATAACCTGATCTCAAAATTTAAGTTGTCACAAGTTTTCTAAGTTTCAAAATAGCTATCTCTGCAGTCTGCAACATGGCTCAGAGAGAAATTTTATGCTTGTTCTCACAGATCTAGAGCATACAAATGTAATTGGACAGCATTTTGCAGGATCTTTTCAGGTAACAATGACTTGTTTGGTTATTTGAGGAAAAAAAATTGGTCCACACTGTCCGACACCACCTTTAAGTGGGTCAACTATTCTCATTTCTCAACCCTTAACTTTGTGCATTTTATGTCAAGCTGACTACACTGAATGTACAGTGGATGTTCATAATTTGCGAACAAAAATATAATAATCACTAAAAATGTGCATCAGTGTCTTTTTTTTAGGAAAGACATATAGTTTAGAAAAATTATACGACCAGTCCAGGTGACTGGGTAGGGTGGAGGTGGGTGGGATGTGCAAGGCACCCTTGGCAAATCCGAGCTTGCAGTCCAGGCAGTAGGATTACTGACTAATACACTCTGTTCTATGTTTTTGTTTTGTGCTAAATTATCTTCTCTTTTCTGTATTATTGTGTAAAGAAGCACTAACTCCCAATCTCTGCTTTCTTGGCTCATCTTTTGTATACAGCATAGATAATAAATTAAGATGGGGATCACTTGGTATATGAACTTAATTTTGTAAAAAAAAAAATTAAATAATATATCTACTGGTAGTATATAAATATCTTGAAGACTGTGAAAATACATATCAAATGTCATGCTCATAAGACTTCTTCCACGATAGTTATATAAAATATCTTTCATAAAGTTCACAATACCAAGATAGTATCTCCAAATGTTGCCTTGAACTAAAAAAACAACAACAATACATTAAAAAAATTACTTTCACTAAATAAATCTACTAGATCTATTTTCAAAAAAATTAAGAAAATTATAACTGATATTTGTTGCGTGTTTTACATGATGTCAATGTATACTTATATATCTAACTATATAAATTACATGTTTAGTATTTTAAATAAAAAGAATAAATAAAGAAAAGGTGTCTTTCATATGTAATAATATGAGGTTTCCTTACAGTTACACACCAACTTTCCCACACTGCTTAAGAGTTTAGTGTAAGTTTTATGCTAACTTAACACTTGTAAGATCCAATTTAGACTGTTATGCACTTTATATAACACTATAGATCTATATAATAGAACAATTTGACTTCTACATCTTCGGTATGTTTTGACCAGAACGTCATAAGAATATATGACAAAGTCTTGCAGCAAATAAATCTATCAAAATTTGAAAATGGTTACATTTGGTTTGTGTACATTTCGGTCTTCTTCATTCTTTTATATCCAGGAAATAAATTGATAGTGATCAAATCAATTGCTGTTAACAATGGAGACATTGAAAGTCCGCCGTTATGTAATTAAATAAACAATCTACACAGCTGTCATATCCGGCATTAGGCCACTCACGAATCTTGAGCCACTTTGTTTAACATGCCCCGCGGGTATTATACGCGCGATGTCACAGAAAACAAAGATACTTACTGCCTCTAGTAGTCGATCTTCCCCCCTTGATCAGGTGTTTATGAAGGAAATTAATATCCTGATTCCTAACTGCGAGTATTAAATCCTGCTCGCGTCCCATGATTTTCTGGCACGTGAAGTGTCAACACAAATAAACACAGTAGACCTAGACTGACCTCTCTATGCAAGACAGTTTGCTAACATACATGTATATTGTCAAGTTCACAGGTGACACACGGTATCATATCCAAAAAAAAAAACTTCTAAACACTCATTGTTTTGACGTATAATCCACAAATAACGATACACATCCCGTTACATTCGCGCCGCAGACAGAATATTTGAGATAATCCGGGTCGAATAAACACAGAAGAATATTTACACGAAATTGTAGCACCTGGTTTGAGAAAGTGCTAGGGGCAAATATTATCCCATACCTGCGCCTGCGTCACGCTAGCCAATCGAAATGCCGTAGTAAAACTTTTCAGCCAATGAAATCTGTGTTCGCGCGAGTCGTATAATAGAGCACCAGCGATAGTAGGTCCATATGTTGATTTAGTAGATTGTAAAATCAACTAGACTCTAGATCAAGAAAAAGTCAAAGTAAAATTGACCATAGAAATGCCGTAGTTGTTCCTATTTTAATGCGGAACACGTCTTTTCGGGACTACACTTCTTTCCAAAGGTATAAAAGGGTGATCCAGGCCCCAAAATCTGCAATTACAGGCGCGTGGATAACATTTGCTGTTCCAGGTACAAACATAAATACATTCACTATTCTTATTAAACTTTACTGTTAAAAACCGATGCTAAAACTAAATTATCATCTCACAACCATGGATGGAACAAGTTGAGGGGGGGGGGGGGGGGGGGGGGGCAAGGTAAGTGGGTAGCGTTGTGAAAACACATACATGTAAGCTTAAAAATAAGAAGGTTCTAAAGTAAATTTTGTCATTTGACTGGTTAGATTGAAGTAATGGTCCCTTATTTTGTATACATATCTAACATTTACTGCGATGAAGTTGAATTGAAATTGATTCATAGCCACGCCATACCCCCGCCATACTTTTCTGGATCCACCCATGGATTTATCGGGAACTACACTCATGGCCTAAGCATGATATATATTCCTACTGGGCAGACTACGAGTGGACGATCATGTGACCATGTAGGTTTATTTTGACGATCAGTGACCGTTTGATGATGCATGACATAATGGCATATCAGTTTGTTTTTTTTCCTTACTTTTCTAGGTTGTACTAACAATAACTGTTATTCTGTTAACTTAGTTTGTTCTTATGCTAAAAATTAATTCGCGCAAATATGGTAATTCCTTTGAACCTGTCCTATAAGCTTATACGTTGAAAACGGACACATTTTCTGTTTGACCAATGTTAATGTTGCCTTGTCGGTATTTTGTAAGAAGAGTAAGGCAAACAATCAACGAATGTAAATAATTTATAGAGATCCGACAGCAGCAGTCCATTTCAAGCGGACTTGAAATAAAATTGATCTTTTATTTAGAAGGTTGGCATCGTGGGATGAACATTACTGGCTCAATTTAGAAACGTCAAGTTAGCAATAAATAGAATGATGTATGTTTAATAAAGTCACGTGTATAGTGTTAAGTATGACAAACCTTTTTGCTACAATGTGTACAGTGTGTTGACTAAAGCAAGTGTCATTGAAAATAGTTAGAATTTGAAAATTTACACAACTGATGTGTTGTATACTTGGATGTAGATGTGTTTGTTTCTTTGTTTATCGTCCCACCAACAGTATTTCAGTTATCTGGAGACGGTGTCCACTTGAAGCAGATAAAGTGCTGCCTTCACTGTGTATATTATGCTGTGAACACCTGACATGATACCACACCCAGTCACATTATCCTGACACTAAGGGATACTACCCGTATTGTTTGGTAAGAAAATATCTGCCAGAGTTGTCTTTCTTGCCAAACGCCGTAATAAATAGGCAAACATTGACATAATGAAAGATAACATTTATTTCTTTTAGTCGACAAGATTGCAACTAATCAACATTAGCTTTAAATGAGCTTTTGCAGCTGACTTTTCATGTATTTTTTAAAATTCTGAAAAGAATAGTACTATTGTATTTTAAAATATAACGTTAATGTGAAGCTATGTATACTGTTCGTGATTGATAGAAATAATGATCACTTTAAACTTTATAACTGTGGTGGATCGATTGCAGAACGCATTGGAAAGCAGGCAAGTCTTCAGCAATGCAACCACTTCTTCTAACTATAGATTATACATTGAGACAAATGTTTCAACACAGTCACTAACATCCTATTATACAATCTATTTTATCAAACATAAAAT
Source organism: Sinonovacula constricta (assembly GCA_007844125.1). NCBI lineage: Eukaryota > Metazoa > Mollusca > Bivalvia > Cardiida > Solecurtidae > Sinonovacula > Sinonovacula constricta. Next base: position 28,130,702 of record CM017564.1, read on the forward strand.
ACGTTCGATATTATTGCTATTTAACGTAAATTAGTGTTTACCCTAGTTTTTCAACCAATTACAATGCTTTATTTTTAAAAAAAATCTCCTTTCTATTTCGTGTAGAAGCAGTCTATAGAAATTATTATTATAGAACAAACTTTCTACAGTGACGTCATGTGCATGGGATTGTAACTCCGGCCTACCTAATTAATATGCATGACGGTACAAATGAGTGTGTCGTGTGTCGATATATGCAACAGTTGCGTAGACGAGGAAACATCGTCTTCATTGTCGAAGTTTTCAAACAAGAAATCCCTGAGAGCGAAATTAATTTCTTCTTCCATGTTTCCTGTGTGAATGCCTCGTGGTAAAATGAGTTAGAACTGCACCCCCGTCGTGTAACAGAATTTTTCAAATGTTCATGTATACCCAATGTGTCTAGGTGCAGTGACAAGGATAGCGCGTGGTTTGTTGATCACATGAAGTGTAGATGCAGCAAACAAAATCAGTTTTCTTTTGGCGCTGATGCAATATTGGAACACGATGGGCGTGGTTGGTATGATAATGAGGGGAAAACTAGCGTAAACACTAAGTCAGTTAGATTCCAAATAGAGAAACCAACCTGAAATAGACACGCCCAGTCGGTCGCTACTGCTCCCTCCTTTGCCGTGTCTATTTCATGTAGATTTCTCTATTTGGACTCTAACTAATACTTGTGTCCAAAAATAAATGCTCCTAGGTGCTACCGGACGCAGCCAAAATACACTGAGTTCAAAAATTAGCTCCCAGTTATTCATATCGTCAAGACTACACCCATGTACTCTGAATCTTAATCACTGCTGCAAACTTGGTATAGAGCCGCGGAAGGCATTGAGGTTCCTCGCGAGAAATCGCAAATATCTGTCTAGTATATAAGTCATAGTCAGCGGAACATACGTTGTCTCATGTCTCTCCAATCGGAACTCCTCGGGTAATTCCGTCCTCGGGACAATTATCCCTCGAATGCATCTGGTGTAATGATACTTACTGAAATCACACTCGTTTTGTTCGCCGGAAGTCGGAAGAAGAATATGCCAAAAATGTAGTTCGCACAAAACATAAACAATGGCGTCGTTTGACAGCTGCGTGTCTGCTGCGCTGGGTAAATTAAAATAGGATGATTTAAATTTGAAGCCGCCACAATTGAAGTTTTACAGGCATCGTACTGTAGGGAGCTGTCATCCGAGCTGCAATCTTTGTTTTGACGTCTGCCACAAATGTAGTCCCATTTAGGGAAATGGACGAGGTGATTCGACTACCTGCATACATTCGATAGATGATTCGTGAATTATCCGAGGTGTTCCGATTGATGTCTCACATTCTTATTACTGAGTGATATTCCTGCGCGACATTGTCCGTTCAAAAATTTTCATTTCCTGACCATTTGACTAAACTATCAATTCTATTTATCTGAATTGTTTAACAATGAAATAAGGTTTTGTATGGATAAACACAACTCGATAATGTTAAAATGATCAGCCATCTCATTTCACTTAGAATGGGGAAAGGCAGGTTAGAAAGCATAGAAAGAAAAGTATATATATCTGTGTGTGTGTGTGTGTGTGTGTGTGTGTGTGTGTGCGTGCGTGCGTGCGTGCGTGCGTGCGTGCGTGCGTGCGTGCGTGTGTGTGTGTGTATGCCACTTAAAATATATATTTGATGATATGAAAGTAGATTGATGTCTCGTTTATTTTTGTTATATTTTTGCAGAAAAACACATTTGATAACATGTTTTAACTTTCTGTCTGTCTATCTGTCCCTCTCTCTAGGTCTCTCTCTCTCTCTCTCTCTCTCTCTCTCTCTCTCTCTCTCTCTCTCTCTCTCTCTCATTTATTGTCACAACAAGGTTTCATTTTTCTTGATAAATATATAAATGGATTTAATTTAATGAATGAATCGAATTGAAGATAAAGGCATAATAACATTCCCATAAAACTATTCTGTATTTAACCGCACTGTTGCAAAAGATAGCGTAGGCTTGTATTTATATAGCCTACTTATAGATATATAACATTTTCTTTGTGGGTGTACGTGTGCAGTCATCTCCTTAAATGCTTCAAAAGTTTTAATTGAAAAACAAAACAAAATCTGTATCTGTTTTTTTTTTTTTTTTTTTTTTTGTTGTTTTTTTTTTTTTTTTGTGTGTGTGTTTTTTGTGTCCCCCCCCCCCCCCCCCCCATAAAACCTCAGTTTTATATATGGAGAATTATCAGTCAGTTTAAATAGGAGTATTGAGCAAATGTACGGATCACGTATTAAACACAGAAGAATCTGACAGATTATAGTCATGTCTCAGGCACTACAATTACATTTCTTGCATTACATTTCCACATCAAGCGTAACAGTCACATCTCATGCAATGTAAACACAGCTCATGCATTATAAAGACATCTCACGCAGTAGTCACATGTCGCACATTATAGAAACGTCTCAAGCAGTAGAGTCACATATCGCACATTATAGAAACGTCTCAAGCAGTAGAGTCACATGTCGCACATTATAGAAACGTCTCACGCAGTAGTCACATATCGCACACAATCGTAAAACTTCGGGTATTTCCGTATGGTTCGTAAAATACACCTCGTACATAGCTCTAGAATACACCAAAGTGCGTCGCCTGAGTTATGAAACAGTGTCCGTTCGCGAGAAAGTAACAAATTATATATATATATCATTTAGTTGAGTATATCTTGCAATAACAACGATTTTTTTTATCAATACAATCTATATGATTAACGGAAAATTGAAAAGTCAACATTAAATACCCAGTATTAAAACTAAGACACACAAAGTAGATCCAAGATGGCGCCTTATTATGTCAGAGGTCTCTTGCATAGCATAAAGGCCGAGGTGATCAGATTGATATCGCACATTCTAGAAACATCTAAGCAGTAGCGACAACTCTCACGCATTAAGACCGAATGTCAGTAGTAACGTTCCATCTCACGCGGTGACGTCCCATCTCACGCGGTAACGTTCCATCTCACGCAGTTACGTCCCATTTCACGCGGTAACGTCCCATCTCACGCGGTAACGTCCCATCTCACGCAGTTACGTCCCATCTCACGCGGTAACGTCCCATCTCACGCAGTTACGTCCCATCTCACGCGGTAACGTCCCATCTCACGCGGTAACGTCCCATCTCACGCGGTAACGTCCCATCTCACGCAGTTACGTCCCATCTCACGCGGTAACGTCCCATCACATGCGGTAACGTCCCATCTCACGCAGTTACGTCCCATCTCACGCGGTAACGTCCCATCTTACTCGGTTACATCCCATCAAACGCGGTAACGTCCCATCTCACGCGGTAACATCCCATCTCACGCGGTAACATCCCATTTCACGCAGTTACGTCCCATCTCACGCGGTAACGTCCCATCTTACTCGGTTACATCCCATCACACGCGGTAACGTCCCATCTCACGCGGTAACATCCCATCTCCCGCGGTAACATCCCATCACACGCGGTAACGTCCCATCTCACGCAGTAACGTCCCATCTCACGCGGTAACGTCCCATCTAACTCGGTTACATCCCATCACACGCGGTAACGTCCCATCTCACGCGGTAACATCTCATCTTAATTGGTTACATCCCATCACACGCGGTAACATCCCATCACACGCGGTAACGTCCCATCACACGCGGTAACATCCCATCACACGCGGTAACGTCCCATCTCACGCAGTTACGTCCCATCTCACGCGGTAACATCCCATCTCACGCGGTAACATCCCATCTCACGCGGTAGCATCCCATCTCCCGCGGTAACATCCCATCACACGCGGTAACGTCCCATCTCACGCGGTAACGTCCCATCTCACGCAGTAACGTCCCACCACACGCGGTAACATCCCATCTCACGAGGTAACGTCCCATCTCACGCGGTAACGTTCAATCTCACGCAGTAACGTCCCATCACACGCGGTAACGTCCTATCTCACGCGGTAACATCCCATCTCCCGCGGTAACATCCCACCACACGCGGTAACATCCCATCGCACGCGGTAACATCCCATCACACGCGGTAACATCCCATCTCACGCGGTAGCATCCCATCTCACGCAGTAACGTCCTATCTCACGCAGTTACGTCACATCTCGCAATAAGGTCCCATCTCACGTACAACATTCGCTCAGCAACCAAAAAGATAGCAAAACGAGCGAAAGCCACTTCCGGTAGTGAGTGAAAACGTTGATTTGTTTACAAACACCAAATCAAAAATCGGGCAATGTAGTGCCATGTAAGGATGATGGAGTTTGATGGAAAATTATTTTACGGTCAGTCATGTAAGGTCATGTCGCTGCGGATATATAATGTCATGCCCCGTCGGTCATGTCCCGTCGGTCATGTCCCGCCGGCCATGTCATGTCCCGTCAGTCATGCCATGTCGGTCATGTCATGCCATTTCCCGTCAATCATATAATATCCCACCATGTCCCGTCGGTCATGTCATGTCCCGTCGGTCATGTTCCGTCGGTCATGTCATGTCCCGTCGATCATGTCATGTCCCGTCGGTCATGTCCCGTCGGCCGCCCCCGTCGGTCGTGTCATGTGCCGTCGGCCGTCATATCCCGTCAGTCGGTCATGTCATGTCCCGTCAAACATGTAATGTCCCGACAAACATATTTTGTCCAGTCAGTCATGCCATTTACCGTCATGTCCCGTCGTTCATGTCATGTTCATGAAATAATTATCATGATAATGAAAAAAGCTGGTACTAGAGAACAATAGACTTATTTTATTTTATTTTATAGAAATATGCCTAAGAATAAAAATATAACAATTAAAAAAAATATATACATTTTACCTCTTTATTAAGATTTATGAATATTTATTAGAGCTAACTTGCATTCTTATTTTAAATCTTGGCTTAGTGATAGTCTTCAATATAATCAAAGGACTAAAACTGATTTAACCAGTAAGTTATAAGCAATACAGTACAATACTCCTGTTTACAAGCAGGTTTCCTATCAACTTCACATACAAAACTCAATGATAAAATTTCCATGGAAATTAAATAAAAAGTCGTAAAATACTGAAAAATGGATCGATTCATACAAAACTTAAAGAAACTTGTGTCAGACTACAATATGTGTCTATTTAACTTTTGAAATTGTTCACTTTGTTTAAATACGGCTTTTAAAAGTAGTATTCGGCAGTTTGGACCAAAAGTATTTTTATTAAACATATTAATAAACCATTGTTATCTGAACTGACCTCACAAACAATTGTTTATTAGTGTCCTACACCTGTCTGAAAAGTTCACCATAATGCCACAATCATCATTACAATCATGTATTTGCTATCTGAGCTACGCTGCACAGTTAGCTATTTTTAAGCTAAGGAAACCACGTTTTATGTTTTAGCTCATCCACGTCATCCGTTGTGACGTCGATGTCTATTTTTAGCAGAAATCCCAATCGTTCTTA